>OZ057416.1:29842412-32252412 GCA_964056705.1 Troilus luridus
CTTATTCTATTTGAATACTTTGATAAAGTATCCCCACCCTTTACAGCAAAAGATGAGTATACGCAAAAACTCCCCTGCCTCACACACACACACACACACACACACATGCACATCCATATTTACAAAAACTAAAATTATGGATATAAAACAAATCGGAATAAACTTATAATACATAATAAATAACACATTTTATATTACTTATATAATTTATTTATAGTTATTGAAAGGATAGTGGAAGATTGAATTTTAAAAAAATATAAGGAAGTAGTTACTTTACATTGTTGTAAAACTTTGGTTTGGAAGTTAAAACTCTAAAATAGAATGATCCAGATGTGCATTAGTAAATATTTAATTTACTACATCGTTAATTTGTTTTATGTTAAAGTAAGAAAATCTAAGAATACGCTCTTCTATAAATTTAAGTGCTAAGATTAATTTGTTTAAGTTAATAGGCCTTTTTATTTTTTTTTTCAGGTTAGCTGATCCCTTACTTAAGTTCGACAGTTACTGCAATCCATTGAGCTAAGCGCTTAAAGTAAGTTCATATTTAAATTATAATCATAATAAGATTATCTCGTATATAAAAATTATAATTATTTTGTAGCTGTAAGTTTTTTTTTCTCATAGTGATAACATAAATATGGAGAGGAAAATATCAAAAGAGAATAAATACTTGTTTGGGAACGTAAAAATCGCCAAAAGAAGACCCAAGTATCTATAATGACATAAAATTGACAATGACGTATATATATATATATATATATATATATATATATATATATATATATATATATATATATATATATATATATGTGGGATTTTTTGGCTTATTAATCTACAATTAAAACTTATTCAATTGGCATATTAATCTACTTAAGAGAGTTTCGATGATGACTAATAATTATGCCGAAATTTCGACACTCAAAATAAAAATTATGTTTTACTTATTAGTGTGTTAATTCATCAATCGCCCCCACATCCTACCGATTTCTTAATTGGCTGTACTAAAAGGAATAATGAATATATAGTTCTGTAAGGAAACTAAGAATCAATAAGTAATATTAAAATTGAATAGAATTCAGAGTTAAAAATTGAATGAAGAGATATATTTTACTTATCGAGTCTTAGTTTGTGGATAGAAAGTGTCCAAGAAATTATTTTAATTATTGCATCGGCAAAATGCATTGAGAGGCAACTGCTTTATTTCACAGTCGAAAAACAAAACATGTAGTAAATAACTGTCAAGAAATATTTATTCTCTGATTTTTATTTGCACCTGCGCTATCGCGCATTCAAAAAATTTGACCCATGTGTTCTCTTTTCCTTGCTAGAGGAACATCAATTTTCGGAAATGGAAACATCAATAGTTGAGCAGGTCTCTTGGCCATTGTTTGTTTAATATTTTCCTATCAAGTCCGGGTAACGTGCAGTAGGAAAGTGGTAGAACGAGTGGATTTTGGTGATTTTTTGTTGATGAGTGGAATGTTATGTATTTGTAGTGAATATATGATTTTATGTAGGGAATGTTCATTTCGTTATGTATAGTGTGATTCGAAATAAAACAATGAGCTCAACAATTTTTCTTAGAATTTTGGACTGTGTTGTTTGTATCGTGCGTGTGTGGACGTGCTTGCTGAACCCCAAAGTTCTGCCCCATGTGTCCAAAGAGGTCTTAGTATAACAAAGGCATAGATAAGTCGTTTGCTTTGTAAGTCAAGTGAAGATCTGTAGACCAGAGAATGTTGTAGTTGTAAGTAGCGTAGAATTATAAACCCAAAATACTAGTAAGTGTTTTTTCTCATTAACATTAATTTACTCAAAAAAATAGATTGTATTGTTTAAAAATTCTATTTACGAATCTCAACAAAAATTTGTTGAACAAGTAGGAATTTAGCAACTTTAATGAGCCTAGAAAATATCAAAGAAAAATCACTCGAGAGTGGAACATCTCCTTAGGTATTGGGAAAAGCTTAATGCCTCGTCTTGATAATCAAAAGAACTAGAAGGCTTCCAGAATTCCCTTGAAGGATCATCTCTGAATTATCAAATACTAGTGCTTCTTATACTTATATTTCGAAGCGATTCAATCTATTGATTGACTGGAAACATGGTAAGGAAGAAGGTAGATGAAACAAGATATTTAAAATCCCTTAGAATTTCAAATGCATCAAAAACAAAGCCAACCAGGCTGTCGAACCACGTAAACAGGAAATCATAACATGGCCTTAAGTTATTTTCAGTGAAGAAAACAAGTTTAATCTCGAACGCAAAGAACATGAAACGGCCTAATACAGAAAAACAAATGTTCCCTCGAAGGTCCTTGAAGTTGTGAATGTTGTTTTGAGTATCGGGTTTCTTATAAGGTCAATATACTTTTTTATTATTATTAATATGCTCTATTTACTTAAGAGTCGATTTACACTTATACAAGAGAAAACAAATTTGGGTTTAGGGGGTTTAGTGCCTTAGTCTATGTTAGTGCTTGATGTTCTGAAAAAAATATCGTTGTCTCTAATTATTTTATATTGAGAAGAGAAATGAATACTATACATGTTAGTTCCGACTTTTAACTAGGTGTACAACTAGGTGTGATGTTTATGTCAACAAACGACAAGGTTCGAATATTACCACCAAATTCTAACAAAAATAGAAAACTCTTGGTATATTTCTACTCACAATAAACAATGACATGATTTTTCATTTTTTGATTTTTGATTTTCAATGATAGTGACACACAACAAGTTAACACAAAGTCATCGCAATATTGCTTTTTGGCTTTCCTCCACTGGATCTATAGAAATATTAAAAGGGCAATTTAATCTTTATTTTTTTCTTATTATCATATTTCGCTGAATGCTAAATTGCTAATAATACTCATATGAAACACTTTGCCGTATTTCTCTGGATTTTTATCTTCAGGCGACAAAATTAAAAAGCTCGTTAACTTGGTCTGTTTGGTTGCGACTTCTGTGTACATTACCTAGGTCATAAATAAATAATATTGACTTTATTATGCAAGAACATAGTCTAGTTAATTGTGATACCCCGAAAAATTTTGGTGAGATCTATTCCATCCAATTTTATTGTTTTTAATTTTATTATTTTTTTATATAATTGCAGGTATTATCACTCAGTAATTTCCTAATATATTCCATTATTAGGAGTAATTTAGATCATTCCCAAGTCACCAATCTGAAAAAGTAAGTCCGGATCGATTTATTGGTCTGTTACCAATTCTATCTGAAAATTTAGTTTTAAATAATGATTGTATGGTAACGCTAAGGTGATAACGAAATCAGCCAATTAGTAAACAATTTAGTATTTGATAATGGGACGGTTGCCGTGACAACTTGCTGATAAGGCTGTTGATAAGTCCTTGCACTGTCCAAACAGACAAGAAAATGGTGGTAGGTCGTTGCTTCACCGCCCTCTTGTGGCTCATTAGTGCGGTTTTTCTCCTCTCCTTCTATTTGAAGTTGCTCTATGAGTTGCGAGATAGTTTTTCAGTTGACTTTTAACGTACGTATTAATAATTATTAATATTTTATATGAACCTGTGTAAAGCAGGAAAAGTTATGTTAATATTGTACAACACTCGAAGGGTCTGGGGTTCAGTACATGTTTGAGACTGTACTGTTTCTTGGACAACGGTTGTGCAGGGTGGTGCTTTGTCCTAGATCACGCCAGATTTTCAAAACTTATTTTGGGTACCAACTTTATACTAGGCGAGCATCCCTGGATCCCTTGGGATTTTATCTCCGGCTGCTAACATAAATTAAATAAGACTCTTGCCAGAAGAGGAATTTGAATACATGACCTTCGGCATGGCAACTCAGCGCTCTACCACTGAGCCACTCACTCCCTTCTTCAGTAATACTCCATGTTAATTCATTTTTTCAATTGGGAACCACCATAAATGTTATCAGAAAACATAGGCCTATGTAATCACTCTTTATTGAAAAACAACGTAAAAAATAAATATTTTTAAATTTCTAAGGACCATTATTCCCAATATTGATCATGTTGCTCTATACGTTTTGAGTTATTTTTTTTATCGAGTGTAGTATCATTTCAAGCAAAAAAATATGCAATTTTAATGCTTTGTCACATTTGGGATCATGCAGTCAGAATTATTAGTAATGCAATTTACATTAAGAACTAAGCATATAAAAATAATTATGTTTATGTTATATTATACTTCATAATACTAACTATAGTTAGAGTAGTTTTCATACAAATAAGACAATAAAATAAATAAATAAGTAAATGAAATAAAACAAATAAACATTAAAATAAATATGATAGTAATAAAGAAATAATTATATAAATAACCAAAATAAAATAAAAAATAAATAAATAAATAATATAAAATTAAAAAACAATGGATAAATAAAATAGTTAGATAAAAAATGATTACATAAAAATGATGTATAAATAAACATGAAAATGAATAAATAAACAAACAAATAAATAAATATATCTAAAAATAATTGAATGAATTAATGAATAAGTAAATAAAGTGATGTTAAAGAAAATCGATTAAAAAAATAAAAAAATAAACAAATTTGTTGAAGGAATTGGTGAATGAGTGGATGAATGAATGAGTGAATGAGTGAAGGAATGAGCTCTTGAATGATTTATTTAGTGAATCAATGATTTACAATTAATGAATGAATGATTAAATGATAGATAGAGTGAAATAATGAATGATTAAAAGAGGAAATAAATCAGTGAGTGAGCGAATGGATGAATAGTTAAATAGATTGATGTTAAATTTATGAGGGTTTATCATGATATTTGTCATTAGTTTGAAGTATTTTTCCCCATCTCTTGAGCCCTTTCATGGAATTTAGAGATATCCATATTTTAGAGATATAGAGAATGACAAATGTACTGCAGAAGTAACTAGGTATATGAGATAGGACACAAGAATCAGCTTCAAATGTTAGTGACATGAAAAAAAATATTTAAAAACAATAATATTAGAGACATAAGAACTGAATAGTGAAGTGATAGAAATATTATATGATAAAATAAAGCGGGTAGGTAGGCATTTCTTATCAACTCCCACCCCAACAAAAGAAATAATAAAGTGGAAAAAGGAGATTAACCGTGTTATACAACATACTAGGAAAAAATACTGACAGATTTTGGAAAACTAGAGAGTGACTGTAGTGAAAACTTGAAGAGTGTCGGCATAAAAAGTAAACCACTCAAAGCTAAAGTAACAAAACAAATGAACACAGTATCCATATTAAAAAACTTGCTTATAAATGGATGATGTTCAATAGCAAAGTTATGATTGTAGACAAAGATAAAGGATTAAGTGATGTAATACTAACATTTAGAATTAGAAAAAAAGAATCTTCGCTAAAATGAACAGTATTATACAAATCACTTCAACGGTTTCGGTATATTCCTAGAGTGATAGAAGACCAAGTGAGTGTGCGTGGAAGCAAGACAATTAGACTGAAGGCAAACATATAGAGCTTAAAAAGAAAAAGAGAAGACCCTAGTTAAGATAAAGATTGGCAATAAAGTTGCATTGTAAATATGTGTGGAGTGGCTTAGTGGTAGAGCGCTGAGTTGCCATGCCGAAGTTCTTTTGTTCAAATCCCTCTTCTGGCAAGAGTTTAATTTAATCTGCTAGCAGCCGGAGATGAATCCCAAGGGATCTAGGACCTTCCTGGGTACACTTCTTTGCTTAAAGGAACTAAGCAGGCCATGAAATAATAAGAAAAAATATTTAAATATAAATTAAGCACAACAATATAATTTAAATAAATAAGTACACTATTTATATGAAAACATATAACAGAGAAATAACTGAAAAGGATTTGAAGATATTCAAACTGCAGTGTAATATAAAATATCACAAAATTCTTCGGTACAAATAGACTTTAACAAGTAAGTGTAAGAGACTTCTCAAACTATAAAGAAAAAATTTAGTTAATTTTCTTGAATTAATCTCGTTAATTGTAACAAATTCATGAGTTTTATCATATTAAAAATTGTGCACATTAAATTTTGTGTATGAATATGCCATAAAAAATATTCTCCTTAGACTAAAGTATTGTCTATTTTATTTGTTTCAATTACATTAACATTTTGTATTTAAATTAATTAATTTTATATTTACATTGTCTATTTTCTGTATTTTAATTACATTAATCACCTTTTTTTTTCAGGTCTCAACTACAGCTTTATGAACATTCTTCAAAAATAAGAAAAATATACAATGCCCATCGAATATATGTTATTCTAATTTTAATAAGCATTTACATAATATTTAGTTTCTGTGAGTCATAAACCTATTAAGTGTTTGGATATGGATAAAGAAAAAAACCATTGTATACTTTAATATGAGTTTCTTACACACTATAATATAATTTTGTAATTTAGATATTTTATTTTACATTAATTTACGGTAATAGTTTATCTTTGTATTATACGAAATGTTAAAAGTCTTAACATTTATAATATAAGCATATGATTGACGGTGTGTTGTTTGTTATCAATATTATATGGACTGTAAATAAAATTTAAAATTATTGCTGTGCTATGTTTTTAATTATTTATGACTAATAAATTTCTTATTGAATTGTTTTACTTTTTGTACCTGTAAACCAAAATACATACATTTTTATTAATATGAATTAATATAAAGGCTAATGTAGTACATTATTCATTTCTTATTGAAATTCGAACAATAAAAGAAACCCATAACATTTTCTAGGTTATTAAAACATAAATTATTAAGTTAGAGAGGAAAATAGTTGACTGGAAGATACTAATGAAGGATAAATATGGTCAGGGTGTGCAGTCAATAATAACACCAAATAAGATAAACTTATTGTTTACTAGTGCCAATGTTTCGGCCATCTTCAGGGAAAATAGAAGGAGAAGTGGTTGAGTGAACTGTCAACAATATCTGGCCAACTGACTATTTGACGCTCCTTCTATTTGCCCTGAAGATGGCCTACACTGTAGGCCGAAACGTTTGCACTAGTAAGCAATAAGTTTTTCTTATTTGGTGTTATTATTGACTGCACCCCCTGACCATATTTATCCTTCATTCGTAAATGATTAAGATTTCCTAAAGTATAATAAACACTAACGGGATGGTAATACTGTAGAAATTGATAAACATTACAAAAAGGGAAGTACCATTACTGTTAAAAGAATAAATACAAATAATATATAAGAAGTGAAAATATTTGTTATCTTTAAAGCTAGATAAAAACCTTAACAAGGTAATTATATGTAACTACTTTTTATATCTTAAAAAAAGTGCTTGTAAAGTCAAATATTGGGGAATGATTATTTTAATATAATAACTATATATTTTATTTATTAATAAATTAGTAATATATATAAATTACTAATTTATTAATAAATAATGGCCATGAAAGATAATGATTTACGGAATAAAAAAAAAAAAATATATATATAAATGACGATGTAGTCCTACTTATTTCATTTGATGCTTAAAATAATTTTAAATAATGTTTTTTTAAAAATATTTTTTTAAAAATATTTTATTATGAATAAAATAGACTTATCGGAATATGATAAAAGAATATATATTTTACTGGAGAGTATTCAGAATTTATTGATTCGTTTGTGCTTCAAATATTGATTGATTTTATTTATTTATCTTAGATTATTTTTATTTCCTAGGTAATTTTTTCAGATTTTCATAAATTAAATATAATTTTTTTACTAAGCAATATTTTGGTTAAAATTTGGTGTTCCATCCACATTTGAAAGGTTTTCGGTGGATAACGTAGACATGATAGGTATTGTATAGTATAATTTTTGAAGTTACCTTGTAAACGAATGTTAAGGGAATAAAATCTGAACTTGTATCTTTAGACTACACTATTTATTTGTTAGATTGTTTGTTAATTAAAGTGGAGAAAAAGATTTCAGACTCCTGACATGTTTATGGTGAAAATAATAATAGTTTGTATTAATAGAATAAAACTAATAAATAGGGCAGAATACAAATAAATAGGAAAGTGCAGGGTAGTTCAGTGTGTAGAGTGCTGAGTTGCTGTACCGAAGGCTCACAGGGCTTCTCAAAAATGGGTACCCTTAATTGGGGGAAAAACCTTGTGGTTGACACATTATCTCGGACATATCACCTGCATACAAAACCATTTTAAATAGTAGTTGATAAAAAAAAAACAAAAAAAAACAGTAAATAATTTATGATTTTTTTTTTATCAACAGTTTATTCCATCATTTTTAAGGCTATGGTGCTATAAGTAATTTGAAATAAATAAGAATTTCAGCAGTTTTGTGAATTTTTTATTTTCTATAATTGTAATTTATATTTTTGACTCACTACGATGTCACAGTATGCAATGTACAGCTATCACACTTACCATCAGCTATCATCAGTAATCTACACTGATTTTTTTCTATTTTGAGAAAGGATTTGATAAGAAGAAGGCATATTATCATCTATGATAACAAGGGTCTTGATTTCCAAATATATTTTAATTTTGATACAAATGATTTGTTTTTCATTTCTTTTTAATTTATTATAAATATATTACTTGAACAAACCTTATAGGCGGTTATATCTGTTTGATCCATGCATAGATCACAGTAACTATCCATGATAGTTTACATTGTACTTTTTTCGGTACTAAACTAAAATGAAAAATAATCAATGAAAAAGCTTCTGGTGTAGCACTGGTACACATGCGCCAAGATAGAGATTTATTGTTCTTGACTATGTGTTTTTTTTTCTCAGATTAATGATTAAATTAATGGGCCTGAGTTATATGGCAAGGGATATATTCTTATCATTAAAACCATTTTTTTTTTCAATATAAATGATTAAAACTAGTTTCTCCAGGATATACAATTCTCAAGTATGTTGTTTTGTTTATGTTTTTTCTTCTTGGAATGGATAAATCAACAAACCTCTCAGATAGCAGAGGCTGTTTTTTTATTCTAGTCTTTTCATAAGGAGAAACTGAAGTTGGAGACGAGAACTTAAAAAAAAAAGTGGAAGTATCCACAAATTACTTCGTGATTCTAGTCTTCATAATAAGAGAATCTACAAGGCCATCGGGGAATGAGGAAAGTGGACAACAAGGATGTGAGCAATGCCCTAGGAAACCTGTAACGCTATGTAGAGATAAAGATTTTGAGGAAAATAAAATGGAAGAATGCCGATGTTCATGTTGACACATATCATGTTGATAAACAATCAACTCATTATGTTTAACGGTTTTTTCATACTATTACAAATCATTTAAGGAAAATACGTTTAGGGAAAAAGCATCTCAGTTGGTCTGGTAGTTCACTTGTCATGATTTAATGAGGTTAAAAATAAAACCTAATTGATTTTTTAATTATTGTTAAGAAATGCTATATAAAAGGATAATAATATGGATGAAAAGAGAGCCCAACTTTTTGAGTTTTTTATCCTAAATTTCACTAGTTGCTGTATCTAGATGAACTAGAATGTCGCCATGATATTACTGGCGGCAATCTTTTATAAAAAAAACAAATAGCTGCATAATTTTTCTACAGTTGATTAGCTTATATCAAACCTATAATTATAGGAATAGAAATAAGAGTCAATTTGAGAGGGATTTGCATTTAGCATTTATCAGGATCACTTAAGTACTCATGTGATTCCCCACTGTGGACAAGTATAAAAGCTTTATTTGTGTGATCCGTGCTGGGATTTTCAGTAGCCATGACACCTTTGCTGGTAGCACTACTCCTTTTGATTTCAGCCAATGTGGCAGTTTCTGAAAGTACTGTAGAACCGCCAGATGATAATATTTTCAGAGTCCCCCTCCGCAAGTGCCCTGAAGGATTTCAGCTCGCCGCGTCTAGAGACGGGCTAGCTTGCAAGCGCATTTACGCGAACACGGTAAGACATTATTTCCTTTAATTGTAGTGATTATAAAAATATTATAAATCTTAAATAGTTGACTAATACACATTTTCTCTGAAATGACTATTCTCGCAGTGATTTTAGATTTTGTTTGTATATTTAACGTCACTTTATGCTGCTATGGCTAATCGGAGGATTGTACAGTGGGAGCTATAAATTTTGCCGATCCAAGTTTAATTAGGATAGGGATTTTTAACGAGAACCTAACATCGTACAGGCTCGAGACTCCCGTTTAACATTCTTCCCGAAGGAGAAGATAATAAGCAAACAAGAAGCTTTATTATTATTACATATAATTAACATAAAATAGAAAAATAAGTCCTTTAAAAGGGACAAAGATCTACGGATGTAAAACTATTTCGAGTTAAAAAAGTTAGAGTATTTAAACCAATCAAATAAAATGTATATATAAACATAATTATTAGAGATTCAATATATAAAAACAAATCAAAGAATAGCAGAAGCATATGACCGCCAAAAAAGGGTGCAAAAGAGGAATAATAATAACACTATTAACAAATATGAAAATAGAACAGAAGCACTAAAGATAAAACTGCGATAATGAAATGTAGGGCATGAGTAAGAAACTTTAGACAGGATTAATAATTGTCCACATTTACTTTTAAGCTCTTGAAGAAATATCTTCTATCTTAAAATAAAACAGGTAATTCATTTAATAATGTTTTAAGACCATATAGAAGCAAACAATGCGATTGCAGGGGAACGATATTTAACTTTCAATTTTACCTTCGTAAAATCTTCACGGAAGTATTTTTAAAGGGTAATATTCTAATGCCACGAATGATTTCCAAAAAATCTTCACCAAATACTCCATTTAAAAATCCTAGGGCCACCTGGCTTGCTATGAACCCGCGATCTTGGGCTTTAGTAGTTTGTTATGCTAACCACTAGATAACAAATCACCCCAGTTTTAGATTTTATTGAGAAGTGGTATGATCGATAAAAAACGGCTACAATAAGTGTTAGTGTAACATAATTTATTGTTCTATTTTGAATATTAGTTGGCCTTAAATATGTGGGGAAGAAAATGGGTGGAGGCCAGAGAAATAATTTCTTGAATAGGGTTGAACTATTTACTTGAAAGGCAAAATTTCTAACCACATTCGTTAGGGATTGTAATGAGGTCAAAGTAAAGAGTTTGTAACGAGTGTTTTTCCTTTTTCTCCTTTGAGCTCAAGCCCTGAAGAAGATCTCCAATGTGGGTTGGTAAATAAATAGTTCAACTTTATTTAAAAAAGTATTTCTCTGACCAACACCCTGAGTATTTTCTCCCCCTATATTGTTATATGCGTCAAGTCATTATTAGAACAGTAAGAAAACTGATTTTATTAGCAGAAAGTTAAATGAAAACAGTAAAATTATTTCAGTGAAAAATGACATCTTTGTCCAAATCAAGAAAACTCTTGCGGAATGTCTGATAAATTTTGGATAGTCTCAGTTGATGGCTTCAGTGTTGTTGGTCCTCACTTTAAAGATGATTGGGTGTTCAGGTACAGGTAATGATGAGCACTCACCTCACATCACTCAACTCCAACTGTTACGAACACATTTTGGAGCCTATCTTACCAAATACAAGTGGAGGATGTGTGGTTCCTGTAGGATGGAGGCATGGCTCTCTACTCAACGTTCGCTTTGACTTTTGAGCATAATGTACCCTAACGGCTTGATTTCTATTTAGAAAATTTATCGTTTTTTTTTTTTGTTTTGTGATATTTCAAGGACAAACTCGTACTATTGATGATTTAAAAACGATAATTATGGTGAAGAAATCGAAGCTATTCGATCAGAAACAAATCAAAGTGATCGATTATTTCGAAAAATTTATGATGAGAAATGTCATCATCATTGCAAATTTAATTATGACTATGTATTTGAAGAGGTAATTTTTAAAACCCACTTAAATGAGAAAGAAAACATTTCAATTCACTCCAATAAATTATATTCTCTGAAGGTTTGGTGCTAAGCAGCAATGGCACCACAAAAACTTTCACAAACCAATTTGCTGCGTTCGGTCAATGAGACGATAGGTTCGATGAAAAAAATAATCATTGGTATGTTCTGTCACATTTCAATTATTTATGAAGAAATCTATTGTTGAATTAATTATAACAATAAATAATGCTTATTTACTCTTAAATAAAAGTAATTAAGCTTCATCAAAACAACACATATTATTTTTTGTAATTATCTAAATTATTATACATACAATTATAAAAGAACCATTTCATTAATGAGTCACCTGAAGAGCGTCACATTAGGAAAACTAAGATCGTATATCTGCTGATCTTTCCTTAGGCTCCAGAACAGTTAGTAAGATGATGCTGTTCGGGCAGGTTCTTTTTGCCCTATGTGCTTGTGATTTCTGGTGGAGTGTAGGTTTTCGGGGGATTGGAGGTCCGGGGTTCGGTAGGATTGGAAGTTCGGGGTACGGTAGGGTTGGAAGTGCGGGTATTGGAGGTCCGGGGTTCGGTAGGATTGGAGGTTTGGGGTTTGGTAGGGTTGGGAGTGCGGGTATTGGAGGTCCGGGGTTCGGTAGGATTGGAGGTTTGGGGTTTGGTAGGGTTGGAAGTGCAGATTTTGGAGGTCCGGGGTTCGATGGGATCGGAAGGGGAGGAATCGGAAGTAGCAGAATAGGGGGAGACGAAATAGGAAGTGGCAGAATCAGAAGCGGCAGAATCGGAAGTGGTAGTCCACCTCCACTTAGATTTCAAGGGCCAGTGCCTGGAGAAAGAAAAACACCTCCACCTCCACAGGAATTCCAGGGCCCAAGGCCTGGAGAAAGAAAAACACCACCACCTTCGCAGAAATTCCAAGGGCCAAGGCCTGGAGAAAAAAAAACACCCCCACCTCCACCTCCACCGACGCAACAACGGCCAATTCTCGGAGTGGACGAAATAATTCCACTTCCACCGAAGAACGACTGTCCTATATCTGAGTGTGATGAAATACCCGGAGTTGAGTACAAACCCTCGCAACCGAAAAATAGTTTACCTGAAATACTTCCGTCAGGTGATAAAACTTCACCATTAAAGGTCAGTAAAATAGCGCCATCTATGACAAAAACTGATGACGCAAAAATCTCTAAGAAAGTTGAGAAGCCTAAACCTAATCTTAAGAACGACCAAAAGAAGAATGATGAAAAGAAAAACTCAGCTGATTCCGTTGGAGGAATGGATTCTGAAACTTTCGAGACCAAAGAATCTGGCCCCCGATCGGTCGAATATGTTGGTGAGAAACTAAAAAAGAAGGATGAAGTAGAGGAAATTACTCAGTTGCCAACTACTACAACAAAATCTTATTGATTTTTGAGTTGAAAAGTAAACGGAGGTGAGTGTTAATTATTTTACTTTTTTTACTAATTAAAACATTAACTAACCCCTAAAAGTCTCATTAAAAGTAGAAAATATTTTAATTGTGTAATTCATCTTCGTAATTAGTTCAGATATTTACATAGTGATATAACTAATTATTTATAAAAAAATATCACTTAATAACTTATTCATAATGGAGGCAACAAAAAGTAGCCCAATTTGACTCAGTCCTCTCTTATTGAGGCCTAAATTCGAGTCGTATAACAGAATTAACCGATTTGAACATAATAATCTGAAAATAGGGAGGTCGTCTCTATAGGTCATTAAGTAAATTATAAACTTTAACGAAATTCTATTCAACATTATTTTTGAAAGAAGAAGTATTTAATGATTAGAATAAGGGAAACAAAAACTATCTTAAAACTTGCACCTTGGAAATTTAAATCAAATATTTCTCATGGTTGGAATCCCTGTATCGTTATACAAGATAAAGAATATATTGCATAACATTGTGACCAGGTTGCGGGGTTTTCGGTCCAAGGTCCAAATTGATTTAAATAAACTATTGTCCAAAGAAAAATGTTGTATTCTTATATTATACATCAACGGTAACATAGTGCCAACTCCAAAACTTAACCATAATATATATATTGTAACATCAACGTAACACCACCAACGCTGAGCCGCAAAGATACGATAAGGTAAAACAATTAAATTTGGCAATTACTTGGCCATATAACCGACTTAAACACATCCGTATGGAATGACTGTCCTCAGTTAAGTCAGTTCAGATAGATAGAGACACCTGACGGACGAATTTAGCAACAAAAGAATACTCGTTACACACTCCCCTCCAGCGATTAAGTCCGTCGGGTTGGATAAAATAATTTAAGTTTTGAGGGATGCCATAAGCCTATTATCTTTCCATCTTCATCTCTCAGTTTACAGGATCCACCACCCGTAACGGAAACAACCGTAAAAGGGCCTTCATATTTGGGGTTCAGTTTAGCAGCGAGTTTATCAGCTGCCGACGATAGCTGAAACCTCATCTTTAAGACTTGGTCCCCCGGTTGGAAACGATCTTTTCGGCGTCTCAAGTTATAACGACTGCTCTGATTTAGACTTGCCTTCAGGGAGTTTTCCTCGGCTATATGATGAACTTCAGGCAGTCTGCCCACTTTAGCGGCCCAAGCAGCATGTTCGTCTGTGCCAGCCACTAGGATATCATCGTCGTTAGCTTGATGTAGAGGCCTCAGTTCTCTACCAAAATTTAAGAAGGCAGGACTGAACTTAGTCGAATCTTGAACGGCGGAATTTAAGGCAAACTGGATCTCTCCTAGTTTTTCGTCCCAGCGTTGGTGTTTCTTCCCTAGGTACGCTACGATAAGTTGCTTGATATTCCGATTCGCTCGTTCTGTCGGATTTGCCTGTGAATGGTAAAGAGGAGTAGTTTCTCTCTTGATTCCAAACTCCTTAGCCACTTCAGTTACAAGATTACTAACGAAGTTCTTCGCATTGTCGGAAATTATTTTATGCGGTGCGCCATATCTGTATATTATGCGGGATTTCAGTTTATTTACAATAACCGAAGAGGTAGCTTTTCTGATGGGACATAATTCCACCCATCTACTAAATAAATCTACAAACACTAGTAGATATACATTGCCTCGAGAACTCCTAGGATAAGGACCCATAATGTCAACTGACACCGTTTCCCACGGCTGCTTGTTATAGCGAGGGAACATTAACCCACGAGGTGGCGTGTTATTGGGTTTGACCTTCTGGCATAACTCACACTGCCTCACATACTGGCTTATATCTCGGTATAATCCAGGCCAATAATATAGTCTACTAACCCTAGAAACAGTTTTATCTATCCCCAGGTGGCCTGACTGCGGTAGATCATGATTTTCATATATTATTGCTCCCCTTAAATGTCTAGGAACGACAACTTTCCATTCCTCACTGGGGTCTTCTAGCTCTCCCTTCAAAGGATTCTTTCGATGGTATAATAGCTGTCCATCTTTTATCGACCATCCAGGGTGGAGTTCTGGGAACTTCTGGACTCGATAAAATTTCTGATTATACCAATCGTCGGTCGCTATGAAAGTTCCTGAAGCCGAAACTGAACCGGTAGAAGAATTAGGATCGGAACTGGTAGACAATACTGTGATAGCAGCAATTCGTGATAGGGCATCGGCCACTGTGTTGAGTTTCCCCTTTCGATATTCCACCTTGTAGTTGTAAGGCTGCAAGCGAAGAGCCCATCTAGCCAAACGACCTGAAGGGTTTTTCAAGTTCAGTAACCACTTCAGACTGGCGTGGTCAGTTATTACAGTGAATGGATAACCTTCCAAGTAATGCCTATTCTTCTCGATACCAAACAGAACTGCGAGGCATTCCTTTTCGGTTACGGTATAATTCCTTTCAGCTGAACTTAAGGTACGAGAACAAAAAGCGATAACTCTTTCTTCGCCGTCTTGTATTTGAGTCAAGACCGCTCCAAGACCTGTATCACTGGCGTCAGTCTGTAATTGAAAAGGCTGTTTAAAGTCTGGCCTAGCTAATATTGGTGCTTCAGTCAGTGCTGACTTGAGAGCATTGAAAGAGGCGTCCTGCTCTTCTGACCAGATCCATTTAGCGTTACGCTTAAGCAAAGCTGTTAGCGGAGAGACAACTGTGGAGAAGTCTTTAATAAAACGGCGATACCATCCTGCCATTCCAAGGAATCTTCTGAGCTGCCCAGCGTTGGTGGGAGGAGGAATCGAAGTAACGGAACCAACCTTATCTGGATCTACACTCAAGCCATCGCTATTAACCAGATAGCCCAAGTACCTAACTTCATTACAACCAAATTCACATTTTTCCGGGTTGATACGCAGACCTGAGGCTTTAAGTCGACTGAACACTTCCATTAGCATATCCAAATGCAGTTTGAAAGTTGGTGTGCAAACCAAAATATCATCCAGAAAAACGACTACGTAAGGGTAAAGTTCGGGTCCAAATATTGCATCGGCTAACCTCTGAAAGGTAGCAGGTGAATTCGTCAGCCCAAAGGGCATAACTTTAAACCTGAATAGTCCCCTGCCAGGAACTGTAAACGCAGTAATGTCTTTACTAGTTTCGTCGGCAAGGGGCACTTGCAAAAATGCTTGCTTGAGGTCAAACTTGGAGAGATATCTAGCCTGTCGAAGTCCGTCTAAGAGAGATGTCATATTAGGCATAGGATAGGAATCTTTACAAGTGACTTCATTAACCTTACGAAAGTCTATACAGAAACGATAACCTGATCCCTTACGAACCATGACTACCGGGGAAGACCATGGAGATTGGCAAGGTTCCACTAAGTCTTCATCCAACATTCGGTCTAACTCCTGGTGCATTGCCTCAAGTACTTTGGGTGAGTAATGGTAGGAGCGCTGCTTGATAGGTCGGGCATCCTGAACATCTACCTTATGGCTAATGCGCGTCGTTAATCCTGGAGAATCTTGGAGAATTCGCAAACCTTCACTGACTATTCTATCCAGATCCACCCTTTCTGAGGGATCAAGTGAACTAATGCCGCATATTTTTGATGTATCCTCTTCTACTAATTGAACATCCTGACGAAACGAGAACTTATGGTCGGGGTCATCTTGAAACCACCATGTCGCTTCACGATGATTAGTACTCATATTTGTGTTAACGATAAAATCTAACCCTAAAAGAAACATAAATGGAAGCTTGGTTAAAACGTAAAGCTTCGTGTCATATGACCGGTACCCAACGGTAATTGAAATGGAGAATCTTTCATCAACGATACAAGAGCTTCCATTAGCGACACAAATATTAAATTCGGGAATTTTCTCAACTTCATATCCCAATTTAAGGAGAATTTGAACCCCTTCTGGTCCAACAAATGAGGTAGTGGAACCAGGGTCAAACAGGGCCAAGTAGGACAGGCCTCCTTTGTCAGGTTTCCCTATTCGGAAATCAATATAGTGCTGTTTAGGAAACGGTAAACGATAACAAGATACGGTAGAACTTTCGGGAGAATTCGATACGACACATGGAGAAACGATATCAGATTTAGCGGTACAAAAAGGTAAACGATAAGGCACGGTAATAGGTAAATCGGTACTTGGTGGGTCAGCTGAAACCGTGGGAATAGGAATGACCCTCACTTCCGATTCCCTTGCACATTTCCCGGAGTACATTTAGGACATGCGTGAATGGAAACTCCTGGGTTACCACAACGGTAGCAAAACAACTTTCGTGGTAGCGGACATCTGGAATATACGTGCGGTCCACCACAATTCCAGCAAATTAATTTCTTAGCTGGTAGAGCCGGTTTTGAGCCTTTTAGACACGTTTTCTCGTAGAGAATCGATTCGGTACTATTTCTTGATTGTACATCAGTCGGAGAGAATACCTGTTTCTTAGAGCCAACTGCCTGAATTTCGAACTGGTCGAATTGAGGATCGTGATTCGTTGTGTTAGCAGCAACATCGGTTTGTTTTTCCAATGGCGAAACAGTAAAAATTCCCGGAGATATTTGTTCTTTTCCGGAATTGGATTTGTTATATCGTCTAGTGGAATTCGCAGAGCGGGATTTTTCTATAATAGGCTTTTCTGATCGGCCTTCTTGAGCCATCAACTCATATACTCTAGTTCGTTCGGTGACGAAATTAATCAAATCCTTATAAGAGGGAATATCTGCTGATTTTATTCGTTCTTCGAATGCTTTTCTAGTCCCTGCGTCTAAATTATTAAGAGCTAAATGAAGTTTAATGAAATCCCCCATGTCTTCAATGCCTAAAGCCGATAACGCAGAAAAATTATTTTCATGCTCAGATAAAAATCTCTGCAAATTAGACGCTGAAGAATTGTTTAAAGGTGTAAAATCCATCACCTTCTTGATATAAAATCTGGCTAGTCGCCTTTTATTTTGATAGCGAGAGACCAATGCGTCGTAAGCGAGGGAATAATTAGCTTCGTCTAATGCGAAGCCCGAGATAAGCGACAGAGCTTCATCGCGTAAGCTACTTCGTAGATAGTAAAATTTCCTAATGGTCGATAGAGATTCTTCCCTATGAACCATAGAATCAAATAGGGAATAGAATCCATTCCAGTCCTCTAATTTCCCTGTGAATATCGGTAAGTCAATTTTCGGTAGCTCCTGAGGAATAGAATGAGAATGGACAACCACAGGTTTATTCTCAGGAGGGCAGGTAGATTGTACCACTTTGTAATAATTCGCTTTAGTAATATCAACTAAATCGTTAAATGCATTTTGTACTTCTGTTGTCTCGAGTTTTTCACTTTTGTTCTTTATACTTGCATTAAATATCCGAATTTTTGATTGAATTTCTTCAAATCGGATTTCATTTTTGAGTAAGCGGTCATAAGCGGGTTTAAAAGCGGATGCTGAATCGGTACTCAAAGATTTAGACTTTGTGAAAATGGATTGAACTACGGCAAAAATATCCTCCCTCTCTGACACTAGAACGACTGGATCACCCATCGTGACAATAAATCAAGACGTTACCTAAAGTTACAAAAAAAAATGCCAACGAAATTAAATGTTGAAAAAAATACCAACAGAACCTTTAAAAGTCGTAAAATACTGAAAATTAAATTAATAAAATTATATTAAAACTAACAAATTAAATTAAATCGGTAAGCGTCCTTTACAAACTTAATATATAATTTTTTTCATATGTCAGCCATAGATAAACAAATATTTTCCTTTTAAAAGGAAACACAAGATAATGCTAAATAGAAACAAACAACAGCTGTTGTCTCTAATGCTTACTTGCTAATCTATCATATGTTCAATTCAACTATTTAAACTTACGGTAAAAATACAAAATAAAATCATATATTAGTAGATTTTAATTTTCAAAACATGTGTTAAACAAAACTAAGTCGTTCTACGACCTTAAGTAAAAATTCCTGATTTTTGTTGTTGATACAAAATTATAAATTAAAAATAATTATCTTTACATTTCCAAAATTGCGTCTAAGACAAACATTTAGCTTCAATCAACAGAAATTTAGTACCTTCAATTAATACGATAATTATATTTAAACATTAGAAAAAAATATTAAAGTATTGTTCAAGGTAGCATCCTTGGCCCAATCCTTTATACAGTTTATACAGCTGACATCCTAACTCATCCTAATACTATCCTTACCACGTATGCTGATGATACATGTGTATTATCTGTCAACACCAATCCAATTATTGCATCCCAAAGCCTCCAATCCCATATCACTGATCTTGAAGAATGGTGTCAAAACTGGAGAATTAAAATAAACTCTCAAAAATCGCATCAAATCACTTTTACCTTACGTCGTAAACCAATGACTTCCTGCCCTTCAGTATCCTTTAATAATATCCCACTGGTGCCTGTAGAACAGATCCGATACTTAGGGTTGCATCTTGACAAACGATTAACCTGGAATCCTCATACGAGACTGAAAAGACAAGAAACCGCTCGACGTTTCAGGCTACTTCAACACTTACTAGACAAACGCTCTAAGCTCCCAATTTATTACAAAAGACTCATCTACATGACCATCATACGACCTATTTGGACCTACGGAGTAGAGCTTTGGGGCTCCACTAAGCCATCGAATTCCTCTCGTATCCAATCCCTACAATCCAAAATCCTTCGTAAAATCCTTAATGCTCCTTATTTTGTTAAGAATAAAATCATCCATAACGACCTTAATGTCCCATTTGTTGCTGATTTGGCCCGAAACCGCTATCTATCCTTTCATAACAAACTTCATTTCCACTCAAACCCTCTGGTTTTAAACCTAGCTTCCACTTCAATTCCCGATAATCCTCCGAGGCGTCTGAAAAGAAGATGGCCCCGTGACTTCTTAGTTGAACTTGTGATTTGAGTACTACCAGTGGGTAGTTTCTCTACATGTCATTTTCACATGTCATTTTGTATCGCTTAGCCCATTTACTAGATGTATTTTTTTTTTATACAGTTGTAAATATCAATAAATAAATTTAAAAAAAAAAAAAAAAGTATTGTTTGGAAAAATTATTCTGTTACTATTATCATAAAACTATTAACAGTTAACTTCACTATTTCAAAAAAATGTTAATATAATAATTAAATCTTCAACTAATAACTTATCTGTAGATTTTTCTTTTGTAGTCCCTGTATTCGAGCGCCATAATATTTGTGACCAGGTTGCGGGGTTTTCGGTCCAAGGTCCAAATTGATTTAAATAAACTATTGTCCAAAGAAAAATGTTGTATTCTTATATTATACATCAACGGTAACATAGTGCCAACTCCAAAACTTAACCATAATATATATATTGTAACATCAACGTAACACCACCAACGCTGAGCCGCAAAGATACGATAAGGTAAAACAATTAAATTTGGCAATTACTTGGCCATATAACCGACTTAAACACATCCGTATGGAATGACGGTCCTCAGTTAAGTCAGTTCAGATAGATAGAGACACCTGACGGACGAATTTAGCAACAAAAGAATACTCGTTACAACATAGTTATAGTTTTTAATTATAATTATTGGAGAAGATGTTTAAGACTAGGGAAGATTGTGCCAGAAAGAAGATAATGGCTAAAGAAATGGAACAGGGAGAAACCATCCGCAATATAATAGTTAGCAAGAAACAGACATGGTATGGGCAAAACCGGTAAAGAATTGGGTATCTGAAAAAAGGAGAAAAAGCAGCCTTCAATCAAGGACATCACATAGCTTTGCAGAAAGGCGTTTCAACAATTTTAATTTATACTAGGACTAATAGCTGTCATTTTTTTATAACAAAAAATTTTTTTACGTGAATAATGCTACTGTAACATACTGTGGATACTTTACTTTCTGTGGTATAGTATCGATACTGTTGTATCTTGAAAATAATAACAACATAAACAGCTTGTGATAGTATATCCTACTAACTGTATGTTTAAAAAAGATAAGAAACATTTTATATCAAGCTGATCTATAAAAAACAAAAATATTTATCCGTCAATATGGATTAGATAGTGATGTTCAAGTCATCACTTTTTCACTTTTTTCAAGTCGTTTTCCAATTAGAGGAAGGAAGGACTCACATAATTTAGTACAATGAAACATTTAGAAGTAATAGGTATATTAGGAATTCCATAGTAAAACATTGTAAGCTATGAAAATAATAGTAATGATTCCGGAGGTTGTCGCTTTGAGTAAAGTCACAACAAGTTTACGTTTGTTTCCCTTTTAATATTTTCCAAAATACAAGTCATGAGCTTTTGTATGGAAAAGATAATGTAATCATGAGAAATGTGTTTACTTCGGTAATCATTTCATTAAGAAATAAACGTTTCAACAAACATAATTATATCTTCTATACTTCGTAATGTTCGTTTAAATTTTTATTTCCTTATGAAATGATTACCGAAGTCTACTTAATTAATGAGAATTATTGCATTAATTCTGCTAGAATCAGTGTTCGGAAAAGGTTATTTAAATAATAAAAAATGGTTACAAATTGTGAGAGGTTTCTGATATCGGATGCTGAGCGATAGTTTCCATAAGAATGATAGCGAGCGAGATAAAGACGAGGAATCAACAAGTTCGGGGTAAGATAGCTATTACCAGGGAAAGCTTGACGTAGATCTGGCAACACCGGCGGCACTGACCTCCTGACGCACTGACTCAGCCTCAGTTGTTGTGATGAAGTGGTGCGGAGTGGTTCTGTTAGTGTTTTGTTTCTGTGCTTCCGCTTGGGGCGGCAAAGGGGGGAGGTTCGGCGGCCGGTTCGGGGGCGGTAAGAAGACGCCGTCCCAGCCCAAGTACCCTCGCCAGCCCTCGCCTTCCAGCTTCGACTCCAAGCCTCCAGCCTACAACCCCTCCTGGAGCCACGATTCCAGACCGCCTTCGTACAACCCTACCCACAACCAGCCTCCTGCTCCGGGTTGGAACGTCCCGACCAATCACCAACCTTCCGCTCCAGGATGGAAGCAACCTCCACCTGCCTACAACCCCGGACCGCCTCCTCCATACTCTAAGAACCCTGCTCCTTACCCTCAGGGTGGTGGACACGTTAACCCTCCGCCTTACTCTCAATACCCTCAGGGTGGTGGACATGTTAACCCTCCACCTTACTCTCAATACCCACAAGCAGGACACTACCCGCAGGCAGGATCTTATCCAGGATATTCTGGATACCCGCACGGATCTTACCCTGGATACGGAGGCTATCCTCAAGGTTCTTTTCAACAGCTACCTCAGTATCCTCAGTCCTACGGCGGTGGTGGCTACGATTATAAACAGAAGAAAGGTTGGAACATGCCCGGTATAATACCTCTTCCTATACCGATACCCATAGGAGGCGGTGGACTAGGGTTTGGGAGTTACGGTGGTGGGTTCTACAGGCCTAAAGGGAACTCAGTCGACAAAGAGGAGGACGAGAAAGACGAGAAGGAAAGGCCGAGGATAGTAATACCTCCAGATCTTGAGTTGGAAGGAGTAACCGAGTTGCCTTCCGGGTCCCCGATAGCTCAATGGGACGTCGTCGGAAAAGAGAAGGCTTTAAGCGAAACCAAAAAGAGGTAAATATTGACAGGAAATATTACAGAGAATACAGGGTAATTAGCTAATAAGATAAATCATGAGTAAAATCAATATCAATTTATCCTGCAAATAAAAAAAATATTTATTTTTAACAAAATATTTTTTTATTATTAACAGGTTTTATTTAATAACTGGAGAAATCTAGGAAATAAAACTTTTAAATTGACTAGATTTGATAAGTGTTCATAAAATTCTTTGACATTTTAGGGAATACTTATAATATTTATTTTGGTTAAAAAGAACTTTATTTTAACTAGCGTTTTTTTTAAAATGATTTAAATGATTTAAAATATTAATGGAAAAAATCTGTGTCAGTTTAATCTTATGGTCTACTGTTAATTACTACTTTATTAAGAAATTTTCAAAATAATAATAACAAAATAACAAAAATCCTATTCTCTTTATCAATTTTTGTAAAATAAAATATTTGTAGTACACTTTCTAGGCATAAACAGATACAAATGTTATGGATAGACAATAAAAAATGAATTGTTTTGTTGTACACTCCTAACAATGCTTCACATACATTTTCGCTTAAATTTAATTCATTTTACTAAATGTTAGCATTGACGTTGAAAAAAGTTAAATAATATAGTCATTGTTATATAAGACCCAGCTTCCAAGGATTGTGTAGTCATTGCGTCATTGTGTGATATGATAACATTTCCTTGTAACGAGATACTAGAACTTAACTGAAATTTTTTTGTCTGTTTAAAATACACATACATCATCCACTTACAATTGCCTTAGTAAAAATTGTGATCCTAGTTTACTAGTTAGAAAAAAAAAAAATTCATAACAAATCTATTGCAGTAAAACATAGTTACCACTGAATTATGTTGACAATGTATCTATTAATACAAACAGCAGATATGTAAAGAGGATGAATGAGTATTGTAATCACAGAATACGAGTATTTACTTTTAAAATGTTAAGCTATTGAGGCTCATTTCATTCTTCCTCTATCATTTATCAGTAAAAAATCAATACAAAATTATTTAAATATGCTGTCAAAATTTAGTAAGGCTGTTATGAATACTAAACAAGTTCTTTTTGTCAGCTTAAGCCTAGGAGTATGCCTAGTGAATTGTCGGGAAAGAATTTTACGACATGGCACAAACCAGAAGAAATATTTGATAAGGGATACACATCATTTAAGTAATTTTATGAAGGTCGTGATATATTTTTAATAAAATAGTACGCAAAGGTGCTCAAATCAGGTATACAAGATTTTATATAAGAACAATTTTGGTTAATATTGGGAAATTAAATATGGCACTTTACTTCAAGGTCATAAATATAAAAATTATATTTAAGCAAACATTTTGAAATTAGGTACACATATATATATATATATATATATATATATATATATATATATATATATATATATATATATATATATATACATATAAAGTGTTACTATTACTGAAACACGACTTATGTTCCAAAATGCGTATCGTTTGAAATAAAAAAAAATGTATAACTTAATATTTCATCATACAAAATAATGTTATAGTATTCTTGTATTCCAAAAATTTGATTTTGTTAAAATATTAACGATCTCTTAGATGTATTAGAGACCTTGCTTTCGTCAGTAAGCAAAATAAATAAAAGGAAAATGTGACATGAAAAATCAAAACGTGCAGTAATAAACTCAAAATATACGAAATCATTAAATAAACTGAAGTCGAACAGCAAAGAGCTCTGATTTTATATTGTCTCACAAATTAGGGCTGAAACATTATTACACATATTATAAAAGTATTACACGTATGGTGTATATTTAAATATAAATTTAACCCAATAAGTGCAAAACGAGGGATTCAATGTAATAGAAATAACATTTAAAAAAACGTGCTATTGAGTCCCACAAGGCCAACACGTAACATTTTTTGGATTATTAGTAAATAATATTATATAATAAATTAATAAATAATTCAAGAATCGGTTGGAGAGACCGGTTGGAAACTTGAACACGCAAGCAATAGAATGCAATAACACGGAAATCCGCTCTGAAATTATTATATATTTTTTGTTAAATACTAAAAATTACCCAATTCATTCATAAACATTTTAAATTGTATTCCATGTTATCCTTTTTTTAATTTTTTTTATTGTCACAATTATTTTTTTCTATTATTAGAAACAGAGAAATCGGTTATTTACGCCGTAAGTTTCCTCATTATTTTAAAAGAAATATAAGCTACACGAA
The DNA here is from genome assembly GCA_964056705.1 of Troilus luridus. Lineage (NCBI taxonomy): Eukaryota > Metazoa > Arthropoda > Insecta > Hemiptera > Pentatomidae > Troilus > Troilus luridus. The sequence goes on from OZ057416.1 coordinate 29,867,477, forward strand.
GGCCTGATATGTATTTGAAAATTATTTATTTTCAATAACCGTTGGGTTTGTGTGGTTTTTATAAATCCTGTTAAAAAGTCTAAATTTTTTAACAAATTTAAAAAAAAATCGCTATGGATGATATTTATTTTAACATCACTATTTCATCATATTTTATTCTATTTCCATGCTCATACCATATAATTACGTATATTTCCTTGTATATTTACGTCATATATTTATACCACTTCATTCTATATGTATGCATTTTAAAACTCCCCTTACTTATATTTTCTACTTTTCATGTTCAGTTTATTTTTCACCTGTTATACTCTATATTTATATCTTGACTTTCTACTGTTATTTTTCCTTTATTTACGCTTTGATATCATTTTCGTTATACCTTCTTTCATTTTACTTATGTAAACTCCCTAGGAGTCTATTATCTTACATTTTATATATATATATATTCTACAACCTTTTCCATAATTTTACTTCTCACCTCTGATGTTCATACTTTTTCTTTTTTAAAAACTTTCTTTTTACTTCCTTCTTTATCTTTGTAAAAATTTTTTTTGCATCACCACCTTTCTGTACATTTTCTCTGTAATTTTTTTAATTCATATATATCCCTCACTTTTGTTCTAAATTTCTACCTCTCTACATATATATTTTTTCTATTTTATCATATGCTTAGTACTGCAATGTATTTTTATAGTTCTGTTATTTTGTCTGTTTTTCTTTCTTAGTCCTGAAGATGACCCACAAAGTGGGTCGAAACGTCGACACATAATTAAATAAGTAACCACTTATTTAGTGTTTTTATTTGACTGCACCCCCAACTATTTTCTTCCTTACGTCTATCTTCCAGTCAACCATCCCCTCGCTTCTTCTGATGATATTTATTGTATTTTTTTCTAAACGAGACCGCTGAATGAACAAAAAAATGTACCTACACATTTTTTTTTGCTAATTTTTAAAATTCATGTTTATAGAATTTTCTGATTTAGGTACTTTAAATGGAAGTTAAGCAAATATATTGACGTTATTAATTATAGATTTGATGTCACGATGTTAGTCTGTCGATACCTTTACATGTAGTTAAATCGATCTAGTCATACCAGAGTGGTGTCTGAAGTCCCTGTCCGAGCGTCAGTTAACAAGCAGAGACTTGAGTTGTAGGAAAAAACTTTATATTTATTGTCGAATGAAATGATATTATTATATACTAACGCTATAAACCATAGTGACTACTCTACTGTGTTAACTTTCCGTACTCTTTTTCATACCACTATACTATACTACACTTTTCTGTCACTTGACAATATTTTAGAGGTGGAAAGAAGGAGGAAAGGCCAATGTAGTTTTTATTACATCTAGATGAAAACAAGGAAGCAATGATAACTTTCTGGGTTATAAACCCATAATTATACCCATAATCCTTAGGTCATCAACCATCCGATAACTAGATGAAAACTACGTGTCTGAGAGCTACAAATTTTGGAGATTTATTTTCCAAATATTCCATATTTAATTTATGACGAAATGTTATCATATCAAGATATTTTATAACTTGTCTTCATATGGCATACAAAGTAATTTAATATTGTCGTGGGGTGAGGGGTTGAATATTAAACGGTATTACGTCGTTAAAGGTTAAATTATTACTTTCTTAATCACAATTTCTGCTAAGAGAAGTTGTTTAATTAGAGATGGTTTACATTCCATGTTTCTAAATACTCTTTAGCGTATTCATTGATCTTGTATTTGAGTATAATAATTCATTCCAATGACTTAATGGTTATGGACAAGTTATTACATTGAGAAAGTGATATGTAGTTTACATAGATCAGTAGCAGCTGCACAAGCAATTCGTTTCCAAATTAGTTTAAATAGAACACACTAATTGGTTAATTATACCGCATAGTTTACTCATTAAAGAGGCTGACATTTGTTGGAACGTTTTATAATTATACCAATTTTTTTTCTCGTAAAACTACTTTCATACCAACAATCATTTCATGAGATGAATCGGTTATTGAAATATTTTTTTGAGATCACTTTATTTATTCATTTGAATGTTTGTTTGTTTTGTTAAGTGATGTTATAAAAATTAAAAACAAATATATATAATCTGGCATGCCTTTATGTTAATTAAACCGATCATATTCTCTTTTTTAAATTTATTATTTTTATCTAAACGCAGCGTTAACAACAAAAAACCTAGCAAAATTAATTGAAAAGTTAGACTTTTAGAGAATTTTTTTTTTATTAATAAATTCGTTTAAATACATCAAGCCTTCTGAACAATTTTTCTTCATATCCTTATATGGTGGTCAAAACACGCTCAATTTTTATTGTAGAGATGAAGTTATGGGTTTATGTGTGCGATTCATAAAATAAATTAATAAAATGGCATGTTTTTTTTGGTTTATATTGTTAATCTATGGTTCACACCTTTTTTTTCACCTTGATTCATTCATACACTAACCATCGTCTAGTTCAGTGGTTCCCAACCTTTTTTGTACCATGCTTATTCAAGCCTTGTTTGTACCTTGTTCAAATGAAAACCTTCCGCGCACCCGGTGTTCAAATAAAATTCACAATAAATTGTATGTGCAGATGAAAAAAAAGACAATAAGTATTACATTTAAAACAAAATATTTAGTTATACCTTCATTCTAAGTTTCAATTTAAGGTAAAAAAATATTGGTAAGAGAGAAATAACTAGAATTAAGTCCGAATTTTTTATTTTAAAATAGTCTCGCGCCATTAGACTTGTACTCACATCCCTGATTGGGAACCACTGGTTTAAAATAATAATGCAAAAAATAAAATAGAAGTTTTTGTAAATTTGCACCTTCTTTAAAAAATCAAAAGTGGAAAAGATATAAGATCGCTTAAATGCCAGTATAACTATATGGAGAGTTTACAATAAAATCAAGAGGATTTTTTTAGAGATGATGATTAGAGATGAAAAATTCGTACTGATGAACAAGTTGTAAGATAATACGTCAACGGAGATAGCCAATTGTCCCTCCCCCAGGCTCCTTAATTAAAGCATCCTGCCCTACTCCTCAGTCTGTTGTTGTCTTCGAGCGGATAGTGTCATATTGCAAGTATTTTAACAATGCGTTTGCTATTCTTCGTGTTGATCGTCATAGTAGGAGGTGTTCTGGGAGGGAAAGGCCGTGGAGGGGGAGGCCGAGGAAGGAGCAAGGGAGGAGGCGGAGGAGGGTGGTTCTTCGGCGGCGGCAAGAACAAAAACAAGGCGCCCTCCGGAGAGCCCAATTACCCCCGGCAGCCCGCCCCAGAGGCACCTTCCTACAACCACCACGGTCCTGGCTGGAGGCAACCGGATGCCCGTCCTCCGGCCTACAACCCTAACTATCCCGGCCCCAATGGTCCTCCGCCACCGTACTCCAAGAACGCTCCTCAATACCCGCAGAGTGGAGGACACGCTCCACCCCCACCGTATTCCCAGTACCCACAACAAGGCCACTATCCTCAGTACCCAGGTCCAGGTAGCTACGCAGGATATCCCCAATATCCCCAAAACTATGGAGGTGGCGGTGGTGGTTTTGGAAATTTCGGTGGTTTTGGTAATAATGGATACGGATCCGGAGGCTACTTCGGTGGCTATCCTAAAAGGAGAGGGTTCGGAATGCCAGGGATCATTCCTATTCCCATACCGATCCCTATCGGTGGGGGTGGTTTCGGTTACGGGAGCTATGGTGGCGGTTACTACCGGAATAGAGGCAATTCGGAGGTGGTGAGGGATAAAGAAGGAAAGATAGTGGAGAACTCTGACGACTCCGAAGAGCGGCCAAGAATCATGGCTCCACCGGACTTCGAACTTAACGGAGTGACTGAGCTACCTCCAGATGCACCTATCGCTCAATGGGATATCGTGGGCAAGGAAACTGCGGCAGAAGAGCTCAAGAAACGGTAGCTACATTTCTTTTGTGCCATAACAATGGTATTAGCGAGTTTTAGATTACACTTGCACCGTTCTTCTTTGTGCAAATATTAAAACTGTTTGTATCTATTGGAAACATAACTTTGTTTTGAAATCTGGGTCCTATGTAAACCCTATATCAAACGCAAATTAAATATAGCCTACTATTGATATATGATACTTTTTTTTAAAACATATGATTTGTTAGGGTGATGTATACATTTCTTTGTATTAAAATATTTATTGTACTTCTTAATTTCTAAAAAATAATATTTCAACAGGATAATATAATTTCGCAAAACGTTTTATACTGCTCTTAAAAATAGACAAAAATATTTTTTGTTACTTTTTAACCGAATTAAAAAAAAAATATCTATTGGTGCTTATCCTAAATGGAAATCTAAAGCTATGCTATGGTATATAATCCATCGATTTCGTAGATATATTATGAAATACGATTGGTGGTATATTATTTATATAAAAAATTAAAATTTATTAGCATTGTCAAGTTTTAAAAAGACAATGAGTTCGATTTATTAACAGTTTTAACATCAGCTGATTATATTGAAGGGAAATGATTATGAGGTAAAGAATTTTAGCATGGTAACACGGATAGACTTGAATAAGATTTACTTCAAACCCAAACTAAATATACAATTTATTGGATATGTTTTTATTAATTTAATAATTATATAATTTATACATATTAGTTCCCTAAATTAAGATAAATATGTAGTTTTGATTTTTTAATTACCTTCGCACCATTCAATAGCCTTTTACAATTAAGTGAAATTTCCATATAATGTATACTTAGGTCATTTCTACAGTTATGGTGAATAAGGGGTTGCGTCGAATTTTTTCCAAAACGACTTAATTGTAGTGTGAAAAGTTGTACCGTGTCAGTCTCGTAGTGCATTACTGACTAAGGCAGTGCATGCATGATAATGCAATTATTGCTTTTATTATAAATCCGTTTCACGCCAAAGACTATAAGACTGACTCGATTCTGCTTTCCTCAGCACAAATAACTCATATTGGAATAAAATTCGACTTGATCATTTATTCACCAAAGCTGTAGATATATCCTTTAAAAAATATAATATAATTTTCACTTCATGATTTGTTATTAAAATTGTTTTTCTTTTTTTTCAGGGATGACAATTACATTGAAAAATATGGTGATAAGTAGATGAACGCAAGATCTGCAATTTATTATATGCAATAATATACTAGAATATACTTTAATTATTATTATATTTTTATAGGTTTAATACATTTTTTTAACATTGGTTTTTTTTTTTTTTTTGCCCTAAAATTGAATAAAAACAATTGAAAGTTATTTTACATGTGCAATAATATTCTAGTGAAATGAATAAATTAGACAAATTTGAAAAGCTTAAGTTTATAAATAAATTTCGTATTGTGAGTTAAATTAAGATATTGATTCGATAGCCATATCTCAATTAATCCATGTTTATATTATTATTTTTAAAAATATATGTGAACATTGAAGTTGGATTGAAGATAAATATCTAACAATTGAACATTAATTATATATCATGTAATTATTATAAGTTTTGTTATGAACCATTATATAAGGTATAATTAGTTAATAACTTGGAATTAAATGGAAATTTTATTCTGGCTACGTTGTTTTGTTTTTTTCGAAAATTATACTTCATAAAACAAAAATTCACAATAACCGCTGTCATGAATCCAATTTTTTTTCATATTTGCTAAAACATAGAAGAAGGAAAATATGTTAGTTAAACAAATTATGATCAGGTTAAATCTATTTAGGGTAAATTAAATAATTTAGTATAAAAAAAGTAATTATTAGTATTTCTTACATTTTTCTCAACACTTTTACTAGCAATAAGTAGGCATTACTAAAAATTGGTAGTTTATCAATGTGTAAAAATTACTAACAATACGTACACATTACCACAAAGTAATGTTCTCAATAGTCATAGAGCAACCAAACTTGAATTTTTATGTACTTCTGTACAATCTGTTAATTGACTAAACCTTAACATACAATATTGTGCCAATATAAAATATGGTGAGTGGAGACTTTGATACACTAATTTGCACTAAATAACAATTTGATTTGTTGTTCAGAAAAATATGTAAACGTACACATATATTAAAATAAATATTAAAGTTTTCTGATGAGTTTAAAATAGACAATTTACTTTCAAAGGTATTGTTTGGATAAAAATAGGTAATAACTGCCTTGATCATAAAGTGGTTTAGTAGAATTTTCTCCAAAATGAGTTTCTTGTACTTTAGGAAGCGGAATTGTGTTATTTTCGTAGTGGATAAAGGGCAAGTCAGGCATCGGCTTGAAAAGGTGTTGTTGCTGATATTAAAACTGAATATCGAATCAAACAGTACAAGAATGGCACGTTTCCGCTTCCTTCAGTCAACTCTCTGGATAAAATTCGAATTAAACACTTGTTCAGATATTACCTCCATACTAATTATAATAAATAAATTATAATAATTTATTCTTGAAAATGAATAAAAAATTGAAATCTTCCAGGTTATTGGATAATTTTGTAAAGAATATAATAACATCAGATTTAATATAATTATTTATAAATGAGGTCAGACGTTGAAATAACAGATTTGTTGACCCCGGAGTATCAGTCGAATAGGTCATTATTTTATTCGATATTAGAAAGATACGCCAGTATATGGCGGAGATGCTCCCGTTAAAAGCTATACTGTTGTTCTGCTTCTGGTTGATTGTGTCGGGGCAACCCTTGAACGAGACAGCTGCCGACAACGCGACCACAACGGAGTGCCCCTCAGTATATCGCTTCGCTGGTCTCAGCCTGGGTGACGGATTGGTTGCTTCCTGGAGGGTTCTATGTCGCCCTGACAGTGTTTTTCTTAACGAAACGGTAAGAAACAATATGTTTAATCCTAGTATATGGGAAGAAGGTGAATTTAGTTTTGGACCAAGCATATATGTTTTGCCTGTAAAAAAAGGTACAAGAAATCAATTTTAATATCAGACTAAATCCTGAAATCTAATTATTGTAAAGTTCACGGAACATTATTTAAGGGCTAAACTTAAGCCTTGGATTAGCATCTGATCACCAAGGCTATGAAATTGACATTCAATTATCACATGAGATCTTTGGTCCATCTTTATTGCTGATCTCTATTTTTTTGTTTGAGTAAACAATAATAAACTCTATTCGTTGGTACCAATCCTCCATCTTTGGTTGATACATTTTTTTCATTCCTTATTAATTCCTTATATTCATTGCTTACATTATCTGTAGGAGTTATTCAGTGGTCAAGCATCTCCACACTTTTTTTAACTCCTATATGAGAATAATCTTCCGAAATCAAGCCATCATTGCTCCCACAATCTGTATACTTCCAAACCTGAGCCAATAGTAACGTTCGCTAGTATTTAGGAAGACCTCAATAGAATCAGTGCCAAGCCGAACGTGAATAGATCGAGGTTAAATTATAAAAACTTAGTCTATTGTTACAGGGTCCAATGTCTTTAGATCGATTCAAACATTCCCAACATTAATCTTAAATGATCATTCCATCATTAGCCGTTGTTTTGTTAACTACCTAGACATCACTTTAGACTATCTTTTTCCAATAAATCCCATACTTGGGCTATAGTGTCCCTACTGTAAGATCGCTGAAGTCATTCTATCGTTCTCGAGATCTTCTTGCACAAACAACCCATTATTTCCACTTTTACCTTCCCTAATTTGACCATTCCTATTGTCTCTGGTATAGAGGTGCCTCTCGAACTTGCTCTAGGACAGATTGAAGTAAATCATGAGTTGCTATCATAGATAAGCCTTCGGTACTCATATAGTCCAGTGTGTCCCACCTTTATGGCCAGGTATTGTGGCTGTTTCTTTACATCCTTGGACAATACAGTCGGTCCCTTCAAATACCAATCCTTCAATTGTCAACTCCCATATTTGTATCACCCTGCAATTCAGTTCACGAGTCAACTCCAAGAAGACGCGATCTTCTGAAACAGAATCAATACATTCCTGCTTTCCCTTCTCTTGCCTCCTCCACTACCATCTGGAACTCAATGTTATCTTATATCTGCCAAACTTCTTCCTGGCCTCATTCAAATCCTTCCTTTTCGAACATCACCCCAATTCCCAGAGCTTTCTAATCGATTATAATTATCGGTTTACAACAACCGAGTAAAAAACAAAGTATTTTTGAAGTGAAAACTTCTTTTGGCGCACCGCACGCACATTTTTTCGTAGGTAGAAATTGAGCCGGACTCGTCACGCCCAGAGGTGAAACGCTCGATCTAATGTTGATATAAAATTAATATCATCAATCAAACGAAAAGTAAAATAAATAACTTGATTTATGTATAATTAAATAAATAATAACATATATTTATAACTTATTTCTTAATTATTCTACTAATACGATCTAAAATAATACTCCACAATACATAATATTATTTACTATGTATATAGTAAATTTACTATCAATATATATATAAATTGATTGCGATTACCAATGAAGTAATTTCACCGTGGGGTCTTAAGCACACTCTTTTTTTCCATTTTAATTTTTTTCATTTTTACTATGTTTTTTTAAATTTACATTTTTGACTCTGTTATAATTTTCAAATGTTTTTTATCTTTTAGCCTTTTCACCAGATATATCTTCTTTCATTTTACTGTACGTAGTTGTTACTGTAAAGGGACCTAGTCCCAATATTTGCACCTCTATGATAAATTAAAGTCGCTCTCCCTTCTATCCGTAGACTGTATTCCCTAGGTTCTTTCTTATACCTATTCTTATACTAAACCGTCATCACACAACAACCATCTTATATCTATAGTCTCCTACAGTTGAAATCCTATATCCAATCCGAGGGCACAATATCTCGCCTTTCCGACCTTTATATCCGTTCCTACAGACCCAAAACTTTTGATCGTTCCTTTCTCGTCCGTTCTACCTCTCTTTAGAACTCACTCCCACCCGATATCCGTCATGCGTCCTCTTCATCCACAGTCAAATCCAAACTTTTCCTACTTCCCCTAAATCCCCAAATAGATGCTCTCTAATCAATAAAAATTAATAGCTAAGCTCAATATAATTCATTGATGAATTAGTGTAAATGTCACTCATAATGACATAATTTTTAAATTATTAGATGTTCTTATTTATTTTTCTTTAAGCCTTTTTCTTTTTATTGTAAATTTGTTTGCTATTTTTTGTTAAGTACTTTTTTTTATTCTCTATCAGATTATTCCTTTTGGTTCAAATTTATTTTCATGTTATTATGTAAATATTGTATTATTCTAATAATCTAGCCGTTTGGCCAGATATATTTTTATTAAATTCTTTACACTATGTTTTTCTTAAGGGACCTGATCCCAGAGTAAAATTGTTTTTCTTTTCTATATTTTTTTTTATTCTGTATTTTCCTATTATATTATATTCTGTTCAACATTATGCATATACAAATAAAATAATATGTATTGTTATAATATTTGTTTATAACAAATAACTATCAGTGATAGTATATGTAAACAATGAATTTAAACCATAAAATTTAATAATAAGGTGATCAGGTGTCGATACCAAAGCAACAATCTCAGCTCTCATCGTCATAGTTGGTATACCATGACTAAGAAGTTCGAGGTTATGACTCACTTTTGGGTCAATGACAAAATAATGGATTGTGTTCTAATGCTAAAAGAATATATTTTAATGTTTTATATTATGTTTTGTTTTGTGATGTTATGTTTATTGAAGGTATGCTATATCTTCACCATAACGATATATAATTTTAATCATAATAAATTAAAATAAACTAACTATGAACAAAAATAATATCAATTTAATTGAAATTTCTTATTATAATATACCTCTAGGAAGCAAAAAAACAGTGTAGGCTATTGGTTGAGAAAGATTTGTCCTTTGCGTTGGCAAAGACTTTGCAGCTGCAAGGAATCAATTTCATTCGTTGAGTCAGCTTCTATAGTTGACTACGACAAAATAGTGACCATGAACTGCCTTGTTTCCCAACTTTTAGTTATAATGAAAAACTTTGACTGTCAATGTTTTATCGATATTAGTATAAGTTTTACTTATTATTATACAATACTATAAATAGTATTGAAATAGTACGATTAATATTTAATGCTATCATAATAATAATGAACATTGATAATTTAAAATAATGTTGAAACATTATATTAAACACAAGACTTATGAAATCTAAATTGAAGAATTTAAAGAGTTATTATATTTAAGAAGTTTTAATTCAATAAACAACGTACTATACCTCCTACCTGAATCTTACAATACAACCCATTACCGATCTTGGGTTCAGAAAATTATAGAGAATGTGCTGTTTCTAGAACAGCGTTTGCGCAGCAATGTCTGTGATCAAGCTAAACCATCAGGTGCCCACTTTATAGAGGCTGGATGAGCCCCAGGAGGGTTTATCGATTTCACCGTGTACTTCCGTAGATCAAATAATTTATCTGCCGCAGCCGGATTTTGACCCGGGAACTTCGGCAACATTGGCATAGAGAGTTGGCGGCCCCATTGCCCAGTCATCTGACTGCAATTAGCCCCTAGTCCTCCAGCTTGGGTATAGCCCGGTCACCCGGTGATGGGACATATATATTCAGGATACCAGTTGTCTCGAGGCTATGGGGGCTATTTCGCTGGGCTAATAACCCGCATGGCAGTAAATACTATTCAAAGTAAACAAAATTACTGTGGACGGATCTTAAGTTAACGACCTGGCGCTCACAGGCTAGACCGACTGGGAGGAAGCAGGGAGGCCGTCCCCGAGTTTCCTATCAGGAATACATTCAGCGCATCGGATGAGGGAGAGAGGTAAGACCCTCCAGGAAATTAGGCAGCTGAGTAGGCACTGAGAGGCATGGCTGCATTGGGTGTAGGCTCCTCGACCCTAGAAATGGTATAAGAGGAATTAAAAGAATAAGAAGACATCTGGCAACAAGCACCATTCACTCCGACTTACCTCGCTCTCTATATAATACATTTCTGTAAGAAAGACTTATATACATTCATTTATTGTATAATTTATTTAAAGGAATATAATTAAACGAATTCAAAATTAAAGTTCGAGGAAACAGCTAGGAATTCTGTTTATTTTTTATTTCAGCTCAGCTATTGTTTAATATAAAAACTAAACATAACCATTAGTTTAGATAATACAAGATAACACTCGTTATCAGCTTTGATAAGACAGAAAAATAGCAGTGTTCGGGATGTTTGTGTCGCTTCTGTGTCTTCTCTTTTTGTGTCTTTCCTCTTCATACGAAGATGTTATAGACAAGAACGCTTTAAGTGGTATCCTCGTGCAACGGATGATCGTCGTCAAGACAAGAAGTTGCCAGGCTGGATATCGTATGGTGAACGGGGTGTGCAGGAAAACTGTCTTTTCAAGATAGCATTGGTGGTACATATTCGTTTTAGCATAGTTCAATATATTTATGATGGGGTTATCTCATACCAATGTTGAAGGATTTATCGCAATAATTTAATTAAGACTGATAAACCATATTTATTTTATTCTTAAGGCGGCCATCTTAGATTCCCTTCCTGAATCTATTTTATAGTGATTTAAATAAATTCTTCCATTCATTAAGATGGAATTTTCATTTAATTTTTGGATTATTTAGTCCCAAGTAAATAAGATGATTTATCTGTGTTATAAAGATTTTGTTTTACATTCATTACTAATAAATCATCATATAAAGACCTCAACATACCACTCGTGACTGACACGATCTAGAAAAACTACAAACGATTTCATGACTCACTTGTTGGACATGGACCAAACCTACTGGTACAATCATTCATGACAGCCACATTACCATTATATCCTACAAGGTGATTGAAACGTCTCTGGAGCACGGATGTACTACAGAAAGATGAACCACGCTAGGAGTGCCTTCAATGGGAGGTTTCTCCAAACACGTTCCACGAGAATCACTTAGGGGAGGTTTTCAAAATAAGATCGAAAATACAATATGTGCTAAATGGCATTTGTATAACTTCTGAAATAAATATTTTTATTATTATTATTTTGTGTTCTCCCACTTAAAAACTAAATATTGTACAAATATTTTATTTTATTAGAAACATATATATTTAAAAGAGGAAGAAAATGCTCCGGGTGGAGGTATGAAAATTCTCTTATATAGGGAGTACTGTTAATTTGGAAGCCGAAGTTTCGACCCATATTGAAGGTCTATTGGGTCAGTGAGGCAACAGTTGACAGACTGATAAAGTACATATTTATAAGAAGCGAGGGGATGGTTGACTGAAAGATAGACGTAAGGAAGAAAATAGTTGGGGGTGCAGGGTATAAGTTAACACTTATTTATTGTTTTTATTTGACTGCACTCCCAACTATTTTCTTCCTTACATATTTATAGTATATCTTACTTATTATTTTTTTTTTATTGGTAATTATTAATATTTTTAGTATTTTACGTACATAATTTGATATTATAAGGACCCCAATTTACTTATTTAATATTTTTGTATATTTTTTAAACAGATAACAAATGATGTAGACTCCTAACAGCGCCATCCGATCTAAGCCCTCCACTTATGTCGACTAGCTACTGGTAACGTTATTTGTATGTCCCTGAGTTAAAGGGCGCCATGTCCAAAAAATAGGTAATATTTAAGGTTAATTGTCATAAATAAGTGCTATGATCAATACCGCCAATTAATATTCAATGTAGATAAAATTGTGAACAATGTTTTAAAAGAAATTTCAATACATACTTCAAAGTTATAAAAAATTGGCTCTTATATTGGCTGAAAAAATATAAAAATTTGATATGGTGCCCTTTACATCAGATTTTATTAACCATATGATCCACCTGACAAATATGTTTTTAATTTGTTTCTTTCTTTACAGGGTCAATGTATTGGATGGAACAGGACTTAACAAACTGAGCTTCCAGACTCAAAAATATTAATTGATTAAGGATTAGAATGTAGATATTAAGTAAAATAAACATTTTTTACAATACATTGACTATTCGTTTAATACATTAATAACTTTTTATAATTATTCATTAATGAATTTAAATATTTCAGCAAGTTTAGTACGTATTTTGTAATTATTAACATAACAGTAACTAGTTATATTAAGAATGCTTGTTTCATTTAACGTCAGTTTATGCTACAGTCGTAATCGGGCAATGCAACAGTGGGAATCTTAAATTTTGGGTCTCCAAGTGTGATTAGGATAAGGATCTTTAACCGGTACCTGACAGCGAACTGATTTGGGGCTGCTATTTTAGGTACCCTCCAAAGAATGGACTAAAGATTTTTGTCCGATTAGCCATAGTAGCATAAAAATGACGTCATGTGAACAAACAACTAGAAACAAACTAAGGATTTTTTGTACCTTTAACAAATCCTTAACCCACTCGCTTCCCTGCTATTCATAAATGTATGAATATTTCCTTTAAAAGAATATATTTCTTTCAAGGTACTTTTGAAGGTATTGGATGTTTCAAGAATGACAAAACAAAATTTGTTTTTAAAATTTCATTTTGTCTTTTCCTCGAAAAGGTTCCGAGTAATTTAGCCTGGGACGTTTTACTTAGCTGTAAATGGCCGCACTTACTCGCAAAGTCCTGTTTGAGCTTCGTGGCCGACCGCTTTTGCACAAATAACACTGTTACTTTCTGTCACGCGATCGAATGCTTTACATAAATTAACTGTCATATTTCCATCTTAGTTGCTCCAAGGTTCGTTCAACTTTTCAATTGAGAAAGGAATTGGTGTGAGCAAATATTTATTCAAAACAGGTTTTTAATTAAAGTTTCCTAATATTCATGATTAACTCTTTCGAAATCTGATAATATTTAGAGAATAGCCTGCCTTGAGAAGAATCCATGAAGGGTCTTCGGATCATTACAGAGTAGAGACTGTACTGTTTATTGGACAATGGTTGATAAGATTCAGTAGTTGAAAAATAAAATAAAATAGATGTCTATTTCTCTTTTTGTCCATTACATAGTCATGGAGTGTTATATTTTATATGAAAGCAACAATAGATCTTTTCGTCAAAAATTAGATTAAAATTTTATATTGTCCAATAAACAGTACAGTCTCTACCAAGTAATGACCCCAAGGCCCTTCATGGTTCGTAGTGGGACAGGTTACTCTCTAAATATTTTCAGATTTCGAAAGAGTTAATGATGCATAAGTCAACTTATCATATGGTATATCTCATCTCACTTATTCGTCGTTATGTTAATTGATTAATTTTTTTTTCGTATTGAGCACTTTATACACGTTACAACTTTATATTCCTTTCATCTTCTACCTTTTTTCCTGTCTCCAATAGTCACATTGGACAAACAATTTTATAAGTTCACTGGCACGATTCCCAGATTTTTCTCTCTGCTTCCAAATTCACTTCCTTCTAGCATGTAAGATTCTGTAATGTTCAACTTTTCCATGGAGTTGTACACTGTGTCGAAAATGGGAGTAATGACGCTTCCTTTAGCTTAAGTGCAATAGTTTTCCAGGATCTTAAATAGCCATTTGAAAAGTTTAGTTCTCCAGCGGTCTCTTTTGTGGATAGAAATATGTTCTTAGGTCCTCGTGTACCAGCTGACTTCGAACTGCGCAAATCCGTGGATCTAGATCGAACTGCCACTGAACTTAAACTTTCACCTTCAGTCCCAAATCCATTTCAAATGAACTGATTACGGTACTACAGTCCTTAATACCGCAGAAAAAACCCTTCTCTTGACTTCCTACTCCTTCAAGAAAAATGCATAGAAAATGCATATAGAAACGTAGAATTATCGTTTATAATTACATTTTTATATTTAATTATTTGACTATTAACTGAACCCAAGTTTTAATAAGTAAGTCATTAAAAAAAAAAGTCAATTTATACCTCTTACAGTAACTGACGTGACTATTTTCTTTAATGATTTATTTTTTAATTAAAAAAAATTACATTCTACCCTAAAATTTTTGAAGGCTGGGTGTAAGTTGGCCACACAACTGCTGATCATCAAAAGACAATGTGATTAGCCTCAAGAATAATAACTTCGTGCGGTCTAGCACTTTTCCCGCCATTTCATTGGATAAGTGTTACCTCGAGAGCAATAACTAATGTGATGTATATATATTTTTTATTTTGGGCTTTTAAAACTTTGGGTCATATGCCGAAACCCTGTACATGAAATCGCCAGTATGCATATATTTATATACAGATGTATATAATTGGACAAATTTATCAACAAAGGTTTTTCGTATTTCCTTAATCTTAAAGTAGGATGACCCTTTTTTTTCACTAAAACACTGATCGAATTTGGAAGTACTTCTGGGACAGTAACTAATGGGACAGAATCATGATATCAACTTGAAGCATTTTTTCTCACTAGTCAGAGAGAGCAATCTGAACTTTCATGTACAGGGTTTCGGCATATGACCCAAAGTTTTAAAAGCCCAAAATAAAAAATATATATACATCACATTAGTTATTGCTCTCGAGGTAACACTTATCCAATGAAATGGCGGGAAAAGTGCTAGACCGCACGAAGTTATTATTCTTGAGGCTAATCACATTGTCTTTTGATGATCAGCAGTTGTGTGGCCAACTTACACCCAGCCTTCAAAAATTTTAGGGTAGAATGTAATTTTTTTTAATTAAAAAATAAATCATTAAAGAAAATAGTCACGTCAGTTACTGTAAGAGGTATAAATTGACTTTTTTTTTTAATGACTTACTTATTAAAACTTGGGTTCAGTTAATAGTCAAATAATTAAATATAAAAATGTAATTATAAACGATAATTCTACGTTTCTATATGCATTTTCTATGCATTTTTCTTGAAGGAGTAGGAAGTCAAGAGAAGGGTTTTTTCTGCGGTATTAAGGACTGTAGTACCGTAATCAGTTCATTTGAAATGGATTTGGGACTGAAGGTGAAAGTTTAAGTTCAGTGGCAGTTCGATCTAGATCCACGGATTTGCGCAGTTCGAAGTCAGCTGGTACACGAGGACCTAAGAACATATTTCTATCCACAAAAGAGACCGCTGGAGAACTAAACTTTTCAAATGGCTATTTAAAATCCTGGAAAACTATTGCACTTAAGCTAAAGGAAGCGTCATTACTCCCATTTTCGACACAGTGTACAACTCCATGGAAAAGTTGAACATTACAGAATCTTACATGCTAGAAGGAAGTGAATTTGGAAGCAGAGAGAAAAATCTGGAAGGCTTTTCGGGATAAAGATTAGAGAAGGTTGGGCAAACCTGGACAGAGGATCAAAAGAATCGTGCCAGTGAACTTATAAAATTGTTTGTCCAATGTGACTATTGGAGACAGGAAAAAAAGTAGAAGATGAAAGGAATATAAAGTTGTAACGTGTATAAAGTGCTCAATACGAAAAAAAAATTAATCAATTAACATAACGACGAATAAGTGAGATGAGATATACCATATGATAAGTTGACTTATGCATCATTAACTCTTTCGAAATCTGAAAATATTTAGAGAGTAACCTGCCCCACTGCGAACCATGAAGGGCCTTGGGGTCATTACTTGGTAGAGACTGTACTGTTTATTAGACAATATAAAATTTTAATATAATTTTTGATTATGCCTCTGATATGTAGTTTATTCAGCAATGTGGGCATAGGAATAAATATGTATGTGAGTTATACATTTTATACCTGTTATGGTGACTAAGGAGACTTTTTTTTTTTATCGATTTCTTTTTAATTTAAAAAATTCATTCTACCCTGATTTTCGTAAGCCTGGAAGTAAAGGAACCTCACAAGTCCACACATTTTTGCCTCAGGTATGTTCTTCATTCAGCAAGTTCAGTAGTTTGGAGATAAGCACTAGTGATGGAGGAATGAAGATGAGGGGCAGTGACCCATGTAAAGATTTTCAGACATAAAAAAACAATTATCCATTTTTTCCCTATTAATTTATTCAATGAAATTTACAACTGTATTGTAACAATACAACAAGTAAATGGCAATAATGATACACAATGGCATGATTAAAGACAATCAAAGGTACCTATTACTCAGTGGTAGTACTCAATTAACAAGTTCAACTTACGAGGTCACGAGACTACTTCGTTTTCAGCCGCCTCGGAGGATTATCAGGAATTGAAGAGGTTGCTAGGATCTAAACTAGTGGGCTTGTGTGGGACCGAAGTATTTCATGAAAAGACTGGTATCGGGTTAAGGAAAAATCAGCAACAAGTGGGACATTGAGGTCATTATCGCTTGCTTTGTTCGTAACGAAGTAAGGAGCATTATGGATTTTACGAAGGATTTTGTATTGTTAGAATTGGATACGGGAGGGAGAAATTCGATGGCTTAGTGGAGCCCCATAGCTCTACTCCGCTCCAAATAGGTCTGTTGACCATTTTAAATTTAAAAATAGACATTTAAAAAAAGTGAGAAATAATACATGCCAAAATATAAGATTCCCATTACAATTAAATACCTCACAACATCGATTCAGATATGTTAGTACTACCGCACTAACATAATCGTATAACCGCACTATACGATAATTCTTGGAATTTATCTGAAGTGCTTGAAAGAACCTGAACAAGAGGCGACTGTCGGTTGACAGTACAAGACGACTCCTTGCAATATCTTGCTGACACCGCTTTCCACTCCAGACCCCTAGCGGCAGAGCACTTTCCTTCTCTCCCGCAATTCAGGTCAAGCTCTATAATTAAACGGGCGGGTGATCCACACGACAGGCTGCCTTCCTCTGTATATTTCAGTTACAACCTCCCACCCCACCCCCCCCCCCTTCTCGCCTGCTTACCTCTACGTCCGAATTACCAGCGTGCGTCATCCGAGAAGAACGGCTGGAGTTGACAGAGATAGAAGCACGAGTTTGCAGGATAGTTCTTCTACATATGCTTGGAATCCTTAAAAATGGTTAATGTTAGGCGTGAAACCGAAAGAAGAAAAGGTCTAGGCTAATATATGTATAGGATAAAATAGGCAAACAAGAACACGGGTGTAAAGATTAAATAGTTGACAAACAGCTGAAAACCATTACTGCTCTTCTTTTAAAGCTACTTCAAGACTTGCTCCCAATTAATTATAAAAGACTCAAATACATGGCCATTACAAGGCTAATTTGGACTTACGCAGTAAAGCTTCGGGTCTGCACTAGTCCACAAAACTACTCCCGTACCCAATCCTTACTATCGAAAATCCTCGATGCTACTTACTTTGTTGCGAATAAATTCATCCATATTGTCCCATTTGTCGCTGATTTGGTCTGAAATAAAGCTGTGTTTAGTAATCTAAAATGGGGAGTGACTATTAGACACGTCAGATTTGAGCCATCTAATTATAAATTATATTTCTTGACTGAATATCATACTGATAGGAGTACACTTTAATAAGAAAAGTGTTTTTAGAGTATTTATATTAATATAAAATATGTATGATGGACACTGTGGGAGAGGAGTGGCTCAGTGGTAGAGTACTGAGTTACCATGCCGGAAATCCTGGTTCAATTCCCGCTGCAGGCCATGATTTTTATTTAGTCTGTTTGCAGCGGGAGATGGATCATATAGGATCTAGGACCCTCCACCCAGCCTCTATAAAATATTATAAAAATAGGGTACCCAAAATAAGGGGGAAAAATCTGGCGGTCGAGCGTGACCTAGGACAAGTCACCTCCTTGCAGAACCGTTGTCCATGAAACAGTACAGTCTCTACCATGTACTGAACCCCAGACCCTTCATGGGTTGTAGTGGTACAGCTTTTATTTTTTTTTATGTTGGACACGGTGGGATCTAAAGACGTCTTAAGTAAACTATTAAGACTACTAAAGTAAATTAAAGTTGAAAATTAGGCTATTGAATTTTTGAACAATCGATGGCAAGAGTTATTACTGAATTAACTAGCGACAATACATATACCAAAGGTTTCCCACAATCTTATTGTATGTTAGAGAAATGTTAACAAAACAGAAGTATTTCGAAATGAATTTAATATTAACAATTTCCATGAATACAAAATAAACCGTTGCTTCTAACAAAGTAAACAAATGTATAGGCTGTATGTGTTGGATGTGTTATACATATAAAAATATTGATTCACATTAGTAATATAATAAAAATAGTAAGGAGAGGGTAGCCCAGTGTGTTGAGTGATGAGTTACTATGCTGAAGATTATAGATCCGAATCTGGCTGTGACAGATAAATTACTTAATCGGTTAATAGCTGTGGCTGGACCCTGGAGGACGTGACGAACCTCTCGTGGCTCACCCAGCCTCTATAAGGTGGGTGACTTTAATTGGGGGAAAAATCTGGGGGTTGCCCGTTCTATAAACTGTTCAGTTCTAGAAACTGAATGTAATTAAGGGAAGTGTGTATACATCGGTACTCAATTCATCTAGAAATGAACAATTCAAGAAACATATATCATCAATAATTCGAAATATTAGTTGACATTTTTATATCTTGATGAAATGATCACCAAAATCTACTCATTAACCATCATTTCAATCTCTTTTCCATACTAAAGTTCACAATAGTTTTTTTGAACAATATTAAAAATTAAACAAATAAACAGTTAAAACTTGTTGTAACTCAACTCGGAGCTACGACCTGCGAAACAGATGCCGGTTTTTTTCTCGTATATGTTTTTTAATATCGAACTGAGAAATCTAAACATTAAACGTAAAAGAAAAAATGACTATATATAAGATAAAAATGATTGATGAACGATTGAAAAACACATATCCATATTTATTTGGTTTTATGAAGTTTCGACGTCCGATTAGTACCGCGTCCTAGATATTTTTTTCCCGCCCTACCCTATTGAAAAACCTTCTAAATTTCAACGGCAATACAATAAAATACAACTGTGTAAAAGTGAGACCATTGTTGCACAAACCCCGGGATTGCACCTGGCCAGGATGGCTCACCGGAGCGGAAACACAAAAGAAGGAGCGGTGGTCGCCCAGCGTAAGGGTGGCTGATATATGTTGCCAACTTGCTCCCCAGCACCGAGCAACTTTTCCATCGAGTCAGTCGGCAGTTCGCACCTCAATGCCTCGCTAAGGTAACTTTGGTTCGGCCCCACACCGGCTGTTTTTCACTGTTCTAGAATTAAACGTTGGGAAAAGGAACATTCTTACTATGGATTTTTACTGTTTTATCCTAGTCCGTATGAAGTCAGACACCTGTCTTGGTATTTATCTGATATGAAAGAGAAGGATGAGAGGTACCTTGTTAAAGACAGTTATGATCAGTCTAAAAATTGTTTACCAAAACATTCCAAGAAGGATTCAACAAATGACAAGGATTTTTTTTTTTATTTGAAAAGAAAATATATGTCCAGAACCGGGACTCGAACCCGGGTCTTCCATATCGCTAGCCTGGGACTCTACCATTTGAGCTATCCTGGCCCTAATCAAGCACGCCTCTCGGTCGTGGTCATATCCTTTCTTTTCTCTGATCCTGAGTCTCCGCGTTCTCGCATTTTTTTAAAGTATACGAGGGGAAGAATGTTCTTTGAACATTATATTAATTTGGATCTAGTTGACTTACGTCATTATAATTATTATATAATTTTTTTTAAATAATTATTATTTAACTTTTTTTTTTACTTCTTTTCAAGCCGACGGTTGTGGAAGGATGTGAATTGGCCGAGATCACGCTCAATCGCAACGTTTACCGTTATTAAGGGTACCCAATATATCGAGGCTTGATGAGTACATCAGGGTCTTTAGATCCAACAGGGTAAATTCACAGCTGTTAACAGAATAAATATTTTTTCGGCCACTGTTCTTAAATTCGGGACATATATTTCAGTAACTCATCAACCTATGTATTGAGATATCCGCTCCCAATAATTTTCATTTATTAATAGTGTGAAATGCTCTCAAATTTCTGCTTTTCCTGAATCATCTTCTCTGCAGGATGCTATGTCTGATCGACCCTATTACAAAATTACTGAGATATTATTTGATTCAATCTTGATTTGAACTAAAATTGCAGAGATATGCCCAACATCCTGAGGACTGTTGCGGCTGAAGGTTGTGAGTGTTTAGGAAATCAAAATGATGAACACTATTGTTACTATGAAAATTCCATAATAATTTATTTTAAGTAGAAAGGTAAGTGAATGTATAATTTTTTACATCTACTTCGAAAAAAAAAAACCATTCGTCTGTAATGTTATTTTTCATTCTAAAAAGCATTGCACGATCGCAAAAGGGTTGCCCTTTAACTACAACTTACTGATAATTACTAAATTTGTAAATTATCATATTAGGTCCGAAACAAAAAATAAAGCAATTTAATCTGAATTTTACCTGAAATAATAATTGAATACTTGTATGTACTACTGTACAAATCATGTGGAGTTGCAAATAAGATGGCAGATTCTTCAACTTGTCTTTTACAGATTTTCGAGAGGACGTTATAATAAGAACATATCGCCACATTACCAAGTACACTCAGATACAACGGCCGGTAGGAGTGGTCCATTTTTTATTGATTCCTGATGGAAAGTGACCATTGGGGAAAAAAAGAGGAAGAACATTGGGAGCTTGTACTAATGGTAAGCGATAAGGCGCCCATCCATTCTGTGCCAAGTGGATGCTCATTCGCTGCCTCTGAATCCATTTGTGGGCTCCTATAAAAACATTTCTTTAGCACAGTGATGTAAAACTCTCCACAGTTGTTATTGTAGAAAGTTATGACAATTTGAAACAATCCTTAGGTACTAACAGTTAGTTTTAAAATAATTGGAAACATTAAATTTTAAAAACCATACAAAATTAAAAAGACAAGAACTGACTTGACGGTACAAACAACTATCACATCTCCTGGACTACAGATCTTCACTTGACTTACGGAACAAACGACTTATCTATAACAGTATAATAAAACCTATTTGGACACATGGATCAGAACTTTGGGGTTCAGGAAAACAAGTTCAAATAGAATACAATACAGAAAACAAACTTTATTCTGGGACCAAGTCTCTTTAGAATAACAATAAAGAACAAATAAAATAAACATAATATTCATCTGGCCAGAAGGCTACATAATGATACAAATAGTGAAATAATCATGAGTGACAAAACATAATAAAAATATAAATAGGAAAAAATAAAAATAAAAAGTACGAGACTTTACAGGATTTTAACTAATTGTCGAAAATAAAATATAGGTTAGATATCAACAAAATAATAATAAATAACATTAATATAATAGTTAATAACGGAATTGCTAAATAAAAAAAATGAATGGCATAGCATGCAATAAAGTATTTACAAAGTCTGTATCTTCTTTGTTGTTGGAAAAATAAAGAAAACACGTAGGTAACGAGATTGAGTATTCGATACTAATTTATTCAAGCGGAAGATTGACCTGCATGGAGAGCGTCTTTTTGGGATGCCAAGAGATGTTAGTGGGAAGGAATGTAGAGATCGGAAAGGCGAGATCTTGTTTTGTGGTGCTGGACAGAGGATTTGAATTGGAGGAGATTTAAGATATATGAAGGGTGTTGCGAGTTAATGGATTGGTAAAAAAAAACATTAAGGAAATATTGTCAGATACACAAGATACAAACAACACTGTCCAAAATTCGCCGAAAAATTGTTGGGTATATTTCTAATCACATCATACACAACGACATGAACATCCCCACTATAAAATCATATATTCATAACGAATACATAATATTCCACTCTTCGACACAAAATCACTCAAATCCACTCGTTCTTCCGCTTTCCTACTCCTTGTTACCTGGACTTGATAAGAAACGATTAAAAAGACATTAGCCAAGAGACCTACCTTGATATTTCCATTCCAAAACTCGATGTTCCTGTACAAAAGCAAAGATAAAAACACTTGGATCAAATTTGCTGGATGAGCAATTGCAGGTGCAAATTATAATTAAATAATATATAATAATAAAGCACATTATTTATAAATATCAAATAATTATTATTATAAGTCGTAAAGCTCCCAAACGGAAGGCGCTAAGTATAGATGGCTCACGTTTGGGGCTTCTTATTCTTATTTGCCCACATGTTTTTAATTCTTTGCGGGAATTCAGCTTTTCTTTCTTCGCACTATTTTGTTCCAGTTCTCGGCGCTTTTGTCTCTGGCTTAACCTCCCACTTTTCAACTTTTCTTGTGTTTATGTCTTCATTAATAATTATGGCCAATTCCAATGATCCATTACCGTCCATTATCAAGGGATGCTACGTAATTTACTGTTCTTTTTGTAAGTCTGTGATCGGGAGGCCTCATTATGTGGCCATAGAATTTAAGACGTCTTTTCCTCATGTCTGTTTCTATGTTAGAATATTCCTAAATTTTAGATGTTTTCAGTAATCCATACCCTTCTTCGGTCTTGTTCCCAGAATTTTTATAATTATTTTCCTTTAGATTTTCCTGATCTGTTTTTCTGTCAAGTGTCAAGGTTTTGCTAGCATATAAAATTACCGTATTATAATGTTTAATTTTTGTATTTACTGTTATACATTTTTTATTGATATCAAATAATTATATATGAAAAATATTTAAATTCTCTGAGAAGGATGATTAAACAGATAGAGTCAACACTCGTCGGATTTTTTCTGGTAATTCCTACAAAAATGAGAAGGAAAAGAAAATACAGTTTTAACCAAGGAGTGAAAATGTAGATTGGCGGTGTATCTCGTTGCCCTAAAGGGTTTTCCATATAAATTTAATATCTACATTTATTAAAAAGGGTATTTTGTACGTAGATATAAGTTAAAGCTAATGTGTAATCATGATATGAGCTGTTAATTATGAAAGTGGTATGAGCCCATTTTTTTCATATTCGCGATATCTAAAGGTTTTCATTGAATTACTTTAAAAATAGTGGCAAATGGGCAAATGTATTCATCTCTTGGGACTTAGGAAATAGTGATGTTTTAAACCCTACACAGCTTTTGAAATAATAATCATTTTTAAATTTAAAAGATTTTTAAAAATCCAAATGGACTAATACTCAAGTTATTTCAAAAATAACATTTTATTTATTAATTAAATTAAAGCCTAGGTAATACATAAGTGCGTATCATTAGTATAATAGTAGAGGATTAAAGTAGGGTGACGATAAACTCATACATCTAACTTATTTTTGAAGATAGTGATTTCTGCTTCTATATTATTTTATATCAGTCTTTTTATGACAAAGTTTATTCCCACTTAAGCCCACTATTATTAAACCTAGCAACCTAGATGGTCACGTGACCCTTTATAAGTTGATTTTGTTACTTGAGTACTACCATTGAGTATTTACTCTACTTGCCTATATCCATGTTACTATACATTCATTACATTTACTTGTTATATTGTTATAATTCAGTTGTAAATTTCAATAAGTAAATTTAAAAATATGTATATTATTTCAATTGTTTTAAGATAACTAATTGTTTTCTTCTTCTTTTTCCTCCTTGTGCCGTTCAGCGTGGAGGTGCCTCAGTTCATACCAGCCACGCATCCCGGTCTCTGGCCAGCGCATTCATAGAATCAGCTCGTGTCTCTTTGCTGTCCCAGCTTGGATATGTGGTCCATGTTAGTCTAGGTCTGCCCTGGGGACGTATTCCAGTTGGCCTAGCTCCGAAGAACTTCCCTGGGTCCCGATCTTCCTCCATTCGGCATGGGTGGCCAAACCATTTCAGCTGCCTCTTTTCAACCGCATCTTTTACAGCTGTAACTCATAGTTCTCCCAGTTCTCTTCTGATTCGGTCAGCCACTCTCCTCAGGTATCTCATTTCTGCGGCTGCTTTCATGGAAGCTAAATGTAATTTTCATATAAACTTTTTAAATAAAGTGGAAAGTGCGTTAGTGATGAACATCCAATGTTAGAAATTATATAATCAAAGCTAAATATTGTTCATTATTATTGTTTACTTACACTATATTGGAGTATGATTTTTCTACTTAGAATATACGCAACAATGCACCTTTACAGTTAAGGGCAGAAACATGCAAGTACAATAGGGCTCGAAATATCATTTTTTAAATCGTGCCCTATTATATACTGCGCAAAAGTGAATAGGGATATTGCTAATTTTAAAATATATACTTTACCTAGTCTTTATATTATTATATATTTAATACTAATATATTTTAATGCCTTTTATAATAAAAATAATAATAAACTGCTATGCAAAGTAAAAGCAACAAAATTAGTGGTATCTCTATTCATTTTGCGCAGTTCAGAATTTATAACAGCATTTATAACTAAGGAGAAAAATTGTTAGTATTATTAATATCCATCCTGATGCATAGTTACTTCATTTATGCAAGTACAAGAACAACGCAGTATTTAATGCTACAGTCCTTTGGACTAATTCGTTCTATTAGTCAACAGGAAGTACTAACACTTGATAATTAAACATTCAATGAATGAGTACGTGTTGACGATCTTCCGGGTTGGTTGGTGGGAACTAACGCAGATAACTGAATTGGTATTGTTCATAATCTTCATGTTCAACAGTAATCGATTGAATAATAAAATGTAATTATAATATTTTGTAATTAGATAGAACAGTGGAAATGAGTTACATAAATCATTTCATTCCAAACCGTCTATTCTTATCAGCAGATTTATGAATGTAATGTAGGTTAAATCAACTCAACGCTCTAAGCTCCCAATTAATTACTAATTAATCATGTATATGAGTATTTTATACATGACTGTTATAACGTCTTT
This sequence comes from Troilus luridus, assembly GCA_964056705.1. NCBI lineage: Eukaryota > Metazoa > Arthropoda > Insecta > Hemiptera > Pentatomidae > Troilus > Troilus luridus. The sequence goes on from OZ057416.1 coordinate 29,893,176, forward strand.
TTGGACTTCCGTTGTACAACTTTGGAGCTCCTCTAAGCCATTAAATTCCTCTCGAGTCCAATCCTTACAATCCAAAATCCTTCGTAAAATCCTCAATGCTCCTTACTTTGTTAAGAACAAAGTAATCCATAATGAACTTAACGTTCTATTTGTTGCAGATTTTGCCCAAACCTGATATCAGCCTTTCAATGAGAAACTTTATTCCTACTCAAACCCACTGGTTTCAAACCTAGCTACGTCTTAAATTAAGGATTAAACGATAATCCTCAGAGGCGTCTAAAAGATGTCCTGGGTAGTTTCTCTACTTGCCTCTATCTACGTCATTAAGTATTATTCAATCTACTTGTATTATTGTAATAAAGTTGTGACATTATCCAAATCTATAACAACTTTAATAATTTATTACGAGTTATAATTGTGTACCAAAAATATATTAGTTTTATAGATATTATATTAGTATCAAATTAGATAATATAGCCCGTCAAATATGTGTTTATGAAGGTTTGCTTTATTTTAATAATTCACCCAGCCTCTATAAAATATTATAAAAATAGGGTACCCAAAATAAGGGGGGAAACCTGGCGGTTGAGCGTGACCTAGGACAAGTCACCTCCTTGCAGAACCGTTGTCCATGAAACAGTACAGTCTCTACCATGTACTGAATCCCCAGACTCGTTCACGGGTCGTAGTGGTACAGGTTTATTAATATTGAAATATATAACATGTATGACATCTATCTGTCACTCGTTCCTAGAGATAAGGGCAAAGTTCAAGAAACCTAGGAACATTGCGAAATCCCGACAGGAAATTGATGTAAGTTAACATAACTGATGAAACGGATGACTTACACAGCTGGTAATAAAATGACATGATTTACAATCACAGTTCGTGATAAGTCGCTGTTACGTTTCGGGCTTACAAATTAATCTAGGAGTCACGCTAGGAACCGGGTCTTGGAATGACACAAATAGTGCTCTGGGACGATTGACCCGGCTTCGACTACCGTCCGTCTATGATTTTTTTTCTTACGAAGTCCAGCAAGCTATTCGGATTAAGATGTATGTCGTGAAATTGAATATTTAAATTATAATCATATGATCAGATAAAGGATAAGTAATAGCTTTATTAGGAAATATACTTGCAGTTCGTTTAAGATTCGATTACGATTAAATTGCAGGTACTTGAGGATTCTTTGAGGGTGACTATGTGAACGCCCACTACCTCAGTGCATAGGTACATGGGGATTAATATATTCAACAGAATATAGTGCCCATGGTTACTACCAGAAGGTATTAGTAAAATTTAAAATATAAGAGGGTTAGTTGGTTTTATGAAAAAAAAGTTAAAATAGGTTTTTCTCTTAATAATATATTTTAAAAATATAACATTAGCAAAAAAATATAACAAGAGCAAAACCCCCAATTAGTGCTGAAACATAAAAACGAAATGATAAATAAATACAAAGAAAGATTATACGATCACGATGTAAATAGATACAACAACAACAACTTTATTTGCAATTTTACATATACAAGCAGCATAAGTGTGAATACATGTTCCGGACTTCCTTATGTAAGAAAGTTAGAGCTCTGTGTACTCAGTACACTGTTTTGTATAAAAATTTATTCTGTAGGAATTCAGTTCAACCATACCTGACATCAGATTAACCCGTAGAGAGAATAAGACTCCTAAGCCAAATTAGAGTTTCCCCAAGCAAAACAAATACTTGTTTCCGTCAATAAAACAACCCACAGATATTAACTGAAGACAATCGCCGGCTATGCTTAAATGAATCACGTTACTGTGATTTAAACCACATTCTTTTCGACTGTCCATTTTTTACAGAACCTAGAAATAATTATATTAGTTCATACGATCACAATATGTATACAATACTGAATCCTTAACACGACAATGATATTATTAATCTCTGTATTTTCCTATATAAGGCTCTAAGTATTAGAACAGCTCTGACCCATTGAAGCATATATGATTGTTTACCCACAAAATAATATCTTAGAATTATAAAAGCTTTATTACTAGAATTTTCCATATTTTGTAGTATTCACTCATGGCCATATTTTTGGTTTTATCTTCATTGCAATGTTTAGTATTATAAATATGTACATTATTTTTCTGTATGTTTACTATTCTGTTATTTTTATGTACTATTATTTTTGTAAAACTTCTAACCAAACTCTCTCTGTATTTTACTAATGTAAAAATCAGAAATAAATAAATAAATAAAAATATAAATATGTATAAATACACAAGGCCATTATTGGGCCAATACACAAGAAGGGAGATAAATTAGAATGCCAAAATTATAGAGGGATCACACTGCTTTGTTCAATCTACAAAGTGTTATCAATACTACTATCGGGAAGATTACTGATAACAGCAGAAGCAGTTTTGGGTGACTATCAATGTGGGTTCCGCCCTGGAAGATCTACTGTTGACCACATATTTACCATCAGGAATATGCTTGAGAAATGTAACGAATGGTATGTAGAACTACACCACCTCTTCATTGACTACAAACAGGCATATGATAGCATAGAAAGAAATGAGCTGTACGAAAACTTGATGTTCCTTGGGTGCCCTTAAAAACTTATCAGATTGATAAGGATGACACTGCAGAATAGTAGCGGTGTGGTTAAGGTCCAGTGAGAAATGTCCAGAGACTTCCCTATTAATAAAGGAGTTAAACAAGGAGACCCTATATCTCCAGTGTTGTTTAATTTGGTGCTGCAGAAAATAGTAATGACAACGAAAGCAAGAAGAGAGGGGTGTATATATAACAACATGACCCAACACCTCGCATATGGTGATGTGGTTATCACTGTAAGAAATGAAAACGTGCTCTTGGAAGCATTATGGGAATGTGAAGAGGCAGCTAGGAAGGCAGGGCTCATTATAAATAAAGATAAAACAAAATACATGCTCTCATCCAGGAAACTGTCATCTAGTGGATATCTCCGAGGAAGAGGGTCCAGTTTTGAAAATGTTAAGACATTTAAATATCTTGGCACCATTATTACAGAAGACAACAGACTAGAACATGTGTAAGAATTCACTTTCTTGGTGCCATGTGATGATGATGATATAACATACATGTTATACAGTCGATTATCCAAACGTCAATTATCCGAACCGGCTTCACGGAGAAGATACTAGGAAGGGCCACATAATCATTTCAATAAAATAATTTTAAAGAGTAATTTCTTTAAGATTAGATTTTTTAAACTATTAAAATGAAACTCCAGCCTTTTTTTAAATAATAATTACACTTTTAGTAGTAAAAGGTATAGGATACAGACAGCCAATATTTGTTTACCAGAAACTGTTAAGTGCTTGTAAATGTGACGTGTGTACTACACAATATAATTTTTTTTTTGATTATCCGAACTTTTTATCATCTGAACCACTGAACAACCTTTGAAAAGTGTTTTTCACATTCTACCAACGGAATAATATCTTCCTGAATTGTTGTAGTATAATTGACCCAATCACGTTTTAATGTAATTTAGTTGAATATCTAGATGAGGCGTATTTTTTCATTTTTTAAGCCCGTCTCCCTCTTGTTGCTACCATAAAAAAGTAACTTTTATAACAAATTAAATTAATATTGGAGTTTTTTCTTGTAACTCCGGATTAACCAACGCCTAGCTTAACAGGCTATGTATCTGTCCCGACTTGTACAAGAGATGTTGATTAAAAAAAAAGAAGAACTTTATACAGTTTTTAATTAATTGTTTTTTAGGCGCGAATAGTCCAACAAGTACAACGCATATTTTACTTCAAGGGAGTTTCCTTCTTCCTTCTGCAGGATATTCTCCCAGCAGTCAATTCTTCTTTTCACCTTTACCAAGAGTATTGTTTAGTTTTATCTATTCTTCTGTTCCCAACAGATACTAAACGTGTCTTTGAAAGTTTTAATTTACTATGTACTTTTCATGATACTTTACTTAGTTGAATAGTAGAATACTTAATCCGTTAACATATTCGAATAAAGAGCATTCGACTCGCTGTAATTTCCATTGAGAAAAAAAGCTTGGCGTTAGCCTAACAATAATCCCTCAGAGAAATTAGAATCAGAGAATAGAAAATTAGTACACATGTACACACTAAAAATGCAATCCAATTATATTTTAAAAATACTAGATTATAAAGAAAATAGGCTATGTACAGTTATAGCAAGAGAAATAATAAAACAAAACATATCATGGTTTAAAGAGTGGGGGGAAAATGCAAACAAAATAAATTATAGACTGGATTTAACTTTAAACTCCGTGGGTACTTGGGAGGGAGAAATGTTCAAAATGTTAGAGCTGTACAAAGATTATTTTATCCAAGTTTGCCATGCAAAAGCAGCAGAGGGCACACACCGCGGCCTCTATAGCTCATTAAATAAAACAATAGATTAGCATAGACATTTTAAAGCAACAAAAAAAATTAGCGTAGTTATGAAATGTAGAGGGGAACTTCTGAATCTAAATTACAAACCATTTGAAATTGATTCGCAAAATATACAGCTATGCTCACTCTGTAATCTGAATGAAATTGAAAACAGTTTTCACTTCCTGGCAGTGTGTCCCGTCTTAAAATTGTATAGAAAAAAATTCTTAAAATATTAGCTGATATCAAAACAAAAATTAATAGATATTCTGAATGGAGAGAATTTTATAGGTTTATATAATTTTGTAAGTAATGCAGGTCGTTATAGACATTTTTTAATTTCAGAATTTAATTATTAATGTCAAAAAGAAATTTGATATATTTTTTATTTGTGTTGTTGTTTAGTAGTTTAATCAAACTCCCGGCAGACGGTATAAAGTACCATGCTGTGGTTGCTAATGTGGAAAATAAAATTAAAAAGAACAGTTGTAAATAATTTAATAATAAAGAGCATTTTATATCTATCTATCTATCTAATCCCTCAGAGAAGAGGGATATACGATTGATGAAATGTAAACAAACAGATAGGAACTTTAAAAATATATTATAAAATAAAACCATGACCTGTCAATGTGTTATCTGCCTATTTATTTACGGTACTTAATTATGAAAAATCTAAAAAGATAATAAGCTACGAGACCTAGGCTACACCTACAGTGGATCCGGTCGCTAGCAAACCAAATGACTGAAATATATCGAGAGTTATCACATTTGGTTCTTTAAATTTATAAAATTCAGATTGTTTATGAATTATTTTTAATACATTTATATTTTACTATAATGTATAGTAAAATATGTATAATGTGTATACCCCAGCATCGTATGTGATAGAATCACGTCGCACCGTATCGGATCCAATGTAGGTGTAGCCCTACACGTAGCCTTAGCGTGATCGGAACGCTAGTGGGAGGATTTATTGAGACTGATCCTATAGATTTGGGTACATTATTAAAATTATTATTTACAAAATCACACACAAGTTGTTGTATTTTGATAAATTGGTAAGGAATTCTCGTAGTTCTTCAAATAACTAGCTTACGGTTTACATCTCAATCGACCCTATGCTCTTAATAGTTTATGAATATAATCATTTTTCAAATAATAATTTGTAATCATGACTGCCTACGTAAAATTGACAAAGGGGATCAAAATATTTCATCATGTCATCCTTTCATCGAAATCTAATACACATGATATCCAACTGCGTACGTCTTGAAATCAGTTGTAGTTAGCGCTCAACATAAAGTGTATCACATTATCCGGTCAAATAAATATTTATGTTCGTGACGACACCAATATGATAATGTTAATCGTACTACAAATATATTATTCTGATTTCGTGTAACTATGTTTGATAAAAAAATATTTCATTCATCTCACGGCTATTTAAATTTAATTAATTTTTTAATTTATTCCATTAAATTGCCCAATTTAATTAAAATTAAAATTATGACATTTCTTAGAAATATGACAGAATAGCATATAAAAATTTCTCTTAGCCTAAGAGGTAATAAAATGAAGTGAAATAAAAAGTTTTTATAAATAAGTGTTTGTTTATATTAGTGGTTCCATTGCCCGAATAATCAAAATTTAGTTTCTTTATTAATAATGTCGTTCAGGAAAAAGCTAAGCATATATACGGTTATATACAACATTGGGCAGTTGTATGTATGTACAATCATATATGTTATTGAAAATATATCACCAGAATCTAGAAAGAGTCTTAGCCTCAGAATGTAATTTTTCTAGGATAAGTGTCTGTTTGTTTGTTAATTTAACGTCACTTTATGCTGCTATGGCTAATCGGACGATGCTACAGTGGGAGCTCTAAATTTCGCCTGTCCAGTTTTAATTAGGATAGGCATTTTTAAGAGTGCCTGACGTCGGACAGGCTCGGGACCCCCGTTTAACATTCTTTCCGAAGGATAAGATAATCTGCAAACAAGAAGCTTTTATATTATATTATATAAGTAACATAAAATAGAAAAAGAAGGCCTTTAAAAGCGACAAAGATCTACAGATGCAAAACTATTTCGAGTTAAAAGAGTTTGAGTAATTAAAACAATCAAATAAAATGTATATGTAAATATAATTATCAGAGATTCAATATATAAAAACAAAACAAAGAATAACAGAAGCATATGTCCGCCAAAAAAGGGTGCAAATGAGGAATAAAAACTACAACCATTAACAAATATGAAAATAGAACATAAGCACTGAAGATAAAACTGTGATGATGAAATGTAGGGAAGAAACTTTAGACAGGATTAATAATTGTCCACATTTGCTTTTAAGCTCTTGAAGAAATATCTTTTATCAAAAAATATAACTGTTTATTCTTTTAACGATGTTTTAAGACCATAGAAATGTTGAACGAGTGCCTGACATCGTACAGGCTCGGGACCCCGTTTAACGTCCCTTCCGAAGATCGGCGTAACCAAGGATTTTTACTCTCTTTAAAAATCCTAGGGCACCTGCCGAGCTACGAACCCGCGATCTTGGGCTTAGTAGTTTGTTACGCTAACCACTAGACACAGTTCGCCCCTCGGGTAAGGGTTATGTACTGAGATGATTTGCCACAATCGCCAGGTTTTTTCCTAATTAAGAGTACTCACTTTACAGAGTCTGTTTGAGCCCTAGAAGGATCTTGCGAATCCCACAGGGTCGATCTACGATTGATAATAAATTATTTACCAACCACGGGAGGATTCTAACATCAGGCATTCAGCTCAGCAACTGAGTCCTCAACTCTCTGAAAACCGCGCTCCCTTTTGAACCTCTAGTCTTGTTATTAGCTTAAATTAATTTTAAAAGGCGGAAAATTACTTAATTGTTACCTTATACCGTACCTTGTACATAAGTTTAAAGATGTATATTGATAGCAGCAAATCAACATTTAGTGATCATCCCTAAGTTTGAGGAGTTTAATGAAACTAGTATGAAATACTTTATTTACATTCTTTAAGGTTCAGTTAGTCCTTAATTTAGAACAAAGTATCCTATATTTTTTACAAAATTATTTCTTTTGATTCTTGGATCTTTACTTTTTAAAAAATTGATTAACTTTAAAATAAAGTATGTATAATATACACTAAAATAATCAATGGTTAACAAAACGAACTCCATTTCGTCTGAATAACAAACAATTAAGACGTATACCGCATCAAGGATGATAAAATTCTTTTAAAAAAATATGCTTACGCAACGACTATCTATATTTAAACATCTCACTGTTTAGATTATTATTCAAATAAATATATATTTAATTGACTTTTTCACAAAATAATATCATACAAACGATGTAAGATAAATTTTTAGTGGATAACTCTTCCAGCAACCTTAGAGGAAAAGTATCCGAAAATATTCGAGTACAATATGGGACGATATCGAGGGCTATTTTGTAAGAGGCTGATTTAATGTTGGCTGGAGAGGACAGACTCGGATTTATCCAACGCCCTTTCGAGTGCCCTTAAAATATCTAGGAGATGGCCCAATAAATTATACATCCACGGCCCCTTCCAAATACTGTATCAGTCTATAACGTCCATACTGTGTCAGTACTTAGCGCCGTACAGGTCGATTTGAGAGTCGATTTATTTACCTGATTCTCATGAAAAATCAAACAATTGTTGCGAATCATGTAAGTTGATTTCACCACGAGCTTCATGAAAACCTATCAAATATATTTTTTTTAAATCGAATACCCTGAAAATTTGGATTAGTACATTGTAGAAACTGTACTGTCCCTAAGCCAACAGTTTTACACGGAGGTGATTTGACTGAGATCACATCAAAGCTCAACCCCCAATTTTCACTGAATTATATAGGAATGGTAAGCTCTAGAGGGGTCTTACTGATCTCACAGGATGGATCTCTATGGCTGTAAACTTGTTAAATAATTTATTAACCTCACAATGATTCGAATCCAGGACATTTTGCTCAGCGATTCAATGCTCAATATACTGATCTTCCTTGCTAGATTATTGAAAAGTAAATACATTTGTTATTTTGGGTTGTTTCATATGAAATGTTTGTTTTATTCAAATTAAATTTATTCAAAGTTAAAGTAACAGACTTTTGTTTTTACTATGTTTATGTTTACAGATTTTAATGAGCTGTAATTAATCCTCTCTTTTTTGATAATAATTATTATTATAATAAATAATATTTATTATTTATTGTTTAGTATGACATCAAATATAATGATGGCAACACGGGTTTGGAGGAAATTTTAGAGAAATTTTTTTATGAGATTGAACTTGGAAAATCGGCATGCCAAGCTGCAATAATTATTCTACTCCGAACTGGAAGAATCAGGGGAGAGAGTGTAACGAACGGACAGTTCACCGTTATTTATTCATAAATACATAATTAAATTATTCATTTCTAATTTCTACCCAGAGGTGAAACGATCACATCCACATCATACTGCAGAGATATTGACATAATTCAATAAAAGATGCATTGGTTAATCGTAAGGGACTTATACTCTAACACGACATCTGGGCTCATGTTACGCCTAAAGTTTAGTGAAGAAACTAAGCGATCTCTGTTACCCTTAACCGCAAGCCCTCCTACAACCTAATTCGAAAGAATTCCATCTGTTTAGAAATTCGAACAACTTCTTTATGAGTTGACCTGAACAATCTTTTCTTTGCGAACGTTTCGCATGAAACGACCCAAGATTATACATTATAATTTGAATAATAATTCGGTCGCATTAAAAAAACCTTACTGAATTAAAAATATTCATTATGATTGTGAACGATAGTCATTATTTTTTCTTAATCATGTTTCTTATTATTTTGTTTTTTTGATATATTTTTCTTTAACGGCGCCAAATTAATGTGTTTCTCCTGTTGAATTCACATTTTTCTCCATTTACAATTATATTCTCCTAACAAGCTTGAAAATCTTCGTACTTTCCTATCAATTATTTTCGTCCATTTCAGGAAATTACTTCGTGGAATTTCTTCAATTCCTCCTCCCTCGTTTCTTGTCTCTCCCTTTCCTTCGTAGAACTACTCATTACGAATTTATTTCCAAGGCAAAGGTTCAATAATTAGTTACAACGAATTTTAAAGTTGATTGTTAATGATAAAACTTTTGCAATATTCAATTACTTGAACTTTTTTTCTTTTTCTATGATGAAGGTTCCGAGTTAAAATCCGGCTGAGACAGATAAGTTATAAAATCTGTTAACTGTTCTTGGATGGAGATTGTGGGATCTGTGGTACACCCAGTCTCTAAAAAGGAAGTAACTTTAATTGTGGAAACAACTTGTTGTTGAATCCGATCTAGGATAAGTCACATCCCAGCACTATCGTTGTCTCAGAAATAGTACTGTCTTTACCATGTACGGAACCAAGAATTTTCTTTGGCTGTTGGGGTACGTTTTTTTTTGTTTTGTTTTAAATTCTAATTACCTGTCATTAGTAATAAAAAAAAAGCATTGACAGTCTAACGATGGCAAAATAATATTATTATTAAGTTAGTGATATTTAGATACATTTCAGTTTTCAGTAAAAAACATTCTCGTCAATGATCGAGGCGTTGCAACCCAATCAGTTTCTACGCATAGTTTTTGTAGGACGGCTTTGGATATGTTTGAGGAAAATATACAGTCTCGATTAGAATAGCACGAATATAATGGCTCCGATAGAGCGCAGCAGCGTACAGAGATGTACTAGATAGGTTTACACTAACGAGAAATCACCTATGTAATGAGCTGACTTTTACCAACAATTCAGAGTTTAAAGACTGATAATCCAAATTAGAAGTTTCATGATCTGAGAGGAAGAAAGATAAACTCTGAAGGTCCTTTTCCCCCAGTAATCTGACTATTTTCTGTAGCGAGATCAGTTTAAATTGATCATAGGATCTATCAACTAGTTACGTGAATATTTTTTTTTTTTGCAACGACTCGATCACTAATCAGATGGGATTGTGAACCTTGTATTAGATTGTACCTGTTATTGTTTTGAGTGCAATTATGGTTGTTGTTACAGACAGTTGTTCCGAGCTTGATTCGTTTGAATATAGTGATGTTTTTTTTTCAGATTTGAGGACGTTTGGGTTCGTTCATTTCCCAAGTTTCCATATGTGCCCTCGACTGTACCTTGTTTCACACCCAGCCATTTTCAGGTGTCCACGAGGTCTAAAAGAGGACCTAAAGGTGTTATAAATATTAGTAAAAATTACAAATTCTAAAACTGTTTTTTCATCCTCTAATCTTTTTTTTTTCATTCGCATCACTAAACGCAACCAATTGGCAACTTTGGCAAATCTCCAAGTTCAATATTTGTTCATCTTTGTGATCGTGATTAATATTCAACCAAATCCATTAAATAATTTTCTCCTCTGATAACTAGTCAGTGAAGTAAGGTTCACATTTATAAATAAATCGAGTACTAACAGTTGGTAGGTTTTCTACTTACCTTAATGCCATGATAATCCATAATATTGATCATATTTTTTGTATTTCTGCAATACAGTAGTAAACATCAATAAATAAATATTTATTGAAAAAGAGAAAGGTCAACAGAGACATCAAATAAATGTTAATACATTGGTGAAGAAATTCCAACTAAATACCTTATGTCTTTCCAAGAGATTTCCTGATTTAGTTTAAATACTTAAGTATTCGTCAGGATAAAATGTTACTATTGTTTATTTTATTTTGTTTTCCTGTTCTGTTTTTTGGGGTTTGGTGGGTGTATATTGATATTTCATATTCTGGAGTATTTATCAGCTGTTTGTATCTAACCTTAGCCAGCTGGGAATCTGGTAACCTTCCCTATGATTCAGTAGTTGCATCTGAGCCTTGGAGGTGGTGGGATGTGTTTTTGGGTGCATTATTCATGTTATTCTCTATCTGCCCTGAGGATGCCTGAATGGGTGAAATATTCGACAGGCATTTTCAATTTCCTGTTTTAGTTTAGAGAATTAAGGTTATTATTATCAATAAATACATTTTTATAAATTGGAAAATCAGTTAAGGCACTAGGTATGTGTAAATAAGGCACAAATTAATTCTGTCTTTGATGTTAGCACCTCGGAGCTCGTATTTGATACTCCTTCAGGATAATCATTATTGACTATTTTACTATGCATCAATCAAAGAATAATATGATAATTCGATATAAGGTAGTTAGTTATCTTTTGATAATATGGTATTTACCTTGGACATTTGCTGCTCCGACCCCTGTCCATCCTACTGTTCGGAATCGCATCCAACCCCATTATTTATCTCCTTCCTAAGCCAGGAACTCCTCTCACCCTTCATCCAATTTAAATTCAACTTCGTGGCTCTTCCTTTCCAGAAACTTTAATTAAATAATTTATTTCTGACTTATCTCCAAGACCTTTTGCCGTGAACGTTGTACATTTATTTAGTAGGGGCTCATCTAATTATTACATCCGAGTTGTTTTCCTAAAGTTCGCGAACTACAAAGAGATCCCTCGCCCCACTTCAGAAGTTGGTAGCCATAAGAAGTCGCCCCAAAGAGACCGAAAATCGTTTAGTGATTTAACTTTTCTTTAAATTTAAATTTAAGTATTTCCTAATTTAAACAATTAAAACTTGAAAATTAATTATAAATGTTGAATTTAAAATTGATACAATATTCGTCAGGATAAAAAGTTTGATGAAATTAGTTAGAAAGAAGATATAAAACTGTCTCACTTCATCTATGATGCGATGAGTGATTCATCGTAAGAATCTGTAAAATTTCACTATGTAGAAAGAATAAAATATGTAAATTTATAAAATGAAATTGTGTTGATGACGAAAAAAGTATGTAACATAGTATTATTACATTGATGAGTCAAAGTGGCTCTCCCCTTCTATCCGTAGACTCTATTTCCTTGGTTTTTCTTATACCAAACCATCAACCCATCAATCCACAACATCCATCTTATATCTATAGTCTCCCACAGCTCAAATCCTCTATCCAATCCCAGGGCACAAGATCTCGCCTTTCCGACCTTTATTCCCGTTCCCAAAGAACCAACACTTTTGAGCGCTCCTTTCTCGCTCGGTCTACCTCTCTAGGGAACTCACTCCCACCTGATATCCGTCATGCATCTTCTTTACCCACATTCAAATCCAAACTATTCCTACATCTCCTTAATTCCCAAACAGATGCTCCCTAATCAATAAAATAAATAGCTACATTCAAGACAATAGATCGAGAAACTGCTGTAAATATCCCACACTGATTATGATACTATTATTCACATTAGTAGATGTTCCTACCTACCTTTTCATTTTTCCATTAGCAAATTTCTGTTTATTGTAAATTTGTATTCTATTATTTTATTTTATTTTTTTGTTGGTTTGATATATATATATATATATATATATATATATATATATACACATATTAATATACACATTTTTTTTCTTCTTTACTATAACATACGTTTTAGTTCATAATTAATTGCAATATTCCAATAATGTAGCCGTTTGGCCAGATATATTTCTATGAATCTCTGGACAATATTGTTATTCTTAAGGAACCTGGTCCCAGAATAAAATTTCGTTTTATTCTATTCTATTATTTATGATAAGGATAATCTATTTAAGGAACACAGGCAGTGTTGATTCGAAAAAAAGTTAAAGAAGTTTTGGTTCGGTTACATGGATTTGAGGATTTATTAAATTTTAAGCTTAAACCTTCGATTTTCAACATACTTCCCATTTCGATTAGTGTCGTCATGACGTACGTGTGTTCATAAATAATAATTTAAAAACAGAAATTTTGTATTCTTAAAACATTTAAACGCGCATCAATCATTTTCCTAGTTTATTCAATCAGGAAAAGCTCTAAAGAGATTTTGCAGTAAGCTCTAAAGAGATTTTGCTTCCTACGCATACAAACTCATATGCACACACAAATATAACATTAGTATGCTATTAGAAAATCCCCCCAAAAAAGTCTTAAGCCTTTAAAATATTAAAAATAAGGGAAATCAGTCAATTCTACGGCAATTTAAGTATCAGCAGATACACTAATAGAAAAATTAATTATTTTTTTTAATTCTTGGAGTGAGGTTCTTGTTTCTAAATGATGAGCTTCTTTGGGTCGTTGTGAGATGTGCAGCATTCTATCTTCTTTCTTGTCTTTTTTCTTATTGTGTATGCACTGATAATTCCTGAATTGGCAAATCGTTGTTCATTTTGGGATTTTTAAATTGCGTTCTATAAATGTATAAAAAAAAGTTTTATGATCTCAAAAAAATTATGATTTTAATATCCCTATTAATCACAACAGAGTTTTCTGTATTTCAATAGTGTGGTTATGGAGATATAATTAGTATTCTATACTAGTATTAGGTTGTTCTAATTTATCTATATCTAATTTTAGTTGTTTCTTCAGATTTTTTCTTTCCTCACCCCTAATATTTATTTATTTGTATTATTTACAGGTTTGTTTTAGTATTTTCCCTTTTGCTGAAGCGAGCTTCATTTTAAGGGATTATTATATTATTTACAATTTTGTTATTTTCTTATGTGTTGAGTTATTGGGGCACACTCCATTTATGCGTTGTTTGCTTACATACTAATACTTAATACTAACTTATTCTAAGGATATTGAATGAAGGATGAGGGTGTTTTTTTCGTTTTTTTTCTATTATTATTCTTTTACTGCCTCCTGCCATCTAATTGGTGGTGGAGCAGGTTTCAGTGTTTGGAATATTGGATTCGTTAGGTAGTTTAACGAATCGAAGAACTTGATATCCCTTCGCCTGATGAAGTCCGGTACAGTTGGAAGCTCTAGGGGAGTATGCAGTTCCTACGGTTTCTTCTTCTTCCCGGTTGTTGTACGTACCATTTTTACTAATATTGTGTCTTGTGAGTTCTGTAGGCGTTGGATACCTTCGATGAGATGAGTGACCAAAGGTGCACCTTAAAGGAGGCAGGTCTTAAGATACTTTTATAGATCCGTAATTTTAATTTTAAAAGAGAGCCCAGGTGATGTAGGCGGTACGATTTTCTTCTTACATTCCTGGTTTTCTGGTATAGGTGTGTACTGAGTTTCAAATGTCTATCCAGTTTTATAGTACACGATGGAGTTGGATGGTGACAGTGCAGTGTCACCCACTCGTAGAGTTTTTGGTAATCTTGGATGTTTACCATTTTGTGGAAACACTACACATTCTGTCTTTGTAGGATTGAAATGTAAAATTAGGTGTTTTAATTGTTGCACAATTTCTTCAAATGTGATCTCGGCCAGCTTTTCAGATTTGGCTCCATAGTCTTAAAGTACAACTCTAAAGTTATATGAAAAAAGAATGATGGGAATAGGTTGGTATTTAAGATTACAGGTTCAACAATAAAAATTAATTTACATTTGTATTTAAAAATGTTTGTATCCGTAAATGAGAAAATTGACGTAGTGAAATTTTAAAAAGAGGTACAATAGTGAGTACTTCTTCGAAGAACAAACACGCAGGTATTATTTCAAAGTAACTATTTGCTTAGTTCTTAGTGTTTACTCATATTGTATGCATGAATTCCAGTGGGCTCACAGATGTGCTTAAAAACACATACTGCCGTTAGGCATCTGGGCAAGCACCAATGCTGTGGGTTACCGATGTTTGCCAATCTCGCCTCGGTCGTCACACATCAAACACTGGCAGACCTCACGCTGCTGTAAGGGATGATTGTGATTCATCATATCACTCATAGTTATCATATTAGACAGTTCCTTGTAGTGTTGTAAACTAATATGAAGTTTTCTAAGATTAACTTTAGTCCAAGTAAGGTTCGTTTTGAGAATTGAGGGAGCAACCAAAAACCCGTTATGATTGACATTTGTCGAGCACAGTCAAAGGTTAGTCAGTATTTGTTCAATCTCGATTGATTGAGGGAGCACAGAGGTATAGCTACGGAATGGAACAGGGTTAGACAAACAGTTTTCCTTTGACACACAGATGCCATGTAATTCGAAGTGTGTGCAAACAAATAGATCTACTAACTCAAGTTTGTTACGAACCATTTAGATATGTTAGACAGATCTGGTTTACAACCTGATCAGCCACTTTATGTACATAAATATATGTGAGTTTGTGTGGAAATATTAGTACATTTTCTCCCCAAAAAATTATTTAATTCTGATTCAGAATCTTCAATTTTTCTGATCTAAAGTCTACATCTCATCCTGTAAGTAGCTTCGATATAATTTCGAAGAGATTGAAGTATTCGTTGGGAAAATATTGATAATTAAGTCCACAGTTTTTGGTAATCTTCAATATCTTTGTCAATATTGATTCTTATCATCGCTAAAACTAATTATTTTAGTAAGCATAGTATTTTTTTTTTTAAATTATTTATTTCCTCAAGGTAGTATCCTTGGCCCAATCCTTTATAGAGTTTATACAGCTGACATCCCAACTCATCCTAATACTATCCTTACCACGTATGCTGATGATACATGTGTATTATCTGTCAACACCAATCCAATTATTGCATCCCAAAGCCTCCAATCCCATATCACTGATCTTGAAGAATGGTGTCAAAACTGGAGAATTAAAATAAACTCTCAAAAATCGCATCAAATCACTTTTACCTTACGTCGTAAACCAATGACTTCCTGCCCTTCAGTATCCTTTAATAATATCCCACTGGTGCCTGTAGAACAGATCCGATACTTAGGGTTGCATCTTGACAAACGATTAACCTGGAATCCTCATACGAGACTGAAAAGACAAGAAACCGCTCGACGTTTCAGGCTACTTCAACACTTACTAGACAAACGCTCTAAGCTCCCAATTAATTACAAAAGACTCATCTACATGACCATCATACGACCTATTTGGACCTACGGAGTAGAGCTTTAGGGTCCACTAAGCCATCGAATTCCTCTCGTATCTAATCCCTACAATCCAAAATCCTTCGTAAAATCCTTAATGCTCCTTATTTTGTTAAGAATAAAATCATCCATAACGACCTTAATGTCCCATTTGTTGCTGATTTGGCCCGAACCCGCTATCTATCCTTTCATAACAAACTTCATTTCCACTCAAACCCTCTGGTTTTAAACCTAGGTTCCTCTTCAATTCCCGATAATCCTCCGAGGCGTCTGAAAAGAAGATGGCCCCGTGGCTTCTTAGTTGAACTTATGATTTGAGTACTACCAGTGGGTTAAAAAAAAAAAAAAAATATTTATTGATATTTACAACTGAATTAAAAAATACATCAAGTAAATGGGCTAAGCGATACATATTGACATGTGAAAATGACAAGTAGAGAAACTACCCACGGTCAGTACTCAAATTAGCATAGTATTAAAATTGACATTTCTGCTAGTGCTAGTTCTTCTAAGCGTGTAAAAATTACTTGGATTCTTAATTTTATAACAAAAGAAAATAGCAATTGTATATTTTCACTAATTATAGTGGGTATGATAATAGTTAATAAACAGTACAAATATATTCTAAAAACTTTTGTTTATTTGTTTTACTATTTATTTATAATCATAATCTCATATCCTCCTAAAATGTAGACCTTGGTCTTCTTCTCCCTCTCTTGCCCTCTAATATTGCATTTTATGCACATTTTGCTGTGCGGCTTGGCTCCATACGTAACAGATGTCCAAACCATCTAAACCAGTTCCCCTCTATTAGTTCAGTGACTAGAACTGCCATGAGATCTGTCCTTATTACGTTCTAGGTCTCTTCTCGTCTTCCATTCCATCTTCCCAAGATACCTCATTTTGGCAGCATGAAGTCTTGCTTGCAGACTTGTGCTAGCTTGTCTAGATTCATTACACCGAGAATTATGTCAAGATTGGAATAAAGGTCGACGTACAGACATCCATCTTTGTCTCTTTTTCGAAGAAGACTCTTTTCAAGGCGTTGATTATCCTGCTTGCTGTCCCAATTGAATACTTGAGAGAGAAAAATCCTCATAGGAGTATATGGCCCAACCAAAGAAGGAAATCGTATCCGTATCAAAAAGAATGAAGAACTTAGGTCTTATATGAAGAACCTGACATTGTTTCATTGTATTAAAAAAGCAAGATTAAGATAGTTGGAGCATGTACACAGAATGGATAAAAAAAGGATCGCAAATGCTGATCATGGAGGGACGTCCAGATGGAGGAAGAGTAGGCCTAGAATGCGGTAGCTGGACGATGTGGAGGCAGACTCTAGGCTCCTGGGGGTAATGTGGAGAAGAGCTGCGGAAGAACGGCCAAAGTGGAGGAAAGTTGTCGAGGAGGCCAAGGTCCTCATGGACCATATGAAAATTCCTCTGAAAATAAGGCTGACGAAATTCTACGTATTCCTGTACTGTTCTTTGGCGACGAAGCGTGCACAATGACGGAAACACTCACGAAGAAAAGAAAATAATTTAAAATGTGGATGTAGCTCTGTATTCTCCGAACTTTATAGACCGACAGAATATTCAATCGACTGAATATGTTTTTGTTATAGTTGAAAAATAATGTATCTGTTCCACTGGTTGTCACTTTGAGTTGAGTTACAACAAATTTTAACTGTTCTTTTCATTATTAATATTTTACAAAAATACAAGTTATTGTGAGATTTAGTTTGGGATAGAGAATGTAATTATGGCAAATGTGTATACTTCGGTAATCATTTCATCAAGAAATGAACACTACAACAAACATATATCCTATTTAGATCAAAATTTAGGTTAAATATTTTATTTCTTGATGAAATGATTACCAAGATCTACTCACTACCATAATTACATTCTCATCTCTATACTAAAGCTCTCAATAAATAGTATTTTGGAAAATATTAAAAATGAAACGAATAAACAATTGAAACTCAACTCGAAATGACAACCTGAGGGACAGATACCACAAGAACTTTTTAATATTCCCGGATCCCCTGACCCTTGGGAGGAAGAGACAAGGACCGGACAACCTGAGGATCGATGGAGGCCATAAAGACGCCCAGAAGAGCTCGTAAAGACGGAGGTGATTTAGTGGGGCTTTGCTAATTAGTGGGGGAGGGGGGAGGATATAGGACGCGGCCTGAATATGGATTCCGGGCCTTTGACACCTTAGTTCCTCTGCGGCGTCGCCTCTTTGGGCTTTGTCCGGCCAATTCCTACTCCGGCCTCAAATATCCACTGACCCTCTCCTTGTCTACACTATACAGATAGAACAAGGCAGAATCATGTTGTATAATTTAGCATTGTTATATAATGCTCAAATGTCTTATTGAAATGTAACTAAAGTAATATTATACGGTGCATATATATATATTAATTATTATTCGTACATTTCTGCAGACATAAAAACCTGTACCACTGCTATCCGTGAATGGTATATGTAAAGGTTTAGTGAATTAATAGATTGTACCTAAGTACATAAAAATTCAAGTTAACATAATACGATCCCACAACAAAAAAATAATTTTTGAAAAAAAAAATTGACTCAACCACTTATTCACTGGGGCTGCAGATGTGTATATGCAATTAAAATCTTAATAAAAATATATATTACAATAAATTTGTCACCTTATATCAAAACATCCAATAATTAACAATGGTTCAAAAATTGATTCAGCCATCTCATCAGGCACATTTACCAAAGATTCCACACTCAAAATGAATATAAACCAGTTTAGTAGTGTTCATACTATTGAGTAGTATTCCATTAACAATGCCATTTCTATATTCATCTACACTTGTCATGCATGAGGCAATAGATTGAGACTCACAGAGCGCTGTGAAAAGATATAGAAAACAAGTATTTCGATCGTCCATGGGTATTAGAAATAGGAAAGAATGTGAATGAAGATATGTAGGGTCACACACACACACACACACACACACACACACTGTATCTTCGTCTCAGAATATTATACAAAATAACTGATACCTGTTATAGCACTTTAGCAGTGAATATTCCACTTCCGTACTGACAATACATCATAATGAAGTTTAGAATTTATATAAATCCATCAAATATGGGCGTTCAAGGACAGTTCCATTGATTAAAGAACCAATATTATTAATATACAGTTTTAAGAAAAAAATTCTAAGTATTAGTTAACTGTTATTTATAGTATTAGTTGCATTAGAAAAAAATAATGATCGCATACATAATATTTTGAATAATAATCAAACAAACTTTAAAAAATAATATTTTACTATTTAAATAATAATTGCGATTCCTACAGATTTATTTTAATCAGATTTGATCAGCTCAAGAGTCCAAGACGAATTTCCATCGGCGTAACCTGATTTGCATAACAAAGGGATCCATAAAAAAAAAAGTATCTCCTCCTGGTCCTACTTTAATTGGTGAGGATTAAGGATACTCGATGCCCTTTTACCATCGAGGATCTTCCAAAGGATATCTTTGAGGTCAATTAATTATCCTGCCAGATGGAAAATACCGCCTTGTTGACTAAATACGGAATGAAGGAAACCCTTTGTTATTCCCCCTCTCATTATTTCACCAATTAGAGTCAACCATTATTCACCAAATACTCCTTCTTTCTTTTTCAACTTTGCCATTCTTCACAATTCAGAGAGACTCTGTGAAATAAAATTGTCTTTCGAGAGTAAATATAAAACAATTTGCATATGTTGCAAATAAGCAGAATGTAAGAGGGATGAGCGAGGATTAATTAATACTGGAAATACATTAACACATTCTCTTTGTGCTTGTGTAAATGAGGTTTTAATTATGTTTTTAATTCGTCTGTCCTTAACTCCGCGTTTGAAACTGCTAAATTGGTTTGTATGAACTTCTAACAAAAGGCCATTGTGGAAAGGACCCACGCATCCGCAAGGACACGTATCAGTCCTGAATGACAACATTTTTTCATTTTGTTTTTTACCCGTCAACAGAGAATTCCGAATTAGACCTACCTCTTTTTGGATGCATTTTTACATCTTTCCATTATCCTAATTTTAGTATCGATCGCTCTGACGAGAAGTAAAACCAAACAAGGCAAGGATTATCATCGTACATATAATAAATATATTACTCCTTTGAAATGAGCAACGGTTTTGTATAGGGTATTTTTGGAGATATCTTCCACGTTAAGAATATCAAATTGAAATTTCAATATTTCTTGAAATGTTTGAATAATAGTATCATCACTCTTTATCCACTGAAAGATGAACGAAAATATATGCTTACTAATATACAAGATAATATCAGTTTTGAAATTTCATTGTAAAATTATTACATCTTTACCTATTCAACATACTAGATTCAAAGAAAATTAAAATACTGATAGTTAGTAGTTTTCAATTGTTCTTGAAGACTTTAAAATGAAAGTATTATCGATCATTATCCATTGAAGACCTAGATGAAAGACAATTTATAACAACAACAATAAGAATATGGTTCTACAACCCTGTACAATACCTGTCTGGGTCTAAGCCTCCTCGAGGACCATTCGCCAGGCGGCTCTATCTAATGCAGCTGCCATCCAGTTACGGACGTTTAAGATGTGCCTGGCATCCTGTTCCACTCCATCTTCCCACCTGAGCCTTGGTCTTCCTCTTCCTCTGGCAAGGTCCATTTTTCCCTCCAGCAGCTTCTTCGCGGGATCCTCCTCACTCATTCTGGCCATGTGGCCTGCCGACCTTTATCTATTAATTTTCGTCCAGCTAATGATGTCGTGCTCCCCAAACATCTCGAACACTTCTCGGTTGGTTTAAAATATATGCTTACAAATATACAAGATAATAGGAGTTTTGAAATTTAACTATAATAATGTTCCATCACGGCCTATTAAATATAATATTGGGTTGTCACACATGAAATGTCCGATTTTTAAAATCTTAATCTTAATAGAGGATTAAAGCGTCGCCTGTTGATTTCTAGCAAAATATTTACTATCTATAATAGTAATACGCACTTGTTAATGCATACAGATTTTAGTTCAATTTTAACCGTGGCCATGGAAACACGCGATTTCCGAACGATTTTGTTTTATGAGTACAAACTCGGTAATTCCACAGCCCAGGCAGCAAGAAATATTTATCATGCGTTTGGTGAAGGAAGTGCTTTTCAAAACCATCCGTCGTTGGTTTACAAAATTTTCTTCAGGTGATACGACATTAGAAAATTTTCCCCGTGGACGGCCTCAATCATCAATAGAGGACGAAGATCTTAAGAATTCTTTGGAAGAAGACCCTCACTAAACAGTCAGAGAATATGCGCCAGAGCTAGGGCACAAGTCGTACTACAGTTTCCAGGCATTTAAAATTGGTCGGAAAGGCAAAAAAGCTCGATTCCTGGGTCCCACACGAGCTCTTTCATGATAACGCCCGACCTCATATTTCAATACAGACAGTGGATAAATTAAAGGAGTTGGGCTATGAAGTCTTACCACACACCCCATATTCCCCTGATCTATCCCCTACAGACTACCACTTTTTTCGGAGTTTGGACAACTTTTTGCGAGGAAAATTGTTTACCAATGATTTAGACAATAAAAATGCATTTTCTGAATTCCTTTCATCACGTGACTCAACGTTTTTCAAATCTGGGATAGAAAACATGGTAAGCCATTGGCAGAAGTGTATCGAAAATGATGGTAAATACTTTGAATAAAAAAAATGTTAGATTTGATCTCAAATTCTTATTTTCTTCCTGGTTCTAAAAACGGTCATTTCATGTGTGACAACCAAACAGATTCAAAGATCTGATAGTTGATGTTTAAGAAGATCTGTTTGGGTTGCCATAAATGAATATCTGGAGTGCGATCCAACCAAAGCCGTTACAAGTTTAGCTTGTACAAAGCAGAGCGATTATCCGCTGAAGAGGTTAGGATTATAGTACACGATAAGACCTCGGAGACCTATTGTTGCTATGGCGACCGTCAAGAAACATGAAGAAGCAAGGGGGAGGAAAAGAAGATGAGGGTGCAGCAAACCAGGAATTGATTAAGTTAGCCGTGGATATTGCTTCCTTTACCTGATATAGCATCTTTTGGAGTAATTAGGGGAGTTTTTGAAGTGGTATTAGCCAAAGGACACTTGAGGATAGCCGAGCAAAGGAAAGGGTAATAATATCCAGAGGGACGAGGAAGAGGGAGAGAGAGGGATGGTCCAATATCCTTTCTCAAGGAGGCAACAATAATGAACAATTGTTAACAGTCGATAAACAGATATTGGGCATTATATTAAAGGCTGCTCCTGGTCCGCCTTTCAGAATATGTATTAAGCGTAATTTGTTCAGCCCTCATTAGATTTGAGTTTCAAACTTATTAAAATTTTATGGGATTATTATAATTTTATTACATCCTTGTATTGAACGGATAACGTTAGGACTCAGTTTTACATTTCTCTTTATATTACTAGTTTTACTTGTAGGAGGTGTATTAAAGAGTCTTATCATGTCTTATTTGTGTCATATCAGATTACAGTATATTATTTTTGTTTTATATGTGAGTTTTCATTATATTCTGAACAATCATGGTAAAGCATATTTCGGTTATCCTATTTTATGTAGTTTACATTTGTGGGTTGAGTCGCGAATTAGTACGAAGTTGATAGGTTTTTGAATTTAGGTCCATATGGTCCATAATACAAAATGATCCAGGATGTGTTGGGGTTTGATTGAGAGCCGTTTTTTTTTTTAATATTCTGAAGAGGCAGTATTGTTTTTAGGAAAATATAATATATTTAGTATTGCCTTAAGTGGTTATAGGGTCAAAGGTGGATTCTGGATTTCTGGTTTAGTGAGCGGGCTAGATTTAAGAGCTGTAATAAGCGTAGAAATTCTTTCTTCCTGAGGAAAAGTTGATTTTCGGGTGGCTTGGGTGACGTAATAATTTGGAGAGGACTGAAATCATTAGCCAATTACTTTAGGATCACATATTTCTTTCATTTGATCTATGTATAAACAAAACTGTATATATTTATTGCCTGTAAGTATGGAAGGGTGAGTACATCACCGCCTAGTTTATTGTATGCCAAGTTACATTACATTATGTACACCCTATTCCCTCAGAAAACAATAAAGCAATATAAGGGAGAATATTACCATTATAATAATACTCGAAAACTCCTAGTCTTTGTAAAGACTTTGCTATGTATCGTACCGGGCGGCATTATAAAAATAAATATGCACAAAGAGCAAATGCCGGTTGCAAGAAATAGGTGGCTCAGGTAGCAAGGTTTAGGGGTGACCTGTGGTCTAGTGGTTAGCGTAACAAACTACTAAGCCCAAGATCACAGGTTCGTAGCCCGGCTGGTGGCCATAGGATTTTTTAAAGGGAGTAAGAAATCCTTAGTTACGCCGTCCTTCGGAATGGACGTCAGACGCTTAGAGCTCCCAATGTAGGATCGTCCGATTAGCAATAGCGGCATAAAGTGATCTTAAACGAACAAACAGGTAGAATGGTTTGCCAACATGGTCAAGATGGGTGAGAGCATCTCAAATGGGTGGTCCAAAACTCTACCTTTGAAAAGAAACTCTCTGAACAGATCCCGAAGAGGAAGGAGCGAAGAGGTGGAAGACGGAGACGGCCAGGCCGAAGAACTAACTATAGACGTAATCTACCCCTGTTACACAGATAAGTCATAATTTAAGTTCTGTTATTGATTTTATGGCAATCCTCTATTACATCTGAATCGTTAAGTATTCCAAGTTGTACGAATAAAGTATATTTATTATAATTCTTTTGGTATTTACTTTCCCCAGATGCACTATTTATTTATGAATAGTATATTGAGGCTTTAAATAATTATTAAATTGGTAAACACACAACAGACCTCCGGAAAAGAATCTAATTAAGAATAAAGGAATAAATAATATTTTGAGTAATCAACTTAAATGATTACTCTGGCATCCCATAAAGGATTTATTTAAAGGATATATTTAAAATATATATGAGACTATAAAATATAGCAACTTATTACAGAACACTATGGCCTCAATACTATTTAATATTACAGGTCTATGTATATGTATATGCGTCGTATGAGACGTATGTATATGTATGAAACGTCGGCACATAATTAAATAAGTAACCACTTATTTAGTGTTTTTATTTGACTGCACCCCCAACTATTTTCTTCCTTACTTATATGTATATATGTTTGACTAAATTGACATAAAATTATACTAAAAAAAAGTAAGGGTTTAGATAGTAACACAACGATTGCGAGAAATATACAGACTCTATTGAAGTAGTAATCCTCCTTATATAAACGATAGCATTGTTAACATGCTGAAGAAGGATTAAGATCTATTATTACCAAGGGTCTGATAAATATATATATATATATATATATATATATATATATATATATATATACGGTAAGCAGGGATGAAAGGAGATTGAGAATTAGACGGACCTATATGATTCAGGTCTTATATTTATATTAAAAATATATTTTTTTAAACTCAGTAGAAATAAATTAAAAGAAATATTAACAAGGAAAACAGCTTTAAGAGATTTTATGTAAGAAGGTATTGGTTACATTTTAGAAATTCAGTGACCTTTTTAGTTATATATCTTTTTTTTTATTAGATTACATGAATTTCATCCCCGAAATTAAATAATAAGTATTAAATGATAAATTGATTAATCTTTAGAACAAATTAAATTAATAAAGTGTTTTTAATTGTATTAAGGTTCATTTTTTTTATCCACAGTTTTTTAGTTGAAAACTGTAGAACGTAGCCTGAATAATTTTTAATTTATTTTTAAATAAAAACAAATTGAAAAAAGTACTAAAAAATGTTTACATTTCATTCTTTTTAAAGCAAAAATTAAAACTTTTCTCCTTGCAGTTTCATAACCCTGACAACCCCAATCCAATGTACCCCTCCGACATTGAATACTATGTCTCCCCACGATATATCCTTACGCTGAATCTGCTAACTCGACAGGATTTTCAGTCCTTCGCATCTATCGATCCAATCCTATTCTATTTTCAAAAGAAGCCTCGAAACACTTATTCCCTAAGCTATAATTCTGCATCTTCAGTGAATTAGTGGTTTAGTCGAATTTTGTCTAGAATGAGTTGTAATGTAATTTTTTTTTCTGTACCACTACAACCCATGAAGGGTCTGGGGTTCAGTACATGGTAGAGACAGTACTGTTTCATGGACAACGATTCTGCAAGGAGGTGACTTCACGCTCAACAGCCAGATTTCTCCCCTTTATTTTGGGTTATGGCAACTCAGTGCTCTTCCACTGAGCCACTCCGCTCCCAGTTGAAATGTAATATAATCAATAACTGCGCTTCAAGTCAAATGTCTCACTTAGCCACTTATGCTAACACGAGGCTAACACAATTCGTTACAAGAAAGTCGTTTTGGACAGATTTCGACACATGTACTTATTAACTGAGGCTGTAGAATTATAATATCGAACTCACGGATTTTTAAAAGATGGGTCTCAATTGAAGCTCATCGTGGAAATTGATAAAACATAGATAACGCTGAGACATTGTATTATTTCGGTTTCTGAAACTGTTCGCTGAAGAGAAACAGAGAAACTAATTTGACTATAATATAAAACAAAAAAATAAATAGGTATGGATATAGTTTATACAATGATTTTTCAAAGAATAAATACCATTGATAACCTATATAAAGGTAGCCACGAACTAGGGGTAGACTAAGATACATCTATCAATAGAATAAATACAATTTTTCAAAATACTGAATAACTATTTTTGTCAATATTTAACCAATTTTACCATTTTAGTTACGCCATCAAAAACCTTCAAATCTCCGGTGAATTGATCGCCACAACCACAGCCTTATGAATTATAAAATCACCCATTTAATATAATATACATAAATTTTCTAGAATAGTTTCCACCTTCTGCGGTTGGGGTGTGGTACACCAAGCAACCAAGGACTATTCTTGACAGAAACGAGAACCAATTAATAATTTATAAATAGTTCCAGAATTGAAAATGTTTACATTGTTAAATTAAGTATCGATATTTGGTTGCAACTTAATCAAAACAACTCGATGCTAGGAAAGATTGTTTTTTTATCTTTATCGATAGTGTTGTAACCCTCAACAGTATAATTAACTACACTAGAAGTTGTACCACTATAACCCACGAATGGTCCATGGTTCTTTGCATGGTAGAGGCTAAGCATTATCTAAGGCGATATTCAGCAGGGAGATGATTTTTCCGAGATCACGCTCAACTGTCAATTAGGTTTACTCACTTTATAGCTGGGTTCTAGGGTTATGGGAGGTTCTGCAGATTCCACTGAGTCCATCTATTGTTGTATATCCTATAATCTGAGGTACCCCGTTCCCTTGATCGTGGTGTACAAACACTAAAACAACGTTTTTTTATATTCAAATTTGTACAGGTGTTGAAAATGGAGTTTGTTTCCGTTGAACTGGCCATGTATATTGGGTAGTCTTTCTCTCTTCTTCCTCAAAACCCCGTGTGTGAGTGATTTTTCTGATTTCATGTAAATTTGGTGATCCTAATTCTTTCAGGTCCTTTTCTGTCTGTTTGTACCAATTCGGTCTAGTAGCCTTGCTTTTTAAGAATGGATGTATTTTGTGCGTTAGTCTGTTTGGGTACATTCTTTCTATGTGTCCCATGGACTGAATTCTTCGCATTCGCGCTTATATGTATATATATACGAGGTTTGGTATAAGGTTATAAGTATTAAAATTATAAAACGAAGAAAGTCCTGTGGAGGGTGGTGTGCCAAGAGGGTAACAAACCCGACATGCTTGACAGGCTGCAGCACCTCGCAAGAGCTCGCAACCTGAGCCATGACTGACAGGGCTGTTTAATAACACCCTCTGGCCCGAGCACTCGTGTAATTGCCGCTGCAAGGAACAGTTTTAACAATTAGCTACTTCCTCGCCCAAACAATTAGCGGTTCTGCCAGTTATAGGGCACGCGAGTTCGGAGCTCTCCTGTACCACCGTCTTGCAAGGGCCTGCGCGGAATGGAGGGAATGCATAAGAGAATCGAATGTTCAATCATATTGGGTTATTTCATATGAAATGTACGCTTTCAAAGGAAAGGCTATTTAGTAAAGCTATTTTATTAAATCCAACTATTTTTATCCAAAATATTTACTCTCATTTTCTACATATTTTTCCCAAAGAGCTATTAATTTTCGACCTCATAACTGAAAAATTCGAGGTTATTTGATAAAAAGGTCTTAATATATTTATTATAATTGAAAATCATTTTCGAAACACCCTTAAGGACACTATCCGAATTTCTGAACAGATAGAAACATGTTGGAGACAATTCTGGCAAATAAGATGGGTGTGGGAGGAATTTTCACAGTCTGACGTGAAACATGAGGTCTGTTGGAAAGAGTAAATATAGGTCCCTTCGGATTAACCAATCTGACAACCAAGCAGGTTTTTTTAAAATACATTTTTGTTGCACTATCCCTACATAACGATGTGCATGTGATGGCTCACCTCTGGGTAGTAAAAATAAATGAATTATTCCTATATTATTATGTCATTTATTTCAATGTCCACAAATGTTCTAAATTGGATTACTTTCCAAAGGTGGTCTGTTTGCCAATTTAGTAAACAGTCAAAATCAATACCGGGATTGAACTATCAATATTGTAATCATTAGAATTAACGGTTCTTAATAAATTCTGCAACACATTCAGGCAAATAAAATGTATTAGTTAAGTTGTTCTTTTCATAAGATGGATAATTCATCTTATTTAAATATAATTGAGATATGCATTGAGACATGATTGTGAATGAATCAAATTCACATAATCAAAGGACATACGATGCAACTATAACACATATATAAAAGAGATAAACATAGGATACCTCATCAGGATTGTCTATGAAAATAAATCTTCTAGATTTCTTCATCTTCGGTGCCTGTATGTCCAAGTTCAGGTTATCTGCCTTCGGCGTTTTTCCATCTTTAAGTCTTCTCTAAATAAAAAACCTTCTTTTTTTACTTTCCATGACCTATCTCTTTCGGTTTCCCTTGAATCTATGACCACCCTCGTCAGTTTTATCGATTTCTGCTTAACTGACCCTTTGGTATTTCTTTTTATTTACAGGCCTTCCTACATATATCATGTCCTTCCTTTTACCAGCCTTCTTGGAGGACTGATTTCCATTTCTTATTTTACGAAATTGAACTGAACCCTTCAGATACGGGCATATATGGGATAGTATGTTATTCAGTAGGGTTAAACAGTGTAATGACATAATTGATTATTAAACATAATTACATACAAAAAATAAAGGAATAAGTATACTATTATGTCCTGAAAGACCAAATAATGTTAATAAGGTGTTTATTATATCATTTTGGGTCTTTTGAATAATTGCCCACTAGTTTAGATATAAAAGTTTACGTTAAAATAATTAACAAAGTAAGAGGGGGGATCTAGGACTAATCACCTCCTAACACAACCGTTTACCAAGAAATTGTTCAGTCTTTACCATGTACTGAACCCCAGACCCTTCATGGGTTGTATTGGTACAGGGTTTTTTAAGAAATATTATGACTTACTTTCTTATTTTTTCAGTAAGCGAGGCAGCTCAGTGTTTACAGCTCTGATTTGCTGTGTTGCAAATTTCGGATTCGAACCCGAAATATATCGAATGGGATATATATTTCGAATATATAATTTACATGTTATATATAAATTAAATTATCCAATCTGAAGAACCTCCTGTGGCAAATCCACCTAATTCAATTGGGTGAAACCATGGTGGTTGAGCGTGATCTCGGACAAATAACCTCACTGCGCAACTAATTATTGTAGTACAGATTATTTACACTTGCGATCCAAGATGATAACGTGTCCTTCTTATCGAGTTCCCAGCCCCCAAAAAATATGTGTATCCTACTTTTTTTTAAATCAACCGAATGAATCCCACATTGTAAAGTATTCATCAGAACAAGAATCAGCTATAAAAATAAAGATTATTATTATAAACGTAATAGCGATATAACGTAATTGTAAATAATTTACCGGAGCCAACCTGTAAGAGGTAACCCCCTTGAGAAATAAGGTTATGGAAATCCATTGAGGCCTAAATAGCAAAGCGTCCCTCCCCCTGTTTAAATATTCATGGTTGACATTAGCGTCGGTTGGCAGCCCTGCTCCTTATTGCATATTATTTTTAAGGGTTCTCGCCGACAGCACAACTTGAAATTATCAAGGCAACATGGTGTAACGAGGTGAGAGGGGAGATAATAAAAATGTGAAGCCCTCAGTGAAAAGGGGCCTTGGAACTTCTTATGCACTCTCCTGCGTCTCGGGGTATGCAGATAAGATGGATTTTGCTCGAGGTACAAGAAATGAATAGAAATTCTAAAAAAGTATTATTCATTACTATTTTTTAAGATTAATTTATTTCTGATGTCTACATTAGTAAATTGCAGAGTATTTGGTTAGAAAATTACAAAAATATAAGTACATAAGAAAAAGTAAACATACAAAAAAATATTTTTTATAATTTATTAATTAGTTGTTTTAATTTTAAATATTTTTATTTTGAAGAGAAAAGATGTGCCTCCGGTCGGTATTCGAACCCGGGTCCTCTGTCTTACCGTGACAAGACTCTACCAACTATGCTACCGGAGTTGATACCAGCCGGGGACAAATCTTTTCTCTTATCTGATCCCATGTCCCCGTGTTCTCGTAGGTTTTTGCGATGTATACACGAGAACGAACTTTAATTTTAGGACCTTGTTGACATACGTCATATTACTATTTATAATTTTTTTATAATTTATTAGTTAGTTGTTTTAATTTTAAATATTTTTATTTTGAAGAGAAATAATAACTAATAAAGCTGGTACATTCATTCCCGTGTATACATCGCAAAAACTTGCGAGAACACGGGGACATGGGATCAGATAAGAGAAAAGATTTGTCCCCGGCTGGTATCAACTCCGGTAGCTTAGTTGGTAGAGTCCTGTCACGGTAAGACAGAGGATCCGGGTTAGAATACCGGCCGGGGGCATATCTTTTCTCTTCAAAATAAAAATATACAGAAAAATACTTGGAATTCAACTTGGATAATAATATTGAAAATAGCGGTGAATAAAAATTGGAATTATTTTTAATACCAAATAAAACTATGGAAAATTGGAATAGCAAAACTGGTATGTAAGAAAATGAAAAATGATATAAATCAAAGGGTTTGATATGAGGATTAACAACCATATGCATGTCACTTAGAGCCATTCTAATACTTAGAACTTTAGATAGAAAATAGTAAAGAATAACAATATCTTTGTTGTTTTGAATTCAATACAATAGAAACATCCTGATCGTATGAGCTTAAATATTTAGTTCTAGGTTCTACATATACTGAACAGGCAAAAATATATGCTTGTCAACAAGCGAATTAATTAAGCATAGAGGGAAATGGTCTTCTGTATTAATTCATTACTAGTATTAATTAATAAAGGCAAAAGATTATTTGCTTGCTGGGGAAAACTCTAATTTGGCTTAGAAATCATATTTTCTTTCTATGGGTGGATCTAAAGTCAAAAAAGGAATAACTGAATTTATACAAGATAGATATTTATTTTTATTTGTTACATTATTATTCAATGTTGATCCGAAACTGGCATCGCTTTTATTTTTATGTAAAAATGCGTTTGTCAGGGTGAATTGGTGCCAAGGGTTCTCCGTCCTAAGAATAAAAAAATAAGATTTATATACTTTATATTATACTTGTGCTATATATTTACAGCAACGGAGAATATGTTGATTTTAATTAAGTAGATTAAGTCAATATTTATCCGCAGTTTAGTTATATTTTTATTTATGTTGGTGGTACTGTCTTTGATGACGCATGTGGGAACAGTGTTTTGCCACAACGGAGTTTCTACGAATGGATTAATAAATTCAAAAATGGTTGCATAAGTGTTACGCACGATGAAGGATCCGGACGACCGTTTATCGCCACAAATGAAGAAAAAATTGAGCGTTCACGTGAAATGGTGCCCTTAGACAGACAGAAAGAGGTAATTTGGGGCCGTCGATTTACCTCGGTCGAAGCGGTGAAAGAAGCGGTGCATTCCTGGCTCGAAGCTCAACCGAAAACTTTCTTTTATGAGGCATCATAAAGCTTGTACAACGATGGACCAAGTTTCCAATAAGATAACAATAAAATTTTAAGACTATCTTGCGGATAATAATTGACTTACCCTCGTATTTTGAGGGAACTAAAATCGTGTTATTTTCGCAGTTTCCTTCTAGAAATAGAGTTGCAGTGTAATAACTCCAATTCACACCAATGTCTGACTTGGTTTACACTCACTACGAAAATAACACAATTCCGCATCTCTAAGTACAAGTAACTCATTTTGGAAACTTAGATTTAACTACTTATTCTCTGGGGCTGTAGTTATAGTTAGGGCTGATGACTTAGGAATATTGCGTATACTAGCCGGCTCCTTACCCCTAAGTTATGAAATATCTTCCGTATGGTCAGCAATCTAACTTCCTTGAGTTCACCTCTCAAGGAAGAGAAAGCAGGAGGTACGAGAGAAGAGGAGTAGAGATGTAGTAGATAGTTTATAGTATGTAAGAGACTAGCCTCTAAGGTAATAAGTCACCTAGTTAATTCATAAGAATTTCTCTAGTAATTCAATATTATAATGCTCGATAACTCAATAAATGTATGTATTTCTGACAAGTCGTTCACCGATTGTTAACTATACCTATACAAAGACACTCTACATTATTTAGTTCGGTAGTACTTATTTCCTGAAATACTATAATATGAAGCTATAAACTTTCACAGTCATTCCT
Source organism: Troilus luridus (assembly GCA_964056705.1). Taxonomy (NCBI): domain Eukaryota; kingdom Metazoa; phylum Arthropoda; class Insecta; order Hemiptera; family Pentatomidae; genus Troilus; species Troilus luridus. The sequence continues at coordinate 29,925,359 of OZ057416.1, forward strand.
TTTTTAAAGTTTTTATTGTTTCATAATAAATTATTTAATTTCAAAATAATTAATGTATATATAAACAGTATATGTTTATTTATGTAATCCACATTTGAGATAAGTGAGGTACTCTTGCAACCTGGAACTCGCGGAACCCTACTTTTTGGACGAATAAATGTTTGCTCTCCGGGTAAAGAATTATAGGCAGTGAGCCTAATTCTGTCGCCGAACATTTTTCTCCGTCCGTTGCACAATGGCTGAGATGGGAAATCTGTAGCAATAATTCTGGGCAGGTTGACAGCGGGTGAAGGATCACCGTAAGATACGGGCAATCCTCAGCGCTCACGAATTGAAAGAGTCTGTCTTCGGAAAATAAAGCAAACCGAATCATCTTCGTCCTCTTTTATTTCCTTCCACCCCCCCCACCTTTTCGCCGTAACCAGGGCTTTTTCCGGGTGAAGAACGTCTTCTGTCACGGTGTCCTTTCATGGCGAGTGATGGACTCCTCGTATTCCGATTGGGGATTGGATAAATAATTTCCTTAGGGTGTTCCGGAGGACAGCTATCAAATGAATTATTATCGTCTGATTTAATCTAGGTGTTGGTATGAAGAACGATCGATCTTCCTTTTGGTTGTTTTGATTTATTTACAGAAGAAAACCAATTTTTTTTCTTCCCTGTTTATTTAATAAGAAACCATATATATTTTTAATGTTTTCCATGTTTCCCTTCTTATAAATTTTATGAGTTAAATCAAATAATGTGTTTATTAAACATACGGATTTCTAAACGATAGTATTTATTAAGAGCTCAAAACAAACACTTTTATTGAAGCTTCCAAACTCCTTCTTCCATAAACTTCCCTATTTCGGTTCGTGGCACTGAGCCTAAAATATAAATATAAAATAGCTCGGAGGTCCATAAATACTAGAAGAAATGTTTTCCCTCTGGATCCCTGGCCTTATCTACTGTAGTCCTTATGAGAATATCTGATCCTGGGTCTGAAAACGGGCCAGAAGGCGGCTTGCTCTGCTTCGAGATCTTCTTTCATAATAACTTTATATAATTCTTTCATATTTACTTCTTTCTCTCTCGAATCAATCGGGTTGAGTAAATTGTGGATAGTAGTTCTGGAAGCCTAGTTCAGGTTCGAATCAAACCATCTCCAATATTAAGTTTGTGTTTAAAGAAGACATAGAGATTCGACTTCAATATCCTCGTGATGCAGCAAGTGCATTGTTTGCTATCTTCTTCTTCACTACGCTCATGGTCTGCTTCCACATCGTCCAGCCTTCTCAGTCTAAGCCTGTCTTTTTCCATCTGTACGTCTCTCCAAAATCTTTGGGAGCCTTTTTCTATCCATTCGATGCAAATGGCACAACGATCTTATTCTTTTTTTTAAATAAAAGATACAAAGATTCCTCATACAGGGATACTTAATTCCTTAATTAATTACTTAAGTTCTTCATTCGTCATTCGTTTTGGTATAGAAAGGATTTCCTTCTTTACTTGGGCCATATATTCGTCTGAGAATCTTTCTCTCTCAAATAGCCAATAATCTCTCTTATCTGCATGGTTGCGATCAATGCCCCTCCACCTTACACGAAGATTGGACGATGTACCAACTTAAATGATGAGGCTTCGAGTTATAACTGATAGTTACACGATCTTATGATTAAGAAACTTCCGTTGAACGACACAATTTCCTGTTAGAAGGCTGCGTTCTAGGAATGAAGAAGGAAAGGAAGTTTTACCACTTCAAAAGCAGCTTGTAACTTTACTGTTTATCACATTATCAAAGGATAATTTAGCATTTTCCTCGAAGAATAGACTTACCTAAGTAGATGTAATTAGTGAACGAGGTAGAACATCCTTTAGGGAGTTTCTAAGGTGCCAATATTTGGTTGCAATTTGTAAAACGAACAGAAGACAATTCTCAAAATAGTCAACATCTTTCAGATTATCAAACAATAGAAAGATATTTAATTAAAATTACATGCAAACATTGTATTTTGTTCATTGTTTAGTTCATCGGTCCTTCAGTCACAGATGACAGTATCTATTATTCATATTTGCACATGACTAGGTCTCTTACAAGCAAATTCATGCTAGGAAGAGGATCTGGTGCTACATTGTACAATTTACTTTCTCGTCTCCTTACATCTGCTTAGTAGGTTACTCATAAATCTCGTGTAGCAATTTACTTATATCCAAGTTCTTCACTTCTCGTTCCCGTGTTTTTATATTAAATTACACTAGTTAATTACACCCTCTTTTGCCAGGTTACAGAGTATGAAGTGGCTGGGTCACCTGCTGAGAATGGGAGAAGAAAGAACTGTTAGAAGAGTGTATGAAAACTGCCCTGATGGAGTGAGGCGTAGAGGGAGACCCAGGGGCAGGTGGAAGGATAGCGTCCTGGGAGATCTCAAGAAACTGAGAATAAGTTCCTCACATGCACAGGACCGAAGCAGATAGAGCTTAAGGATTAAGGCCAAGGATCGCTTTTAGCATCTGTCGCGCCACTAAAAGAAGAAGAATTAATTACACAGATGTATTCATTTCATCAAGAAATCAACGTTTTCACTAACATTCCGAAGTATAGATGATATAAGTTTGTTGGAACGTTCATATGAATGATAAAGATAATGATAAACGAAATATACACGTTTCCCATAATTACACTCTTTTTTTCCACATTAAAGCTAACGGTTATATGCATTTTTGGAAATGAAACTTTGTTTTGACTCAATTTGAAGCGATAAACTGGGAAACTGATACCAAAAATACTCAATCGTTTATCACCAGTAAACGTCTTTAAAAGATGACTGGAAGTAAATGCTCAAATTTCGGAAGTCGTATTATGAAGTGCCGTTGATTGGGGACTTGGGCATGACAGAAGTAATTCCTCACGGCGCACCTTTTCATCTCAAACAATTTGTCTCATTGAGAAGGCTGAGACGTGTGGTACCTGCAGTCGTTCGGGAGAGGGAGTTTAAATTTAGAAATTTCAAAAGATGGGGGGGGGGTTAGCTTGAATAGGCCTTCCTTTAATGGTGAAAAACCCCTCGTTAGCGTACTGTATGACGTTCGGACTAATTGGATCTACAAATCAGTGACTATTGATGCCCTGAGATCGGGCCAAGGCTGAGTCTCATCCGATAGGCAATATCTCCCAATCGATAATTTTTTCTGTCTCATATTATATATTAATATTGTCAAAGATTTATAGACTATTTGCTGGTAAATGCAGGAATTTATGGCGTATCTTAAAATAGAAAACACAAAGTCGTTTTCTAGTATATCGATCCTCACAGAATGCAATAGCTTTTGTCGAAGTTGTCAGAATAGTTAGTTATCATTTCCATTGCCATCTTGAAGTAACCAATTATAAAAAAAAATATGGAATTAATCGTTAGGAGAGCAATATTATCAGAAATAAAGTACCTTTCTGGTCCGGTAAAATTTAGAGAACGACATCCAGTTAGTGGAACCTAAGTATGTTTGAATTTTCATTAGAATTAAAACAAATAAGAAGTTATTATACAAAATTATTATACTTTAAATTTTTTATTAATTGCTTTAATTTTTAAATATTTTTATTTTGAAGAGAAAATATTTGTCCTGGCTCGGATTTGAACCCGGGACGTCCACTTCACCGTAGCAGTGCCCTAACCAACTGAGCTACCAGGGGTCGCATCCCAGTCAGGCAAATCCGTTCTTTTCACCAGTTGGTTAGAGAACTGCTACAGTGAAGCGGACGATCCGGGTTCGGATCCCGGCCAGGGCAAATCTTTTCTCTTCAAAACAAAAATATTTAAAAATAATAACAATTAATAAAATATAAAAAGTATTATTTTTTAAGTTTAGTGAGATAAAAATGTTTCATAAATGACTACTAAGGGACTTTTTAAAACTTATTTTTTAGATTTTAGACATATGTAAGTATTAGAATGCTTGAATAAATTTTCAGATGGCATGTTTGATAAAATATCGTGCTGTAAAATATCGCTCCCTCTCTCTCTCACGCTCTCTTTCTCCCAAAAAAATATGATACATAATTTTAAAAAAATTATGGGTATGTTTTTTAGGAAGTATTACAACATTTATATATTTTGTATACATAATTTTCCTTATGAAATTAAGAACTGAAGGTTTTAACTACAATAATGATGAATATAAATAAAAGCTGTCTTAGTTAAGGGCAAATAAAACATAATATTTGCGTCTTGACGAGGGAAATATATAGTTATTATTGGTATCATAGTTATACAATTGTAATAGAAATAGATCGTCTTAAAGTTAGCTCGTTAAATTAGCAAAGTGGATATCAGAAACGCAACTAAGCTAGGTATCATCAGTTGTTAGTTCTCGTCTGACATAGACGAAGAAAGGAAAATAATTAGGAAAAGTTACAAAAACAATTAGTTAATCGCCTTTCAGATCATCCAACAATTAAAAGGATGTACACAAACGTTTGGACGTCATTTACATTAAGCTCCTCAGACTTAGTTCAGATTGTCGGGAGCATGGACTTGGAAAAGCAGCTCCAAGACATCTTCTACCTCCCAAGGATAATGGGGAATTTCCCCTTCGACTGCCAGTTCAGGCTCTCCAAGAAGTTGCTGGCATACTGCTGTTTCCTAAGGTTTCTTTCAGCCTTCGGTTTGGCATACACTTTCACAAACCCGTCATCACTATTGGCTGAGGGATATGAAGAATTCTCGTTAGATATTGGACTCAAGTGTGTCGCGACGTTGTCAGATCTTGTTGATAGCTTCTTCTCGATCCTTTGGTGGATTCTGAAACAGCACAGGGTATCCTGTTTGATCAAATCTATTAAAGAAACACACAGAGGGAAAAAAATAACTTTGGCGAGGCAAAACATAAGATTAATACACTACATGCTGCTTTTGACTACGATTTTATCAATTTTAGCTTATTTAAGCTGGGACACAAAGGTTGATGGTTTAGCATTTATTTGTGTCCTTATCAGTTATCACCTCATATCTAATTCGACGGTATGCTTCGTCGGGCAGTTCTGGGATATTCTCCGCCTTCTAGCACACTTGTTCAATGAGGGTACGCAGCTTTATGACGAGAGTTCCGTCATTAATTACGGAAGGTTCCTGTCTATTTGTGAAATGGTCAATGATATATACGGACTACAGCTCCTGTACACGATAACGCAACTCTTTTTACAGATTATTGTTTGTCTTTACATCCTCCTGTTGCCGGTTTATCCTTGGTTAAGCCTTCAATGCCTATTGCGTCTGACTCTAATGACCTATTGTATAGTGTGCATCAGTTCTATTATACTGGCCTGTTGCTACTTTCAGAAACAGGTTAAAGTTAAACTATTATTATTATATTGATCTGAATATCTTAGCGATAACCATATTCAGAGGTTTTTTTATGGTTCTGTTTGCAGGAACGAAATTTCAATGATGATCTGAGAAGAAGAATGATCGAGGAAAAGTCCAGAGTGCTACTGAGAAACGTAATACTTTCTCTGACATTAATTATAACTACGTGAGGACTAGTATAATTATTTTATTATTAATTTTCTAAGGGGAAACTAAACTTCCACTTCCTGGTCGGCCAAGAGACCGTCTTCACAGCTTGTGGATTCTTCAAAATTGACATGTCGTTAATATGCTCGGTAAGTGAATCATTCACTGTAGTAATACCTCTTCATCATATCACTTAGTAATAATAGTTAATCTTTATATTACATAAAAGGGTTTTAGTGACCATGTTAAATTTTAATTTACAGTTGTGAAGCAATTTATTACAAAATACTCATATACTCGTACATGACTAAAAGCCATCGAATTCCTCTCGCATGCAATCCTTACAATAAAAAATCCTCAATGGTCCTTACGTTGTTACGAATAATTTAACCATTAATCACCTACATGCCCCATTTGTTGCTGACTTGACCCGAACCCGATATCAGTCCTTTCATGGCAAACTTCATTCCCACTCAACCCCACTAGTTTCAAACCAAACTATTTCTCCCAATGACCCAGTATAGTGTCAAGTGTGATCCTGCTATAGTAGTCCTGAAGAAGACCTGCGATTTGGGTCAAAACGTCGGCTTCCAAATAAACAATTCTCCCTATGTAAGAGAAGTTTTTGACCTCTACCCGGACGATTTTATTCCCCATTAGGAGAGCGCTAGAACTTGAATCTATCACAGCTTCACTGCTTTTCCTCTCTTCCTTTCTTCCCAGCGCCTCTTCATTTATTCATTGTGTTTTTTCCTCCTTTCCTCTGTCCACTTTTTCGATGCTGTTTCTTTACTTGAGTCTTGTTCAATTATCTTTTTCCTGATCTTATTCCTGAATTGTTGTCTATTCTGAATTTCATCTTTGGAGATTTTAAATAATTCCACATCTTCTTGTGTTTATTTCATCCAATTAGACTTTAATTTACTAGCATTGGCAATATTGAGAATTTTCCGTTCTTGTATCTCGATGTCATGAATTTTTGTCATCCCTTTAATTACTGTAGTTTCTGCTGCATACAGGGCTTCAGGTAAAACAACTGTGTTGTAATGCCGTAATGCCAAATTGCCTGTTTTTTTGTATTGTAATGATTCCAGGTCAACTTATATGCCTTCTGCAATTTGAGCATTCTTTCCGTGTTGGAAATCGTGTTCAGTCCTGTGGGTTGGATGGTTATTCCTAAGTACTAGAAGTGAAAGACCTGTGATATTTTCCCATAGCGCTTTTGTAATGTTGATTTAGTATCAATATATTGTGTTTTTTCATAGGAAATTTCAAGTCCAGTTTTACGGGAGATACCACGCAGTTTTTCTAGTAGCTAAATCGTCTGCAGAGGCTAAGCATTTCACAGTGACTCTCTTGGTTTTCTCCTTTACCATTTGGATATCATTAACATGCTTTTCCCACTCTTTTATGACTTTGTCCAATATGATATTAAACAAGAATGGCGATAGACCATCCCCTTGTTGGACTCCTGAGTTAATTTCAAAGGATTTTGAGAAGGTTTGTCTGTCAACCTTATATATATAAGGTCAACTAATATTATTCAACAGTTAATTATATAATTTAGTTTATTATATAACTGGGAGGAACAGAACTGGGAGGAAGCCACCAAGAACATGGTGGACTTGGCTGAAAAATTGCTCAGGGAGGAAAACCCAACAGAAAGGAATGGTGGGACATCGAGTTTACCAACCTAGTTGAAAAGAACCTGACAACCTATAGATCCGAATCCTACAAATCCTAACTTTCCACACTATCTGCTTCAGATAATGCCCTTTGGAATGCTACCAAAAAGATCCTCAAATACCACACTATTTCCCATCTCCTCCGACGTGAAGATGGTTCTAGGGCTGTATCAGAGGAGGACAAAGCAGAAGAATCTGCCAAACACGTCTCAAATACATTTACCCCTCATCCTGAAATCCACCCTACGCACGTTTCCAACTTCCATTAATAAATTCCTCTCTTCACCCATTCCTCTATCCTTACCTCCTAAAGCTGTAAACCCCTCTGAGGTCAAATTTCTCTTACAAAAGTTAAAATCCGCAAATCTCCTGGACATGACTTTTAGCCACCCAGATCCTTCAACACCTTCCTCAAAAAGCTATTATTTTCCTTACCTATCTATACGACTATATCCTTCGTACAACTCACTTTTCATAGTTTTGGAAATACTCCGTTATGATCCTATTCCCAAAACCTGGAAAACCAACCAATGTCACTTCATCATACCGACCCATCAGCCTGCTTCCTATTCTTTCCAAAATTGCAAAAATCCTCCTGAAACGAATCCTACCCACGATCGAATCCAATAACATTCCTTCACATCAGTTTGGATTCCGTCTCGGGCATTCGACGGTCCAGCAGTGTCTCCGAGTAGCACTACCTTTTGACCGGGTATGGCAGGCCGGTTTGCTGTTCAAGGTCAAAACCCAGTTACCTCAATCCTTATGCCTAGTCCTTCGATCGCTTCTTCCAAATACAATGTGGTAATGAATACTCCAATCCTTACCCAATTAGGAGGCTGAAGTCCTCCAAGGCAGCGTCTTGTTTCCTATCCTAAACATATTGTACACCGCTGATATAAACTACTCCTGAAACCTTCCTTGAACGTTCGCAAACGACACAGCTATACCTTGGAATGGCTTCCTCGAACCTTCAAAGGCACCTTTCACTCATAAAAATTTCGTGTAACCAATGGCGTATCAAAGTCAAACAGGAGAAATCCAAACACGTGACTCCTTCCTGTATCCGACACAGTACGATACCTTGGCTTCCTCCTAAACAAAATACTTACATGAAACTCTCATACCAGACTCAAAAGACAAGAACTTAACATACGACTCAGCCAACTATACAGATTACTATGTAGGACCTCCTATCTTTCAATATACAATAATCTTCTAATATACAAGACGATCATCAATCCTATTTGGACCTATGGGCTGGAACTGATGGGGACCGCAAAAAAATCGAATATCAGGCGTATTCAATCCTTTCAATCCAAAATCCTGAGAACTATTGTCAATGCTCCTTACTATGTCTCCAACAAAACCCTCCATAATGATCTCAACATTCCTTTCAAACTGGCTCAGTCACTATCCAGTTCCACACATCCATATAACCCACCCCCCGTCAAAACCGACAATGGACCCGAGATCTGTTGTATTAATGTTATTTGGATTACTGGCACTGGTCAGATTCTCCACTCACGACCTGTGTGTGATGTCATGCGCCCTTAACCAGCTTCCATTGGCGTTTAACGACAGTGACGCGGCTGGGAAAGGGGCCAGGGGCCTCCCGGACTCCTGCTTTGCCCTCATTTCGGCAATTCATTCTAGTTCGGTGACCCCAGGGATATTGTAAATAGTGTAATTATGGTTTGAATGCAAGGAAATATTTTATTTTTAGACTATATTATTATTATCATTTTCGCATTTATTTTATTTTTATTACCGCATGTATTTATTTATCCACATATATATATTTTTATTACATTTATGTATTTTATTTTATTTTATGAAATGATTGTAAGTTACTTAGCACTATTACATATGTATTAAATGTTATCATATATCTTAAACCTATACCACTCCCTCCTCTCATTTCTGATATGAATTTATTTATTTTTTGCAGATGATCTCCGCCGCTACAACTTACATCGTGATTGTTCTGCAATTCGGGCCTGCTAAACACCGGTTGCCGACAAACATTTCAAATGAAAATATATATAATATTACGTATATGTAATTTTTGTTGACAATACAAATGTGTGGGTACATCATATGAATGTGATAGTTGATAGAATATTTTAAAATGAATCAGATATTATTTAATGTATTCATAGTTTTAAATCCATGCGATTAATTTGGAGTGTACAAAAAAACCGAGTATTATTTTAATGTTTTTACTGCAACATAAACGCTATAAAAAAGCTAAGGTGTTGTTAATAATAACTGTCATTTGATGGTGTTTTTATTGTAGCCCGACCACTGCAATGCATTTTAAGAACTCACTCAGCAATAAAACCTTGAAACATACTTTTTATTTACCTTTTAATTAGATTTTATTTTTAGAGTTATTGCCATTATATGCAATACATCTTTTGTCCTGAAATCTAAAAATTAAAATTTATAAGACTGTTATCTTTCCGTTTCTTCTTCTCGGGTGAGAGGAAACATGTCAACTATCTCAAAAGGATGAACAAGACCTTATGGTATTCGAAAATAAGGTGAATTCAGGAGATTAAAAAAGGGGAAAGTGATGACGTCGGTAATTAAGATGGGCTTTTAAAGTTGTTGGTCTCGGTACCGAATGAATTCCTTAGAAGTTCATAAGCGTTGTGCCACTGGTTAACGTCTGAAGAGTAGACCGAGGAGTAGGTGGGAGGATTGCGTTAAGATTGATCTGACGGATTTGGGTTTGGGTGGAAGTAAGATAGTAAGCAGTGATTGATGGTATCGCCATCTAGCCTTCGGGCTCGCTAAGCACAATTATCATTATTATTTATATTATCATTTCTATGTACACATATCACAAGTTACAATTTACTAAATTTATTTTTACTATCGATTTTTATTATAAAAAGGCTGTAGAGAATCGTGCAAACACGGCAGCTCCCGCCTTTGACGCTTCAAACAATGCCGTGTTTATTTTGTTCTTAAATATTGACCACTCCGCCGTCACCTTTTGTACTCGGCATCAACATGATTTTCTCCCCTATAATTTTTCCCTGTGGTCATATTAGTTAACCATTGAATTTTATAATTATTAAATTAATTTTTATTTTCTTATGCTACCGAAACTCAAATGATTAATTTTAATCTAATATAAAATAATTTTGAATTTTATATTCCTGAGTGCTATTTTCATTAGTTATAAGTAAATTTGAAACATAAGATAAGCGTGAAAAGGAATTTTCTCTGATATATAACAATGAATCATGAAAAATGTGCCACTTGTTCAAAAAAATTGCTGACACAAAATCTTGGGCTATTTTTATCATTTTGAATTCTTTATTCACGTCCTGATGATGCATTTTCCGTAGTGTATGCCTTATATTCGTATACTACATTTTATTTTTTCACTTCTCCAAGAATACCCGCTGCAGCTTTGATGCTTTATAATGTCTTGGATGGCGGTTCGAATTTTAGCCTCTCCAATAGGAAAAGGTTTTGAAATACACTTATAATTAACATATGTAAATACAAATATTTTACTCGAATAAAATTTTGGTTTTTGAAGATTGGATCCACAAATCATCGACTATTAATGTGATTAGGCCAAGGCTGAGTCTGATCGGATATAGCTCGATAATTTGTAATACTTCATTCATTCATTCATTCATACGGATATCACTATCGGATTGCAAAGATTCTAATCTCGTAGTTCGAACCTTAATAAACTTTTGGCATAGGGGTCTATAAAAGACACCTATACTTCCATTCACTTTTGCCGAGTCAAGGTTAGTCTCCAGCCAGCAGCGGAAGAGGAAGGGCCTGTCTGAAGATATACCTTGTGCGGTTTCCCCAGTGAAAGTTCTCAATTGCTTAGCTAGCGCCTTATGCTGAAGATGTCCACACTTATCCTGTGGAAAGAGCCTCAACAGCCAAACGGGCAGCCTTGCGCTGGCAAGACCTCCCCCACACCACGTGCCGCCGTTACGGTCTGCCCTTTTTGGTGTCTCGACCTAGGTCACCAGTTTCCTATCCGTCGACACGATCCGGCCGACGATGACAAACCCAGCTATCCCGGATGAAGCAGCCACTAAGGAGTGTGAGGAATCCAATAGAAGTTCGAAGAGGCCAGAAAGAACACCTGGCGAAGACGAGTTCCAGTTGGCTCCGGTATCCAATAGGTCCATTGCCCGACCAGGCCCCTACAAAGGACCCCCCCTCTACCAAGGTTTCCAACAAATTTGCGGTCCTCGCCACTACAACCAGCGAGCCATCTACTTCTGCGACAACCACAGCTACCACCTCAAGCCAGCCCATAGCCAGGGTGTCACCACCCATCATCATCAGCCCACCGATCTCGCAGAAGGAACTGACCGAGCGGATGGATAAACTCAAAATCTCGTACTTTGCAACGAATTCATCCGAAAATGAGCTTCGGGTGTATCTTTTTAACTATAATGACCACAGTGCCACCACCACCCTTCTAGACAGTGAGAAAACCACGCAGTACCACACGTACGCGCCACGAGGAAATAAGAGGTCGAAGAAATTCGTACTCTATGGATACGACACAGACGCAGATTTAGAACCTATCATCGCAGACCTCCGCAATGGACTTCCTTGCTTCAAAACAGCCAAGAAAATGATGAGAAAAGATCCAGAGGGCCAGCTTCACCCCACTGAAGGAGAGCTAATCCTCACGGACCACACTGTCACTCTCGAAAAGGGGCCGTTACAATGCTATAAGTGCCAACAATACGGACTGCGGCCGAACAGCTCACTGTGCCTGGTGCGGTGAACACCATCTCCTCCGCGAGTACGAAAGCCGTGGGAAAAAACCAGCAGAGTGTCAGAATGGACCTCATCCAGCTTTCTCCAAGGAATGCCCTTAGAGAAAAGAGCTTTACCAATCCCGGCAGAAGACGGAAACCCTCGTAGCAGCCACACCAGCATCTGCAGGGAGGAAGCCGAGCCGCCTAGCAACCAACAGGACCAGCTACGCAGAGCTCATCGGAGGAACACTAGCACAGCAGCCGAGCCAGCCAGGTCAGAGATCGCTCCCCCACTCTTCTCCTACCCCCCGCCCCTTTGCTTACCCCCACCTAGCAGCTCAGACACCTCTAGGGACACAGCCCCCCTCGGTGCCATTAGCTTTCCAGCCGGCACCAGGTCAGAACCTCACCTCTTCGAGAGATTTAATCAAATGATGTAGATGATGACACAGATGATGTCAATGGCGACGGATACAATGCGAAATGACTGAGTCATCAATTATAACATCAGAGGCCTTCGCTCGAAGTTGGCCGAAGTCGAAATCCTCCTACAGCAGCACCGTCCATCGGGGTTGGCACTAACGGACACCATGCTACCCCCCTCTGCCCGAGTAAATTTCCATGTGTACAGGGAGACCTTTGCATTGGAGACCGTGGCAAGCGTCACCATCCTAGTCCGAAATGATATACCGTCTAGAATGGTACCTAACCCAGTGAGCTCAACTGCCGGTACGCATATAGTCATTAATGACGTGCGGTTCAAGACCCGCTTCACGTTCAGCTGCGTCTACAGGAGGCCGAGAGTTGATCATACAGCTGTAAGGTGGTTGTTGCAACACGCCCAGACAGTGAGTCGCTATATAGTCGCCTTGGTGACATTAATGCCAAACACCCTGCCTCGCTGTGTAGCAACCGTAACACACTGGGAAGATACATCTCCAAGACCGGACTAGTCGCCTACCACACTGGGGTTCATACCTTCCGGCATGAGTCACTACCCGGATACACCTCAACTCTAGACCAGCTCCTAACCAGGGATTTGCACACCATAACGGGCTGTGTAGCGCTTCCAGTTGTACCATCAGATCACCGGCCAATATATTTTCGATGGTACCCCCACAGCCCCAACTGCGAGCAAGTACCTCTTAAATAAGGCCGACTGGAAAGGATTCAGGGCTAGCGTTGAGGAAAATCTACCCATGATAGACCACCTAAGTACAAAGGCAGAGGTGGATAGGGCGGTGCGAGTCATCACCACTACCATCCTGGACTCAGTAAACCAGCATATCCCAAAGTTCAGCCCACAACCCAACGCCATTAGGAAACCTCCAAAGCACATTCTTGCCCTTATTGGCGAACGTAATCAACTAAGGAACGTTTTCCAGCGCTCTCAAGACTATGGACTAAAACCGGCCATCAATGCGATGAGCCGGCAGATAGCCAGCTTCATGCGGGTCTGGAAAACGTCCCTCTCGGACGAACAACTACGCAGGACTCATGAAGAAACCGCCAGTTCTGACGACTCGTCAAAACCTACGAATCTAAAAAGAGGACAGTGCACCTTACATCTGTAAATGAACTGCTGACGCCGGGGTAACATACTGAATATTTGGCGAAAGCATACGAGGCGAGCGAGACTGCTCGGCTGGTAGATGCTCCACCAATCCCTGAGGGACCACTACCGTGCCCCAACGAGAAACACGTTTTTTCCACCTTCTAAGGTCTCGAGTCGGTACTACGGCGCACTAAAGGTAAAAAATCCTCTGGGCTAGACAACAGCCCCTGTCATGCTGAAGATGCTCCCATGCTGAAGATGAACAGGCTGGTTTCCTTAGAGGTGTCTCCTGTGACCATCACCTGGCCAAGCTCCAAGCGCACACCATAGAGCAGATAAATATGAACAAAGCCACTGCTTTTATGTCTTTAGATTGTACTCAGGCCTTTGACAGTGTGTCTCACACACTGTTACTCCGACGCTTGGAAGAGTTTAGCTTCCCAGTCTCGTTATGTCGTCGGGGACAGTTACTCAACTTCTAGCAACACCACCTTTGGAGTACCACAAGGGTCTGTACTGGGGCCACTGTTGTTTGTGATATTTACAGCAGCCGTGGTCGCGGTTAAGCATGAAGGAGGGCCAGTAGCAGCCTATGCGGACGACATAGGGATTTACGCTTCAAGTGCCAAAGCCCGGCATGCCCTTAAAAAGGCACAAAAGGCATCGGTAACAATTATTGCTGATTTAAAGCTGAAATGCATCAGGCGTCCAAGACGGGTGCCATCGTGATGTCATTTCAGGAAGGTAAAAAGATTCTACCGACGACCATCACAATTGAAGATGAAGATCGTCGTGTGTCGAACTCTATCCTCTACCTTGGCGTCACTATAGATAAGCATTTCACCTTCTCGAGTCACGTCAAGGGGAGCTGAAGCTGGCCCGACAGAAGTCCAATAGGCTCTATCATCTGCTCACTTCGCCCCAACTTTCGTTACGGCTTAAATGCCAAATTTATAAATCTATAATCAGACCTAAGCCTACAGCAATTTCAGAACTCCATTCTTAGGCTACACCTACATTGGATTCGATTCGGTGCGACGTGATTCTATCACATACGATGCTGGGGTGTATACATTATACATATTTTACTATACATTATAGTAAAATATAAATGTATTAAAAATAATTAATAAATAATATTAATTTTATAAATTTAAAGAACCAAATGTTATAACTCTCGATATATTTCAGTCATTTGGTTTGCTAGTGACGTCTCATCGTATCACACCGGATCCAATGTAGGTGTAGCCTTAGACGTATAGTTAAAGGCACTTCGCTCCAAAGGGCTCGTAATAATAAAATCTATGAGGAGCTGAAACTCCCGTCTATACCGGACTACATTAGACGGAGGCACATCAAATTTTTTGATGGGCTGAAGGCGTGTAGTAACCCTCTCTTTAGATACATTATCCAGACCTGGGAGATGGCAAGACAGTGTCCCCTAGGTCGACGTGCTCTCATTGGCCTAGGGATGGGGTGAGGACTCCCTTGTCCTAACCCTTCTTCCTTTCTTCTTTCCTCTCCCCCCTTTCTTCTTTCCTATCATCCAGTCTAGTAAAGCGGTCTCTCCCTGCTTTGTTTATGTAAAATCAGCGGCCCTGTGCCGGTTTAGAGAACCCGCCTTCAGTGGACTCATGTATTGTAAACACTTAAAACACCTACGGGTAGAAAATGATTGTAGTCAATTGTTGTACATATGAATTATATATATATATATATATATATATATATATATATATATATATATATATATATATATATATATATATATATATATAGTTACAGGTGGCACCCAAGTAAACAATTCTTAGAATAATAGTAAGATACCCAGAATTGTTATGCACTTTTAGATGCAGGTGCAGTTGTCAGGTGGTCAATACCAAGAATTAACATCATCGATATAAAATCCTATATAAGCCTGGAGGAGAAGCTCCTCGCGACACTCGTATCTCACTTGCATTTTGTCACTAGTCTAGATAGTTCATTTATACTGTATTAACGTAATTTTACTTGTTGTGATTGTTAAAAATAAATGTTTTTAAAAAGTCTTTGATTAGTTAACGACATTTAACTATATATATATTGTAATGTAAATATTATTTTTGAATAATCAGAGATTTCTAAACAAAAAAAAAAGTAATACTTCTGCGAATATTAAGATGCTCTATGTGTTGGTCTATTCAGGAATCGATCCCAAACCTAAAAATATACTAGAAACCACGAAATCAATTTCCAGTATATTATTATTAGCATTGCAATTAACGTCACCATTAAGTCAGCCTATATAAACAAATATGAAATTGATGATGTAAAATCTCACATCCTACAAAAGAATAATGTCATTAGACAAAAAACATAATTTTTCAATAGAGGTATTTGAAAGTTCCATGTGTGTTTAAAAATATGGGTATTGGCAAAGCAAAGCATTCCAACAGTAATGATGGTATTAAAATTATTTTATTAACCATTAGACAATTTTAAAAAATCTAATTTTAAATTACAAACTTTTAACGTTTTTAAATAATAACACTAAAAAAAGCTAGTTTTATTTTAAAATAATAAAACTTCCAATTCCCATAAAACTTCAAGTTCAAACATAAAAAACCCAAAATATGAGTTAAAAACAAAAAAAAATCATGTTGGAAATGGAAATATCATTTATGCCATTTCTGGATGATAAAACTTCAACCAATACAATTGCATTTGAAGGCTTAACTCAAATGTCGATTTTTGGGTTATTTCGTTGTTCTTTTGAAGGAGCGATTGTTACACAGACTACCTTTAAAAAGTTGGAAATAAACACGACCTAGAAACCTTCTAAGGCTTTATTCGATTATGAAGATGTATTTAAAATATTATAGGGAGTTCGACTAAATTCTGGTCTATAATAGTTAAAAACTATTACGTAATGTATGTAGCAGCTAAATAATTTCACTGCTGGGTCTATTAAACGCTTCTTATCCCTTCCATCTGAAGTCCTAAGATACATAGTTAATGCTTCTCACGATGTATCCTAAAACCCTACACCACAACCTAAATCCCGTTCTTACTTGACCATATATCAACCAAATTCCATATGAACTTATCCAAATCCTCTAGTGCCATCCTTATCCAACACCACTCATCCTTACAATCCTCCACGGAGGGTAAAGAGGCAATGTTCAAGAACCATATTGTAATTATGCCATTGGAGTTCTGGCAAGAGAAGGTGGACACTCCACTCATATACAGAACTAGATATATATCATAGATCACAAATACTCATTGGCCTTAATGTAGCAGATTGTATTTACTGGTATCTAATATTATGATTAAAGATGAAAAAACGAATATCGACTTAAAGTCGATTAGAAAAATGGAGATCAAGGTGTACACTACATGGTCATGTAGAGTTAAAACAAAACAATTAGTTAATGGCCTTTCAGATAATCCGACAGTTAAGATGATGTACAAAAACAGTTAGGCTCCTATTACGTTAAGCTCCTCAGTCATCATTAGATTGTTGGAAGCATGGACTTCGACAAGGTGCTCCAAGATATCTTCTACATCCCAAGGATAATGGGGATCTTCCCCTTCGATAGCCAGTTCAGGCTATCGAAGAAATTGCTGGCTTACTGCTGTTCTGTAAGGTTTCTGACAGCCTTCGGTACGATTTGGACATTCACATACCCCATGTTAGTATTAGCCGAGGATAGTGGAGAATATTCGTTCGATATCGGCCTCAAGTCACTCTTGTCATTGTCAGATATTGCTGACAACTTCTTTTCAATCTTTTGGTGGGTTATGAAACAGCATCAGGTATCCTTTCTGATGAAGTCGATTAACGAATTGCAGAGAAGGGAAAAAATAATTTTGGAGAAGCAACAAATAAGATTAATTCACTATCTATTACTTATGGTTGCGTTTTCTTCATTCTTGTCTTATTTCGCCTACAGCTCAGTGAAAAAAGGTTTGACATTTACTATTTTCTTGCTCAGTTATTTCCTTATATCCAGTTCGACGATGTGCATGGTCGCCCAGTTCTGGGAAATCCTCCGCCTTCTGGCACACTTGTTCCGTGAGAGTACGCAGCTTTATGAGGAGAGTTCCGTCATAAACTACGGAAGGGTTCAGGCTATTTGTGAAATGGTCAATGATATATTTGGACTACGACTCCTGTACATGATAACGATACTTTTCTTGCAGATTATATTTTTTCTTTACGCACTCTTATTACCGCTTTATCCTGGTGTAAACATTCAAAACATTATGCTTTTTGCTAAAATGATGAACTGTATCGTGGCTATTGGTTCAATTATACAGGCGTGTAGCTACTTTATGAAACAGGTTAAACCTAAAATATTACTATAATATTGATTCGAATATCTAATATTCATTATATTTTTATTGTTCATTTTCAGGAACGTAACTTCAATGATGATTTGAGAAGAAGAATGATCGAAGAAAAGTCCAGAGTGCTCCTGAGAAATGTAAAACTTTTTTATATTAATTATAGCTATAAATGTACTAAATATACTACTAGCTATATTAATTATAGCTATGTATCTCTTCAAAATAAAAATATTTATGTATGTAATAATTTATTAAGTTCACTAATTTTTCCGATTTTATAAGGAGAAACTAAAGTTTCACTTCTTGGTTGGCCAAGAGACCGCCTTCACAGCTTATGGTTTCTTCAACATCGATAAGCCATTGATATTCTCAGTAAGTAAATCATTCACAGCCATTGTTACTAACTTATATCATATAAAAAATCTAAAATAAAATACTTTTATAGTAAAAACTATAATGGTTATTGGGCTTAGCACATGGTTTGTTCCATTCTGGCAAGCCAACAGTATTGCTCATTTATCTCAGATCACACCCAACCGCCAGATATTTTCCTCCAATTAGAGGCTGGGTGAGCCCTTAGGATCGTCTACATAACCCAATAATAAAGAGTATATAATATAATTTACATTATTGTAAAACACAACGTAAGGAATTATAATGTATTAGCATGCTTCTTAACATTTTACAACTCCCTCTTCTCAATACTGATTTCAATTGGTTTATTTTTTGCAGATGATCTCCGCCGCTACAACTTACCTAGTGATTGTTTTGCAATTCGGATCTGATCAACACCATATACTGGCACCAATTACACAAGAAAGAATGAATAATATTTCACAATTGCAATAACTAACATAGACATTTCAAACGTGTGGGTGCGTCAAATGAATTTGTATTTAGTTAGTAGCACATAGATAATAACAGAATACATATGACTTCCATAGTATTCTTAGTTTTAAACCGTGGTATGAATTTAATAAAAAGGTATTATCACAGCTCATGTATTAGATTAAAGTACAATAAAAAATTTAATGAGTAGGTAATATAAACTGTCATAGGATGAAGTTTTTATTGCAGCTGGACCTAAGGTGGTATTCCGAGAGCTAACTTTAACGAAACCAAGTTGAAATTAAATATCTATTATACATCTTTATTATAAGATTTATTTTCATAATTTATTTTAGCTTTATAGAATTTTCATTAATTACATCACAAGAATATAATACCATCTTTATTTGCATTTGTAAAGTAACTTTAATATTTTTTTAAATAAAAAGGATAAAATTCTATAAAAAATATTAGTTTCTACTTGGTGGTGCAATGGTTAGCTCTTGAAAAACCATTTAATTGTGGTCGATCTGAAGGCCCATTTTGGACAATTTTAAATATAAATTAATAAAACAAGAAACTATAGTCCTACGGATATATTAGATACGTAGTCCTACGAGACTTCAATGCTTGGCACACCGCCTGTCTATGCTCCAACATTGACACACTGGGAACCCCCATCACCAAGACTAGGCTGTGCGTTTATCACCCCGGGGTGCATACCTCCAGGCATGCAGCCCGACATGGATCGACCTCAACGCTGGACCTTCTCCTTATTATGGATACGCACTCACGTACGGACCGTCGGATCACCGGCCCGTGCTCTATACTTTTGAAGGTACCTCCGCAGCTCCACCTGCGGGTAAGTATCTTTTGCACAAAGCATACTGAAAAGGTTACAGATCCAGTATTGTGGAAGATCTCCCTACGATCACCTATATCAGTACAGTAGACGAGGTGGACAGGGCGGTGGGTGTCATCACCACTACCATACAGGCTGCGGCAAACCAGTGCATTCCCTAAGTTCAGTCCTTTACCTAACGCCATCAGGAAACCTCCGAAACACATCTTAGCTCTCATAAGTCAGCGGAATAACCTGAGAAATATTCTCCAGCGTTCTCGTGATTACGGGCCTGGGAAGAGTGGGGGAGTACCCGAGCACTATCGGCCAATCAGCTTGCTCCCTCACATGAGCAAAATCTTCGAGAGACTGGTTCACCAGGGCATGTCGAAGCACTGCAAAGAGAAAAACACCATCCTCCCTGAGCAGACTGGTTTCCAGAGAGGAGTCGCCTGCGACCACCACCTGGCTAAGCTACAGGCGCACACATTAGAGCACATGCAGATGAACAGAACTACGGCATTCATTTCATTGGAATACACCCAGGCCTTTGGCTGTGTGTCTCATGAGTTGTTACTCCGACGCTTAGAAGAGTTTAGCTTTCCCGCCACTATATGTCGTCTGATCCAAAGCTATCTCAGCGGAAGATCATTCGTCGTACGAGTCGGTAAAAGTTACTCGACTTCTAGTACCACCACCTGTGGAGTATTTCAAGGATCTGGATTAGAGCCACTGATGTTTGTGATTTTCACAGTACCTGTGGTCGCAATGAAGCATTCAGGAGCAATGGTAGCAGCATATACGGATGATATTGGGATTTACGCTACCAGCATCAGCACCCCCACATTTAAGAAGGCACAAAAGGCGACTGAAACCATAGTGAACGAGCTGAAACTGATTGGCATCAGGATGAATCCGTCTAAGACGGATGCCACCGTGATGTCATTTCAGAGTGTGAGTAAGAAACCTCTACCGAAGACTTTTACCGTGGACTGCTAGGGTAGAAGATTATCCACTTCAATCCTCTACCTTGGCGTCAACTTTGATATGCACCTCACTTTCTCAAAGCACGTTCAGGCAAGATTGAAGTTGGCACGACAGAAATCCCACAGGCTATACCATCTGCTCTTGTCGCCGCAGCTCTCACGGAGGTTGAAATTATAAATCTACAAGTCCATCATCAGACCTACGTTGCTCTATGGTGCACCCCTACTGAGACACCTCTAAAAAAATCGCTGAAGCACCTGCAGCATTACCAGAATTCCATCTTTACATTACCAGAAGACCTGTGCGAACCCCCTATTTAGGGACTTAAAACCACCCCCAGACCTGGGAGATGGCAGGGCAGTGTCCCCATGGTCGATGTACTTACATTTGATCGAGGGATGGGGTAAGTACTCCCTTGTCCTTATCCTTCCTTCCTTTTCCTTCTTCCTTCCTCCCCTTTTTTCTTTCCAAAACTGTCACTTGGTCCCGCTAAACGGTTCCTCACCGTTTTGTATTGTATGTCAGCGCCTTCGGTGGACTCAGCCCGATGTAACGCCTTAAAATACCAAAAGGTAACAGAAGGCTTTTCTTTATATAGAAGCTATAGTTTTTACGAAACTATTATGTAACTGTAATTTCATAAAATAAAGGAGATTCTGAAAAAACCCCACAAAAAAACAAACTATAGTTAATCAGTAATAACAATATTTAGAAAATCGCCATATTCCTCTTCCTATGCAATCCTCTATCTCACTCCACATTCAACCAATGGCTTCTAATCTCATCCTGGCAATCTAATATCTACTCTGATTATAGACTAGGAAATTTATTTTAGAATTAAAGCATAATTTACTATAATTTAATCTATAAATAAGAGCGGAGAGGGTTAGTAGCAGAGCGCTTAGTTGCTGCGCCGAGAGCCCCGTGTTCAAATCCGGCTATGGCAGATTTTATTTAATCTGTTAACAGTCGGGAATGGATCTTTTTGGAACTGGGATCCTCCTGGGCTTACCCAGCCTCTATAAAGTGGGTAACCAAGATAAGGGAATGTCTGGTGGTTCAACCTGACCTAGAATAAATCACCTATCTGCACATCCTTGGTACAAGAAACAGTACAGTATCTACCACATACTGAACCCAAGACTCTAAATAAGTTTTAGTGGTACAGGTAAAAAAAAATCTATAAATAGTTTAAGACATTGATTAAGTGTTCCAATCTCCAAAATAATCAAAAACAAACTCTTCATCACTTCCATTCTTACATTGATAAAGTGATTTTAATTTAATCGTCTCTCCTCTTTTTTAAAAATTCTATCTCACTAAAAAAAAGCAAATATTCATTCTTCCAAATTACAATAATAGCTATTCGCTAGGGAGCTAAACCACCCCCTGGAGAACAATGACAAGCATTACGCCCTCCCAAAATAATTAATTCATTTCTTTTGTAACCGCGTCTTTGGCATGCCCGCTCTTCAAATGCTTATTATCTCAGTTTATGAAGAGCCTCTGCTCTCGTTCATTTGTCTGATTTAATAAAACTTTAAAGGTTTTTTGCGGTCCATCTGTTCAGCAAATTACAAGGGAGTTTGAGGTATGAATATAAACACACCGCTTGATATTTCATAGCTCGTTGTTTACATGATGCATCATAGTGTATTTCTTAGAATTGAGATAAGTTTAAAAATAAATAAGTATATTCTAGATTGTAGCCACTGTCATCTGACTCAAGATCATTTGGGTAATGGACGATATGTAGGTTCAAGAAACTAAGTTCTTTTTATCCTAAAAATAATAATATCGATTGAAAGTATTTAAGTCCTTTTTAGAGATTTTATTTTAATTCTTCAATTCTACAGTAATTTCATCATTTTGTGGACCGGATATTTTACCCAATATCATGCTTTCTAACGTCGAATATCCACAATAGTTGGAAGTATGATAGTTTTATAAATTTTAGTTTTTAAATTTCCAGACAACATGCGCATTAATGTCGAGAGCTAAAAATCACAAGCGATTCCTGCTTTAAATCTTCCTTTTTTTTCTCCTTGAATTTCATTTTGATCTTTTTATCATAGATCACCGCCGTTTCTGCTAACCATTTACTTCGTTTCCTCTCAATTTGCTTCGAGCCCTATTTAATTACTAGTACTCATCGACGCTATTGTGTTACGGATCTCATTACAACTTAGCAGAGCGACCCACG
Source organism: Troilus luridus (assembly GCA_964056705.1). Classification (NCBI taxonomy): domain Eukaryota; kingdom Metazoa; phylum Arthropoda; class Insecta; order Hemiptera; family Pentatomidae; genus Troilus; species Troilus luridus. The sequence continues at coordinate 29,948,045 of OZ057416.1, forward strand.
ATTGACAAATGTGGGAAATTCCTGGAAAGATCTTTCCGGCAAGGTCCGATTGATTCGCTGACCAACAAAGAGAGGGACCCCAAGGTATGTGACTATGTTTGGGCGCCACACTCGCATTTTTTTAGTTCCAAAAATATCATGAAGACTACACTCACAATCCAAAGGAAACTAGTCAAAATTTTGGTTCTTCGGGTGGGCACTGTTTCATAAGATTCATGCCATAAATCGGAAAACAAAATTATTAGAAGTTGTTTGTTTTAGTATTAGCAATGAGATAAATTATGATGCCAGAACGTTTTTATGATGATTTTTTTTCGTCTTTATTTAACTTAGTTGCTTGACCTCTTCGTGGTATTTTGGGTTACGACGATCTTAAAAATACTATTCTTTTACTTTTTCGACTGATGAAAAATTGTCTTTAATTTCATCCCATTATTTAATATTTCAATATCATTTTCCTGAGTTAATTCATTATACGGGTAGCTTCCTTAATCATTGGCCTCTCCCCACTGGCGCGGTCAAAGACCAGTTTGAAGTCCTTTGTACTCTCCTTGTTTCTTACTAGCATCAGACCTTTTAAGTTAAATTAGAGTTTAATTTAATTACAACTAGTCTGGTATTTCCTCTTCCTCCCAAGAGACAGCAGTTATTATTATATGACTTTTCATTTAATTCCTTACCTGTCACATAGAAGATAGGGGTGTATACAGTGCTTTTTTTAATTTAGCAGTGTGAGTCACTTTTAATTTAATTCGAATTGTGAGCTTTGAATGGTTTAAAAATTATTTTCGAATGTCTTAAAAAGAACTGTATCAACTACAAAAGATCTCGGATTCTGTACATGGTAGACAATATACTGGTTATGGGGCAATTGTTAAGTAGGAGGCGATTTGTCTCACGAGATCATGTTATATATAGCGGTCAGGTTTTAACCCCTAATTAAGAGTACCCACATTGTAGTGGCTGGGTGAGCCCCATGAGGATCGTAGGTCCAACAGGGAACATTCGTTCAAGTCAACATATTAAATAATTTACCTGTCACAGGTGGATTTGAACCATGTGTCCTTCAGAATAGTATCTCACTGATTTCAATTTCGAATATACGCTTAGCTACAATACTATATATACTATATATACCGCTTAGCTACAATAATTCTTGCCGTGTTTCATACATACATTCTTCCGAAGTATTTTACATACAAAATAATGAAATCAAAAGTACGTATAAAAAGTTTTGCAACAATCGTGATTGTTTGCGTGAATCAGAAATTTGTGTAATGATTTTTTTTAAATAATGATTAATCTCTCCATTATTAATCCAAAGATATAATGTAACATATAATAACATTTAGATACAATTATAAAACAAAGAACCAATATAAAAATTCTTTACTAAATACTGAGCCAAAATATATTAAAATGTAATCAGAAGAAGTATGCTCAAGGCAAACCAAGCAGTAGCCAGCCAGCCGACTATACATTTGTATTTATAATTTATTTTTATTTATTGTTCTTTTGATGGTGATTATTTTTAAATATATTTATTTTGAAGAGAAAAGATTTGTCATGGCCGGGATTCGATTAATTTGTATTATTCAATACAAATATTTTAAATTAAGTTATTGAATAGCAATATAAAGCTCGGCTTTATTAATAACGAACACATATAAACATCTCTCTTCAGATACAGGAAAAATACATTTTTTAATCTTTATCTGTTTACTGTTGCCAAAAAAAAAAAATTTTACTGGAGTCCAAATTATGATTATTTCGGTACTGTCCTGTGAGCTTTTGGGACATTAATTTATATCCGATTTTAAAACAGTGTCATATTATTTCCTCAGAGATCATGAAATAAAGTCAGAATGTTTTTTGTCGCCGTAATGCTAAGTAAGATGATGGGTGATGCATATATTCCGTTTGTACGTTAGTGCGAGAATGTTGACTAATCTTGCGGATGAAACAGTACTTAGTATTCTGGTAGATCTATCTTACAATGTTAGCGACTTATTTGTACTTTTACTATATGTTATTTTTGATTCTGCCCAAACCCGGTATTAGATTTTATCCCCCCCCTTTTATTTTTTAAATTAATTCCAACTCAAACACCAGTTTCAAACCAAGCAACCTCTTCAATTCCTGATGACCTTCCAAGGCGCCTAAAAAGAAGATGGCCTCATGACCTTTTAAGTTAAATTAGTTATTGGTAGTCCACTGGTTAGTTTCTCTACTCGTATTTATGCATCATACGTACTATGAATATTTGCTGTATGTTATAATATTATGTAACGAAATTCCAATAAATAAATGATGTTTTGTCACCATTTCTTTATTTTCTTTAGTCCTTTTGGCCTTAGGAACTTGAACCGCTTTGCAAGAATCCTCTCAGTGTTCCCATAAACAGAGCACTACCTGAGCGTTTCCGCAAGGCGGTTTGCCACCTCCCCTCCGACATTGACACTGACTTTGATCGGCTCCGGGTCTGCGCTAGGCCATTATTCAATAATCCCATCGCGAATATTAAAGCCAGGAGCGGATGGTATTACGGCGATTGACTGACAGCTGAAGTGTAGCGTGCCGCACGCCAGCGCTATTTTCGTTTCTGCTTCGTTCCAATAGCTGTCCATGACATGGGGTACCGTTGTACTTAATGATATTGCATATTCCGACCTAAGTGATAATATATTTACGTACATAAACATATTATGTAATAGTGATGGGTATAAGTAATATAATAGGATCTTAAAACATTTTTCTGCCTCATAACAATTAGCAATGTCCCGATTGCATGCACATTCGTAGATTTCAAGAAACCTTACGACTAAGCTTAAAGACAAACATAGAGGATCATGGACTCGATTTTGAGACACTACGATTCATTAATAATCCTTTGAAACGCATCACCTAAAGTTAAATTCATGGGTAAAATGTCAGAACCCTTCATGATCAAAACTGAAGCATGCCAAGGAGATTGCTTATCTCCATTTTTCTTTATCTAATTTTTCGACTAACTCATCGAAGAATGGGAACAATACTAGAAATCAGCTACTCATCTCAGAAGATCCAAAAAAAATAAAAGAAGATAGATGTATTGTGTCTACCAATCGGTGATGATCAAGCGATACTCGGAGATAATCAAGAAACTTCATTCAAACAATTAGAGATTCTCAAAGAGTGTGCAGAGAAGTATATTTACAAATCCCATTTCAAAAAACAGAATCTGTTTACACTAAATTAGATATTCTTAGTTTAAACAAAAAAATATAAACAGAATTTATTCTGGAGCCTATAAGGGGCGAGATTTTTTTAATTTTTATTTATTTATCCAATGCACGTGACATTTCTGCCATACACCGACGAGCCTCCCAATAAAGACATGCATTGTCATCATTTTTTAGAATCTTTAAGACCATGTAAGTGTGCACTATTCATTCCACCAGAAAGACATATGGGACATACATCAGATCTGAATGTACCAGCAGATGTACCTGGAGGTAATCATTGCCTATGATAAGACTGAACCTCCCAACAGCTAGGCCTCATGGAAGATCCCGGAGAAGCTGCTGAATGTCACCCAATCAATTCAATAGAAAATAAAGAAGGAATACTTGTTTACCACGACACTTTACGACGAAGTTAAGATTAAAGTATTGCCTCATCGAAGTGCTAAAGAAGAAAGGAATGCCCACTAACTGGGAAGAAGGACTAAGGACCGCAGTGCCAATAAACGCAAATATCTCTTAATTATTTCTCTAGCCCTTTCATCATACTATTGTTTCACCATCGGTTTCCTTTTGACCTATTTGAAAAGACAACAACCACGGGACATTCAATCAGTCCCTTTCGGAGGCCTTGACCGATGAATCATTTTTCTCAAAGTTACCAGATGATTTTTTTACCAGATCATTTTTATCATTAATACCAGATGATTTACAATTTTTCTTCGCTGAAAATCGCGAAAGAAGTATTTGTCTGTGTTGAATAAACTTGGCATAGGAAAGGGAAGGATAATAAAGGAAGAAGGAAGAAAGAAGGGACAAAGAGCCGTCAATTACTAATGCAGCTTCAGGTCTTGGGGGTCTAATGCTCGAATAGCGTGTCTCGGAATTCTCTTCAGTGGGTCGGATGTCCCGGGTCTTAGACATCTGGATGGCCACATCAGCGGGAGTACTCCGAACGTAATGTCGGAACCCTCTTCTATCTCTGAATATGAAATAATTTATACACACCACACTTAATTATAATTATTAGAGAAATGTTTTGAAAAAGAGCAGCATTGAATCAAATTCGACAACACATTGTACTAGTATTTTTTGAGTGACACAAGATGGGGCGACCTGCGGTCTAATGGTTAGCATAACCACCTACTAAGGCCAAGATCGAGGGTTCGCAACCCGGCAGATGGCCCAAGGATTTTTTAAAGGGAGTTATGCTTCGGAAGGGGCGTTATACGGGAGTCCCGAACATGTAAGATGTCAGGTACTCGTTAAAAATCCCTATCCTAAATAAACCTGGATAGGCAAAACTTGGAGCTCCCATCCATCGTCCGATTAGCCATAGCAGCACAAAATTACGTTAAATAAATAAACCAAAGGAGCGGAGTGGCTCAGTGGTTGAGCACTGAGTTGACATGCCGGAAATCCTGGTTCAAATCCCGCTGCGGGCAGTTACTTTTATTTAGTCTGTTTGCAGCCGGAGATGGATCATATAGGATCTAGGACCCTCCTGGGGCTCACACAGCCTCTATAAAACATTATAAAAATAGGGTACCCATAATAAGGGGGAAAAACCTGGTGGTTAAGCGTGGAAGGTGGTTAAGGAGGACAAGTCACCTCCTTGCAGAACCGTTGTCCATGAAACAGTACAGCCTCAACCATGTACTGAACCCCCAGACTCGTTCACGGGTCTTAGTGGTACAGGTTTTTTTTTTAAAATAAACCAAAAGACACAACTTACAAACCTAAATTTAAAAAAAACGTCAACAACTATTGGCAGTAGAACAACGTCTTTTCGGACTGCAAAAAAGTGGTAATGCAACTCGAAATCTTGAAATTTGCTTCACCATTGATTACCACATGTTCCAATACTCAACGGACAATGTGTCACTCTTGCCTAAAAAGGGAAATAGCGTTAGGGCACTAAGAGTAACTCAAGTGCCTTCTGGCAGACAAACTCTGAAGCTAGGTAGATACTGGTTCGATGAGTGATGGAGAGATAGTTATCCATTTCTTTCATGGTTATAACTCAAAATACCGATTTTTGAGTTGCGTCACTTTAGAAGTCACTAGTGCATAATTCATTTTTTACAATACAGCATAACTCATGAGAGGACACCCTCGAATCAGATGGCTGGATGATGTCGAGAACGACTTAAAGGTCCTGGGTGTACAAGACTTGAGGAAAATTTGTTGGCTGTAGAACCAGAATAATAATAACTCAGGAGGCATTATTTAAAATTAAAAGAAGATTTTCTAAAATAAAAAATATTGCAAACTGTTCCTTCTTGGTCTGTTTTGGATTATTGATTTCTTAAGAAATTTCTCAACATTTTAAGAACTTTCTCGCCATTTTTAGAATCTGCGTAAGGTTTTCAACAAGATAGCAATCGATGTATTAAGTATTGATTCGTCATATCGTAATACCTGGCAAGGCAAAATAAGCAAATAAAGACGAATGATTTTTAAAAGACAACGTTGTATCTCACGGAATGGCTTTTCTTGCAACGACCTTGGGGAATTCATAAAAGTTCCTTCATTTCATTTGCTTCCCGTAAGACCCAAATCTGTTAAGCTGGTCTAATTTCCTAGAGATATTGAGGCTTGGAGGCCAAAAAAACTAATCTAACAAAGCACCTACTTTTATTCTCCTCGGTTTATTTCTCCTCAAAATTTTTATAAAGTAGAAAACACTTTTTTTAGTTTTGAATGTTTTTTGTTAGTGTTGAAGTAATAGTAATAAGATACACCCAGTTTGCCATTTCCTCATCAAGACAAAAGATTAAATATATGATTTAAATACATAATTTAAAATGATAAAAACATTTTTATATCCAGAAACACAAATGATTCACATATACAGTCATTATTAATCATGAATTATTAAATTTAATCATATTTGTTATCATATATAACGATAATTCTAAACCTAATAATGATACAATTAACTCACGCATAATATAACTAATTATTATAAAAACTAGTCATCATAAAATCCTAATCAAATGTATTTAGTACAGACCCGTCAGCTAGAAAATTTGTAAAAACCCGAAGGGTAATTTTTAATTATATTTTTCAAAACAGATAGTAGTTAACATTACTTATAAAATGTATTATAACCAAATACTATACAGTACCTTTTAATATATTATACAAATCACAACCTAATTTCTATAATTAGTAAATATGATCAGGTAATTTTTTGTTTGTTTTGTTTAACTCTCTGTTTTATGTAGTTCTGTTTAGAATGCTAGGAGTATTTAAATTAATCTGTGAAGGATCACTGAGCAGGTAGAGTGGCCTCCCAAGGTTTGTACCTGTAATAGGTGAGATGACACAGTTGTAGGCAAGAGAGGAGAGAGTCAAGATGTCAGGAACTTCATATAGGAAGTTATAAGTAAACACTACATATAACGAAAAGGGACATTTCGTAAATATAATTATAATTTTGTAACAATAAACACTATAAAATAAAAATAATGTTATTTTATCTGATGTAAAAGGATTTTTATTTATTAAAACAGCTCTAAGTCAATCAACCACTTACACATCTGGAAAAGATAGAGGTATATATTTAACTATATCGTATTATATTAGGGCCTTCCTGTGGTTTAGTGGTTAGCATAACAATAAATATCGTTGGTTTTTAGACCGGCTGGTGGACCTAGGATTTTTTATAGGGAGTTAAAAAAAGCCTTGGTTGTGCCGTCCTTCAGAAGGGACATAAAACAAGAATTCTTAGTCTGTACGATGTCCAGTTAATCCCTACCACAATTAAATCTGGGTATGGAAAATTAAGGACTTCCACTGTAGTATCGTCTAATTAGCCATGAAAGGATTAAGTAACGTTAAATAAACAAACAAATTGTATATTATTAATTTACCACAGTAGTTATGATCACAGGTTGGTTTATCATATCACTATTAGATTAATGGATCTCAACATTCCCAGAGATCATTTTTTGGGCAAGTGAAGGCAATAGAGCCCTTTAGGCTACTATGGCTAACCAGACGATGCTACGGCGGGAATCCGAAATTTCGCCTATCCGAGATTAATTAGAATATTAACCTAAGGGAATAGTCAATTTAAATTTCTCAAATAAAAACTTTTTACTGACAAAAAATATATAGAAATTAGTACTGACTTTCAATAAGAAAGCAATTCAGATTGTGAATTTCGACTCCAAGTTTGTGCAAAGGAATACCTTATGTTGGCTTCCAAAAATTTTCCCCGCAACCTCAGGAATTTAATAATTTTTCATAAATTTCCATCCCGGGGTTTCCTTCTAATAAGGGTCGTGTGTCCTGGAAGAATTCTAAAAGCCCCCTTCCCTTAGGAATTTTCATCAATTGAGTGGCCGCCTCGGTTGGCATTGTCTCCTTATGGAAGATGATGAAAGACCTGCCATATAGCCTTTTACTACGATAATTAGAAAATCTAAGAAAAATGTGTTATATCGACTTTCACAGCAAAGATAAAGAAGGAATGTAATTGCCAAAGAATGAAAAAAAATAAGGGACTAAGATACAAACATATTCATAAAAAAGAGGTGTTCATTTCACATGAGGTTCCAGTTTAAAATTAAAAATACTTCGACGTACTTTGACTGTTTTACCAAAACTCATTTCCTTGAATTTTCGCTATATTTTTTACAATCAATTAACCTTCCAAAGCCTAGTGTGACGTTTATGTCACGCTAGAAAGTAGCCCAGCTTTTCCCATTCCTCTTTCTCTTTTATTATGGTCAAGGGTGAACTACCGTTGGACCTACCTGCAAGGAGCTCTGACACTCATTTTAGTGCACATTTTTAAAATCATTTTTCTCGAATTCTGTATCACTATAAGAATAGAAAAATGTAAAAAAATCAAATATTAAAAAATAAATAATAATTCTCGGCTCTGGAGGGTTAAGGTGGTAGTTAAAAATATATTGTTTTATTAACTTTGCTCACGAAACCGGAGTATTCTAATGATCTCCTTAAAATAGAATTTAACGGTGAGATATAAAATCATATAACTCTTTAACATATGATTACGAATTATTTAAAAATGTCATTTAGATATAATTTTATCAATTGTGCAACATACAGCTGTTATAACGGAAGATAGGAGTTATGACCAGAGTTAAGCATTAGTTCGTTCTTGTGCCAACAGAATTCGCTAAATATCAGTGTGAGGTATTTCGTCAGTTCTCAAACTTTTTCATGTATAAGTATTCGAAATTTTTTTTAATACTGTAAACGAAATTACAGTAATATTAGTTTAGATTTAATTTTAGACGTAAGGAATTAAGCACTAAATGTTAACGGTTTATATTCGTAATTTGCGAGTTCGAAATATTCTCAGTAATTTACGAAAGATTACTTATACATCATTTTTAATACTAGTTATTAAAGTGAACAATTTTAAGTATTTTTTTAACATTATTTCATTATAAATTTTAAATTTACTGAGATTCATTAAAATTATATATGCATTGATAATTGTAATTATATTACAAATTAATTTACATTGAACTTTTCTGTAAGTATTTTTCTCCTTATAATTTTATCAATATGACAGGTTTGTTTGTAATTATGAAGATAAATTTGTGATGAAAACTACAACTCTAATATCAGTTCGTTTAATTTTCAAAGGGCTCTTAATTGTAATAAAGGTGTTCATTGAATAATAAAATACAATAATATTTTAAATTATGGCAAAAAATGTTCATTAAGTGTAATTTTAACCTAAAGCTTGTACCACTACCGTCCATGAAGAGTCTTGGGTTCAGTACTTAGTAAATACTGTTTCTGTGACAACGGTTGTGCAGGGGGATGATTTGTCAATTACATGGTTTTCCTCAATCAAGGATACCCATTTTATAGAGGACGGATGAGACCAAGGAGATCCCGTAGGGTCCATCCAAGGCTGTTAAGAGGTTAAATAATCAATGTACCAAAGCTGGATTGGAACCCGAAACCTTGAGCATGGCAACTCAGCACCCTACCCATTGAACCGCCCAGCTTCCATTATACGCAATATAATAAACTTTAAATTTTCTAATAGACAAGACTTCAACAATAAAAAAAATTAATAAAATAATAATTTGTTGTATTATATTCTGATAATAGTTTATATTTGCATGGGTGCCTATTACATGTTTTATTATAATACGTGTAAATTCAACAGTTATTAAATAAGAGATAAAACAAATGCAATATTCTAGACAAAAGATCATTTGTTTAGGAGCATTGCCAGGATATCTCATTTGAGCTGGGTGGTGTAATCATGGTGCGAACTACATCGGATGAAACAATTAACATTATTGCAAATGGCAAATGAAGTTGTGCCGCTGTGGTTTCTGGGAAAATTCTTTATGAGCCGGGGTGTGTAGAACAAGGGAGTCGGGCTAAATTGTTAGCAGCACACGTTGCTCGTATTATACAACCCAGAATTATTTCCGCCACTGACAATTCTATTTTCCTCGGTTTTTCCGAATAATTTTCACGCAACATAAGCTTTAAAATCCTTCAAATGATTAATTTAAAAAAAATATTTTATTTATGTCTATTGAAGGAGATTATTCTTGTAATACTTTAAATATTTTTCTCTATCTTGTCTATTTACTTCATTAATTCTATTATTTATTTTGTTTATATATTTATTTCAATTCGTGATATTTTTTGTTATTCAAAATTACTGATTTATTCTGAATATTTGTTATGAATGGACTCTTAAAACCCTTATTTCTAAAAGCTAACCTGCCAACGTTTCGCCGATCCAAGCATCATCAGAACACACGCAAAATAAATGAGATAAAGTTCTGCACATCAAAAACAGTTCAAATATAAATGAATCTTGCTAAAATACACTGCAAAAACAATATGACCCATTTTTATTAATTAAAAAAATCTTAATGGAATAATATAAAGTGGAAGAAGATTATATATATTATTTATTTCTTATAAAAGTTCAGTTATCTGCAAAAAAATTATAGTTAGTTTCTTCATCGCATAGCGAGTTGGTAACTACAAGGTTCAAAGTGAATTAAGATTAGAAACATTGTTAGCGATATTAGATTATTATTAGGCAGATGAAGAAAAATGATATCAAAAGGAAGCTCTTGGTATAGCCAGATTGCTAATAATAATTTTAGAATTTAACCTTCTTGGATTAAGGAAGTCCACAGAGACTTAAAAATATGTAGGATGGGTAGAAGAAAAGACAGAGAAATGTTTCGAAGAAAGCTTGTGAAGGTGGGAAATCTATCCAATGAGAACATAAGAAGGAGTAGTATTTAAAAGGATGAATGAGTACTGGTGAAGAAGAAAAGATATAGAGAACTACAATCAAGAAAATTGTGTAATCAGAAGCAATAGTTAATAATGAATATTTAACAATGATCAATAATTAAAAATTACTCATGGACCCGTGTTGTATAATAATACGATTTGTAGGGATATCATACATATAAGTTCATTCATTCATTAAAAAGTTGAACCGCTCAAAAAAAAAAAAAATAATAAAAAATACGTTAAATATTCATTATTTTTCTGTGTCTCGCGAGACGAGTAAAATACGTTCTGCTCAGGTTTTCTTTTAATTCAACTGTTCAGTTGGAATATGTTCGGAACCCGATGGGAGATGGGCAGATAGGACGGAAAGGTTGGGTGCGTTGAGTGGGAATTAGTGTTAATGAATTAGTGGACCTTGTAGTGGCATGGGAAATGGGTCAGATCCGGTACTTCGCTGCTGGGGTAAGATGGCTAAGTTTACAGCTCAAGTTGTAGAGCCTCTCTCGTATGGATCAGGAACTTCGATCACCACACGTTGTATTCCAGTGGGGGCGTAAAAAGTGGGTGGCAAGGTGGCAAATACCAATGCTCTCGGCCCACGAGTGCCTCGAAATGACCTTTATAACTATCAATATATTATTAGTAGTAATATAAGCAATAACTACCACTTTTTAAAACATACACCCACATCTTAAAATTTTGAGAGAGGTTGTATAGCCCCAAAACGTATCTTGTATTCCAACAAAATCATACTTATTTCACTTCATTCGAAAAAAATGAACATTTGATGCACTCAAAGAATATTTGTAATTTTATTTAGTAATATTGAAGAGCAACAGCTCAAAAGAAACATATAATACATGTTAAGACAGTGGAAAATTTCCAACCAAAAATCCTTAAGCCTCTAAACTAAAAAATTTAACAAAAATACTTGTAATTTATTAACTAACTTAATTTTCTGTTTAATGATTGTCTTATTAAAATATAGTCAACTATTATCAGAAAATACTTTTTCACATAACACATCAGAGATAACTGGATTATTCCAACCTAGATGAAATTTTAACAATATCGTGTTTAAAAATTATATCTTCCTGGCTTGATAAACAATGGTATATCATTAAAATATACAAGATTACAACATATATGTACTAATGTTTTCTGGTTATAAGGTTTTTCAAGTCCCTGATTTTCAGTCAATAAATATTAACTGTATTCAAGGTACAATTATTACATATCGTTCTTATATTGTCGAAATATGTAAATGCAAAGTATTTAATTAAAAACACATATTTCATTTTGGATTTACTGCCTTTAGGATTGATAATTTTAAATATAGCCATTGTATATAGTCATCTATTTGATGAAAACCCTGAAACAGTGATTTTGAATGAACCATGAAACAGTTTTTTCACCCTACTGAAAAGTGGTCCATACCTTGCATTGATACCGACGACATACATACCCTAATGGTACAAAACTGACTTTAGAACTATTTCACTGCGATACTAATGAAAAATAGCTATTGACTATAATTCACGCAAATCCTAAAAAAAAGTCCTAAAGTCCTTGGCTATGCTATACTTCGAAGGGGACGTATAATGGTGGCCTATGCGGAGTCGAATACCTGATAAAGAAGTCAATCCTATATATATTATTATACAATCTAAAGCCATTAAGTGACGTTAAATAAAACTAACAAAACTTTGTATTTGTTTATTTTATTTTTTATAGCATTGGTTTGAGAACGGTAAAGACCCATCTCGGTAACAATGTTATAAACAAATACATTCGTATTTATTGACTGAACATCAAGAAGATGTAAAAATTAAACAGCTTCCTCATGGCTTAATCTGAGACTCAGTCCAGAAGAAACACGTGCTGAATGGATTAAAAATATTGACCATGGCAAGTATTTAATTGAATATTTTCTAGAATTATAATAAAAAATATACATTTTTCAGTTCTCTTATTTAAGGCTATATACCTCTGTTTCTATTACTTTTTTAAATCACTGTAATATAAAATTTTATTACTTTGCATTGTTTTAAAAGATCATTTGTACTAATAGAATGTGTATAATTGCAGGGGGTAAATACTCTACCTTGGCTATTAAGAAGGAGAATGTCGGAGGATTAAAGTAACGATTATGAATTCTATTGCAGGGGAACCTTAGTAATGACAACATTAGAACCGGGAAACTATGCAATGTTCTCCATTGCCTGCACTGCGCTCCAGAGGTATTGCATTCTGGAAAGAACCTGATGCACAGGTTGGATACACTTTAAGGAAACCAACAGTAATGTTTTTGGGGTTGATGGGGCAGTCCAATATTTCTCTGGAATGGAACTGTAAACAAAAAAACATAATTCTATATTTCCAAATCATCCTTGTTACTTATGGAACGAACATACCGTCGGGTTACATGCGAAATACACAAAGACAAAAACACAATTTTAAAAAACACTGATGAAAATGCTAGGGTGATTAGAGTGAGATGTTTCTACTGGTGAAACCTAGATGGAATTCATATTTTATTTATTTATTTTCAATGCTTCATAATCACACTCAACAGTCAAAAACATGATTTTGAGAAAACGATTATGAACAGGCTACAGTACTTAGTACGATTATGAAGCATTGAAAATAAATAAAATATGATTTTCATCTAATTTTCATCAGTAGAAACATCTCACTCTAAGCACTCTGGCCTTAATATCAGTCTTTTCTTAAAATCGTGTTCTTAACTTAGCGTTTTCATTTGTAGCCCCACGAAATGATCATGAGGTTAAGTAATAATTAATATTCGGAAATATGGATATACATTTTGTATTGTGGTTTCGAAGAATACCTAAATTTAAAAAGTAATTCTGTCATAATGCGATCCCTATAAATGTTCCTTCTCTCCCGTGGTTTCATTATATTGAAGAATAGAACATTTATTTTTATTTATAGTTATTTAAGTAAATCTTCTTCTTCTTTACATGGCGAGATCCTTGGCCTCCTCGAAAATTTTCCTCCACTTTGACCGAACTTCCCCCGCTCTTCTCCTAATTTTCAACCCCAGGAGCCTGAGGCTTAGGCTGGTATCTTCCTCTTTTACTATCTGGATATCCCTCCATGATCAGCTTTGGGAGCCTATTATTATATATCCTATGTTCGTGGCACAACCGTCATATTCTTGCTTTTTTGAAACAAGACACTATGCCGGGTTCTCCATATAAGTCCTTAATTCTTCACTCGTTTCGATATGGAAACGATTTCTTCTTTTGTTTAGACCATGTACTCTTCTAAGGATCTTTCTCTAACAATTCTTCATAGGCTTAGAATTACTAGATTGAGGACGACTATGACTACACCAAAGTTTGACTACGATATATATATAAATATATTCACCAACTACTTTCGGAAGAGGATGGTGAAGAAAAATTTGTAACCACCGCTATAATTTTCAAGCTTGAAACAAATAATTAGTACAAAGTCCATCACGCAGACAGATTTATCAAATGAAAATAATTAATTAAGGGAAAATGCATCAGATAAATGAAGTACGGAAAAAACGGGGTGTTTTTCCGTGCGTACATCAGAAATATTGATTACTTCCTCCTTTCTGAAGAAAAGATTTCCTAGCTTATTCAAAATTTCTAGTGGGGTGATAATGGGCAGAGTAACAGATGACCTTTTCATGATTACAGTTTCGTGACCACAAGAATCATTTACATGTTTTAAAACTGTGTTGCGATTAGGTACGATTGAGTCAGGGAGTAGGTAGACCTAATGGTAAAAAAATCTTTTTCTTCCAATGCTCTGAAGTTTTAAGGTTATTAACCTTGCGAACCCTCTATAAGATATAATATATAATATATAGCCACAAAAGAGTCGCAGGAATTCAATATGGTAGTTATTTAGGCAAAAGAAGAAATAGGGAAGCTTAGATTTTTACGATATTCAACAAACAAAAATATATATGTTTTTGTATTTTCAGTAAACGGATCTGCGCATCAGTGATTCGCGTTTTCGTCTTTCGAACATTAACTACTTTACACTGAATATAAGTTGAAGCTTCCTCAATTATAATGCATAAATATTCCCTTCTGGCCAATTTTTAAGTATCCTTACCATCCATTACTTGGCTATCCGAAATTCATTAATTGGATTCAAGAGTAGTGTTTAACTTTATTCAAGTTATTTTTTTAACCAATCAGTTTTCACTGAAGCTTTGTATATATTTGATATTTAAATATAAAAGAAAATCTGTACCACTACAACCCTGGAAGGTTCCTGGTTTCAGTAAATAGTAGAGCCTGTACTGTTTTTAGGACAACGGTTATGAAGGAATGTGAGATGTCCTAGATCAAGCCCAACCTCCAGGTTTCCCCCCAATTTAGCGTACCCACTTTACAGAGGATGAGTGAACCCCAGGAGAGTCTCCACACCTAACAGAGTCCAACTCCTGCTGTCAACAGAATATTAATGTAATATTTAAAAAAATTCATTAACGCATGACGGTGAAAATTTTGGAAACAGAGAAAGACTCTGGTTAACATATTTAGGGCCTTCAATAAAAATAAATACAAATGATCAGGAGAATAAATGTGACTGCAAAATAAGCTGTGATAATAAATAAATCTATATTGGTTTCGATATTCTACATATCGATATGTTCAAGTGTAGATACTGAAGCATTGTATTGCTTAGGTTACGTTGTTCATCATATTCCTTTCTCACGCCCACCGTAATTTCGATGCAAGGGGCACTACATGCAGTAAAATACGAGCCAAGCCAACGAAGGGTGCACTACCGAACGAGATCTTATCCCCTGAAATGTTTCACACCCTTGTATGCTCTATTTTAGTTTTATACCCAAGTGTTTCTCGCTCCGGAAGGCTAATCTAAAATGATGGTATAGCGCATTCTTTCCGCCGTGCTTTGTTACGGATAGATATTCTTCCGTTCTACTGTTGTTATTTTATGATTTACGTAAACTTGTATGATTATCTATCTAATACCATTAAGCTAGGAATAGGTTTATTGCAAAGTGTACAGCCTAGTGATAAAATAAATTAGAAATGTATCCCATTAATTGAAGGGTCTCCCAACGCAAAATGCGTACTTGATTGGTCTATTTGAATAGTGGCACTTTTATTAAAAATAACACATATATATATATATATATATATATATATATATATATATTTGCCTAGAATAATTTGTATGAGATAATTTTCGGCCAAAGTAGTAAGACAATCTAAGTACGAACAAGCTTGCCCAGCTCGCGAAGGTGTTGATCTAATGGGTAACTCCACATAATGTTGTATTAGAAGGGTTTTATTTTTTCACCATATATAACTTGTTATTCTTTAAATATTACACTTAAACATTTTTCCTATAACAGAGAGGAAAAATTGGAAATTAACATTATTTAAATTTCTGTATGAAACACATTTCATTGTAGAAACAGCAGTGATGCCAAGGAGTGAGTGGTACACTACCAGTTTTTGCACGGAGATAGTTGGGTGTACGGCAATGATTGTGCAAATAATATCTACTTGGATTCGTTGTTTTAATAACTTTATTTTTTTAACTTTCTTCAAGATATTCAAATATCTTTGAGGTCAGAATACATTGGATAGAATGAATGATAAGAGAGCCGAAAAAGTGAAATGTTGGTTTGGAAATAATAATTCTGAAGAATCCTGGGAGAAATAATTCTGGGAATAAGAAGATGGTGTCTACCGTCCCACATTACAACTGATAAATAAAATATTACGCCACTAAAAACTTTACAATATAATAACTTACATATACATATATATATATATATTTATTCTTCAAGATAGGGGAATACCTTGAATAACCATAACAACATTATCAATCTCTTCTTCTTTAATTATATTCTGTAAAATGAAACCTTTCCGAATTTTCTAATAGAAAGCTCTTAAAACGGCTGTATCCTGATTATAATATTATATGAAGTTAATCACTACAATACATGTAACTTTAAGTAAAAAAAAAAGAAATTTAATAATTGTTAACTAAGCCTATTACACGTAATTTTGTTTATATTCTAGGGACGATTTTTTATTGTTTTATCGAAGTAAACCATCTGAAAAAAGGCATCTTGATTTAATTAGTAGCTACTTGTTTCCTTAAAAGCCTTACGAAAAAGATAGATTCGTATGCCACTCAAAAGGTATATATTTTTATAATTTGTTAATTCTGTAAAATATAAATAATTATGACTATCTATTTTCGCAGAATCAAATTTTACAATAATTTAAACATAATCCGGGAAAAAGGACTGTCAATTGATTGACGCAAGTGCCAATGCTAATATATTCGATGATCTCTGTAGCTCCTCTTGTTGAGCGTTGTATAGGGTTTAAGGATCCCACTTTTGTTCTCTTGTCAACCGTGGACAATTTGATTTGTAAAAGAGAGAAATTTAATAAAGGGATTATTCATTCGATCATTGCCAATGACATCATTTATAAATAGCTCTCATAATGAAATGAATGAGTTGGAATCACGTAAATAAAATGTAAATTAGATTGCAATACGGTGAATATAGCGAATATTGTATTACGCAAGAAGGGCACGAGAAAGTATATGTCTATTCAAGATTCTTTGTTGCTCAAACGATATGAATCTTCACATATATTGATATCAAATTGTAGACTCAATATCAGCGGAGTAACAAACTAAAGATCATTAAACTGACCGTCAGGTGCTGTTACTCAAATTACAGGCAGGGATTATTTGGGAATAACATCTATTAAGTGTATGAATCATACAATTTGAATAATGAAAAGTGTTTGACCCCTGTTTTTCTGATGACAAGAAGATTCAGCTTAGCGTACACAGTCTAAGATGGCACTTACAATGCGTCGTATATCTGAGGATTCTTCAAGTTATAGTGAAATGGAATGATGTGGGGGGCTTTGAGCCAACAACATATTAAGAGGTTTTTTAGGAACAATTGAGTGATAGTAACAATAGAGTGATAGCGACTTTTTTTTTCATTCATCAATCTTTATTTTTAACAGAATTCTTTAATTAAAAAAAATTAAAATATTGAGTTATTTACTGTAATTATTTATAAATAGAATATTGGAGGATGGGAATTGAAGGAAATGTAAAAACAATAATTTTCCAGATAACATAGGTGCTGAATTGACAACTGGCGAATAAATATTTCTCCACCGTCAATTTTATTTAGCAATAAGTCAAATGTAATTGTTTGCTAAATTATTTGTCTTTCCTTAAAACACTCGATAACAAAAGTGTTGACCGCAATTTAAATGTCTGTCGACCGAAAAGTCCTTTGTTTTACGCAACATATTCCATTTAGATACAATGACATGTAAAACACGAAAAACAAATGAACAAGCCCCATCAAATAATTTTCCATTTAACAGTCATGATAGTATGAAACAATCGTTCAATATGTATGAATGAATAAGCTCGACAAGTGTTAAACGAATTGCCAGTTTTTTTATCACTTACCTCATTTAGTTTGAACCCGTTAATATTGCGACACAGTAAATTTTTCTTCATAACCTTTGAAATTTTTTTCGAATTAAAATTGTTTTCGGATTTTCTCTTTGATCTCGTGGACACCTAAAAAGGGCTGGGTGGGAAACAAGTTACGGTCAAGTGCACATGTGGGGAAATTGGGAATGAAACGAACCCAAAACACTAACAAATCTCAAAAGAAAATAAATGCTACATTCAGACAAAAGATATACCTAACAAATGTCCATAATAGTGACCTTACTAGCAATTATAGCAATAAGAAGAAGAACTCAATACTCAATTAACACTTCATAATGCCATGTGGTTAGGGAAATCCTGGTTCAAATCCCGCTGGAGGCCATGACTTTTATTTAGTCTGTTAGCAGCGGGAGATGGGTCATATAGGATCTAGGACCCTCCTAGGGCCCACCCAGAATCTATAAAATATTATAAAAATAGCGTACCCAAAATAGGGGGGGGGAATCTGGCGGTTGAGCGTGACCTAGGACAAGTCACCTCCTTGCAGAACCGTTGCAAGCAGTACCGTCTCTACCATGTACTGAACACCGGACCCTTCACGGGTTGTAGTAGTACAGGTTTTTTTTAATATTTTAATATTATTATTCTTCTATATTACATTTACACCTCCGCAGTTTTGCACCGCAGTTTTTGTTTTTGTTCCTGAGGAGGTCTCTAGGTCATTGTCATTTTCATTTTCTCATAGGAAGTCCGGGTATCAAAGTGTAGGAAAGAGAAAGAATAATATATTAATGATGTGCTGACAAGTGGAATGTTGTGTATTTCCAGTGAATATATGATTTTACAATGGGAATGCTCATGTCGATATTAAGAAATAATAAAAAAAAAATGATAGTAACAATGTTAATAAAATAAAAAAAAAGTAAAATAATGAATAAATGAAATATAATACTGAAATTCAATTGCAAATTACATAGAAATCATCAGCAATTTTTTTCTTTTATTTTTTTTGTTATTTGTTATAATAATTTTTTAATATTTTTACTTTAAAAGAAAAGATATGACCAGGACCGGGACTAGAACTCATACTGGGAACCCGGGTTCGAGTCCCGGCCCTGGTCATATCTTTTCTTTTCAAATAAAAATATTTAAGCAATTTTTTTCCTTTAAAATCAACAATATATTAAACTCAATGTTGCAAAGCTTTCTTTCTTCTTTAAAATTTATTCGATTTGAGAAAGAAATGATGTTTAATAAAAAAAAATCTAGGGCAGGGCCAGAAGTAGTCTTTAGATGGGACTTTTATAGTACAAAGAACTATCCAGTAAAAATAGGACAAAGCGAGTTTTTTCCAGCACTTCTTCCACCACCCCTCTCCTCCTTTTCTTTTATTAAGGTCAACAAAGTATTTTAGGTGGTATATTTTCAAATAAATAACATCGTCATCCAACATAAACATAAATACAATCAATAAGCAGAAACATACATTTAAATTTAATCTGAAAATAATATCTGTTTCCAAATTTGGAGCCTTACTATACAAGTGCTCTCCTTTTTCATCCATTCCCTTGTTCCATTACTGTTTCAGGATGACTACCATGTCTGAAATACTCTTGGAGTATGCCCCGGTGTAAAAACATCGTTTGTTTCTAAATTTATTGTTTCTACATTTCTTTCTTTAAGCCGTCAATCATCCTGTGTCAGGAGCGATTTGGAAGATATTTCAGTAATTATGGTCACAGTCATGTAATGGCATATGAAACAGTTTAATGCTCCTTTGGCAATGCTTATGCTTCCATTTTAAATCCAGGGACTTGGCACTAGTTCGTGTATATAACCTTGAAGTTTTCAGCAGTTATAACAATATTTTAGTGGGATTACTTTATTTAAATTATTTTTAAAATAATAATGATTGACTACTACATAATTTGGCAGTTTCAGTGGCCTAATTCTCACTAAGTGAGGACAAAATAAATTCTATTTTACCTAATGAATGCTAATTTATCATATTGAACTGGTGATCCATTAAAAACTGTTTGATTTAATATCATCGGGCACTCTATTCTGGAATGATTTGAATTCGATTCAGATGGGGGATATTAGATACAGGTAAATTACCCAGATGTTGGCTTTTATCCATAATGTTGATTATCGGATGATCAATGTTGAATAAGGATAACTCATAAGCTCGACGCAGAAGCTTGAGGTTCAGAGTAAATCAGAGGAAAACCAAAGTAAGAGCATTAAAGGAAATAGAAGTTACGGCATTAGCACACGTGTGTTCTCAGTGACTATATGTTGGAAATGAATAACACTTTTAGCAATCTTGGTTCTTTTATTAATGGAGATAATGAGATGGACGAAGATTTAATTTAATGCATTCTTTCTTATACAAATAAGTATACATTACTTAATTTAAAAGCAGGCAGTTGAGAAGGACATCCAAGGTAAGGTTTCCCAGTATACAGGTGCAGTAACCTGTAGTTGCTTAGATAAATGAGACAAGGACATTCAATAAATTTGCTAGAGACAACCTAGACCAGTGAGAATGAAAGTTCTTGAAACGGATCGTCTAACTAGTAGAAATGGACATAGAAATATTCCATTGCTCTTAAAAAACTGGTAGTGACCTTGTTTATAAAGATCGAGCGTCTGAAATCGCCAGGGCATGTCCACAGGATGAAGGGTACTAAAGCACAATTCAGATGGAGCACGTCCAGAGGGTGATGAAAAAAGAGATGGCGGGCCAATCTTATTGGAGTTATACAATACCCAGAATAAGACAGACTGCAGTGGAACAGTTTTTTTTATCATTCATAGGATAGATATATCCGAAATAAAATATTAAGAAAACTGATACAAGCGGATAAATTAAATAATCCGATTTTATTATAAATTGTTTTCAAAGTTTCAGAGGGAAAACTCCCACATTGTTCTGCTATCCGTCCATGGGTGTGATCTTAGATCGAAAAATAAGAATAGCTACGAATAATCTACGTTCTTGTTAATGGAAACATCATTAAGGGAAACCATTTGCCATGTATTTCGTGCGTGAATGAAAATACAGGATAGTATTGTTTGAAAAGATACTGCTACAGATGCCGATGATCTGAATCACTTCTGACAAATATCTAAACTGAGATCGAGTTAAAAAGATTTACTACATTTAATGGACATTTTAGATCACACTGATATATTTACCCGGCCATCATAACAGATTGCCATATTAACAAAAAAACTTTTTGTCTGTTGTATACGTGTCACCAAACTACCAATTTGCTACCTTCAATTTGTGTAAATCCTCTCTTAATTTTGAAGAAATTAGAGATCTCTTACCAATGGATTTCTGGCCTTGATTTGAACTTGCATTGTGCAATACAATACAAAAGTTACCAGAAATTGTTAAAAGATGAAAAAAAAAGTTTTTTATGATAAAAAAAATTATAATTAGAGAAAAGAAAAAAGAGGCTTAATAATTCTGTTAATTAAATAAAAAGGTTCTTAAAAAAACCTCGAGTCTTCGTTACATTGAATTGATGAAACTTTAGCTCGTTGGATATTTATTGGTACTTGAGAGACTCAACAAGGATTTAATAATTCTTCCAAATATATCAATTCCAAACGTAATTCATCTACTTAAATCATTAATCATATAATTATTTTATTTATTTTTATAAGTTATATATGTATTTGGAATGCAGTGAGTTATCCTCAAGACATTGAATTCATGTGGTCAAGGTAACATTAATTTAGACATGTTATGGAACTGAAAAAATATTAGCAAACAGGGCCCTATAGTCATAAATGCTAAGCAAAATATAATTTAATGGTATTTTGTTTTAAGTTGTTTTATGGTGTTGTATTAACTGAGCAAAAATTAATAGGATATTGCTAATTTTAGACATGTATATACTTAACCTAGCCTTTAGATTATTATATATTTAAGAACTACATTAATACTTATTGTAGTATAATTTCAAATAAATAATATATTAACGCTTGTTATAATGATGCCTTTTTTATAAAGGGATTAGTGGGGCTCTGATAAAGGCTGTGAGACAGCTATACAGCGACGACATGTATCAGATAAGATGCGGGAACCACCTCTCGGACCCTTTTCACGGTACTAAGGGATTAAAGCAAGGTTGTAGCATGTCACCCACTCTTTTAAAGATATACCTTCACGAGGCTGTGAAATCATGGTACAGGCAGTGTCGGGATGTTGGGCCGTTCATTGATGGCGAACAACTACTGTCTTTGTTCTTCGCTGACGACCAGGTCGTGTTTGCGAGGCGGAAGGTCTATACTAGTCCTCTAGAATACAGAGATATATGAAGAAAATAAACACCGTATTTTCACAGCAATAGTAGAAACCATCCTGACATATTCCTCGGAAACCTGGACTATGAGCCCCTGTCTGTACTCAAAGGTGCAGGCGGTTGAGATGGATTTCTGGAGAAAGTGTCTCCGTGTCACCAGGCTAGTATAAAGTAAGAAACGAAGAAATTCTACAGAGGATGTATGTGGTTATATCTTCAAATGAAAGGATCGGGGAACGCCGCCTAAGATGGTACGGCCATGTGAAGAGAATTGGAATTTGAATGTTGGGCGAACCGAGTCCTGGGAGGTGGATGGAGGGAGTCCAGAAGGAGATGCCAGTTCGAGGTCTCCAGGGAGAGGATTGGATGGATCCAGAGGGATGGAGTTCTGCTTTGACTAGTTGAGTCAACCCTTGTTGGAACGCCTATAAAGTAAAAGCAAAGTAAGTATAATAAAAATAATATTAAAATACTGGGCAAAGTAAATACAACAAAATTAGTCGTATCCCTATTCATTTTTGCGCAGTATATTTAAACTGATAACTAATGAAGTGTTCCAAACTTTATATATTTTTGAATTAATTGTAAGTTAAATAATTATTCAATTAAATACACAGAAATATCATTTAAATAAAACACTGTCCAAAAACACTCTATTCTAAAATTTAATTTTATATTTTTTTAGGAAACTAGAAAACCAATTCAGTTAATTTTTTCTTGATTTTCAGATCAGCTATCTCGATATATAATGCATTCTTGAATTAATGTTTCTAGGACATTTAATGAAAGAAAAAGAAATAAATAAGTTGCAAGGCCGTCAGGAAACTACCATTTATTTTGAAAACTAATAACTTCCCAATTGATTAGGAATGTAACTGAATCAACAGTTCTTTCTGAAACAGGTCTATAAATAACTGCGCTTTTATCTCTCATCCTAGGGCATTTGTCAGTATTTATAATATAATAATAAGGATCTATAATTGAAACAAATGACCAGGTATTGGCTCTATGTCATAGAGAA
The DNA here is from genome assembly GCA_964056705.1 of Troilus luridus. Classification (NCBI taxonomy): domain Eukaryota; kingdom Metazoa; phylum Arthropoda; class Insecta; order Hemiptera; family Pentatomidae; genus Troilus; species Troilus luridus. Next base: position 29,971,372 of record OZ057416.1, read on the forward strand.
AAGTTTTCCCAAGACAGAATTAACCCAAGTTGTAGACTCGCTAAGAAGGAGCAAGATCTAATTTCACGGCAGATACAAGCGCAGCCGCTGTAAACATTCGCTAAGTTAGCGTGAAGGTTGGGCCTCTTCAGGGTTCCTCTTCTGTTATTATCTTAAAATATATTAGAAGGAATATTAAAAATTAGCTCTAAGTGAATAAATAGCTATCGTAAAAGCTCAACAACTGGAGGCTCCAATGAATACGGCATTTATTCTTTTATTGGATAATGAGATATGAGTATGGTGTTGAAGGATTAATTTTTATAAAATGTTTTTTCCATAGATTTTTATTGTTCAATATTCAATATTCAAATAGGTTAAGCAATTCAGCCCCAATATACGAGTATAGCTCAGTGGTAGAGGCAAAGGTTTCCGATTTTTGGCAGATAATTTACTTAATCTGTTAACACCAGGGGTTGGACCCTGGGGCTCACTCTGCCTCCATAAAGTGGGTACTTCTAATTGGGGAAGGTTTTCCCGCGTGATCTAGGAAAAATAACATCCCAGCACAACCGTTGTCCATAAAACAATACTCTACTACGCACTGAACCAATGACCCTTCATAGGTTGTACGAGTACAGTATTTTTTAATGAATATATTGAATAAAATGATTATAATATTAGTTATATTGTACAATGAATATTTTATTTAAGACCACGAAGAAGACGAGCAGAAGGGATTGAGGAAAGTATCCACTACCATGGTCTGAGGTGGAAGATATACAAGATAGAACAAAAAAGAAAAATGAAGAAACCCTCTCTTTCTGAGGAAACCCTTAGAAAAAAAATACATATTATTTATTTGGTTTGTGCTATAGATTTTTCACACTGAATTAAGTTTGCTCATGAAATTTTTTCTGGTTCTAAATTTAAGATTTCAGGTTTCTATTTAGATATATTTTTAACTTATATTATATTACAGCATTATTTTTTATATCGGAGAGAGAGGAGTTGGCAAGTATTAATAACCTTGAAGAATTATTAGATATAAATATAGAGAAGAAAATGTAGTGCGGGTGAAGAAAAATAATAGATACTTAAATATTTTAACAGATCCTTATGTAGTAAAACTCTTTATCAAAAACCGTTACTTCACATTCAGCACTAAGGCCCGAAGTAGACCTGCAACGTGCTTTGAAACATCGATTTCGAATGAATAGTTTTTTTCTATTTAAGAAATTATTTTTTTTACCACCACTTGGACCATTTTCTTTTCCAAGTATATATAACGTTAATAAAGACCAATATTTTTAATTGTTTCTTTTAAAATCCAATATAATTATATATTTAGATAAACATTAATAGTGATTATTAAAATTAAACATTGAAGAAATATTTGTTTTGGGCCTCTTTCACAGATTGTGATTGCATCAGTAGACAGAATGAGAATTTAGATCTAATCCAGTAAGACAATTGTTTAAAAAAAATTCAATATTGTTTTCAAATGTATTTTTTTAATTTAATACGGTTTATAATTTTGGGTATCAGTTCCATAGATTGTCGCTTTTAGTTACGCCACAAGTTTCAAATTTTTATCCGTTTCCTTTTTAATATTATAAAACATACAATAATTGTGTTTCAGTGTGAAAAGAATAATTCGGTAATTATTTCATGAATAAATAAACGTTTTGACTGACTTTTCGAAGTATAGATGATGATTTTTGTTATGTTTGTTGAAAAGTTTTTAATCAAGAACTGATTACCGAAATATAAATATTTCCCATATTTGTATTATTTTTCCCTCAGTAAAACTTACGATTATTTCGAGAAAATTAAAAAGGAACGAATTTTAACTTAAGTAGAAGCGACAATCTGTGGAACTGATAGCTAATTTTTGTTTTTTAAGAAAATTATTATAAATTTAATGTTATATATGATAGTAGTGGAGTTAAATTTAATTTATTTACCTGTGTCTGATTTGCCATGTCTATCCATCCTTCCACAAAGCTAGAATTACAATGCACCTTTCAAACATCAAATGCCAACCGAAAGACAAAGTCAAATATTCGATCACTGATAAGAGATATGACAAAAGGGAGGGGGCGCGCCTGCCCCAGTAGCTCAGTCGCCCGCGGTCCGTCGAAGAGGATACATCCGCGCCGCTGAAGCAGCCTTCTTGGAGTACGACGTCTTGGAGTACATCCTCTCTCAACTCAGGGTACGTATAGATGCTTTGTCCAAGTTTCGAAGTTCGGAGGAACTTAATTCAGGGATTTTTACCACGAAATTATCAAGAAGTGCAAACATAAATCAAGTGTGAAAAGTGTCGATTTGGATTCACTACCATAAAAACCAAAGGTTAAGTGAAATGTGAGGATGAAAATCCTCCAGAATTTTGGATTTATTTGTGAAACAAGCGCAAAGGCCTCTACGACTACAATTGTTATTTTATTTTAAACAATCAAAATTAAATACTCTTTCAAGTTTCCACGGCCACTATTTATACAAAAAACTTCATTTGTTTCTTCTGGTTTAGACCGTCTATACGGTCTAAACCAGAAGAAACAAATGAAGTTTTTTGTATAATCAAAATTAATTTTTAAAGTATTTTTATATAAAAGGGATATCATATAATAATATATGAATAGGAGATACAATGAAAACATTTTTGTTTTTTGTTTTTAAATATTCAAAATATATAATTAAAAATAATTTACATACATTGATCTGATATTAGTATCTATTGCACTTGTGCACATACTAAAATGAAATAAGAACTCCAGAAACATTGGATGTAAACTTCAATGAATGTTTCTGCAGCCGCGGTAAATAAGTCGAATTTAGACCAGAGAATTCACTGTATTGAGAGAGAAGAGAAATCTTGTCATTATTGTAATTTTATATTCGGAGTTGAAATATAAGAAATGACCCCATTTTAAGTGCATGAAACTCATTTTGAACAAAATTCGACTTAACCACTTATTCCCCGGGTCTACAGATTTAACCTTACTGTTTGGTAATAGTGATTATTATTACTATTACTAAATAGTAAGGTTAAATCTACATCTAATCTAAATTCATGATTCTTCACGAAGCAGCAAAAAAGAGAGGAATGGGCTTTTATTAGTTAATATTTTTGATGAATTATATATCGTTAATGTAAAAAATATAAATTTCTTCTGAATTTTCCGCTCAGGAAGCTTTACCGGCTCGGAAAATAAACTGCATTATAAGCTAAAACAATTCCCCATCTCATCCCGACGCACACCGAAGCGGCATAGTTGATCTAAGGCACAGCAAACAGGCAAGAAAGTTTGTCCAAGTTCTCAATAGATATTAGTCTCCTTCATGGCATGAACCATGCTCAAAGCCCCATACGTGCCATGGCCAATCTACCGGAAAATATTGAAGTCAAAATTGTTTAGTTTATCTTATAAGGATATTAGTGTTTGTAGAAGACGTTTATTATAGTCCTAAGGAAGAAAATCAGGAGCATAATATTAAATTAATCTTTATTCTCATAAATTATTTATAATAATAAGGTGGAAAATGAAGCATATATTTTAATTTTTTTTTTGTCACTGTAATATACTATAGTGTATCACTGTAATTACAGTCAATGTTTTGCGGCAAATGATAATTTAAAAATACTTTTTTACCTTACTTTTAACTATACATAAAAAAAAAAGGTATTAACAATATAATAGAATAGTTAATGAAATATTTTTCAGATTTTATAGCTGAAAACTACGCCTCTAATGTAGTTTTTTAATAAATTAAAAAATAAGAATTACTTTTATCATAATTTTCCCACAAAATCTTACTGTTGACTATTCTTGAGAAAAATAGTTATTAATGATATAAAAGCATAGGTAATTGAATATTTTTTCAGATTTTATAGCTGAAAACCACGCCTCTAATGTTGTTCTTTAATAAATTAAAAAAAAAAAATTAAATGTTACTTCCATCATCCTCTATCATCATATTTCCACAAAATTTTACTGATAACTATTCTTGAGAAAAAAAAATTATTAATAATATAAAAGAATGTAATGAAATATTTTTCAGATTTTTTAGCTGGATACTAGGTTTCAAATGTAATGTAGTGTAAATAAAGATTCACAAACATCATATGTATTAATTAGAATTTCATAAGACGAAAGTTTTTGTGGTCTCTATTTTATCTTTTTATCTCTTGGTTAGAATTTTATTTCTTTTTCTTACCATTGTATGTTTCATTTTTCTAATGTTGATTTTTCGACTGACGTGAGTTGTTTTATAACTGCCAATTAGATTACTCTGTCAATCAATACATTAAATTAGTATATACAATATTTATTATCTTGAATAATGAATTGATTGCTTGTACACTTGTACGATTATGGATAAGAAAATATTGCGGCGGAGGTCAAAAAAAATAATTCCTTAAATAATTAAACCTTACTTCCTCATATTCTGTTCCTTCTTAGTTTTATTTATTATCAGTGGAACCTGAAGAAGACCTCCATTGTGCATCGAAACGTCGGTTTCTAATGAATAGTTATTATTTAAGGAATTTTGTTTTCACCTCTACCCGGACCATTTTCTTTCCTTATATTAAATAAAATTTATATTATTCGAATAATACGAGACAGCAATTAAGAAAAGTAAGTAATGCGAATATTTATATTAACAATTTAAGAAATGAGAAATTTAATAACATATAGTAATGAAAGGTCGACATTTTTTTCACGTGATATCTCTCACTTTACATTCTAATTATATCGAAAAATGTTGGCATAATTTCCTTTTATGCACAATAAGTGAACCATTATTTGGTCCTCACCATTAGGTAATAAGTAATTTAATTAGCATAAAATCTTTTTGAAAATTAAGAAAGTAAAAATATTTTAAATACTTGATAACAGTATTTAAAATGCGATATTGAATGAATTATTTTATTGATCTAAGTTCAAATATATTTATACATTTTAAAATTTATCTACGTTTCATATAGTATCAAAGGAGCTCTATTTTCTATGAATATACACTATTTTAAATTATGAACCATATGTAAATTATGCAAGTTCGTTTTACTCATCAGATATTTATAACTTTAGATCAAACTAGCGTAAATGTTACAGAAACGTATTTATTACAGCAATGAACAACATAACATTAGTTAGAAAACTAATTTGCCTATTAATGGATTAAAATGAATTAATGGAAGAAAAATTGAATAAAATAATTATTTGAATAATTGAAGGTTACATGTAGGATTTTATCAAACTACTAAATACCACTACTTGGGGATACTACTGTCTAATACCCTGTACCTTAAACCCACCAAAAAAAATTGGTTTTTGATAAAACATAAATGAGTATATATATATAATAATTCATAGTCTTTACAATAACAGGTATTTCACTCACCTCATCCTGCTACCAATAATACCTTTACCAATAATAAAACATAATTCTCATTTAATCTAAAAATATGGCAAATATAGTTTAGTTACTGAAATAAGGAAATGCAAGTTTGTTAGGTTTTAAAAAATCGATTGTTGAGTTATGTAGGTTATGATATTTAAAAATCAATAAATGCAACATTGATGTAACGGATCGAAAGTAACTTTTCGCTTTTCTAAAGTTGCTATTTATGCGATGCAAATGTATTGCAGTTTTAATGTATATATATATATATATATATATATATATATATATATACATATTCAAGAATGATAAACTTCATAAAGGCATATAATGTTATTTCATTCATAATAATTGAATTGAAATCTAATTAGCTTTTATTAACTCTATAACATTTATTATACATTAGTTAGAATTATTATGAATGTTGATTAATTTATCTATCCTATACATATTAATGCCCAAGTGTACATTCAATGTTATAAATAAATTAATCATACCAACGACCAAATCAACGACTAAATATATCGATGAAGCAGACGAATAACAGTTAGTGCAAAATTCAAGCTAATAAATAATATAATATATAATAAATTTTCTTGATGCACACGACTTGGAAATAGGTTAACATTTATTAGCATGATTCAAATAAATAAAGCATCATTCGTAAGTATAGTTGGCACTGGCATTGGAACCATTATTTAATTGAATGGTTTTTATCGATTATTTTTTTTTATTGTGAATTTTATACATTATAATATACATACACTGCTGTAGTTTTGTAAAACGATTTTTTAAATTACATTCTCATTCTTGGATCTTAGCTATCAAGAAAAAAAATTCTCCTCCCCTCTTATACGATGTAAAGATTTAAAAAATAAATAAATAAATAATTAGTAAAACTATTCTCTCCGTGAATTTCTCGAAGGTACTTTCCCGTAACAGGTATCTTTTGAATGAATCTTGGATCTCAACGTTAACATCATACAGTGTTTCCTAATTGTCAACTATTTTTTTAAGGAATAAGTTTGAATCAATAAAATGAGGAAAAACTCAAAATGAGATATACTTGGTTAGGAATTGGAGAAAAACCTCAAAAGCGGAGCTTTGACCCTCTAAATATTGGAAAAACTGACCAATCAACGTTTTGGGATCAACAGGACATAAGGAGATGAAAAATCACACCAAAGAAGTGCAACACATCTCAAATTAACAGCCCAAAGAGACTATTCAAATACAGACAGCAACCTTGCATCATGAAGTTACACAAACTACTCCAAGGAGTTGTTTAGATTTGTCTCCTTTTGCAATCTAAAAGATGTTTGTTTTGATATAATAGTAGACTTGCTTTTATTACTTCTAAGATGGCTTATTTTTTCTTACTTTTTTCGATAAAATCAATACCACGCCATATAACGGAAAGTGGAGTGAATCTCGGATACTTTGCGGAAGAGGAAGCTGACATATCTCGGGCATTTGTATAGAATGAACAAGCATAGATGGACCAAGAGAATATCCGACTGTTTTTGGAAAAAGACCTCGACAACAACATCTTAGAACGTAAAGAAAGATTTGGAAAAGTTGAACAATACAGTTGGATTTGCTAGAAGGAAGTGAATTTGGAAGTAGACTGAAAAATCTGTAAGGGTTTCAGGAAAGGACAGAGAAGGTTGAACGAAGCTGTACAGAGGGTCATGAGAAACGTGTCAGTGATTGATGAAATATTGGAGACAGCAAAAAAAAAAAAAATGGAAAATAGAGTTATAACGTGGTCCGAAGTGGTCAATTCCTTACAAAAAAAATCAATATTAACACCCGAATGATTGTTTTAATCAGTATCAGAAAATAATTAAATAAATAGAATAAATTAATAATCCAGAGACGGGGAGCTATTGAAGGGTCAATTCTCAGTACGCCATCACTTTAAGTGACACATACAATGGGACATATCCCGTATTATGAACCGTGTTATTGTTAGAGTATGGATTCGATTTATTTATATCTTTTCATAAGCCGTCTTCACATTTCTCCGAAGAGAGGAACAATATAAACATATTGTAAAGCTATATTATTATTTCCAGATATGAGGAATAACCGATGTCTACTAGAACCTATAAATTGAATCATATGTAGCCAATACAAGAGCTTAATACATATGGTGAGATGTATTAACTATGTTTTGACGCAGACTCCGTGAGGATCTTCTGCTTGACTTGGAGGATGACGAACCATGATAGACATGTAAGCAATCGCGTGGGTGTATCATGTCTACTTAGCATAATGCCTGTAGCGGTAATTAATATATGATAATAGTGCGTCCTAGCTAATGTTGTCATAGTGTTATCAGGGTGGGGGTCTAATAAAGCAATTATCAATATTGTAACTATTATTTTTGATTAAATTATGTATGAATGGATGGTTATCAAAATAAAAAAATAAAACAAAATACCTAATTATTTATTTTTCATGAACCTCCTACCAGACTCAAATGAAAAGAAACCGATCACCGTTTTAGGCTACTTCAACACTTACTATACGGACGCTCCAAGCTTCCGATTAATTACAAATGACTTATATACATAACTATTACAAGACCTATTGGGACAGAGTAGAGGTTTGGGGCTCCAATGAGCCATCATCCAATCCTTGAAATCCAATATCCTTGGTAAAATCATACATTATGACCTCAATGTCCCATTTTTTGCTGATTTGACCCGAACCCGATACCAGTATTTTCATGAAAAACTTTATTCCCACACAAACTCACTAGTTTCAAACATACCTATTTTTTTCAAATCCCGATAATCCTCCGATGCCTCTGAAGATGGTCTTGTGACATTCTATGATGAATTCGTAATTTGAGTACTGGATAGTTTCTCTATCCATGAAATTTGCCTTTATTTCATGTTTATTTACTTGTTTATTATAATAAAGTTGTAAATTTCAATGAATAAATACATTTTTTTTTAAATTAATGTTTTTCAATGCAAATTTAATTATTCGAATTTCAAACTCTAATCAATGATGTATGTACAGGTTTGATAAATTACCATATCCCACTTTTCCGATAAAACGAAATTTCGGCCACTTAAGAATTTCTGAGGTTTCTGGGTGAAAATAGAACCAAGTGATTTTCACAAGTCTCTTAAGAGAGTTTTACAGAGTCTGTAGTGGCAGTTCGGGCGTGGCAAGGTCCGTTTATGCATCAAAACTTCCCAGTCAAATTCTATAAATTTTCCCGAGTCCCTGATTACTTGTTTGATCTCGTGTTGTCATGAAAACTACTTAATAACACAACACTATTTCGATGAATAAACCAATAGTGTCATTTACCATATAAAATGTCCGTAGCATTTCATAAGCCGAAGTGTATGTACTGATTTATATATAAGAACATAGACGACTGTATGGTTATCACGTCGAGTGCATGGAACATGTGCGTTCACCTCATTTTAAGTGGAAGTTCGTGTCGTGCACTCAAAGTGTTATCCCGAACAGGCAAATCAACGACATTATTCAGATTATGACAACGAAATATAAGTATGAAAACACCTACGCAAAGCTTTAAAAGAGCCGGGTCTGTTAGTAGCTAATTTAGTCTCATTTAACTTATATTAAAAACCGAAATTAAATACTCCCAAGACTTGTTCATAACATTTCAGAGTCAGAAAAATAACACAAAGTAATATTGTAGGCCCTTGCATGTGGTTCATTAAGCTCCTGTAATAAGCAGCGCTTTAGGACCTGACATCCATTATGTTGGAAATAGATTACCTGGGAATTAGACGCTTTTGGTAAAAATATAAACAATGTTGAAAGTATAATCTCATTAAGAGCTGGTATAAAGTTTTAATTGCTTTAGTTAGGACGGCGGGAGAGAGGCTGTGTTCGGCTGAAGGCTCCCTTTGCGTCGAGAACACGGCACCTTCTCCGCTACTCATTCTCCAGTAGCATTAGTCTTCATTCCAGCTGCGTACTGGAATAAGTACCAATGTCTAAAACTGGAGGGGGTCTAGTGACATATCGGTATCAGTATTAAGGCTAACCTAGCTAATTGTTTACATTACCTTTTTTCTTATTATTGCTATAATTACTTGCGAATGAACCCTTATGCAAAGTATATAAAGGCCTGCATTTTCTTTCCTTTGTGGCTGTACTTCTTTCATTCTTTTACGTGGAATTCCTTTTTCTTTTGAGAACATGTTGTTCCAGTCTTCTTTGATTTCTCCTCTTGACTAACTTGCCACTTATAAATTTTGAATCTGCAGATTACCTGCTTTTGAATATATATCACCTGGTGCATAATACCGGCCAGTTTCAGATATTTTTTTATTTCGTCAATCCATTTCATTGCATCTGTTTTATATTTACTCCTTTTTACATAAAATTCGACTATTTATTTTTCTAAGTCTGCTCGAATTCTATTGTCGTGGCCATAGAATCTTATACAGCACTTCCTAGCATCGCCTTGAACATGAGACTGCTGTTTGATTTATGGCATGCTTCTTGCCGGTGATGTTTGTCTACCAATTTTGGACAATTTTTTTAATGATCTTTCGTTCCTTTTTCTAAATGTGTTCTATATCCTCATCCATGTTGGATATCAGTGTCTCTAGTCCATAGTTCATAGGTCCAGTGGCATTCTGGTTTTGGTTGGTTAGTACAATACATATTACCAATACCAACAATAAATTGGTTCATTGCAATGTATTAGTTTTAAAAGCATAAAAGATTATCGTTAGTTCTTATCCCAATCTAGAGTTTCCTCAAGTACTCCTACACTGCTTGGATGCCCGAGGACTGCCCGAGTTTTACAGTAAACATACAACATAATGGAATGTAAAGGAAGCTATTTTGTCACAAAATAGCCTTCCTCACAAAAGTTCTATATATAAGTCAAATATAGACAGTGTGCTTCAGGAAAAGAAATATATCCTCAGTTCTAAATCGATTTATTACCACCCATGAACACATAGGCACATAAATATATTTTCACATTCTAGTGTCACCCCTGGATAATAATATAATTTAATAAATGAGAAAGTACACAACACGGCTTAATTATAATAAATTTTAATAATCTTTATGAATAAAGATCTTAGTTTAATAACACACCGTCTTTATTTTATATTTTTAGAGTGATGTAATTACAATAATACGATTTTATTATATAAACTCAATTAGAATAATTTTAAAATTAGTTTACTAATAATCGGTATAATATAAATGTCTGTAATCTGAATCATGGTATTGACCACCATTATGAAAATATTTATGAATTTATTCAATGTTCTCCTGTTTTCCGTTCTGAATAAGGGATGGAAAATTGGAATTTCATTTTAGTAGCCTTTGAGTTCAAGTCTAATGGTGAAATTAAATGAGGAGGGTGATAAGCCGTGAGTTCTGAAAGCTAAATATTTATAATTTTGTGAAAAAACTTTTTGATAAAATTTTGAACTGGAAGTATTCATATCTAATATAGTCTATACACATATATTACAACAGATGTAGTACTACAGAGCAGTACAATATTGAGTAATATTGATTTTGAATAACAATTTTATATGCTTTACTATAGCGCTAATTGGAATGATTAATAATAATAGGACTATTGTAACAAAAATCATATTTATCTCTTAATTGAGAATAGACGATTCCTTGGAGAATTTCGAATGTACGTTTTTACAATTATAGGTTTAATTATAAACAATACATATGGAAAAGATAAAAGGGAACGAATTTATGTAGTAAATTTAATTTTGTTTATTAATTAAATAATACCTTGTAGTGCTGATTATTTTCAAATATTAACAATGTAATATTGACTAGTATTTATTTAAGTATTAATTTGTGTACAATATTAATTTTATTAACTCATGGAAAAGTAAAACGAATCTAACAATAGATGGATTAATATTTAAATTTATATTAATTAACTCTGGCGAACAGACGATCTATATTTATTTATTATATAATTGCAGAGCAACTCAACACTGAGCCACTTTTCTCCCTTATTTTAATTTAACTTAATAATAATAATAATTTATTATTAGTGATTATATATATTAATTACTATTATTGTTTTCATTTATTATTCTTATTCCTCCCAATCCTACCCACTATATATATACATATACACTATATTTACTTTGGTAAGTGTCTATATATTTTTTTTTAATTTCACATTATTTTGTATTTTATTTATCCAGCGCTGATAAAGGCCTGTCCTGGAGTATTGGTCACTAAGATGGTTTCAAATATTATTTGAGAATTTATTTTTAGCTCCAGCCTGACCTCCAATTTATACGGTCAACCAATAATTATTCTATGCAGTTCAATGTTTTAAAAATGTAAATGCATTGTTATTAGTTTTTATTTTCATTATATTAATTGATATATCCAGTATTAAAACAGGTCATCCCATATTATGTTATCTTTCTCATTTGACATTATTATTTTTTTTTTATAAAGACAAAAATAAAGTTAACGACGGTAGCGACACCTTGATACCACGATTATAAGAAGAGACACGACACGCTACGAGGGAAGAGCCATCCCTGAGTCAAGTGCCCTAAATTATATCCAAGTTGGAGTACTTTTCCGTGTAGTTTCTGGTCGGGATACTTCGCACGGTCTTGGGGAGCATGAATTTTAATCAGGACCAAAGTTGTCTCTGCTCGGGGTCTGCCATCCAGATACATATCTCCACTCGGAGCCGATTTATCGTCTTATAAAAGTTTCAACCCCACGTCTTTTGCCGGGAGATTTCTCTTGTTGATTAGTTTTCTCCGACTCTTTCCATATTATGGTGGTGCTAGTAAAGGTATCATAAACTTCACATATCTAACCGCCAAATGGTTTCGTTTTACATTACAAAGTTCATGGGGGGGGGGGGTACTACATTAATATTTTAGTTATAATTGTAAAATAGTACAATATAATAGTAATTTAAATGAATATTCTAATTAACTCGGCGAAGTGGGATAGCTCAGAAGGTAGAGTGCTGAGTTGTCATAGTGAATATTCCGAATTCAAATCCGCCTGTGGCCAATAAATTTAATTTGTTAACAGCCGTGGTTGGATCCTGAGGGATCTGAAAACCCTCTTTGGGTGCACCTATCCTGTAGATGTACCATTACAACAGACCATGAAAGGTCTATAGTTCATTTTGTGGTAGTAACAGTACTTTTTTTTGGAGAACGGAGTTCAGGGAGATGTTTTGTCCTAGGTCACGCTCACCCGCTAGATTCCCCCTATTTTTGGTACCCACGTTGTAGAGGCTGGGTGTGCCACAGGAGGGTCCTTGATGACATAGAATCCATCTCCAGCCTCTAATAGAGCAAATAAAAATCTGCCAAGCAGCGGAATTTTAACCGTGGACTTTCGGTACAGGAAATCAGCGCTCTACCTCTGAGCCAACCTGCTTCCTTGGGCTCACAGTCTCTACAATGTGGGCACCCTTAGTTGGGAGAAAACTTGGGGCTTGAGCGTGATCTCGTACAAATCAAGATCCGTGTACAACAACCGTTGTCATTAAATCAGTTCAGTATCTACTGCGTTATCATTATCTTCTCAACTAACTAGTAATATTATATAAAATATGCGCAAAGCATAGAAGCAAACATATTCATAAAAAAACATATATATAAAAAACATATTCATACAAGTTTCTTAGTTTTTCTTCAAAATAAAAATTATATAAAATAATTTCTCTACAGAATGAAGCAGTATGTGTATGTATATGTGTAATATAAAAGAGAGAAAAAACGTTGATGTTTTGTTGCCTCATTACAAATTATGTGAAGATGGGATTATCTGATGTTCACTTTTGCTGGAAGAAAAATTATTTATATTGATAAAATTGGAAGAGAATTTCTTTGTATTGCATTTATAAATAACATAATATTTATATTATCCCTTATTTTACTATAATAATTTATTTATTTTTAAAACAATTTATCAATTAAACCTATTTACGCACAGCTTGTATGAATATGTTTTTTTATTTATATCTTTTTTTATCAATATGTTTACTTTTATGCTTTGAGTTTTTTTAATTATTCGTGGGATTTCGTTTATACAATTTACTCAAATTTACAAGCGTATATTAACAATAAACATGATGGATTCAAGTGGTAGACATTTTTTATTTTAAATTGGTTTTATACTTTTAATTAAATTATAACTGTATTAACTAAGGATCAGATATTTTTCCTTCATCATAAAGATATTTTATATGATATAAATTAGTAATGAACATTATGTCCTTTTACGACATTTTGTCCTGACTACTTTCGAAACACTATTATTTTAAACCCTACCAAGAACTGAACACAATATCCTTCTTGAATATAAATTTTTAACGGTTTATGGCATTATACAAGGTATTTCTGTAGCATCCAGCGATGAAAAAAATTTAATAGTAATGAATTACGATATTTTTTAATTATCATTTAATAGATTTTTTGATAATTTTGTAAAAAAAACAAAAAAAAAAAAAAAAACAGGAAAACTAAAACGCATCTTTTTTTTAGAATACTAACATTCAGGGTTAGAGTCGGATTAAACCACTAACATAATTTTACTAATTAAGTTAGGGGAAAAACTATTGCTGAAGTACATTAAAAATCTAAATTTTTTTTTCGTACCAACATGTTCAGATATTATATTGGACGTCTAAAGTGGTATTTTGTTTACCAAAAAAGATCGAATTAGTTAATTACTAATGAGTCTGCTATTAAAAGAAAAAGTTTCTAAACAAGATAATTTCATTCCACAAGTATATTGCCTAAATGTTTATTAAATTAAGGTTTTTCAGAAGACTACCATCGATTTCAGTTTGAGTCCCAAAGGGTTAAATGTTTAATTCTCGAACTACTTCAGCCCTGTAACTTTTCCAAACGACTTATTCATGCCGTGTTTTATTAATTTATTGTTTTTCGATGGTACAGCATTAATAATTTTGGTTATTCGTTAAGGAATCCTGGGACATCAACTGGGTTTAGGTTTGATTTATGGCCCCGAAGCGTCGGGTGATGTATAGGACAGCATTGAGACTCGCACGGAATGCAGCCCCCTACACAACTGCTAGCTTCTCAGCTTTGTTGTGGCTACAAGTCTAATGAAGGTTTATCGCTTCCGTATTTACTTCAATTAAGAACAGTCTGGAGGATAGTTGTTTAGTCTGAAAAAAATCCTTACCTCACTAAGATTTTTCAGACGAAATCCATCTACTGGAGTACTAAGATAGTAGTATCCTTGAATCTAGAGGTTAGTCTCAACTAATTGACTAAAAAAAAGACATTAAATACTCTCTGTAGATATCAGTTTAGTGGAGACGTCTCCAGTTCTTTTGATAACATGACTTCTTCATTATTAGTTATGTAAAGATGGTTGGGTCTGCCTTTTAAAAAAAATTTAAACTATTATGTTTTCCTGTTGGAAAACTGTGATTGAGATATAATTAGCATGATCAAGAGTATTATCCTGGGGAAGCTTTTCCTTCTTTGGTTAGCGTACAAGGTTTGTCATCTAGCACTAAGGCTTAAGTTCTGATTTTGAACATCTTTGATGATGTTTACTGGTGTCTGTTTTGATATTTTGAAGGCCTCATATCAATCGCTTGTCAATTTGCAAAGCAAAGGTATGAAATGGTGTATGTTTGTAGATTCAATACATAACACGAGTCTGCAAAAAAGCTTTTTTTAAAATTGTTTTGATTTAGTTAACTGATCTTAATATAGTTTTTGGCGATGATTTCAAAAATGACATTGGTTTTTTTTCTATCACGTAAGGCTTGCCTACAAAATAAAGTTGAAGTTTTTGGAAAAAGTACAAAAAACAGAAAATTTTTGATTTGTTTTTATTATTTCAACATGAAGTAAATGAAAAAAAAAAAAAACAACGATATTTAGCTAAAATGAGCATACAAGTGATGGCCATGTGTTGTAAAGTTTTTGTAAAAACGTTTTCTTTTTCCATCAAAGCTTCTTTTGGTACTTTTTCGTGAATTTTTCCTTTTTAACATCCAACAGTCTGCCATCATGTAGACATTCCATCAATCCTGGTATCTGCGCTACATTTCTTTTATATGTTGATGGAACCGTTCTCCTTGTTCCTCCCTTACAGCCC
The DNA here is from genome assembly GCA_964056705.1 of Troilus luridus. NCBI lineage: Eukaryota > Metazoa > Arthropoda > Insecta > Hemiptera > Pentatomidae > Troilus > Troilus luridus. The sequence continues at coordinate 29,986,891 of OZ057416.1, forward strand.
CAAGATTTTCTGGAAAGTAGTCCAGATGTGAGTGAAGGAAATGAACTTTGACACTCAGGTTGCAGCCCAACATTTTGTAGTTTTGTAACAATTCAGCAACCGAAGTTTTGTGGTTTGGGTCTTTTTTGTTTCGAAGAAAGCCTGTTACAACAAGTTTGAATGAATTACAGGCTTTTTTTCTTCCATTTCCATTTTAGTGACTAAGCTTTCATCTAAAAGTTTTCTGATGTCAGGCCCAACAAAGACTTCCTCTTTCAGCTTAGCGTCGGATACACCAGGAAATTTTTCACAAAGATCCTTGAAACACTCTCCTTCTTTGGGCAATGGTTTCACAAACTGTTTCATTAGCCGCAATTTGATATGAAGTGGTGGAAGTAAGATCTTTTTATGACCCACTAAACTTTGTCGTTCAACATTTTTAACTCCAGGTTTAGCCGATAGAGCCTTTCTGATTGGGCACGTCTGCTTGACATAGTGTTGTTTCCTGTCACGGCTATCCGTTTTTCACACAGGAAACATGGAAATTTTGCGTAACCACTTTGTTGACCTAGTAACATGGAAATAACTTTCAAATCCCCACAAATGGTCCATTTATGGTCAGAGTGGCCGAGCTTATTAAGAACAAACTCAAGATTTTCGTAGCATTCTTTCAAATGGACTGAGTGTCCTACAGGCACAGAAGCAAAACTGTTACCATTGTGAAGAAGTACAGCTTTCAAACTCCTTTTTGATGATTCGATGAATAGTCTCCATTCCTCTGGTTCATAAGTGAATTTGAACATTTCCATGATTCCAGGTACATTGTTGCAGAAAACTAGGTCACCCTCTTGTGTAAAAAACAAGAAAATTTTTTTCTCTAAACCGGTAGCATGAAAATGAAACACCGGAGGCTAACATATGTCTTTCTTTAAGTCTAAACCCTAAAACTTCCGCTGAATCCTTTGGGAGGCACAGAAATCGTACTAAATCGTTCAAGTCTGATTGAGAGAAAAGTTTAGGGTCATTAGTACCTGTGTCTTAGCTGTCCTCACTATCGCTTCTAGTATGGGACATATGGTCTAAATCGTATAAAATATTGTCCAGGGTATCCGGAGGTGAAGGATTAGGCAAGTCAGGTCAATAATGAACATGGCGAATAGCTGAACCTATGTTAGTTGGGTATGAAATGTCCTTCCTGTTTTTTAAATTGAAACCTCGCACTGAACAAGACCAAACATAACAGTCATTACTTTGATTGTTTGGCTCTCTCCAAATCATGGGTACTCCAAAACGATATGATTTCTTCTTACCTTGAAACCATTGTCTCAGTTCTTCAACACACAGAGAATACACTATATGGGGGGAGGGCCCAAGATTTATCTTGGTCCTCTAATTTAAGTATGCAAAATACACCTTCTGAACAATATTAGATATGTTCCATTGTTGCTTCTTGGCGGTATAAGACCAAAAAATATAGCAGAAACAGTTAGGAGGGTCGACACATCCTCTAGTAGCCACTTTTTCTAAATAGCGCAAAACTGTTTGATGTGTACACCATACGTTACTATGGCTAGCTCCACACCGAGTCTCTGACTGCAATCAAGGTCACGGCACATTACATTCCTCACGACGACAATATGATTGGGGAGGGAGCAGGCCCCTGAAAATAAAGAATTTTCAGGTGAAATTTGTGACTTATCTAGGGGTGATTTGTTCACCTTTTTTTCCGTAATCAGGACAAAAAATACTGTTAAACCCACTAGTTAAATAAGCTGCAGTTTTCTCATCGCAGACCTGTGTTATTGAAGTATATTCGACATGTTTTTATCTATGATAAATATGTCTTGCTAGAGGCGAATTTTCCAAATATTACAGTACTCATGTTTATTACAGAAGTCTTGTTACACTATGTTATACTAGATATGAGGGGTGAGTAGGGGTTTGATCATTTAATGTGTAAGTAAGTTGCTGCTGTGAGTTGTAGAGTAGATCGGAGTATGGGATGTAGATATAATGCAGCTGATCTAATTTTAGAAAGTTCTGAAACTTGTCTGAAAAAGAAGAATCCTTACAGAAACTAAGGATTGAAGAATATAGTAACAGACAGGATTGGGTATCATCTTAATCTTGTGGACAGGCTACGGATGCCAAACTTTATCGAACGCTTAAAATTTGCATACAATGTCCATTAGAAGTTGCGAAGAAAATGTAGTTGCACTGAAGTTGCCTTGCATTTTCTACTCTCTTGCCGATGTGATAAATAGCTGTGCTTAGAATTCAAATTTATTGTCTTATTTTGGATATTTTTTCACTATGTTATGAAGTATAGAGTAGTTTGTCAAAACGTTTTGAGAGCAGTTATATGTGATGAGGGATTCCATTGAATCCTCCAATCACAAAATGAAATCATTCTGATGCGTTAGTCCAGTATGAAATTTATTCCATCAGTAACATTAGATTCATAATTCCATCTGTCTAGGAAATTCCGTCGTTTATAATACTACTTTATGAATAGAGGTAAGGAAAACTAGAGCTTTCCTCGGGTTTTCTTGAACACATTAGAATTTATCTAGCCTTTACTTGGAGATTTACTTTTAGATATTTGTTTAATTTCATCGGTGATTTGCGAAGGAGTGAAGCAAAGAAGAACTATAATCAAAATGGAGGTGAATGTCTCAAGTATTTAGATAACATGTCCTTCTTTGGATTTTCTTGAGCACATCACAATTTATCTAAACTTGACTTGGGGATTTCCTTTTAGATATCTGTGTAAATTCTTTGTCGACTTGCGTAATAGTAAAGGAAGGAGGAGGTAACTCAAAATAGATGGGAATGTCTAAATAATTAGATATTTAGATAAACAAATTTCTTGAGTATACGAATTTCGTAAGTATATGGAACAGAAAAAAAAATGTTAGGAATTTTAACAGAAGTGGGAACTATCTTGATTTCCGTGTAGACATACCATTCCAGTTCAATTCTGTTATGTAGATAGAAGTTGCTAAATTGTTTATACTTATGTTTGCAACTATTGTTGACTTTTTTTTTTTTAATTTTAACATCTTATTTAAAAGGACGAAATCATCCTCAACCTATAGAGATATAGGGATAGAGATAATCGAGTTTAAAAAATTGCTATATACGTACCAATCAATAATCCCTTCTAGAACAGGTTGTAATTTTAGGGGAGTATACTTAGTCGAACTGTTCTAAATTGATAAGATATGTAAAGCTATACTGGTAAAGTTATTTTTTAGAACCTGTTGAAACTTGTAAAGATTAATTAATTTGAAACGAAAAAAAGAGAAGGAAATGTTTTACTTTGCTTTATTAAAGTCGAAATTAGATTTTCGGTTTTTAACAGAAAAAAAACCTACGTTTTAGGAATCCAATTTTCTAGAGTTGTTTTTGCACTTAATTGTTTCGAAGAACTTCAACTGTTACTTTTGTTCAGTTAAAAAATTTCTTTTCCGTTTCATTAAGAGCTAGTCAGTCATAAATCGAAAATATCACACGGTTATATTTATTTTTAGTTTTGTTAAAAATTATGTCACCTCAATTATTTTAAAGCGTTCTTAAATATTGTAACTAAAATATTGTAATATTGTAACTATACAACTTTTCTGTAGATTTTCTTTATATAGGACTAATGCATATCGTCATTTAAGTTATACCGATTCGGGCCATGCTGGTCCAGCAGCCATTAAATATAAAAGACTCTTAATGTTGCAAAAGATTGCAAGAAATATCAAAGCATTTGTACAGATCGATAAACAGTTCATCATAAGAAGTCCATTTGAACTTATGCGTATCGATTAATTTTTAAACTATAACCCTTATAATAATTTATTTTTTATATCGTTCTTTTGATGTTGAAAGTTTTTAAATATTTTTATTTTGAAGAGAAAAGATTTGTCTTGGCCGGGATTCGAACCCGGGTCGCCGGCGTCACTAGCGCGGTGCTCTAACCACTTGAGCTACCAAGGCAGGCATCCAAGTCAGACAAATCTATTCTCTTCACCGATCTTATATCCCCGTATTCTCGCAATTTTTGCGACGTGTATAAGGGGAAGAATATTCATTGAACATTACTTTAATTGGGATCTCGTTGACTTTCGTCAATTTTATGTTATTATAATTTATTTTATATATTATATTATTTAATTAACGAAAGTAGGGTTCGAATCCTGGGCAACACAAATATTTTCTCTTCGAAATAAAAATATTTAAGTATAAACCTTATAGTTCTTAATAATTTATGAATATAAGAAATTAGCCATTTGGCTGAATAAATAAAGTTATTTTAATTATAACTGTTTTATGGAACAAAATTTATAAAAGCTTTATATGATAGTAAGTTAACTTTTCAAATATACGTACGGCAATTTGTTATTGGTTTATTAAACTTTTAGCTTTGCAAAGAGACCAGTACATAAACATCAACTTTAAATATTAAATAAATGATTCTTCTTTAAAGCTTCCCTTTCCAAATGTTCTCTCCTAAGCAATTCTTAATGAGGTTGATTTTCGATTCTCTTTCAACCAGAATTTCTCTATGTCTTTGTCTCTATCCTTCTTTTGTTTACCATCAAACGCTTTCAGCTAATGAAATGAAATTTATTTTTAAAAAATATTATAGATAATTAATATTTTTTATTTATATGTATAGGATTCCTCTGATCTCATTCTTTGTAAGAATTGACCAAACAGTCCCTGAAATATTGCCTGTTACTAAACTTCATACAAGTTAACTGCTGTATCCCTCTAATGTATCTTATTTAATACACTATTTTTTTCTCCATTCTCCAACATTTTAGTTGAATAAATAATATAACAATATATAGTCCGTGTTGTATGCGCCTTTTTATTACTCGAAGGTATTTTGAGGCTTCTTTGATCTTACCGCTGTAGGCGGGTTCTTATTTCATGCATGAAGTAAGTAAGCAATGAGTAAATAAGTAAGGAGAATTTTAGCTTAGATTTTAAATTAATTCGGGTATAAATTTTGAAAACTTTATCATTAGAATCAGAAGAATTGAATTCCACTTCGTAAACAGAGCACACAGATTCCTAAATTTATTGTTACAAGTTAACAATCGAGAAAAAAAAAATTGGGAGCTACTTTAATGGGAGTAGCAATTCCTAAAAAGTCCTTTTCAGGGATTGAATATCGAAAATATATATCTAAAAATAGTTATACATTTGGAGAGTATAAAGGCATTTTCCACTTCTATAGGCTCTATCAATAAAATTAAAAATCATACAATAGACAGTAAAATAACAATAAATACTTTAAATTTGTTTATTGTTAATGAGGTGAGGCTAAAAGACATTATTGATGTATGTTATACTATAAATCAATTAAAAAATTAGTTGTACGAGTGTAATTAATATCACGTTATTAATTTTATACCACTTCGTTATATACGCTTTCAGTAATTTATTGAGAGGTAAGTTTAACTCTTATTTAATTTGTTAAATAATTAAATAAGTATTCTTTATTGGTATAATTGTCCAAATTGATTTTGGTCCAGTTGATAAATTATTAATTATTATGTAATGACAAAATTATACAAAATATATGGACTGTAAATGACTTTGTAATATATAATATGGGTAATATGTTCACGTCCGTCAAAATATCAATCGCAAACACCAATATAGATTCGGTAACATATTAACTATACATGGAAATAACTGAGTTTCCATGTAGTCCAGATGGGCTCATTAACTAACCATATGGATCCATGGGCTCACAACTTAATTCAACATTTGCCATTCTGCATTTCCATAAAATATAAAATTCACTGCTGTTGGCTAAAGAATTTTATTTCTATGGGCCTAGAGGAATGTATACTGTTTAGTTTGTACAACACAGACCTTAAAAAGTACATACCAAAGACTAAATTGTGGTTGGGATGATATCGTCGATACAAATGCAAAGTATTGAACGTAAAAAAAAACAAACAGTCTTCGATGTATAAAGATCCCATTAGGATTGATGAATTGTGTAACAAATTCTTGAATCTGTTATCGATTTTTTAAGGGGAAGAATAACCCTGTCAAAATATCGAATTTGCAACTATCTTTGTTCAAAAGCAAAGTATCCGAAAAAAAATTTTATTCTGCATCATTATTGTGAATTAGTTTTAACTCGAAGTTTCAAAGCCTCGAATGCACCACACTCCTGTGTTTTATCTGTTTCGAATAATAACAAAATCAAATTCCTCACAAGGCAAACTATTTAATGAGTCATATCACATGTATTTGTTGCAATTTGTAAAAGCACTGAGATTTGTAAAACTATTGGTTGTGATATACTTAATAGCTAGAAATAAATTATCAATTATAATAAAACTGACGAATGTGTTTTTCAACTACTTCAAGTTTACTAATTGCTAAAATTAATATAAATTCATCTATAAGGCTACCTATAACCACATAAAATGACGTATGTATAAATACGTTAGAGGTACGAACTAATTTTGAAGGAACCTTAAAACAGTTTGATCACTCTCCTGAAAAGTCGTGTTTTTCACTTTCGGTACTTAGCATTTGTATCGACGATATGATTTATTTTTGTTTTAACAAGTTTCAGTGGAAAGAAGTAACCATATATGGTTGGATCAGTTTCAATATTATTTTACAGACACGTATTTGTTTTGCTTATGGCATTAAACAATTATATATACTATAATATACTAAACCACCTGAACTGAAACACTAGATTGTGTATAAATTTTCGAATGGCGTATATTTTAAAGATATTTTTAATTTCTATGTCTGTACGATAAAAAAATAAGGAAATGATAAGTTTTAAGAAAAATATGTAATACACATCTATACATAAGGTGTGATAAATATCCATACGATAAAATTATAGATAATACCATACGATTTTAAGAATGAGCATCTTTCCATGTACTTACTGATGAAACAAGCCAATGATCGGTAATAAGCAGAACAATCATGTCGAACTGCTTCTCCGCCTCAAATCTTGAATATGTATGACTACAGAATTAAAATGTATATGCATTATTCATCGTGGATATGGCAGGTTGTTGTGAATAGATAAAAGCCATTAGCATGTTACCCTCTAGACTTGTTTCTAAGGATTCGATATTTTTAGTAAAGTAGCCTCGTAGAAGGCGGTTCTCCAAAGTTTCAAGAATATTTCTCTTAACTTTATGGATGAAATTAATGGATAATTATCAATATTGATTTACAGTTATCAATTAACTTAATTAATCTACTTCAGAATGATTAAGTAAGTGATATTTTTCCACTGTACCACATTACAACTCATGAAGAGGCTTGGGTTTAGTAAATGGTTGTGCAGAAAGCTGATTTGCCCTAGATCATGCTCAAAAGCGATCACTTTGTTAAGGCTGTGAACCTATACAATTAATTTAAGAAAAAACATAAAATTAAAGCAGAATTAACTGTTGTTAATGTATAGTTCTTAGCCTCTAGCATAAACTCACTCCAAATATGGGAAAACATTTTTTTAATTTAAAAATAGTAATAACTGCTAGAGTTTGGAAGCGCAGACACGCAGAGCTCATGAGGGAAGTATGGAGAAAGAGGAAGGAGGAAAACCTAAACATGATATTCGCGTGGCCTCTTTAAGGCCTTTTCACGCTAAAAAAAACAAAAAAAAAATGCTGGAGTGTATTGTCAAGTAATTTATTTCGTTGGATACAGAAAAAAAGCTATTATATTATATACTTTATTTGTGCAAATTATTTATGGGCTTATAGGCTTATACTTGTGCTGTATTTATAATGTACTTTTAACCAGAATGAAGAGAATGCTATTTAAGTGAAAAATTCTTATTTGTACACAAACTAAAATTAAATTGATTATTTTCATTTATAATTTTTTCCATATTCTATTTTCATTTTTAAATTATTTTATTATTAAATGGTTAAATTGTGAATTCTTTATTAATTATCAATCCAAAAGTATTTATGGATAAGTAAAATATTTTCTAAAAGAAATATACTGATATGATTAATAAAAATCATATAATTGTATTTTTACCTACTTATCGTTAAAAGATAAACATTCAAAGTTTTTTAAAAATATTTTAATATTTAATATTAAGTTTTTTAATGCTACGTTAAAAAAAAAAAAAAAATACAATTACTACATCCTTTTGAAAATGAAACCATCTTAAAAAGCTTTTAAGCGGTTGCTATTACAACTTAAAATGTGTTTAATATGTTCAACCCCCTATAATTTGTTAATCACTGTATTGAAAACTCGATCCTACTAGTTAAGAAGGTATTTTATCAAGCATAGTTATGTTTAGAATTTTAATGATTCTTATAATTTTTTGATTTAATATAATAATTTAATTCGAATATTAAATGATAATAATGTCTACTCATCCCTCTTTCCTCAATCTCCCAGCGTTCCTCAAGGCAGTATCCTCGGCCCTATTCTCTACACAGTTTATACAGATGCCATCCCAACTCACACTAATACTATCCTTACCACGTATGCGGATGACACATTTCTATTATCTGTCAACATTGATCCAGTTATAGCATCCCGTACTCTTCAATCCCATATCACTGACCTTGAAAATTGTTGTCAAAACTTGAGGATTAAAATAAATTCACACAAATCTCATCAAATCACCTTTACCCTCACCAGGGACTTCCTGCCCCCCTGTATCGTTTAATAACATCCCTCTAAGTCCTGTAGTTCAGATCCGTTACTTAGGAACGGCTCGCCGTTTCAGGCTACTTCAACATTTACTAGACAAACGCTCTAAGCTCCCAATTAATTACAAGAGACTCATATACAAAAAAATCTTTAGACCCATCTGGACTTACGGAATAGAGCTTTGGGGCTCCACTAGCCATCGAATTCTTCTCGTATTCAATCCTCACAATCCAAAATCCTTCGTAAAATCCTCAATGATCCTTACTTTGTTATCCATAATGACCTTAACGCCCCGTTTATTGCTGATTTGGCCCGAATCCGATGTCAATATTTTCATGACAACCTTCATTTCCACTCAAATCCACTAGTTTCAAACCTTGCAAGCTCTTCAATTCCTGATAAACCACCGAAGGGTCTGAATAGAAGATGGCCTCGTGACCTTCTAAGCTCAACCTTTTATTTGAGTACTACCACCGGGTAGTTTCTCTACTTGTATTTTCATGTCAATGTATTCATTCATTATATTTACTTTATGTAATCTGTATACAGTTGTAAATTTCAATAAATATACTTTTTTTTTTTAAATTCGAATATTTAATGGATATAATGGTATAATATAATATGAAAATATAATTTAATATATTAATCTCGAGGCCCGAGTACCACCTGATGCTGTGATGGCCTGTAGATAGCCTAACCCTTGGTACTTGACCCACAGGTGGTACAATTAACCCTTTGACCTAGACGGTCATTTTTAGAAGGGATTTCCCACTCTTAGCCTCTTGAATCAACTACATGACTTAGCTTCACCTATTCACTTAATATCTCTTCATTTATGATTAATAATACCAGTTATTATCAAACTAACAACAAATATAAAAAATTATTTGAATAAAAAATAATCTACAAATTATATAGCCCTTTACTTTCTAACTAATTTTTTTAATTTCGAATAGTCAGACTGTCCAAATTTGTTTTCTATTAATTATAGTTTCCAAATAGTTTTCAGGTGGTTTTACAAACTGAAATGTTTTTTAAATTAATTATGAAAGAAAAGATTTTAAAACTATTTAACAACTTTTGATAAAATAATCTAGGTTTTTTATTATCAGTTATTGTGGCTAATACCTCCCTATATATCTACGAACAATAGCCCCCTCCGAACTATTTACAGGTCTTGATTTATTTTATTCTTTCAGCGAATATTATATTTAAAAGTAAGAAAGAAACTATACAACTACAATCCATAAAGGGTGTCTGGTTCAATACATAGTAGTGGAGTCTAATATTTTTAAGCAAACGATTTCAATGGCGGATTCTTTCAAGATCAATAATTCGAGTAATGATAATAATAATATCCGGCGCAACAACTCGTCACTGAGTCTGGGCCGCCTCCAGCATTCTCCGCCAATAAGGTCTATCCTGCGCAGCATCCCTCCAGGTTCTAGCATTAAGAAGGGTACGTGCATCCTCCGTTACAGTTTCCATCCACCTCACGTTTGGTCTCCCTACTCTCCGTGTGCCATGGACTCCTTCTGTGAGGTTCTTCTTGGGAATCCAAGTGTCTTCCATCCGTGCCACTTGACCTGCCCATCGTAGTCGGCCAAGATTGATTGTCCTGACAACATCTGAGGTCTTATAGAGGTCGTAGATCTCTCTGTTGCATTCCCCCCACTTTTATTGGTCCGAAAATCTTCCTCAGAATTGTCCCCTCGAAAATTAAGAGCCTTTTCTCGTCTGCCTTTGTTAGAGGCTAGGCCTCTGAGCCATATGTGAGTACCGGTCGAATCAGGGTTTTGTAGATCAGCAGCTTTGTCTGACCAGAGAGGAACCTGCTAGTTAGTTGCTTCCTCCGCCTATAATAGCACCTATTAGCAGAATTAATTATTCTCCTTATCTCCTGAGATATGTCATTTTTTGGATTAATTTCTGTCCCTAAGTAGACGAAGCTGTCAACGCAATCGAATCGGTACTAACCAACTTCGAAGTAATCCTCTTTATCTTTCTTTCTTTATTTTCTTAAAATTATCCCAATAGGTCTATAAATGACTTCTTAGTTTTGTAAATAGTTTGATTCTTTTTATGATCAGACATTCATGCTAAGGTTAACGTCTTAATTTTTTCTTCGATTCCCTTTTGATCAGACAGCAGGACCGCATGGAATTATCCCAACATTTAGACCCTACGAGCGGAGGTCGCCCAGCAAACTGGGACAGCCCTTTCCAGAAGTCACCCTTCAGGAAGTTTGAGTCGGAATTACTGAGCTGTGGGGCAGGGAAGTTGGAAACTCCTGGGCCAGATCTCCAGGGAATGACCCGGGGGTGAAGAATCGTCTGAATGACATAACAAAAGTTGTTCAAAATAATATAATTTGATTTCATTTAAAATTATATTACTGTATAATTATTTGCTATATGATTACAGAAAAAAAATCAAAAACATATTTAAAAACACATAAGCTACAAATGATTCTTTGTAGCAACATAACGCTAATTAAAAGGGGCGACCTGTGGTCTTGTGGTTAGCATAACAAACTACTAAACCCAAGATCGCGGGTTCGTAGCCCGGCAGGTTGCCCTAGGATTTTTCAAAGTGAGTAAAAAATCCTTAGTTACGCCGTCCTTCGGAAGGGACGTTAAACGAGGGTCCCGAGACTGTACGATGTCAGGTCTCGTTAAAAATCCTTATCCTAATTAAACCTAGATAGCCAAAAATTATGACTCCCGATGTAGCATCGCCCGATTAGCGATAGCAGCATAGAGTGACGTTAAATGAACTAACAAGGGTAACCAGGTTTGAAAAAATGAATAAGTTTTGGGAACGGAAGAGGAGAAAGGATCACAACTAATATTTGAAAGACTATTACATAAAGGATTGATTTAAGTGCTCCAATGTGGGGGTAAACTAAATGTAAAAAACAAAGAAATATACTCATTTATTGGATACAATTTTGTAAGAATTTCAATTTTTAAATTTGTAAATACTTTCAATTAATTGAAAAATCTATGTTCACAGTGTTGAACAAGTAAATTTATTAAATGAAAAAAAAAATGTACCACTACAACCAATGAATGTCCTGTCGTTCATTTCAAGGTAGAGACTATACTGCTTCGTGGACAACGGTTGTCCTGGGAGGTGATTTGTCCTAGGTCACGCTCCGCCCCTAGATTTTCCACCTTATTTTGGGTACCCACTTTGTAGAGGCGGTGTTAGCCCAAGGAGGGTATTAGATCTCTGAGGATACATCTCCGGCTGTCAAAAGACTAGTAAAAAGTCTGTCAGCGAGCGAGAACTTTCGGCACGGCAACTCGGCGCTCGACCACTGAGCCATTCCACTCTCTTAAATTAAATAGAAGAAAGACAAATATTTTCTCCAAACTGTCTATTTATGGATGAAAATTATCATCTAACCGGAATTCTGAAAAAAAAACTTTATGGAATTATCCGATTGTTGAAATTGAAGACGGTTCGGGAGGGGGGGGGGGGTTGAGGATACAAATGAGAAACCTTGCAAAATCCCAACCCTTCCATTTCCGGGCGCAACTTTGTTGCTCTCGTTGGTTCATTTGATCTCATTTTGACGCTTTCGCGAATACTTTGTAGATGTTGGCCTTCTCCTCGTGCCCTAACAAAGGAAAGTGGGGAAAAATAAAAAAGGAAAGAGGGGGAGGGAAAAAAGGAGAGGAGGAAATCCTTGATTAAAGGGAAAACAAAAGTTTCAAAAAGTCTGTGTAAGTTGGGGGCGGCCTCTTGGGTTAATGTGTTGAGGCGGGATTGGATATTCCTGGCCCCAACATTACCTCCCCAACCTATTAACTCTTGTAAGGCGGTTTAATGTCCGCAATCGCCCGCCCCACCTCCCTTCTAAATTCAGACTTTATAATATTACTTGCCTAATTTCGTATTTAAATCAATATCAAATCAACCGAGATAGTAAATTTTAAAAGGCCATTAATACTGCCTTTAATTACATAGGGCTAACCCATAAGAAGTGATACAATGAGGGTTGCTTGAACAATTTTAAATATATATGTTTTTTATGTATACGATTACTCTATGATTGAGAAGATCAAAACGTTCTTAAACGTTTTTTATCTTGCGTTGTTCCTGAATGGAGGTCATTTTTATTTGTTAGTGCACGAATATCTATGCATAGGTTTACATGTTAATTGACATGTTTTTTATTCAAAGGGAGTGGAGTAACATAGTGGTAAAGTTCTGAGTTGCCGTACCGTAGATCCTGTGTTATTATGACATGTTAGTTACTGGGGATCGACCTTGAGGGATCTGGAGGTCCTCCTGCGGATCACGCAGTCTCTATAAAGTTGATACACTTAATGTGGGGAAACCTGGCGGCTGAGCGTGAGGTTATGTGCCCGAAAGCACATAACACTGCAAGGTTTCCCTCAACTGCAAACTCAACTGCAAGGTTTTCCTCCAATCGCTACCCCCTTTTTACAGGCTGGCTGAGCGAGCCCCAGGAGTGTCGGTATAGGTTTTTATAGGATTATAGGATAAAACCTTTCAGCATAGAAAGTTAGGATTCTACCCACTGAGCTTCCCCGCTTTATTTTGGTAATGTTAGCTTAAAATAATAAAGATTTAATACCATCAATACATAAATATATAGACCATTCGAAGAACATGGTTTGTATTCCATTGGTCTATACTATTTTGTAGAAAAGAATTTCGCATGACATGCGGGTTCAAGTGGTACCGATCAGCTGATCAGACTATAACTCGAATGGAACGACAAACAAAACACGAATTATTATTCCTAAATATTATCCAAATGAGCCAGATACGAAATGCTAGTGTTGTTCATTTCTGTAATTCCAATAGATTTATTTCGATGCAGTAGGCTAAGGTATGATTACTTATTCATCATAACATTCCTGTAAAATATAATTGTAAACTCATATATCGATTAAGATTGAAATCGATACATCACAATGGGCCTCCTCACATCGACACTTTGACAAATCTACTAACGACCCACAATCATCTCACTCAAACTCAATGGGACACGGTACTACTTCAAAGAATCTGGATCCAATTTATTTTAAGATTGTTTGTTGTTGCTTTTTCTTCGAAAAATAAACAAATTAAGATGTTGTTTTGGGGTAATTATTTCTTGAATTATTGAGGGGGACCAAACTGGCTTTTAGGAAGCTTTAAATATTCAGGAGCTGCACCTCCTTGCTAGAGAACTTAACGAGGGATAGGGTTCCCGTAACTTCTCTCACGTCTTCTTCGTTTAATGATTGTTATTACCTTCAATAATGAACTAATAATAATGAGATACATTTTTTAATAATATCTACTAGATATCTGTTAGTGAAAACTAATGAAGAATCTAAATAGTTTTTAAAGTTTCTTAAGGGATAATAAACGGTTCCTTCAGGAAACGATGTATTCGATACAAATGCAAAGTATCATGAAGTATCTTCTACTACATTGCTGTTTGCTAGTGTGTAGATCACTGAATTGCAAGTCGAAGGTCCCGGATTTAAATCTGGCTATGACAGACAAATTATTTATTTATTTTTAATTATAAAAGAGCAACGGATGGTCCCTGTGAAACTAATGTAGATCTCCTGGGTACCCTTAATATGGAGGTTGAGCGTGATATCGACCATATGGTGGATATCTACCTCCCTGCACAACCGTTGTCTTTGAAACAGTACATACTCTAACATATACTGAATTTTTTATTTTATTTTCACATCCTCTAAGATTTTATTTAAAATATATGTACAATTTACAATATATATGCCTGCAAATGCTTCTATATAAACAAAAGCCTTGTGTCACCTTTCGGTATTTTAAGGCACTACATCGGGCTACAACTTGTTCTTTCTTAATTTCAGTATATATTGCTAGTTGAAAACATATACTGAAACTAAGAAAGAACAAGTCGTAGTTGTACAAGTTTATTATTTTTTCGGGAGGGGATTCGACTTTGCACATTCCCTAGGTCCGCCATTAACAATAACTATAATATATTATAATGGATTACTTAACATTTTTGATTATTTCAGAAGTGAGGTTCACTGTTGTATATCCCAATTTCACCTAGACATATGACAATAATCACGATAAAGAAATTTTTGTTTTTTTATATATCGTTACAACTCTCATTCCCACACGTGGTGGCAATGTTTTTTCCAGATTTGGCTGCAGAGTTTCCAAGTATAAACTCATAAAAAAGTACAGGAATATCAAGTGTTTCCAAGGCCATACTTGATGAAATTCAAAATAATGTTCATTCAACTGTAGTGATAGTAAGTATTATAAAAAAAAATAACAGCACACTAAAATCTGTAAACATAAACATAGTAATCAACGTATGCCCGCTAATGCAACTTTGAATAAAAACCGACATTTAATATATAACGACCTAACATACATAAGTATGTTATATCATTGAAAAATGTTGATTTTACTTTTTTCTTGTGTGGTGTAATATCATTTTCATATATTCATAAATGTTTTATCAATTTTATTATGTAATTTAATGGTCAGCCTACAAAATTGATTACCGTATTTATTTTTACAGTTTCCGATAATTATGTAGCGTAAATTCATTATAGTTAATTATTATTTTATTGGTTGCCACGGTATAAGAATAATATCAGCATTGTTAATTATTAAACCGACGGTTAAAACGTAAAAATAAATGTTCTAATCAAATGTTTTAATAGTTTTGAAAGTAGAACCCCGGAGCGAAATTAAATTGAAAAAAAAATCTAGGAAAATAAAATTGAAATTCACTAAAAGTTTTAAGAGTAGAATAAAATTAAGAAGCGCAACTTTTCTCCTTTTTTTTCAAACTCTCTTTTTTCTTTTTCTGAGGATCATTTACTCCCCTCTTATTAAAGGATCCTCGAGAGATTAAATTCAATAAAAGTCTGACGAGTAATTTTTTTTTTAATTATTCCACCTGTAAAACTAATCTGTAACAAGTCTATTCATTATTGGAGCAGCAGGTATTACTGTAAGAAATATTGCAAATCAGATTTGCAAAGGCTAATATGAAACAAGATATGTAAAACAACGTAGAATAAGGGATTATGTTACGAAACATGTTATAAATTATAATGACTATATTTCAACATTTGTACATAATTAAAACATATATAGTAAATCTAAAGGCTCGATTAATATGAAATGTCCGTTTTCAAAGGAAAGGTTATCTAGTATATCAACTTAATACAGTAAAAACATTTTTATTTGAACATTTTCCTTCATTTTCTACACACTTTTCCCAACTTGCTATCAAACATTCCTATTAACTAATGCTGGTCGGTTTTTGATAAGATTTGTTGATATTGCTTTATGCCTACGATCTAGATGTGATGGTTTCACCTATGGATAGAAAGGATAAATGAATTATTTGTTTGCGAATTAATTAGTATCGCTTGCTAAAAATTCCTAAAACCTACGGTGAATGGTGGTGTTCATTACAAAAAAAAAATTGCATAAAAATCGCTTACTTATATAGTAATATTTAATGGAATACAAACTTATGTACATCTGTAAATCAGTAAACATATGTAGTGATAGTAAGTATCATAAAAAAGAGAAGATTAATAATAGCTCATTACAATTTGTAAACATATTCATACAAAACGGCAGAAATCCACCGATTCCACTTTGAAAATTAGCAATAATAAAAAGGTACTTTCATATAAAACAACCCAATATTAAAATCATGTTGTTTATAAATTTGGGTATTGTGTTATCTCATATCGCTCCTTTAAAAGAACAACAACATAACTAAAAAATCGGTATTTTTGAGTTAAGCCTTCATTAGCAATTGTATTGGTAAAGGGAATTTTAATTCAGAAACGAAATTCCGATTCCAACATTTTTTTTAAATGGAGCCATATTTTGAGTTTTATCATGTTAGGACTTAACTTTTATGATAATAATGACAAAAGTTAAAAACAAAAAAGTTTCAAACTTTTAAAAATTTTATTATGGTTAATAAAATAATTTCAATGCCATCGTAACAAAAGTAATGCCTTGCTTTACCAATGCCCCAAAATTATTAATTTTTCACATGGAACTTTCAAATAACTCTATTGAGAAAAATAGATTATTTGAGTTAGGACATTGTTCTTTTGAAGGAGTAATATGTTTTTTGTTTTTTTAAAGTTGTACATGTTTGGAACTTGGAAAGTCTTAAATAAGAAGAAGACATAAATTAAAATGAAAAACGTTTCGAGCGTTTAAATAAAGAATTTCTCTACCATAATTACAATAGGATTGTTTCGTTTGGTATAGTAAAGACCTATACTAATTTTTTCATTTTTTTAATTTATCTGATTTAATTTTGACAAGACATGGAACTATCAAATACCTCTGTTGAAAAATTAGTTTTTTTTTTAGTTATGACATGGTTCTTTTTAAAGAGCAACGTGTAGAAGTGCTGGGAGGTTTTCTTCAAGGTGGCGTTGTGGTTACTCTGTTTTATAACTTATATTTGTTAGACACTAAATAATAAAATTTATAATATAATATATATTATAATTTTGTTTCATAACAAGGACAAAGTAATCACAAAGCGGCTGAGGAAGAAGAGGGGCCAGGCTACTGCAACAAAGCAGGGGGGGCCAGGTCGATAATATAAGCCCCCCTCCTGGGTCCTCTGTACCAGATCTAATTAAACAGCTTCTTATTTCTCGCCTGGAGCGGCTCCAAGGACCCGTCTCTCCAGCGGATACTCTGACACTTCCTGGAATACGAGCTCGGAAATAGAAACCGACTGGAGGAATGATAAGTGCCACTTTAGTGAAAATGAACAGATTGCTATTTCCCAAAAATACCAACTAATCAGAATTTTGACATTGACCAACAAATATCCAAAAATATCTTACCTATCTAGCAGAATAGAAAAATAATTAATACTGGGACCTGGTCCAAGACTATCAGATGTGTACAAAATTATTTGAATAAATATCTGGCCAAGAGGCCACATATAAACTCAACACACATTATGATGCAGTATTTACATAAGCGCTTGAAAATAAATATAAAATAGAAGGTAAGTTCTGGTAAAGGAAAAAAAATAGTGAAAATTTATATAAAAAAGATTTAAACTAAGAAAAAAAAAGCTCATAGTATATATAAAAAGTTATGACTTTATACATGAAGAATATTGACAGTAAGTTATACATTACTTGTGATGTATAGAAGCTATTAATTATTACTGATTATAGGAT
Organism: Troilus luridus; assembly: GCA_964056705.1. NCBI lineage: Eukaryota > Metazoa > Arthropoda > Insecta > Hemiptera > Pentatomidae > Troilus > Troilus luridus. Next base: position 30,004,770 of record OZ057416.1, read on the forward strand.
ATCAAGGAATTTAGGAGATGTAGGACAAGCATGTATTTGGATGTGGATAAGGAAGAAGCATGGGGGATATCAGGAAGGAGCGAGTTCCAAAATGTTGCGTAAGGGGTGAAAAAGGAACGTTTCAATGTTATTTAAAGAAATAAATAATCTTATATAGATTAAACCAGGTATGTCTTAGAACTTGTACACTTAGTACTACAGCTTCTTCGGATATGAAGAATCGCTAATCCTGAAGATCCTGGTGAGAATAATGAAACAAACCTATTAAATTATTGTATTCTCATCGATCCTTGAAAAGTGTGTAAAGTTTCAATTTAATTATATGTTTTTAAGTAACCGAAAAATGACTTCTAAGAATTCTTATAAGATTCCATTATATGCACAAGTACAAAGCGTTTTATTTATTTATGGAATAGAACTTGACAAAAAAAAGAGTAAAGTTTGCAATGATAAGGAGATCAAGTATAAATATAGCCACAAGGTGGAAAGATGAAAGCCACGTTCTCCCACGCGCTAAAAAGCTCTTTACAGGTTTTTCTATACTCAGTGCTTTCAAGGACCTCGCACCATAACCGATTGTACCCACACATAACTTCTTTTAAGATCGTAATTGTATTCAATTATGTCAATCCTCAAAAATGTAAAATAAATAATATGACAAGATGACACAGGTTGTTGCAGACGAAAAAAGGTTTTATATAAATTAATAATTACTTTGCAACCAGTTAACTAAGCTAACATAGCTGGTTAAATAATTGTTTAATAACTTAATTTAATTATGAAAGATCAATAATGTAAAATTTTAAATTAATCTAAAACAAAAATGTTTCGGGTTTACAAGTTAGTGCTGTAGGAATCTTTCTATCACACAATGGATATAATGATTGGTGGAATATGGTTAATAGGGAAGAAATGTTATGAATAGTTATGAGCCACAGATTTTATGCAAATAGTGTTGGTGTACCGTGCTTTTCTTAGGATGGGAACTACTGAGATATAAATCCTATTGGCCAAAGTTAATTATGTACACACAAATATATATATATACAAACTGTTCTTTTAAGACACATAAAGGTTAGGTTAAATAATAGAGTCAGTACTATTTCTAGGACAACGGTTGTGAATTGTCCTATGTCCACGCTAATCCGTCAAGATTTCCCCCAATTTTTATAGAGAATGGGCGAACTCCATTAGTGTCTCCAGATCCCAAGGGTTCATCTGTGGCTTTTAACAGTTTAAATGATTTATCTGTTACAGCCGGATTTGAACCCGGGATCTTCGGCAGCAACTACAACTAGAGCTCTACCACTGATCGACCCCATATATATTTAAAATAAAAATAAAACATCTATAATACACTGTATGTAATAAAATCTAGTTCGCAATCGAAATACTTTTGTTACATTTATAATTTTAATAATTTAAATATGTTCCAACTTTTTTTCAATTGTTCATTCAAATACAGAGCTTTATTACACCAAAATAAATATATATTGGCATAAATAAAGACAAGTTATTCAATATATATGTAGTTATTTACTACAACCTAGTGGTAGTACTCATAACATATTTCAATTTAAAACCGCATATATTTGTGAAAATAATTGCTACGAAATGGCTACCCTTTGCAAACCACGTATGACAAAAAAGTTTAAAATGTTAAAAATTAACTGACCACTGTTACTGGATCTAATCTTCTTATATACATTAATTAACTTTCACTTATTAATATTCCTTTTTTTCTCGTATAATCTAAATAGCTTCAGTACTGTATATATTTAAACTATTAGTTGATCTAAAGCTATAATGAAAAGTAAAGCCTTTTTTTTATTTTTGGAAAGTATCCTTATCTTAGGAGTAAAATAATGAAAATAAGAAAAAGTAGAAACGGCTTTATAAACTTGATTAAGTGCTATTAACTTCTATAGTAATTTCATCGAATAACCTCATACTGAAATGCACAAGCGAAGTTACAGAAGGCGGTGGCTTAGATTTGGAAAGAATTGAAATTTACGCAAATGGCTGTTCTGTTAGACACTAGTAGAATTAATTTTCCCTCGAATTTTGAATTTCGGGATGTGCATTTGATACTAGAGGAATTTGAACGAAAAATTAACTGGGAAATAGTAACAAGCATTTATTGAAAAGTTATAAAAATGTCATTTGGAACTTACGAGAATAATACAGCAAAATCTTAATTCATATACCGATCGCGTTCTTGTTAAGGGAGGAAAAAGTCTCGAGAGCGTACTAGAGGACCGGTCCTCGAAAGGACATGCCACATGATATCTACTTGGAGGACCAAAGAAAGGATGTTCGACCAATTTAAGGACCACGGTAGAACGAGCTTTTTGAAAAGGAATTATTCCAGGCTGGACCGACTCCAAGACCGAGCCACTTCCAGATGTGGCGGGACGTTGCTGGAGGATAATGTGCTCTGGATGATAATGGAGAATTGAGTTGATAATGGGCAGGGTTGTATATCGTTCTAAGCTTGGATTCTTCCGCGCAGTTTGTTCTATTTAAAGCACCTCTTACATTTTATATTGTCATTAAATCCTCGGGCGAGAGTATCTCGCTAGAAGTGTATTGGACTTTTAAATGTCTTTGGAGTAACAATATCTATACCAACATCCAATAGGAAATATAGCTATATTGCAAGCATTTGACATATTTAGTTCATATCTATACTTATATAGAAAGCGTAGAAAAGCAGGAGAAATGCATGATGTATACAGTGTGAATCAAGTTATTCCGATGAAAACAAATATTTATGTGGTTCAAAAAATATTATACGAAAAGCTACGAGATATAAATGTAGGTTTCGTACATTCTATCTATGCCTCCATAGAATGTATGGAACCTACCATACTCAAGATTGCGGGTTCGCATCCCGGTAGATAGACCTAGCGGTAGACTTCAAGGGAGTAAAGAATCCTTGGTTATGCCATCCTCCAGGAGGGACGTAAAATGAGGGTCTTTTGCCTATGCGATGTCAGGTAAGACATAAGGATTAAGGACTATATTGTATCGTTGAACAAATAGGCCAAAGGTAGATTTTATTTTAATGGTACTTTTTCATAGAGATTGGGTAAGCCTCTGGAGGGTTTATAGATCCCTTAAGGTCGATTCACAGACTGACTTCCCTTTCCTCAACCAGTCTCTATTAAGTGGGTACCCTCATGAGGCGCAAAACATAGCTAAAACAAGTTTGTTTATTTGTGTGGGGAGCTATCTCGAATCCGGAATGTTCATTGGCAATGATCATTATCATAAAATATTGGACAAAAATCTCATAATAAAAAGTAAACCAAAAAAAAAATTTCTACAACCCATGAAGCGTCTGGGGTTCATTGCATGGTTGAGACCGTAATGTTTCTTAAACAACGGTTGTGCAGGGAGTTGGTTTGTTCTAGATCACGCTCAACCACCAGATTTCCCTCCTTATTTTGGATAACCACATTATGGAGGCTGGGTGAGCCACAGAAGGGGCCTAGAACAAATAAAATCCACCTCCGGATTAAATTAAAGTCTGCCAGCGAGCGGGATTTAAACCAAGGACCTCCCGCACGGCAACTCAGCGCTCTACCACTGAGCCACTCTGCTAAAAAAAAAATAAACAACAGAAAAAAAAGTTTTCAAATTATATCTAGAATAAAATAAAATAAAAGGGGTGATATTCCATCTGTGTAGTAAAAATCTGGAAATATCATCTAAGAAAGAAATGGGATTTTCTTGAAACGATTACAGATATAGGCAAGTAAAATGAACAATAGCACCAAATTAAAAACCCATTGTTTCGCTATCATCCGTTTATTAAAAATCACTAATAAAATGTTATGTTTCATGGTTTTTATTTCATTTTTGGCACCTCATATAGCTAATCAAATTAAAACGCCTAGAACTAATTCCCTTGATCAATTAAATCGGAGATCCGATAGATAGTGGAACAACCGGGCTGATTAAACCAAAGCCTCCCGAGCCCGGGCGGGTTCAAAACAGGGCAAGTTTGTTCAGGGCTTACGTCAACTGCATACGGACCGCAGACCGCACTCCACCAACTTCCTGTTCGGTGACGTTCTAAACCCCTCCTACCTCCTCCTCGGGAAACCCACTCTTAGGTAGGGAGGGTAGGGAGGTTAGGGGGACTAGGGAGGGTTCTCACATTCCCAGGTAGGGATCGGAAGGAGGTTTCGCCACGATGCATAGCCAGGATTACGAAGAACAGATTACCTTCTGGTTTCTAGCCAACTTTTGCTGCAAAATATATATGCTATCATATTTTTCTAAACATAATTGCTAACAATAAATAATGCTAGGAAAAAAATTAAAATAAAATCAGTATTTCAATAGAGACATTAGGAGTAGAGACAATACTGTATCTGTACTCTATCCAAGACAACAGTAGTGCAAGGAGGTCACAGATAGGTGTTGCTTTGAATCAATACTACCTTGTTTATATGGACCGGGTAAGCCCCTGGAAGGTCTAAACATCCCATAGAATAAGTAATAATATCTGTATTAACATAACCCCTGTTAAAAGAATACGTAATAATATCTGAAACAGCTGCATTTGACAGCAAGCCTCTATAACGTGGGGACTCTTAATTGAATATAATGTATTCAATAAAGACTCAAAGCGAGGTTTAAAAACGATTGTTACTAGTAATTCTGGTTTATAGTTATGAATTATAGTATTGGATAAAAAATTAACACATTTAATAGTAAATAAATTTTAAAAAGCTATTTAAGAATGAAAAAAGTCATAAAGAAAATCTAAACCTAGGGAGAAAATCCTCAACATAGAATTACTATAGTAAACAAACATTAATAACATTATGACAATGTATATTTATTTATAACTTTTTATTAATCATTTTAATTTTTCAATATTTTTATTTTGAAGAGAAAAGATTTCCCCTGGCCGGGATTCGAATCCGGGTTGTCCGCCTCTTCGTGGCACCGCTCTTACCATTTGAGGTACCAGGGGTCGCCTCTCAATCAGGACAAATCCGTTCTCTTCACCGATCCTATATCCCTGTGTTCTTGCAATTTTGCGATGTATACACGAGGAAGAATGTTCATTGAACATTACTTTAATTAGGATCTTGTTGACTTACTTCATTATATTTTTTATAACTTTTTATTAATTATTTTAATTTTTAAATGTTATTGTTTTGAAGAGAAAAGATTTGCCTTGGCCGGGATTCGAACCCGGGTCGTCCGCCTCTCCGTGGAAGCGGTCTTACCATTTGAGCTACCAGGGGTCAATTTATTTATATTTTATTTATTAGTATAAATAGCGGTAACATTATAAATTAAAATCAGTATTTATTTCTATTTTATTTAAATATTTTTATTTGTATTATTTGTTTTTTATTTTACTTATTTGTTATTATTTTACTTATTTATTTTAATTTTATTTTACTTATTTTTTATTATATTTATTTATTATTATTTACTTCACTGATTTATTTTTTATTTTATTAATTTAATATTATTTACTGTATTTATTTAATTGTATTACATTTTTTTTTAGTTTATTTATTTTTTAGTAAGTTCTTTATTACGTTTTAGTTTAATTATTTACTTTATTTATTTATTTGTATTTCTTAAATTATTTATTCATTTGTATTTTATTTAGTATTTATTTATTTATTTTTTAAGAATAGTTAATCTCTTGGCAGTTCTATTCCCATTAATCCTGCAGCAGTCCTACATCCAAGCATTACGCAGGCCTATACCCGGGGAAGCGAACGCTTGGCTTCAGAAGACGGTTAATTTAGCTGGAGGAAGTTAAGAGAGATAACCTAACTGAATTTCTTGACTGTAAGTGGCAGTGAATAAGTACTCGCGGTATTTTCGTCTCCACATCTCCACATCTAGCAGCCATCAGTTAAACTGATTGTATCTCGTTTGCAAGCATTTGTATATATTTCCTACCGTTTGTAAATTTACATGTAACAAATGAAGGATGCTTTATTAAAATGGGGAGGGATGATTCGGTTTTGCCGGATGTGGTGCATATGGGGGCTTAAACGAGTTTTCCATCCTGCCAGAGATGGTGAAATAAATTTGTTTTGTTTTTTCTTATTCATACAATTCATGTATATTATGATTAGAATATATTTTATGTAATGTGAATTGTATATACAGTCAGCTTGGAAGTTATAGATAGCTTTTCACCCCTACGGCACAATTTCTTCTTATTTTATTTTATTTTTTCAAAGTATGTAGATCAGAAAGATGTGTAAAAAACAGTAGAAATTTAACTAAATTTCAGCAGAACAAATTAAAACTCATGGTAAAATAAAAAAATAAAAACTGGTGACCATATAACCTCACTTTTGTTACAATTTGAAGAAGAAGACATCAAAGACAGGGAGCTCTATTGTTTCCAAGCCAACGGTTGTACAGTTTTATAGAGGATGGGCAAGTCCCTGTAGGGTCTACGGATCCCATAGGGTCGATTCCCAGATATAAATAATATGTTGAAGTATCTACAGCAGGTGGTTCTGACTGTTATAGACGGGAACTGTGGGATCTGGAGACCATGGGGAAGAAGCCTGATGTGTGATCTCGGCCGTATTATCTTCCTCAACAATCCTTGTCTTAGAAAAAAAGTCCACTATCTATCAAATGGGGAAATCACGATCCTTACAGGTTGTAATGGTACAGCTCTGTTTTTATTTTTCATAGTCATATTCTGCCCTCTTGAACTGCTTTACTGGAGGCGTTCTGTACAGCTCTCTGCAGCTTATTCCACTGTGGGCCCCTCTTTTCGAAAGCTTTCTTCCTAGGTCGTTTTCCCTTCTCTTTTTTTTTATTTGTATTCATTTGGTATTATTTTTATCTTGATCGAAGGGAAATAATTTAATTGCACATTATTTTTCCAAACTATTAAGAACTGCTTCAGGTTGTATTGCTTTTCACTTTGTACCAGATATCTATTCCACCGGGACTAACCCAATTCCGAAGAAGGTAGAGGCTCCATTCCACGTCTTTCTGAAGTTACATCCCTAATGCTGGAAGATTATCTATGTAAACTCCGGTTGACTCCCTGGAAATTCGTCAGAGCTATTAAATATTAGGAGGGCTATTAATAGGCTAAGAGCTAAATACCCAGGCCCCACAAATATCTTGCGGGGTAGAGCCTCTCTTCTGAATAACTTATGATTCGTTTGTGGGAGAACCAGGGACCTACCACTAACTCACTGAAGAGCTTACTAACTGGCTCACTTAATAAATTAGTCTGGATACTCGGTTATAGCGCCTTATACATATATAACGCTACGCTGGCTTATATTCGATAACCGTGGCTATACAAAATAAATTAGTACTTTGTGTATATATATATCCATGTTCTTTGTAGGGATGCTTCTGTTCTCTGGCCAGCTTTCAAAGGTTCAGAGAGGTAAATTTCATTTTACTATGTGTTTTGTTTGGACGAAAATTTGTTTCTATCAATTGTGCCTTTAGTGTAATATTTTACTAGACGATAAAAGTAAAATTAAGTAAATATTTGATTTAATATCTTTATTAATTAATTAGAGCCTTGAGAATGAAATTGTATTAATGATTTCATATACTCTTTGTTTATATAGCATTAAAATAATAGTACGTTTTCTTTTTTTCCATTTTTGATTTATATTATAGATAAAGTAATATAATATATAGGTTATTAGTAAAAACATCTAAATATTATTTCTCTGCATTCTCTCGAAGTCCATAAATCGAAACATCGGAATTCGAAGCAACTTGTTTTGTATTTTAAATCGATGTATTCCATTTAAATTAAAAGTGGTATATTTTGTGTACCGGCTTAAAGATATCAGGAACAGTGGCTTTGTGATACACATCTTTATTAAGTTAAAAAATATTTATAATTTAACTGATTGACTACTAGGCAAAGACAAAACTAAACATTGTTTTATATAACTGAGATTTTTAAACTATCAATCTCATCCTTAACATAAATAATTGAAATAATAATTCAAAATAATATATAGGAAAGAAGCTGGAAATAGCCCTAACTTTGGGTGTTCGAAAATCAAGAAGTCTTCTAACATTCCTACGTTCCGTATTAGCTTTTAAAAAATTCACGAACGGAGACTCCAGGTGGAAAGAACTTATATCCCCAACCAATATTTATTGTGTTACGCAATTCGTCTCAATATCAAGAGTGTAACTCTAGTTTAAAAATGTATTATCCTATATTTTACAAACTATTGATTTAATAGATATAACTTAATAAATTTAAATTTATGAAATGTTTAAAATAGCACATCATTACGAAAAGGCATTAAAGATAAATAAACTGAATTTACTTAAAAATTGCATGAATACGAACATTTTAGTGAACGTCGATTACATAATCATTGAAACTACATTGTACGGGAAGTATGATTCGTAAACGTTCCATTATTTATGTACCTGAAGTACATGAATAAAATTGTAAGAATTTTTTGTTAAGTTGTTTTAAAGATACGATCTTAGTACACACGCACCTACGCAGGAATTAAGAAATAACGTAGGGTTCCATTTAGATCTTATCTAGTTTAAAACCCTACGCAAATCACGTACAAGCATTTGCTAGATGTTTGTTAAGATATAATTTCTCATATACAAGGATCCTGTAATGAAACCACATTTAAATGGCTTATTCACGTTCACTTAAATAAGTACAATTATTATTATTATATTTTATATATATACATATATATATATATATATACATATATATATATATATATATATATATATATATATATATATATATATATATATATATATATATATCTTAGAATGAATATAAAATAAAGTAAATTAAAAGGATACGAGAAGTGAGCCATTTAATAGTCAAGTGAAATATATTAAACGGAGTAGTACATAAAACTGTGTATGTACTAATCGTAAACCTTTAGAAAAATACTTCATTGTGGCTAAACGTAAAGAGAAGAAAAATGAATGTATATCATAGAAAAAAAAAATGTAAAAGTTATTGTATAAAAAAAAGGTGTAAAATCTTTATGGCAGAAAAAAATCGTTTTGTATTCTCATCTAGTTTTATACTTTATTTGTATAAAAAAATTGTATCATGAATATATTTTTTTAAAATAAATCATTCAAAATTTTTGGAAATATATTTGAAATTCCTCTACTTTGTGTTTTATAATTTCAATAATATTATGTACATACAAAACAAGGGTGAGGGCTACAGAGAAACGTTCTCCTGTTCGGTTTCCGATGCATCTATGGAATTAATATTATTATAATGGTGGTTTGAAAAATTTTCGGAATGTAGTAGAAAGAAGTGTCTTAGCTCGGTGGAACTGCTTTTATTTTTCAAATAGTCTCCCTGTAGGCCAATGCATTTGTTCCAGCGATGTTCCAATGCCTTGATCCCATCTCGAAAATCAGATTCCTCCAAGCCTGCAAAATACCTCTCCAATTCGGCTGTAAGTTCTTCCGTTGTGGGAAATCTCCGTTCACCTAGAAAAAATTTTATGCTTGGGGAAGAGATGACAGGTGAATAAGGTCGTTGCGGCAACAATTCGTACCTCAGTTCATGAAGTTTTGCCATGGAAATAGCACTTGGGTTCGGGCGGGCGTTGTCCTGACGAAAGATGACTTTTTCCCTTGGGAATCAGGCCTTTTTTAGCGTATCTTTTCCTGTAACTGTTGTTGGTCTAGGAGGTTTGCGTAGTATTGCCCCGTAATTGTTTGGCCAGTAGGGAGATAATCTATCAGCAGAATGTATTTTGCATCCCAGAATACTAAGGCCATGCATGACCTTTCCAGCCGAATTTACTGCGTTTGCTGCTGTTTTGTCTCTGGGGTATAGTAGTGGGCCCAAGTTTCATCAGTCGTCACAAATCGGCGCAAAAAATCTTGTTGGTTGCGCTGAAAACGGGCCAGATTTTGTTCGGACATTTCCAATCTGGCGCGTTTATGGTCCAATGTTAAGAGCCGCGGCACCCATATTTCGGATACTTTTTTCATTTCGGTTAAAATGTGATATAGCCGTTCAGATGACATCCATACAGCTTCAGCAATCTCTCCCACTCTCAGTCCACCCTCCATGACCTTTTTATGCACTTTTGCATTCTTTTATTCTAGGATCGGAGCACTTTTTGGCCTTCCACTACGCGGATCATCATCTAAGCTCTCCCGACCGAATTTAAACTCTCTGGTCCACTTGGCATCAGTTGAATATGAAGGAGCAGAGTCCCCCCGTGTGTTCTGAAAGTCGGCATGCTTTGATTTCATACCTTTCTTTACGAAGTACTTAATCACTGCTCGAATCTCTGTTTTTTCCATTGTCACAAATCACTACGCAAAAAACAACAACAAAGAGTCGTCACTACCACTCACACCACGTGTTCACCCTCAAAGGATGTGTTATTATTGCGCGGGAACATCGTTGCTAATTAATTTGAAATGTTGTAGACTATAATATAAAATAACATTAGAGCATTAAAGTTAGAAATATAGATATTATTCACAAGTAAAACGTCAGTGATTATTCTATAGATGAAGTACCGTATATGAAAGTCAAGTACCTCATTAGAGTGGAGCTTATAGTACTAAGTCTACTTCCGATAAGTCAGGCTTACTCTAAGGAGAGCATTTGTTCTTCATATCTGCTTGAAAAAGTATTAGTATGTCATACACAAGAGGATTTAAACTTTTTCTTATATAAGTACTAAACTTATCTTTTTTCATGAATTTTTACGGACAAATATATTTAAATTTGGCATCTCTATATTCAAGGCAAGGCATCCTTCGAAAAATTAATAGGATCTTGAGCTCTAAAGATTTTTGCTGATTTAATCTCATTCATTCATTCATTTTTTCAATAATCGAAACTAGAAATTGATCAATTGTATTGATAAATTATTATATAAATTACATTTTTTTTGTAAACCAAAATATTAACCAATTTCACATTTTAATTTCTTTCTTTCGAACTATATTTTTGAAAGTTGTAAATGTAAGAAATGCTTTAATTTCCTTTCACCTTTCACACATGCAGTTGTATCGTTTTAAACTTAATCGTTTGTATCGTTCAAACTTAAAAAGGTTGTTAACGGATGTTTCTTTCTTTGTTTTTTTTTATTATCATGATACAATAAGTAAACAGAAATATAACTGACCGTTTGTCTGCCGTAAATATTGAGAGTACAGTTATTTCAGTATTGAGATCTTGACGCAGAGATTTACCGTACCTGCCCATTAGACACCTTGTGGATATATCTCTTTAGGGCCAATGCGCTATTTCCCTCCCCCATGACGAACAATCGTTAAAAGAATAGTGATAAATCGTTCAAAATCCATAGATTATGACTATTCGGGGTCAGCAAGCCCACGAAGACTTATATTTCTTTTCCCGAAGCAGACCTTAACCTAACTTCTGGGTTGTATTTTGCAGCCTAGAAAACCACTGCTAGATTCCCATTAGAAGTATCCTCACTTCAAAGCCCGAGAATTGTGTTTTGCTTCAATAGGCAGATGAAACACTCTAAGTTAGGGTTCGAACCACAACCTTTGGTTTTGTAAGCGGGTTCCCATTGCTAACTGCTTTTCCCCATTTGGTCACCACGTATATCTTTCTGTATCTTTCATACTTAGAAATGAGCGATATTTCACCACGAGCTGCTCTGGACAGCCAGTTTGCCAAACTTGATGAGTTATCGCAAAGAGATTTGTGGTTGTGGATCGGGGTAACGTCAGCACCACAAGCTCTTCATATTCCTCAGTTGTGAAGTGGCCCTCATCGCTTCCTAGCAGCTCAGTTCTCATGCGCTCCATACGAGTACTATAGTAGTTTCAACTTCTGAAGCAATCGCAACATATGTTCTGGATAGTCACTGAAATTATCGTTGTAGCGTAATTATTTTCAATTGTTTTTACCCAGAATGAAACCCATATCTGCCTGACCTGTTGAGTTTATGAGTACTACTCAAGTATCATGGAGTTGGTGTAGTTTGTTGTTTACATTTGTTCGATCATCATAATTTTTTTTAATTGTATGTCTTGTAAATGGGTTCTTAGTATTTTAGGTGACAATATTATTATTTCGTTCCAGTATTTTAGAGCCCAATCAACTCTGCTCAAGGAACGATGGTAGGCCATGATCATAAAAACTTTTAATGCAAATGTTTTCAAATAATAGCATTGACTGATGAATGGTTGTTACACATGATGATTATCCAATAAATTTCAGAGGGTATATTCATTATGATACAAGCTAATTTCTACTTATTTATTCTTGTAATCTTTATCTTCATAATTTATCTCATTTTAATGACCTTGGTTTTATTAATTTTTAAATAATAATATGCAATGCAACTCTGAGGTACTGGGCATATTATTTTGATTGTTGTATTAATAAATGTACCCATTTTTACTTCATTGGAAAAAATCATTTTACTTTCATTATATACAAAAGATAAACGTCTACTTACAAATCCCCCTATCTATGTGATAGTATATGTGAGTGCTTACGTCTCTAAATCCCTACTTGAGATCCCCAGCATCTTCACGCTCTCCCGTCCTGCCTAAAATTGCCCTTTACCTACCCTTTCCTGGTACAGACCCTGGGAGCCCCGAGACCCCATAAGAGATTTCTGCACCGGACTATTTTATTAATATTCACAACAGTGTCACATTTAACACCTTAAATGGTGATTAGCCATTTAGTAGAAACCGAAGTTATTTTAGGGCTGGTAATGTAGGTCACAAGTATAGAGGTAAATTATTTTGATTATGTAGTGAAAATATTTCTATAATATCTATGAGAGCTATTGATTATAATTATCTTGATACGAAGTGCAGTATACATACCAACAATCTTTCACTTCAAACATTTATTCTTAAATGTTTAAGCTCGTAGCTATGTATGTAAGCCCTTATTTCTACGTTTCGGTCGATTTTTTTGAATGGCATAAATTTACTTTATCAAATTACAAGGAAAAAGTAATTAGCTGTTTTCAAAAGAATGCTCCTCTCTAGTGTTTTAGGATCTACTAATGTCTATGGAGTACTTTGTCCAATATAAGGATCTATTGGTCAATGGCGTCTCTTCCATTCACTAACCGAGAAGTGTACGAGATGCTTGGGAATCCCGACATCATTACCTGGGTGAAAATTAATAGATTGAGGTGGGCCGGCCATGCGGCCACTATGACTGAGGAAATGTCCGCGAAGAAGATACTGGAGGGAAAGTTGGACCGTGCCAGAAGAAGAGGAAGACTTCTTCGTATGGCAGATGTAGTGGCAAAGGATGAGTGACGCATCTTAAACGTCCGTGACTGGAGGGCAGCTGAATTGGATGGAGCTCTTGAGGAGGCTAAGACCCACACAATTGTACGCTAGTAAGGCCGCGTTATATATTGTATTGTATTTTACTTTATCTACATTACATGAGACAGTAGGGTGAAATTTAACAATCACATGGCTCCAATAATATTGAACACGTACTGTATGCTAAGGAGTTAGACTAATATAACGCCATAATCTGTGCATGAACGTCTTGGAAGGTATTTCGTAATATATTACGTGTTTAAAAATTACCCAGTGTTAAAGCGTTAATTTTATTAAAAATTACTAATTTTATTTTGAATATGGAATTCTAATCTAAGATATTATTAAGGCAAGCGGTAGAACCATCAAGCAGTGATTTTTCAGTCGTTGAATCAATTGATGAAAATCTATGAAAAACCGTTGCTAAGCCGATCGACTTACTTTGGACATTATTAGCTTTGCGATCGCTAGGTAACTGGCGCAAATAAAACGCAACTTCTGACGTCATCCGGCGATTAGCAATCGATTTATTGTTGGTTTATTTACTTCGATAGTCTCTACTATGGATACTGATGGAATTTTCAATTACCCACTTTCAATTAGAGCTTGATTGCTGCATCAAAAGGATGCGCTCAGTGAGTCCTTTATAAATCTTTTAATATCATTAAATAGATGTTCGATTATTGAAAAGTGATTGCGGGTCCGAAACCGACTAGTTAATTATTAAACTTTTACTGAGTGACATCAATGACTATAGAAAAAAACAAGTTACATTAAAAATTAAAAATAATGTACAGCAAAATTAGCATTATTATTTTCTTTTTTATATTTCCTTTTTGTAATTTAGTATTTTTATAGGTCTGGGTGTCATGATTCCAGGATATTTTAATTTTCCATAAAATCCATGAAGGGTCCTGGATTCAGTGCCGGGTTGAGATTGTATGGTATCATGGACAAGGGGTTTGCAGGGAGGTGATTGGTTCCAGATAAAGCTTTTCCGCCAACGTTTTTCCTCAATTAGGGTTATAGTGGCTAAGTGAGCCTCAGGAGGTTCTGCAGATCCCACAAGGCCCACCCGTGGCTGTTGTGTTAAGTGATCGGTTATGAGATGAGGTGATCAAAAATGAATAACTCCAAAATATAAAACTTATAGTTTTTTTTTCAAATTCAAATTTTTCGCGAGTTTACCCAAGCAATTTTGACTTACACGTCACATAGCCGCCTTTTTTTCAAGGGTTTAGTCTAGTTTTAGAAACTGAAGTTATGGGAGCATATCTACAGCCCCGGTGAATAAGTGATTTAGTCTAATTTTCTCAAAAATGAGTTTCTTAAGTAAGCGGAATCAAGTTAGTTTCGTAGTGAATAAGGGGCTAAATAAGGCGTTGGCTCGAAAATGAGTTATTGTTTATATTAAAACTCCATTTCAAGCCAAAAATTACTAGAATGGTACGATTCCGGTTATCTAAAAACAGTTAACTCTCTCTGGAGTTAGTACAATTCAGCGGGGTTGTAGATATAAGCGCTTCACTGAACTATCGAAAAATATGGGGTCAGTTTTTGAAATTTCGTGATTTTCGCTTGTGATCCTAAACGAGCCTATTATACAATGCTAGTTCTAATGATTTGAGCAATTATATAATTTTAACAATGGAAGATGGCCCGCCGCTAAGATTTAAAAAATCTTACACATTACTATCTCTCCTAAGGCAATTCAAAAAAAAAAATATATAAATTCCTTTCAACATTTATTTTGTAATTATATTATATTATGATTAAGTTTAAAATATGAGACCTTCCCATTTATGTAATTGAATAGTTTATGCTATTCATTTTTGCATAACATCCAGGCAAGGCCAATCATAGTAATGGTTGGTTCTGGTATACAGTCGTACTTTTGGGTTTTTTTTTTGTTCCCCGTTTTTTTCTGAAAGAGAGTTTTGTTTAGGTGAGATTGAAAAGAATTTCCAATGGCTACTCTGATTTTTAGCGGGCCGGCTCTCATATATATTTCAGTAGCCAGAAATTTCCCCGCACTGACCTAAAATGATTGTTCCCACACCAACCAGGAAAGTAATTGGCTCGTATTATGAACACAAAAACAATACTACTGAATCAATAATAGTGATTATTTAAATTAAAAACAAACAGTAAGCATTAAACATTTATTGTAGTATATTGTTTTTTTAAAAAACATTTTTCAAAAAATGAAAAATATATTAAAGGAGTATCATTAAGAGTATTTGAAATGACCTGGGCTATTGCACATTATTAATTTTTCTACAAAATTTTTATTTCAAACTAAACCTCATGGAGTTTCCTTAAATAGAACAACAATTATTTTAAATATTATTCATATAAAAATAATCTTTCATCTTAGTTTCTTATGAAAAATACAGTTTAATAATACAAGTTTGCTGGCCCGAATGTTTCGAAGTTTTCCTATTTGGTCTCCATTCAAAAATATTTGATTACTTTAGAGGGACTCTAATTGGTTGTGCATGTAACCTTCGAAACGTGAAATAATTGTTCTGGTCCTGTTTTTAAGAAAAAATAAGTCGTTTATACCGGTTCAAAAGCAGTGAATATTAGTTGCAAAGTTTTAAGAATGAATAAAAACAAATATAATATAATGGTTGGATCTATAAAACAATTAAGGTCCTGATTTATAAGAGAAGGAGCAAACGTATAAGAAAAAGTCAAGAGCTAATGCGATACTAAGCTTACAGAGGAAGGTGTCGTTTGAAACATAATATGGGACATTCAAGAATGAAGGATTGAGTATGTTTGATGTTGGTGTCCCGTGCAGTAGTTTGTTGGCTCAAAAAAGTTTCAGCAATATTTTTTATAAAAAAAGCTTTGTTGACAACTGAAATGCCGTGTGTTCAGTTCGCTAGTATATATAATCTGTTCATTCACTCACGGCGTAGCAGACGTTTAAAGCCGTCCTTAGCTAGCTCACCCGCACTTCCACGGTCGTCCCCGACGTTAGCACGCCTGGTTGTTCTTTTCAAATCTTCGGTGGACAGCATCCTTCCATCTTCCCTTTGGTCTTCCCACAGATCTTACTCCATCAGGTTTGCCATAGTACTTACATCTGACTATCCTCTCCTCACCCATCCCGATTACTTGTCCCAGCTATTTTTTTATTTTTTTCAGAAATGAACCATCCTCCTCAACAGGTCCATAAATCAGTCATAATATCGAACCTATTAATACGCTCTGCTGATATTTACTGAGAGAGAGAGAGAGATAGATAGAGAGAGAGGGAGAGAGAGATAGATAGATAGATAGATAGATAGAGAGAGAGAGAGAGAGAGAGAGAGAGAGAGAGAGAGAGAGAGAGAGAGAGAGTGAGGGAGAGAGGGAGAGAGAGATACCCAGTAGTAGCGCGCTGAGTTGCCGTGCCAAAATCTGGGGCTTAGAAAGCAAACTATTTATTTTGTGAACACTGTAAAATTAATTTTGTTATTTGCTCTTTTTAAGAGGAATTAGTAAAATTTAACTGGCATATATAAATGTCATATAATAACATATACATTAAATGCTAAGAAATTAACATAAATTAAATCAATGCAGAGAAATATTCATAGTGATTTATCATAATGACCCTTTCGGGGAATAAAAACAACTTCCTTTCCTTCTATATCCTCACTCGATAGAGTATTCTTCGCTAATAGGATGGCGCCGAAGAACGGGAGGGTTATAAGTAGATATTAGGTCCGTTGGCTCCCGAACCAGTATTAGCCTCCAGCCCTCCAGGAAATGAAGACTCCAGTTCGACCCGGAGCAACAAGTAGCCGCCAGTTTTGAATAGGGCTTCGATAATGGAAAAGTGATCCTTTCATTTGTGAGCTTCGCTATACGATGGCTCATTCAGCCCTTCCGACAGTTCCCTCCATAATGGCCGCTTCATCCACATCACTTCATACTCATTTTAGATAATCTATAGTCCAGAAGAGGTTAGGAATCAAACCAGTATGAAGGTAAGAGCTAAATTTGTTCTTTAGAGTGAATGAAAATGTTTAATTCCTGATTAAGTAAATACTGTATATTTGTAAAGGTGCTAGTGTTTAAAGAATTAATGTTTATATGCTTTTAGCTTGTAGTTAACCATTCAACAGGCCGAGAGTGCCCATGTCGCTACATCACCACATTGTACAATAATACTTGTTCAAAGGTATTGGATCGAATCTAGTCTGCAAAGGTTGAAATTTATTTCATGTCGGACACGCTGATTAACCAACTTACAGTAACAAGAAATGAACAATAAACCCCGATAAAAAACCCAGAAAAAGGGTAATATGTTTACAATGAGCTCCCATTGACTAGAGATAACTTTTATCTAACGAACGATTCATGGAACGAGAGTTATGTTTAATTTTTAATATCTCTGTATCATATGAATAATGTATGCCTGTTAGTAATGTAGTGAGCAAGTGGACATTTCTAGCTCGCTATTTTAAATAAACTATCATTATTACAATGCTTCTAAAAATTAATAAATCAGTAGAAACGCTGATTTTGATGTTGAGTTAGAGTATCTTAGGATCATTCGCGTTATTCTTTCAAGAATGACTTGCTAATTAAAAACAAAAAAAGTTTAACGAAGTAGATATGTGGTTTCTACCGTTGACATCTGATTAAGGTAAGTATGAAGTAGTTTCCGCTTAAAAGAAAAATCATGGATCGTAGATATTAAAAAAATTATATCCTTGACATATAGCAGAACTGCTATAGGTGGGGGTCATAGGGGGTGTGTTGGTAACCTTCTATGCCCAAGAGTGAGTGTTCGCAGGCCGGCAGTTGGCCTTAAAAGTTTTAAAGGGGTATACCATGGCTATTATTTGTTATGCCGTCCTTCGAAAGGGACGTGAAATGGGGTCCCAAGCCTGTACCAATTTCTCGCTAAAGATCCCTTTAGTGATTAGACCCCTCTGTAGCATCGCCCGATTAGCCACAGCATTATAAAATGACGTTAATAAATTATAAATAACTGGGTCCAAATGCGTTGTTAGGATAAGTATTATAGTTACGTACAGTTAACCATAGATTTGTACATAGTGTTGTTTATCACTCGATCTTAAAACGTTGTCACAATAAATAGTCCGAGATCGAAAAAAAAAAGAATAGAAGCAAAATATCGATCAAGTCAGATATTGCAGAATTTGTTTGTCACAACACTGGCCGACAGAACAAACAATCCGGGGATCTTCTATATTTGGTGTATCCTCCGTAGGAGAGCAAACAAATAAAATCCAAAAGATGATGGTATTTGTTAATAAAGGAAGACCCTGACTTGGTACACAGCCAATCTCAATAAAACGGGACTCCGGCATTCCCTCCTGATCGGGGTATCAGAGGCGGCTTCTTGTTTCGCCCTCCATATTGCTTATTGTACGTAATGGGAAGGGTTCATCAATAAGTCAAAGTTAGTTCTAGGCTCCTCGACATCGCTGGAGTCAAAGAGGTGCCAGGTTTGTGCACTTCGCTGATCAGCCAACTTCTCCAAGTTTTGCCATAACTTTATTCTCAAGGATGATTACTTAGAACAAAGATTAATCATGAATGATAATATTGTAAAACACACAATTTTATTCTAATATTCACCCTTATTTAGAATTTTATCGGATATAATAGAAACAAATGACATATGTATTTGAGATAATTAATTTATTTATAGGTTACTGTTTTGCTGAGTGTGTACGTATCTATATTTGCGAGCTATTAATACAAAGAATACTGAGTAAGGTTCCAGCTATGACGCATAAATTGTTTATTCTTTAATAAGCCTTAGGAAATACTGTTGAATCTTGCTAGAGCTCATGCAGTGGTTGCTGGTGAAATCTGCCAAATAACCTCCCTGCACAAACGTTTGCTTAGGAACAGTACAGTTTCTAGCTAGCATAGACAGGAAATAAAACTTTTAATGCATTGATAATTGTTTTCCTCTTCCTGACTCCCTCCTCTGGCTATTGGTGATTAAGTTTGGACAATCGTCTTGTAAAAAATAAATGAAAAGGTAAATATCATGTAAAAAATATTAAAAGTTGGACTACTTCCCATTCAACAGTTAGCGATTCTTTAGAAATCATTTTTTTTAAATTATCATCCGAATCTTTTTATCCTTTATATAAATTTATACTGTCAACTATTAATTAATCAATAGTTTTGTATAATAGTATTATATAGTAGAAGTTTCCTTAAGTTAGACTTTATTGACTATTTAAATAGTAGAAGGAAGGAGATGAGGTGTTGGTAGCGGACTTCCAAGCATCCAACCAGTGTTAGACATAGTTTCCTCGTTTAATAATTACAGGCATCTGATAATTCAGATTCTTGTTCAATATTGAGGATTGAAATTGGTAAATAAACGGTTAATATTCAGTTCATTTATTATCCTAAGGTATTTACTTTAATGCTCAATAGAACATTAAGTATGATTTCCGACAGTTAATCATTAAATTTGGATTCAAGTCATTAATGACTAACATAAATTTATTTGTCATATTCTTATTAATGACCTTTATTTGACATGAACTAAACAATGTTTATCTTTTTTTTATTTATTTATTTTTACTATCTTTTTACACATTTTAGCAATCATAAAATCTTGAACAATGTTGTAACGTGGTAGTAGTATTTTGACTAAGTTATGCTGTGACAAATATTTCGTTATCAATTTCTAAGTATGTGTTATATATTAATATTGCCTTCTAATCATTCATCAATTTGATATTTAATCACTCGTATATCAGGGCATGAATATGACAACAATCGTCTCCAAACATCGTCAAATGATAACTTAGCGAGTAGAAAACTGAATTTAAAGTGTTTAAAAGAGAAAAATACAACTTAAATATATAGGTATAAAACTGTAATATATTTTTTTTTCGATGAAGGTTATTACATTATAATTGTTTAAATAATATTTCGCACCAGCATTTCTAAAGTGACATATGTCAAAAAACAACATTTTTGTAAAAAAATGAATAACTAATTGTGGGCTTGGAATAGCATGAAGACACTAAGACACAACTGACCCCTGGCAAACAAGCTCTGAAGCTAGATTCATACAGTTTTGATGATTGATAAAGAGATATTTACCCATTTCTTTCATGGTCATAATTCACCATCGAAAACACCGGTTCTTTATTTTTATATTATTTAATGGTTCTAGTTTAAGGCTTGTTGGAACAAAAATTTCCTTAAAATCTATGCTTCATGTCCTTTAATGAATATTTATTTATTATTTAATTTTCATTCAGCAAATTTGATCCTAGTTTTTTTCACTTTGCTTTTCTACATGATCTTCTATATGATAATGGAGTAAAAATATCAATAGGTGAGTAGGTCTCTTGGTCAATGTCTTTTTAATCTTTTCCTATCAAGTCCAGGTAACAGGGAGTAGGAAAGCGGAAGAACGAGTGGGTTTGGGTGATAATGTGTCGATGAGTGGAATGTCATGTATTTGTTATGAATATATGATTTTATAGTGGGAATGTTCATGTCATTGTGTATGGTGTGATTAGAAATATACCATGGTTCATTAACAATTTTTCTGAGAATTTTGGACTGTGTTGTTTGTATCTTGTGTATGTGGACTTTTTTTGCTGAATCCCAAAGTTCTGCTCCATATGTTCAAGTAGGTTTTAGTATACTATTATAGATAAGTCGTTTGTTCCGTAAGTCAAGTGAAGATCTGTAGTCCAGTAGATGTGATAGTTGTTTGTACCGTCTAGTCAGTTCTTGTCTTTTCAATTTTGTATGTACGTTCCATTTAAGTCTTTTGTCCAAGTATAGTCCGAGATAACGTACATAATTTTTGGAAGGTACTTCGTCGTTGTCAATTTTGACTGCTGGACCCGAAGCTTTGCGTAGAGAGAAGGTTACATGGTTCGATTTTGAGGCGTTTATTCTGATTTGCCATTTATAGAACCACTTTTCTAAATCAAATAAATGATTTTGAAGAGCTATAGATGCTAGGTTTGGCTCTCTGTGAGAAGAAATAATGGCTGTATCGTCAGCGAAGGTATAGATGTTGGTGCAAGGATGCTCCGGGACATCATAGGTGTAAACAGAATACAGAATGGGGCTTGAAACACTGCCTTGCGGTACACCCCTGTATTGAGGAAAGAAGGAGGAAATCGAAGAGTCAACTGAAGTACAGAAGAATCTGTCTTGGAAATAAGATTGAAGAATTAAAAAGTATGTAGGAGGTAAGTGAGGTTTTATTTTCCAGAGAAGACCCTTGTGCCAGACACTGTCAAAAGCTTTTTCAATGTCAAGAAAAATCGCAGAGCAATATTCTTTTTTCTCAAAAGCGATAGATATTGCATCCACGATACGATGAAACTGTTGTACAGTGGAGTGATAAGAACGAAAGCCAGATTGTTGGTTCGGTACCACTCCGATATTTTCGAGGATAGGCTTTATCCGATTAAGGAAGAGTTTTTCAAATAATTTAGACATTATAGGGAGGAGTGCAATTGGACGATAAGATGAAGGATTAGTGACAGGTTTAGAAGGTTTAGGTATCATTTTAATTATGGAAAGTTTCCAAAGGAGCGGAAAATAAGTTGTGTGCATGATTGAATTATAGATGAGGGTAAGAAAGAGAACAGCTTTCCGAGGTAAGTGGCGAAGGATGAAGGGAGTGGTGAGATCATAGCCAGGAGCTTTGGCAGTTTGGCATTTTGTTCAGTACTTGATAGATTTCTTTTGGATGAAATGCCGGAGGAGGGAGTGATAAGGGTAGTGCTGTTGTCAAGTCGCCATGTATTTTGTCAGTTAGAGTATTATCCTGGATATCATTTACCTTAAAGATATGAGAAAGATGTTTTGCAAATTCGTTAGTTTTTTCTCCGCTCGTCATCGCCCAAGTGTTGTCTGTACGTCTAAGAGGATATTGAACCACCTTTTGCTTTAGAATACTCCTTGTAGCTGTCCATACTTGTCTGTCTCTGTTGTTTATAGAATTTAAATAGTCCTTGTAACTGTTGTTTTAAATTTTGATAATTCTTGTTGAAGTTTTCGGGTTAGTTTGTTGAGTTTTATTTTGTATGAAGGATATCTTGTTCTTTGCCATAAAGCTCTGATCCTACGTTTTTCTTTAATAACATTTCGTATTAATGAATATAGAAATAAAATTTAGATTATAGAAACTAATCATTTGTTATTTAAATGGAATAAAATTATTTTTTGCTTCTTATTTTGTAAATTTATAATTAATCGCAAGTCAATACTTTGAGTTTATCTATCCTGCCTGATAAAAATAAATTGTGGAGAAGTTTTAAATAAATAAATAAATAAAAAGGATTTTCTTCGAGGCATTGATCAATCGTGTAATTCCTACCTTTGAAGAAATTTCTGAGCTGGCGGCTCCGGAAGGAATTATGTTCCCTTTGAATAATTTTTAGCAACACTTCTAAAATCGCTAAGACGGGCTCAGCCTAGCAAATTAATTTACGAAATAATTCACCTTCGTCAAAGATATTTCGTTCCGTAATATCTCAAAGAAACCATTAAGAACTATTAATAATATATCTCTTTAATTGATTTATCTAAATTTGCAACAGGATATTGAATTATTCACAAGAGATGTTTAAGAATTCTAATTAAATTAAAGAGGGCTGTTGACTCTTTTAGTCGTAAGAGGATCTTTTTTCAAAAACGAGGAAATCCTAAAATAAGATGGTTCCGGAAATACGGGTCCAGGTTCGACTTCTTTACACGAAATAATTATTATTATAATAAAGTAATTACTATGCTTTTCCAATGGGTTGGTTTTAAAGGCGTTTCGAGTTTCAACATCAAAGTTAATTGCAACGTTAATAATGAATATTATTAATGACAAGATGCTCGTGATGGGAGTCAAAGGAAGCATCTCAAATGTTATAAACTATTGATTATAAAACAGACATTCGATACAAATTAACCCGTCAGTTCCCAATGCACCCCCTAGGGTGCAGTCACTTTTTTTGTTATGTGCTATAAAAAAAATTTTTTTTCGAGGTTATAGCGATGTTTTTGTGTACTACTGGAACTAGGTCAAAGAGTAGGACACATTTGGAGCTGATATCAGGTGTGGTCTAGACAATATAATCTTTCAAACTCAGTAGTGTTCTGGTTTCTGTTGGTGTTGACAATTTTTCTTCTCTTTTCACTCACCATGACGAGAAAAACTTAAGTACTCAAATTATTTTTGCATTTATAGTTAGGTGGGCATTTTCTGGAACAAATGGTAGCAATATTATATATAAGCCACCAAAAATAAAACTTCAGAGCCAATCTAAAAGTAAGCATCACCTGTAGGGTGCATTGGTCACTGAGGCACAATCATGCTCAGAACGTAAGTGTAGAAGAAATGAAAATTGTTGTAAGTATCTTGTTACTTACGGGTTACATGACAATTAAATATATTAGAATGTTTTGGGAGACTCAAAGTGATACCTATAACAAAACAGTAGCCCAAAGTGTGAGAAGAAATAGATTCCTCGAAATCCAAAAATACTTTGCGACAACAATAAGCTCCCAAAAAAATGATAAATTTTCAAAAGTCAGAGAATATTTTACAGTTCTGAACGCTGCTAATAAGTAAGGATTTATTTTATTTTTAGTAGGACTGTTCCTTGATTTTATTTTATACGACATGATAATTTTCACATTTTTTACTTTTAGGTAAATGTAAGTGAAATAAACAAATATATATTTATATTGATTTTTGTTAACTTATATCCCTACATCTCACAACAATAAATTAAAAAAAAAGTAAATTGATTCAATTCTATTATTCAGAATAATTTGATTTAGTTTATGAAATTGAGTGATTTTGTTATCCGGATGCCCAATGCACCCTACAGGGGGCACCTTCCCAGCGGATTAATTAATGCATAGAAAAATTTAAAACTTGTTTATTTATTCTTCTTAGAGATCAATAAGCATAAATAAGTAAAAAAAAATTAAAGTTCATAAGTGGTTCACATTTGGGAACTGACGGGTTAAGGTTATTCAACATGCATAAATGGAGGCGATGCATGTGAGTAAGGTACCACGAAAAGGTATGTAATACGATTTTCTGCTAAATACAAACAGGGTAAATTTTAGATTAATTATATTCATTTTATCAAACTCCATCTCCTTATATACTTCATTACTTCTTCAGATTAAGATTAAGAGTTGATTAAGTGTGGACACTAGGTTAAACGTTTGTGTTGGTACGTGGACATATATTTCACACTACCTTCATGCTTGACCGGCAAGGTTCCGAACAACATCATTGAGCTAAAACCGTTTAAAAATACAATACAATAACCGGCACAACAACTCGTCAACGAATCCGGGCCGCCTCAAGTAGCCTCCGCCTGTTGACTATCCTGTGCAGCAGCCCTTCAGTCCCGCACGCCGAGATGAGTCCTAGCGTCCTCAGTCACACCATCCACCTCCTCAGTAACCCCCTTTGGAACAACAAGAGCCGTTTTTCATCTGCCATCTTAATAGTCCATGCCTCCGAGCCATAAGTTCGTACTGGGCGGACTATTGCTTTATAAATCTTGGTTTTTGTCTTCCTTGACAGATATCGGCTTCTTGTAAGCTGTAGTAGCACCTGTTAGCGGTTTTATCCTACGCATAATTTCTAGGGTGATTTCGTTTTGGTAGTTTATTTCGCTTCCCAAGTAGATAAAGCTGTTGACCACCTGGAATTTATGCTGTCCAACCTCAAAGTACGCCTCGTGGTTTCCTAGACCTCCAACCTGCATATACTTAGTTTTTTGCTGGTTTACTTTTAATCCAAACCTTCTTGCACCCTCCTCGAGGGGAAATGCCTCCCTTAAGGCTCGTTTGGATCCGGCCATTATGTCAAAGTCGTCAGCATAACCCAGCAGCTGCACCAGTCTGTTGAACAGGGTCCCACCAACCTGGATACCCGACTTCCTGAAAAGCAGGCATGCAAGTGCATCTCCCTGCCTCACTCCATTATTTGTGTGTAACTCCTCTGAGACGTCAGCTCCAATACGCACTACACACTTTGAGTTCTTCATGGTCATTTAACCATGCGCGTCAGCTTTTTAGGTATTCCCATTTCCTCAAGGGTCCGGTAGAGCTCCATCCGGTCCACACTGTCGTAAGCTGCACCACAAAGAGGTGGTGAGTCGTGATCTGGTGCTCCTTACAACTTTCAAGTGTCATTCTTAATGTGAAAAGCTGGTCAATGGTTGATCTACCTCTTCTGAAGCCTGCCTGATAATTGTCTTTCAGTAAAGAATGACATCCGTTCAAAGAGGATACATGATAGGATCTTATATGCGCATGACAGGAGTTTAAAAATACACTAACCTAATTATGTTTTAGATTACACTTTCAGTTTTAGGCTAAATTTAGGACTTCCGCTGTAGCATCGTTCGATTAGCCATAGCATCATAAACTGTCAAGCAGGCATATTATTTTTCAATCCCGCTAAGTTAGGAGCATGGGGAATTAAATAGACCTCATTAATATAAGGGAGACTTGGTCAGATGATCAAATGTTGGGAAGTTCTAGTTGTAAAGAGTCAATTCAGAAAAAAAATGTAATTAATTTGTTTTCTTCGCTCCAATTAAGGCGTACTAAGGGAACTTTTAAGTTCGGAAGAAAGCGCTGGTCCAAATCAAAGTCTAACTTTTTATATTATTTGAAAAAATCTTTTATTACAATCGGTGGCACTGAAACTTAATATTGCTGTGTTTCTTCTATAAATAAAAGGTAAAAATAAATATACAGCATTACAGACATATGATTTCGAGGTAATTGGGGAATTCGCATAATTTTTGAGACTTTTGATACAGATTCTAATTAGTATAAAACAAAATTGTTTTTTTTTTTTAAGTGATATTTTAATGTATAATATTTTTCACTTTTTTTTTTAACAAAAATTAATGATCAAAGTAATTTGAAAATTAGGAAGCACTACAGAAATTTTAAAAACAAAAATTGCCTTTGAATCAACGTTTGTTTCTTACAAATAAAAGTAAAAATATCAGTTGAGTTACACGCATCTTCCTGAAATTTAATTATTTTTATTACTAGATCAAAATGAAGAATTGAAATAAGTTGAGGAGTAAAATATGACTTTATAATTACAAAGTTAACTCCTAGGACCAATTTAGTAGTAGCTGTTTTCGTACCAGTCATAATCTTAGTAATAATAATAAAATACGTGGAGAAACCTCCACGTTTTTTCGAAGCGTCCTTAGTAGTAGATTCCTGCTCCAAAAATGTTAAAAAAATTTTTATTAATTTTTTAAAACATGAAATATGTCATTGAATCAACGTTTTTACTGAAACAATTCAAATAAATGTAAAGAAATCAGCTGCAATAACATACCTTTCAAATATTTATTTATTTTTCGTACATGATCAATATGAAGAACGTTGAGAAGCGAAATACACCTTCATAATTATAGAGTCAATTTATTTGTAGCTGTTATTGCATCGATCGTAATTTTAGCGTAATATAGGTAACTGTTGAGTCTCTTAAGAAAATACCTTACTTCTAAAAGTCCCTACCTCAAGTTTTCTAGTTAAATATCTCTAAATAAGTTCTAGCTAACATAGCCAAAAGTTAGTACTAGTTTCAAACTCATTTTCTACAATGTAGTTTCTAATTTATATATTCATTATTTATAAAAGTCACAGAGTCCAATTAAAGCATTAGTTAAACAAGCTCTTTTCTTACCGTTACGTTTTTCGGTATGGTCAACCATTTTAACTTTTGTTACTAAGTAATCGAATTTAAACAAAAACAAATAAAAAAAACAACAGAACTATTTTTTACGAATACTGGTTACTATAAAAATATTTGCTCTACTGAAGTAGTCGCTAGGTTTTTTTTTTTTTATGTCTGGGGCAAGATGCAAGCATCCATAGTCATTTCACTGTCATAAACGCGTGACTGATAAATTTCAAATCATCAAGAAAGAAACTTATTCAAAATATTTGTCAAATTTATATATATTTGCCCGAACCCTTCAGCCATGTAGCAGTCTGCTTGTCTATCCAATTATATATTAATTATTAATTATCTCAAACCACGTTTAAAAGTTGATACCAGTGTAGAATGGAACCCAATGACGGGAGAGTGGAGAGAAACCCTAGGCTTAAAACATAAATTTTCCTACTCCCCCGTATTTTTGCTGTGAACAATATTTTTCTTCCGTTGTATTGCCTTTTCTGTTTACTTCATTTTCTTTGTTATTCTTGGGCTATTCATTCTAAATTGGAACAGGACCATGGGGGGGGGGGGTAAACAAATTTAATTTTTTTTTTGGTTTTAATTCTAGACGGTTCAACAGGAAAAATTCAAACAAATCTATTGACTTCCGATATCTTTAGTAAAAATATTTTTTTGTCTCCAATGTTTGTCTTAAGAATTAATTTATATGAATTTTCTCGATTTCTTATGACCTACTTTTAAATATACCATTATAGTTGTAAATATCATTGAATTAAATAAAAAAAAAAACAAAAAAACTTTTAAATAAATTAAAGATAATTTAAATCAAAGTTAAATTTTATGTTTTAAATTATACGGTGAATTCCATTGAGATAATTATTGTGATGATTTTTCAGAATTATTAAAATTGAATTAACAAAAGCACTGAGTTGTCATGCCGGAAATCCTGGTTCAAATCCAGCTGCAGGCCATGACTTTTATTTTGCAGTCTGTTTGCAGCGGGAGATGGGTCATATAGGATCTAGGACCCTCCTGGGGCCCACCCAGCCTCTATAATATATTATAAAAATAGGGTACCCAAAATAAGGGAGGAAAATCTGGCGGTTGAACGTGACATAGGACAAGTCACCTCCTAGCAGAACCGTTGTCTATGAAACAGTACAGTCTCTACCATGTACTGAACCCCAAACCCTTCATGGACTGTAGTGGTACAGGTTTAAATAAGTAAATTTAAATTTCAAATACTATAATAACGTTTTTATATATTTTAAATAGTGCAAAACAATATTATTACACTTGAATAACATAAAATATATATGAATACATTACATAGTTCTTGCACACTAAAGACTACGATTAAATTTTGGCTTATTTGCTTATCGGATTTTCTTATTTTTCCGAGCAAAAACTCATCGAGGTTGGCCACTGTAATTAATATTCCAGGAGGTAATTTATTTAGTGACCCCTAAATCAATTGGTGCTTCCAATTTTTTTTCCACAGTACTTGGTACGACAGTATTAGCTTTACAAAAAAAATCTATTTTTTTAGCGATATCATTTTTTACTGAAACAATTAAAAAAAATACGGCATTAAAATTCGCTATGATATTTTTTATCCACAGTGAACCAGAAATGCTTAGAATTTTGGTTGTCCTCTAAATAAACGTAAGTCTACAATATTATAGCTGTATATGTCGGTAGTTATTGGAGAAAGCTGTTGTATTTTAGAGAGGACGAGTTCGACAGGAAATAGTCGTTTGATATAAGTTGATTTTTCGATAATAATGTTTAGTGGATGACGCAGATTTTGAGTTTAATATGGGCTCAAATTAATTAAAAACTTATTTTAAAATTTTATATTGAAAATTCACTTTAGATCCTAAAATCCTTACAATTACAGTCGTAGTATTATAATTATAGTATAATTGAGTACAGTGCTTACTCATTAGATATAGTAAGCAAATATTAAATATTTCTACTCAAGTGATAGTGATTGATATTGCACATATAATTACTTAATAATTATGAATTAGTCTACATTAAGACACTTACAATAATATAAATTTACAATAATTATTTTTTAGGAAGCGAGGTTGCTCAGTTTTAAAACGCTGAATAGCCGTGTTAAAGGTCCAGTGTTCAAATCCGGATGAGACAGATAATTTATTTAATCTATTAAAAAATGAGAATGGATCCTCTTGGATCTGGAGATCTCCTCTTGGGGCTCAACTAGCCTCAAGTGAATAACCGAAATAGGGGGAAAACCTGGCGGTTGAGCGTGATCATGGACAAATCAACTCACTGCCCGACCGTGTCCCTAGAAACAGTACACTTTCTACGACGTAGTGAATTCACAATTCTTCATCTCGGTCGAAGTGGTACATGATGTATATATATCATTTATATTTTCTTCTAGACTGTTCAAGAGATATCTGTATCTTCCCACTACAGTATAGTGCCACCAAAACGGTTTGGGTTTAATATATAAGCTGCATGATAAAATAACGCAGCAAGTTTTTAAACCATATTGGTAGAACGCCTTGGAATCTGGGAGAGAATTATCCCATTGATGGAGCTATCAACTTGTTGTCGAGCCTCTTAGTCATGATCACGTTGTCATCATGATGAAACTACGTCTCATCTACTGGCTCTGACATCACTGGTTATTTTAGAAACTAGTTAAGTTATCATTTAATTTTCATTTTAGAATTTTGGAACAGATTATTTTAATCTTTAATCTCGATTTCTTCATAAGGAATAAACTCGAATCATTGTTATTTATTGTAAATTTTGAATATTTATATATCATAAAATAATTTAAAATTGAGATTAATATCATCTTCGCAAATAAAAATAATTTTAAATATTAACCAATTAATATACGGGAACCAACAGCGAACCAGAGGATTCCAAAACATATTTATTATCAATTTTTAAATATATTTATTGATTTATAATTATAATGTTTATATTGTCCTTTAGTGAACAAAAAACAAAACAAACAGACTGACATAACACAGTGTAAAAACACAAGGAAACTTCAAAGACTTCAACGATCGCTGTGACTGCTTTGAGCTTCGTTCTGAGGCCTTGGTATTTATCTAGACAGGAATTTTTCTAGCGTCCCTCTTTTTCATGATCTAATCGACTCATGACTTCCAATTAAGGATATTAGATGAAATTAGTTTTTTAATATATTTTAATGATTTTTAAAAATTGTAATCCAAATGGCTGGTCTTGTACGAGTGTATTATTACATAGAAAAAAATTGTTGAATTAAATCATTTTTAAGAATCCGTTGCAGAACACTTTATATGAAAATTCTGTTTTATAATATTCACTACACAATTGGGTTTGAAATTTATTATATATTTTTCAGAAATTATTGATTAATGATTTTCCCCGCAGTTTGAAACCCTATAACTTTCTTCAATAAGTCAGCACAAAAGGAAAAAAAAATGGGGAAACAGTGCTACTACAATTACTGTGAGAAAATATGTTATTCGAAAATTTATATATACGTTTAATATATAATTTATATATTTGTATTTATATCGAAAATATTAATGTCCTGCGTTCTATATCCTGTTATATTTGTTTATTTATTTTGTCACTTCATTCTACTATGGCTGAAATGAAGATCCTAGAGTGGGTATACTAAAATTTATTATAATTAGAATAGAGATAGATAACGTGAACATTTAACCGTACAGCTAGTTTACATCCCTTCTGAAGGAAGGTATAACCGATGATTTTTTACTCCACTTAAAAAAAACTTAAACCTACCAGGGAGACAACGACCCCGCGACTTTGGATAATACTCCTGCTCTGGCTCCAGTCTCAGAAACAGCAAGAGTACGTTTTAAAATAAATAAATACTATATTAATATTTAAAAATTATACCATTATAAAAAGAGAACCATGATTGTTTTGTAAGAATTTAAGAATAATCCTGCGACGTTTTGGAGATTATTTAATTTTTTCTGAGTTTTTATTTTATTTTCTATAAAATGGAATTTTATTTGGAAGAAAATGGCCCGGGTGGAGGTAAAAAAATTCTCTTTATTTGGGAGAAATTTTTATTAAAGAGCTAACGCTTCGACCCACATTGCACGTCAAAATTCAGGGATAAATATGCAAAATGCAGACAATTAAAATTACATATGGTAAATATTAGGGGACTAAACGTGGATTAATAATAACTAAGTGACAAGGAAGGTGATATAAAAAATAAAAAATAATAAACAATACAATAAGTAATATATAATAAGTAATAAAATAATCGTATTGTTTATTATTTTTTATAACACTTTCCTTGTCACTTTGTTATTTATACTCTACATTGATTATTGATTGATACTCTGCTCTGTATATATATATATATATATATATATATATATATATATATATATATATATATATATATATATATATATATATATATATTGTCAACATATATATATATATATACACAATATATATATTGTCTTTTTTTTTTGGTCGCTAAATAAGTCCGTCAGGTGTTTCTACCTGTCTGACCTCACTCTACTGTGGACTGTCGTTGAGTACGGTTGAATATCAGTGGTTTATATGGCTAAGTATTGCCGAATTTTACTATTTTTCCTTACCGTATCTTTGCGGCTCAGCGGTAAGCATCCTATTAATATTTGTAAATAAAACTGTATATAATCTTTGTTTTTATTAATTATTTGATGATTTTTAGTTGGTGTTCTGTTACGTTGATGTTGCGTTGATGTTCTGTTACGTTGGTGTTACGTTGGTGTTATGTTATATTTTGGTTATGTCGTTGGTGTTACCGTTTGGTGTAAAGTATATGAATACAACATTTCTCTATGGACTTCTTTTTATTTAATCAATTTGGACCTTGGACCGAAAACCCCACAACCTGGTCACAATATATATATATATATATATCAGGACCCTGAGACAGTAATTATAATTTAATTTTTATCTTTATCACCTGATGCTTTAATTTTCTTCGAATACCTGATGTTTTAAAACTTTCTGTATTACTTTTTGTGTTACCTTCCATGTCACTTAGTTATTAATACTCCACATTTATTCCCCTTAATATTTACCATATGTAATTTTAATTGTCTGTATTTTGCATGTTTAGCCCTGAAGAAGACGAAACGTTAACTCTTTAATTAACATTTCTCCCAACTTAAGAGAAGTTGATGACCACCACCCGGACCATTTTCTTCCAAACACACACACACACAAACAAACACACATACATACACACACACACACACACACACACATACATATAAGGTCAACTATTATTATTCAAGATATATATTTTTATCTTTTTATTATTGGATAATTTATTGTTCATATGTAGCATATCCTTTCCTTCTTCTCTCGATCATTCTTGCTGTTTTTTCTTATTCTGCTGACTTTCTCTTTCTTTGTCCCCTATTAGTTTAGACCTTGCATTGCAGATACTAAACGATGGATAAAAAATGTTTATTATTATTGCAATGCAGTACAAATATATACGCATATGTAATAGACCAAATAATGAAATTCATATAAATGAAAATATAATTATTCTTATTAATATACCAAATACATAATAGTTAATAAATACCTCAAAGACTGTCTTTTAGTCATTTATTTTATATGCAGAGACATTGAGGCGTTTGCGCGCTCATCAAACTCTATGACAGACGGAATCGAAAGCAATAACTTCATCAAAGTTGTAACAGCCAATCTACAAGAAACTACAATTGTCTTGGGGATTAGCAGTTGCGATCGATGCCGGCCTCATAGAAATTGCCAATCTTTCTGTCATGTGAACCTCCGCGGTCTAGTCCTATTTAATATTAATTATAAATTATATTTTTATTTAATCAGTTTTGGCTAAACAAAATCAAACTTAAAGATTTACTATACGTAAAAAACTATTAGCCACGGAAAAGATTCATATACATGACAATTATTAGACCCATCTGGACTTACGGAGTAGAGCTTTGGGGCTCCACTAAGCCATCGAATTCCTCTCGTATTCAATCATTACAATCCAAAATCCTTGTAAAATGCTCCATTTTAATACGAACAAAGTAATCCATAATTTCCTTAATGTCCCATTTCTTGCTTATTTGGCCCGAATCCGATATAAATCATTTCATGTCAAAGTACAAACCCACTTGTTTCAAACCTAGCTTCTTCTTCAATTCCTGATAGCCCTCCGAGGCGTCTTAAAGAAGATTGTCGAAGAATGTCTTGTTGTTTTGTTATAATACAGCTGTAAATATTAATGAATAAATTATATTAAAAAAAAATTTCCTTGACATTAATTGCAAGCTCAATTGATAATTTTAATACTGAAAAATATGAAGTAACTTCAGATTTAAAACGATACAATTCCCTAGCTGTGTTTGATTTAGCAGTGGAATACATTATTAGTTCGAGAGTTCGTTCGGGCGTAGAGGAGTTGATGCCTCATCGCCTGTTAACCGTACCGCAGAAACCCACTGGTCCTCCACGTTGGGGGAAAACCAACCATGATTTTACACTAATTATAGTGAACTACACTTACTCTCACTCTCTAACCGAGATCAATAAGAGTGCATACCCTAGGGCCACCTTTCCTTATCATTTTGGTAGTGGGACACCCAGAGTCCTTGTAACATAACAAAAAACAAAATATTAAACTCTCTAAAAATTTCCTAATATAGTATACCAGATTATTCAATGTAACATTAGGAAAACTTGGATCGAGGAATAGGCCCGAATAGAAATAAAAACGTTTTTATCGTGGAGCATGCTACTGATAATATAATGTAGTTTAAGTATTAACATCCAGATCATGCAAAAGAGTAGTTGATAGTGAAAAAACTGTGAAAAAAATAATCGGTGGTGAAGAAACTGATAACCGTACGAGTATAGACTTATTCATGGTTGGGAGGATTGTATGACTGAATTCTGGTTAGAATTGTTACTTCAGTAAAGTGAAGTATATTTAGTAATAAAGAATACTATTTATTTATTTTTCTGAGTATTTTGCTATGCATTATTACTTAACTCTTACTAATGTACTCACCCTCATCCCCACGCAAAAAAAACAACATAATTTCGACCTTTTGGGATCTTACAGAAAATAAAACGCAATGGAAAGATGGTCACAATAATTTTCGCACATCAAATGATAATGACCAGGTTTAGCTAAAAAAAAAAAAAAAATAATAATAATCACTAAAAACCTCGTGAAAATTAATGAAGATTCCTTGCACTTTTTAAATTAAATTTTATAAGTTTTTTATGCTACAACATAATATTATATTGGTTATACTGTAACTAATAATAGATTAAAACTATCAATGATTAGGTTATATTCATGAAGATGAGGCACTATCTCATAATAAAATATATTTAGTAAAATTACAGAAGCACAAAATAAAATATCATAAATTTTATATGTGGAGTGGAATAAAAATGTCTTCACTTTTAATCCACTTTCAATCCTTGACCCCAATTATAACCCCTGAAGAAGACCTACATTGTGGGTCGAAACGTTGGCTTTCAAATAAATATTTCTCCCTATTTAAGAGAATTATTCTGACCTCCGTCAGGACCAGTTTCTTCCTCATATATATACTT
The DNA here is from genome assembly GCA_964056705.1 of Troilus luridus. Lineage (NCBI taxonomy): Eukaryota > Metazoa > Arthropoda > Insecta > Hemiptera > Pentatomidae > Troilus > Troilus luridus. The sequence goes on from OZ057416.1 coordinate 30,039,409, forward strand.
ATAAATATTTTATGTATTTACTAAATTTCTCCACCCAGCTCTTTGTTCATAAATCCGATAATTAAACTAATTATTATATAAGAAACCCTCATACAACGAGGCTGAGCTTTGTTGGTAGGAGATTTGCCGAGTCTTGAGATAACACAAGCTGGATTGTACAAACTCCCGGCTCAGTGCTGCAAGAAGAGGACAAAGTAATTAGGCACCCCCGGATAAACAGTACTCTTCAACGGGCGATTCCCATTTAAAGTTCCACTGAACTTACGTCCTGAATTAAGTTAAGATTCCAGCTGTTTGCTTTAAACTGGTTTTGCAGGCTAATGAGTGTACTTATATTAATGTATTATAATAATAAACCACTATTGGATTAATGATAAATTTGTTTATTATCAATTGTTTTGTGATACGTTACTACTTCAAAATATTCCTGCGCAGACTTGTAGTTGAACGATCCCTAAACTCTATCTGGTTTCATACACATCCAACACATATTTAAAGAATTCCTGATTAAATATGGTATAATTTTAACAAACACTCCTTGGTAGGAAAAATCGTTACATGAACCAGAAAATTTCTATCGTCCAGTCTGCTCCTTAAGGAAAACATATATATGAAACCTTAAGCCCGACCCTTCACAGAAAAACAGAAGATTGTGTATGTTTAATTAAATATATATTAAATTAAATATATTTTATTTATTATTTATCATACTTAATTTGATCATATAGTGTTTATTTCTCATTGTTATGGTTATTAATGCCCCACATGATCCTCTTTGCTCTGTATTAATATATATCTCTTGTTATCTCCCTCCCCATCTTTATTGTCCACCAATTAGTACTTGTTATTTCAATACTTGTATACCAATACTTGTATTTCAACTTTACCCATTTTATTTTAGTTCTTATCTTTATTAACCTATTCTTTATACCTTATTATTCTTTAATTTTAACATGTCCTGTTCTGTTTTATTATTATTTTAATCTCTATTATGTATTTCACTACCTTCCTGTCACTTGGCTATTAATACTATACACTCATTCATTTTAATCTTTATTATGTATTTTCCATACTTAGGAAAAAATATTTTTTTATATTTTTTAATGTTCATTTTCTACATTACCATGCTTTTATTTCTTTCTTTATTTTATTTTTCTTTGCTAAACAATTTTTTAATTTTCAATTGTCTGTATTTTGCATATTCAGCCTACAAAGTCGGAACGTTGGCTACTGAATAAATATTTCTAGATATTCAGAGAAATTTATTGACCTCTACCCGGACTATTTTATTCCACATATAATATTTCTCGTATGGGATATAGACAGTCTAGGGGTGCTGTCAAAAAAACGCTAAATAAGTATGTCTTTTTTAGTGTTTTTTTGACTGCACCCCCAGAGTATCTATATCCCACATTAGATCTTCCAGCCAACAATTTTCCTCTCAATTATAATATTTCTCTTATTTTTTTTTTTAATAGAGTTGTGGATATAAATTGAATACGAATCAGTGGAAAGGAAAAAAAAGATTAGTAAATCACGTATCTGGATGGATCATTACATTTGTAAACATACGTACATGTGTATTCTGGATAGATTGTTGATGTAATGTATCTTCTTCACTACACATACAAATTTAATTAACACTTCACCAATATTAAATACCTCCATCATCCTTATTATCATTAATCAAAATTATAAATTTTGAATTTTCGGACCGAAACTTGAAGTTGAGCTCAAAGATTTAAGTTTGATTACATATTTATAAGCATAGTTTAACAATAAAATAGGATACAGCTATTATTTTTTATGAAACGCGGATATAAATTTTACATAGTGTATTTGTTTTTACGAAACAGTGAAATGCATGCAAAATATTATTTAGTATTATTATTTATTGGTGGTTTCCTTCAACTAACCATATTAGCCAATCAAAACTTTCTTTGAGTTCCTTTTTCCATATCCTCTTGTATTGTATATTTTCCTCTCTTGGACCAAGGCATGCATACTTTCCTCAACCCTTTCTATCCACCTATTCCGCCTTCTTCCTTGCTCCTTTTCCCTTCATCATTCCAATAGAAAATTCAATTGGACAGTGTTTCCTCCTTCTTAAAATATTAAAAATCCTAAGAAAAGTTATATCTGTAGGGAATATTCTTCATTTTTTTACTTCTTCGCAGATAATGAAAACACAACTTGAATAGAGACGTCTTGAAAATGGAACACGAAGTCAGTGACGAATTATGAATATTATCTATTAAAGCTGGAATAACTATTTGGAGAGACACGCTCCGAGGTGGGACCTCCTTATCTCTTTCAGATAATTGAGAAGCCTCCTCCCAGTTTATTATTCAAATGTAATTCTCCCCATTAATCTCTCCCGGCACATCTAGCCCCGCCATAATAATAATAAAGAGATGGAGAGTTTGGAATAAATCCGTTTGGTTATCGCTAAACAAGCGACTCGGAGCCTTTGGGAGGATTTCTTTATTCCGAGCTGCGGACGGTCGGTGAATTGTTGGAATGTTTAATTTCATCTCGGGCGTGGTTTGAAATAATTTGCCAGGCAGGAATTCTCCTCTCAATAATAACGTTTATGAAGATTTTCTCCCGGGCTTTGGGAATTTTCCTAAAATAGTATGATAGAACTAATCGCGGAGCTTTCTGTCAATAACCACAGTAAAATAAATATTATATTATATAAATAGAAAATAATAGAAAAGCAACTTTATTATGGGACTGAGTCCTTACAGTGAATAAAAAAACAGTTAATGCATGAGCTAGGATTTAATAAATTCTTTACGTAGTGTATATCTTCTTTACAAAAAAAACAAACAAACAAAATCAATGATTTAATACTGATTAATTTAAGGAAATAACTAACCTACTCAGAGACCATCTCTTTGGGAAGCCAGGAGATGTTGAAAAAGAAAGGATTTGAATGAGGGTAGAGGAATGACGGATGATAGGAGGGATTGAGTGGCACACTGTGGTGGAGCGGGCGAAAAAGGAACGCTAGAATGTTTTGGTTCTATGAGAATGAGTATAAAGATCGGAAAGGCGTGGGCTTGTTTCATGGTGATAGACTCGGGATTTGAATCTGAGGACACCGTAGATAAGGGCTTAGTGAGGAAGAAAATGGCCCGGGTTGAGATCAAGATAATTCTCTTAAATAGGGAGAACTTTTTATTGCTAAGCCAACGTAATTTGTAATTTTGGGCTGTTATGATACAATATCACATGAATGAAACTGAAATTTAAAGTAATCGTAATAGCAAATAAAATTGTATGTTATAATTCTGAATTATAAGAATGAAGGGACAAAAAAACAAAACAAAAAACAATGATTTTATTCACTAAAATAAATGATTCATAAATATGGTATTGTTATAAAAAAAAAAGTTAAAGGAATCTTACTAGATCATTTATCTTTTCCATATCCATCCTATTGGGTTGTATGTAAATTCGGGTCGGGATGACCGAACAGGTTATCGCTCTTAAAAAAGTGTAATATCATACAAACCCAAAAGTTGTGAGTTCGAAGCCCCTCCTACATGTGAAGTGAGTCAGCCTACCGGACCTGAGAGTGATGTTGTGTATTTACCAAGTGATCTAAATACTTTATGTTTTCGTCCAGATGTTTGGTGCTTATCGCCTTTCATTACACTTTTGCTGGAGGTACTTTTAAAATTTATATATGTTGGACAATGGAGCTACACTGCTTCATTTCTGCTTCTTAAATATCGATGTTAATTAAGATTGAATGGAAAATTGAATACAATTCAATTTGAAAATCAAAAGCGCAACTCAAACAAACAACAACCTATTCACCACATACATTCATCACCTGTCTTCCTCTGTCCTTCATGAGAATAAAACTGATTCCAATTGTTTTACGAGTAAGAAAAAAAAATGTTTTCATAAATGAAATACCATTTTTTTTAAATAAATGAAAACCTAATTGCTCTTCCAATTACGTGTTTGCTTGTCAAACAACCACAGAAAAAAACAATTATTTATTCTAATCAAATAAAAGATTTTTTTTGTTTTTTAAAAATCCAAAACAATGTTTTTTTTCCTGGAAAATATACCACAATTGTTTTCCTCCGTAATTAAAACCCATGCTAAATAAATAAAAGCGGGCAGTTGGCCGAGTGTTGATTTTCACTAATTGATTCAAATTAAATTTAAGAACGATATTATTCCTATCGGCATTGGGCGTAGATAAAACTCGGGAGCGATCGAGGTACCACCTGTTGGCCATCATAACTCCGAAAATAGGGCGCAAACAGAGTTGCCGAACTTGAATAATTATTGGACAGTTCCTTCGACACTAATTACTCCAACCTATTAATTGGATTCTTGTTAGTTCATCGAGGCAACTTGTGCGGAACTCATTGAGTCCGGGAGAAGGTGAATTAGGGATTTAGGAAAATGTTAGCCTAATTGTTTTTAGGACTCATTATAATGATGAGAATTTATTTGAAGGTCCTGGCTGAATTACTTGGGCCCTTAGGGACGGTTTTAAGCTGTCTCGGGTTTAAATCTAACTTTAATTAATTCACCCAATTGTTGAGCTGAAACTATTGACCTTTTTAAAATTAAAATAACTCATAAAACAGTATGAAATAGTCGGGAAGCGCAATCATCAATTTTACACAAAATAAGTTTTAATTTATATTTTTTGTGCCAATGTTTCGGCCTAAGTTTTAGATCATCATCATCATAACCGAGAGTAAAAGAAGACAGAATACCTAAATAAGCAAAGCAGTGCTAACAAAGGCATAATAGGTTATTTCAACAAGAATGATAGAAATGAATAGAAAGAATAAAGGATATATTATCGAATGATTGATGGGAATAATAGGAATGGAAAAAACATCTGGAAGATAAAAAAACATAGGTAATAACAAAATAAAACATAGTAAAATTACAGGATAAATGATTTTTTATAAAAATATAATGATAACCACGTAAATAGCGAAAGGGAAAATGAGTATGAGATAGGTATTCTTAAAAATATAATAAAAGATAAATAATGAAGACCGGGATCATTTTTTTCCTCATATAAATATTTAGTCAACTATTATTATTAAAACAAAGTATAATTAATACAATGTTATTGAATTTGAAATAAGTAATATTAAAACGAAGCTCTGTGAGATATATGTATATTAAATTGATAAACATTAATTGTTCTAATCGTATGATGAGGCAGAAGGATAGAGATAGAAAAAACGATGGGAGGAAAAAAATAATTATAACAGAATAGAACATACAAGAGGAATAAAGATATATCCAGTCAACCATTTCCACATCAATACAAAAAGACTCATTATCTTTTTCAATTTTTTTAACTTGATTTAGTTTAATATGATAAAAAAAACTTCACCACTACATCTAATGACGCTTCATGGGTTCAGTACATGCTCGAGTGTTTACTGTTTCTGGGACAACGGTTGTGCAGGGAATTGTTTTGTCCATGATCACACTCAAACGCTCTTTTCCAGAATTAAGGGTACCCACTTTATAGAGGTTAGTGTGTGCCCCAGGAGGTCCTGGGCCCATCCCTGGGTGTTAAAAGATTTTATAATTTATCTGCCAGAACCAAATTTGAACCCAGGACACATCATTAGAGGCTCTCCGCAATGTGCTACACAGTTCGTGGGTAAAACATTTACCATGAGAAAATAATAATTTAATAATGTCACAAACCTTTATCAGTTTATTCTACAGGTCACCATATGACAATGCAGCAAATTTATTTCTGGAAACAAAATTTTCGCCGAAAGTGCTATACAATAAGTAGCGCGCTCAATATTAAATATTAAAAATTTCCTCTTATTTTATTATAAATACGAACAATAGAATATGTATACGAATGTTTATTTAACTGCTATTGTACTGTGAATATACTGAATGAATTAAAACTGTTTTTGTTGGTTATTTTTTTATATAATATAGTGTAAATCTTGTTTTTATATGTATATATATATATATATATATATATATATATATATATATATATATATATTTAAAAATGTTATTTTATTTTTAGAAGTATTTTATTCTCAATGGAAATGGTTCAAAAATATTTTATATATATATTTAAAATTGAATTGTTAGAATACATCTCTCTATAGTTATTTATTTTTAGGTCTCCTTTCGAATTTATAACCTTTATAAGTTTTCTAATAGTTCTTATAATGTGGTCTTATAAAAAAAATATAAATCAATGTTTATTTAGATTTATAATGTGCTAATTGTCTGGTAAAAATTAATAATAGGTATTAATTTGTTGTTTGTTTTAATTTTCTTATTAATACTACAGAAAAATAATGTGAGAACGTGACTAATCTACACACATGAAGGTTCATGGGTTCAGTAGATGGTCGAGACTATAATTTTTCTTAATTAAGTTTTGTGCAAGGAGATGGACCGAGATCACACGTAACCACCAACTTTTTTTCCACACTTCATAGAAGCTGCGTGAGCCCCAAGATGGTGTACAGTTCCCACATGTTCCATATGTTAACAAATATGATAGATAATATATCTGCCAAGGTAGGATTAGAACGGGAAAGACTGATAGCGACATATCGTCCTACACTGAGCTTCCCCGCTCCTTAATACAAGTAGCATACAAAAATTAAAAAAAATATATATCTGTTAATTTTTAAGTACCTATTCAATTATTAACATAATAATTAATGAACACATGTTGATAGTATTTGAATACATCGACCTCTTACAAGGCTTACACCATGTCAAGATAATATGACACGTTGGATGGAATATCTTTTAGCGGTACATCCTCCCGAACCCTGAAAACTTTGGCTACAAGCGTGTAGGCCCAACTTGCTAATCACTGTTTGATTTTCTTTACACCATCAGCGATCATTCCGATACTGTTGAACGATCTAGAACAAATTTTACGTGTTTTGTTTGTTACAACTCTGTGGTTTGGAATTTATTTTAAATAACAAATATTCAATTTTTCAGTGGTAAAAAAAGTTTTTAGTTATATTTAATTTGTTTAACCTCTGTAAAGCTGGATCGGCAGTAACTGAGACACCTCACTTCTTATTCTGAGAATTATTTCTCCCGTGGATTGTTTTGTGAAGTAGATATTTTTGTTAAACATAGAAGAAATTGTGGCTTAATTAATTTAAAAAAAAACAAACGAACATTTATTTCACTTCTTATGTATTTTCTTTGCAACAGAACATACGATAGTTTCATTTTAGAAGAAGAAATGAGGCAATAATCCATTTCTTAAATAATTAATTTTTCCTGTTAGATAAATAAAATTTTGATAGACACTATTAATAATTTATTAAACAATCACCCTTTCAACTCTTCTTTACGGATGTGAAACGTGGTCGTTAATTCTGAAGATTGAACAACGTCTGAAGGTATTCGACGTAAATTAGTATATTTGGGCCAACAAAGTATGAGATCCCAGAGAATTTAAGACGTCACTTAAAGCGGAATTGCGGAGCATGTACCCGATTAATATTATTGAAGTACAAACATCGCGAAGATTAAGATGGGATTGTAAAGTTGTTGAGCTCGATAGCGAACGTTAGTAAACGTTTAAGGGGTAGACCGAGGCGTAGGTGGGAGAATTGTATTAAGAGTGATTTGAAAGGTTTGGGCTTATGCAGTGATCCATCGCCGGAAGTTTGAAATCAAAGATGGTGGTATCGGATTCGGGTTCGCTAAGCCTTGCTATTACTACTGTGCACATTGGACGATTCAGGTACGTGCAGGTTCGTCAGCGGTTCTCAATGTTTAGATCTATGAACCGATTCAAATCGAAATTTATTTACAGCCATTCTTGCATCGAGTTTATGCAATCTAAGTTTCAATCGTTATTGGTAACTATTAATGAAATCACTGCAGTTTTTCATCTGACAATTAGGAATGAGGTAATAATTCACTTCTTCTATAATTAATCCTTCCTTTATTCTGGATATATATATATATATATATATATATATATATATATATATATATATATATATATATATATATATACTGGATATATGGATATAGTGAATTAGCAGAAAAGAGTAGTAAGGAAGCAAGCTTGTCTTCCTCGTGAAGAAGATAAGCTATAGATATTATATGTGAGAAAGAAATAGTTGACTGTGGGTACTACAATAGGATGTTGATAGTTGGGGGTGCAGTCAAGAAAACACGCAAAAATAGGTGAAACTATTTTATTTTAAGTGCCGACGTTTCGACCTACTATGTAGGTCATCTTCAGGGCTATGAGAAAACAGACAAAAACAGAATAGACTGTAAAAATACATAAAAAGAGGTACAGAAAAATTAGATAAAATGTAGAGATATAAAAAAGAATGAAATATAATGAAAGGATATATGAAGGTATATGAATATATATATACATAATATATATATATAATAATGTATGTAGGTATATGAATAAAGATGATTACATGGTAGATGGATAGAAAGGTGATAATGCAAAAACAAAGTACAAGATGGATAGAAAGGTGATAATGCTAAAAACAAAGTACAAAGAGAGCAATGAAGTTAAACAGAAAAAAAATGAAAAAGATATGAATATAATGAGTATGGACAATTTAGTATAATAAAGATAGAAATGTATTGCAAAGAAAACAATAGTATGAAAATAGACTCATGGGGAGTATCATAAGTGCAATGAGAGAACATGAATTAAAAATATGATACCTAATAATACATCGAGAAGAATATATTATAGAACGTAAAGAAAAGGAATCTAAGTATGACGGGCCGGGAAGTGAAATATAAAAAATATAAGAATCAGAAGTGATGTAAAGGTATAAATGTTATATAAAGGTATACACTATACATTGTATAACAGATGTAGTATCCAGGTATACATATATTATATAGAGGTATACATAGTATGAAGTTATATAAATAAAGATGAAAGAATACAAGGAACAATACATGAGAGATATAAGATATCAGTAAGTGAATAGAGATATATTATAAAAAATAATAATGTTCTGTGAACATGAACTCTTAAATTAAAACATTTAATTAAAACTATGATGGATGCTAAAAGTGATGATGGGAGAAATAGGTGTGAAGGAAGGAGATGGAGAAAGATGAAGAGAAGATATAAATAATATGAGACAGTACGAACCCGATGGCAGCTGGGACAGCGAGTAACTGACGCGGATAAAACCGTTAAACGACGGAAGCGCTGGCCGCGATCTCTGTCGGTCAAAGGTCAAAGTAGCGAAAAAAAATTCAAAAAAAGTAAAAATGAAAAATAAAGAAGTAGGGAAAGGGCAATATGGGGAAATATGGGGACGCGTAAAAAATGTGAAAAAATAAATAAAAAATAAAGTTAAAGGAAAAAAAGGGGGTAAAGAAATAAAATACTAGAAAAGAAAAATAGACAGAAACGGACCGTAAAACGGAGAGAAATAAAATATGATTTGAAAATTAAGGAGTGTTTAGTAAATTAAAAATTTGGGAATAAATTGAGGATAGGTGATGTGAATCGGACTTAAGGTTGACGGTGGAGGAATCTAAATTGATGTGGATGGTTTCCGAAAGAATGCGTTTTTCATAGTTGGGAAAGGAAGATAGGATAGACGTATTATTTCTTTACTCCCTTTTTTTCCTTTAACTTTATTTTTTATTTATTTTTTCACATTTTTTACGCGTCCCCATATTTCCCCATATTGCCCTTTCCCTACTTCTTTATTTTTCATTTTTACTTTTTTTGAATTTTTTTTCGCTACTTTGACCTTTGATCGACAGAGATCGCGGCCAGCGCTTCCGTCGTTTAACGGTTTTATCCGCGTCAGTTACTCGCTGTCCCAGCTGCCATCGGGTTCGTACTGTCTCATATTATTTATATCTTCTCTTCATCTTTCTCCATCTCCTTCCTTCACACCTATTTCTCCCATCATCACTTTTAGCATCCATCATAGTTTTAATTAAATGTTTTAATTTAAGAGTTCATGTTCACAGAACATTATTATTTTTTATAATATATCTCTATTCACTTACTGATATCTTATATCTCTCATGTATTGTTCCTTGTATTCTTTCATCTTTATTTATATAACTTCATACTATGTATACCTCTATATAATATATGTATACCTGGATACTACATCTGTTATACAATGTATAGTGTATACCTTTATATAACATTTATACCTTTACATCACTTCTGATTCTTATATTTTTTATATTTCACTTCCCGGCCCGTCATACTTAGATTCCTTTTCTTTACGTTCTATAATATATTCTTCTCGATGTATTATTAGGTATCATATTTTTAATTCATGTTCTCTCATTGCACTTATGATACTCCCCATGAGTCTATTTTCATACTATTGTTTTCTTTGCAATACATTTCTATCTTTATTATACTAAATTGTCCATACTCATTATATTCATATCTTTTTCATTTTTTTTCTGTTTAACTTCATTGCTCTCTTTGTACTTTGTTTTTAGCATTATCACCTTTCTATCCATCTTGTACTTTGTTTTTGCATTATCACCTTTCTATCCATCTACCATGTAATCATCTTTATTCATATACCTACATACATTATTATATATATATATTATGTATATATATATTCATATACCTTCATATATCCTTTCATTATATTTCATTCTTTTTTATATCTCTACATTTTATCTAATTTTTCTGTACCTCTTTTTATGTATTTTTACAGTCTATTCTGTTTTTGTCTGTTTTCTCATAGCCCTGAAGATGACCTACATAGTAGGTCGAAACGTCGGCACTTAAAATAAAATAGTTTCACCTACTTTTGCGTGTTTTCTTGACTGCACCCCCAACTATCAACATCCTATTATAGATATTATAGATAAGCTAGTGGAGATCATGATCCGACTAAGGGGAAATACCCATCAATTCATAGGCCTATGTTATATCCTATATCAAAAGTACCCTATATTATAGACAACAAAAAATATATATGTAATAATTATGGAACTAGAACTGTTAAAATTTCATGGCAGGCAAAAAATAATTGAAAACCAGAAGATAGACTTTAAGCCAAAAGTTCTACCGAAATTCATCTGTTTTTTATTTAAAAAATTTTGTTTGTAAAACTAAATGATTATTATAGCTAATGGGTTCTAAAGAAAACACCATAACAAGTATTTATTTCATCTAAATAATGTGTTAAATCAATTAATTACTTTATTATATATAAAACGATGTATTACAAATCAGCCTAAGCATTAATAATTATGAAAAAAAAGGAAATGGGATAATGCGATGTGATTAAAATTTAAAATGGTAAATTAGCAATCGATAAATACAATTTTTTTTTTTAAATATCAATCATAAAAATGGGCGTTTATAATTACCAAGCACCACTCGATCAATGACGTCACGGTCTTGACAAAGACGTAACGGAATGAATTATTGAAATTATCTACATCGAAAGCAGTTGTCGATAACATTACCCGTTTCATCGGCCTAATGCCGTTTCGACATTTGGCATCGATCCATTATTTGTTCTTTCGCTGATTTCATTCCGAAATAAGGCTCGTTATTCCTTTGTGGGAATTGGTAATGGAATAAACGATATTGACTACTTATTATTGTGCGTTACTTCGGACGTATCAAACGGAATTTTAGATAGGTATATATCGGGATAGTTATTATACTGAATTTAACTGACAGTTGTGGACTTGCAGCCGATGTTGAGGTTCCTTCGACAAGATTATTAAGGTAACCAACTTTCTTGTGATACTAAAAATAACGTTGCTAAAACTATATCACCGTACAGTGAACACTCGAATGTATAGGGGTGTAGGCGAAAGCCCAGATATGACCTAGAAATTCATAAAGTATATATATATATATATATATATATATATATATATATGCATTTATTTACGCACAATAACCGTTTATCTGTATGGTTAAAATCACAGATAAAATACCATAATTATAATTTAAATTATAAATAATAAATATGAATACCATGAAGGCAAAGCCATTGAATGAATCACGTAGAATCTTAAACATATAACATAAAGTGTATAGATATATTTGCTTGTGAAGAAGTCACTAGGCTCCCAAAGCTGAACATGGCAGGACTTCCAGATGAAGAAAGGGAAAGAGACAGCCCTAGACTGCGATGGCTGGATGTGGAATCAGACCTTAGGCTCCTTGGGATGAGAACATGGAGAGAGCCGCGTGGGATCGGTGAAATAGGATGAATATTGTCGAGGATTCCAAGGTTCTCCCTGGAACATATCCCAGAGTGAAAAAGGAGAAAAGGAAGTCACTACAGAGTAAATGCAACAAATGTGAACAGAACGAAGCAGCTGTTACTAAAGAGGATCTGTTTCTTGAGAAAGTAGAAACAGGCAAGGCTCGGTCAACAAAAATGCTGGTTCTGGATTGATGAAGTGTAGTGTTTATCTGTTCGTTGAAGTATTAAATACTTTCTTTAAGTCCGTTTCAGATACAATGACAGTCCCTAAAGATCGGGAATACAGAGTTAAAATTCCAAATTAAAAAAAAAAATCCAAACAGTGAACAACATTCAGGGCAACTAGTCTCAATACGTAGACTTGGAAGTATAATAGTATTAGTACCTAATATACATATCCCAATCGTGGAGAAGCAGTGAACAACTAGACACAAGTTTTTGTCTGCAACCACTAAATTTTGACTGGTGGAATATTCTAGAATAATAATAGACAAGTGTAACATGTAATGTAATATGTAATACAACGTGTAATGTTTGTAGGTTGTCAAGTGCAAGGGAATTTGGAATGCTCAGAAAATAAAATAATATTATAAGAGATCTCATCAGAACAGTGCTATTTATTATAATTGTCCTAAATGGGTAGTAAAGATTAATGGAACAGAGTCTACTGTTTGTCTTGATGTCAGGCTATGTACTTGCTTTATATCACTAACAAGTCCACTTTTCGAGTACATTTACGGATTAAATCCTTACAAGTTGGCGAGAAAAATATTCAGCCTTGTATTGTACTGTATACAATTTAAGTTGATGCATTAAAAAAATGTGTTATTAATCAATGAATATAATTTTTTCATTTTTTTTTTAGGTCTTCTTTGAGATGTGATCTGGAAGAATGCTGACTATAGCAGGCAGGAGCATGGCCGTTATCTTCACTATCGCTGTTGTATCTTCTCTCATAGCAAGTAAGTGCAGTAACGAGTATTTACTTTATTTATTATTATTATTTAATCACAATTCGTTTTGTAAAGATAATAAGGAGGTTCAGAAAAAAAAATTAATCACATGGAAGAATCATACTTAATTATTTAGACAATGTTTGAAATCAAATTTGTCTACCGAAAACTACTGTAAAGTTTAGTAACACTTTGTGATAAACTTATCTTATAAATCGTTAATTTCCCGGTTGCAAGACAAAAACTTATCGAAAATCGGCCAAAAGAACTCATAATTTCATTACACTCCCTTATAATCAATCGATACGCTATTAATTTGTTACCTGCGGGGCTCTTCTCTTTGGTATCCTATGGACCTGTAAAAAGGTCTGGGAGAGGACAGGGTATAATCGAGGACACATCGGGAAACATGGTGAGGAAATAAACCCCAACACATTCATATATCAAAAATAAAGCTGTTATATTAAAAGAAAATTACATTTAACTACTATTAATAAGGCATAAATAAAATAAAAATTACAAATTCATTCATTACTAAGGCATTAATAAACTAATAAATAACATGCGAACAAAAATCATATTCCAGATTCTCCTTCAATAATCATAATACCTAAAACCAAAAATAATGATAAAACAATTTCCATAATCTATAACAATAATCATATGCACTAATAATAATTATAAATTTAAAAATTCCCCATCAGTAATCATTATCTCATAACCGCTAATTACTAATTTCCAAATCAAACTCGATCCATCATCTATAACAATAATCATATGCACTAATAATAATTATAAATTAAAAAATTCACCATCAGTAATCATTATTTCATAACCGCTAATTAATAATTTCCAAATCAAACTCGATCCATCATCTATAACAATAATCATATGTTCTAATAATGATGACAACTTAAATATTTCCTATCAGTACTCATTATCTCATAACCATTGATAAAATTAATGATTTCCAAATAAAACTCGATCCATCATCTATAACAATAATCATATCCATCATCTAGAATAATAATCATATGCTCTAATAATAACTACAACTTAAACATTCCGTGTCTGATTTTTGTGGCCGAAACGCGACGAAAGACAAAGAAAATATCTAATCGTCAGAATTACGTTACTCTATCTTCAACTGAACTACAAGCGGGCTTCACCCAGAATAAAAGTCTGACTACAGTATAGAACAAGTTCCTATCTTCCATCTGGTATCTTGCTCAGGTCCGTCTACTTCTCACTGGTCCCAGTCTTCAACGACTTTAGAGGAAAAACGGTCTCTGAAGGCTTATTCGAGCTAGCGTCAACATTCTTATCCCGGGGTCCGTGAGGTGGTGCAACCTGGTGGTCATGATTATTCCATGAATCTCTTGAATTGAATTTAACTTTTTAAATAATCGATTAGAGTCGACTTGTAGTCGACGGAAATACTGATTAATTTCCGTATTGGATTGATGACTCGGCGTCGCCACACAGACAAGAGCCTTCTAACATTAATTAACATTTAATAAAATATATCTAACTTAAATTATCTGAGCCCGTTACAAAATGATACCCTTGGTCTGAATTTTTTCATAATTTATATTTTCCTAAAATAACTCTTTGTAACAGCTATTTCTTCAAGTTTTGAATTCAGCTCCAATCTTAACTCCATATTTAGTAAGATTTGGGACTATTCCAATTTTTCCAGACATCTCCCTAAGCTCTTCGTATGATTAGTCTGCAGTTTAATTTGTTTGGCAGAATAATTTACCTTGTAACTGGTTTTGTCCTATCATATAGTTAACAAAAAGTATATAATAATATGTAAAGAATTATATTTATTTAAATGGAACGATACAATTTGATTGTACAAAGAGACTTTTTAATGTGAACTAACCAGATTGACCATTATCTATGGACTAACATTATAAACTTATGAACTAACATAGTAACTATAATTGTATTTATACGCGGACATACCTACTCTTCTATGCTTCCTACTCTATCTATCTCAATCTTCGCTATCCTCTATCTTCTTGTAATCTATCTTACAATGTTTTAGACCAGGTATGTATACATATGAAAGAGGGATCAAGGAGGTAAATTTAGAAGCAGAAAGCAATATCTCAACTAAAGAAATAAAGAACTCACAATTACACACCAATCCTTAGGTCATCAAACCAACATGATAACTCTATTCACAGTAAGCAAAAGTAATTTGTATTTTTCTTAATCCTCACTACAAGGATTTCAGAATAAAAATGGGCAGACATCGACAAACTAGACTATCCCTTCCACCGCTACCAATAACATTTCCCTTAATTGCCCTTAATAATGGTCATTGTCCTTCTGATAATTAAAAACTCGCTCAGATCCCAGGCTCGATTCCTTCCCGTAAATCAGCCCTGAATTACTCCTTTAACGAGGCGGTCATTAAAATGTAGTTTATTTTTCTTCCGGACCATTTCCCCCTCCTTTGTCTTGTTGATATTCTTTCCAAATGTTCACTCACAATAAACTCACTATTGCTCCTCGTGTAGTTACGATAACTCTAATCCGAGTTCCAGGCTCCCGTGTAATCGGTTAATGGAAATCTTCTGGAAGTTACGACGGGTTCTGGATTATGGCTAACATTAAGATGTTAACTGTTACGAAATTGATTATTGTGTTGTGGGTTGTAAATCCTTTATATTCTTGTACTTTTATGTCAATTGTTAACTCACAACATAAATGTATGTAACACTTTTATTTTCAGTATGGTATATAAATAATTAATTTTAGGATTATATTTCTGTATTTTTACCAGCCTTACGTTTTTCGATTTTAATGTTATAAGAAGGTTTATCAGTTATTGTTTTAGTTTAATTTGTTCACCTGAATATGTTTATCAGAATATTTTTTTAATTTTGAAATATAATTTTATTGTTAAGAGATCTGCACCTAGAAAAATGTTTCTTCGTTCAATGTATCTAATAAAAATAAACTAAAAGAAACTGTAAGAAGAAAAAAAAACTGTAGTTACACTAAAACCCATGAAGTACTTTCGCACTTTCAGTACTGCATTACGCTCAACCGCTAGGTTTTTATCCTCACTATATAGAGGCTGGGAGAGCACCTGAACGTTACATATATCCCACAGGTTCCATCCGTAGCTGTTAACATATTAAATAATTTTTCTGTCACAGCTGGGCTCAGTTACTCAAAACTCTACAAACTAAGTCGTTTTATCTAATAGTTAAAATAAATATTCTGTATATGGAACGTATAAATATTACAATATCTGTATGGTTTAAATCGATTACTTATGTTCAAGCGATTTGACAGAGTGGTTTTGTCATTTATTCTTAAATAAATAAAAGGCTTTACGAACCAGAAGGCTCGATGCCGATACCATTTATTCTTATTAATTGATTTTATAAATAAATATTGATTAATATGAAACTTTATTCAGAGCCAAGGTAAGATTTTTTCGTTTTCATAAGAAATGAAGAAATTTGTTCAAATGTAAAATAAATGACTCTGAAATAGAACTATCCAACTGCATTACTCAAAACGCCTAATCTTTAAATTTACTGTAATGTTGGAAAAAAAATCTTTACAATAATTACAATGGATCTACAATGTAAAACATCAATATACCAGCGCAAGAAATAATCTGTACAACCATTTTTCTTTTGCCAGAAACAAACGTTACTAAATAATTTAATAATCTTGATATTTGATATAGACACTTAAATATGATGGAACCATTGAAAGGAACTAAGAGAGTAGGTCGCCCAAAACTTAGATGGGAAGATTCCATAGCATCGATGCTGATAGGCCAAGTCTTAACATGGAACATAGAGCTAATAAATAGTAATAATAAAATTGGTAATGGACTTAGCTGCAAATTTAAGAATGTAAATAAGGATAAAAGATAATTCATAGATTATTTCCTCTTACTCATGTAGTTAGCTTGTAACTCACATTCCCATTAGATTTATCAATATCGACTTAGGTGTTTTATGTGAGGTTGTGATCACCCTAAAAAAACGTCACCAAACGTTTCTAACTTGGCAAAATAATTTTAGTATTGGCCAATGAAATCATTATTTCTGTGACCTCTCTGTAATTAACCAACGATAAAATTGAAATTTGGATTGTAAAGAAATAAGAATGAGAGATCTACAAGGAAATGTAATCGAAAAAATGGTGTATAAGACTCAGACACACATTCATCTGTTAGGCTATAATTTATTAGTCAATATTACATATCAGTCCTATATGATTTTTTTATTTTTTATTAAAAAGCGCTTCAAAACTTTTTTAGAACTGTCACTCCCTGCTCTTCACCTTCTCATAAATGCCTTTTGGGGGGAGTTCAAGCGTCAGTGCGTATTATATCAGTGCGTATCCTGTCAATATCTGACAGACGTTCTCATTTTTAGCGATGCTTCCGAGAAGTAACTGCTGTGGATTTTTAAATACAATCTATAATAATGTCGGTCCCCTAATGCTAGGATCACTCAGGTCACAAGTTCACAAGGTTGCACCTCTGAAACATATCACCTACAATCTAATAGTAGGATTAATTACACTATTTTTTATAATAAATTATACTAATTTGTGCAATAAAATGTCTCTAAGAGTAAATAAAAATAAAATAAATCAATTATCAAAAATTCCTTCTGTTGTTATTAAGAAATAATCGTACTCCTAATTTAGAGAAGATAACATAAAACCGTAAATGGCTCTGATGCTCCTGTGGATCATGTTAGTTATTTTTAATTTCATTACTGACAAAAAAAAAACGTGAACCCAGTTATAATTAAAATGAAGTACTTAAGAAATAAACATAACGTAGGCCTATTCAAATAGTGTATTCGAAACTTTATATAAACATTCACTAACAATAAATACAAAGAACGTACCAACCGCTAAGTATCCCCATAAATAAAGCCAAGTGAAGGATGAATGAAGTAGTTTTATATCAGAATAATTATAATTACATTTTTATTTTTTCACGTTTAGTTTTATTCTTTGTTTCCAATATATTGTACTTTTCCCTTAAAATATTCACCGTTCAATCCATGAAGAATGTTGAGTTCAGAGCATTGTAGGGTATGTACATTATCCAAGATAATGGTTATGTAAGGAGGAGAATTTGCCAAGGTAATGTTTTCAACCGGTTTACCACGTTTGAGGTTGTCCACTTTAAAGCGATTTGGTGAGCTCCATGAGGGTCTCCAGGTCTCAGAGAACTGATTAATTGTTGTTAACAGAAAAAATAAAATATTTGCCTCAACTGATCTCTGATTCGGGGTCTTGAGTTCCTTAAAATCCTATGTTCTGACCTCTCTTTATTTTTGCCAAACTTGAATAAGCAAACTATACATTACACAATATTTAAAAATTAAATTATTATTATTATTAGGGTATTCTCCCAATAGTTGAAGAAGTTAAGGAAAAAACTCAATCAAGCTTTCTTTGGGTTCTTCCAATAGTCTTTCATTCTCTCAGAGAAGGCTTGTTACGTTCTTCCGGGCACTTCTGCTTGCACTGATTTTGCTTTGGGTGCTCTGATGTAACTTCCCACTTGTTGACTTTTTGCCTTTCTAAAATGTCCGTTCCACGTATGTTTGCGTTTTTTAGGTCCTTTCGAAGTTCGTCCAGCCAGGGTGCTGAATTCTTAAGTGGGCTGACATAATTTAATATTTAAAAATTAAATATATATGATATAAAAATAGCTCTAAATTTTTGCCTATCCAGGTTTAATTAGGATAGGGATTTTTAAGTAGTACTTGACATCGTACAGGCTCGGGACCCCCGTTTAACATCCCTTCTGAAGGACGGCATTATTAAGGATTTTTTACTCCCTTTAAAAAATCCTAAGGACACCTGCCGGTCTACGAACCTCTATCTTGGGCTTAGTAGTTGGTTACACTAACACTTAGACCACGGGTCGCCCCCGATGTAAAATATAAAACATAGTTAAAATAATGTATTTTTTTATTACGATTAACTGGGTAAAATAAAATTTGATATCGACAGTATTTAAATTGGTTGGTAAAATATTATAGATAGAAATTAGCAATGCTGAAACTATGTCAGAAAAATATCTGAACTAATTTTCATATCCATTATGGGGGAAAACAGGTGAGCCAGATTTTTGGCTTCGATGATCTTGTCAGATGATCATCTCCAAATCTCACAGTATTTATAAATGTCAAAAAAATAAATAACTTATCTGCCATATCTGGTCTCATATTGAGAACCTAGAGCTCAGAGCCCTTCGCACTGAACAACCCTGCTCCCTTAAAGGGAATAGAACTGAAGTTTACTTCTAGATTTTTTCCGATTGTAGGTAAATAAAGGGACATTCGTATATTCGTTGGTTATAAATTAAGTGGTGATAGTGATTCAGCCAATATACTCAATTACCTTTAGTCTGTCTATTTCCAGTTAGAATATGTGTTTTGAGTTTCTGTTTCAACAAATACACACTTGAAATACCCCTCCCTTATTTAATTTCGACATCTCACTCGCTTTATTCACAGCGATAATAATCTTTCTGGATGACCGTTGAGGACAGAGATTTCTTCCGTCCAATTAGGCAGTGACGGAGGCGGTGGAGATAATGACGTTCAATTAGAAGAAGGCGGGGGCGGCGACACTGGAACGGTTCTTCTGCGGCCAGTTTCTTTTGTTTCGGTAATTGAGTCGACCGTCGCTGTCAGCAGGAGTAGCCTAATATCGCCCGGGTAATGGCCTACAGTCGATTCGTCTCCTCAGAGCTAGTTCTCCACTTCTTAGGGGCGGCAAGAAACTGGTATCTTCGGGTCTCAGTTGCGGTCCAATACCTTGTCAACCAATGTCCAGTTGATTGGTAATCTACTTATACTATAGGTCATAACTTCTGAGATATCTATTCCATGTACAGACCAAATCAACCGTTGTGAAATTTAGATGACTTACGTGACAGTATGCTGGCATTAATTCGCACATTTTAATTTTAGAACAAAAAATAAATTTCTTTTTCCTGTACTATTACAACCCACGAATGGATCGGTACGTGGTAGAGACCGAAAAAAAAATGAATAGTCCCAAATATGGAAAACAAAACATACATGTCAAGAGGCTTTTTACTGCCTATCACTACTAAAGTTATAGTAATAATAAAGCTTAGCAAACTCAAAGCTGATACTACAAATCCCTGCTTAAAAACTTCTACCCAAACCCAAATCCTTCAGATCACTCTTAACACAATCCTCCCTCCTACGCTTCGGTCTACCCTCAGACGCGTTCAGTCGGCACAGAGCTTATTAGCATATTAGAAATTCGTTCGTTACCTTGACCTAACAATTTTTCAAGCCCATTTTAATCTTCGTGACTCTTATATTAACTCTGTGCTCGCATTGCGATTCCGCGTTTGGTAATCTTTTAAAATCTCCAATGGTCTCGTCCCTTTTTGGACCGAATATTCTACGCAACATCATATTTTCGAATGCCTTACGTTTCACGACCATAAAGAAAAGTAGGATGGACAGTTGTTTTACAAATTCTGATTTATGATTTAGGGACAAAAGACGCGAATTGTTATAATAAATATTCTTACAATATAGAAAGCTCTTTTGTATGACATATAGAGCACATGTGTCCTAGAGCTTGGAGCTTGTTCTAGTGAACCATTCCGTCTTATTAGTAAGCCTAGGCAGTTATAGATGGCTCTATCTCAGTGGCAAAGATATAGACCAGAGCCACTACGCTACTGCTGTACACTGAACTCGTTGAATGCTGCGAAAACTCAGGCCATCCTAATTGGTTCCAGCACCCTTCTTAAATCTATCAACTCACTTCCCCAATTAACCTTAAATGACCACCCTATTGCCTTCAGTTCCTCTGTTAAAAACCTCGGGATCATTTTCGACCAATCCCTTTCATGGAACCCCCACGTTTCCCAAATTTCCCGCCGAGCAATAAGCTCTCTAAAGTTATTTCACCGTTCCAGGCATCTTCTATTGCTACCTATCCGTAAGCTCCTCATCACTTCTTTTATCTTTCCTCACTTTGACTATAGTTGTGTGGCATATAGTAGCCTCTCGATCAGGGTCGAGGAGAGGTTGAAGCGAATTATGAACTGCTCGCTTCGATTTGTCTTTGACGCCCCGAGGAGGTCTCATGTGTCCCGCCGTTACGCTGAGGTAAAGTGGCTTTTCCCTTCTATCCGTAGACTTTACTTCCTTGGTTCTATCTTATATCAAACTATAAACTCACAACATCCATCTTATATCTATAGTACCCTACAATTCAAATCCTCAATCCAATCCAAGGGCACAAGATCTCGCCCTTCTGATCTTTATATTCATTCCCACAGAACCAAAACTTTTGAGCGTTCCTTTCTAGCCCGTTCTATCTCTCTTTGGAACTCTCTTCCTTTCGATATCCATCATGCGTCTTCTCATTTAAATCCAAACTTTTCCTATATCTTCTAAATTCCCAATCAGATGCTTTATAATCAATAAATAATTTATAGATATATTAAACTTGATCGATTGATGAACTACTGTAAATATTCCTCACTCATAATGATATCATTGTTTTTTTATTATTAGATGCTATTATTTATTCACTTATTTTTCCATAAGCTTATTTCTTTTTATTGTAAATTTGTCTGTTTTTTTTACTTTAATTTTGTATCACATTCACTGATTCTCTACCAGAACATACCTGTCTAGTTATTTACTTTCAGGATATTATGTAAATATTGTTGTATTCTGATGTAGGCCCTTGGCCAGATATATATTTATTTAATTTTGTTCATCTCTGTTATTCTAAAGGGGCCTGGTCCCAGAATAAAATTATTTTTCAATTCTATTCTAATAAGATTGTTTATGCATAATTATTTATTTCTTTTATTGTAACACATACACTTTAAGTTTTATGGGAATAATGAGGTTAAAATAAAATAAAAATATGATTTTGAACGTTTTCTGATGGCTAATAAAACTATTTCAATGCCATCATTACAATAGGATTGCTTTACCAATACCCAAGTATTTTTTTTTTATTATACTCACTTGGAACTTCTGAATGCCTCTATTGGAAAATTAGGTTTTTCGAGGTATGACATTGTTCTCTTGAAGGTAATATAAACTCGAAGTTTGTACAAATTTTTTTATTCAAATTCTATGTTGGATCAATAGAGATATTAAAAATAAAAACTGATATACAAAGAGTAAGTAGGAAGATGACTCCAAGGGCAATAAACCGGGAGACAAGATTGGTAGAGTCCCCGGCCTGGTGGAAAAGTCCCAGCTCCCCAGCCTCTTCAAATATTAACCTAACCCTCTTCTTCTATAGACACTCCAAATTGTCATTAATAATTAAATCAAGCTAGATTTTGGTAACGCCCTCCTCAAACATTTCTGTCGCTTTTCTTAATTTGGCCTGTTTTGATTTTTATTCACAAAATATTTTTTTCAATAACGAATGAATCAGTTAAAACTGTTCTTATCGCAAGCTAACTGTGAACTGAGTTTTTTAATTTATTTATTTCTGATTTTTGCATTAGTAAAATAGAGAGAGAGTTTGGTTAGAAGTTTTACAAAAATAATAGTACATAAAAATAACAGAATAGTAAACATACATAAACATAAAGTAGATAATTATAATAGTAAACATTGCGATGCAGATAAAATAAAAAATATAGCCCTGAGTCGACACTACATCAAAATATGGAAAATGAGTTAAATACTGACAGTAATATTGATCGTGTATGGTGTAAAAATACTGAAGGGCGATTCCTCAGTATTTTCGTCATTCCAATACTGTCAGTAATATTGACCGTGTATGGGCCCCTTTACGAAAAAAAAGTATATCCTTAATGACCTTAATGTCCCATATGTTGCTGATTTTGCCCGAACCCGAAATCAATCTTTTCATGACAAACTTTATTCCCACTAAATAGTAGGTTTACTATTTACAAACATAGCAATTCCTGATAATCCTCCAAGGCGTTTGAAAAGACGATGCCACGTGACCTTCTATGTTGTTCTTCCTATTTGATTACTATCACTGGGTAGTTTCTCTACTTGTTTTTATTCGTGCCAATATGTACCGTTCCTGTCACTTACTTGTTGTATTGTTATAATACAGTTGTAACTATCATTGTATAAATTATGAAAAAAAAGCAAATAATTGCAATAAAATTGCAACTGAATGCTTAACTCAAAAATGCCTATTTTTTAGTTCTGTCTTTGTTCTAATAAATGAGTTTTATTGTCTTGAGTATCTCAACATTACCTTGGAATAGAAACCCTCAGCAGACAGGAAGCAGAGTAGGGAGTAATCCAGCGAACCATCGACCAAGAATTTTGTAATTTATTTGCTGCAAACTCAATGCTATCCAGAGTCTCTCATCCGATACCATAATCAGCAATGGTCACTATTAGTATTAAGCCTCTTTTCTGTTAAGGCATATATAATTTACAGCATCTTTAACTGATCATTTACTCATCAACAATTTATATCATTAAATACTGTCAATAACCAGAACGGGAATGTACCATATCCTATAAAAAGGGATGGTATGTTTCTCTTTGAACACAATAAAATGATTTCATTTTCAGGAAAGAGGAACAGCACACCAGTGTTTGCATTCACAATCATCTGTTGCTTCTTAAACTAAATAACGAACTCTGGACTTAGGTTTGACAGAGGACTGGCATAAGCCCAAGATTGTATGTAAACATGTATAAAGTAGATCAACAACCGATGCATATTTATTTCTTATCACATGAAGAAACTGATTAGACTCACAAACACACTTCAACATGGGTTGAATCTATGGAGATTTTGGATTGAAGACTTGGATTTAATTCATGGTTGAGGCAGTACTAATTCTAGCACAACGGTTGTGGAGGTAGGTGAGATGTCAGAGATCAACACTTAACAGCCAGGTTTCTTCCCCAAAGTAACCCACTTTGTACATCACATTGTCTCCAGAACCCACAGTATCCATCTCCGTCTGCTAACAGATTAACTAAGTTATCCGCCACAGGCGTATTTGTACTCGGGACAGCCACCAAGGCAATTCACCGCTCTACCACTGAACTACTCCGCCCTATAGCTACACACCTATGCATAACAGTATTATCCTAGCACTGAATTCACGTTTTCAGGCCTCTTACATCATAAAATTTTTACGTATCAAACCATATCCTACCAATTCCCAAGAGTTCGTGTTCTTTTTGATCCGTTGCATAACCGCTCGATATCGACGGACGTACGACTGCAGAAAGTCAATCAGTGCTTGCGTGCCAGCGACGATTCCATCTGTATTACTTAGCCCATTTCCCAAGCATTTCTCCACCTAGACATTCCAAATACTTTGCTACATTCCTCAATTTTCCTAACCTCAGATATCCCATAGATAAATACGCCCTGTGGGGTTTTCTTTAAAATTACCGATTGAACTATATGTGCATAAGAGATGTTATAAGTCGATTAAGTAATAAACCCTGTTAAGTACGAGGGTGGTCTGAAAAGTTGCCGCCGAGCATCGCCAAAGTTCACCAAATGGTGCAAGAGGACCACCGAATTAAAGTGATAGAGATAGCAGAGGTAATGAACATGTCAAAATAAAGTGTTTGTTTCATATTAAATCAACATTTAGATATGAGCAAGCTTTCCGCACGTTGGGTGCCGCGTTTGCTCACGTTAGACCAAAAATGTGTTCAAATGAACATTTCCAACGCTCAGTTGGCGCAGTTTAGGCGGAACAAATCTGAGTTTTACACCATTATACGCCCGAAACAAAAATACAGTCCATACAGTGGACTGCAAAGGGGGAGCCGGCTCCAAAAAAAGGAAAAACTGCTTCTCGGCTGGGAAAGTGATGGCGACTGTATTTTGGGATAGTCACGGGGTTATTGTAATCGAATTATCTTCAAAAAGAAAGAGCCATTACAAGAGCATACTACACATCATTTCTTGACAAGCTGAAGGCGGAACTTGCGGAAGCACGGCTACATTAGCAGAAATAGAAAATCCAGTTTCACCAAGACAACGCACCTCTCACACCTCAGGGGTTGCCATGGCGATAATTCACGAATTACGGTTTGAACTGCTTGACCTACGGCGGATGGTCACCAGATCATACCTCAAGCGTCTTCTTTTTTTTCCCTCACCTAAAAGTTGAGCAAAGAAGAGGCAATCAATCACCTTCGTGAACAATTATTTTGCAGAGAAAAACGCCGAGTACTTTTTGGACGGGTTACAGAGATTGGAGCATCGCTGGGAGTGTGTAAAGTTACAAGAAGACTATGTTGAAAAATAAAAAATAAAATCAGAAAAAATGTCATGTATTTTTGTTAAGTCGGAAAATTTTCAGACCACCCTCGTATGTAAAAAAAAAAAATAATGGAGATATTGTATGCATAACTCATGACTTTTATTTATATACTGCCGTACCTAAAATATTTTGTATAGTATAAATAACCTAAAGTTTCTCTGAACTTATGAAAAAAACAATAATAATTACAAACAATAATCACATAAATGTATGTGTTTTTCATCACTATTTATTATTATTTGATGTATCAATCTATGGATTACAAACACACAACTTCAGCATAGCTTTTCGACCAGATGATATTCTTTCCTTGTCGTTTAGCTTCCTGCCAAAGAACTTTCAGCCTCTGACTATTTTTCTGGATAGTTCTTCTGCAGAAATCTTACTTTGAAGAGATCCTTCAAGCCTGTAACTCTACTTATAAATCTTGCCCTGCTCATTAAAATGTCGCATCCTCCATGTTGTATACCCTTATTACAGATAATTATGAATATAACAAATATTTATATCATCAAATATTGGGATCCGAGAACATTCACACTTACATTGAAATAAATCCTCTTTTAAACCTTTCTTAAAGGTTGATACTTTTCTTTAGTATCCATAAGATAATTTTCTTAATGTCCATCTCTTTCCGCAGTATGTGACCAGAGGTCTTATCAGCGTCGTGTACACCATAAACTTGGTGTTACGACTGACATCCCAGAGTTAATAATTTTCTGATATAGATAGATAACTTTTTTTTTTTGAGCTGAACAACACGAACATACAACGACAAATGCGGCTTTACAAGCATATGCGACTAAACACGTCCTAAAACAAGTCAGAATACGAAAATAAGTCAATAAAAGTACGGCATCTGTTTTAAAACAATTACAAGGTGTTAGCTATTACATAATTATAATTATATTTCTGTTAATTCTTTTCCACAAAATTTTCACTTCACTCAAAGAAAGAGTCGCCCTTTATTCATTTAAAGGCCCTCCTGGCTTTATATTATTTAAGCTCGAGATAATTCAAAAGAAACAGACAGGTGTTTTCCTCCTCTTCGCGTTGTTCGCTTTCCTTTCTCTTTAAACGGCTATTACTTATTACTTTTCGTTTTACTGTCTTTTTCCCGGTTTTATTTATGATGTTCTTTATTGTATTTTATTAGCTTTGAGTGTAACGATGTATCAGTGACCATAATAATAAACAAAATTTAATATTTATAACAAAAAAATATTTTTGTCTACCTTTTTGTTCGAATAGTTAATCAAATCCAGTCACTAAATGTGAAACCAAATCTTTGAAGATTGTCCTAGGGTACAGTAGTGAGATAGAAAGATGTGTCATGCCTCCACAGATTATTTGATATACGAGGGTGGTCTGAAATGTTTCCGACCTAACAAAAATACAAGACATTTTTTCTGAATTTTTATTTTATTTTTAAACATAGTCTCATTGTAACTCTACACACTTCTCCCAGCGATGCTCCCATCTCTGTATCCCGTCCAAAAAGTACTCGGCGTTTTTCTCTGCAAAATAATTATTCACGAAGGTGATTGCCTCTTCATTTGACGAAATTCTCTGTCCTCCTAGCTCAATTTTTAGATGAGGGGAAAAAAAGAAGACGCTTGAGGTATGATCTGGTGACCATCCACCGTAGGTAAAGCAGTTCAAACAGTAATTCGTGGATTTTCGCCATGGCAACTACTGAGATGTGAGACGCTGCGTTGTCTTGGTGAAACGGGATTTTCTTTTTCTGCAAATGTGGCCGTTTTTCCGCAAGTTCTGCCTTCAGCTTGTCAAGTAATGATGCGTAGTATGCTATCGTAATGGTTTTTCCTTTTTGGATATAATCGATTAAAATAACTCCATGACTATCCCAAATAACAATCGCCATCACTTTCCCAGCCGGGAAAACAGTTTTTTATTTTTTTTGGAGCCGGTTCCCCCTTTGCAGTCCACTGTTTGGACTGTATTTTTGTTTCGGGCATATAATGGTGTATCCAAGTTTTATCAACAGTAATTAATCGGGGCCAAATCTCGGATTTATTAGGCCTAAACAGCGCCAACGGAGCGTTGGAAATGCTCATGCGGCACCCAACGTGCGGACAGCTTTCTCAATACTAAATGTTAATTTAATATGTAACTAACACGTTCATTTGACATGTTCACAACCTCTGCTATCTCCCTCACTTTAATTCGACGCTCATCTAGCACCATTTGGTGAACTTAGTTCTAAGTGTGTTTATTGTATTAAGGGGTTATATTCTGTGTTCATTTGATCGAATGTAAGTATTGCCTAGTTGTGAGGGCATTGGTAACCATTAGTAGTTTTTTGCTCTTAAAGTAAAATAGCAACAACAAGGAAAAACTTTTAATTAACTTTTTTTATTCCTACCTCAGTGTTATTTGATATTTTTCGTATTTTGTACCTTAGATCCAAAATAGAAATTTTCTGATTAAGGCTAGAGAGTATTTAGGATTTAGAAATAAAGGATAATGCTTTATAAGGAGTTTAAAAAATGTAAACGAATCCTCTCTATTTTTAAGAGATTACCAGCATTTAATTTAAAAGCGTACTTCCCTTTTATAATTTATTTCAGAACGGATTTGTACAGGGTGTCCCATTTCAAATGGATCAAACGTTTTTAACTTTTAAACGAAACAAAATTCAGAAAAACGATTCAGGTTAAATTTGTAGTTATTTAGGCCTAGTTTGAAGAAATAAAAAAACATTTTCTTTTTCACTTTAAATGGTCAATATCGACCTTCAAAAAATGTAGTTTCGTCTTGTTTTATTTTTATTTTTCTGAAATGTAAAATTCAAAACTTGGAAAAAATGTATGTAACATTTTTTCTATCTTTCATAGTTTAAGTAGGAAACGCATTCAAAGTTCACTACTTTAGTATACCCAATTTACGAGAAAACGTAATGTAGCATTAAGTTATTTTATTTAAGTGTTTTTAGTCGTAATAACTTACTAATCAAGGTATTTTGAATCTTTCAGAAAATGTCTGGACATTTAAAAACCTTCTGTTTCGACGTTTTTTATAAAAAAATTGTTAATTTTTTACATTTTCCAGCCACCGTTAATAATTAAAGAATTTATATTTTTATATGAATTTTTATTTTTCCACTTTGATTAAGTTTGGGAAAATTGGGTTAAGAAACATAAAGTCCTCTTGACCCCTATTTGTTTGTATTTTTCTGAAATATACAATACAAAACATGTAAAAAATGTATAATACATTTTTTACTATATTTCATAGGTTAAGTAGAAGAAGTATCCGAAGCTCACTACTTGAGTATGCTGTCTTCACAAGAAAGAGTAAAGCGCCATTAGGTCATTTTATTTTAAAAGTGTTTAATCCTTATAACTCACTAATAAACATAAACATATTTTAGAATATTTTACGAATCCCAGGGACAGCCTAAGCCAGTTCCTGCCAGTATATATGTTTATATGATTAGATCTTTCCTCTCAGAGAAAGGTCTTGGTTCTGTTTACGAACACTTTTAACTCGCCCAGTCTATTGAATATGAACTTATTAGTGCTCAATCACATTGCTTAGCTATCATTTAAATTAAATATCTCAAGATCAATCAACTTTCCCCAAGTGAAATTGTTGACATCATTATAATATTTGGAGAGTGTCGAAGAAATGCAAGTGCTTCAGCGAGGATGTACGCCGAAAGATATCCTCCCAGGTATCACCCCTCGTATAAAACAATTTTAAAACTGATTGAAAATGCAAGAAGAGGTATATTAGGAAAATAAAAAAGGAATTTGCCTGCCAGAAATTTACGCAATGTTGTACCGGTGATCAGTGCAGACCCACATGTTAGTTTACGGCACATTTCTAATTAAAGTATTCGAAAAAGTTCAGTCCATCGAACTTTAAAAATGGCTCGGTATCACCCATACCATATGACACTTCACCAGTCCCTAAATGAATTAGATAAGCAAAGACGGGTAAATTTCTGCAGATGGAGCTTGAGAATGTTAAAAAACGATCCTGAGTTTTTCAAGTACGTCATATTTTCAAATCAATCAACCTTCACAAGCAACGGTGAACTGAATAGACATAACTATCACTATTGGGCTGTTAGAAATCCTCATTGGTATCGAGAAGTTGATCACCAAGATCGTTCGTCAATAAATGTTTGGTGTGGTATTTTGGGGAACAAAATCATTGGTCCTTATTTTTTTTAAGGCAATGTTGATGGGCCGACATATGAGAGATTTTTAAGATAGAAACTACATGAGCTGTTGGAAGAAGTACCGCTTAATATACGCCGAAGAATATGGTTTCAACAGGACGGCTGCCCTGCTCATTTTTCTAGGAATGCACGAAATGCAGTTGATGAATTATTTCCTGAACAAAGGATTGGACGAATGGGACCAGTCGACTGGCCGGCACGATCACCAGACCTTAGCCCACTTGACTTTTTCCTTTGGGGTAATTTAAAAGATAAAGTCTACAAGAGGCAGCCAGTTTCAAGGGACCAACTAAGAGGCGATCTAGTGCAGTTGTCTTTAAACGAAAGAAGCGAATTTATCAAAAATGCCGAAGGGGGATGAAATTTGGCTTAAATTTAACTGAAAGATGCTTTCCCCTAATTAAGAGAACCCACTTAAAATTAGCTGGGTGAGCCCCAGGAGTTTCCTCTGATCGAATAGGGTGTTTTATCCACAATAAAATAGCTACTAAGAAGCTTTCAGAATTAAATATGCCCAATTTTCTATTTACCTTTAATTTCATTTTGTACTTTTTTACCATATCATGGATTATTTACCCACCATAGGCAATATCATTCATCACCTTTTTACAAATAAAATGTAGCTAAACACCTACAATTTATCGATAGACCTACGAAGTTTTAAATCTGCCTTATTCAACTTAGCCAGGGACATAGTGCTAAAATTTGTGGGAAACAACAAGCTGTTGCTTAGACGTAAAAAAAAAAATGATGTGTTGAAGCTATGTTTTTTGAGAAATTATGTTATTGAATGTTTTTGTCGCTTTAATTCTGTAAGTTCCATGTTAGGCGAATTTACAGTTGATGATATTTTTGAATTTAAACAGGTGAGAAAGTAAAGGATACAATCACTAGTAAACCTTACATGTTTCGTTCGAAATATTTATAGCTTGAAAGCTCGACTCTTTCACAGGCGTATAGAAGGTACTTTAATGAATTTCATGGCAATGTCAATGACATTTGATATTCTTCAACTGTCAGTTTCAGCCTAATTCCTGAGCCAGGTCTATAATCTTAGGTAATTGACCATGAGATCAAATCTTCCCAAGTTTATAAAAGAGAAAAGTTTTCATTTATAAATCGGTATTATTTGTTTATTATAGCGGCGGTACAATCAGTAAGCGAGTCTTGGCAGTCTTCAAGACCAATCGCCCAACTACTCTTGATCTAACTTAGAGAATAATTCCTTACATATTATAAACAAACTACTCCATCTCCTGTCTAATCTCTAAACTCTCTCCCTCTCATCACTACTCTCTACTCTCCTACCTACTCTTCCGAATCTTAGAGCTGATTACATTAATGACAACATGGAAGATCATTCATGACTTAAAGGTTAGGAACTCACAAGTATACTCAATAACCTTAGGTGATCCATCCAATTCAATGATCTATAAACTTAATAATATGGTCTGCTCACCTTAAATCTTATCACTGTATAGTTATCTAAGTATTTTAGGAGGTCATTTGTTTTTTTCATTCATTCTTAAAATTTTATTAAAAATTAGTAATTAGTAAAATTTCACTTTGCATCAGTCCATTATTAAGCTCTTACTCGGGAAGATACTATTATGAATTCGATAAATCATCATGTAAAAGAATCCTATGTTTGACCAATAGAACAAAGATTTGATCGTATTCGGCCATTTTCATCATCGTCCGAGCATAAGGGTTATCCGGTAATTGGGATCAGACGAAGCGAAGAAGAAAACAGACTGGAAGGAGGAGAGAAATAAGGAAGACGTGGATATCTGAGCTAATACGGGGATGGGCCGAAGAGTTTCCGTGCGATTTCACTCGAGGAGGCCGGTCCTAAATCTTCAACCGCAGGCTCTAATCTGATATAAATTGCTCTGGCCCTGCAATAATCTTCTTGACAGTCTCTACACGTCCTTGGGGCCCGCATGGGAGGGAATTTTATTTGACTAACTCGGCCGGAGGTTTGCTCATGCAATCTCGTTTCCACACGGTTGTAATATTGTATTTCCTATGCATACAATAATTTTGATTCGGGGATAATTTCCATAAATTATAATTAATTAAGAGGGAGTGGAGTAGCTGAGTGGTAAAGTTGTGTTGCTGGTCCGAAGTTCAAATCCAATGCTGGGCATAAATAAACCATAGTTTGTCAAGTTACTTGTTGATCAAGATTTCATATTTCCCAAGTTATATTAAAAAAATATTTTTTTTTTTATTGGCAGGGGGAATGTAATGATTAGTTTTTCGGCATGTTATAGTTATATTACCGCAAAATTAAATTGATAATTGAGATATAGATAAAATATCCAGTACCATCTTGGAAGTGTGATAGTTCAGTTCTTAGAACGCTACGTTGCTTTGTTGGAGGTCCAAGGTTAAAATCCGACTGTAACAGATAAATTAATTAAACTGCATACATCCTAATATGGACTCTGGGGGATCTGAAGACCTCTCCTGGGGCTCATCTAGTTTTTTAATCATCAAATTGGGTAACCTTATTTGAGGGGAAAACCTGGCGGTTGTGCGTGATCTCGGAAAAGTCACCTACATATACCTTTTTCTTGGAAACAGTACAGACTCTACCATTTACTGAAACGAAGTGTCTTCATGGAATGTAGTGCTACGTGTTTCAGGTTCAGTAATCAAAAGGAACACAAAACATATTTGTTTGTATGTTCTAGCATAAAAACAATGGTGGCAGTAATATAACATGATGGATCCCTAAATACATTAAAAATTTTCGTGAAGCCAATAATATTGAATACATAATAAAGATCCTTTGTATTTCAAATAATATGAGGTTTCAACCTAGGCTTTTTAGTCATAAGAACTGTAATAAAGTTGTTTTTTTTACAGTCCAGTTTATGCTTAGAAAAAAAAAATATTATAACATTTTTTATGCAATACTTTCCTGGTAACATGGATTTTAATATATGTAATAAAATGATTGACTTTACTATTACTGACTAATGAAAGTCTTTGTAGATATGTCTGAAAATGAACCACCCAGGCTCTATAAAATATTATTAAAATAAGGTACCCAAAATAAGATGGAAACATCTGGCGGTTGACTGTGACCTAGGACAAGTCACCTCCTTACAGAACCGTTGTCCATGAAACAGTACAGTTTCTACCGTGTACTGAACCCCAGACCTGTTCACGGGTTGTAGTGGTACAGATTTTTTTTTTTGACATTATATGTTCTTACAAACTTTTATTTTTCATTATCTTTCATACGATCCTAAATATAAAGAGTACATAAAGAATTTCCTTAACTACAAACTGTCTCATTAGCAGTTCTGTAGTCATTACATTTATTTATATAATCAAGAGAAAGAAATAAAGAAAAAAGTCAACGCCTGTGCATCAGGGAGAATACTAAACCAACTACACAGTCCAGCGTTGCGGTTCATACTAATACGGAGCATTACTAATAAATTATCTAAGTGTGTTATATATATCCTATTTAATCTAATAGTCCTTTTTCATGGTACTTCATCCATAATAATTATAAGTTAAAATTAAAAACAAATAGTGATGGAAACCACAATGTGCGAAATATGCTCTTTAGTTACATTTATGAACTACACTACATTACCACCGCTTATCCTGGCCGGTTAAACGGGGGGGCTGATTAATCATACTTAAAGAAAAAAATCCAATATTAACGTGAATATTATATCAGTTAAAAACTAATTAGTTAATATTAAAAAATAATTCGTTAGTTAGCTATTAATAAATCCATAATTTTTTTTATTTTTTTTTAAATTTAATTTATTGATATTTACAACTATAATATGATTATAACAAGTAAATCTGCTGATATGTACATTATGACATGAAAACCCTTTTGGAGAAACTACCCATCGGCAGCACTCCAATAAAGTTCTATAGTAGATGGTCTCGAGGCCATCTTCTTTTCAGACGCCTCGGAGGGTTATCAGGAATGGTATGGGAAGCAAGTTGAGATACTAGAGGATTCAAGTGTGTATGGAGCTTGTCGTGGAAGGATAGGTATCTAGTTTGGGCTAAATCAGCAACATATTGGATATTAAGATCATGATGGATGAGTTTGTTTGTGACATAATAAGGAGCATTGAGGATTTTACCAAGGCTTTTGGATTGTAAGGATTGGATACGAGATGAATTGGATGGTTTAGTAGAGCCCCAAAGCTCAACTCCGTATGTCCAAATAGGTATGATAACTGTCATGTAAATGAGTCTTTTGTAATTAATTGGTAGCTTAGAGCGTTTGTACAGTAAGTGTTGAAGTAGGCGAAAACGTCGACCAGTTTCTGGTCTTTTCAGTCTTGTATGAGGATTCCAAGTGAGACGTTTGTCCAGATAGAGTCCTAGGTAACGTATTTGTTCGACAGGGTTCAGTGGAATATTATTAAAGGATACATAATGCCCCCTTTTGAATGTAAACGCGGTTTTGCCCTGGTCCCTGGGGTGCATACGGATCTGATGGTACCCTGATTTGAGATCGAGCGTACTAAAGATTGAGGCTCCACCTAGCCGGTCCAAAATATCCTCTAATCTGGGAATGTGGTATTTTTCGTCTCGCGTATTTTCGTTAAGCTGCCGAAAATCGACTACTACCCTATAGCGCTCCCTTTATTCTCCATCAACCGGTTTCTTCCTAACTGCCCATAGTGGGGTATTAAACGGCGACTTGCTATCCACAATGATTCCTTGCCGCTTTAACTCCTCAATATCCTCGCGGATATGTCCTCTTAACGCTTGTGGGTACCTCCGCTCCTTTACATAGGTGACCTTCTCCGACTTCAAATGAATCTCATGAAGAGTTCCCCCGTCGCGCTCAGCGGGTCTCTCTCGCGAAAAAAAATATCACCAAATTCCTCCCTTACGGCCTGTCTCCAATCTGCACCCTTGGCGATTACTCCAACGGTAAGTTAGATGAAGCATTGTTTTAGTGGTTTGTTCAGCAACGAAGTCAGCGACAACCACTAACAGGTCCAACAATCAAAGAAAAGGCCCTTCATTTTAATCAAATTTTACGCGGCTACCCAACATTCAAAGCTAATAGGAAAGAGCTAAACGTCTGTGCACGAGGAAAGAGCTAAACTCAACCTTTAAATTGATATTAATTTCTCAAGAAGGAAAAATGTGCTTTTAGCCATCGATGTACGTAATTATTATTATTTTTTAAAAATATTTTTACTACTTAATATGTAGTAAACATATTATGTATACCTTAATAGTACGTAAATAAGTTACGAGTACATATATAATTTGGAATGTTTGAATGTTGTATATTGTTCTATTTATGTATACATAGATATATATAAAACACTCCCATATCCGTCTATATCCCAAATCCGTCACCATCTTGGTACCATACCCTGACGGATAATCGCAGTTCTACTGTAATATTTGTATATTATGTTTTATTTTATTGTGATATTTAAATATTCTTATTTTGAAGAGAAAAGATATAAAAGATCCCGGCCAGGACAAATCTTTTCTCTTCAAAATGAAATAATAAAGTATTTTTTATTTTGACAGTTGTTTAAACTTTAAAGTTGGGGGTTGATCACCCTATGGGGATACCCCCCTAGAAATAATAACACATAATCTCTCCTAATGCCCAATCATAGACACTATAAAATTGTGCATCAAAGTGTTTTCAACACATCGTAAAGCCACCCCAGCCGAGGAATTTCCTATAAGTATTGTTCTTCCGTTGATATTTCCGGTATGATTGTGGTAATCCAGATAAGGGGTGTCCGAATAGACCAATTTTCCCCACAAGATCATTTCTCCCCTCCAATCACATTCCATTAGTTGGGAGCCAATCTGTCATACTTTCTGACATAGGAGAAGGGGCAGGTAGACAGAAGGGGAAAATCGAATCACAAACTCCCCTTCTCAAAGGAGCTCATAAAGCAGCTAAATGGTCTGGCAGGATTGACATCAATGTTGATGGATGACACCAATTTCAGTGTCACTAACTGCTGTCTTGTAGCTGATAGTTGCCACATTAAACATTTTTGCTAGTTTGCGACGTCCGGTCATCAGCATAGAAATATATGAATAATACTCAATAATATTATCATTGCACCGATAATAATCTTTAAGAGGAAATCGCACATCAGCAACAATTTTTTTAAAGAATAATTATATTATTATATGTACGAGAGAGTATTGGAGACAGAGAAAATACCAGAGGAGGGAAGAAAGATAAATTTGTTTATCACTTGATCTAAGTGACCAGGAGTCTGGTATTTCCAAACTGATATTATTCAAAAACCTATATTTTAAGAAAAAATAGAAATCTATCTGTAAGAATGGAATACCAATAAGAGTCTTGATTCTTTATCTCATACCCCGGTTTAAATCCTCCAGATATCGGGGTCAAAACCACCAGAGGTGTGAGATCTGGATGTGGTCGATTTCCTTCCACTTAGAACCTTCATTATGTAGATACTATCTGACGAGTCATAACCACTGCTGTGGCCATAAATACAAAGTAAATGTATATATTGTACATGCATACATGTATGGAAGATGGGGTGTGTGTTTTTACAATTGTATAAATTAATTTATTTATATTATGAACTTTGTAAAAACAAAACCCGTTTTTTAAATATGTTATATGGACTTTTATAGTCCTCACGCTATAAATATATTTCTGCCCCGCCCTGTATTTTTTTTCTAGTCTGGGTAAATTAATGAAATACATAATTTTTAAAAAAATAGTGCACTATGGTAGCACAAGGATATGTTAAAATTGTATATAGTTAAAGTTGTAATAATATATTTTAATTATTTATGAATAAAATTTTGGAGGGTGAGGAAAAATATATAAATATATAATCCCGAATATCGCAACACTGTTAGTCCTTAAATTAATTAACATTAAAAATTAAGACTTCTTTTATGAATAGTATATATAACATCAATTGTTTATTTATGCCTACAGTACAAGCCACATATTTTTTCGTGTATTATCTAATATTTTGATGCGTGATTCTCATCTCTTCCATGACTGGGATACATAAGGATATTATAACAAGCGAACATGAAGTCCTATTTGTGTAGAAGCAATTCTTCATGCTAGGGATTTACAGTTTATGATAGTACAGAGACTTCTATAGCAAAATAAATTTATATGTTTTAAACATATTCCAAAATATATTTAAAATTTTATGTTATAGTTTAAAAGATCAGCATCAGAGACCTGCTTTCTTAAATTCCAATAACTGAATGAAGCCAGTATATGCTTTTGTGACATGCAAACATCCTAACATCAAATTTGTTGACTAGATTTTACCATTCTTCAAAAACATTTGGTTTAAAAATAATTATAAATAG
The DNA here is from genome assembly GCA_964056705.1 of Troilus luridus. Taxonomy (NCBI): domain Eukaryota; kingdom Metazoa; phylum Arthropoda; class Insecta; order Hemiptera; family Pentatomidae; genus Troilus; species Troilus luridus. The sequence continues at coordinate 30,076,486 of OZ057416.1, forward strand.
AGTTAATATATCAATCAGTGATTTCCAATTTAATTCAACAACAACAATTAGAACACATACTATCTACATACTAAGATCTTTACATGCGTCCAGACATCTCCGTCGCTTAGACACATTAAAATATCATAAATGTTTAGTACTGTAAAACCGACCCTACTTCAACATCTAGGTTACATCGATAAAAAAAAATAGCATTACCTGGTGAATATAGAGACATATTGAGGATATCTCTAAAAAAGTAAGACTAATCATCATTTAATAATAATTTATTAACTAATAAATGATGGGCTCATCGATGCACATTGGTCTTTGTATATTTTAGCCTTTATGTCACCATGTGCTTCCATGTGAACAAGCCAACAACGATATTGATATAGAATATTTTTAAATATTTTTAATTATTATTAAATGATATATTGATATATTGATTATTGATATATATTTTTTTTATTATTATTTATTTATTGATATTTACAACTATATTACAGTAATATAACAAGTAAATTGGCTGAGTGATACATAATGACATGATATAATGACAAGTAGAGAAACTACCCACTGGTAGTACTCAAATCGCATGTTCAACTAAGAAGGTCACGTGGCCATCTTCTTCTCAGACGCCTCGGAGGATTATCGGGAATTGAAGAGGAAGCTAGGTTTGAAACTAAAGGGTTTGAGTGGAAATGAAGTTTGTTATGAAAGGATAGATACCGGGTTCGGGCCAAATCAGCAACAAATTGGACATTAAGGTCGTTATGGATGACTATATTCTTAACAAAATAAGGAGCGTTGAGGATTTTACGAAGGATTTTGGATTGTAGGGATTGGATACGAGAAGAATTCGATGGCTTAGTGGAGCCCCAAAGCTCTACTCCGTAAGTCCAAATAGGTCGTATGATGGTCATGTAGATGAGTCTTTTGTAATTAATTGGGAGCTTAGAGCGTTTGTCTAGTAAGTGTTGAAGTAGCCTGAAACGTTGAGCGGTTTCTTGTCTTTTCAGTCTTGTATGAGGATTCCAGGTTAGTCGTTTGTCGAGATGCAACCCTAAGTATCGGATCTGTTCTACAGGCACCAGTGGGATATTATTAAAGGATAGTGAGGGGCAGGAAGTCATTGGTATACGACGTAAGGTAAAAGTGATTTGATGGGATTTTTGAGAATTTATTTTAATTCTCCAGTTCTGGCACCATTCTTCAAGATCAGTGATATGGGATTGGAGGCTTTGGGATACAATAACTGGATTGGTAACATGTATCATCAGCATATGTGGTAAGGATAGTATTAGGATGAGTTGGGATGTCAGCTGTATAAACTGTACAAAGGATTGGGCCAAGGATACTACCTTGAGGATTATTGATATTTAAAAAAAAAAATTGTATTGTATCAATTATAAGAACAAACCCGATCTACAGTTAGTAAATATAATATGTCAAGTTGAAAGCACTGATTGTTGGAGAGGGATTAGTAACTAAGCTATTTTCCATTAATTCTAACGATAAGTGTCTAAAATCAACTTAAAACATAAAAAATATATTTTTTAAATAAATAAAATTCATGATTTTCTGCACAAACACATAGTTTCATACTTATGGCGGTTAAATTTAAAAAAAATAATTTTATGGATATTGTTATGAGAAAAGTCTTTGAAAATTATTCAAAACCAAATTTACAGAAGTGTATATGTTTTGCGTGTTAAGTGAACAAGATATTGCATTTTTATACAGTACTTTAATACTTTACTTGTTAATGCTTATTATGGTCAGGTATTGATATTTCTAGATATTTGAGAAACGAATAGGGTGCATAGTAACATAAAATCTGATGACTCCTAGTGAGAGGAAATGTATTGAAAAAAAGATGTCTCAATCCCTAGTTTGTTTGACTTACCGCCAGGATGCTGCAATGGAGTCCTAAATGTTACCAATCCATGCATAGTTAGGATAGGAATCTTTAACGAGTACCTGGCATCGTACAGGCTCCTCCGAAGGACGCCATAAATAAGGATCCTTTCCTTTACATTCGAATAGGCATAGAATACATAGCCTGGATTCGACCTCAGTCTTTTGTTTGTAGTAGGTTGTTATGGTAACAACCACACCATAGGTGACCAACACTTAATTAATAAATACTTAGGATAGTTAATTAGTCAATAACTTCTATTCACTTTGCCTAGTCTTCAGAAAAGTTTCGCAGCTGAATAAACTAATAGTTTAACGTCGTCCAATTATAACCATCTTAACCTCGGTGGAAACTATTAAAAGTGTAAAAGTTAGATGTTACTATTATAACTTTAAATCAACCTTTTTCAACTTGATTCAACTTCGCCAAAGCTATTATCAAGTATTAGTTTCATGACATTTTCCGTAGAGTGGGTTTAAAATGAAATGAATTGGGGACACCGAAATTGATTCCAGTTATAACTGTTTATAAGTAACATATCTCAAATGATATTTTTAATGATAATTAATAATTTATTTAAACTATTTACATTAAAATACTTACTTCTAGGACCATATTACTCCCGGCCATATTTCCCTGAGGACGCTACATCAGGTCGGTACCAGCAGCTTATAAAAGTTTCCACGAGGACAATTAATGCTTTAGAAGGAATTAAGTTAACGACTGGAGGGAATTAAGAAGTCTTTGTTTGGCCGTTCCTAAACCGGCCGGGAAATAGCCTCTGATATACTTTACAACTTTAGCAACTTAACCAAGTGTAATATCCTGAAATTAGTGCTATAATAAATTATTGTTGGTCGGATGACGGGGCGTTGTTAATTTGTAATTTGCACTAACCTGATTATTGTCCGCAACGTTTCTGACACTGCTAAAGAGTAATGTTCAAGAATTGTATGTTACATTCTATGTATTTACACTTACGGGTGCCTTTATTTGTATACAGATCGGAGGAAAAGAAGGTAAGTTTACAGTTTTTTTTTGTTGGGTTGTAATCGAAAGTATAATTACATTAATCGAGATTTTCTCTCTGATCTGTACTAACTGATCTGTCAACTTAATATAGCCATATTACATCTAAAAAGCCAGTGGTTTCCTACCTGGGGGGGGCGTGAGTGCAAGTCAGGGGGGTTACGCGAGACTGTTAAAATGAAAAATTATTCCTTAATTTTAATTATTTTCTCTCATAAGTACTTGTTTATCATATATTGAAACTTGTAATTTTGTATCTTGTGACAGTAAATCTAAATGTTTTGTTTTCAAGGTAATACTTCATATGCTTATACAATTAATTATTCACGAAGTCGTAGGAGATTTTCGTTTAAACAGAGGGTTGTGCTACATAGAATGTTGGGAACCACTGCTCAAGACTGTAATCATATTTGGAAGCAGGATAATGATAATTCTTCTTCCAAACTCCCGGTTGATCTTTCCGTTCCCAAGTACGTCATGTTGTTCACACACCTTCGAATCTATACTTGCCACCTTCAAAGAAATTCTAGAATATCTCCTCTAATATCAGGATCTTCTGTAATATTCTGTTCAATAACTGCTTTTTGAAATACTTAGGAATATTATTGAATTCAGGAAGGCAAAGGAATCATCGGAACCAAGATTCATATCAGTTTATATATTTCATTGTACTGTACTATTAATATACATCTTTTCGAAGATTATCCTCTCGAAGATTAGTTAGAGTAGCAGATAAAATTATTCAATGACAAATTAAATGCATAAAGCATTCTGGTGTAAATAATGCTAAGGTGTTGCAAACTGACTATGTAGGTGTGCAAGAGCCACTTGTATCGCGATAGTATGGAACAATATGTGCCTAGTGTACAACGCCTGTTCTATTCAAACCCTTGCATTGGCACTAAGTGTGTAATATGATGTGTACAGTTACCGTGGCACAGTGACCAATCTCGATCAAGAGATTCGATACTAATAGATAGAAACTTGACCAACACCCTAGTCATAAGTTGACAGCCTCTGGCTATTATGCGCGTTAATTAACTAAAAAAAATATAAACCAATTCATGAAGAGCAAAAGGCTGACGTGCTGTACTGTTTCAAACCCGCGATTGAGAAATTAGTTGATTGGATAGAGATCTCCCTAAAACACCAGTATCCCTTAATTGAAAATCTATTTTATTGAGGTTGGGTGAGCCGCAGGAGGTTCTGAAAATCAGAGTAATATTTTTTTGTGGATAGGCTTGCGGATGAATTAGTACTGTTGGGTGAAGGAAGAGAAACTATGAAACTAAATAAACAGAAACGTTGATGAATGCAGGTAAGGAAATAGGTTTCGAAATAAATTCGTTATATAAATTAAAGTAGATGGCTAGTAGCGGAATAAGAGGATATTATGATGATATTATTGCTGGAAGGATGAAGTTTGAACTTGTTGAGACGCTTAATTACTTAGGGACAATGATAACTAGAAAAACTATATTCAAGAGGAAATAAAGGCTCAATTAAGGGGAGGAAATCCCCGTTAACACTGAAGGATGAACAACGTCTAAAGGTATTCGAAGAAAAAAGGTGTTACTTGAAATATTCCGAGATAACTCAGAATAAATGACCATGAAGTGATTGTGTCGCGATGGTAAAAATGATCTTCTAAAGTTAAAGTTGATGGGCTCAGAAACGAACGAATTACTAAAAAGTTAATAAGCGCTTTGTTGACTGGCGAACATCTATTGGGTAGATGGTGTAGGTTAGAGTATTTTGTTCGTTCGTGATCTGGCGGATTAGGTTTTAGAGAGTGGTCCTTGGATAGAAGTTGTAAGCAGACATTGTGGCGTAGACATTTTCATATTATTGTCTACTTGTGCTGGTTTCTAACATGGTACCAATAGCTCAGCTACTCAGCGCCCTACATAAAGAGCTATATCTGTTGTAAATATGAGAAATCAGAATAACCAGTATCACTTTAATCCGTAAAGAGTCTGGGGTTCAGTACATGGTGGAGACTACTATTTCTTGTACAATAGTAGGGTACTATTTCTTGGACAAAGGTTGTGCAGGGAGGTGATTTGTTATAGTTCACGCTCAAACGCTAGATTTCTCCTCTTATTTTTGGTAGACTTTTAAAGAGGATGGGTGAGCCACAGTAGGGTCCTAGGTTCATCTCCGACCGCTAACAGATTAAATAAAAGTTTTCCAGCGAGCGAGATTTGAACCCATAACCCTTGGCATGGCAACTCAGCGCTCTACCATTGGGCCACTCCGCTCCCTAGCAACTAGAATGAGGTAAAACTATCTTTTTAAAATATTTTATTTTGTCGGCCTTTATAGCTAGGGAGAGTACAATCACAAACACTTAAAAAAAAAGAAGTATTTTTTCTGTATTCCTACTCTGAATAATAAAACCCAAACTAAGCGTAATGCTGCCTTGCTTTGAAACCTGGCGGTATCATCTGTGTGCCTTCCATTTAGACTAAACATATGCAAATGAAGTTGGAAAGAAAGGTTAGGTGTTGCAATGATCGCTTAAACACTCCCACAGCCATTAGGAGGGCCCTCACAAGTGCCTGTAATTACAACTGCTATCGCCCCGGATAAATCCGAAACCTGCCCGGGAAAAATCCTTTTTGATTGCTATGATTATAATATACAATTATGTTATAAAACACTTGGCGTGCGTTCGTGACTATGAAAGCTTCTGTAATTCCAGTCCTAGCACGAAATACCCCCCTTGAAGGAAGGCTGTGACTTGGCAAGACGGAGCTGGGTGTACATGTGCGCCGCTCGATAACTTGATATGAGCTGCGAGATAAGTGAGGCAATTATAATAACAATAACATCGCTTGAATATAATTAATAATATGTTAATGCAGTGACCTTTACCTGTTTTAGATAATAACACATCGATTAATTCATATGATTGCTCTAATTGCATTTAAAATGTACCCTAGGGGAGCTACTAATTATAATAAGAAACATTAATAAAAAAAATGGGGAAGGGGCAAAGTTTCTTTTCTAAATTTCCCAAAATGCTTTAATATTATGCTATGTTTTACTGTCTCTTGTATCTTTTAAATATTCTAATTGATTTTAGGATGCCACAATAATCATTTAAGATGATTACTCAAATTATTATTTCTTTAAAGGTCCTATCTTTATTCTTAATTGGATTCTTTTCCAAATTAATTAAACCACCAACATATTATTCATAAATATATCTGGGTTAAGTAAGCACCAAAAGAATTATAATAAATATTATTCATACAACTTGAAATACGATTAATGATTCAGTTATACTTTTTCAGCAACCTCGAAATACATAATTATTGGACCTTTCGATGAGAGCACCGAAATGGATAAGGAACATAAATTTCTGATTCAATTATACCAGATCGTATATCATTTTGATTGTAACCTTTTATTAAATTAATAACATAGATCGATTTTCATAAATTAAATAACTAATACTTTTGATTATAAAAAGAACAATTGATTAAGTTGGAAGAACAATTTAAACGTTTTTATAATGAGAAAATAAAGTTACTAATATTAACTAAATTATAAACAACTAATTAATAAAAAAAGAAAACAATTATTATTTAATCTTACGATAATAAATTTAACTCTATGTAATTACAAGTAAATAAATGTTCAAATGACATCCATTTCAAAATAATAATTGTTTATGAGGTTTTCTAGTTGAAATGATATTATAAAAAAACTCTTATCTGTGTGTCGAAGTAGAATCCAGTGGATAGTAGATCTCGGCAGAGCGAGCTGGATGTTGAGACGACAGAGGATTTTCGTCGGCAGGTTGAGCGAAGATGTTGAGACAATAGAGGTTGAGATGATCGACTGGGTCAATTCGAATTGGTCGAATCGATGGCAAAGTTTAAACTAATTACACCTGCAGGTGGGCAGCAAATTAGTATCTTCTTCAAATTCAAAATGCAACTTTGGACTCCTATAGAGCATACAATATGCACGTCAAGAGCCTCGTTCCAACACTCTCTGGTTGGCTTGATGTAGACGCAGCGAACAAAAGCCGGTTGACTCCCTTTTGTTTTTCTCTCTTCACTTTTATAACATATGTTTTCTAACTTATGATAAATATCAAACTTATAACTAAACAAATACCTGTTTGTTTTAAATTAAATTATTGTAAAAAATTATGAAATTAAACGTTTAAATTATTATCGAAAAAAAAAGAAAATAAGATTAAGAAAAATACTTTTTCTTTACAAAAAAATGATTTAGTTTTTATGATTACAACTAATAATCTTTTGTAAGGTTACTAGTTCATCCCGTCCTTCTTCCGTTTCCTAGCTCCTTCCTCTTAGGGATCTTTTCAGAGAGTCTCTCCTAAAGGTGGAGTCTTGGACCCCCCCTTTGGTATCTCTTCACCCACCTTGAGCAGGTGGGCAAACCATTCTATCTGAGCTACCTATTTCTTGGAAACGGTCATTTGCTCATTGTGGAAAAACGTATTTATTTTTATAACACCGCCCGGTACGACACATAACAATTATTAATAATTTTCTTTCATTATTAATGCTGATGGTAAACTTCTTATATCAATAATGACTTCTCTCCACCAATCGTTTACTTTGATAATTATGTAATCCCATTGAACATAATTCATTTGTTTAAACGATGGACAAACTATGGACTACTTATGAATTTCATTTTCTCCCTGAATGTTTGCTTTCTCTCCTGAGTCCAAACTGACGCAGTTTTTCTCGTTGGACTTTCTTGAAGACCTTCTGAAGTTCCTACCTAAGTGACGAGCTCTCCAGTTTCTTTTTTAGCGTCCTTAATCCACGGTTTGGCTATTTTAAATTTTTAAGATAAGTGAATATTTCCTAGGTCATTTTTATTGGGTTTATCATTGGAAGTGCCCATAGAAATGAATTCTTCATTTTCTGAGCGTGTATGTATATTTTTCTATGTGCGTGTAGAAGTTCCTTGTTTTAGCGTCGTCAATATTGATGTGTGAAACCTAACATAATAACGTCCTTCAATACCATCCGGAGAGACCTCGAGCTCTTCGATGTTATTTTCAGTCTCCTTGATCCACGTGTAGGACATTTACAGCTTTTTAAGATACGTGAATACTTTTTCTGTGATTCGGTCGGGTCCATTCTTTGTAGGTGCCCATAGAACTGAATTCTGTGTTTTCTCATTGCATGTTAACATGTTTTTTTATTATTATTCTTTTATGTTACATTGCAGTTATCCATCCAGCGAATTTGATATCAATGATTTCTACTCTCCCAGATTTTCAGGGTATATGAAACTTTTTTACTGATTAATGATTTCTCTGCAGGTCTCCAGGCGATTCATTTTTGATCTTCTAATAGGAAGTACTGAGAGTAGGAAAGAGAAAGAACGAGAGGATTTTGATGAAGTATTGACGAGTGGAATATTGTGTACTTCCTGTGAATGTATAATTTTACAGTGTGAATGTACATGCCGTTGTGTTTAGTGTGGGTCTTATAAACCTAGGAGCATTAATAATTTTTCTTAGAATTTTGTATTGTTTTTATTCATACTTGTGCATATGAAAGTGTTTGGCTGACCTCCAAAGTTCTGTCACATATGTCATAAATAGTTCTTAGTATAGTAAGAACCTCTTTTTTTTTAAGAATTTGAGTAGTACTGCTTGGTAGTTTCTCTACATGCCTTAATCCATGCTATTTTGCATAATTTCTGACATTATATTTACTTGCTGAATTCTTATAATACATTTTAAATTTCAATAAACAAAATTAATCAAAAAAAGTTATGTTATAGTCAAGTGAAGATCTGTAGTCCAAGAGATGTGATAGTTGTTTGTGGCTTCTTGTCAGTTCTTGCCTTTTTATTTTTTGGATATAATTTGATTTGATTTCATCATTATTTACATCCATATAAGACTATAGTACTAATACTGGTTAGAACACTTAGACCCAACATAAATAACCACAAACATAATTAATCAAAAAGGACCCAAAAGTGACTAAAATACTACCCAATTCAAATCGGTAATCATATTTAATTTCTGCTTCATACGATTTTTTGTATGAGCCCCTAAGAGAATTAAACGGTCAATTTAAGTATTTTTATCTTAACAGTCTGGATTATTATAGGATATTAACACACCTTAGCACGCGCAAAAAGAAAAAAAAAAGATCCGAGAAAATTGAGACTTAACACGGCATTTGGGTAAATATCGATTACACCAGTAGAATTCCGTAAAAATTTAATTCAAGTAGGTCATGATAATGCTAAAATGCCGCAGTTTATTGATTTTTATTGTTTGGAGGGAGAGTTTCGGGTTCGATCGTAGCATAACGATGTTAACAAACAGAATTCTTAACAAGAGATGATAGACTTTTTTTAAACCACTTCCTTAGGAAAATCGGTAAGGAGATGCGTATTTGATCATATGTCTTCTCATTTGTTAAATGGCATGTTATTTAGGTTTATCACTATCTCTAGAATATTTTTTCTTAAATCTTGACTGATTAAGATTTTTATCAGATTTCCTCTAAACGGGACAAAAAGTATAACATGTGCCTACACATTGTTTAGGCACACGGTAAAGTAAACTAGCCAAACATTTTTTAAACATGAAAGAGTTTATTTACTTATGCTTTCTTATTTATAAATTTTCACCACAATAAATATATATGATGAACATATAATAAATATAATTATATAAGATATGCTTTCCAGAGATGAGCAGATACCGTTAAAACGATGTTAAAATCGGTGGTATCGATAGCGGGATAATTCCGACCAGGGTACATTGATGTGGTATTAAAAAAAAATCTATGTTTAGTATACATATATATATATATAACAGAACTCCACGGCTATGCATGGCTGTGTGAACCTCGTTCGGCAGTTCAAGATATGCACAGCTCCCTCTACATTTGGCAGATTTTCTTTTCACTTCTGATATCTGGCACCATTTGGTCTAACCCTTCTTATCTTGGCGTCAATTTTAACATCCTGCACATTCCGCTGCATTGGATCTTTCTTCATTTCAATCACGTGTTACCAAATCAGCACGCTGTTATGTCAATAAAATATTTCTTTTATTAAATATTCTCTGTATTTCATCGCTGTTTCTGATCTTCCAATCAGGTTTACGCCGTAGATGCTACTGATTCAATTCGTTTCAGAAAATTTTAGTTACTGTCTGCAACAAAAATGTAACAGATCTCTACGCAATACGTTACTATGAGGCTAAACCAGAGTTTTGTTGAGAACCGCCTTGATTTTCCTGGAGTGCAATTGCAAACGGTAAAGGTTTAGATTTGTAAATTATATAAGATTTTTAGGTGATTACATGATATGTAATACAGATCATAAATAAATCGCTTACGGAACTATTTCAGTTTTTTTTTAGCTTTACAAGAAAGACGTAAAGGGGTCTTATACCTAAATAGATCCTGCCCAACGGCCCAAAATCCCTATCCTAACTAAACCTGGATAGGCAAAATTTAGAGCTCCCACTGTAGCATCGTTCGATTATCCATAGTAGAAAAAAGTGAAGTTAAATGAACAAACAACAGCCTAATTAGTTCCCTATCTACAGTAAACAAAATATTTTAGGCGTTGTCAAGACAGTGCAGTCTTGCGTACAAGTGTCCTGTATGTAATAAACGGTGTGTGCTGTATCTGATAAACGATAAAAAAGTTGAATTAGTTACCTTTCTGCAGTAAGCGATTCAAACATCATGCTCACATAGAATGACAGAAAGCTAATGTGGTTAAAACGATAAACATCTAAAATCAAAAATCTATACATATTTTAAAACATCAACACTATGGATATGACTATAATCACCGCCGTCGATATTTTATTAAGAAATATAACATTATTTTCATATGGCATCAATATGGACGACACAATTCTTTATAAGGATTGATTTTCAATACAATACCAGTCGGAAGAAAATTCAAACTTATAAGATGGACTATCTGAACAAACATCGGAAGAGACTTATTATCTTATCGGAATGAAGTTGTTTTGCTTCGGAGCGAAGGCAATGGGGACGCGGCTATCTGGAGATCGGATCCAAACGGGTCCTTAGGCCTCGGGTCACGTCCTGTCTTGAGGGGGTTGGGGGGCGGCATGTTTGTAAATATGTTATCGTGGCCACCGCAAAGCCGACGCTTTATTACCTGCCCATCAAAAATCAGGAACAGTTTTGCCCTCCCAATACCAAAACATAATTTGGAACAAGGAGCATTCTTGAGTAGACAAAGGTTGAATAGAGGTGTATATTACGAAATAGTACTTTTGTTTTGTGGGAGTCCTAAATTTTGCCTTACCTAGTTGAGTTAAGATAAAGATCTTTAATGAGTACCTGCCATCGCACAGGCTCGGGAGCCCATTTTACATTCCTTCGAAAGGATGGAATTTTTTAAAATGTGTTTATTGAAATTTACAACTTTAAATAGAATGAATGATTCATTATGAGATAATGGCAAGTAGAGAAACAACCCATTGGTTCTGTTTAATTAATACAATTTATTTAGAAGGTCTCGTGGTCATCTACTTTATGTACACTGCGGAGGATTCAAAAAGGTAGCGTTGTTTTATACTAATGGGTTTGAGAGGAAATAAAGATTGTCATGAAAAGCTTATTTTTTGGTTAGAGCCAAATCAGTCAGATGACTTTATTCCTAGCAAAGTAAGGAGGATTTTGGATTGTAAGGATTGGTTACGAGTATTCGATAATTTTCTAGAGCCTCAAGCTCTACTCCGTAAGTCCAAATAAGTCTTATAAAATCATGTATTTGATTTCTTTGAGAGCGTTTGTCTAGTGAGTGTTGAAGTAGTCTGGAACGGCGAGTATAACGGAAATTAGGTTACCCTCTCTGCGCACACCAGATTGTTCATTACTCATCAACAAGACGCACGCACACAGAATAGAGATAAGATATTATATGAATAGATAAAATAATCTTCTGTCACAGCTGGACCAATAAACTCGAAGTTTAAATAAATAATGGAATAAAAATAACTATACTAAAGTATAAGTTCTATCACTTAAACTACAAGTAGTTTTCTGGAAAACATATGTACACATGTTTGAACCTTTTTGGACATTATTTTATAATTTCCAATTGTGAATTTTTCTTTTCCAGCACAGAAATCACCAAGAACACTAAAAATAAATGATTCAAAAGTAAAAAAAATAATGGCTTATATTGTTATATAAAAATATTGGTTCTTTTTTATTTTTTATAACGTTAACCCCGTCGGGATATACTGATGGTTAAAATTCCTCTCTCAGATCCTGGTAACGATAAGATCCTATAAATTATATCGTATTACATAAAGGACAGATGGGGTGAGAGGGAGGGGTAGCAATAAAGAAATCAGCATCAAAGGGAACGGATGATAAGCGGGAGCGGGATCGAAAGATTACGTAACGTCTTCATTTCGGATGTTTCCATCAGCTCAGCGGAACCGGATATCATCAGGCTCTGTTCGGTCCGGCTCAATTTGTCAAGAAGTGTGGCAGGGTGTGTCTGAGTCGACTGGCTTACCTCTTTCCTTCTCTTATTGGATGTTCCCTCTTCTTTTCTTGTCTTCGACGGCCTCTTGTCTTCCTAGCACCTTTGTTCTTATGAACTTTAAGCTCAAAGGGGGTTTATACTTCTTTACTCCGATATACCTAACTCGGTTGCCATTGATTTTTACTAGGAAATCGCAATGGCCGAAAACTAAAGTAAAAAATCAATATATTAATTAATAATAATTGAATTGAAAACATTATTCCATATTTCAATGATTATGATAAGCAAGATTAATTTATTTAATGAGTTAATAGCCGGAGATAACTTCAGTGAGATCTGGAGACCCTCGTGGTGCTCAATCAGCCTCTATAAAGTGGGTAAATAAGGGAAAACGTGGTTCATTGAATGAATTTACATTGGTTATGAATAAATCTTTTATAGGTAGACAAATAATATTTTTATACTGAATTCTACTTCTTCATGAAAGTCAATAAGATCATTCTTATCATTAGTTAAATAATTAATAACATTTTTATAGTATCTCTAAACGCTACATGAAATACTCAATTGTTTTAGAAAGCCTTGAGCTTGATATGACTATTAGGGAGCGGAGTGGCTCAGTGGTAGAGCACTGAGTTCCCATGCCAAATATCCTGGTTCAAATCCCGCTGCCCTATGGAATATAGGACCCTCGTTGGGTTCAATCAGCTTATATAAAGTAGGTGAATAAGGGAAACATGGTGGTTGAGCGTGATCACGGACACTGCACCTCGTTTTCATAGCAACCATACAGTCTAACAAGTACTGAATTTCAGACTGTTCATGGATAGCAGTAGTTTTATTGTAGCAAGGTGTGGGATTCAAACTACACATGCCACTTTCAGATCATCCAAAATTTTCAGTTGAAATTTCTTCGTTTTATCACTCATTGCCCATTCAACGTAATATATAAACCATTACGCAAAGGCCTGGATTTAGTATTAGTGACTGTCATAAAAAAAGAAACACAACAAAAGCATTTACGATCCATTTGCTGGTCATCCAAATTTAATAGTACCCATATTAACCATTCCACTGAAACCCAAATATTACTGACAGACACATGAGCAGAGAATCCGATAGAATGGAATGGCAGTTGAGCAGAGACATTACACACAAGGATTCCATTCGGCAATAGATTCCTCCTTCCAAGTAAATCCCTAAGATGTGGTTTGCGAAAGTAATGTCATTGTATGCCAATGTATGTAGATTACTACCAATTAAATATAATATTACGTAGGTACATTGCCACCTATGGTACGATGTTACGATTCCAGGTATTTATGACGAAACATTATCTCCTTAGGGACGATTAAATTATCAATTTCTTTTTTTTTTAAAGGTCTCCTTCAAGCATACTACTTAACCAAATATTTCTTTTAATCCATTTTTATTTTTCCTCCGATTTTTTTATTTGCCTTTATTAGACCACGGCAGTACAATATTTCCTTAACACCTTGAAGACACATTAATTTAATGTTATATGGATATTTTTGAATACATAAACTAAATTTTAATTTACGTATAGCATGGGGCAGCCAATCAGCTTAAGTAACTGAAGCAACTACTTACGATTTCGCACTAAATAAATAATGAAGAGATAAATAAACAAGCCACATCACTGAAAATCTATTAATAATCATACTTAAAATCATTCTACTTTTAATGTATAAAGTAATTTTTTTTCTCGATTTAATAAGCTTCTTAATGAAGCTTGTTCCCAGAACTTGTCTCATTTGAATCCTCTCAATGTTGGACAAGTCCTCTAGTTCACACAGCTAATAGAAATAGAGCAGTTATTGAAGCTCAAGGATTTCTAAAACTGTTGGGTATTTCATGTGGCGTTTTCATTAGAGTTGCTATAAAAATGTAATCAATTATTCAACTGATGATAAGACTGCTCTTTTTGACTATCGTGAATAATGAATGAATAATTAGAATTCAGTTTAAACATATTGTTCGTCTAAATATAAAGAATTGTTTCGTAACCGTTGTGAATTTAAACTAAAGTAAATACTGATATATATGTTATTGCTGTCTGTATGAATGGCTCTAATTGCCATAAAGTGGCCGAAACTCTGTATCTAATGTAATTCGTAATTTTGTATGATATATAGTTGTCTTCATTATGGACTATTATTTATTGCTTTTAATAGAATCCAAGTAGGCAATAAAGGACAATTTTAGATTTATTGCAAACCATTTGGGCTCAATATTAATTGAATATTTATTCAGCTTAGCCAGTCTTATTAAACTGTGCGAATTTCGTTCCTCAGTCCATAGTAACAATACAGGATCCTGTAATCTATATTGTTCAAACACAATCTGGAATATAGGCTTCATAATAGACGAAATGGTGACCAGTAGCAGATCCATAATTTAATTTTTTGAGTGGATGGCTAAATTAAATGTTATAATCTAAAGATTTAATCTAAGAGATTTATCTTAATAAAAATAAAAGTTTAATTTTTTGATTTGTTATTTATTGATGCTTGTTTTTGAAATAATTGGCCATAGGCATCCTCATTTTTTTCGTTCGCATCAGAGAATCATTTTAATGGATTCATTAGATGATTTATTTAATTGGATTGGTCCTATTCCGATAATGGTTACAAATAATGGCCCTTGCAGGTAATTGAAGACCTCGTTACCTAAACATTTTATCTGATGTTCTGACAGCCAAATTATTAACAATAAAAGTAAAAATAATTGATATACAAATGTATTTATAAATAAATCAGGTCTTGTTTCATGAGCTATTTTTCATCATGTACTAAATGGAAGGTTTAAAATAAAATAATTTTACTAAACCATATATTTTAAGAAATATTATTAGCCATTAATTAAGATTAATTATATATCAGTCAATCATAATCTAAAAATTTTTTTTTCGAACTTTACGAAATACAATTTAATTAATTGGTAGTGATACTTGCATTAAAAAACAAATATTGTATTTTTTGTTTTGTTTTTAAAAAATCGATTATATTTATTCAAATAACAAATATACTTAACAAATTATTACTAAATATTATCTAATGTTTTTTAACTGAGCTATATTATTATCACTACTGTAACTAGTTATTAAAAATACTAATTTAAAACAGATCAAACAATTTATTTGAAAAATTTAATTCAATAAGTTTTTACCAAAAATTATCCTTATTAGCTTTACTTTGTTGCAGTTCACTTTATATTGTCATTATTGGTTCAATTCTAAATATATTGCAATATCCATACTGCTGGCATTGTTGATAAAAATTTATAAGAACTTATGTTACTTGAAAAATATAAATTGAAAGCCGCAGAGTTGCTGCTGCGAATGCCCTTGGTTCAAATCGTACTGTGACTGATAAATTATTTAAAAATTTAACAAGCTTGGATGGGAGTTATAAGATCATGAGATTTTCCTGAGGTTCACTCAGCCTTCATAATGTGGGCAACATCAGATTAGAGGAAAACCTGGTGGATGAGCACGAACTAAGACTGATTACAGTGGATAAAAAAAATTAACTTTTTGTCTGTTAAATGAATTACAATGGCTGTTTTTTTTAGAATTTGGTGCTCTGATTACAAATTTGAAAAGCATTTTTGTCCCAGGGGCAAGGATTTTGTGTAATTTCAAAATAAAATAGTAATATAGTGTTAAAACAAGCAATTTTATTTAATCAGCTTTCATACCGTAATTTAAATCAAAATGTAGCCTTTGATGATTTCCTGCTGGTATAACACTTTTAAAGACCAACAATAGTCTGCCAACATATTTGGATTCCACTTTCCCTGGTATCGTTTCTCCAGAGTGGATATCTCTTGATGGAATCGCTCACCGTGTTCATCACTCACAGCCCCAAGATTTTCAGGAAAGAAATCCAAATGCGAGTCAAGAAAATGTATTTTTAGAGACGTATTACATCCTAAAGCCTTATAATTTTGTAGAAGATCAGAAACTAACTCTCTGTAGTTTTCTGCTTTTTGATTTCTAAGAAATTCTTTCACAACATTTTAAAAAGAAATCCAAGCTGATTTTTCGGCTCCATTCAAACATTCCTCAAAGTCTTGATGCTTCATAAGCTCTCTTTCTTATTTGTGGGCCAACAAATACACCTTCTTTTATTTTTGCATCACTGATCCGAGGAAATGTAGCTTTTAAATATAGAAATTCAGGGCCACTTTTATCCAGTGCCTTAACAAAATTTTTCATTAAACCGAATTTGATGTAAAATGGTGGAAGATAAACGTTTTCTGGGTTTACTAGTGGTTCGAAATGTACATTTTTTTCTCGAGGTAAAAGATTTCTTTTAGACCATTCTTTCTTTATATAACAATTTTTACGATCTCTGCTGTCCCACTCACAGAGAAAACAACAAAATTTTGTATAATCAGATTGAAGACCTAAGAAAAGTCCTAACACTTTGAGGTCTCCACACACATTCCAAGAATGCTTATGGTATTGCATCTCGGACAGTAAAATCTTGATATTGTCATAAGTCTCTTTCATATGGGCTGCATAGGCAATGGGGATTGAGGACTTGTTATTGCCTATATGAAGGAGAACGGCTTTTAAACCAAATTTGGAGGAATCTATGAACAGCCTCCATTCTTTAGGATTATGATTATATCCTAATTCACCCATCAATGGATCAATATCTCTGCAAAATATTAAATGATCTTTTGCAAAGAAAAAGCGATGGAGTTCTTGCTCCCGTTGGCGATATGTAGGTTCCCTTCTGAAGTAGGTTCCAACCTTTTAATCTAAACGCCAACAACTCGGCGTGATTTTTTGATAAGTTAAGATCTCGAACTACATCATTGTGTTCAGACTGATTGATTCTGTGAGGTTCTGAAGACTCCATAGGAAAATCTGGGTCATCAGGTGGCACTGGGATTGGCAGATCTTCGTTGTGAGGAACAAGCCTAATAGCGGAGGGGAGGTTGGGATATTTAACATTATTTTTATATTTACTTGTTATTCCAGTGATTTTTGTGATGCAGAAATAACAGTCAGTTGAATGGTCCCGAGGTTCCCAAGGCGTGGTCCTGGGTATCCTAAGGTATGCATCCCCAATGTGGAGTCGAAACCTCACGCAGCTACAGAGGAGGAGATTGGCCACCATCCAGAGACTGGCTCTGCTGCGAGTCACGAAGGCGTACCGAACGGTGTCGCATGAGGCGGTGCAGGTGCTGGCGGGAGCGATGCCCCTGGACCTCGTCCTTAAGGAGGACGCGATGGTTTACGAGGTGAAGAGACAGGGGCTAGCGGCGCTCCCGGAGGGACTCCGAGAAAGGATCGGCGAGACCCCCAACAGATGGAGAAGTATTGTTAGGGAGGACTCGATCGAGGCGTGGAACGGACGGTGGGTGGGAAGCCAGAAGTTTTTCCACCTTGAGGAAGTTCTTCCCCACCGTCCAGTCGAGAATAACTGAGACATGGGTCCTCCCGGACTACTGGGTCTCGCAGATGTTGACAGGACATGGCGGGTACCGGGGAAAGCTCAGCGAGCATAAGAGAGAAATCGACCCCCGGTGCCCTGCCTGTGGAGTCCCTGAGACAGCGGAGCACGTTATTGTTTCCTGCACCGCGATGGAAGGACATCGTGCCAGGTTGTCGCGGAAAACCGGGATTTTCGCCCTCGCCGAGGAGGACTTCCCCCGTTTGATGGAGGAAGGGAATTACCCCTTCTTCAAGGAGTTTATTTACGGGTGGAAGGAAGTGGTCGGGCCTGCGCATTTCACTATTAGCAGGATCCGGCCCCTCGGCGAGCCACCAGATGAGGAGCCAGACGGGGAACCACCCCCGGATGAGAGAGATGGAGCTGATGACCGGACGGATGCGGACCAGGAGGGCTGGGCGGCATCCGGACGGATGGAGACCGGCCAGGAGGTGTAAAGGTGCTGCCCCAACAGTAAGGTGCACATCCGTGCACCGGGCAGCACCACAGATGAAAAAAAAATTTTTAATGTACCCAAAAAAAATTAAATGGTACCCCCCATTATAAATGTAGAATTTTATTTTAAATAAAGGAAAAAAAAAAAAAAGTTTATTTATTGGCAGTGGCGGGCGTGCGTAAACCCAACGCATCAACCCGTCACTGCCGAGAACCCCGTATGCCAGCAATGGCAGGAAGGGGGCCCAAAAAAAAAAAAATAAAGTCCCGAGGTTCCCTCCACACCATAGGAACAGCAAAGGGCATATGTAGTGATTGCCCATTAATCCAGCAATGTAACACAGGAGGCGCAGCATATATAAGGCACCCAAGATTTGTCCTGGTCACCAACTTGGTACCCAAAATAAAGACTATATGCCTTTTTTACTAAGAGAGTAATGCTTCTTCTCAAAAATTGTTCGGATGGTTTTCACAATTTCGTGGCATATTGAAGATGCTAAGAGGTTCTGTTGGGACTAAATTAATAGAGGCACCTAACTAGGCCGGCTAACAGAGACTGATGAGAGGAGTCCAGAGGGGACTCATGTCAGGACCCGTGTCCGGGGGCCAGTGTTTTGACTGAGCCTGTTGAAACTTGTTGGGTAAACATGCTTTAAGAGTTCAGACGACTTATTTGTTATCTATATTGCCTCCAATATTATCGTGCATTGGTGGTGAGCCTTATTTAGACCAAATATGATGTTTATATTAATCAAGACACGTTCATAGTTATATAATATCACCTATTTTTTCAAAATTTAAATTTACAAAAAATCCGAACCCAATGGACAACTTTGATGGTCCTATTCAGAACTACCATAGCAAAATAAATATGAGACAGTCACATTTACCCATTTAACAGAAATACTGTTGACCAGTGTTATTTGTCTCCCTGCACAACAGTTGTCCTGGAAACAGTGCCGACTCTACCACGCACAGATCCTATAACACTTTATTTTTTTTATTACATATTTTTTTTTAATGAATGTAAATGTATTCACCGTACTTCAGATATTATTTGATATATTAAATACTTATTTAATTAGCAATTGTAAAGTAAAAAAAATAATAATGTCTTATAATGTTAAGTTATTATTCGACTGGAGGGACTGAAGAATGTATTATTACACCAGCAATAGTAAAATTGATAAAGTTATTTAGAGTGAAGAAACGCTGAAATATTAAATTTTTATTTTTCTATTTTCTCCATTTTTTTAAAAATAAAATTTGTGCCTTATCCATTATGTAAAAACGGAGCAAGACATCCAAAGCTAAGAAAGTTTACGTAGGCTAATTTACCCCGGTCACGTCCTAAGTAATCGAGCCGGGGAACACAGGGTAGACATTAGTAACTACGCTCCCTCCCAAATATTTCTGCTCGCCCAAGGAATTTAATCTTGGGAGGGCTGGAATTCTCTTCCTGAAATCTGTAGCGGTCCTCGGCGGGTTGAAGGCTCCAATACTATCTCCATCCAACTCGCCTGCCTTTTTGTCAATTTCGTTTTAAACGCAAATTCAACTCTAGGAGCTGGTTCTAAGGTAAGGGTGTAACTTTAAATTGAAAAAAATATATTTTATTAGTTTAAAAAATCTGTACCAGTACAACTCACGATGGGTTTTGGATTCAGTACATGGTTGAGACTGAACTGTTTCAAGGACAAAGGTTGTACATGGAGGTGATTTGTCCGTAATCACTCTCAACCACTAGGTTATCCCCCTGCATTACAGAGGCTGGGTTAACCCCATAAGGTTTTTCGGATCCATCCACCGCTATTAACAGATTAAATTACTTATCTACCACAGACGGATTTGACCCCAGGACCTTCAACATGGCAACTCAGTGTTCTACTACTGAGATATACCACTCCCCTTTTTATTAGTTTATAGATATTATTTTATTCAGTGATTATAGATTTATACTCAAAAGGAAGGGTTTGGATTGCGTTGATACAGATTGGATATCATAACAACCTTGTTCGAGCATCCACCAAGAAAAATATAGCAGTTTATATACAGAGATATTATTCTATAATTTAAACTTCGTTAAATTTCTTGCTTAACTATCATCATTTATCATCAATTATTCCTACAGCTTTCATGAACGTTGTGCAGTATCTATATGGCCGTTTAACAGCAAACAGAATATGCATAGTTTTATTGGTTAGGTTGGTGGGGAATAGATGGTATTGGTCATTGATGATTTTTTTAATCGGGATATGTCCAGAGCTCTCAAAATGAGTGTACACCGTAGAGTCCTCCAGCTAGTGGGAATGTATGAATGCGAGGCTTGGACATTGAACCTTAGTGATGGAAGGCCATCAAATATATAGGAGAGGAAAATCATCAGAAGAATTTAAGGTCGTATAATGAGGAAGGAGAGCGGTTTGAAGACCAATGAAGTAATTAGAAACTTCTACGGCTGGGTGTATCCAACGAAAGGAGATGAAAGGAATATGGAGTGACATTCGGGTGGATGAAGAAGTAGCGATTGACCTAAACTACATCGGCTGCAAGATGAGGAAGGCGACCTTCGGTCGTTGGGTGTCGTAGGATGGAGAAGGGCAGGCGAAGGTAGGACTGTGTGGAGGAGGATTGCTGAGGGTGGCATAAAGTCCTGTAAGAGGATATCACTGGAGTGAAGTAGTAACATAGGAGGGGGTAAGTAATTAGAGGATGTAACTCCATTTGATAGGACAAAGCGCTAAAATTTATATCTTCTTTAATGATAGAGAGATGTTAGTTATGAGTTTATACATCCCATCCTTCTAGTTGCCGACGAACTATCAATACCCCCTTCCCGCATTGATAAAGTATTAACACGATGAAGGGTTGTAAAATTGATGGTCGTGATAGAAGGGATCATTAAGCAGTCAAGGATAGTGACCTAATTGTCGCACAAAAGGAGCGTCCCATCTCCTCGCTCAATGTCACTCGTCTGAAAAATAAATAACCCGCTCTCACGACACAAAGTATACGCGCTGTCACTTACCAACTCAGGAATTTAATTCCATAGCTAATAGTAATTATACCTTCTATAGCAACTACAAAGTCGATATATTTGCTAAATATTTAATATTATGAATAAAACATAGCAATGAACAGTCAGTCATTAATAGATGGTGCAATACTGCAGTTGTTTTTAACTTCATTCGTTCTCTGGAATGTAATTTAATAAGGCAGATATCTTTAATTAAATAATTTAATTTGACATGGATTAAGATAATCAATAAAAATATCCTTAATGATTTCCACCTTTTTTTCCTATGCACTCTAGTGAGTGCAGCAGCTCTATTTTAAGACAGAGCAGCATATCAATGCTTGTTTAACGTCACTACTTAACGTCATTACTTAACTTAACGTCACTTAATGCTTGTACGGCTAATCCTAAGATGCTGCAGTGTAAGCACTAAATTTTGCCTATCCAGTTATACTTAGGATAGGGAACATTACTGTTGCTCTTATACCACAGAGGCTCAAAGCTGCCATTTTATCTCTCCATCGAAGGACGACATAACCAAGAATTATTTTACGGGTTATCTTGGAAGGTTTTTAGGCTAACTAATACATCAGAGGTGAGCACTAAGTCATCTTAAAGTTTCCCCTAAATTAATTCACTTTAAATATTTGTGTTAATTTTTTTTTGTTCTTCTAACTAATCATATTTAATTATATATAACAATTTTGAATATTGTCCTTGGTTTATAATCTATTAAATGGTAAAAGAAAATGGTCATACATATATCAAATTGATGTTTTCTAACTATTTTTCGAAAATTGTTAAAATTAACATTTTGGTACTTTCCTTAGTTTTATAAATATAATTTTTGAATTTCTTTTATCCTTCTCTATAAGAAAATAAACAACAATATACAAAAAACTTTAGACTTTTGAGAAAGCGCAACGCGTACTTTACCGTAGATAGTTTTTAATTGGTTGACATGAAAAGAACAACTTATTTTATAAGTTTTCTTAAACTTATTTAATATCAGTTATAAACTAATGAAAATAAGACATAGACGATTTCTTGTTGACCACATTTTGTTTTAAACATTTGTTCAAATATAAAAAAACAGCTGAAAAAATGTTTATTCTAACATTTCAATGCAATTTACTTAGGAGGAAAAAGTGGTAAATTTAATGTACAACCATAAAATAGTAGAATTATATCCCCAAAGTGTATCTGATAAATAAATATATACACGTATATTTTTGGTTTATTTTCGTCTCTTTATACTGCTATGGGTAATAGGACGATGCAACAGTGGGAGCTCTTCAGGTTCAAATTTTGCCTCTTCAGGTTTATTTAGGATATGGATATTTAACGAGTATCATACATCGTACAGGCTCACCCCCCCCCCCCCCGATTAACGTACCTTCCGAAGGACGGTATAAACTAGTATTTTTTACTCCCTTTAAAAAACCCATGTGCCAACTGCCAGGCTACGAACCTGCGATCTTGTTCTTAATAAGTTATTATCCTAACCACTAGACCACAGGTCACACCATATACGATTATATACACATATATTTTTAACAGTTCCTAAGGTTGGCTTTAATACAAAAGAGCATGGCATGATATATATAGTTTGATTGTGTTAAACAGATTAACTTTTTGTGTTCTGCAAAAATATTTTATGAGGTGAGAAGTATCTTTTTGTCAAGCGATAGCTCTGGCATCCTTTAAAAATCTTATAAGGCTCGGCGGATCACGCGAACCTAATTCTGCCGCTAGATATGAAACTGGGTCACGAAGCCTAGCCTTTTGGACTCGTCTATTCCTCAATGACAAACGTCTATTTTCGTTTTCCCACAGGCCCAGTGCGTCTCCAAGGTTTTCCTTTTCCCAATTAATCCAATGGCTTCCGAACAATTTTCCGCTGTCGCCAATAATTGGGTCGAGAGTACGGGGGTATCGATGTATCGGCCCCTTTGATGGGGTTTTCTTTGCCTTCCCCTTTAACGACTCTGACTTATTAGATTGGAATCGATATGTACTTTATCGATACCTTCGAATGTATACGTACAAAGGGAATAATTAAAATTTGATATGAGATGTTATTTTCGAAAATGCGCATACTTTCATATTCGCGATAAGGTTTTGCACTTGAATTACTTAAAAAATATGAGCAAACGGACACATTTTTTTATGACTTAGCTAACAGAAATTAATGATGTTTTAAACAATACACACCTTTTAAATTTTACTATGAAATAATAATCATAAAACCATTTAAAACAATAAACAATATTTAGATACAAATGAACTTATGTCACTTTCAAAAATGAAGTTTAGTTAATTATAAAGAAAAAAGACTATCGTATTTTGTTTTAATCATTAACTAATATATTGCATACTTTTCTTATTTGATGTTCAATGCTATTTTAACTCGTGAAAATTAATGAACATGTATTATAATTTATGTATCGTGTAAACATAAATAAAATATCCGAAGGGGGCAACTCATAATTACTTCGTACAATTTTTAAGCTATATATTTATTATCAGTATTAATATCCGCAGAACATCGATAATAGACGAGATAATTTTATGAAAAAAAATGGCTGTTACCAAGCAGCGAGCTTGAGAAATGTGTCATAAAATTATGAGGCATTTGCCAATGTCCGAGGGATATTCGGCGGAAATTTTTTTGTCAAAAAAATTTATTACTCAATACAATGAAACTTTATTTATTTATTAAAAGTACAATTATTAAAATTTAACTTAACATTAGATTCGTTGCTGTTCTCTACAATAAAAGATCTATAAACACGCATAATATTTATGATCTTATGGTGTTCTTGATCGAGCTTCTAGTGTGGTTTTATATAATTTTGGTTACTATTTGAAGTGCTATATTACTATGGAAATTCAGTCCCGTCTTTCCTTCTCATATTGACCGCCCAATCTTTTAGTATCAACGCCAATTCTTTTAAGCTTCTATGTTCATTTAATTCATATTCTTGTTCACAGCCTAATTCCATAAATATTCCCCAAATATATTTGTGACTGTAGGTTGTATTTCTGGGAATTTTTCCTTGCTTTGTATTATATAGTATAAACCCCTATCTGAACTCCCACACGGTATACGGGGGAATTAACGAAACACTATGTTACATCATAAGCACGGTTTATATCTACAGTGGCTACTTAAAACAGTGATATAATTTGCTAATACAGGTTTCACCTGTCAACTGAAATTGGTCTATACTTTCTTCCTCTTTTTTCTTTGAAGCTTCTTGTGTACCTTTTTCTAAGATGAGTCGCTTTTTGAACTTCTCGGTTCAACAAGCGACTCAACAGTAGTCCCCCACCATGTTGGTGTTCCAGCGGCCATGGTAGCGTTTTTCCATCACTTTAACGTCCTGGTGAAAACGCTCACTTTGCTCCTCACTAACATCTCCCAAATTGTCCGGGTGGCTGTTCAAAAAGTGAACTTTCAGGTTCATCAAACATCCTAACTTTTTAAACTTCTGTAACATGTTAGCTACAATAGAAACATACTCTGAGTTATGACCAGTAATAATGACACTGCAAAAGTAGCAATCATCGGAATGACTTTTTGGCTCCCTCCATATCATAGGGACAGCAAATGTAAAGGCTTTTTTCTCCTTTTCCGACAATTTTCTTAGATCTTCGACACATACATAATATACCTTATGCGGGGCCCAAGATTTATCCTGATCACCAAGTTTAGATCCAAAATATGATTGATAACCCTTTTTGACAAAGTCATTCTTTGGTGTTTTTAATCACAAACTCACCACATATATAACAAAAACTGCAAGCAGAGTTTTTACAACCGCGATTAGACATTGTACTGAGCTCATGCACAGGAAACTTGAAAGTGAGGTTAGGTTGACAGTAAACAAAACATTAGCTGTTAACAGAAAAAATAATCAAACTTTTTTGACCTGCAAATGTGTTTCAGCAGCGCTACTAACTTTATCCACAACAATAGACCTAGTTTTTCAGTTATTTATTTTAAATATTAAAGCTGTTCAATTCTTTAAAAATCGCTTAATTTAATAAATTTAACTATAAAATGTGAAGAAATTATTGGGTTATACAGCTTTTTTAATATCATAATTGGATTCAGCACCCTAAAAACTAAAGGAATAAGGTATTTTCAGTACAAAAGTTTTTTCATCGTTGGCCTGTGTTATTAGTGTAATGTTAACATGATTAGGTAAAATTGTTTCATATGACACAAAATGATAAAATTTAATTGGTTGTTAGAACTGTCAAAAATTTTTCTATTAAATTATCGCTTGCTAGTTATTGTAGGAGCTATTATTTTTGAAAGTTGAATAACTCCACTTGGACTTGAAAAAATCGTTTATTCTTTTAAATGATTATAATGATTATTATATTTATAATGAAATTTAAAAGTTGTATAGGATTAAAAACATCACTACTTGCTAAGTTCTAAGTGATTTTTGCTTCTGGCGGTTTGCCTATATTCTTAAACCAATTCAAATGGAAGCCCTGAAATAACGAAAATAAGAAAAATCCGGCGTATATCACTTTCAAAAACAACAGCTCATATGATACTACAAGATAAAAAATTAACAATTACTAAGATAAGCTAATCGAAAGGCTTCCTTGGATGGCCAAAATGGATATGTCCATATTACATCATATGATTGCGTTACCAGGTTGTGGGGTTTTTGGTCCAAGGTCCAAATTAATTAAATAAAAAAAAAAGTTGGTTGTATTTATAATAGTGTTCGTAACATAATGATTATATCAAACGGTAACACCAACTACATAACCATACCACCAACTATAAAAATCATAGATAAATAATTAATAAAGAAACAAAGATTGTATACGATTTTATTTACAAATTTTAATAGGATGCTTAACGCTGAGCCGCAAAGAAAATATAAGGTAAAATAGTAAAACTTGGCAATTCTTGGCCTTATAATCAGCTGATTTGCATCCGCACGTGACGACAGCCACAGTAGAGTGAGCTCGCCGATAGGTAGAAACATCTGACGGACTATAAGAGCGACGTCAAAACAAAGAAACTCGTTACAATTAATTTCATTTATTTAAAACAGCTATATTCATTAGTTATTAATTTTTCGAAAAGGCATAATTTTGAAAAAAAATAAATTTATGAATAGGAAACATCTCAAAGAACAGAGCCTTAAGTCTCTATAAAACTACTAGAAAAAATCAACCAGTCAGCGTTTCACCAATTCCGGCATCATTGGGACACACACCAAAAAAAAAAAATCAAATCGAAGAAGACAAAGTGCAATACATCTCACATCAACAGTCCAAAAATACTCATCGAATAGAGGGACATTAATCTTGGTCCAAACGCTAAGAAAGCGGAATGGTTTTGTTTTCATTGTTAAAAATGGGGAGTTTTAGATAATTAATAATTGGCTTGAGATGGAGTTTAAGCTTAGATTAAAACTCCATTCTAAGCCAAAAACTATGTGAATGACGCGATTCAGTTTACTCCACCTGAAGAAAATTCGACTTAAACACTCACCGAACTCTTAAACCGGACTTAAACACTCATTCACCGAAGTTGTATATATGTAATACATTGGTATGATAAGTGTATATTAATATTGACATCATTGTTTATAAATATTTCAAGAGCCTAACTCAAAATTGTCAAATTTATGGCTTCTATCTCTGCTAAGTAGCTATGAAGGCGCCATTAAAATTTATGAATACGGGTGTGTTGAATATTGACGCTGGCAGTGGGATATCCTGTATTAAGGCCCTCAGGTACGTGCGAATGCAGGTCATCTATCAGTTAACAGCTGTTACTGTAGGGTTACGATGGCAGTATAACTAGTTGCAGTTGTGGTGACTGCAGTAGTCCTTCTGCGGTATATTAGCTCTATTATATGCTCGGCACATACCTTTGCTAAGATACGCCTAAGGTAACACAAAAGAAGATTCCTTATCAGAGAAGTGTACATTCTCTGCAAGAAAGTGTACAGAAAAAAAAGAAAAGAAAAGAGATATTATTTTAAAAAATATATATAAATGAATGGATCTGAGAAACACCATGAGACATACATTTTTGAAAGTGAAATATAAAGTCACTTTGGGCTATCTGACTAATCGAACGATGCTAGAGTGGGAATCCCAAATTTCGCCTGTCCAGTTAGTATTAGGAGACATCTTAATCGAGTACCGCTCAGATTCGGGCCCTCCATTATAAGTCCCCTCCGAAGGACGTGATTACTAAGGATTTTGACTCTGAATCCTAAATCCAGATGCTGCAAACCTGTGACCTTGGTTATTGAATGTCGATATGCTATCTACACTACAATTTACTAACTTAAACTTTCCAGAGTTACTTTATGGTAATTTGGATTTTATTTACCAAATCCAACGATCTCATGTTTTGCTATTTAACCTTGCTTGACTAATGTGCTTTTCAAAACAATCAGTTCTTTGCAAATTACTTCTTTATATTCTTTAGCAAAATCGTTTCGTTCCTTTCCTCAAAGGGGAGTGTTTAGCCATCGCCTCAATTCTTCCCTGTTTCTACCCAAGTTCCGAGTACGCCAAATAAAAAAGCCGAGTCTTTTTTCTCTGCACAACCTTTCCATTTAATATACATATCCTCAGGGATTTTAGTTATAAAGATATAGTGTTATTAAGATATAATTATTTATAAATATGATTTTATTTCATTTAATCTACTCCTCTTCTACCGCCAACGGTGTGAGGATCTTTCCTGTAGAGCCTAACCCATGAATGCCTCTCCTGTACCAAGCGTCTTTTCCTTCCCCATTCCAAACCTCTTCTGTCAAAGGCTTCCTGGATTGCGCCTTCCCAAGTCTTCCTTGGTCTTCCCTTCGGTCTTGTACCTTCCACCTTCGTCTCATATACGGCCTTTGCCACACTGTTTTCTGCCATTCTGGAAACGTGGCCGAACCATCTCAGCTGATGCTCCTCGATGATGTCCCCAGCTGGCCGAAGCCCCACATTGGACCTTATTGTTATGTTTCGCACTCGGTCTCTTCTGCTCTTCCCTTACATTCTTCTTATATATCGCATCTCCATGGCTTGGATTTGGCTCTTGTGCTTTTTAGCCAGAGTCCAAGATTCACTTGAATAGGTGAGAATCGGTAAGAAGGTGTTTTTATAAACTACTTTTTTTTATAAATATGATAAAGAGATAAAATACAGCTCTCCCATTCTTACTATATTGCAAGACCATTCGTTTGTTTATTGTTTATCCATTTATCGTCATTTTATCTTGTTATGGCTAATCGGACGATGCTACAGAGGGAGTCCTAAATTTTGCCTTGCCAGAAAATTAGGATATGGATCGTATACGACTACCTGACAACGCACAGACTTGAGACACCTATTTTACGTCCCTTCCGAAGATATCTTACTCCCTTAAAAAAATAAGGTTCAACTGCCGAGCTGCTAACCCGCGATCTTGGGAAGCTAGACCATTTTAATCGGCGTGATAGCACGAATTCCTTCACCGAGGTATGATTACTTCCTGATCGTTTTATTGCGGATATAATCTCTTCTTTTTTTTCCGCTCTCCTGCGAAGAAATTTCATGCAAATCACATGCATACTAATTACCAATTAATTCTAAAATGTTTTATTTTATAATAATTACCCGATTATAAAACAATTAAAAAAGGCCATACCTAATCAATGCCAACTGTTTATGACAAAATAGTTTATAAAATTATTTTATATAAAATCAAGTATTATGATTTGTCCATTTAATTTTATTCAATGGTTCCACTGGAAAATAATTGAGAACAAATTTGAACTTGTTGATTATCTCTCCTAAAGTTTTTGAATATCGAGAGGTGGTCGATTCCTTTTTTAAAGATTGATTGACCTGTTTGGTCAGGCAGGCCGCTACTTGAGGATAGGCAATGTGATGAAGTAGAAAATAAAACATTGCATGGTTTTAGCTTTGTTTTAATTTTTTTATTAATAATATTTCCATATAAATTTAGTTCCTATATCAATACAAATGCAAAGTATTTAATGAAAAAAACACATAAAGAAAACACAAATCCATGTCTTAAAGTAAGTTTGACTATAATAACCGAATCGGAATGAACCTTGAAACAGTTTTTTTCTCGCCTGAAAAGTGATGCTTTTCACTTTGAGAACTTTGCATTCGTATCGACGATATAATTGTACTTAATTTTAACATTTTTTAATTACTTCCATAAAATATAACACACTTGCTTACGAAATTTCTTAATAAGCATATCATAACGTAATGATAAATAGTGGTTTACTATTCAGAAATATATTTAATTAATGACGCTTACAAAGCTTGAACTTTAACACTGAAAATTTCAACTTATTTACAGCAGCTATTGTTCAAAAACTGTTTTCCCTCATTAATGCGCAACTTGAAATAAAAACTTAAAAAATAAACATGCTATTTTTTCTATTTAAATTATTAATATCTGATTTCTTTATAATTTAGAGTATAGATTACGATATTACTTACGTCATTCAATATTACAAAAGTTGGCGTTATTGCTAATTAGTAATTGAAATGAATTTTAAATTCGCCTTTTCATTTTTTTAATCTAGTTTTTTAGTAGAGTTATTTTAGTTCTCCAAGTACTTTTTTTTAAGGTAATTAGCAAGGGATTGCACTTTGAAAACAGGCCTGTATTCGTACTGAATGTATGTTGTAGGATTCCACTAATGAAATTTATGTATATAATTAGCCATTTAGACGAACTTTAATTAGCTATATGAAGCGAATTAAGACACTTATTTAAAGTTCTCAACACTAAATGTCAACTGAAAAAAAAGTTAACCTTGGGGTTATAACAAAAGTTATCTCAGAATGAAAACAACAATATAATCCAACGTTGAAATAAAAAATATATACTCTATATTTATATTCCAAGATGTGATTTACGGGGTTTCTCAATTAAACGTGTTAAATGATTTTTCACAATAAATAAAAATTAAAAATGTTTTTAAGTGTTCTTTTTTGTTGTAAGTTTTTCTCTTCATTGTATTTATTTTTACGATAGTAATCTGGTAAGCAAGTAGCTTACTTGTTGCATTAAAATTTTTACTTGGGCATCTCCAATCTATATTAAGTGATACGTTGATTTTTAGAGGTTTCAGGGGAAATATTAAAGATTGTTAAGACAATTAAATCTTAATCATTTGTTTAAAATAAGGGTCGACGATTTTTTTGGCCAAGGGCCCAAATCAACCAATGTGTAGGTATTAAAGAGACATTTGGGCCGGACATATTAATTTAAAACGATTCACTATGCAGAACTCTACAATAGTTCGATTTTCTACGCAGACAACTCAATTTTGAGAAGAATATTTTATATCAATTAATTTGTGTAAAATACGCATACATGGTGCTATAACTGGCGTTTGCCAATTAAAACGCACTTACTGACCTCGGCCGAATGCCAATTGTTGTTCAAATGTATTCATATCCCTAATTGTATTAATTGAGCCAACTAAACTAATATTTCAATGGTAGCTATAAGCCAGTGCTAATCCCTGCGGCAATTATTATTTTCATTAATTATTAATTAATTAATATTAATGTACTAATTAGGTTTCGGAGAGTTGTGGCTGCTTTCCCTCTTCTGCAGGAAGCAATTACAATACTATTTCATTATTCGAAGGTTATTATTGTTACTATTACAACACCGGTAGTATCCAGTGATGTACAACTTCTTTAGGGATAGAGGAGTTAGGAAAATCGTTGGAGGAATAGTCTTTGCGGCCTGGAAGTCCAAAGGCTTTGATTTCCTTCTGGTCTCTTCTTGCTGTCCTCTGGAAGCAGGACACCCCAGGATTAGGACCAAGCGCCCTGAAGAACAGAGCCATTTTTTGTATTAATACTATTTTTTATTGATAGTTACGTTGAATCTTCAAATATACAGACTGTTTCTAGCAGAAATGGCTTTGCATTTGTTCATATTTACTGTAGATTCTTATATATATATATATATATATAAATATATATATGTGTGTGTGTGTGTGTGTGTTCATGGACTAAAGTTGTGTAAGAAAGTGTAATTTGTCCTAGATCACGGTCGACCGCCAGATTCCCCCCCTTATTTTGGGTAATACACTTTATAGAGGCGGGGTAAGCCACAGGAGGGTCTTAGATCGAATATACTCTATCTTCAACTGCTAACAGATTAAATAAAGGTCTTGGCTGCAACGGGATTTGAGCCAGGATTTCGGCATGGCAACTCTCAAATTTGCCTAAATATTGCTTGATAAATAAATTTTAAATAACATTTCCCTCCGTCGTAAACTAACGACTTCCTGTCCTCCTGTTTCGTTTAATAACATCCCACTGATTCCTATAGAACAGGTCCGGTACTTAGGACTACGCCTTGACAAACGCTTAACTTGGAATCATCATACTAGACTGAAATGGCAAGAAACAGCTCGCCGTTTCAGGCTACTTCAGCATTTACTAGAAAGACGCTCTAAACTCCCGATAACTACAAAAGACTCATATACATAACAAACTTTAGGCCCATCTGGACATACGGAATAGAGTGGTCCTTTGGTACTTTGGTACTCCTTTGGTGGTCCTTTGGTGCTCCACTAGGCCATCGAATTCCTCTTCGTATTCAATCCTTACAATCCAAAATCCTTCGTAAAATCCTCAATGCTCCTTACTTTGTTACGAACAAAGCAATCCATAATAACCTTAATGTCCTGTTTGTTGTTGATTTGGCTAGAATCCGATATCAATCTTTTCCTGACAAACTTCATTTCCACTCAAACCCACTAGTTTCAAACCTCGCAACCTCTTCAATTCCTGATAATCCTCTTTGGCGTCTGAAAAGAAGATGATTTATCATTCATTATATTTACTAGATATATTCAGTATACAGTTGTAAATTTTAATAAATATATTTTTTTGTAAACTTTATGTTTCCCACCTTTTCAAAGGGAAGAAAGTACTCAACTAACCTTCGATGTAATTGCATCTAAAGATACTGACAATGAATACATTGAATATGAGTTGAATCACATTCAATTTGTTATTTTTTTCAACAAGCAACCAACGTACATCTGGTTTAAATCCGGATGTTGAAGATAAATTGTTGAAGGATTTAACATATACGAATGGACTCAGTAGTACCTGCCTACCTCCTCGAGAAAGCTCAGCCTCTATAAAGTGGGTACCTTAACTGGGAGTTTGGAAGTCAGAAGTCTGGTTGATAAATGGTGATTTCGGGCAAATTAATTCCACGCATAACCGTGTAAGGAATCTTATGATTTTGAACCAATATCAACTTACATTAAAACTGATTTAAATAGCTATTCATTTAAAATAATATACTTACTATTCATGATGAATTAACAAAATTTATATTAAGAAGAATGCAAGAGAGAATTTCCCACGGATATATTGAAAAAAAAATAGCCAACCCAACCTTCGCAAACCCTACATAGTTTATAGATTATCGATTCTGTCTATATCATAGCAATATCTAACCGATTAATTCTGCTCCTATAGGGTCTCATAAACTTGTGATTATTAAAAAGTGCGAAGTTGAATATTTCTTAACGATATTTACACGTTACATAAGTTTTACTTAACTATTACACATTTTTTGTTTTATTACTCTTCTTTATTCGTTATTCCTAAACAAAATAGAAGAGTAATATAAAGAGACATAAAATAATTGGTAATATAAAATAGGCTAAATTCCAAACAAGAAGGAGTAATTCTAAAAAAAACAAAAAAAATTGTCTGTATATATAAAAAATATTTCGCCAATTGAGAAAAATAAATATATAAAACCAACAAAAAAAGGGAAAGATACATAAAAATAACAAAAATTAAAATATTTTTCTTTTGTTGAACGTTAAAAAAAAAAGAACCTTCTCACAACAACTCGTCTTGAGTTCTCTTCATGGTCCAGAAAGTACTTTTTTATGACAACGGTAGTGCAGAGTTCGCACTCTACCGCATGTTTTTTGTTGTGTTTTTCGTATAAGCAGAATCAAATTAATGATATGGGGAAAAGAGTGTTGTAAAAAAAAAATTGTGTTCATTTTGAGATTTTTGAATTTCAGTACAAACAATTTTTAAAACATTTTTCCATCACAAGCAGCCTGATCGTTTGTGTTTAATCCGACATAATGCGATACGAAACCATTAATTGATTTATTTGGTTAGCTCTTGGAATAATCAAATGCAGGTCGATGGCGGGTAATCCTCCATGACCTCTTCCTAACAGGACGCCAATCAAATGGGACTTCTCTCTCTGCTCTCTGGGACACACTCTGGTCCTGGGCATTGCCGATCCGCAAGGGGCGAAGAGTGGTTGGTCTCTGAGTGGCTACCTCAGAATTCATGAATTGCTCCCAAGTTAGAACTTCATTCCCCTCTAGTGCAACTTGAAAAATAAACTTCAACTAACTAGATATTTTCTTAAGATGCCATGAAGATGTTGAACTAGGAGTAGCTGTGAATTTCAATGAATAATTATTTAACAGCAGAAAACTTAGGAAAGACTTTCAGAACTAATATGAAAATACGAAAGTTCACGGTGATCTACTACAGGTCTTGGAATAGAAAGAGATTGTTCAACAATAATCTTTTCGATTTAAAGAAAATACGAATTTCTAAATTTTTAATGGACTTGCGAGTGTCTATTTTAGACGGATTTCTAGCATGACGTTATTTAGTCAATGTTAGGAAACGCAAGCAACTTGCTGTTAGGTTCAATTTTAATTCCCGTCCTTCGAAATAGACGTAAAATGGGAGTTCCAAGCCTGTCTATGATGTCAGCAACTCTTATTATGGCACCCACTGTAAAATCGTACGATTAGCCATTACAACATTAAGTGACATTAAATGAATAATCAATAAACAATGTAAATAAAATTCAGTTTCAATAAGGTTTTCTATTTCCATAAATAATATTGTCTTTACCTTCATATTCTTAATGTTAGATGTAATTGTTCTTCAATAAATTTAATTTAAAAACAAAAATATTTCAAATAATATAAGTAGACTAATTTGCTTCATTTTCATAAGTTGTTTGTATTATATGCTGTACACAGTGTTTTTCAGTATGTTATTCTCAATCGAATTTTCTTTCCTTCTAATAATTTACGTTAAAAAAAAATATATTTTCTATAGTTCAATATAAGCTTGCATTTCCGCCTAAAATGTAGACAGAGCTAAGTTAAAATTAGAGGAAGTTCTTATTAAAATATAGCCTCAAAATATTTTATTTTGAAGAGAAAAGATTTTTCCAGGGCCGGGATTCGAACCCAGGTCTCCTACGTATCCGCCATGGTCCTCTGCCAACTGAGCTATCCTGGTTCGTATCACGGTCAGACAAATCCCTTCTCTTCACCGATCCCATATCCCTGTGTTCTCGCAATTCGCGATGTATGCAAGGGGAAGAATGTTCATTGAATGTTCATAGATTTGTCTGACCGTGGTACGAACTAGGATAGCTCAGTTGGCAGAGGACCACGACGGATACGTGGGAGACCAGGGTTCGAATCCCGGCCCTGGACAAATCTTCAAAATAAAATATTTAAAAATTATGACAATTAATAAAAAAATAAAATAAAATAAATATTTATATATGTAGGTAAGATATAAAATCAAAATCATAGATAAGACCTTCAAACATAAGTATATATTCAAAAATGATGAATCAAATTAAAGAAACTGCTAATAATTTTTAATATAATTACGACTGGTTTTAATACATTAATAAAAAATTTACATTTTTACAAAATTAACAAAAGTTTGTAAAAATTAACCAAACCTTTAACAAATGCAATTCAAAGTTAAATGACACTAGAAGATTTGGAAAATTTCAGATTGTTTATTTTTTTTTAATAGAAATATAATTTGTAATATATTCTGATGAAAATGTTAAGTAGGTTAGTTCATTTTCATAAAATGTGAACGTACTATTCAGTTTCGAATCTTTTTTAAAAATTTGTTCCTATGTAAACCAGCTATAATTCTTTTCTAATGTAGAGACTTAATGAGATGTGTTCACGAGCCAATATACTTTTAATTATACAAGTTGAGGATATATTCGAGTATTTATTATTATATTTTTGATGAATAAATTAAAAAAAATATTCACAAAATGCAACCTTGCTCTTAAGGAAGGTGGAATTAGACGAAGGAGCACCACTCTTTGGCAACCGAACAGCCTGAAGTTTTCCACGCCATATTTCAGAGAATTACCTCGGCTCTATTTGGCGGGGGATTAGTCGTATTCCCGCTTTTCCCCGCACCGGGAAAAAACTTCAGAGCTTTTCCAAAGCCCTCTCTAATCACTTTTCCCGTTTTTATTTCAGTTCTTATGTATTTTGTCAAGGGAGCCCCTACAGCTTGTGTATGCTTATCATCATACATATCTATGAATATTTATGATTATCTTTATAAGTCATTATAAACATGTGTATACCACTCTCATATTTGTACCACAAATGTATGACTAATTAGCTAATGCTATAATTCATAAAATAAATGTAATACTGAAATTTAAAAAAATAAGTTATGCTATTTTTAACAAAATAAAAGTGATTTATTAATTCGGTTGTTAAATATCTTTATTTCGCTTTCTTACTAAAAATAATTTTATAAAAGCTATATTCTGTCATTATCTCTGATATGTGGAGGAGGTATCATGGAATAAGCTACAAACTTCAGGTACCTCGACACGACAGTATTTATGAAAAAATAAATAAAATTGAGGACTCAGCATGGAAACAAACGCTACTAGGCTCTCAAGAGAATTCTAATAAATCGAAATATAACCCGAGAGATCAACTGCGAGTATATAAGACCGTTTTTCGACAAGTAGTGACATATGCTACTGAGGCATAGACCATTATAAAGCGACAAGACAGTTTCATTAATAATTGGGTGAGGAAAATCCTAAAAAAACATATGAAAAATAAATCCTAAAAAAAGAGAAAAATATATGGCTTAACCAAAGTCGAAAATATATATTGTATTCCTTTCAAAGGTTGGTTGTGTGTTTACGAATTTACTAATCAGTAAACTTAATACCTTAATCTAATTATCAATGTGAAAATAAATGTATGGTGAATCCTAATTTATTAAGCACTCAGTTCAATCATTCACATTTGTATAATCGAATATTTAGGTCAACTTACTCATTATAAAACTTTTGACTGTTTATTAAACGATGTTTTAACTTTTTGAATAGAGCACCCTCCAGGTTTTATTAGTTACAGTTAGCTCCTGTTAATCCTGTGTAATTTTTTATAACCTTTTAAGTATGGTTAGAGAGGTATGTAAAACCATTTTGTACTCATGCTCCAGCGGTGTGAGTAATTCTATAGGTGAAATGTTGTTTGCATGGAGCATTCCATTAAGAAAGTTGAAGCAAGTTTTCAACTAAGTGGCACTGATGTTATAGCTGACTCTACAGTGCATCTCACCATGCGCTCATGTTGGA
Organism: Troilus luridus; assembly: GCA_964056705.1. Classification (NCBI taxonomy): domain Eukaryota; kingdom Metazoa; phylum Arthropoda; class Insecta; order Hemiptera; family Pentatomidae; genus Troilus; species Troilus luridus. The sequence goes on from OZ057416.1 coordinate 30,113,352, forward strand.
CTTACGCTTTTACATGAAAAACATGCATAACTACGAAATAGTATTATAAAAAATACAGAAAGCTGAATATTATTATAGTTAATTAAGTATGGTTAAATAATAACAGTAATTAATCTATGTACAAACACGGTATAAGAAAAAACTATTGTTCTAGGGAAAAAAATGGTTTTAAAAAAGTTTTATTTGTCACAGTTATCATAAAAAAAAACTATTTGTTTAATTAGTGAGCAGCGTCCACGTTTTAAATATTATTAATTGGAAGTAATAAGTTCGAGATAGTGTAACAAAACGTATAATGCCATTATATAGTTAATAGGCAATAAATAATTACAGCTTAACTATTAATTTTTATTTACCTTCTTTTTGGTAGAATTATGATTAAACCGTTTTAAAAAGGATCGCCTGTGTAGTTAGCGTAACAACCTACTTTTCCCAAAGGCCTTAGAGCTTTTTAAAGGAAATACTTACCTTACTTATGCCGTCCTTCAAAAGTGGCGTAAAATGGTGACATCAAACCTGTACGGGCACCCGTTAAAGATCCTTGTACTAATTATACCTTGGGGAGTAAAGTTTAGGAATGCCACTGCAGCATCTTCCGAAAAGTCAAAATAAGTGAATTTGAATGAATTAATGAAGAAAACGTTTTTCTTTGTCCATTTATGTAATCTTTCCTTTCCAACCACTTAAGTGCAAGGACATCTTCGATAGAACTTGACCCAGGATCAATCAGACGGTGGGGATGCACTTATCCATCCCAACACTCCTCAGTCACCGGCCACTTAGAATTCTCTTTCCCAAGTCTTTTCTGATGTTCCACTGCCCTTCTAACTTTATTTTTCATTTCTTATACGCATATATTTAAAACTTTGTTTATTTTAATTTACAATTGTATTAAATAATACAAGTAAATATTATGAACGACGTGAGTACAGTACAGAAACTACCCGCTGGCAGTACACAAATAACAGACGTAAATCTTTATGAAGATTATTGGGAAAACTGGTGGTTTTGAGTAGAAATAAAGTTCGTCATTGAGTTTGGTTTAGTTTTTCAATAAATGGAACATACTGGTAATTATGGCTGATTTCATTCGTATCAAAGTAAGGATTTTAAGAAAATTACAGACTCTTAGCATTGTAAACGAGAGGAATTCGACAGCCAAAGATCTATTTCAAAAGTCCAATTTGGTTTTTTATTAGTCCTATATATATATATATATGAGTATTTTGTAATTGGGAGCTTAGAGTGTTAGAGCTGACAAACGCTGTGTTGAAGTAGATTGAAACTGCATTAAAAATCATTGATCAATATTTTTTTAGTCTTTAAAATACTCAGCATAATATTTGTGGATGATTGGAAAACCAAATATTGGATTAAACTTCGCCGTACTCTTTAAGTGTGAAAGCGTCAAATGATTATCCTATTTTGGAACACAACTCAACATTATAAAACCTTTTACCTTTAGGATTTTTTTTTCTGGTGGATCTGTGAATTCTTTGTTTTCACAAAATCTTTTATGTCGCAAAATCTTTTTTGCGATGATTAATTATTAACACATAATTGATTTTACAACTTTATTTTATAACCTTATATAATATTATTTTATTATACTGCACCAATCTAGGAAATTCGCCCTTATATTCAGAGAGTTTTAATTTGACTTAGCTCAAGTAATTTCCGCCTCAAGCTACCTCTTAGTCGTAATTTCTATATTAATTAAAGGACTCATCTTAATTGTTAAATTAACTTAAGAAATTAAAAAGGGTGGACTCTAGGACGGAATTATGTTCCAACAATTAGGATAAAATTTAATCTCATATATGAACACTTTTTTTTTAAATGTTTCTTTTAAGAAATTGTACGTTGTTTTAAAGGATACATCATCAAATAAAATAAATAATACACACTGCTACTTCAAAACTCCCTTTTTAAAGAAATTTCATTATTATATTATTTAATAAGAATATAAAAATGTATAAAAAAGGAATTCAATAGTGATTGTTATATTCAGCATAAAATACATCTTAAAGAATAATTATTACTCAATTAATTAAACTTAATTTATTTTGCTTATATTCAATAGAGTAACACCACCACACCTAAATTCGACATAAATCTTTAATTATTCTCGGTACAAGGTAGAAATAAAAGGAAGGATAGTGGTGTATATATATATAAGCAGGATTCAGAAGAGGAAGGAGTACGCTAGACCAGATATTCATTGAAACAGGTACTCGAAAAACGATGGGAAGTAGATCAAGATGTACACGCGTTATTTGTTGATTTCAAAGCAGCATACGATTCCATGGACAGAAGCTGTTTATGGACGATCATGACTGAGCTTGGTATTTCCGGCAAGTTGGTGAGATTGACGAAGGCGTGTGCAGACAACCCCCGATGCAGAGTCCTGATACAGGGAAATGTGTCTGAGGCCTTTGAAGTTGGAACTGGTTTGAGGCAGGGAGACGGACTCTCACCTTTACTGTTCAATATAGCCCTTGAAAAGGTGATAAGAGCAACATCAAGAGAGAATGGCGGGGTGCACGTCGGAAAGGTACATAAAATTCTTGCATACGCCGATGATATAGCAGTCCTCGGAAGTAATAAAGGGATATCGAGAGACTCGCTAAGGTGCTTATGAAACAGGCAAACCATATCGGCGTACAGGTAAATGAGGAAAAAACAGAATACATGATAGTAAGCCGTCAAGTCCACCCCAGAAACAGCATCTGCGTGGATCGCAAATCGTTCCCGAAAGAAGATACCTTCAAATACCTCGGCTCCACACAATAACCTCAACTGTTGACCTAATAACTGAGATAGAGCCAACCGGAAAAAAAAAAAATATATACATATAAATATATTTGTATAAATTAAAATAAAGAATACATAAAACAAAATACTTATTAGGATTAACTAATTATAAATTCAGTTTTATTATTTATACCTGTCCTAATATTATGTGGGTATTATCCATATTCATATTCAGGTACTTTCATAATTATTATGTCATTTCTTTATATATAATGATCTAACAAAAATACGTTGTATCTATTGAAGGAGCAGGCTATATGGTACCAGCACCACTGAATAGTTGTGAGGGTTCAGTGGGTCTTGTGGTTCTAAGGGGCGAAACTTTGGGGATGTTTACGTCCCTATATTATTATATTTATTATTATATAAAAATAATATTTTTATAATAATATTAAATATTCACCATCACTCCAAATACGAAAAGGTTAAACCTCAATCTTTCAGCAGAGGTAAAAAAAAATTAAAAACGTATTTTTTTTCTTGTTGGAGGTATTTTTTATAGTCGTAACTTCCAGCAAAGTATATAATATACTATAGAATTAACTAACAACTAGTTAATGTAAATGATCAGTTTGAAATCAATAAAGAGCAAAGGAATCCTTGTAAATCGAACAGATCAGTTTCATCAAACTATTTTCAAACAGTAAACATACAAAAAAAAATTAAAAACTTGTTTTCAGTGAGATGTAGAATAACATTATATTCAAATCAGCTTATAAAATTTTTTGGATAAGAGCAATTCAGTGTTTTTTGTCAACGGGAAATCTGAACTGACATATTCATGAAAATTATAGAACATTTAATTTCATATTTGAAATAATTAGTGTAAAAGCAAAAGGGAATATGAGTTAATGCATTTTTATGATCATGTTTAGTTTTTATTGAAAAAAAAAACACCAGCACTTAATATATATATTTATGGTACTTCAGTGACAATTGATCCAAGAGACATTTTTAATTTAAAAACAAATGTAAAAGAGGAATTTATCATAAAAGCTAGATGAATAATATGAACAGTTATTACTGTAAACTGGTGATAAAAATGGTGAAGGAAGGGATGAAGTTATGTGTATATGATGATCTTATATTAATAAAAATCATCATACACACTATACTAAATCGATTTTAATCGGTTGATACATGCTTTAGAATATTCGTAGAAATATCTTAATGGATAAATACATTTGAATTACCTAAAGATTTATATACGCAAGGATAAATACATTGGAAAGAGTATATAATAAAAGCCATTTTGACAGTTGGATACATATTTTAGTTATTTTATATTTTAGATATGTTTTAGTAAATAAATAGGATAAGTACATTTATTTTCGGTAAAGAGTAATATATACAGAATACAGGACGTTGAAAATACTGTATACGAATTTTCGATTTTAACCGTGGATACATAATTCAGTATTTTGGTAGATATATATTAGTGGTTAAATAAAATGTAAAAACTTCTAAAGAGTCTAATGCAGAAGAATAACAAAGAACATGTCAAGTTTAAATATCGTATACGGGAATCGATTTTAACATACTATCGTATTTTGGAAGGTATATGTTAGTGAATAAATAGAAAATAAATACATTTTTATTACCTATGGGGTCATATAAACAAGAATAAATACCGAATACAGGACGTTGCTAACTAATAGAGACCCCGAGAAGCAATCCGTCTCAATCTATTCCTTTCTCTGGCGATCCTTCTTCTCCCTTCTTCTTCCATTCTTTAGAGTGTTCTTTAGCCCCCGGTCGAGGTTTTTCTTGCACTCTGTCCTACCTGGCAGAGCGATTGCCCCCGGTAATCTTTTCCTCTAAACAGATTGCTTCTTAAATTTTAACGTTATACGCTAGGATGCTTGGCAAACCCCACTCCGGTAGCATTACCACTTAAGGCATTAAAGTTTGATAATGACGTATCTCTTTCCAGGCCCATTCCCTTATTGCGGTCTTGTTAATGACCCAGATCTGTCTTTGGATCTAATTCATTTACGAGTCGCTGGTCTCAAGTCTCGCCAAGAGATTTATCTTACCATTTAATTTTGTTTCGTATTCGTATTTTTTTCGTATTTGTTCAGAATTACCAAAGTTAATAGTCTCCATATCAATTATTACTCCATGTCTATTTATTATTATTAATTAGTTAGAGGTATGCACTATTGTATTATACTATTACAATTAATAATAATCATTACAAGAGGAAGAAAATTGCCCGGGTGGAGGTCAAAAAAATTCTAGACTAGTACTTTGCTAGTCCAGTGTCAATCCTCGGCGATCATATCGACGATCCTAGCCCTGAAGAAGACCTTCAATAAAACAATAACCAGTTCTCCCTGTATAAGAGAATTTTCTTGATCACCCGGACCATTTTCTTCCTCATGTATACAAGGTCAACTAATATTATTCAGCACATAATTATTACAATTTATTGTCTAAATATTCTGAAAGATAATGAATATTTAAATCTAGTTACATCATTTAATAATTTTGTGAATATTCATAATGTGTTTGAACAGTAATCTAAGCTCATTGACCAAATTAAGCTAACAACAGAAATATAAAGCTGATTAGAATTCATAGCTATGGCAATATTGTTAATTCTTCAATAATCAAAACAAGCAGAACTTCAATTCAATAACCTCCTGATCAATTCAATTCATCGTTAGAATTATCCAGTAAACTATTTTCCAAAAATCACAATTAAAATATTTTAAGTAATAAAAACATACGTTATATCATGGATGGAAAAATATTTCAATAAAAAAAAATTAATAAAATTGTAGATATGTAGCCTTTAACACATGTGCACCTGTATTACTTCAAGAAAACCAAGGACAGAAGCCATTTTAATCATTATCAACATAAAGATAGGCCCGGCAGGTGGTTGTAGAGTTTTTCAAAGGAAGGATTCCTTTAGAGGTTTACTCTCTTTAAAAATCCTTGGTTACGCCGTCCTTCAGAAGTGACGTAACATAGGGTCCCGAGCTTAAACAGAGTCAGATACTCATTAAAGATCCCTACCCAAATTTTACCTGAATAGACACAATTTAGGACTCCCACAGAAGCACCATTTGTCCAGTCATTGCAATATAAAATGACGTTTAACGGTTTACCAAACGATTCTATAATTAATGAATTAGGTGGGTGTGCCACAAAAATCAAATACAGGAAAATATTTAATAAATAAATAAATTACACTGAACACATTACCAATCAAGATATTATCTGTGAAATAGAAAGCCCACCATGATAAATTGATATTGTTGATATATTGATTTTATATAACTGGATCATTAACTTCATTTGCTTGCTACTATTATTGCTTGTTATTTCATTTAAAAAAAAATCTGACATCGTACAGGCGATATGACTGTTAGGAAGGTTTTAAGAAAAACTAATTAGCATTTGTCAATTTATAAATTTATATAAATGTGTTTCGTGGTATTTAGGAAACGAGCCAGTAGATCTTTTTTGTTCCTACTTAAGTTATAATTAATAATAATTGAAGAACCTTTAATGAACAAACTCGATTCATTATATTTACAAAATGTTGAAACAATAAAAACATGGTTTTATGAAACCGCAGGTAGGAGGAGGCTTTTCATCAGGGATTTTTTTTCTTGTTACTTTTAATTATTCTTGGAAACGTATTGCGAGAAAAAAATATATAATAAATACCAATATTTAACGCATTTATTTGTTGTCTATATAATGTTTTAGATAAATATTATTATTATTAATAGATAAATAATATTGAGAGATAAATTGGTAGTAATAACAAATTCCTTTATTATTATAATTATTTTAACGCTAAGATTAATAAACTTTATTATCTTTGTAAATGCAATTGCTTAGTAGGTAGAGATTAATAATCAATGATCAATATAACTTTAGATTTCATAACACAACTGGTTTGTATCATATTAACAGATATCGTATTAACATTTATACTGTAAGAAATATAAGGCTTCCATATTGGAAATAATAGGAAACATAAATTACTAAATATTCATGACTAAATTCATGCAAGAATTAAATAAAATTTTGTTAATAATACTTGGATAAACCTGTGAAGAGTTGCATTAGTAGGTACAGAGAGGCCTCAGTTGGTCTCTCATGGTCTTTACCTGAAGGAGGAGAAATTGCCTACAGTTGTAGGCAGAGGGTCGAGATGTAAACACTCACATATTATGAAAACGGGTCTTTTGTAACCATACAACAAAAGTAATGTTTTTTCCTGATGTAAAAAGGATCTTTAGTTACTAAACAACAAACAGTCAATCAACCACGCCCACCTTTGGAGAAGAGAGGGATATTTTTTAATCATTAATGGTATAGTAATTATTAAGTTGTAACGATCACATGTTGATTATTATTATTTTTTATTTACTAATTGAAATTAGCAACTAACAATACACTAATACACCAAGTAAATGGCAGGAATGGTGCATAGTGACATGTATAAAGGGAAAAAGATAAATTACCCAGTGGCTGTGGTCAAATAAAAAATTTAACTTAAAAAGACGCTAAGCCATCTTCTTTACAGGCGCCTCGGAGAATTATCGGGAATTAACGAAGTAATTTCGTATACTAGTGTGTTTTGATTGCGAATAGAATTTTTCATAAAAGGACTAATTAGATATCATTATGGGCGACTTTGTTGGTAACAAAGTAAAGGAGCGTAAACGATTTTACGAAGCATTTTAGATTGTAAGGATTGGATAAGAGTGGTATTCGATGGCTTAGTGGATTCCCAAAGCGCTACTCCGAAAGTTCTCTCCGAAATTAGGTCTCTTAATTACATTAATTACAATCATGTACATGAGTCTTTTTAAATTAATATTATAATTTAAAAATGAATCAGTTCAATGGGTCATAACTTTCCCTGACATTGCTGTTTGGGCAAGTGACAACAACATTTGTATTTGACATAGGGCATTTATACTTAATGAAACCAAAAACAATAATTTCGCTATGGAAAAAGTGGTTGCTTGAAAATGGTGTCTCATTTTACTAAAAAACTAAGGAAAAAGGTATTGTATGTTTCTACAAATATGGTGGCAAATATCCGAAAACAGCAAAGCACCGTAGGATTATATTTTAGCAGAATCCAAACTACGATATTGGAAGTTTTTAAGCAAATAAAAAAGGAATGTTGAATTAATACTAATTTGACTTCTGAACTTGTTGATAATAGCGCGCAATAATCTTCAACAGTGACTTCTCTTGTCAATAATGATTCGATGAATTATAAAGCTAGATAGAGGGAATGATCCAATTGGACTGGCTGACCAGAGGCCAACAATAGCCACGGAGATAACAAAACCCAATTCGGATCGCTTCGAGCCAGCCCTGTCTGTCTCAGTTCCATTTTTCAAGTGACGCCGAGTGCTCTAGCAGCTGTCAGTGTTTGGTTTCTTCTTGCTCCATAATGTAATTTTTCTAATCGATTTCGCCTTTTATAGAACATTACTTTATAGCTTTTGAAGCTATCGATCGGAGGAAAGCATTTATGTAATCAACAAAGAACGAAAACTATATGAATAATATGTAAATTATCGAATTGTGGTTCATGAAAGTGTAAGAATGATTCTTCTAAAACTGTATTACTAATATAAGAAATCTGGGAAGTTATTTCCTTTAAAAACTTGTATTTATTCACTTGTAATCGTTCATTTATTTCATACATATACATAATAAAAGTAATAATTATATCGTTCAAATAAAAAATAAATAAATATAAATCACTACAACCCATGGGGGGCCATGGTAGAGACACTATTTTAATATGTACAACACATTATTATCTTTGAGTAGAATAATGAATTTACATATCGTCGCTGTCAAAACTATCTACAACTTTTGGTGAAAATGAGTAAGTAACGGTAACGCATACTACAGGTTGAATTATGAATATTTAAAAAAGTTTTCAAGATTAAACGCAAGGCAGTGCTGTAATTAGCGATTTAAAGATAACCGATATACATAAGATAATATAACATACGGTGCGGGTTTTTTTCCCTCCAGTAAAATCGCCCAAAATGTACATAGGCGGTATTGTTTTGACAGCGACGATGTGTTAAAAAAAACATATAATTAAAAAAAACAATACTATTATCCTCAGAAGTCATGAAGGGTCTTGCGTTAATACACTTCACCGTTTCTAAAGGTAGGCGATTTGTCCGGAGATCACGTTCAACCGACAGGTTTTTCCATAAATTAAAATTACTCACTTTAAAGTGACTGTGTGAGCCCCATAAAAGGCTAGACCCAACTTGATCGATAGCGGGCTGTTAACAGATTAAATAATTCATCTGCCATCGACGGATTTGTACCAGAATACTTGAGCCTATCAACTCAGCGCTCAACCCATTGAGGTACCACAGTCCGTTAATAAATTAGATAAATTAATTTAATTAGATTTAAGAAAATGGTAATTTTTCATGTATTACAAATATCTTAATGGAATAATAATTAGAGAAGGCCAGCTATTTGTATTAGTCATTCCAATAACCCAAAGCGCTAAGGAAAATCGTTTGATTAGACATATTGGATATAATAGTATACTAATACATTTGGACATATTTATATATTAATGCATTGCTATTTAATTAATAAATTATTTCTTTTTACAGGTAAGTGGAGCCAGGAAACAAGAACAAACAATTAGCGTAAAGTATCAAACAATTAGACTGAAACTAAAAGCAAGACTCATTCTTATATAATATATTTTTTTATTCCATGTTTCACTCATCATCATCATCCATGTTTCAATTTAAACTCGCATTGTTCGGACCTGAACTATCGTTGCGGGAGTCTCTAGGTAGCTAAGGTTACGCCTTGACACTCTCTCCCAGAGTTTCTGTTATACAAGAGGGCACTGCCTAAAACTTAGCCTACTACAACACATGAAGGGTCTTCGGCTCACTTTATAGTACAAGCTGTACAGCTTCCAGGACAACGGTTTGGCAAGGTGGTGATTTGTTCGAGATCCCGCTCAACCGCCAGGATTTTCTCCCACTGTGAAGGAGCAACTTAGCTTTTTTCAACCATAGCTTCTTTTCTCGATCCCAAGAGGGTACCAAATAAGTTTTATTTAATTCACGATCAGCAATTTAAATTTACGGTAATATATCCTCACATGATTTGAAAGATATGAGGTCTAGATCAATAAGTACCTAGACTAAACAAATCTCGATTAGAAACTATAACATTTCAGTATGCAATAATAACTTAGTTCTTAATTAATTAATTAATGCAATAATGCCCTAATGCCACTGAAAATTTCAATAGATTTTGAAGAATTGGTCCTAAGTGATCTCAATAAATTTATTGCATAATTTGTTCCAGCTCATCACTGAATTGGCGTGGACGGAATGATAGTTTAATCAACTTCTTCTTGATCTAAATTACACACTACAAAGCAGAATAATTTCCAATATGAACTACATTCCAATAATCCATATTGCGTTCCCCTTCGACAACAGACGAAAATTCCCAAACCTAAAAGGACAAGTAATGTCTTCGAAACATCTTTCAATATATGTCACATAACATCAAGTTCTGTCAGACGCAACTTTTGATGATGCAAATAATACCTTGGTCCAAGAGTGACCCCATTTTCAAGGAATCCCTGCGCGAGCGATTTTCTATCAGCAGTTGGTGAAAACTGTAATTGGCAGCAGGAGTGTTGGGAAAGTTTCCCTACGGCGGAGACTGGACGTGGAGGCCCCCAACTTTCATCGTCCAAGACATTCAGGAAAAGTCGGCAAATCACTCCTGAAGAATGCCCACCAAAGTTTGTTGAAACAACTTCCTCGGTGACTCGAGGCACAATATATCCATATATTTCGTTACTTTCTGATGGTCGTGACTTCTTGTGGCAACTTCTCTTGAAGTTAGGCCGCTTTTAAACTTTATGGAAAAGTATTCTATTTTTATAGAAGGAAATACATGAATGTCAATTAAGAAATTGTTATTATTGAATTGACTACTGCCCGTAAATAACTTCACTGATTTAAGTACATTTCTAATCATTTGCTTAAGGATTTACTTTTCGAATCTTTAGGATGCTATTAGTAAACATAATATCAAACTTTTAACTATGATTTTGTGTTCAGATTTTTTAAATACTTATTCTTGAATTCATTCATAAACCTACTTATTTTTACACCCTAATATTTACAGGATAAGAAACACCAGATAAAATAAAAATATAAAAACCAAATTGGCCTCCGTTAGTGGCTGAAAGACAATGTTTTTTTGTTAAATGAACCTTAAATATTTTTTTTAATGTTTAGTCTATTTTTTATTTGTTTTGGGTTCGTAATAGATAATTTATTTAATTTATTGAAATTCCGGTTGTATGCACGAAACAGAAGTCTGTCGTTATTGCCTGAGTTATTTCTGCGACCTGGATGAATAATCTTAACTAGTATGATTAGGTGTAGCTTTTCATTTCTTATTCTTTGACAAAAGTATGCCAATTTATATCTTTTGATACTGTCCAATATTTCGAGGGGCTTCTGTATTTGTTGTAGTATGCTTTCGTTTCCGACATGAAGCACCCATGGTGTTACAAGTTTGTTTATTTTATGATTTTTTAGCGTAATCTCTAATTAATATGAGATAAATGATAAATTTGTTAATACGATTTCTTCCTCCTTCCTAGCTGTAAGAATATTTTCCTATTCCAAAAGAAAACGTAAACTTTCAATAATGGCTCTGATATTTTCTCTAAGGAATTTTATTGTAAAAGGTCGAACTACTGAGGTTTAATTCACAGTCGTTTATCGGACACATCCTACCCAATTTTTAGTTTTACACATATTACTGCTGTTTAAATAAAAAAAATTGAAATATAGATTAGAAACGAAAATAAAAATCGTTCAAACAATCAGTCCTTTACGAATTATATCAAGATGCTTAACGGTGAGTAACAATGCAGGCTGCTCCAAGGGAATTTATCCAAGGATACTCCAAAGCAATAAATCTTTGTAGAAGGTTCTGGGGAGGTTATACGAGTATTCGACTTAGCTGAGTGCCCTCTTCCTCTTCGACACGAGTGATGGATGACGCAGCGATCAGATTTAAAGACGTAATGTAAAAATATGCGGTGATTGATTACCGAAAGCCGCTCCGGGTGTGCCCTGTCTTGTTAGGTGGAGGAGACTTAATTCCTTCCATTAAACAAAGAGGAAAATAAATTCTATCTCATTTATTAGCAATAATATTACTAATAAAATCATTTATTAGGTAATTTATTTCATATTTACCTGGAGCGGTGACGAGGTAAACACGTTTTAACACGGGACACCTGTTTAAGCATCAGATCCTGTTGATCGACTGATTTCACCTTAAAAGCCTCTAATAAAACATGTTTACTCTCTGGGTGAAAGTAGATGTCTGGGATGTGAACGATTACATTATTACCTGACAATAATGGGTTCAATTATTGCGAAAATCCCTGGTTTAACAGGACCTCAGTGACGACTTAAGTTTCTGTATAAGATAAGAATGAGACCCATAAATTCTTCGTTTATAAACTGCACCACTACAATCCATAAAGGATGTTGGGGTCAGTGCGTGGTAGAGACTGTACTGTTTCTAGGGCAATAGTTTTTGTCTCAGATCACGTTCAAGGTTATTATCCAAATAATGGGAACCCTCTTTGTAGAGGCTGGGTGAACCGCGGGAGGTTCTGAAGATCACTCAGAGTCCACACATAGTTGTTAACAGAATAAAGATCATTCCTGCCGCAGCCGTATTTCAGACTGTAAACTTCAGCAAAGCCATCCTACAATTACTATGAAGTATTTTTATAAACTTTCATTAAGAATTGCTTAAGCTTGAAATTCTGCTTGATTAAAAAAAAGTTAATATAACCGAAATTGGCTCAAAATTCTTTGATACAACTTTGTGAATTTTGAACGATAATTTAGGAAAAACAATGTCAGTAGAAATATTAATTTCTTGAGTGCACTACAAAAATTTACTTTATAAATTTTATCTAAAATGATACATATTAATAATGATTTCTTATGAGAGTTTAAAAAAGGGCAACTCGGTTGGCATTTATGAGATACTTTTCCCTAATTTATTCCATCAGTAGAGCCTTTTAGACACTGAAAGGTAAAAATCAGCTCAGCCTTTTCGACATTCTTAATTTACATTCGTATAACCGAAGTCCCTCAGTTCCTGACAGGGTCTGAAAACAAACCGCCAGAAATAAAAAGAGCGACTTTACTTTAGCAGAAACGCACCAATTAGGATTAATTAATTCCTAAGTGGGAGGGTCCTCCCTTAGAGGTCCAATCACATCCCTCGGTGGATCCCTTCCTAATTACTTGTCAACTAATCAGTAATTAGATTACTTATAATGCAGGGAAGGGGATCTTTCTTTGATCGTTTCAAAGTATGCGATACAATCGTCTTGTTTGAAACATTTACCAAACTGCTCCCTTTAATTCCCCCTACAGCTTCTCGCTAATTTTATCAATTTAGTTCTTAGGCTCTCTTAATATCAACCGTCTTTGAAGTCCGTGATACCCCTGATCGTCCAAGTTGCTGCTTCAATGCAAATAACTCGTTGAGAAGCGGAGAGAGCAGTGTACAAGAGAACTTTATATAAAAATAAATCAAATTAATTAATAATATAATAAATCATATAAAATATATTTTCTTAATATGATTTGAGTTATGAGGAAATCATCATTCGAATTTGATTAAAAAGCACACATATTAATTTACACAACAAGAAAGATCTAAGAGTCATATAAAATCTAAATCAAAGAAGTGTTTGAGGCGACTTGTGCTTTGGTGGTTAGCATATGAACATACTATGCCCAAGATTGCGAGTTCGTAGCCCGGCAGGTGACCCTAGAATTTCTTTTAATGGAGTAAAAATTCCTTGGTTATGCCATACTATTTAAAAATCCATGTTCTAATTAAACCTACGTAGCCAAAATTTAGGACTCCCTAACTTAGCATCGTCCGATTAGCAATGGTAGCATAAAGTGACGTTAAATAAACAAAGCTGTATACATAGACGTGAGAGCGGGTTAGGGCAGTGGGTAGAGCACTGGATTGCTATGCTGAATGGGCTTCAAATATGGATGTGGCAGATAATTTAAGTTATCTGGGGATGAATCATTTGGGCTGAAGTCCCACTTCGACTTTACCTGCCTTTGAAATTTAATTTTAATTGCGGTATGAATCTGGCGGTTGGGCGTGATCTGGGGCATGCACAAGCTTTGTCCTAGAAATAGTACAGTCAAGGATGTAGACCCTAGATATGTTGTAATGGTCCAGGTTCATACGTTAACAAACTATAAGATACGATACGGAAAAATTATAAATATTAAAGAATATAAATTTGTAATGTTGCATTTAGCTCTGTGTGCAACGGAATGCCTCGTTATGAATAAGGTAGGCCTGGTAGATAATTAGAGGTCATAGAATGAATGATGTTGAGGAAAGTTCTTGTGTGTAATAAAGAACAAGGTGAAGACAGCATAACTCAAAGCTGTAAACTCAAGATCAAAAATATCTTATCTTATGAGGATAATCGCATTTTGTGGCCCCTTGATAAGAATAAAACCAATACCATTGACGAACCGGAATTTATACTATTTTTATATTTTAGAATAAAGCCAAACCAGCTTGGTTCGAAAGGGTAAAAAGACTAACAGGAGATGGAGATTACTTGTAAAGATATTCAAAAAAACAACCGCCTCAGGATGGAACTAAATACTCAGCTGGGTTTTCAGGAGAAACCAAAGCTAACGACTAGAAAGTAATATGCGGAGGAAAAAAAAGGAAAAACACAGCCATAGTATGAAGTAGCACTGGGCAAAGATCAAGGGTGAGAAAGGACAGTTAAAATGACTTGGTTTTTCGTCGACCAATTGCGAAAAAAAATCGACATCTATTATTAATATGTGTGGAATTGGAAATAGAATTTATGTTCGGTTAAATATATTAAGGGGAAGAAAAACAATAAAATTATACATGATTAGAGGAAAAGAAAAAATTCTAAATGTCATGGAAATGAAACAGATGGAAATAACAAAAATGATAAATAGAAATGAAGAAGCGTTCTTTAATCTCGCAAATACAGCGATAGAATGACGAGTATGAACGAAATTTTTCCTGGAAACAATCCTGTTTTGTTAGAACAGCTTCAAAGAGGAACAGTTCAATTAATGATGAAAAAGTATATCATCGATCATAACCATCAAATCCCATTTCTTTTTCAAGAGGGACAAAAAATAAAACATTGACAGAATAAAATTATCACCATTTGAAAACATTAATTACCAATACTTGATCGTCCGATAACCGAAAACACCAAAGAGTTAATAAATTAACAATTATTGGTACTTGTGTATTATCCGGCCTCCAGAAACCGTTATCCTTATCCTACATTATTTATAACCTGAACACTGATAACAACTGTCTTGTGACTCAAATTAATTGAAATAGAGTGGATATAATATGAAGATGAAAAATAAAGGAAGTTACGAAAAACCTTTATTCAAAAGATATTTTTATTTTTGAGGACAACATAGCTTAATCATGTTTGAAACAGCGATGAAACTTTTCTTATAGCCATTTTCTATATGTATTGCCAGAAGTTCACCTAATCCCAAATATGAAATTATGCCAAAAAGGTCATAAAATGGATTTTGAAATCGAATATATATATGTTTTCATCAGAAGTATATGATGAAAACATATACATATTCGATTTCAAAATCCATTTTATGACCTTTATGGCATAATTTCATATTTGGGATTTGGTGAACTTCTGGCAATACTTCACAGCTACCTCTTCATAAGGCGGCCATCCCAAAGTGTCACTCTGTTCATATTAAATAGTTAATAAAAAAGTAATAACAAATCAACAATAATAAATAACAAACCAACACCAACAATTACTAATTAATTAATAAATACAATAACTAAATGAATAAAGGCATTTAAATAAACAATAAACAAAATTAACAAGGAAAAACACTAAAAAACAATACGAAACAAGTTAATAACGCACACAGAAATAACTGAAATGAGACGAGTTACGTGGAGAGGTGACAGGAAATAAGATATGAAAACGAGGAAGGTTTCATCGGAACCGGCTATTACACATGAACCCATTATTGGTGTCGGATAAATGAATTTTAATAAATAAAGCAATAAAAAACATTTAAACAGGCAGTCATGAGGATAGAAGCGAAAACTCAAAACATTGGAACAACTGAGTCCTTTTTTAAAGTTCTATTTCAATTATAGTATGTATTATTTAAATTTCAAATTTGTAATTTGAAATAATTAACATTAGTCTGGTTTTTACATATGCTAACACTACGAACAACAATTATTCGCATTTCAAGTAGTTTATTCATTAATCAAAAGATAGGATGAGCACCAAAAACTAAACACAATATATCAATAATGTAATTGGAATAATCTATACATATAAAATGCGTTGTCCTAAATGACTGAGGGATCAACGCAAAGCCTAAACAGCTGATCGTAGAGTCCTGAAACTTGGAGGGTTTGTTCTTTGTATGACGGAGGCATCCGATAAGAAAGGGTATTCAGAAATTCTACCCCTAAGGGGGTGAAAAGAGGGGTAAAGTTTCTTACTCGCTCAGGTGTTCCTTACTCGCAAAATCTTTTTTTTTTTTTTTTTTAAATTATTTTATTGAATTGTACAACTGTAATATATACATCTAGTACAAATGCTGTATGAATTAATAAATACATGAAAGGACATGTAGAGGCACTACCCATTGGCATAACTCTAATTACATTTCTATTATAGAAGGCCCCGAGGCCATCTTCTCTTCAGGCGCCTAGGAGGATTGTCCGGGATGGTATTGGATGCAAGGATGGAAACTAGTGGGTTTGGATGGGCCTGGAGTTTATTATGGAATGATAGGTATCTGGAATGGGCTAAATCGGTAACATATGGAACGTTAAGGTCATTATGGATGGTTTTATTTGTGACAAAATAAGGAGCGTTTAGGATTTTGCGAAGGATTTTGGATTGCAAGGATTGAATACGAGAGGAATTTGATGGTTTGGACTCGCAAAATCTAAATATTTTCGCTGAACATAACAAATCAAGTAACATAGTTCACTTCTATACCGAAAGGTAACAGAAAGCTTTTTTTTATATAGAAGCATTTGCAGGTATTTATTTGTAAATAGTATATATATTGTAAATAAAATCTTATAGGATGAGAAAAAAAAAGTTCACTTCTCGCTGCTGCCGTACGACATGTGAAACCGTTATACTAAGTAATAAATTCAAAGTAATAAATCCTTTTCAATAAATTCAATCACATTACATACTAATCCTATACTGACACGAACAAAGTAAACTTCTGTCCGTCCCGTTTGTTAATCAGTGTCAATGTATGTTTCACAGCTGTGCTGATCCATCTGTGATGAAATTTGATATGGATAATCTCAAGCCTGGGGAAGGACATAGGCTACTTTTTATCAACAAACCACACAGGCGAAGTTTATATAAAACTATAACCTGATTGACTAACACACCCAGCGGTCAACGCACAGCAGAAACCACTGAACTTAGCATCTTGAAATTCGCAGATAGGTTCTTTGTATAGACTAAATGAGCACTAAGAAAGAAATTTGGACAATTCCACCCTCAAGGTTTTCCCCCTTAATATAATAGGGGTTCAAAGATTGTATGGAATCCGTCAGTTTTGAAGTCAGACGTCTGAAATTTCGGATGTATGAGTAACTTATAGTTAAACAAAAAAATTAAATTATTTATTTAAAATGATCTATCATGAAACTTTAGGTGGCAGACCAAATTCCACCCGAGCGAAGCCGTGGGTAAAAAGCTAGTCTATATATATAAAAGAGTTCGTTCTGACTGAAAAGACCATCGCAGAGCCAAAACAGCATAAGCTACAGACTTGAAATTTGGAGAGTAGGTACATTAAGTAAGGCCAACGCGCACTAAGAAAGGATTTTTGAAAATTCGTTCCCTAAGAAGGTGAAAAGGGTGAGGAATGCTTGTAATTAAAATGACATTTTTAAGCGAGCACCATGAAATTTTAGATTTAGCTTCTACATTAAAAATAAAAAAATATGTGTATTTTTTTTTTTAAATCGACCCTTAAAAATACGGGAAATCGTAACATGTTAAGTTAGAGATGAGAAAATAAGTATGAAGGCTTTACATTTTTACATAATAATAATTGTATTCAAGATTTTACAAAATCAATCCCTACTCAGTTTTGGAAATTAAATGGTGGATTTCAATAGAAAACTTATCGATAGTTTTGTGATTTTGCCATTTAATATTTAGTAGGACAGCTTATTAAAATCTATCAACAAAGGGATAAGGATTGGTAGGTTCGCTTAATTCACAAATACATTGAGTCATTGTTTATAATATGGAGTCCATTTATTGAATTCAAAATTCACTCTCCGATTAAACTCAACATAAATTTCTATTTGAAATCAAAGTGGACACAGTCGGGGGCAAAAGTTAGTATATTGTTATATTGCTTATAACTAATATTTGTATTTATATAGATTTTATTTCCATTTTTACCATATTTATCATCTTTATTACATTAAAACTGTTTAGAGAAAAAAAATTCAATCAGTCGTTGATTTCATAAGTTATTATTATTATCAATTGCACAACTCTTTAAATTTATATAATTATTCTTATATCAATGGAATTCTACCCATTAAATTAAAGTTGATTAAAAGAAATTGTATAAGTCATGCACAGGTCATGTATAAGTGTATGTATAAGTGTCGCCAGTCTCGAGCATGTTGCTGACGCGAACCCACAAGTTTACCGTCTACTACGTAGTAAAACGCGGTTAAAGAAGTGTTTAATTAAAAAACGAAATCAAATGGAAACAGTGACATTGAGACCGTCATCATAAATTTCATTTCACGATTCACCGTAGAAAATATCTCTTCGTTACAATATAAACTGTAGAGATGATATAAAAGCACTTTCACTAAACTAAATGCATTCATCTGAGCAAAACTACGAAGCAATATGTTGGGAAAATTATTACGTATGGTTTTCACAGTTGATGTGGAGTCAGGTTCACACCTGGATTGATTCCGACGTTTTAATTAATTAAATTGACAAATTTGTCGCTGCAGACGCAGGTAAATTGAAAACGTCAACGGAGCAACAGTACTCGTTTGTGGATTTAGACCGATCCGTGATTTGGATGCAATTACCCTGGTTTCAGAAATTAATTGATTCTATAGTTGCCATGTCTTCTAGAGTTTATTAACTAAATAAATAATAGATAACCAGCCTTGATCACCTCCTAGATAGGAAACGATAACCGACTTGTTGTTTATTAATAATTGAACAATTATGAGGCGCTTTCTCAGATGATTGGGTAATAATAACTTGATTAATTTAAACAAGTTTGTCGTTGCTAGGCCACGCTTTAAAGCCAAAGTGGAGTATATACGATAGGAGTTGTTTCTTCAGAAACAATACCATTACATGGTAGAGAATGTACTCTATTTATGACAACAGTTGTGCACGGAGGTAATTTGTCCAAAATCACTCTCAACTTAAGTGGGTCTGTATATCCTAATAAATTTGTGTTAAATCTATTAAACATCAAATTTAACCTTCGGTATGGAAGTTACCTTAATAACCTCAAGCTTTATGAGTGTATTTGTTAAATCTCGTATGTCTTAATTTTCATATAAAATTCGTAGGGGAATAAATTATATATATTTTTTTCAAAACAACTATTTTTGAAGTAGTAGATTGATGGAATTTTTCGTATAAAAAAATTTTGACTTTTTTTTTAAGTAGTAATTTTATACAGACTGTTCTTTCTCTTTACCTCTTTCTATATAATATATATAGAAACTTAGATTCTATTGTCTTTGAGAAAGCCTAACCATAATTATTTCGTAACAAAATTTTCATCCCTCAAATTAATTTAATAAAATGTACAAAAGGGAAACATACGATAAAATTATATTTTTATTTCACTTTCTTTTGGTTTTCCGAAGGAAATAAGATCTTATTTTTTTAAGTACACGATTCACTCCATCTCTATAAATCAGTAGTCTTAATTAAATCGTGTGTTTTGATTTTAAACAATTGTAATTATAACTGCCCCCTCCCCAAAAGCTATTTCTATAAAATTCACTCTACTAAATGAGCCAATAATTTGTTATGATTAAATTATTCAATTTATACTAATTTCAGTCTATATATCATTAATACTGTAAAGCGAGTTTCAAATTACCTAATCAGTAATTTATATAATTTATATCATATTTATATATGAGGTAATATATAAATACTTCTATAAGTGAGTAATTTTTATATACTTAAGAATAGGTACTCTATTCAGTGTTACCATTACTTTTGTAAGATCACACTTATTTCCTTTTATATTAAATACATAAAATAACCGATATATTTTAATGTAATCAGGTTTTTATTATATTTATATCTTTAACAATAAATTATTGAGCGATAGGAGACAAATTATTTATTGAACTCACTTCATTGTATTCAGTAAAAGAAGTATTAATCTCGCGAATATGTTAAGATCTCAACAGATATAAATATATATACAACCCAATTTTAACTGCTGATGTCAATGTGACGTCTATATATAGGTTCATAAGTTACTCCCTCGCATATCTCATAAACTATTAGCGACAAAGAGTGAGAATTTAATAGTGGGAATCTCGCTCTAATACCTAGATTTTAGGTGAAGTTATTTCTTCTTTTATAAAAAAATATTCTCGTTAAATTTAATCATGAACGATCTTGGGCCCAGTACATGGTAGAAACTGCACTTTTTTTAGAACAACGGTTGTGCAGGGAGATGATTTGTTGGAGATCAGGCTCAACTTAAGACACGGTGAGCCGCAGGACGGTTTGTATATCCAAACAAGTTCCAGCCGTAACAGAATAAAGAATTTATTTTCCAAAACGAGGACCCTCAGCTTAGGAACTCAGAACTCTACAAACTGTGCTACCCCGTCCCCTTGATATTTTTATATAAAAATAAAAATAAATTAATTTATAGGAGAAAAAACTCAAGAGGGACATAAAATATTTTGTTAAGACGTGTATGAACAAAATCCAAATACAAATCCTTGAGTATCTAAAATAAAACAGAAAAAAAAAACCTTGTCATATTTATGTTGCAGTATATACTTCTTTTTTCTTTTTCACATTCTTATAACTCAATGAGTTATGAAAATTATGAAATATTTAAATAAAAATGTAATATTTTGCAGTAGTTGCCTGTTCCTGAGAGGACATTTACAATACATATCTTGTCCTATAACACATATATTAATACTATAACTACAATTGTTACCGTTTACAAAAATGTTTCCAAAAAAAAAATCATTTACATAGTTTAGTTAGTTTCTGAAATGTTATATATATTACTCATTTCTGTATGATCTAAACTTACAGCTTTGTAATTTAAATTATATGATGTTTTATGGAACAACAGAGCAGTATTGGATAATGCTACTTTAAACCTTTTCCCTGTATCTGTGGAGATACATCAGAATTTAACGTAATGTATTTATTAATGCCCTTGGCAATGTATCACAAAAGTTTTTTATTGACATCCTTAGGTCATGAGGGTTAAGTGGTATGAATATTATTTTTATATTAAAAAAATAAAATTCTGCCAAGTTAAGGGTTAAATTAATTTTTGCAACTCTTTCTAACAGTAATAAATAATTTTTAGGCATATTATATAGCACTAAAATAACTGAAGATTCATACACAAAATTCTATCTATACAACTTCAGTATAACCACAGTCACGACATTTACTTTCTATCTTTTAATAGTAAATATAAAATGTAAAAATAAATTCAATGACACAAAAAACTAATCGAGTCCGCTCGAGTGCTAAATAAATATTTTTAAAAAACACAAGTTAAGTGTAACTTACCTAAATTTTAAATAATAACTATTCGTTTGTTTTTTTTTAATTTAAGGTAACTTCATTGTGATATGGCAAATCGGACGATGCTACAGTGGGAGTCCTATTCCATCCTAATTAAACTTGGATAGTGATGTTAACGAATACCTGACATCGCATAAGTTCGGGACTCCCGTTATATGTCCCTTCCAATGGACGGAACAACTAAGGAGTTTTTACTCTCTTTAAAAAAATCTAGGTTCGCCTGCTTGGCTGCGAACCCGCGATCTTGAAGTAAGTTAATATAGTCGAGGATCCATGGTCCATTTTTTCACTTGATTAGTATCAAGCTGAATCTTCGTGAATAGCTTCGTTTCGATGAGACGCCCAACAATTTCCTGTGCGAAAATTCTCGATTGTGGTAGCTAAAAGAGGTAGCAAGGATAAAATATTTCGATTTGATGATTCTCTAAAATGTTTTACTAACTGGGTTTTTTTTTTGTAAAATCTCAAGATAATTATCTAACTTATTTTTTTTTTTTTTTTTTTTTTATTTTTTTTTTTTTATTTAATTCAATGATATTTACAACTATAATACACTCTAACTTATTTGAAAAAATATTTGTCCAACAAAACGTATGGTTTGATCAAAGAGTCCCCTCCTTCCAATATGTATCGATAACGAAGTCAAAAAAGAAGAAGTAAAAAAAACAAACCAGATAGTAATAAATTTTTGAGAATCATTAAATCGACATATTTTATCCTTGCTACCTCTGTTAGCTACCACAATCAAGAATGCTCGCACAGGAAATTTTTGGGCGTCTCATCGAAACGAAGCTATTCAGCTTGATACTAATCAAGTGCAAAAATGGACCATGGATCCTGGACCAATATGCTAACCACTAGACCACAGGTGAGCTCAAAATACATATTAGTAATAATATAACTTTAACCAATATTATTTATAAACCGGTTGTTTCATCTTTGATTTTATAATACTAAATTATGTTTTGATAAACTAAACAATTTCCGGCTATTACACCGTTCATAACATTCATAAGAGGCTATTACACTACATTGCCGTCCAAGCTATTAAATTATGAGCACATAGCCCTACCCGTGGAATCCCATTACTTGAAAGGTGGTTTGCTCAACATCAAATGATACTCACTTCCGAATCATTATTTATTAACGGAGGGAAGGGAGCCTAGGAAAGATTACCTTCGATGAGTGCAATCCATCCAACCATCCCCAAGGACTTTCATAAGCAAGGGAATATTACTTCCTTACAAAATTTTGTGATAAGATGATACTCAATTTATCGGATGATTCATCAATGATCTGTTCTTTAGTATATTTTTTATACATAGAAGATTTTCGTAGTTTAGATTAAATGTTTATGTTTTCCTGTTGACTCTACATTTTCTTCTTTAGTACTTTTCTACATCCAGAATCGTAAATATTATAGATATAAAAAAAATATCAATACTATATTCTTATGAATGCGAATACACTAAAAGCTATCAAGTGTAGAATGGGTACAGTATAGATAATGTACCGTTTCTATGCCAACGTTTGTGCAGGGAGGTATTTTGGCTGAGATCAAGCTGGAACTTAAGGCTTGATCTCAAGTTTAAGGCTATTAAGTGGTTACTTAATAGAGGCATGATCTCATGAGACCCAGAGATCAGTAGCTCAACATCCGCTATTTCTTATGAAGTAAATGAAGAAAAATGTCATAGGCCGAGTATTAATACAAAATTACAAGATATGATGTATCTATTTAAGTTCATCTCCGTAATCGCTAAGAAACTCAAAAGGAAATATATTCGCTTATCCTAGAGGCGACAATCGAGTGTTAACTATTAAATTTGTATGTATAGAATGTACCTTAGAGAATACAGGATATCGTGCTACACAAATTTTTTTCTATCAAAAGATAATTACTAATGAAAAATATTTACAAGAGTATCGCTCCGATATTCAAATGTTCTACGTGAGTTAAAGAAATTAAAATTTTGGCATCGGTGCAGCAAAAATATTGTAATGATGATATTGAAATTCTTTCATTATATTTATAACCATTATAAAATTTTGAAAAGCTTGAAACTATTTTGAATTTCACTTATTCCGTTATTCCCATAAAACTTCAAGTTCAAACATGATACAACTCAATATATGGGTTTATTAAAAGAAAATGTTGGAAATAGAATATCAGACATGTCGTTCCCGAATTGAAAAGTTTCAACCAATACAATTGCTACTGAAATGCCTTAATTAAAAAACGCCAGTTTTGGAATAACGTCGGTGTTTTTTTGTATAAGCCTAATGTCTCCGGATATAAAAGCTATAATTTTCCATCTAAATCAGAATTAAAAAAAAAAAATATTATTTCTATAATATATATCAGTAAAACATGTGAATACAATGAATGATACACAATGTCGTGGACAAATGCAGGTAGAGAAAATGCCCAGTGATCGTACTCAATTTTTTTTAATACTTCCTTTAATTTTTAATATTTTGCAAAAATACAAGTTACCGTGAGCTTCAATAAGGAAAAGTGTGTACTTATGGGTAAATGAGTCCATTAAATACTTCAGTAATCATTTCATCAAGATATGTAAGTTTCAATGATTACCGAATTTTACACAAGTACCATCATTACATTCTCTTTCCCATACTAAAGCTCATGATAACTTGAATTTTTGAAAAACATTAAAAAGGAATCGAATGATAAGTTAAAACATGTTTTGAAGCGAATTAAATAATGCCAAACATTAGTCAAAATGTGTTAAAAATTAAAAACAAAAAATAACGGGGCTAAAATGTAATGAAATTCCAAGCTATCTTTATATATCTTTCATTATATTCGTTGTAATTATGAGTGACTTGTTTAGTTTTGATTTATCATTTTTCGAACATCTTTATGGTGTAAAGTAGAGACGTTTTATGAGAGGGAAAGGAAATCTTGGAAGATCACTTGGAAAAGACGTCTGGGGATTACAAAAGCAAAGCCACTTGCCAGTAGGAACGGAGGTAGAAGTAAAACCCCGTTTAGCCCGCCAAACTGGATTAGTTGCCGCCAAAACTTGGCCAGTTTCCGCTGGGATTAGCGCTCTCTTTAAACAGAAACCACAACTTTTTCTAACCCCGGGAGCCCCTAACTTTATTAGCCTCGGGCTTTTCAATACTTCTCTTCTCTCCCTTGTTTGAAAAAATGTATTATGTGCTATTTAATGGATGGACTAGAGGTTTGCTATATCCAATTATTTATGAAATTTGTCTTCCAAAAATATATAATGATTTCTCCCATTAATATTTCAAACACATTTCTTCGATTTCTCTCCTAAAAATAACCACAATAATCTTGAGGGAGCATCCCAAATCTTCCAAATTAAATTCTTTTTTGTTAGAGTTATTTAACGTCGCTTCCACTACAGATGCCTTTAACGACGACTGCTCTTTTTAAACTTCTTGAATTAACTTGGTAGGATATCAGCGTCCTATTTATTTTATTATTTTCTTTGAATGGTAGACATGTTTCTGTATTTAAATTCATACTTTGATACTTTTTACACTAAAATAAATCACAGTAAGTTTTGTGCCAACAAAACTATGGCAGGTTGGTTGATACCGCCCTAAAAGTATGTCTGATTCTTAGCTTTCTTATTGTGCTGCATTCTTTTGACTTAGACCACTTTGACAGGTGTGGTTCTGTGAAGCGCCTCCCTATGTCCTGACTATTTGTAATTTTAGCGGATATAACTTTTAACCATTCCGACAAATATGTGGATCTTAAGAAGGAAACGTCACGGGATGTAGTGAGTTTTTCTATGGCAATATCAATGTCTTATTTTGTCTCAAGTTAAATTCTTAAGTCCAATTTGTTCTCCAGTTCATTTCAAAAGTTGTCCTAGTTTATACGTCCTGTAATCAATGTAGGAGGGGAAGGCTTGGGAGTGAAACTTGAATGTAAGAAAAGGAGAACTGGGGTATGATCTGATGAAAGGTCGTCCTAGGAGATATTGGTTCGGGTTGTGGAAATCTCGGAGGTGACAAATATGTCCAGGATTTCGGGACGTTTTTTGAGAGTAGGTCAATAGGTGGGGTTATTTGGTTCCAGGATAGAGTTACTCTTGGTGGATGTGACAGAAGAAAGTATGTTTCCACGGGAGTTGGATGATCGACAACCTCATCGTTGGTGTTTGGCGTTGTAGTCTCATCCACCAATGAAGTGCGGTTCTAGAGATTGGAATGAGGAATCAAGAAGGTTATAAGAAAAGATAATTACCGGGAGGACAGTATACAGCTGAAAATGTGATTGGAAAGGACGAGTCGTTATGTTTACTCAGGTTGATTGGATACTCAAGTATTGGAAGGAATAAGGGAATGGGAAAAGTTTGTATGTATGAGAATACAAGATCCTGCATGTGAAGTATTGTCTCAGTTGTCTGATCTGTAGGTGATGTAGTGCCGTATATAGAATTGTGTGAGGTGAGTGAAGTGTGTTTTAGTCAGTAATGCAATATCTATTTGTTTGTGGTGTAAAAAATATGCCAAGTTCGTCACGGTGATTATTTAGGCGATTAGCATTCCGCAATACGACAGCTAGGGCCTTTATGCTCATCGTGGGTGATTAAGCGGAAATGCGAATAGATTCAATAGTTTGATGAGTGTTTCTATGGCTGAAGATCTTTCAGGAAGGTTGATAGGATTGAATTAGTGCCGGTTGGATTTTGCGTTTGAATAGGGTATAGATCTGGAGATTAGGGAGGACAATTTACCTAAATAGAGAGGTTGGGTGGGGGCTGAGTCCGAGGTACTGGTTCTTTTTTCAATGTTTGTTGATCTAAGGATGGGACAGGATCCGAATATTATGGTGGTAGATTGACCATTAAGATTTGAGGGTGAAGAGATATCTGCTGACGTGGAGATTGGACCTTAGGATTGGAATGTCTGAAGCTTGGATCAAGGATCTCGTGGATCGAGCCAGATGTGTGAGGCTGCTGCTGGTTCGTTGCATTCTGAATAAAGCATTCATTCATCCAACGGAAATAATTCAAAATTGATCTTATTATATAATATCAAGTGTAATTATTAAACATTTTAACCACAATTAAATTTTAAATATTTATTTGTATATAATAATAGAAACCTTCATTCTATAAAAGGTAATTAAAAATGAATAATTCAAAAATATTAAAATCAAATTGAGCAACAGTAAAAGTTTTTTATTTTAATTAAATTTGAATAATGGAATGATGGAGATGTAATAAATAATGTTTTCTCCTCTCTAATGATCTGTAATAATTCTTGATATAAAACATAATAAATAATAAGGCGGTATAAAATCTAATCAGTGTGCTAGGCATTGCGACCGAGTCGATTCTCACTCTCAAATTGTAGTAGACGGTTAGAATAAGTAGGATAGATACAGAATGCTGTCTATGTACATACGACTTGTGCTGTCTTACCGGATTATTAAATGAAAACAATATTCACTCGATCTAAACAGGTTAGTCGAATAGCTCCAATAGAGCGCAGAAACGTACAGAGGCTAAGGAAATCCTAAAGGCAAATTAGGGAACTCGTCGTAATTTTTGTTTATGCTTTCTAAAATATACTTGTACAATGAGGCGAATTTTTCCAAATAAGGGAGAATTGAAGACTGGTATCCTAGGTGAGGAGTGTCCCTATCGGAGCTGATGAAAGTTGCTACCCGATAGGAGTCATTTATACTGTATTCTGATTATATTCTGGTAACGGAAATATCACTTTGCAAAATTTTACTAAAATGTTTTTCAAATTAGTTGAAATATCTTTTATACAACTGCGTATATAAATTGAATGTGAAAAAAACACATTTTCGTTTTTTGGTCTATAACGATAGCTGAAGGACTGATAATTGATATAAAATTAATACAGAGTCATCAAGAAAGCACGAAACCACATATAATTACACAGGTAATATACTTATGACGATACGCACTGATTTTGAATGAATATTGTACTTTTTTTTTTATTCTGCTGAAAATTTATGTTTTTCACATCCGACAATTTGCATTTATATCGACGGTTTGTAACACGATAAATTAAAATACAATGCATATGCTATTCCTATGTAAATATGTATTTTTTACCGTATGACTGAATGTCATTTGTTATTAATTTTGTGTACCAGTTTAAAATGTCTGATTGCACATGTATTATATGTTATACAACAGATTCTTGTTTTTATATTTGTATTAACATAAGGGTTAATCGATTGCTAAAAAGGGTACAATTGATTGACAGCGCTTTAGTACTCTTTAATATTTTATACTCCCACTCACGATTAACAATAAACGACCATCAGTCTTATGGTAATAAATAGACTTTTACTCCTATATTATTAATCAGTAAAAAATCTATATGAGGCCGGTCATACACATAGAAACACAGAGGATTAGTACGAGAAGCTTGGAGCCCACACACGCAGCGGCCTGCCTCACCCGTCAGTTGATCTCTTGGCTTTACACAAATAGAAGAAGCGATTGCTATAGTCGGTTATGTTTTAGCTACTAATGTAAAAAAGAAAAGAAAATGCACCGAGATTTACCTTCTGAGGTGAACAGTTCAGATAAATCACTGCGCTACAGATCTGCGCGTATGGCCTATATAATAGTCAGTTATAACTATTTGTTTCTTAATTTATTCATTGAAATTTACAACTGTGTTATGACAGTACAAGTAAATTGCAGGAATGATATATAATGGCACGGATAAAGACAAGTAGAGAGACTACCTAGGTGATACTGAAATAACAAATTCAACTTAGGTCTCAGGTCAATTTTCTTTTCAGACGCCTCGGAGGATTATACGGAATTGAATAAGTAGCTAGATTTTTTATTTGATTAATTGGTGAGTTTAAAGAGATGCCAACAGCACGCGGTTTTCCCAGGCGGTCACCCATCCAAGTACTAACCACGTCCGACGTTGCTTAACTTCGGCGATCGGACGAGAACCGATGTGTTCAACGTGGTATGGCCGTTGGCATACCAAGGTTTGGAACTAATTAAATTAAAATTCATTTGTGTTTATTATTAAGCCTAATCGTTTTAACCACATAAATGAATAGAAGCTGCCTATGACCCAGATGATTTAGAATAAACAGGAATTAATTTCAATACTTCCTTAAATTTCCACGACCAATATTTTAAATTCATTCATTAAATGCATACATGAAATTTTTTGCAAACGCGGTCGAAAACAGAATTAATCCACGATGAATGTATCAGGAGTTAATTTAGCTTTTTTTTAACCCATATAATAAATCGTCATAGTGCCTAGAACATAATTCGAACTAAGTTCAAATGATTTGTGGAAAAAATAAAACGAAACAGTAAAAATAGTAGCGATTCGGTTCATATACTGAGGAAACACGTGTGGATTTACAGAGCAATCTTGGTCCCTCCTATCTGGGGCTAATCGATTCTGCAAACATTATCCCCACAAACTGAAACAGTTAGCCTGACAAAACCGCCAGTAATTTGGCGGCTCATCACCGAGGGTTCTTAGTGCCTCCTAATTCCTACTTAATCTGATAGGCCACTTTTTCCCGACACCCCCACACCCTCTTGACAACCCCCTCCTAATTTGTCTACTGGAAGGCCATTAGCCTAACGAGGTCCATCTCTATTTGTGTCCCTCCTCACTCTAATGGCCCGTGCTTACGCCCTATATTTGCTCTATTGGGGAACAAATAAAGTAATGGCGGCAAGCCTTCTATATAATAGGAGGGAGAGGGAGAAAATAAACAATAAATTGTAATCCAATTAAATCCCACGATTGATAGTTCTGTTTTGAGTTTCAAATATGGTTTGAAAAATATCAATGATGCATTACTATCCTAAATTTCAAAATAAAAAGATTTCTTCAAATGTATAGCAGTATTTTTGTTTTAACTATCTAAAACATTAGTAATTTATCATACAATTTTTATGAATCTTTGTAAACTTCTTTAGCCACACTAAGCGACTGTTGGTAGCGGATAAACTTGTGGCTTCGCGTCAGCAATATGCTTGAAACTGAAAACACCGTTGCCACCGATACATTTTCATTTATGATTATTATTTGATTTATATATATATATATTCGATTCAGGTATAATTAATTATCATAAAATCATCTGTAGTTTAAAGGTTAGAATTCTGTTGGCATATGAATAATCAGTCTATCTAAAAACTTGTTTGATTGTTATGCAATTGGTACTAATGATTACTTGGAATGTCAGTAACCAGTTGAACTTTTCGATTCACCTGAAAGATTTAATTTTTCATAGTTAAATGTCTTGTTCTACGAAATGAATGAAACTATAAATTATCTATGCATTGTTGAACTAAAAATGAAAATCACCTCACTGCACAACCGTTGTCTTGGAAACAGAACATTCAACCAAGTAAAGAATCCAAGATAGGTTGCAGTGGTAAAATCTGTTTTGTTTTATGTACATATTAGCTTCATTGTATCGTGTAGGAAAATTCATATGAATAATACTTCTTGGCGAACAATGGTTATGAAACGAAGGAGGAGAGTTTGAAAATGAATAATTATCATAGAGTGCTTGACAAGAAAACTTCTTTGTGAACTTACCTCCTTTTACGGTTTTAAAAATGTAAGGCCACCTGAAACTGCTACAACAGCGGTATATAAAATATTACCCCGGCCCCAAGTCCTCACGTTCACCTGTGCTCCGGAACAGAGGGGGGAGGAAAGAAGGGGTGGAGCATTCCAGGATGATGAGAGTAGTTAGGGAGATTTATGAAGACCGGTTGCAAGAGCTGCTCTCGCTTGACGTATATCGCGGCGAGGAATTTCTCCTGAGCTGGAAAATTTTGATGAACGAGCGGGAATAAGTAAGGAAGGGGTTATCCTCTCAGCCGGCCCACGGCGGGGGGGGGGGGGGGGAGGAAGGGATAATGAATGACAGCTCTCGGTGTCTGTCTCTCCAGAGGGTATGACAATGGTGGCAGGGGAGGATCTGTGGTAGAGGTCGAGGAGGGTGGATGTATATCGTATTTTGTAATAATGGGGGCGTCGTTAAACAATAGTATAAAATGGCGTACATATATATGTATATATACAGGTACATTACATCCAGAACATGTAAAAAATGTATGTAACATTTTTTTTCTATCTTTCATATTTTAATTAGAAAAAGCATTCACTAGTTCACTACTTTAGAATACCTCCTTTACGAGGAAACGTAATGAGGCATTAAGTTATTTTATTTAAGAGTTTTTAGTCGTAATAACTTTCTAATCAAGGTATTTTCAATCTTTCAGAAAATGCCTGGACATATAAAAACCTTCTGTTTCGACGATTTTATATAAAAAATTGTTAATTTTTTACTTTTTCCACCCACTGTTAATATGTATAAATGTTAATGTTTTTATTGTACATTTCAGAAAATATAAATAAATGGGGATCAAGAGGAAACTACATTGTTTGAAGGTCGATATTGACCATTAAAAGTGAAAAACCAAAAAATGTTTTTTTTATTTCTTCAAACTAGGCCTGAATAAATACAGCTTTTACCTAAAAAGTTTTTCTGAATTTTGTTTTGTTTAAAAGTTAAAAACGTTTGAGGCACTTGAAATGGGATAACCTGTATATATATACATATATTATTAAATGAAGTCGCTTTGCAATACAGCCAAGTTAAGACACAGCACTCCATCTGCCAGATGGATTATACCCTTTGAGTTATATGACTATTAATAGAAGAACGTTAGTTGATTAAGTTCCCCAAAGAGAACGCAAGGATATCAAGATTCTAGACAACAGTTTGGTTATGTGTCATCAAACGATCGAATCAAATGAGGAACTATATAACAGAATATAGAACCAATATCTACATCAATAAAAAGAAAAGGTTGTTGTTCTACTGATACATCGTTAAAATGTCAGGTAATCATCTAACAAAGACAATATGGAATTTGTTTTATCTTTCGAAAGAACCGAAGAAAGCACTGTACTTTAAATTAGGCTTATAGCGAGGCTCTATTATTTTATGGTGTGATAATTAACTTGCCAGGATATTTTTTTTCAACTTGCTTTATCTTGAAATTGTTATAATCTACTCGTTATTTATTACATTCATTCTTTCAATGGCTATTTTATATAGAAGAAGGCAAGTATGAGAAGATAATAATGTTGAAACCTCACCAAAAATAGTAGCCCAAAGATAAATAGAAAGAAAAAAATTACTGATAATGGTGGAATGTCTACGAAACATTGACAAGGACATGAGCGTATTAAAAGTAATTATTATTTTTTGTTTTTATGAAATGTTATCCTTAAATGTTGTATACAGATTTTATTATGGTAGCTGAAAGATTTAATGATAGATATAATTTTATAGCTATGCATTTATCCAAATTGTAGGATATTTTACGCTCGTAAGGTCTATGCACATAAAGCCGGTCATAATCACATTACGTTATTCCCTTAGCATCAAAAGCCATTAAGTATTAAAGGGGACAATAAAGGCCATAAGATGCGCACTTAGTACTCAATATCCCTTATTGGTCCCAGGCCAGAGCGGAAGTGAGATATTGAACCAATGAAGCTGCCTTTATTATACAGTTTCGCTTATTCATCCGACTGGCGAACCTCTATTACCTCCTCTCTCATAAAACTTCTTCCTTAAACCATTTTATTTTCCCTCCGTCGAGTAACTCTTGTTTTTATGCCTCCAGTGCCTCTCGCCCGCTTAACAGTGCAATTGTCTCGATGACAATTTGTCTCCTGCGGTAAGTCTTTCATCGGCCGTTCCTTACAAATTACCGTTGTTTAAATAAACGCCTTCTCCGAGGGAGAAGTAACCTATTTCGCCTTTTAAAGGAAAGAATATATGGAATTTTTTTATGGGCTATAACATTTATTTATCTCTATTTCCAAGATGGGAGGACTGTAAAAAAAAGCTTTTATTTTGAAGTTGTCACAGCAGTAAATATTCAATTTGCCCGACAAATACGCCGGTATTAAATAGTTTTTTATTTTATTTTTTATTTCAGGAAAAGGAGTAAAGAAAGAATAAGTGAATGGCTGTTGTAAAGTTTAACTTTTCGATCTGGAATACAATTATTATTTATATACAAAAGCATAACATAATTATTAACTTGAAATGCAATAGGAAAAGTATAGAAAGTATCCGGCAGTCAACGGTTCACCAATTCACAGAAAATCTCACCGAGTACTTTTCAAACTCAGAATTATTGGAAAAAATCCAGCTAGGGTAAACGTATTCAGTACACTTCTGTACGCTGCTGCACTCTGGCGGACCCGTTCGACTAATTCCTGTCGTCGAGAGTGAACTTCTTTTATGAAAGCTGCTTCTTTTCGGTACACGTGTCTGCAGGGTTTACAAGAATTGTGTGTCGGAACTGATTGGAATGCAACGCACGACGAGATTTCTGTTTCCATAATAATACAATGCCTTTTAATGTAAATATTATTTTTAATTCATTAAAAAAAAAATGTTCACCCACTTAAAACAGCCATGAATAGTATCATTGTGGGTCATCAATGTTTAAAAATATTTATAATTTAACTAGTCTAGCATGGCAAATTACTGAATAAAATTAGTTCCTCGATTCGTCACTAGGCGACGCCGCTAAAATATTACATCACTGAAAACTTTTATATATAATATTGAATATAAATAAATCTGGAACGACATATTTTAAAATTCACTGGACAGACGAAGATGCACGAACGAGCAGGTCCCGAGAGTGGTGCGCTCTGCTGGGCGAGTCATGATTTTATTCCCGCGCGGGGGGCCATGGTCACGTAGGATCCATCACAGGGACGTGCCCAACTGTCAAAAGGAAATAAAATCCCTATCTGTCCGCAATATGGCTTAAGTTGTTTTTAAATATTTGTTCTTGGTAAGCTACATTTTCAATCGTTAGAAAAATAAACTTAAAAATTCATAAATATTTTCAGATCCACGTTGAAACACTGTTTATTGAAGTCGATTGATATCGATAATCTGCGTTTATTCAAATATTCAAGAAGTCTTTGAAGCTCAAAAAAAAACAAAAAAAACTCAACACAAATCAATGTCTTAACCAGTCGTTGGGGGGAAAACTGTTATCTTCTCCGTAAGGTGTCTTACTCTGCAGAAGATTGTAGCAATCAACATGACTATTTATAGCTCGTTGTCTGTTGGTCTGAAGAAATGGCTTGATGAACTATTCTCTCAGGTTATTGAGCCACATTTGTCATCTTCTTATGCTGCTCTTTCGTACGGCTTTCTTCTGCATGACAGCCTCCAGCCTTTGGTATGTCATCCCTGTCATAATGTAGTATTTTTCTATTGAGATCCTCTACAACAGCTTTCACATCATGACAAGAGTCTCTGCAATATTTAATGAACTTGAGAATATGTAACATCTTAGCAAACGTATATTCAGATAGTTGTTTAGAGCTCTGTTACAGATGAACTGCTTCATGGTTATCATTTCATTAATCGTAATATAAATATACAGAAAATAAAGAGCTTAATAAAATGGTAACGAACATGTGGAAAAGAGAACTAAAGAACTG
Source organism: Troilus luridus (assembly GCA_964056705.1). Taxonomy (NCBI): domain Eukaryota; kingdom Metazoa; phylum Arthropoda; class Insecta; order Hemiptera; family Pentatomidae; genus Troilus; species Troilus luridus. The sequence continues at coordinate 30,147,709 of OZ057416.1, forward strand.
ACTTGAGTCATCCACTTTCTTTGGAACTGGCTTCTGAAGCCAGAAACTTCAGCTTCATCCATCAGGTGCTTCACACATTCCGCATAAGAGTTAACTTATATTTAATTCGGGTTAGTAGTTTTATTATTTTATCATTACTATATTTTTTAATGTAACTAAACAATAAAAAATATCGCTTAAAATTAAATATTACCTAATTGCCCGTGTTTTTGTTCTGTCATTAGGTACAAACTATATAATGCTAATTATAATACTGGTAGCAGTTTTATTCATTCAATTAATTTCTGAAGTGGGTATAAACACTTGTATATTGGATCAGTTATTTTTTTCTGGTCTTGAATAAATTCATATTCATTACATAAACAATAAAAAATAAACATGTTTTGAACATATGGGAAAACTGAAAACTATTCACACGAAAAAGAGAGAACAAATTAATAAATTTCCTGCTATTACGATTTGAAAATTTAAATCGCTAGTAAGGTCCCTAAACCCTCTACAGATAACAAATCGGTGAACGCGTAGTCTTAAATCCGGCATTATGTTTCAATCAACTCAATTTCCGCTAATGACTAGGGGTTATCGTTGTTGTTTCACAATACACGCGGTGTTTGTTCGGCCGCATTACAAAATACACCCACGTATAATCATGCAGTTCGTGGGGGAAATTTTGTCGGAGCATAATTTCCTATAAGCCATTCAACCGATACATTGTTTTTCAACCTCTGCTTTTGGAAATATTATTAATAATTCATTTGTCTCGTTGAAGATATCGCTAACTGAGAAGATAGACAACAAATATCAATAATGATACAGTGGATAAGAAACATGATGCCTTAAGTGCTTTACAGCTATGACTTAATTATATTTTATTTATGTTTATGTTTGTTGACTAAATAATGAACGTTTAAAGATAAAATCTAACAGCATCCAGGTTCTTTTTCGATGAAACATCATGGTACCAAACAATGATTATTTTATTTTTAATCATAAACTCTGGAATTAGCAAAATCAGTTAACAAAATACAGAATATTTGGCTTTTAATATGGATTATGCTTCCCTCACACTAGAAAATTGAAGTCTTATCCAAAGTGAAAATTTTAAATATCTTGGCAGGTGGGTCTCCACTAGAACTGACTGCGATCTTGACATAAGAGGAAAGGTCACTAAAGGAAGAAATACAATAAGAACTTTAAATTCTCTATTATGGAGTAAGGAAGTTTAATTGTCTACAAAGAAAAGACTTTACCACTCCTTTGTCAAAAGTCCGCACTTTATATGGCAAAATGCCGCCATTATATGGCTCAGAAACATGGGCCATCACTCCAACTTAGAAAAAAACTCCTAGCGATGGAGATGGAGTCCTGGACACTTAGTTGTAGTATATCGAACTCCAGCACATTCCTAATCACGGGATCAGAGAAAAAGTACAGGAAACCCCACAACATCTTGTACACTATTGAGACCAAAAAGCTGAGCTGGTACGGCCATGTAATGAGAATGTCAGAAAATCGATGGCCCAAGAGAAAAATAAATTATGTTCCCAAGGAGAGGAGGAGAAGAGGACGTCCGGCAAAGAAATGGTACGATGGGTTGAAAGAAGAAATGTCAGCCAAAGGGCTTACAGAGGAGGCTGCCAAGACCGGGAAAAGTGGAAGAAATCATTGTCACCTTACGACATATTACAATTGTTGTAATAAATTCATATTATATATATAAACTCTGGTATTAAAATCTAAAACCGAGACCTGCATTTAATCGTTTGGATAAGTCGTAAATACCTGTGACGATTTCCACTAGGCTACTAACAATCACCTTAAGTATTAGGAGTGACCTGTGGTGTAATGGTTAGTATAATGACCTTATACCCCCACGATTGCAGCCAAGCAGTTGGCCCTAGGATTTTAAGGGAGTAAAATATAAATTTTTTTAAATGATCATTCCATAAAAAATAAAAATACAAGGGTGACAAAAATAAAAAAGTAAACATCTACGTAAGGGGTCACCTGAGAAGTAATGTTTAGCACAAGGTTGTTCTGCCCAAGACTGCGGGTTCGCAGCACAGCAAGTCGTCTCAGGCCTTTTTAATGGAAATAAAAAAAATCCTTCGTTGTAACGTCCTTCGAAGGGACGTAAGATGGGGATTCCAAAGCTTTCCGGTGACAGGTATCCGATAATGATCCATATCCTAATTATACTTGGATAGGGACAATTTAGGACCACTGTAGCATCGTCCGATTAGCCATAGCAGTATATGTTAAGTTAATATACAAGCCCTATTGTTCTGTTATTCGTATAACTATTAAGAGTATTTTAATAGTATCAAGTGAAATTTAGAAATCTACCTCTAAATTCAATCTAAACAGGAAGTGAAGAATAAGAATTCTCATTAATTTATTACCAAGTCCTGTATAAACTACGTCATTAATAAAAGGATTTGGTTATCATTAAAACATCACATTCACAGTTTTTACTACGCTCTTGTTAGTTTCACCTGTATGTACCTATGTATTTAACGGAATCTTTGAACTGAAATTTCGACCACTTCAAACTACGACATACATGGGCTAAGTCATTAAGACAGGTAAGACTCGTATAGGACTACTAATAGGATCAACCGGGGGGGGGGGTATATATTTTGCAACAAAAAGTAATTATTACAAAGTTCACAAAACCTAAAAACACACAAGTTTACCTAGCCGAACTAAAAATTAGAAAATGAGCATTAGTTTTAAATTTAAAGAGGAAGAAGCGTTTATAGCCTGCCTAACTACACGTCAAAAATAATTAAAAGTTTAAAAACAAGCTTTAATAAACACAAAAATTAAAAAGTTGGCAATAATTCTTCATAAGTTTAAAATAAGAATAAAGTGATGAACAAAACTTTTAATTTTTATTGTAAAAATCGTAGAGGTTTAATTGACTGATATTGTTAAAAGTAAAGTCATTATGAAAATATCTTTAATAACACCCCACGCTTGTTTACCATGTAATGACTTATTTCATCATGAAACTAGTCTTAATTTGACTTATATTATTATTGCCCAATTTATGAATTTGTTTCTATTAAAGCGTGTTTTTAGTTTTTTTAACTGTTATGTATATTTGACGTATAGTTCGGCTGGCTATAAACACGTGTTCTTTGGATTTTTTGAACTAATATTCGTTTTTCTACTTTTTAGTTTGGCTAGCTACAAAACCGTTGATTTATATTTTTAGTTAATATTAATTTTTCTAATAACTAAAGTCGAGACCTTCATTTGATTATACTGTAAATAACTGCGAAAATTTCCTCTTGTAGCGTAAATTTCTATGTTTGTAGAGTTGAAATAATAAACTAAAATATTGGTAATAATTCAATAATTACTTTCACACATATTTTGATCGATTTCCATCTTGTCATCTAATTCGTTAAAGAACGAAGAACCTAGCTAAGAAACGAACTCGCCTGCGAAGATGGCTCTTTAAAAGGAACGATTACCGGAGATGAGGAACTAATGGAGCTCGCATTTATCAGTTCCAGTTCCAGTTCCAGTTCCTTTGTTCCTCTGATTCACCGCCGACATTACGACTGGAAAAATCTACAAATTTTATATAACTGCAACTGAAATTGGATCCGGAATGGCTTTAGGATCATAACCCGAGGGGCCGGGTCGATGTATAAACGGTTAAATAACTCTTCCGTCAATTCAATTGGAAATGGCCTCAGTTAACAAATGGCTTCCGCTGTATGTTTTATTCTTATTATTATTTTTGTATTGTGTTTTATGTTGCGTGATTTGCGACCATTAAATCTTATTTAATGCGAAAACCTGTTTATTTTGTAAGCCCATCCCTAAATGGATCATGTATAAATTTCATTATTTTTGTCTCTTTATTTAGCACTCGTATAAAGTCTTCATAAAAATTGGACTGATTGTTATAACGCGGATTCACTTTAACACGATTTTTAAAGATATTTTATACCTATATTTAAATTTATAAAACAAAACAACCTCATCACTAGAAACCTTGATGATAGCATGTGCATGAATTCGTATAAAGATTGGGATAGTACACCTATAGTCTTTCACTATAAAGCGATATTTTTGAAGACATTTTATATATTTAAATTTTTTAAAAAACGTGTTCCACTAAAGACCATTAAGGGTCACATGGTCCACACCGCATTGTGTTTAGACAAACGGTTGTGGTGTTCGATGGTTTGCCCATGATCACGCAAAACTGCCAGGTTCCTCCCAAACTAAGAGCACCCAATCATAGAGGCTGGATGAGACCCATAAGTGTTTGCAAACCCAACGGGTTCCAATGACAGCTGTTAACAGGTTGTATAATTTAGCTACCACAGCCGTATTCGAATCTGAAACCAGAGGCACAGCATGTCACTACTATAATCACTGAAATACCCCTCTCCCTGCAGTGTTTTAAATATTAAAATAAATTTTAACAAATATCTCAGCACCTATTTATATCGAATACATTAATATTCTATACTAATAAAGAATAAATAATGTCTCTATTATAATAATTCCGGAGATTTTTATATATATTATCATTTTAAATTATATGAAGTTCACATTATTCAAATAGTATCAAAAGATTTTCATTCCTTATAAGACTTGTTTAATTACAATTTGGAATTTCCTGGAAAACCTCTACAGAAAACGTTTTCCTTTACATTTTTATAGAAACCCCCACGAACTTCTATATTAGCTTTCATAATAAACTTCCCGGAAATTTCAATAGCCTGGTAAAAGATTGGAGTGGTCGAGATAAGAGATCAATGTAAAATGCAAGGTAGGAACCCCTCCGATTGTGTCTGCGAATAACTAGCTGTAATATTGTAATAACTAGTTGTAATATTGTAATAACTAGTTGTAATATTGTAATAACTAGTTGTAATATTGTAACAACTAGTTGTAATATTGTAATAACTAGTTGTATAATATATAGTTGGATATTTTCTTTAACCTCATTATTTTCGCCACTATTCTATTACTATACTGTTATGAGCTAATCATCTATTATATGCTAATTTGATATAGTGTGTATAGATAAATTATATAATCTGTTAAAATCTTTGGATAGACCTTTTGGGATCTGTAGATCCCCTACCCTCTATAGTACTGTTCAGAAATAGCAGGATCAGTTTTGAGTCAAAATTCTCTATTTCGATGAATGGGTTTTAATGTATGCATATCTGTTTATATATATATATGAGTGTGTGGGATATAAACCACATACGTATGTAGTTGTGTGTATATTATATATATATATATATATATATATATATATATATATATATATATATATATATATATATTAGCTGACCTTGCTTTCATAATAGTTTTTTAAAATAATACGTTTTTTTTATTATTATTTATTTATTGATATTTACAACTATATTACAATAATATAATAAGTAAATAGGTTAAGTGATACATAATGACATGATATAATGACAAGTAGAGAAACTACCCACAGGCAATACTCAAATCGCAAGTTCAACTAAGAAGGTCACGTGGCCACCTTCTTTTCAGACGCCTCGGAGGATTATCAGGAATTGAAGAAGAAGGTAGGTTTGAAACTAGAGGGTTTGAGTGAAAATGAAGTTTGTTATGAAAGGATAGATAACGGGTTCGGGCCCTTTATTAACTTTATTCTTAACAAAATTAGGAACATTGAGGATTTTACGAAGAATTTTGGATTCTAGGGATTGGATATGGGAGGAATTCGATGGCTTAGTGGAGACCCAAAGCTCTACTACCAATAGGTCGTATGCTGGTCATGGATATGAGTCTTTTGTAATCAATTGGGATCTTAGAGTGTTTGTCTAGTAAGTGTTGAAGTAGTCTGAAACGTTGAGCGGTTTCTTGTCTTTTCAGTCTTGTATTAGGATTCCAGGTTAATCGTTAGTCGAGATGCAGCCCTAAGTATCGGATCTGTTCTGCAGGCACTAGTGGGATATTATTAAAGGGTACTGAAGGGCAGGAAGTCATTGGTTAAGGTAAAAGTGATTTGATGGGATTTTTGAGAATTTATTTTACTTCTCTAGTTTTAACACCATTCTTCAAGATCAGTGATATGGGATTGGAGGCTTTGGGATACAAAACTGGGTTGGTGTTGACTTATAATACACATGTATCATCAGCATACGTGGTACGGATAGTATTAGGATGAGTTGGGATGTCAGATGTATAAACTGTATAAAGGATTGGGCCAAGGATACTACCTAGAGAAAAAATATTACGTTAAAAATCGAATTAAAAAAAAAGATATATATATATATATATATATATATATATATATATAATGAATTAATGTAAAAATGGATTAAATTGATTTTTAATTTTACATTTTATTCATCTTATATCTAACTATAGTATATAACAAACAAAAAATATTCAAAATTCTTAACTGATAAATTATCTTCATTAGTTTAATGAATGAGGAATATAATGGTTGATTTTTAATTTACATAAAAAATGCAGCAGGTTAGAAAAATATATGATTTGGAAAAAATGTCGGGATCATTAATCGAAATTAAACATAGCCTTTATTTTAAGCTTGACAATGTTACGTATCTGTGCGAAATTTCATTAAAATCGGTCCGGTAGTTTCAGAGATTAGCTCGAACAAACTACGTGACAGTAGATTTGTATACATATTGATATGTATATGAATATATGTATGTATATTTTAATCTAATGTGGCTGGTTACTCATCTAGTTAGATATTTTTAAAAATTAAGTGTAAATCACTGAAGGTATTGATTTTTGTTTTTTGCTTGTCATAAAATTTGAGATGTATGTAACTATCAATTGTTTCTCTTATATAATTATTGTTATCTTATTTATATTTTTTATTTATTTCTCTTCTTCTAATCTGTTTTTAAAATATTGTTATGGAGGTAATCCGCATATTTTTCATTAATTTTTTTAATTCTTTCTCACTTATTAAATTATTTGTAACAATTAATTAAATATTATTATTTTACACTCTATGATAAATACATGTATTGTTATTCCAGAGGGAGTTGTCCCAGAATAAATAAAGACTTTATTATTTATTTAGTAGTGACATTTACTTACGAAACCAACAATAGGACTTGGAATTAATGTAACAGAATGCTCAGTAACAATGAAATGACGTATTACTTAACCGATACAATGAAACTAATGAAATTGAGAACCAAAAGGCGCCTTTATCAAATCAAACAGGAGCAGCAAAATGCAATTCGTGAGAGAGTCATTCACCAACACACCGCAAAGTTCACTGAAAAGGGACAAATAGAAAACTCCCTACCTTGATCAATACTCCCCCAATAGAAATGCATAATACAACGGCTACATTGTTTTCCTCACAGTAATTTTCCCTTTCATCTTTAACGATCAATTATTGCTTATTTTTTTTTTAAATAAAGGAATGCATATTAATCACGTGTCGCCCTGTCTCTGTACAACTTCACAATCTCCGTATATGCTTAAACAGAATAAATTATTACAATAAATAATACATAATATTCCTATTATGATCCTATTCCTATTATAATATTCCTATTATGATGTGGAAGTAAGTTTTTTCTGTTATAAAATCCAAGTTTCTGCTTCCCAGGTAGGAAGCAGAATAATTGACCTATAATTGACCTTATGTGATCGATAGGAGTAATATGGGATTGTGTACTTTTTGGGCTATCCATTTTGGGAATTCCAGAAAACACAAAATAAATAAATACTCTTAGGCGAAGGTGGGAGGATTTCGGTACGAGTGATCTTACGGTTTCGTGTTTGGGTGATAATCCAGAATGGATGTTTGTAAGCAGATGTCGGTAAGATCGCCATCCTTCGGGTTAGGCAATCCTTTTATTATTATTAATTAATGAGGAAGCGGGGAGGTACAGTGTTGATTTGCTATGCTGAAGATCCTGGATCATCCTGGAATATTTACCAAAATAAAATAAAATAATCTGCAGCTATCGGCTTAGTTGAAAATATATATTCAACGAAACTACTTTTTCATAAAGCGTCAGAAGGCGGTTTGAATAATAGTTGTAAAATACAGTATTAGAAAAACCATTGGTTTTTACAGGAATTGGATAGCAGAGCCAGTAGAACACCATGTTGCTGTTGATGAAGGTACCAAGATCAAATTTAGCTCCAGCAGATAAATTATTTAAAAAATCAATCATAGATAGACTTGTAGGATCCGCAGACCTTTTGGGGCTCACCCAGCCTCTATAGGTACAGTACCCTACATTAGGACGATTTAGAAAATTTGGCAGATGAGCCTGAACGTACTTGGGTACTCGGGTGCTGAACTTAATACCCTTCATGGGTTGTAGTGGTGCAGATTTTTTCTTTTGTTTAATTATTAATACAGGAAAGACTTCTAAGCCAAATTAGAGTCTCAACCCACATAATTAATACTGAAGACAATTGCCATCTATGGTTAAATAATTCGCTTGACGATTGAAACCAAACACTTTTTGAACTGTACATTTTATGCAGAACCAAGAAATAAATATATACGTTCATACGATCACGATATTTATACAGTATTGGATCCTAAACACAACAACGGTGTTTTTAATCTCTATTACTACATATATAAAGCTTTAAGTATTAGAATAGCTCTGACATAATAAAATATATGTGATTGTTTACCCACACAATAATACCTTTAAATCATATATGTTTTTCTTTTTTAAATACTTTTATTTGAAAAGAAAAGATATGTCCAATACCGGGACTCGAACCCCTATCTTTATATCTTTTCTTTTCAAATACAAATATTTAAAATTTAATAAAATTAATAACAAATAAAATACAATAAATTATAATAATTACAATGACGTAAGTCAATAAGATCCAAATTAAAATTATGTTCAAAGAACATTCTTCCCGTCGTATACATTGCATATTTGCGAGAACGCGGGGACTTGGAATCAGTGAAGAGGAAGGATATGACCACGACCTGGAAGCTTGCTTGATTAGGCCAGCATAGCTCAAATGGTAGAGTTCCAGACTAGCGATTGTACGACCCGGGTTCGAGTCCCGGTTATGGATATATCGTATATTTTCAAATAAAAACAATTAAAAATTAATAACAAATAAAATATATGTTTTTTCTTTTCTTACATAACAGTTTTGTTACTACAAATTTCCATATTTTGATATAGTATTGACTCATGGCTATATTTTTGATTTTATCTTCATTGCATGTTCAGTAATCTAATTATCTAATTTTTTTTCTATATGTTAATTTTGTTTTGATTTTATTTATATTATGTTATTTTTGTAACTGTCTTGCCAAACTCTCTGTATAAATAAATAATATAATTAATACAGGAGGTATTATCATACATGTTGAATAAACCATGTGAAGGCATCGCCATACGAACTAAAATATATTCCAAATTAAAAAATAAAAATCAATCTGTGCTTATCCACGGGTAAAATATTGTTCAGGTATGATGTTTCATTTATTTCGTTCAATTTTGCGACGAATTAGTTCTGTTAGATCTACACCCTTTTGTTCCATTGTATGTGTACGTGAACCTGGTTTAGCGGGATCTGTTGTTTCTAGTGCAGGATTTGTAGGGCTCCTGGTTTGTAACGTAATGAAACGGAACACCAGGTTAGAATGGAACAAAATAATTAGTGGTGGGGATGGCTAGCGGCCAATGGGAACCCTGTCAGCCAGAACGGGGCTGAGTTGAATAATGGCCGGGCTTCGGGAGCCAACCAATAGCAAGCGCCCTTTCATTAGTGTCGTGATTAGTCCTGTCCAATAACTTCATTGCTTCCAGTGACCATTTGTTAGTTCTTTAGTTTTTCCTGACTTCCGTGAGCCAGGGTAATTACTTTTGAGGTAGGAAATAATTAGTCGAGCGGGGAAACAATAATTGAGTACAGATTTCTTTTTGTGTGCATAATCTCGATCCATAGATAGAACTGCCTACAATCGATGTCTTTGATTGATTTATCACAGAGATATGTAGAACTAGTACCATTTTCTATCATCCACCAAAATCTGTTTTCAGGGTTGGATTGAACTTCAGTAAGCAGCTAATACAATCTGAACGATACTGACAATATTAGCATTGCCACTACGCAAAGATGACACGAACAGTTTTGTGATGCACTCCACATTTTTAAATTAAGAAAAGGGGATAGTGGTTGCTCAGATGAGTTGCCGTGCCGAAGGTCCTGGGATCAAATTCATCATCGAAATCATTCTGGTTTCGACCGTTTTGTCCTGCGTTTCGCTGCCCGTACAGCTAGCGTAGGGCTTAATCTGATACTGGCAGTCTGAAACCTGAAGAAATACGTGATCAATGGACCAAAAATATTGGCCGTGGTGATTTAAGAGGAACTTTATTTAATCTTCAAACACCTGGCAGACAATCGTGATCTAGAAACATTCTAAAACATCCTAGAAACTGCTCAGTCTCTACCATGTACTGTACCCAAGACTATTCCCTTTTCGGTTTTGTACATATTTGTATATACATATTATGATCTAATACTGTTTAGTTGTTGATTGACCTTGATTATTAAATCACTATAATTATGAAAATTCGTACATTTAATAAACTCATTAAATGTAAAAATTACTTAATTTAATTTGTATAGCATGCTTACAGAAATACATCACTACACTGACATTGTTGTTTTCTACACTGTTTATCATTCTAAACAACAATAAAATTAACAGGAACGTTGTTTTCAATAAATTTTACTTTATAATGTTTTTATTTTTAAAAAACAGAAACTTTAAGTAGCATGTTTATTTACCAGCATTCCTACATGCTCAGTATTTGAGGAACTTAATAATCAAACATCGAAGAATAAAAAAAAAATATTTTATTGATTCATGGGCAATGGTACAAGACCATGCAATGGTCGTAGTGAAATTAGGGTCATTACAATCGAGTAGGTGTATTTTATATTTTTTGATTGTATAATTTTTTTATTTATTTTTTATATAATTCCGAATTGACCGCTTTGGAATACGTTACAACGTTGCAACTTCATCTGCTGGAGTTTTCTCTTTTTTCTTCATGCTTTCATTTCCTAATTCCCTTTGGTCTTCTGTCCAACTTCATTCAATCTTGTTTTGTCTTACATCATTCTGAAATCCTTCCAGATTCTTCACAATTATCCCAAATTCACTTTCTTCTGTCATGTGAGACTCTCTGATGATCAACTTGTCCAAATATTTTCTTAATTCTTTAGTCCTCGTTGTAGTTGTCTTCTTCTTGAAGAAATAATCAAATATTTGTTTGCTAAATCTATGCTAGTTCATTCTGTATAGATGAACGAGAAATTAATATAGGTTTATTCAATGTAATATTTATTTTTTGTCTCATGTTACGAAATCAAAAAATAATCGAATAATCTGAAAAAATAGTTTAAGATAGAACTGTTCAACTTCATTTTTTGAAGTGTTGCAAATGTAGTAAAATTAGAAATTTTACTACATTCAATTTCTGGCACGCAGGTATAACAATCGATCAAAGGTATCTACAATGAAAGATGTTCAATCGTTTTATCTTTCATAAATTAAAAAAAAAAATCTAACGAACAAATGAAAATGTATACGTATCCATTACTTTCAAGATTGTAATTTTGAATTCCGGCATTATTAATATACGGCAATATACTCGCTTTTATATTAGAGGGACAGAAGGGATGAAAGAATTAACGATACTAATAGCTTTTGTCCTGTATATTACTTATCGATCTGAACCTCCACACGAGACCTACAGTCACCAACTTACTCAATATTCGGAGAGTTTTTTGAATATCATTCACCGGCAGAAATATTGGATCCAATATATCCACTGCGTGCGTCCTACGTGAAGGGGCATATATCTCTGATATTAATCACCGTGATAGGGCAAGCAGTGATTCGGTGATAACTGTCAGTTGAGTAGTTTTTCAAATGTGTTTTATAAGAAATATCACCATGTAATCATCGAAAAGAGCACGTAAATCAAATTTCCTTATAGGAAAAAATATGGTTAAGTACCAAAAAAAAAGTCATAAGTAGATAAAACATATTATTGGTAGCATTTCAATGATATTATTCAAATGACTAAGGAATATTACATAAAATATTTATAGATAAATAAGCCTTTTTATTGGTCCTTTTCGATGACATTGTCCATAATTATAAACAATAAGAATAAAACAATAATAGGTAGATAAACCTTATTATTGTTAGGTAATCTTATTAGCCTACAAGAGGTAGAGGGGGACCTGCGATGGATGGTTTGGTCTAGTGAGGTTGTTAGCGAGCTTGTTTAATCTTCGGAATTGGAAGGCTGCCGCATTTAACAAGGAGGACTGTTGGGACCGGATGAGGAGGCCATGGACCATTGAAGGCCGGAAGAGCCGTGAAGGAAGAAGAAGGAACCTTGATATTTATTATATTTTAATGATATTGTTTAGACTAAACAAAAATATAATATTATACCTAGCTTATAGCTATAGACTTAGCCACTGTGTAAACTGTTGACAGTAGACACCGTGATATTGATTATTTTTCAATGGTAGTTAGGTAAATAAAGAGTATTATTGGTGATGGAGATCATTTAACTAGAAAGCGATAAATTCGAATCACGAAAAAGAAGAAAATGAATACAATATAAAAAACCTAACCTAGATAGATGAAACCGAGATATCACCTGTAACTTACCAAACCCAGAAATAACAATAGAATTCATACTTATGTAGAACTAAAAGTCTCCTTAGACAGACTAAACTAGAAATAAGTAGCTTATAGAATAAAAAATAGATCTTTAAAAGTTTAATAGCGATGACTCTATTACTACTAGTCCCAGTTCTCTCTTATATTGGAAACTGGTGGGTGACATGGGGAAACTGTCCTAAAAAACCTTAGGAACATATCCTAGATATCAAAGTGGAAGGAAATGATTATGTTTGATAAAAATTCTGGAAACTCATAAAACTTCAGGTTTACTCATAAAAGATAACTGAAGGGGTATAGCAATGGTGTATTTAGTTATTTTTAAATTGGGCTGTGTTCACTGGATGAATTGTGTCCCATTAAGAATTTACAGATATCATAGACATATGATAGATGAATCAACATTAAAGATTTCATAAGCTTTAAAAAAAGTATTGAGTTAGATAAATGGTAGGACTGTACTGTTTTATGACAACGGTTGTGCAGATTGCCATACATTGTACATATATAATTAGCATATAATATATATATTTATATACTAACAAACCTATTCTAAATCATTATCGTCCCTTCTCTTCGAAATAAGTTGCTATAACTTTCTGACTGGAGCGGAGTATCTCAAAGGAAGAACGCTCTGGCGCCTTGTATCCAGTTCTGGTATATAACTTATTTGATGTGTTTGGAGTAGTATTTGGAGACCCTCATAGGGCTCACTCAGCATCTATACAATGGGTACATTAATTGGGGAAAAACCTGGCAGCTGAACGTGATCTAAGATAAATCATCTCTCTGCACAACCATTATCCAAGAAACAGTACAGTCTCTACCAAGTACTGAATCCTATGTTTTTTTCTGAGTGGAACGTAAACCATACCACTCTACGACTCCTATTATCCAAAATTGCCAACAAATCTTCAACTTATTGAAAAGTAATTGGTCAAAGAGAAGTAAAAGAGAGCCGTTAAGGTGAGTTAAGAGGAAATATAAAGACGGGAGGTGCAGTTGCCGAGTTCGAATAAAAAGAGGCGTTCTGATATTTGCCGGCGATAAAATGGAATGCTTGGATCAGCTCGCACTAACTCCATCGCGCCACTTGGCCCTTTATGAGCCGCACAGTTTATATTTAACTCCATACAGTTTAGGCCCCCTTTATGCCACCAGTCGTCTTAGCTTTATTTCGTTCGGTCACTGCTATCTTCGGCTTTCTATTTGTGATAAATTGGTATGAGGATATGGTTTATGGTGATATTTATGGACCTGCAACAAACAGTCTGATAATAAAGATATAAGTCCGTGAGCTTATACCTGATTGACTGACGAAGTGTTCAGCATACAACTCTAGAATGTGGTAAAAAAACAAAATCTTAAAAATCATTATTAATTATCTAGTATCTATCAAAAGTTGATTTATCAAACAGGAAGTATTATTTATTTAAGATATGAATTATTACCTCATTTCTACTTACAGGATGAAACTGTCTTAACTTCTTACTTAGTGATGGCCGCTACGGTCCTACAAGTACCTGGGCCTCCTCGAGGACCCTTAAGCCAGTCATGTTTGTCCTTCGTTCTCTCCATCACCTTACTCCAAGGAACTTGAGGTCTTCTTCAACATCATTCAACCATCTCATCCTCGGTCTTCCTCTACATAGTTTCCCTCCAATTCTTCCATTATCAGTTGGCATCCTTGTTGCTGGCATCCGTTGCACGTGTCCTAGCCATCTCAGGCGGTATTAATTTCTTCGATTATTAAATACAATGATTTATTCTTAGAATGAATAAACTCAATATATAATGATAAATATAAAATTACTTCCATATAAATCGGTACATAGTTTGGCCTAGATTTAGAGCCAAGTACTGCGATTGAACCTGCACGGACCTGTAAAGTCCAATGTTCAAAGTAAATAAAATAAAATGGCTTCTTAGAATATTTTATGATTAATCATTATTATACTTAATTCAATAATTTAATTTTATAAACATAAACATTAACAAATATTAAATATGTTCCGCTGTATGTCAAAGTAAATATACAAAAGTCCCTTATGATCTCACTTCTTTTTCTAAGATGACATTACCGTGATTTCTTCGATTGTTATTTATAATATGTACTTGGGAAAAGTAGAGGGAAGTTTACAGATTCAAATGGAACAAAAAACAATCTAAGGGAGAAATGATTTTGAAAAGAAGAAGTGAGGTGTCCCCGTTACTGTCTAGTAAAATAATGTATTGCATTAACTCTAAAACTTTTTATCTCCAGCTGGTACAAAAACATGTACTTTTGGCTACATTAATTAGGACTAAAGTACGTCTTTTCTCGCTGTGCATTATAAATTGAGTCAAAAAGTTAACTTTATTCCCTAGGGAATAAAGTAAAAAGATGACAACCTAATTCGTCTAAATAATGTAGGTTTTGTACTGAAAAAGTTCAGGGTTAGGTCGGTACACCTGTCACACCGGCCATTAAATCAGATAAAGAGAATTCTGAATGTAAATCCCAATGCAGAATCCAATTGCTGAAAATTTAACAATTCAAAATTGTAATAATTGCACATTTAATTTCTGTTTTTGAATTTGTTGTAAAACACAACATAATATAAAATATTATAGCGTATAGTTTGCCTTTTTACATCCCAGCTGGAGATAAAATCTATTATGCCCCTCGGGACTAAATTGATCATTATTCCCAGCAATACTTTACTCCCTCGGCTTGGCCTCGTGAGTAAAGATAATTAATCCCTCGCATCCGTTCGGGAATAAACTCGAATTGTACCCTCGCATTCGCTCGGGTACAAACTTACAGCTGAGTAAATAATGATCTTCTCTAGTCCCTAGGTGCATAAATAACTATTATAGAATAGAATGAAAGAAGTTTATGGTTATATCTAGACCTTTAGTACTCAATTGACCCATAATGACTAACAACCCTGTTACTTCTATCAAATTGGAGATGTAGATGGGTTATTTTTGAAGAACGTTAAAGACCAATATTTGATCCCTCTGCCATCTTCTTATTAAATCTCTATAGAATCTGATTGCATTATCCAGGAAACTGAGATGCTCCGGAACGGTAAAGCCAAACCATTTATAAAGTTGGATCGTTTGTGATCTAAGTTGTGGTAAAGAAGTTCCCCCATTCCGGGCAAGTAAGAAGCCGAGATGGAAAATTCATTCGTTTTTGAGGAGGCCTCACCACGAGTTGAAGTTGCTAATTTCCGGGCGCTAAAATTAACTGCCGTCATAATTTGTTGCTGCAAGTCTATGAATATACAATTTTACAGCTGCTCTCAGTAATTTAATTTTTAAAAGCCTGTACTCCAAAGAAATGAGCATTAAAAATGTCTGTTGTTTTTCAAATAAATAGTTAAGTCTAGATCGTGCACAGATTTGATTAAAAAGTTGGGAGAGCGAAAGGTTTTCATCGTAGATACCTTTTTTAAAGATTCTTTATTTTTATTGATCGAAATATATATTGACTAAAGGCATACAATTAACAATATATCGTCGGTGCAATTTTATGTATATATAATTATCATTTTCCTGATCAAATATTGTTGCGTTACAATTCCGATAATTAGCAGAATCCTATTAAAAGCATCTTCATCAGTAGCCACGGAATCATTCCCATCTATGTTTTGGACAACCAACTCTACTTCTAAGACCTTCCATGGCTTTTTTTATTCTGAATATTTTTTTCCAGAGACTTATAATGTAATTTGCGGGGGTTACCGAATTTAAAATCTCCAGTCATGTTAATGTTAAAACTTTAGGAGAAGTCGACTTTCTATAGTACGCTGTTTCAATGG
Organism: Troilus luridus; assembly: GCA_964056705.1. Taxonomy (NCBI): domain Eukaryota; kingdom Metazoa; phylum Arthropoda; class Insecta; order Hemiptera; family Pentatomidae; genus Troilus; species Troilus luridus. Next base: position 30,164,233 of record OZ057416.1, read on the forward strand.
CCGTTTGAGAGATAACTAGTATTTATAACCCATTCTAATTTTACAACGACCATTCTTGGCCGACTAAAAGATCATTCTCTAAAATGATGAACGCAGTTTGATAAAGGAAATACTATGGAACAAAGTATTTTTATAATTTATGTCTAACTACTCTATTTCGCATTAGTTTTTTTATTTAAGTGTTCCTAAGCCATAGGTTGTAAAGTGTAGTGACTGGGGCGAGATCATGCTCAACATTCAAAGGAACCCTCTTTACGGAGGACGAGTCAGCCACCGGAAGCGTATCCAGATACCACTGACTCGATTTACGGATGTTAATAGAATAAATAAATTACCTGTCACAAACGATTTGTTATTAATCAACTTTGAAAGAAAATTTTTTTCTGTGGTCTACAACATTTCGCTACTTTGAAATAATTCAGTCTTTAAAGTAATCAAAGAGTGATTTTGCATAATTTTGTTTTAAAAGTTCAAACTCTGTTTACATTTATAAAAGTCAAAAGTTCAATAAATCTAAACAGTTTATTATTTGGAGGGGTATTTTAAAGAATACATAAAATTCTGTCTTATTTTCCGGACAACCCAATAATTAATTTTTGATATTTTGGGATAATTTTAATTGTTACATGATATTAAATTTTGATTTTTGAAACTATAATGTACTTACAACCGCTTCTACACAGAACATAACATGCATATGCATATCATATCATGCGTGTACTATAATATTATATTAGTAAATAAAGACAAATCGATTCATATAGGAATAGGATGTTGACTACAGCAATCGCATCTGTTTCATGCCCTTGTTCTGTAATTATATAATGAATGTAGAAGGCCCAAATTTTAGTTTTTCAGGGGGTCCATATTTGACAAACAAAGTAGTATTTCTTCTTTGGTTACTGTTATAGTTTTCGCGAAAGGCTTGGGAGTCGAGAGAGAAAATACCCACAAAGGAACGCTAAGAAGGTATTATTTAAAAAAAAAAGAGTTATTTTCGGCAATAAAGGGTCCGCCGGTCTAATCGGGATATAGATGGCGCTTGTCCGGCCCTTCGATTAATTTCTGCAGGATTTATCTCAGTACCGTTACTTCCGTCTACACCTTCATTAAGGATTTAGCCAAAGCCTTCATAATCTCCAGTAAAATACTCCCCTCAATTCATTTATTTTTTACTTTTTTTTTCTAATTTTAATATTTTGTAAAAGAGAAAATTAAGAGTGAATTAAGAGGATCGCTGATTGAACGGTTTTATTCATTTTGGCCCCTAAAACTGCCACGAAGAGTAAAATAATCAAATCGATGAACTGAGATATTGGATAATACAATATTATTTGATAAAGATAAGATCTAGGATTAAAATTTAAAAAATTGAACAGAATTTGGACTTCGTCGACAAACTCACCCAGCCTGCACAGATTCCTTGCATAACAGGAAAATTTCACAGCTCGGCCTTCAAATCAACACAATTTCTAAGGGAACACGGAAACACACGACGGTTCAACGCGTGTGATGAAGATGGACAGACCCACACTTTCAGCATATACTATATGACTGTTCACGATACGACATACGACGAATTATATTGATAAAGAACATTGTATTCAAACGAGGGATTTGGCCTAAGACAGTACACTTAATTTTCTCAAAATTTAAAACAGACTTACTATCATTTATAAAAGACATTGATTTTGATAAATTCTTAATCCAAAGAAGGGCATGGTTTTTCATATTATTTATTGTAACATTTTGTGTATAATTTTTTCTAATTACTGTCTTTAAATATAAAATACTATATTTATAACTTATTCACTAATGTTTTTAGTTATGGAAATTATTGTACTAAAATTTACTAAATTTTACTATTTTCTTTACTTTTTTATAATTTATGATTATAATTTAATACTAATTTTACTCGAACATGTAAATTATCAGCAGTAATATCCCTAGGACATTGATAATAGACGAAATAATTTTATGATAATCTAAAGCTCGTTCCTTCGGCTTGGGGCTGTACCAAGCAACGAGCTTGAGAAATTTGCCATACAATTATGAGGCATTTGTCAATGTCTGAGTGATACTCGGCAGAAAATTTTTGACAAAAAAATTTATAACTCAACACAACGAAAGATTCATTTATTTATTAAAAGTACAGTTAGTGACAGTACCATTATTAAAATTTAACTTAACATTAGATTCGTTTCTGTTCTTTACTATAGAAGATCTATTACCACGCATAATATTTATGATGTTGTTGTGACTGTAGTTTGTATTTCTGAGATTTTTTTCTTTGATTAGCGCAATTATACTTTGAGCATTTGCATTGCAAGAATCTTCACATTTTGAAATTTATTTGGAATGAAGTTGTCAAACTCAACACGTGTTGTCAGAGTGATTGATAATTGCACTGAATGAAATTATCAGTGTAATGTTGATATGATCGGGTGAAATTGTTTCATATGACACAAAATGACAAAATTTGATGGGCTGTTAAAACTGTCAAAATATTTTCAATTTAGTCAAACTGTAATTTTTTAATTTCTTATATGTTAACTTATACTCATATATGTTTTATTGCAATTCTATAAACTGATCTGTAAACATTAAAATCACATTCAATGACATATTATATGCTTATCTAAGCATGGAGCATGTCCTAATATTGAACGGTCCCTCCATAGGACTATCATGGGGGGAGGGAGAAAAAAAGAAAAAAAGATTTTGTATTATTTTTAGGACAACCCAATATTATGAAAATTGACAGTATGCTTATTTTTAAGTATTTTTAAAACGCATTTTAAAAAGTATATATACCACCTATATATATATATATATATATATATATATATATATATATATATATATATATATATATATATATATATATAATTTTATTAAATAAAATGTAATCAATTTTATTAAGAAGTTTTTAAGTGTCACCTAAAAACTCTTTCTTATTTTTTCTAATTAGTTTTCCTTTTAAAACTTTTTTTGCAAATGTAAGAGGGGGTATCTTGTACAGAGTTCTTTTAGGGAAAAGTTAATGAGAATCTAAGGAGCACTGTCTCTGTAACTTAGCCTATTTAATTTTCTTGTTAAAGCCCTCTCCAGTTAAGAAAATATTAACAATTTTAAACTAGGCCGCATTACTTAATGTTTTTAGAATTAAAAAAGTCAATTAGTGATTATTAAATTTTTAAACCAAATAATATTTGTCGTCGATTTATTCTGATGAGATCACATATGGTATCTCTATTTGTTCACGAATGATAAAGACTATGTTAGAACTAACAATTTATTTATAACTGATTAATATTAAACATTTTGTAATTATCAAATTGTTTTTATTGCGTTTTCCCAGACCAATTAAATTATTGTTTTATTGATAAACTTGAGCTAAAAATTGAGGAAGAAATGAGGCATTGAAATGCGACCGTCAACACTTGAAGGTATTGCTGGTCTGGAAGAAAAGTGGTACGGTAAAATGAAGGCGCTTATTTTAGAAAAATAATATCAAGGGTATATTATATAAAATAATATTCTGCTTATTTGTATTTTTATTCTTTACGTATTATTATTATTTGCTCTATCATATTATTACTATATTATTATTTCCCTAATTATATTATTTATTATTAACTACACAGATTATAGATAATGCTCTCTATTTTATAAACAAAATGAAAAAAAGTCATACACAATGGTTTTACATAAGATAAGTCACATCTCACACCTCAAAAATAAAATGTACTATTTTCCAATTTTTCCAGGAAAGAAAAAGTTTCATTTCGCATATCAATGCTCGTTGAGGAGAGTGGTGAATATTTACATTTTCGGTGGCATGTGCTGGTGTCAGAAGTCTCATATTTTATTTTAAAGTTTTCTTCTGACATGTTATAATAAAAAAATCAATAAATTAGCAATTGAAGTAAAAGCTGAAAGCTTAAATAAAATAGCTAATAATTATTCTATTAGCAACAGTTTCATTTTTATTAATATGCAATAATTCTTCCCCATTATGGACAGGGGTCTAGACATTTTTAATTTCATTTGAATATTGAATCGCACTTCAAACAGCCATCTTTAAAAACTTAGATCTAAACGTCTATACCCCTGTATATTTTTAATATGTTATTCAATAAATTATTTTTATTAGTGTATTGGATGATCATTTAGACATTATATAAATAAATTATCAGAATAAATACTGCGATACTTCTTTATGTAATTGATAATACCCTCGATTTTGTTTAAAATATATTTTTTAAAAATAAATTTATTTCAACAGTAAGAGTCTATGTTTATCGTTTTCTAGGATTTATATTTTTAAAATCTATCTTAATATAATTAAATTTCAAGAATTATCATTAGCAATAATAATAGACATTTTTAAATAATAAATTATTGACAATTGATTATTGATTCTTTGTGTGTGCTTGTGAAAAATGTAACTTGTTTTGTTGTATCGGGTAATTATATTTTTTCCAACTTAGTGCTTGTAAAGAAAGAGAGAAAACACACCATCAAGGAAGAGCGGAGAAAAACAGGGAGTAGAAAAAATAAAATTGGAAAACTCTGCGGCCTAATTAGAAGAGGAGTTGTATCTCAAGTTTGTTTGCCGAGTATCGAAGGCTATACCCAACATGCTCTTGTAAGACAAAGAAAAGAAAGACCTTCGTAAAGGATTTTTTTTATGTTAGCTTTATTTAAAATATTTATTAATTAACAATAACCAATTCATAATGTTAATTTCAAAAATATTATCTTATACTTGACCATAAAAATAGAGAATTTAATAGATAATTATGCATATTTCTTCGATAAGTAATACAATTTAAATATATTGCATAACTTTTTTTCCTCAGTGCAACTTACTTGTTCTGTTCAGAAAAAACTAAAGCTATATATATATATATATATATATATATATATATAAATTTTTTTTATCAAACTACTGAATCAAACTGTTTTTCTAAAATAAAACCTTCTTTAGAGCGTAGGAAAAATAATGACAAACACATTTCTAAACAGTTAATATAAATAAGAGATTTAATTTGTAAATAAAAATAGGTGTTAATATTTTATTGTATTTTTATGGTTTAAAATATATATTTTATATGAAGTGTTCATTAACTTTTCGTAAAAAAAAATATTGAATACCTTGCTTTTAATACTGATTAATGATTAATGCTTTGCTCTAATCCTAGAATAAAGGAAAGTACTATGTTTTATGTGATAATTTATATTTGTTATTACTAACTACAATAAAATATTTTTTATGTTCTAATCATTCAAATAAGGCTTTACATATAAAATATTGGAAAAAACTAACCAGTTATCGTCTACCCGATTCATTTATTTTTTGGAAAGTCCTGGTGCAAGATTACTGTCCCTATTTGATGAGTCTGTTTGGGATGTTGATGTGAGATGTGCTGCACTTTGTCTTCTTTGGTGTAATTTTTCTGCTGTGTGCCCTGATAATGTCTGAATTGTCTAAGTGTTGACTGTGTAGTTTTTCTACTATTTTATAGACTTAGAACTAGGCTTGGCTATTTGATATTTTTCCTTTAGCATTATAATCTTTAATTTGTGTGTCTTTTTGAATTATTACATCCCAATAAACGTTCGAAAAAAATGTTCGTACTATAACATTCATTTTCTTATTATATTATAAGTAAATTATGTGACTTTCAAAATACTTTTATAGAAAAAAAAAAGGTATTGGATTGTGTGATTACGTATCTAAATAGAGCTCTGCCTTTCTACCATATAGTTCCCAAGTAGTTTATAGAAGTAATGTGTAAACAATGCTGATACATTATAATTCGTAAAGTAAAGAATTGATACTTTTTTAAGTATAATTGAAGCATTAGTTACATTATTTTCAATCACTGAGACGATAAATATTTGGCAGTCAACTCTTCCTATACTCCTACAGCTGTTTCCTAAATTCAAAATATACAGCTTTATATTTTAAACTATAATGTAAAAACTATATATTTATAATATAATGAAATACTATAATATATAAACTTTATATTTATACCAATTTTAATAAGCCAAAAATTGGTTTACTTTGCGTTATAATCTATTTTATCATCAGCATAATTTATCCAACCCTTGATTAAGATTGATATTCAGCACCACGATCTCGTTCTATTAGAATCTACAAACATTGATCAACTTAAAACATTTTGTTTCGTATTTTTGCCTACATACTTAGGCCCTTAAGAGAGAATTTCCCAACGTATTCCTTCGAGAACGCACTCTTTTTTCAACTGGAAAAAGCCCGACAAGATCTAAACTCAATTTAAGGCGCATACATCCTCATCAGGGGAGACTTCCTCTCGCAAGTTTTCCGCTTTAGCGTAGTCCATAAAGTTAGCACAAACATTCTCAAATGCTTCACAAGGAATTATACCTCTTTGAGTTTATTTTCCAGGATGTGAATAATGTTGGCAAATATTTGAGCATTTACTTGGTAAAACCGTCTTGGTGAATATATTTTTTAATAGTCAATGTGGTTTTTTGAATTGTATATATAGTTATATATATGCAGGTTAAAGAGTAAAATAGAAAATTATGTATAGGAATGTAGATGGTGTTATTCAAATAATGATTTCTTCAACGCCTGGATGAAGTTGTAACCAACAGAACCTGACCAAAACATCATAATAATAAAAAATTGAACAAATTAAATATTGTTCTTAGCGTGTTGGACTGTTCCCTGGACAACTGTAGGTTGGGAAACAGTCGAGCCTGTAATATGTACTTAGCCCGATACCCTTCACAGGTTTTACTAAATTATTATTTTTTTATTGGTGAATACCCCCGAAATGGAGAACGGTGACCAGGCAACTTCATTCTCTCTTGGATTTCTTCATGTTTTCCCCGAATTTCTACATTCTGTATCACAAAGCCTTTCTTCTTTCTAACGTCAACTTTGTTCGGTTTGGTTTTGGTTTCGTTACCTCTGAAGTAAATTTACACATGTATTTGTATTCAAAATGTTTCCACAATATCAATTTTTGCTGCAACATCATTTTAACATCACTAGCTCTTTTACGAGTTTATTTTTCTTTATCGTTAATATAGTTGATATAGATGTCGATACCTATCGGTGTTGACCTAAGTAATTTTGAAGCCTATCGCCTGTAATTAGTGATGTTATGAACTACCGTAACATGTGGATATACTGCTTACCTCAATTTACTTTTTTTATATGGTCAACAATTTTTACTGATATTAAAAAATTTGTTTTTACGACTTGGTGTTGGTGTCACGGTGACGTTTTATGCTATGTTATGGTGTTATATTTGGTTACGTTGATGAGGTAATACTACTCAGTCAGTATTCCAACGGAATTTTTTTGTTTTTGTTTTTTGTCAACCTGATCACAATTGCATAATTATTGAACTCAATTAATCTTTTTTATTTAGCCTAGATATCCATGAAACTTCAGTCCCCTCTTTCTGATATCCATGTCGAAGGTTGCCAATTTTTCTGTTGTTCTGATGGTTTGTAATCTGTACCCATTTCGTTTATGCCGTGGCTCTAAAATTATTATTTTTTTTTTTTCTTAATTTAATTTAGCTCTAGTTTTCGGTTCAATGAAACAATTTCACATGGATATGTGACTATTGTTTAATTACTGTGTTGTAATTTATTATTATTCTTCTTATTATTATTATTACATTTTAAGAAGTAAATGGAAAAATATTAATAGTATCTATTTCGATGAATGATGACTTCATCCTTTGAAGTTATGATGTTAATTGGAGATTCGAGGGAGCGATATACTTTGCCTCTTTTATTTCAGTTTAAAAAAAACAAAAGCTCCTAATTAGCTAATTTATGAACCGTAAATTGAGAAAAGCGGCCTTGGAATGGAGAAAACGACTCAAGCCGCAGACCCTCGCCCGAAAGGCCCTTCAGGTTCAAGGCTCGGGGAAAAAAAGAGACCTGTTGCACCCTTCCACTCAGCCCTCAAACATTTGATAACTTCTAAACACCTTTCCTTTATTAGTCTTACCTTGGTTCTTTAGTTGGAAACTCTAATTTATATCATAGAAAGAAAATTGATATCACTTTTTAATAATAAAATATGTGTTATGATATAAATAAATGACATTAATTTATTAAGGGATGAATTAACAAAAATAATGATCTCCAGTAACGAGCATTTGGGTATTTTAACATTTTTCATGAACTTTTCATCAGTAGTAAAAAAAAATAAAAAATTCTTTAACATTAGTGAATTGTCCTAAAAAAAATAGTTTGATTTGACTTTTTAAAATGTAATGGAGTATTTTATATGTATATTTTCAAATAAAAAGAATGTTCTGATTATATCTATTGTTCTAAATTATCGAAAATGTTACACAACTAAAACTGTTTTAATGCCTATTGTTATTAAAATTCTTATGTACTCTCTCAGTTATTAATCTTTTCAAGCTGCAATTGCATTGAAGAGGAAACATGGTGCAAGATATATTATTCGACTTTTTATATATTGGATATAATAGCAGAAAATATGTGATTAAGTCGATAGTTGTCTAAAATGAGTTATTTATACTTAGGCAAGCGGAATCATGTTATTCTTCTAGTAGGTACATGAGTAGCCAACTCAGGCGGTTGCTTTTTTTTAAACTCTATTTCAAGCCAACAACAAATACAATGACACGGTTCTGCTTTCCTCAATATAATCAACTCTCTCTGGACAAAATAGGACTTAACCTTTTATTGACCGGATGTTTTATCAGTTAATATATACTACAGTTAGATATAAGATGAATGAAATGTAAGATTAAAAATCAATTTAATTCATTATTTATTTAAAATTCAAATTTCAACGTAATATTTTATAAAACTATTATAAAAGCCACAGCAACCTGCTGCATTTTCGACATGTCACTTAAAAATCAACCTATATATATATATATATATATATATATATATATATATATATATATATATATATATATATATATAAATATATGGAATTAAAACTTTTTATTTAGTTATTATTCAAAATATCCTAGTTACATTATCCGAAATATTAATGCAATTTAAATGAAATGTAATATGCAAATACTAGGAGAACACCACAACGTTTCCAATATCCATATTCATTTTTGCGGAGATTATATAAACAAGTTCTATTGAAAACTACAGAATATTATACTTACAAATATGAAGTCGCTAAAAGATGAAGTCATTTCAGGCTCAACATAGAGCGTCATGTACTTCAATTCAATTCGAAAACTAGAAGAAAAAAAAACTTTAGTCTCTAAATCACACAACAATAACTCTATTCACTATAATTTTAGATTATTTCATTGCATGAGATTAATGTCGCTAGTTAACTATTCTGCTTGACTGTTGAAATAAGATATGCTGTCTTTCTGATCATTGATGGGCTTTTTTTTCTAGTGTTGGTTCTCGTGATGCATAAATTGGCGAAACTTTGACAGATTAGTTATTTTTATTGTTTTATTATAGACACTTAAGGCTTTATTTTTTTTCCAATTGAATTCCAAATGATAATGGTTTACAAAAATACTCACAAAAGTAATGGTCATATAACTGAGAAATATTTATTGGTTAATAATATGCTGGTTAGTTTAAAATTATCAAATAAGAAATCAATTAGTAAATTAACAAAGAAATTTTAAACACGCTATATCGAGTTAGAGTAAACGCATGAGTGAACCCTGTCAATAAAGATCTCCCGATGGTGTTGATCGCCCCACGGAGGAACAGGCACTGACACTAAGCCGGATCCGGGAACAGGATGGGGACTTGTTGGGGAGAGATGAGTAGCGGAGGAGCTGCCGTGTCTCGACTTGGCAAAGGCAGCCTTCAGCCGAACACAGCCTCTCTCCACGGCCTTAACTAAAGCAATTAAAACTTTATACCGGCTCTTAATGAGATTATACTTTCAACATTGTTTATATTTTTCCCAAAAGCTTATAATTCCCAGGTAATCTATATTCGTTATAATCGATGTCAGGACTTAAAGTGCAGCTTATTACCGAGTTAATCTCTTATAATTTCTTCATACCAGAACACTGAACTTATGCTTCATATTCCGATTTTCCAAAACTGAAATAAATGTTTTATTATTATAATATACTCCTTATTTTACTTTAATTTACAATTATTGATCATAATTCAACAAAGTAGTTATACGAAAAAATATAAGATTGATTAATAAGCCCATTTTGTCTAATATGTTAATTGATTTTAAGGTTATAAATCATAAAATTACCAGTAGATATACCAATCGTTGTATAAAATCCTTGAGCCTGATAGATGATCTGGCAAAAATAGTATACTCTAAACTCAAACTTATTGTTTGTTTATTAATTTAACGTGACTTAATGTTGTTGTTGTTTACAGAACGAAGCTACTATGAGAGTACTGAATTTTGGTTTATCAAGGAATAAATCGGATAGGGATCTGCAACGAGTACCTCACCTTTTTACATCCCTTTAACAAATCCTAAGCCCAACTATCGGTATCGGAACCTTCTTGGGCAGTGTAGGTTGTTATGCTAACCACTACAACACAAGTGCCCCCCTCAATTAAAGAGCATGCCTCCAACGCAAAAGCATATGCATCCTTCACCTCCAAACTCAATTTAGGAGGGTCACAGCTCAAAGTTCAGAATGAAGGTACTGCATTTATATCTGTACACACGATCATATATCAATATTTTACATATATTTTTATTACAGTAGTTTTGATGCAACGGTATTCACGAACATCAATAGATGTCCTGTGAGTTCCCCTGTATCGTTACGCGTCATCCAGTAGTCTTTTGATCTGGCCAGAGTTGTACCGAACTAGCTAGAATTACAATCAATTTAACTAGTAAGAAATCGGTCGATTTTACAACCTTATTCCACCTTTAATTTGCAGGCAAACTAGCCAGGTTATTTAAATTCGCTTTCACTTATGACTCACAATTCTGAAAATTCATTACAATTGCTGCCCGCGGGATGGGACCTCAGCCACCGCAGTTAAATGAGCAGTGGCAGCGCCAGTTTTCAGCGCCATTGTACAGCTCTCACAAAGCGACCTTAATTCATTCATCAACTAAATGCGCCTATGATAATGCCAGACCACTAATGCATTCTGCCGGCGAATAGAGGAATGGAAATGCGACCGGACAGCGGAGACCTCATGAGTGACTAATATCGAGCCGGGGGACATGCTAATAGTCGAGCGTACCTAGGCCACAGCCCCCCCCCCTTCTCGAATATGAACCAGTGGCGGGCCTGAAGTCCGTTAATATCCTAGTTTGTGGCGAATAATGCAAATAATATAGACTCGTCCCTTCTAATTAGCGGATTGTAGAATTTATTGTGCAGCAATACTTGTATTGGGTAGTTTCATGTGCAATGTCCGTTTTCAAATGAAAGGAAAATAATATTTTCCCAATATTCATTAAAATTTTAATCACATAACTCAAAAATGCAGGGTTTAGTGATGAAATGCCGTCTGAAAATATGTTTTTGGCTTGAGGATTATTTTCGAAAACTTTACCCGTAAAGAAGTTGTCCAATAGAGCTTAAGTGCCCATTCTACGTCTGAAGAATGGAATGATATAGGGAACACTGAAGTTACTATGAAGCCCGGCCAACAGGTAGAGGGCCTAACGGAAGACCTCGTAAGTGTTCCGAAGATATAATTCCGAAGAGACCTGGATGCCTGGTCGTGGTGGCTGAATGAGCCTCCACTCTTATAGGAGCATAGGGAGAAAGAAAAAGAAGGAGAAGGAAGTTGTCCAAATAACTGAACAGGTGGAAATCTGTTGAAGATAAATCTGGCGTGGGAGGACTTCGTAACCCAGCAGTTTAGTGACTTCATAGTCTGCCATGGAACATGAGGTCTGTCGTTGTGTAAGAGTATAAGTCTCTTCCGATTAACCAAAGCAAATATATAACAATAGTTCAAACAGATGAAGTGATAATATTTTGTCGAACAAAAATAAACCAAGAGATACCGAAGCATTTAAAGAATAATTGAGATCATTTATTTGGCTGGAATAATATATTAGAGTTTATATATTGTGATTATAGATTCAAGTTTAGTATAAGCAATTGCAATTAAAGTAATCTTGTGAAAGCATTCAGTCTAAAGAAAAAAAACCAGTGAAAATTGGAAGGGTTTAATTTTGAAAAACAAATAATTTTCCAGCAGAGGTAATATGAATGACGTAATGGAAGGGAGATGTCCGAGAGTCACAAATCAGGGAGTGATCTGTTTGTAACTGCTTAAGCTGATCTAACGGTTTTAGTGTGATCTACCGTTCTCACCCTCCTCGATTGAGTGGAGTTTTATGGGCGTATTTGTTTGGAAAGCTATTTTTGTCTCTCTCGATAACTCTATTCCAATATCACTTCAATAATATCCTGGCTCTTCTGATATTTTCGGTAGTTTTTCATTCCAACAGCAACAGATTCATAAACATGTTGCCAAAAACAGAGGTCATAAACAAATTCTTTCAAAGCCATTTACTCGATCCGTTTTTATGAAATACCTATCCCAAATCTTACAGATTAAAGTGGACTATAATAAATAATCTTATTAAGATTTATTTAGTTATTAAATATTATGCTTATCCATTTAAAAAAATATTTTTTGAAATCAAAACATCTGTACTATAATAATATTATAATAGGATGTAATTAGTTGGGGGTGCAGTCAAGAAAACACAGCAAGATAAGTGAAACTTATAGTATTTTATATGTGCCGACGTTTCGACCTGTGTAGGTCATCTTCAGGGCTATGAGAAAACAGACAAAAACAGAATAGACTGTAAAAATACATAAGATAGAGATACAGAAAACATAACAAAATGTAGAAATCTAGAAAAATTGAGCGAAAAAAGTGAAGGATATATAATGAAAGGATATATGAATAAAGATGATTACATAGTAGATGTATAGAAAGGTGATAATGCAAAACAAAATACAAAGAGAGAAATGAAGTTAAACAGAAAAAAATAAAATGAAAAAGATATAAAAATAATGAGTATGGAAAACTTAGTATAATAAAGATAGAATTGTATTGCAGAGAAAAAATAGTATGAAAATAGACTCCTGGGGAGTACCATAAGTGAAATATAAATATAAATATAAATTTAAAATATAAGTATCAGATGTTATATAAAGGTATACAATTGGAATGATGTTATGTTATATAAATTAAGATGCTAGTATAAAAGAAACTATAGATGAGAGATATAAGATATCAGTTAGTGAATGGAGAAATATTATAAAAAAATAATGATGTTCTATGAACATGAACTCTTTCCTACTTGTATAATAATATTACTTTCAAATATTTAATATTCAACTCAGAAGGTCACAAGGCAACCTTCTTTTCAGAAGTCTCAGGATTTGGAGAGGTAGCTTGGTTTGAAACCAGTGGATTTGAGTAGGAATAATGTTTTTCATGAAAGGACCGATATCGGGTTCGAGCCTAATCAGCACCAAATGGATGGGTTTATTCCTAACAAATCAAGGAGCATTGAGGATTTTAAAGGTTTTTGGTTTGTAAGAATGGAATACGAGAAAAATTTAGTGGCTTAGTGGAGCTTCAAAGCTCAACTCTGTAAGTCCAAATGGGTCTTATTAAAGTCATGTTAAATCAATATTTAAAAATTCTTATTCCAATGAATAAATCAAATTTAGGAATACGAAATAAGAATACGATCTGTTGGAATTTAATTTCTGACTTTATACTTGATATAGTTTCAATCGCAGTATGGAATATCCGCTGTAAGAATGTACTACATCAGGTGTTATTTAGAAAGAAAAAACGTAGGAAGAAGAAACGTCGTGAACAGATGAAAGAGTATGGAGGAACGAGTAAGGAATTGTAATACGAATTTAGTCCATTGATTACCCATCAGAGAGGGAAAGATACCCTACTTATTTTTGAAGAAAATTGAATATTTTCAAGAAAATATTTTTTTTTTACTAAAATCGTTTATGTTATGCAGGTTAATAAGATATATATATTTTCCAGTTATTCAAAGGAATTAAAGATAACTGCACCCTATTATAGATTTTAAATGTTCCACTATAAAGGAACGTACATTTTTTAATATTCGAACTATTTTTTCTCAGTAGTAACAAGAAATTCTTCATATTTTTTTATAAAATATAGATTCTTTATATTCAGACACACACTTTAATGAATTCGTCAAGTTTAGTCGATTAATAAGAAGCTCTTTGAACGAGTCTGCTCCTTGCCCTAATGGATAAATAAGGTGCAAAAGTTCTAAGTGTGTACAAGATTTCAGGAAGATCTAACTGTATTGGTTGGTAGAAAAGTCAAAATAATTCATTTTCGTTAGATCTTTACACTAAAGTATTATTTGAAAAAAAGTTTATCTTTGTCCAGGAATAATATATTAGGATTTCAATGAAAATAATGAAGCTGTAATGGGAAACCTAATTGAATAAAGATATTTGTCTTTCTTGTAAAAAGAATTTTCGCTTCAATCACCTCTTTGTAATTTCCAGGGAACCTGTATCACTACAATCTATGAAGGGTCTCGAGTTCATTACAGTACATGTGATTTGTCCTAGATCACGCTCAACAGCCAGATTTTCCGCATTCTCTGGCCGATTATAGATAAATATAAGTCTGCCAGTAAGCGGGATTAGAGCCCATGGTTTTTATCTTCAGCGTGGCATCTAAGCAACACCACTCAAAGAATATTCCGTAGAACAACAAGATTTTTTTTAATTTATTCTTATTACGAAGCACTATGTGCCTGGTGGGGATTAAAGTATTGTTCCTTTATTTGGCACATATTTCTCCATGTATACAAAAAAATAAATTATATATATATATATATATATATATATATATATATATATATATATATATTTATACATATATACACACACATGAGATGTAAATATTGTAAAAAACAGTTAACAATATCATAGTATGGTACTTATCTTTAACACAAATATTTGTCTTAATCTGTTACGTAAATATTGTTAGGGCCAAATGTCCATTCGAATTACTTCATTTTAAGCCTTTGTACAGGCCCGAAAACGTTTGTGTTAATTTATAGACTCGTTTGATATCGGAACAATATATACATACTCAAACCTCTATATTATGACAAACACATTTAAACGAGGAAATAATTGTAATTAAATTGTTTTCGATTGTTTATTTATAAAGTCGACCTAATTAAATGAATTTGAAATATTGCTTTCGCCCATTGATTAATAATATGGTTGTTTCCATTTAATTTAATATGAATCGCTATTAGCGAGGATTTATACACCTTCAACGTTTTATTCTAAATAGACATTTTAGTTTGAGATTAACACATACACACACACGCTCAATCTCTCTCTCTCTCTCTCTCTCTCTATATATATATATATATATATATATATATATATATATATATATATATATATATATCTATATATATATATATAGCCGTTAAGGGGTTATGGTATGGGGCAATTCCAGTCGATATTACTATGAGACCTACTGTTCTACTTAAAGTTTTTTACAAAAAAATCCTATTTAAAATCTTAAAATAGCTATAAATCCTAAAAAATTTGGTCTGACCGGCCCATTTTTTTTTTTTTTTTTTTTTGGTTTTGCAACAAAGATACTCTAAATAAGGAATGTTAATAGTCAAATCTTCGTAATTGTCCATATCGTACACGAAAATTTTTATACAAGAACATAAAATGAAAAAAAATACGGTGACTGGCTCTAAAACGTTGATTTACTCAAAAAAGTCACAATAAATTATTACTTTCATGACCATTAAAAAACATCTACGTTTCATTACATTTCAAATGAGGTATTAAAATAAAAAATCGGTTAAGAAACCACGAAGATATGATCGTTGGAATATGGAAAATGGAGAACCCAAGAAGAAAGGTTCCCTAGAACGAAGGGCTCCGACGCAGGAGTCGATAGGAGTCGAGCGCCTTGCTTTGCCTTTCCCTGCCTTAGTCCGCTTTTAGGGGTTTACTGTGTTCGGATGTGTTCTCTTAGCTTACTTGCTCTCAGATTGGGTTTTTCTAGCGACTTGGCTTTTTCCTGGACTTTTGTGATTGATTATTTTCGGATGACCCTGGACTGACCTTACGTAAGTAGGAATATCATGGAAAGGGTTAACTTTAGGACAGTAGGTCTCATAGTAATATTGACTGGAATTGCCCCATACTATCACCCCTTAACGGCTTCGCCACTAATTATCAATCGCCCTGTATATATATATATATATATATGTACCGTGTCCGTATATTATAAACAATTACTATAATTATAATATATAATTAATAATGATTAATATATAATTAATAATAAATAATAATTAAGACTTGATATATAATTACCTTATACATGTCTATCTGTGTATTTATAGGTCCTTGTTGCTGTATTTTAAAACCACATCATAGAAAAACTTTAATATAAGTTCTATAACTTTTCTCATTACCCACATAGTGAGCGATATCATACTTAGGGCCAAAAAGGGGGTCTAAAACTATCTGTGAAGTCCCGTACTTTAGAGAAAAGACATCTATAAAAGAACTTTAAAACTATTAATTTTTTTAGAGATATATTACCCAAAAGTGATTCGATTTTATATTCTTTACACCAATTGGGAGAAGCTCAGTTTGTAGAGCATTAAATTACTATGCTGATATGAAATCTGGATTTTGTAGATAAATTATTTAATGTGTTGACATCCACGGATGGGTTCTGTTTAATCTACTGACCCTCCAAAGTTTTACCGAATTTGCATAAAGTCGGTCGCTTAAATAGGGAAAAAATCACCTCTCTGTATAATGTTAGTCTTAGAAACAGTATAGTCTCTACCTTGAACTCTATCCAAAACCCTTCATGTGTTGTTGCGGAATAGTTGTTTTTTTTTACCACTTAAGGAATATCAATTAGTAACCATTATAGGAGGGGTAACTTTAAGGAATTAATTCGCTTTTCGTATTCATTTTCTAATTAACAAACAATTAAGCAACCCTTTCAGATGGAATTAACATACGGAAGATATACTCGTACATATACATACAAAATTTTTCAGGCTCCAATTACACATAAAAAAAAGTGATTCCATCAACAAACGTTTTACATACAAATTGACAATTAGCCGCTGAATGGTGGATATTTTGAAAATGAGACGGAAAGTTTAATGATGGGCTTATCCTTCTGATTTGGCTAATTGGAAAAAAAAAAGTTGAATTTGGATGCTACATTTCGTAACCTTTTGTTTCATTATTACTTTTTATTTATTCATTTAACATCACTTTAGGCTGATACATCTAAATTTTGCCTTTACAAGGTATAATTAGGACCGTGGTATTTAACGATTTCCTGACGCCTTACAGGTTCGGGACTCCCATTTTACGCCCCTTCCTAAGGACAACTTTAAGGGAGTATTTATTATGTTGTTGTCTCGCTTTCATAGCGTTTAATTTTAAAATGCGATTAAAATTTATCCGTGTTTAATTTGTAGTGTGTAACAGTGTCTGAAGTTATCAGTAGATTTCGATATAAACTGGAGAAGACGTTTATTTCCTAAGCCTAAATGATGTTTGTTTCGTTTTCCCTTAACAAATTCGTATAATATATAGTTTGTACCAGTCTACTTACACAAGTGATGTAGAGTTTCTGAGTTTACAAAAGTTTCATTTTTTTCGGGGGAAACACAGAAATTAGGGTTTGTTTGGAAGTTGAAAGCCTCTGTGAAATTGCATCTAATTACAATTCTTTGTGATAATGACTGATTCGCCAAGGTACGAAAAATCCTTAAATTTTAAGATACTGTGTAGGACTTGAACTTATATTTAAAGCATATACATATTGAACTTCATAAAGAAAAAAAAGAAATACTGTACTTATCAAGATTAAAGCCCAGTGCTAACTTTGTTCCAACTTCATCTTTCACAAGCCAATGAAGGCCCAGAGGTGTATTTACTGGATGAGGACAATAAGAGATGAGATTTTTGTCAGGGAATGTTCGATATTGTCGCCATTTTTACACACGTATCTACCAATAAAAGTCAAAAGTTTTGTATATTTCGAAATGTATAACATTGAAATTAAATGAATTAACAATTAAGAAAACTAAAAATTTCTTGTGTTTACTACACAATGTGTTTTCTCACACTTCAAATTCAAACCCATGGTTATCCTGGATCTTCTAAATTCACTAAGAGATGCTATAAAATCAGTTACAATTACTAGCTCATATCCATCAGAAGTAAAGGATGACTTACTGTGAATTATATATTTTATGTGCGTTTATTTATGTATTTTTTCATTTCTGTTATTTTTTATATTCGTTTTTTTTCTTGACCAGAACATACCCTAGCATCTTATAACGTAGCTTTTTGGGTAAATATATATTCTATTATTTTTGTACACGCTGTCATTCTTGTTCTGGTTCCAGAATAAAATTATTTTTCTATTCTATTCTATGTGTTGTTTCAGACTGCTACAGCCTGAAGCTATTCCGAGTCGATGTCCCGCGGTACAGACTGAGGGGGGAGATGGCAGTGCTTCAGTGTATATACGAACTCGAAGACGATGACAACCTCTACGCAGTGAAGTGGTACAAAGACAACGAAGAGTTTTATCGATACGTGCCTCGATTGGATCCTCCGCAATCATCCTACAGCATACAAGGAATCAAAGTTGACGTAAGTACAGATTTTTAATTGTAATGTTCTAATATTTCTACAGCCCGGTGAAGAAGTTGTTAAGTCGAATTATTGTTTTTTGGTGTTCATCAACGCCTAAGTTACATCGAATTTTGTCAAAAATGGATCGTGTTAATTTCGTATTGAATAAAGGACTAAATCACGAATAAGCTTGAAGTGGAATAATTGCTTATATAACAACTACATTTCAAGGGCACGATTCACCTTACCTCAATACAATTACAACTTCGTGAAGGTTATTGGGATCAGTACTGGGTGTATGGTAACATCCAAGTTTTTACCCCAATTAAGGGTACTCACTTTAAATTTAATTACCAATCAGTGATAGGAAGCTCTTCATAGCAGAATGTGACGCTTTTATTTCGTAGGAAAATATAAAAATAAAAATAAATGTATACGTTCCCTTACGAAGAGCAATGGATTAAAATAGTTTTATCATATCATCTTTTTCCGGTGAAAAAAATTGTGGCCTATTTTGAAATTAGTGCTGGTTGGGGAACTAGCTGTATTTCGCCATTTTCTGTAAACTCGTCAAACCGCCTTTATAATATCTCTTCTTTGAATATGCCTTATATACCACTAGTCTTAAAGAATATTTACAGAAACATGATTATATTGAAAAGGAATTTCGATTAAGTAATTTGGTAGTAAATATTTTGTCATCAATTTGTATGTACTAACATCGAACGTTAACGTTAACATGGGCCATTACAAATTTAGACTAGAGCGTAAATTAATATAATTCTCTAAAAGCCTATTTTTCACACTATGTCATGAAAATGAGAACAACATAATCTCGAAACGTCGCAATGAAAATGTTTAATGATTATACTGGAACTCAAGAACTGAGCGTAAAACTTATATGCCTATATATACAAACACACACATATAGAACCATTTTATTTATTTATTGATATTTACAACTGTATTACAATAATACATCAAGTAAATAGGCTATGTGATACATAATGACATGAGTTAATGGCAAGTAGAGAAACTACCCACTGGTAGTACTCAAATCACTAGTTCAGCTTAGATGGTCACGTGGCCATCTTCTTTTCAGACGCCTCGGAGGATTATCAGGAATTAGAGGAAGCTAGGTTTGAAACTAGAGCGTTTGAGTGGGAATGAAGTTTGCTATGAAAGGATAGATACCGGGTTCGGGCCAAATCAGCAACAAATGGGGCACTAAGGTCGTTATGGATGACTTTATTCTTAACAAAATAAGGAGGGTTGAGGATTTTTTTATTGTAGCGTTAGGATATGGGAGGAATTCGATGGCTTAGTGGAGCCCCAAAGCTCTACTCCGTAGGTCCAAATATGATAGTATGATGGTCGTGTAGATGAATCTTTTTTAATTAATTGAGAGCTTAGAGCGTTTGTCTAGTAAGTGTTGAAGTAGCCTGAAACGTCGAGCGGTTTCTTGCCTTTTCAGTCTCGTATGAGGATAGAACCATTTTAAGTTAAGAAACACCCTTCACAGACAAAGTTCCTTTATCTGAAATAGCACTTTTGAATTTTAAACTGTTTTTGATCTCTCGGAAGAAGTTTTTGAAGAAAATATCATATCACATAAAGCAGTTTTATATATAATGTATGCGTTATCGAGTCCCCTTTAAAACAAACCACAGTCTAAGTTCCAGATACAATATCAAAGAGGATTATATGAAATGGTTCAATAATTTAATTTCCTGCCAAATAAAAACAAAAAACCTGTCCCATTTGCATATTCCCAAATTAAAGTCGCCCAGCAGCATTTTTAATATTCATTAAACTTAGATTAGATTCAATCGCTTTGTATACTTATATACCTAAATTTAAAGAAGCATTTTTAGTTCAGATAAATTGTTTTCTCACAAACTGCACTTAGCTTTATAAAATAGCACCTTAAAATGGCAAATTCTCATTTATCTTCCGGAAGAAACATTTTGTAAAAAAATTCCAATCAGATAAATGTTGTAGGTTATTGAGTTACCCTCATAACACGGCTACACTCAAAGCATTCGATACAATATCAATTCTGATAATGGACTTTGCAATATTACCATCGTCGTTTTTTTATGCGATAGGCAGAAATCAAGTATTCAAATACGGTTTTCACTTTCACGATTCAGCACAACGTTTATGAAAAAATATATAACCTCCAAAAATGTACTACATAGACGTTAAAAAAACATTGGTTTATTACAAAATATATAATGGCTTATTAGTCGTTTAATATTCGTAGTATCAATCAAATATGTTTATTTTATAATGAGTAATTTTATTCTTCCATTTTCCTTTGTTTTTAGTAGTATTGTGATAATACCAGTTAATGAAAAATTGTTAAAAATTATTTTGTCTCTTATAATTTTCAAATATGTTTATTTTAAGTTTTTACTAAAATTATGGATCAAACGACTAACTAACAGTACTGTACAAAGAACTATTTGCACATATGAAGCAGTCCAGTGCGCATATTTTAAACATCCCTACATATACAAGAGATACAAGACAATCCAAAAGTCCAAGAAAAAATGTAAATCTTTATTGGTTTATTTCGAATCACACTATCTACAGCAACATGAACATTTTGGTATGAATATCATTCACGATTAAATCATTAAATTTTATACATTAACACCAAATCACTAAATCCTCTAGTTTTTGAGCTTCGATTCTATCTGTAACCAAACTTGCTGTGTGCAGTTTTGATAACTGAATAACTTTCTTTTAATGTAGACAACGAATTGAGTGGCCTTAAACCGTATCGGGTTGTTGTGCCAGTGATGATCCATTTTGTATAATAAGCAGCCTAGAATTTATTTATAGTAAACTGGATAACTCAGTTCTTGTGCTTAGAGTCTCAGGTTGAAATCCTGCAGTGACAGTTAAATAATTTCAAGTGTTAACAGCAGCAGAATTGAGTTGAGCTTGTCGAATTTGTATGACCGTCTTAGGGGACACCCAACCTGGATAAAGCTGTTAGTCAGGAGGAAAACCAGAATGATACATATCATTTCAACCAAATTACCTACATGTACAACCCTTGGCTTAGAAACAGGACAGTATCGACTGAGGCCCAAGCACTGAATCTTTGACTCTTCATAGGTTGTATTGGTATTATAATTTTGATGCTACATATTATATTTATTCTTCGATTCTTGAAAACGTTTTCAAGATTAAAGGTGTTGAATTATCATTATTTTTATATTACAAATCTAAGAAGTATCGATTCAATGTACCGATGTAGTCTTGCACAATCGTTGCAAGTATGCAATAAGGATATTTTTAGTTATTTTTGAAATAAAAGTTGTACCAAATAGCTGAGAAATAAACTTATACACGTGGCATACTATACTTAACAACAAAAAAGTCTTTTATAACCGTAACAAGGTTCTGAAAACCTAAACTGGGTTTAATAAAGATCTTTACCGAAGAGGGCCGCTGCACCGAGATATCTCTCATCTAACTTCAGCCACCGTCTAGAGTTGAGAGATTCTTCAAGAAAGACCATTAATTGCTATTCAACAGATAATTGTTGGAGGCGAATAGCAATTAGGGGAGACATGACGATACTGCGCCCGACAGCAGGCGATCAACTCACAAAGAAGTTCTGCTCTTGATAAAGTAGTGCGCCCCAGGTATTCAGATAGCGGCTTGACATTCAGTGAGGCAGTTCTGTCGTCGCTAATATCCTCTCTGACAGTTCCCCCGGAGTAAAGATATATTTCCATGGACTGTAACCGTGAGCGAAGAAGAGTTTGTTACTCCAGTACTTTTCTCGGGTAAATGGAGATTCGACAAAAGAGATGGAACGGTAATGGGGCTAACGCAAGATATATATTTATGGAGGCAATAACACATATATTGCGATCTTAAGTGTAGTAAAGGACATATTTGCGGTCAAGGAAGAACCTATTATATTGCTCAATCGTCTGATGATGTATCTGCTTACATTGTGTACATTACAATTAAAACGCTGGGTACACATTCAATAGTATCTACCTTGTAAAAATGTCTAAACATTTGTTAATCTTAAGGGATCTGGTCCCAGAATAAAATATTTTTTTTCTAATTTATTATATTATAAATAAGAATACAAATATAACGGAAAGTAAACTTATAAACACTTTACAAAACCCTTTTAGGAATTTTAAATGTCGGTAGAGCCATGAGTTTCTATGCCGAAGGGTCCGCGTTCAAATTCCTTTGTGACAGATAAATTATTTAATCTTTCAACATAGTGATTAGGCTCTGTGATATCTGACTATCTTCCAGTGGTTTTCTCATCCTTTATAAAATCGATACACTAAATTGGTGGATAAACCTGGTGATTGTGCGTGTTTCTCTCAGAGAAATCAACTTCCTGCTCAACAGTTGTCTAAGAAACGGTACCGTATCTGCTATGTACAGAACCCAATACCTCATGGTTTCTGTGGAAACTTTTTTTTTAAGATATACAAATGAAACGTGAAAAAAAATAATTGTCTATTTCTTAAAGTAAAATAATTATTTTTTTGTAATATTTTAAATAATAAATCACAACTAACAGATTCACACTTAACAAAATAAAAATATTTAAAAAAATCATTTTATTGACGAGCTTCTTCACATCTTTACTATAAAAGCACACACAAAAAAAATGTAGGTAGGTTCATGGGGTAACTTCAAAGAAATCACAGAGTTGATATAGAATAGAAAATCGTATGTGACTGATGAAAGTGGGAGGAAAATTGACGATATCCAGTCTTAGATGGGGTTACAGGAGTCAGATATAAGAGATACCAGGCCATCAGTGTTCTATTGTTAAAGGGCGGCTTGTGCCGCTTTGGTAGCGACTGAGGAAACATATGTACACCCACACGCCTTCTCCGATTCAGATTTAGAAATACTCCAATGTATATTCGGATAGGATTTTGAACACAGAGCTTTTCGTTTCCAGTTCATCGACACAGTCACGCGGGTAAAGTCCGCTCTGGAGGTGATTTGCATTTTACAAACGCTCATTTCAGAAACCACATTCGCGTGCCGACTCCATACGCTTGAGACGCGCGTGCACGGGCTAACCCTGACCCTTCTGGAGATTACATCAATTCCGATCTCTTAAAAGCTTTATCGCACCTCCACTTGCCATTAATGACCAATTTTATTTTATTTTTTTTATTTACTGGTCTCTTAATTATCCCAGTGAATCATTATACTCTTCGGACGTTTACGGTCCGGCTACAGCTAACAACAAAACCCGAGCAATTATAAACGGTTTCCGTGCCATTGGCTACGATTAAATTCAAGGGCAAATTATAAGTTTTTTATAACGAGGGATATTTTATTTTAAGTTTTTTTTTGTATTATTCAAACGCTAGTTAAAACTGCCCTTTAGCGGAGTTGTTGCAATTTAGGGCACTTGAGATTCAGCAGCACCTGAGCACTAATCAATCTGATACTGATAATATTCCCCTTCTTAATCATATTAATGAAAATTGAAATATTAAAAAAAAATTGTAAAATATTAATCATAGACCCCTCTATCCACGTTCCTTTTTTTTACAGAAATGTTTTTCCTACACTTTCGACGAAAATATCCCTTTTCGTCTACTTGTAAAAATCAATTTGATGACCTTTTTCAAAAAAATTGGAATTTCTAATTATTCTGAGCTTCTGGAAGTATTTCACAGGTTCTTCTTCAGAAGACGGCTATTTCCAAAGTGTTATTCTGTTCTAGTGTTATTTCAAACAGACAAAACAAATTTAATAGGACCAAAACACCAAATTAAATTTAGTGGGCAATAAAGAAGTGGGTTTCTGTATTTGCTGCAGTATGGTTTTTACTACCCATAAAACTCTGAGCTTTCGCATTCAAAAACACATCTCGAATGCTTATAGACCTTTACTTGAAGCATCTGCAAGCATCTATGCCATTGTTGCTTTTGATAACAACAAAATATTTTTGACTAATTTTAAACATAAAAAATGACTGTAGCAGGGATTGGAAAATTACACTGCTAGTATAATTATAGGTGAACACGTAAGTTAGTTATTTATCGTATTTAATCGAGTTATTAATCCTCAGTCAATAGTATTTCGTAGATTACAGGTGACACTGATGAAAACATATATGAATGTTTATATATAAGTCCTAATCGTTGAGCTGTGGATAGAAATACCTTCGATAACGATGTCCTCCGCCTACAAGGAATCCCACACATCTCTCAGCAACTCACTTTTCCAAGATAAGCTTTGTGACCTTCAAAGGGTAAAAAATGTATTTTTGTAAAATATGGCATGACCTATACGCTGCACTATAAATATAACTTCACTCAACTATTAAATATTAACTAAGTTAATTTATTCATTTTAGATGGTTACACATAAGAGGCATTGAATACTTTTAAAAGGATCCTACATTTTGTATAATACGTTTTTAATAATTCTATTATTTTTTTAGATAATCACTCAACTTATTATTTATTTATTATATATATATAAATATATATATATATATAGATAAATAAATCGTAATTTCTTAAAATGTATATAGTAAAGAAATTGTATTGATAAAGTATACTCATCATAATACATTACTTATCTCAGATCCACCAAAAATTTATGAAGAATATTGATGGTTTAATGCAGGTGTTAAGTTGAGTGATTAGCAAATTGGTAAATACAGAACCAACTTGTGGATTCTTGGAAAAGAATATAATTTAAATAAAGTTAGAGAATTCAAATAAATAATAAGTTGAGTGATTATCTAAAAAAATAATAGAATTATTAAAAACGTATTATACAAAATGTAGGATCCTTTTAAAAGTATTCAATGCCTCTTATGTGTAACCATCTAAAATGAATAAATTAACTTAGTTAATATTTAATAGTTGAGTGAAGTTATATTTATAGTGCAGCGTATAGGTCATGCCATATTTCACAAAAATACATTTTTTACCCTTTGAAGGTCACAAAGCTTATCTTGGAAAAGTGAGTTGCTGAGAGATGTGTGGGATTCCTTGTAGGCGGAGGACATCGTTATCGAAGGTATTTCTATCCACAGCTCAACGATTAGGACTTATATATAAACATTCATATATGTTTTCATATATATATATATATATATATATATATATATATATATATATATATATATATATATATAGAAAGAGAGATAGAGAGAGAGAGGATTACTATAAAATACGCCCAGAATATTTTAATATATATTTATATTTAAACTAAAACTTAAATGGCAAAATGGGGTACACTAGGTTACGTTTGTGGTTAGGGTTTCGGCCTGGCCGCCTTCGGACCCTCTTAGCATCTAGAGCATCTCTTCTCACCAGCGGGTCTTGCTACCTCCTAAGTGACCAAGTTCTTACAACTATCATTTGCTTATTTTGTAAAATCACATTTATTTTTATAATAACGCCCGGAACGATGCATAGCAAAAAATATTTTTTCTACTGATTAATTCATTTTGGGCCTTTCATTACAAGAAGTAAAAATATATCTTAAAACACGTTGGCGCTACCCGTGTTATGTCTAAGAAATGTACATTTATACGGACATGTTACGATGTTTATAGCTAACGAAATGCATAGCAATGATTATGGCTGTTATAATTATAAGTAAAGTTGTCTTGTGATTTATCTATATCTCGCAGGAACTCCGTAATTATTTCTATTGCCGAAAGATGATTAATGTTCTCTAACTGAAGAAACTGTTCGGCAATCATTAAATGGCCAGCTAACTCGAGGGCAGAACGAAGGAGAGAGGAACAAAGTTGGAGCGACCAATAGCCATCAGTTACTAAGGTCGGCGGCCGTTGAGGCATTGCCCCTAACGAATTGATGACTTTATCTCGATCGATTCATGCCTTAGATTAAGCTCCGATATTTTATTTAGTATTACATCGATTTTCGAGGTTGATAATATAAAATTGTTAGTCTGAAAGCGTAATTATTTTCACTCTTTCATTTTGTAATTACCTGTCCAGTTAGGAGTGAGTGGAAGGAGCTCGTCAGAAAAACTGCTTAACAAGCTTCTACAATTTACAAGCGAGATCTCTGAGAAGCAAGAGTTAAAAGTCAAAAGTTCAGGCAATCAGGAATGTATTTCTGAGAGTAAATGTATTTTTGATGAAGTGTATGATTGAAGCTCTTAATAAATAATTAGATCGCCTAAGTTTTTTTACAGAATAATACCAAACAGTTATTGTGAAAAAAACACTTATGCAAAAAAAGTTGTTTTTTGTCCTTTTGTCAAACATCGATTCATACTCTTATGCCGAATCGTAAGATGCTATATAGGCAGCCTTAAATTTTGCCTATCCATTAACCTAAAACCTGTACTTAGTTACTGTGTCGGTTCAGTACTGCTTCTAGGACAATGGTTGTGCAGGGAGTTGATTAGTACGAGATCACTTTCACCCACCTGTTTCCTATTTTGGATATCCACTTCATAGATTCTGGGTGAACCCCACGAGGGTCTCCAGATCCTTAAGGATCCATTCCCTGGCTGTTAGCAGGTTAAATAAAGTTTCTTTAACAGTCAGATTTGAACTCGGGAACCTCAACATAGCAACTCAGCGCTCAAGCATTAGGCCACTCCGCTCCTTATCAGGTGTGATTAGGATAAGTATTTTTATGTACCCCAAAGTCTCTACACCACAATTTCACATCCCATCAGAACGCTTAACTAAGAATACTATATAAAAAAAAAAATCCTAAGACCACAAGCTTGGCTGGGAACCCGCTGTTATGAGGAGAGTAGATTGTAATGCTAGCCACTACAACAATGATGATCCCATAAGTGTTATATTTTTTGCAATTATTGCCCGAAAAAAGTAATGAGGTACTAAAATGAATTGAATCTAATAACTAACTGAAAACTAAAACTATGATTTACTCAACTTCTACGCTGATGTTTGTTAAGAAAGAGGATAATAGACTTCATAGCAGGATCGTTATTCTTTTGATTTAAAACAGTAATACCAGTTATAAAACAATCAGCGTTCCTTTTTTATTTATTTACAAACACTCTGAAAAATTTTCTCACAGCTTCATCACTTTTATCTTTTTAGAGAACTTATTTTTATTTTGTTTTTCAATGTTACGGAATTCTGAAATTCAAGGAAACCCAATCAGATTATCCAAATGGAGAAGACTTATTTGTTTTATTTTGTGATTTCATTATAATTTTAAAGACTATTATATAAAATATGGGATTAATTAATCATAAATGAATAAAATAAATACCTTTATTCTCTTAATCCTGATTTATTTGTTATAGACACATGGGGTTATTATCATTGAAAATGTTATTATTTTTAAATAATGGCGGCTATATTATATAGTTACTAAACAAGTAAAACTTCAAAATTCCTCTACTAAACTTAAATACGGATTGATAAAAATATTTTTAAATTATAAAAAACGTTTTAATAACATCGTGATACACTTACTTAAGATCCAAATAAAATACCAAGGGATATAGAAATAAAAATAAAATTATGTAAATAAAATTCATGTAACAAATTAATGGGTGCAGTTGAGACTAAAGAAAGACGGATATTTCGAAGTAACAATGTATGTATCCGATACTAGAAATACTTTCGGATACTACGAGAAAAAGCAGCATGACAAGAGGAAAATAACTAAAACGTGGAATAAAGAAGTAAAAAAAGAGTTGAAAAAGCTGAACATCATAGTCTCACATGTTAGAAAGTAGGGAATATGGGAGCAGGGTTGTAAATCTGAATGGGATTCAGGATGAGGAAGGTTGGGTGAAGTTGGACAGAGAAAATGTGGCTATCAGTGTAGGCATGAAGGAATATTAGAGACATAGAAAACTTGAGTAGAGAAACGGAAAGAATAAGCCTGTAACGCAATCAATACGAAATATTAAAAAACGCAAAAAAAATCGGCGCATCTGGCCCTTGATTGGTTTTGATGGAATGCTGCCTTTGGTTTGTGTCCTGTTGGGCTGTGAGGCTGGGATTTTTTTTTTTTTATAAAATATTTTTGGGCCTAACATCGGTGGGAATTTCCATATCCTGTTGTTGAGGTTTGATTTTTCTACTCATGTCTTACAATATTTAAATAAATGGATGCGAAATGTATTTCATAAATTTCGGGAAATTATTCTAGAAATAGTGTCTTTTTGTCAGAAAAAAATTTTTATAAAAGGGATACAAGGTTAGTAATTTTGTTATCTTCGCTGGTTATGTTTAATGCCGTATGTGTTGGAGTATGTTATTCATACGGTACACTAATTCACACAGCAGCTGGGGAGGGGACTTGCCGCTGACAGGCGGATACAGGAGTAGGCAGAGGACGAGCGATAAATAGAGAGAGGAAGAGACGGGGAAAAGATTTGTGGTCCAAGGGCGATCCCTTGGTTAGAGACCATTACTCTAAAACATATGGCACGATAAAAATGCCGGTTCCAAGCAGAGCCAGAAACTGCTCCAACTCAATTTTTAATCCATATTTTTTATTTCATTTTCTGCTCTTTTTTCACTCTATTATTCTTCTCGTTTTCGAAAAGAATGGATAGTGAAAGATGGAGTATTCCTCAGCTCAAGGAATATACGAGGTTGTAATTCTTATTTTATTACTTTGGCTACATACCTTTGAGAGATATAAATGCAATAAAAGCGGATATTAAAAAGCAATATTTTACAAACGTGTAGTGACTTGATGTTCTCTATCCAATACTTATATCGAAACGGTAGTGCCTAAGTATATATATTTTTTTTTTAAATTGGAAAATTGAATAAAATTTATATAACAAACGCAAGTGCAATTGACGCTTATATGTGTCCGGTGAAATGAAGCGGTGGGTACTATGAAAGCATGTATGTGTCTGTTGAAAGTAACCAACTGGGACTATAGGCGCATACATGCGTTTTTCAATTTGTACGGTCTTATGCAATAATTAAATGAAATTATAATTAAAATATTACGTATAACTTAATACGTAAGTCGAGGATAAAGAAACAAGAAGAAGATCATTTCGTTAATGTTATATAATCACATGCCCCACCAAGGCGTTCAGTTTGTTCATATGTGAGGCGTTCAGTTTCAAGAGGAGAAAACTCCAAATTTTTAAAAATTGATATAGAATGGAAATAGTTGGGAGGGGGGGGGGTGCAGTCAAAAAAACACAGCAAATGAGTTGAAACCTATTATATTATATGTGTGCCGACGTTTCGACCTACTGTGTAGGTCATCTTCAGGGCTATGAGAAAACAGACAAAAACAGAATAGACTGTAAAAATACATAACATAGAGATACAGAAAACATAACATACAGAGATACAGAATATAGAAGAGAAGTTCTGTTTTTGGCCCCGTTTATTGTGGTTCATGTTATTCATGTAGGAAAGAAATTCATTGACTGGTAGGTACTAATATAGGATGGAAATAGTTGGGGGGGGGGTTGCAGTCAAAAAAACACAGCAAATAAGTTGAAACCTATTATATTATATGTGTGCCGACGTTTCCGGTGCCGACCTACTGTGTGGGTTTTAAATATTGACATTATCTCTTTTCTCTGAGTTAGTTAAGCTTTATCCTCCCAAAACTTAAACCCATGAGAAATAAGGCAGTAAAGTTTCTTGTTAGACAAATTTTCTTAACTAAACTATAGAAATATGTGAAAAGGCAATTATAGAAATTTCGGATTTATTCGCTTTGCACCCTGAACTGTACCTCATATATGTTTTAAATTTAGAAAACTTTGTTTATGAATTGTTATTTCTAATATTCAGGGTAATACTGGTAAAAATCAATATTTTTTTTTTTTATTAATGAGTATGATCAGGAGACTAGTGGAGTGAAAGAGTACTAATAAAAACATGCAAGGGACTGAAAAGCAAAAGGCTTCATAAGTTTTTTATTTCACGATCAACAAAAAAATCAAAAAAACTGCTGTCCCATATGCTAAGTAAACAATCGGAAGAGAAGACTACTGTTATGATTTATTAAAGTTGTTTTAGTAACATTATGAAATAAGACGATAGGAATATGTTTCAATTTATAGGTACTCACTCGTCTTTCTGTTTAAATCATGGACGATGGAGAAGGTAAAAAACATTGAAACGATAATTTTTAGGTTATTTACTATTCATATAAGATATATATTGATTAATATAAAGAATGTTTAATTAAATAGTGGTTAAGTAATGACTAAGTACACGGAAGATTTTATTTAATTTTTAATATTTTATATTAAATCCGCTAGCATGTTGCCATTTATGTAAAAGTACCTATGTAATAATATAAATATTATAAGCATTGTTCTTATTTTTGCCCATTAATAGTTATTTTTTAATAAATCGATTTTTTTTTTAGTAATGGGGGTTGTAGTAACCATTATGAGTTTTTTTAAGACTTAAAGTAAAAAAAAACTCTGTACCATCACTACTTAGAGACTGTAATATTTCTAATCTAATGATTGTGAAGGGTGGTGATTTGGCTGAGATCACACTGGGCTCCCAGATTTTTCCCTAATCAAGCGTTTTTATAGATGCTGGGCGAGCACCAGGGATGTCTTCATATCTCAAATTGCACCATGAAACCACCCGCTACACTACTCCATTAAACAAATATTGTCGACTACTTTATTTTACTATGACTATTCAAAAAGCATCTTAATGTATCCTACGCTCTAAAAAAGATTAATTTATTTTAAAATGTATTTTTAAATGAACAGAAGATTTTTAAAAAAAATTCCTTGTAAAGATGGATACAGGACTAAGTATACAAACTTTTTTTTTTTCCGAGGAGGTATCCGGCTAGTTTAATAACACTCTGAAAATGAGTTTTCACATCACACCCTAAAATTCCTTAGGGACTCAAAAATGAGAACATCTCACCAAGAAAATAATAAACGTTTCTGAGTAAAGGCGGTCTAGTTTTTACAGCACCTGAGACGATATATATCAACACAATGCTTCAGCCCAACCAACTAGATTCTATTAAGACACATCGTAGTTTGCAAGTACTTGTCAGGACCGCACTTGAAATATCATCTGGGGTGATATATCGCTTCATCGTGGTTAGAGAGTTCTCTAGAGCCAGTCTGCAAAGGTCGGGGAAGTCGTAGATAAAGCGAAAGAACTCGCTTCATAAAAGTTTTACACTAGTAATTTATGCGCTTGTCTGCAATTTGTAACAAAAAAAAAATTACAACCTATCTTAAAGCGAAAATAACTTTTAAAATATGGAAATACGTTTCCCCCTCCTCATAATTTATTAATATCGTTTTTACGAACAGATTCCAATCTGTTTTACGTCTGATTTACATTTAATCTGATTGTAACAGTTGATTAAAGTTATAAATATATAATGCAAATTAACAGATGTATTATAACTTACAATGATTACAGATGCAAATACATATTTGGATACATAAGATCGTTCCTATATTCATTGCCTTATTCAGTCACTTCTAGATATAATACATATATCCTAGAATACATACATAGATATATACATATATAACAAATTATATCCTACCGATTTGAAAGAAATCGATAATCCCCAATCATGTCTTGTACTAAATGCCATATTTCCGGTAATGCTAAAAATTTAGCTTAGAATTTCCTTAAGGTTTGATTCGCTATATTAACATTATTTTGAATTTTTTAAAAAGTAATCAAAATTAGTAAATTTGCATTTCTCAATGCTTATCCGCCTAATAAATATCCTAGACAATAATTATCAAGCGTATAAACATTGAGAAATGCAAATTTATTAATTTTGAAAAAATCAAAATAATTTTAATATACCAAATTTCTTGACTTCGTTCATAACATTAGAATGTTTAAAATGATTCATGCATAATTATTGAAAATTTAATTTTCATAATTAATTTAGTTATACAAGGCAACATTGTTGGTAGAAATCGTTTAAGTTTAATGAGTCGCTTATTGTTCTATTTACATAATTAATTTATGTTACATATTAATTATTGATTGCTAATAAATAATGTTAATACAGCAATCTATTGAACCATTGTTATAGCTTCTCCACTAAGTTTGCTCTTGTATGACATGAAAATAATTTTTCATTCTCAGAACCGAAAAGTGTTCTGCTGTTTTTCTTATATGGTACATTTTTTAATGGAATTTTCCTATAACGAGCCAACTCGCTCAGTAAATCTTTGGCTGTAAAAATATATAGATAAACAAACTATAAAAATTAATACAATTACATGAAAATATTCTCATTCTATTTTTAATAACTATAATACACACACACTGTTAAAGAAATAAATAAAAATCCATATTTGTAAATAAATTTGTTTGAATAGATTTCTTACGTTCTCATTTCATTTCCAAAATCTGTGTAACGAAAATCCTCGACAGCCTAAGAAATTTTCAGGAAATACACTTTATTAAGATAGTTAATCATGAAGTAGAACAATATGTAATATAATATATTATAATCCTATATAATAAAATATAAAGGTATCAGTATGTGAATCCCCGATATTTCAAACAACGGAATGAAGTCTCGTTAAATGGATTATACGAAGGGTTCAGGAAATTGTTCAAGACCAAGGCGTTAATGGGAGAATACCTTTTGAGTGACGAACGGTGTTTGGGTTGAGAAACATGCAGGTTCCTGACAACGGTGCTAATAGTCATGTTCGTTGCCTAAACCCGCTATGACCTAACTGCTATAGGAGCAGATCGATAATCATCATTCGATACTTGATAGTCTCAATGATAATTTAAGCAATGGTGTACATTTTTGTTCATATATAATAATAATAATAATTGCAGATAGTAATATATTTAAAATTCTTAGTTGTTTAGTTTTTGGCACAGTAAATTCAACAAAGACAATCTTCTTTTCAAGCATTTTCTAACTTAAGAAGGGTAATTTAATATGCACACTCCTAAAATATAGTTTTGTAAATATAGTTATAGTTATAAATAACAATAGTTACAGTTGACCAACAAAATATTATCTAATAAGCTGCCTCATGATTTGAAAATTAAACCATAAAATAGACATTTTATAGAGAGAATTATTTTTTTATTAAAGCGAAGCTAATACAACAAAATAAAATAAATTACTCATGTTTTAGCACCTTTCTGGGTTTATGAGTATAGAATAGAAACAACTGGATATGATTTTTAAAAATTTGAATGCCGTGGCTATCGTTCTTAACTATATATTAAATAAAGCAAGCTTTCTTGAAACATCTAAATATCTCCGAAAATCGAAATTACATCTCAAGATCGTAAAAACTGTCGTAATAGTATCTTTATAAATAAAAAAACATGTTCTCTCCCCAATTCTAAGTTTGTTTCATTAGACCATTCAATTAAAAACCTATTAAACATTGTTATTCAACTTAAATCATGATTTTGTAACATGATTGATATTAATCATAATCATTAACCGTTAATGTTTTTTTTACAACTAATACAATTTTTTACCACCGAATTGCAGATAAAATATATATTTTTAGGATCAAAAATGCATTTTAAGAAGAATGTATTTATTTGTATTACTTAAGAAAAAGGAAAAAAATAAATTAAATTTACAACTGCTGTTGTTAGTGAGCATCTGCAACCTCACTGCATCTTATTCGTGGTATTTGTCGCTCTTAAAAATAAAGAAATGAACCTAACGTAATTTATGCTAGTAAAGTAAACCATAAATTTAGTTGTGTATTATTTTAAACAATGTTGACCCAATTCGCTGAAGTACTTTACTACAAATATCTAGTTCCCCAGTTCTGCTATTTATTCTAGTCAGTTTACGATTTTTTACCATTTGGTAGATGACTTCTGCATAATATATTATTTTGTAAAAAATATTATTTCATTTATAACAATATGTGTTTAATTATAAATAAAGATTCGTCATTATTTTAGTCCTTTAGTTTTATAGATATATTTATGTATAGATATTATTTCAAATTAAAAAAAGATGGTTGATGATTGCAGTTGTTATTTTATTGTTTGTTTCTATTAAATAAAACAAGTGGAGACTCATTTTGATTTTGCCGATTTATTTGCATATTAAAATAATTATATTTATTAAATTGGAATCTACATTGTTCATGAATTATTAGGAACAATTACAACCCATGATTTATGGTTTAGATTTTTGAATAGCATTGGCTTAATTCACAACCACTTCTACATTTGTTAAAGCATATTTATCTTATATATTTTGTAATCGTTTGGTGATATTGCGGTGTATGAGGGGAACGTTGAAGCTACAACTAAGGTCTGTAAGGTCTATTTTAAATCGGAAAAAAATGCAATTATTGACGAAATAAGAGCCACGTGAAAGTGAAAAATGTTATTTTTTGGTCTTGGTATACATTTCCTCACGCTTTTGGTCCCTATAGTTGAGAGTTTTGAGATTATTCAGTTTAATTAATTTTAGGAGCGGGGTGGCTCAGCTGAAGAGCACTGAGTTGAAAATCTTCGGTGGCAGAAAATTTACTTAATCTGTTAACACCAGGATATGGACCCTGTACGATCCGGAAACCATCTTAGGGCATACCCAGCCTCTATAAAGTTAATGGTACTGTGTTGGAAAAAATTTGGAGGTCGAGGGTTATCTCGGAAAAATCATATCCCTGCACAATCGTTCACCTAGAAACTGCACAGTCTCTACTATGTACTGAACCTGAGACCTTTCATGGGATAGCGGTACAGGTTTAAAAACAAATTATAATGACTTACTGAGTAGAGCTCCACATAGCCATCGGATTCTCTCGTACTATCGTCAATGTCCTTACATTGTTACGTACTAAGTCATCCATAATGACTTTAAAATCCCATTTGGCCCAGACCCGATATCAATCCTTTCAAGAAAAACTTTAGTCCCACTAAAAACCAGTAGTTTCAATCCTAGCAACCTTTGCTCCTCCGATACGTCTGAAAAGAAGATGGCCCAATGACGTTCTAAGTTGAATTTGTTAT
This sequence comes from Troilus luridus, assembly GCA_964056705.1. NCBI lineage: Eukaryota > Metazoa > Arthropoda > Insecta > Hemiptera > Pentatomidae > Troilus > Troilus luridus. The sequence continues at coordinate 30,199,906 of OZ057416.1, forward strand.
GTGAGTACACGGCTTGGTAGTTTATCTATTAGCCTTTACCTCATGCCATCATGTATCTTTAATTCTATTTACTTTATGTGCTATTATTCAGTAGAAAAATTTCATCATCATCAAAATCTTTTCATCCTCTACCGCTGTGTGAGGATCTTCCTTATATAGACAGGGCCAAGTATCTCTTTCCTGAGCCAACCTCTTCTTGGGTTCCAGTCCATTTCTCTTCTCCTGAAAGCATTTACATTAGTAAATTTAAAAAAAAACAAAGTTATAAAACCGTATTTTTTTTACTTTATTCTATGATGTAAAGGATTATGATTTTATGTCATTATACAATTGATATAAAAGTATTTTATTGATGAGTGTGTCATTAAAGACTTTTCAAAGTTCATGAAGTGCTCTACGGTCCTATGGTTCGATTCCCACCGAGAAACGAAAGAAGCTAAAGCGACATCGACCGCTATGTTAATGCCTTACAGAGGGAGCACTACGTCCCGCAGGAGACTGCTCGCGTGACCTCCGGGCCCTAGATCACCCTCACACCCAGCCCTATCTCCCGCCCTACCAGTTCTCATCTACTTTATAGTGCATCCTATTCATCCCTTCACCTGATTATTCTACGTTTTAGTGGATAAGAACACCTCCAGTTCTCCTCTCATTAGAAGGCCTTCACTCAATTCGCCACGTCCAACGGTATCCTTTTATATAATTAAAAGAACATTGGGATATATATATATATATATATATAATTGATTCTGCTTGAGTTAAAAAAAAAATGTACCACTACACCGGTTCAGTGCTTGGTTGAGACTGTAATGTTTCTTGGAGAACGGTTTTCCGGGAGGTGATTTGTCCTAGATCACATTCAATCGCCAGATATTAGAGCTGGTATATTCTCCCCTTTTTTAGAAGCTGGGTAAGCCCCAGGAGGGTCCTAGATCCCAATATCATACATCTCAGGCTGCAATCAGGTTAAATAAAAGTCTTGGCAGAAGCCTGTTTTGAACACAGGACCACCTGCATGGCAATGCGCGCTCTACCACTGAGCCACTCCGCTCCCTTAACTTAACATACTATACTACAGTCATACCATTTTTATAACTCTAATCAATGTATCCTTACCACCTAATCTTTTAGAGCTAGTATATACACATATAAAAGAAGAGGGGAAGTCAAGGAAGTTTACATTACTGACAACAACGATGTGTTGACGAAACGTCCTAGCTGCAAATCCAATCTATAAATATCTTAGGTCATCGAACGGCCATTAACTATTATTCAGAACCAAAATGTTTCGAAATAGACTTTGCTCACAAATACTAAACTGCTACAACAATTCGATTATCCGAAACAGTGTACTCAAGATAAAGTGTAGTACTGGACCAGATGATTTCGGCATGATCGGTAAGCAAATTACATTAAAATGCAAACAGCTATAAAGTCAATACCGTTATTTTATAAGCATTTAAGGTTATAAACATTCAAGGAATTTAAGTAGTCAGCTTTTTCTTTTTTCGGTTGGTGCTACAGAAGACCATGCAGATCTTTGACCGCGTGACAATTTGTCATGGGTAGATACTGGATTTTCCTGTATCTGAATACAAGTGATACTGATACTTTTCTGTATCTGATAATTTTATTTGATATTTTTGTATTTGATACTTTTACTTGATATTTTTGTAGCTGAATACAACTATCCCGACTCTTACCTTCTAATAAGCTACACAGAAGCCTTTCTTGGAGGATCAATTTTTGTTATCATTTTTAAAGGAAAAAAGAGTTATTCGCCGAAATACTAACCTGGACAAGACATCAAATGATTAAAATCATGTTTTTTATTGGTTGATTATTTTTTGAAAGCTATGGAATTGAACTAAAAGTTAACTCTACATCAAACGTTTGCTATTCACGTTCCAAGAAACGTAGAATTTGGATTGTAATACAAACTTTGTCTGTCCGCCGCCGCACGCTATTCTCTTTAAAACGCTATAGCTGTTATAGTACTCTTCATATTCCGGTGCTGTTTATTGATTTTGTGAAACTAATTTTCTTTTTTAAAATGATGTAAAATTTGTAACTGTTGAAAGTGAAAAAAGGGAGGAAACATTAATCAATTTCGTCGAACAATTTTTTTTCCACCCGATTTCAATCATTTATGTCAATTGCCTTTACTTTATGGTATAGATATATCCATTAATGAAACCACATTTTCACGGACATAGGTCGAGCTTTTTTTGCGAATGTTGCTCGTGAAAAATCATACATTATGAGGCGATCTCGGAAAATGTTATTTCAACCACCGTTTACTGTTAACTAATTTCATACTTTATTTTCGTTTCTACATATGTGAGAAGTGACTAATTACAGATTATATTGATAATAAGTGAAAACTTGTTGCCTATTATTTTTACTTATTTATTTATTAATACTTAGGGGAGATGCGGCGAAATTGGTCTTTCGCCGATAGTTGATACTGACTAGTCAGTTGATACAAGTATCAGTAACAGACCAGTCAGTTAGAGGTGGGGCCAAGAGAGAGGTGGGGTGACCTTGGTAGCACCTCTCACTCCGCGAGTCAATTATCCGTGTACCTCTACCCGGTACATTTCGATCTTATCTGATACTTGTATCTACTACTTTTCAGAATCAGCTACAATGTATCAGATTGATACAACCTTGCCCATTCCTAGTGACAATAGGTCTTCTTACCAGAGTAGTTCCTCAAACGTTTTTGTACCACGCCTCTCTCCTGTTGAAATGAAAGCTACACCCCCCTTACACAATAGACTGTTTGAGCATTTGAAAAAAAAACAAGTATTACAATGACAACAATACATTTATCGTTACTGTCACAAGATTGCAACATTATAGGTTTCAATTTAATATAAAGAAGTATTGGTTAGGGAAAAATAACTAAAACTAAGTGCGTGTGGTGTTTTTTCCCCCAGGAACCCCTGTTTTACAGACGTGCATTACAACACCGGGAAGAGACAGCCTGAAGTGGGCCAGTACCCCAGCATTGCTTCGAAATATGGCAGGCTGCCAATAACACCATAGCCAGTCATTTTCGGAACTTTGCTCAAATATCCTTTCCACCGATGAACGATCGGGCTCAAGGCTAGTATCGAATCCTTCTAGATCTATGGATTATGTCTGTTTATAAACAGCAGACGCCAATATTTCTTTTCCGTATGCAAAATCTCCATAGACCAAGCCTACATGCTACTATTTGAAACCTTGGAAAACCACAACGCGATAAAAGTACACAGGGTATCATCATTCCTTATAGGAGTTGTCTACAGTAGACTGACGAACCTCACACACATACACATGCAGTCACATCCCGGGTTTCTCTACTTTCACCGTCATTTCTTAGCCACCTTTTCATCAGTAATACTTCTTCACATTTGTCCACGGAAGTTAAAGCAACTTGCAGCATTATGTTTCGAAGAAATTTTTAGTGAAAAATATAATGTTATGGATAAGAGTTTCAGGTCATGTTAAGTGGGACTCTACTTTCCCATAACTTGTTGAGAGTTGTTAAGATAATCAACAGAGGCATAATTATAAATCCAAAAATATATCTAGACACACACGCAAAAATATTTACAAACATTAAATTCACTAATTTTGGTTTTATTGTTTTTATTGCATACTAAGCTGTCAGACAGGGATCTTCAGAATAGATTTTCCATATGATGAGATAATTAATAGTAAATATTGTTGCATGTGCGGAAGAGATATCTATTAGATAGATATGAATATTCATATTCTCGATTCCCATGGAGAGATACTAGTTCATATTCACAGATTGGTAAATTAAGAGGGAAATTGAATAAATGAACTCTTTGAAAACCGAGAAAATAAAGAGAGATTTGGAGGATGATGTCATGTCAATTAAAATTCATGTTATGCTAATGAAGTGTCATGATATGCCAAATTAATGAATTATAGAATCAATTATGTCCTCTATATCTCCATCGAATCCAATACTCCACTCCATTCTATATTCTTGTTTTTCCGCCCGGACCAAAGCCATCGGGGGGAGACCTGCCCTCTTATCTGAATATATTCAGTCGCATTGGACATTCGACCGTGGGAGGATTATTCAAATCCCATGGCTTCTGTCTTATCGTGAAGCTGCAGTATGGTCACTCAGGATTTGATAATGGTCATTTCTCCTAAGTTTATCTCATACAAGCCTTTTATAGTTGCAAAAGGATAAATATATATTTTTATTACCGATATAATGTATATATTTTAAGAAGTTATGTTCCAAGGAATAAGTCTATTTTTATTTTACAAAATTTTATTCAAATCCATTTACAAACCCAGGTTAGTATCGGTTTCGTAATGGCCAGTAATAGAACACAAAAAAACAAAAGGTCTCAAATATACAACGCATGCAACACAACAGAGCAGGACAGCTGGGGACAGGTAACGCTTGGATCCACTGTCATATAAATAAATTAAAACTGGACAATTATGGACTAAAAATAAATATTAATTAATAAACGGGCAGGTAATAAATATTGAAATAAAATAAATTATGTGGTTGAGGCAGTGGAAAATCCATTTCACACAATCATCCTTGGTCACCCAGCTGTTTGCAGCCTTCACTATCTTTAGGTTTAGGTTAAATGTAATCATAGCTAAATCATTTTAAAGTGAGGGGAAAACAATATAAAATATATGTTTAAATTATAAGTCTGACCCCCCTTTAGTGACTAAACGGAAAAAATGAGCCAGGAAAAACATTTTTTAAGTGTTTTAATAAGATAAATATAATACATAATACATAAATATAACTTACATTTCTTACCTTACAACAGATCAGGTTAACCTAAAACTGTATTTCTTAGAGAATAGCAATCGTATTCTATACGAAGGTGTAGTTGGTATATGCTAGTATATGAGCGTGATTAGCTTATTCAAGGAAATACATGATTTCCTTTTTCTCCTCATTACCCTTCCTTCATATACCTTTCAGAGTGGAGATATAATTTATTTATTTTTTCGGAGTTAATCAGTACCAGACTTACGGAATTGAACTATGGGGCTCCACCAAACCATCAAATTCCTCTCGTATTCAATCCTTGCAATCCAAAATCCTTCGCAAAATCCTAAACGCTCCTTATTTTGTCACAAATAAAACCATCCATAATGACCTGAACGTTCCATATGTTACCGATTTAGCCCATTCCAGATACCTATCATTCCATAATAAACTCCAGGCCCATCCAAACCCACTAGTTTCCATCCTTGCATCCAATACCATCCCGGACAATCCTCCTAGGCGTCTGAAGAGAAGATGGCCTCGAGACCTCCTATAATAGAAATATAATTAGAGTGCTGCCAATGGGTAGTGCCTCTACACGTCCTTTCATGTATTTATTTATTCATACAGCCCTTGTACTAGATGTATATATTACAGTTGTACAATTCAATAAAATAAATAAAAAAAAAAAAAAAAAATCAGTACCAAGGCTACACGTAATGCTTTCATGCTCATCACATCTACAATCACATCTTTGAGTATCTTCCTTGACTCATAAGACAGGTTATGCCCGAAATATGTTTTGTTTTTTTAATCTGAAATTAGTAAAGCGTTAAAACTTGAACGCGTGACAATGAAAATGCTTTCATTGAGCTGAGAAACAAAAGAAATGTAGAGAGATTTAATAGCTTCCTAGTAAGTATTCTAATTAATCGACTGCATTTTATTTATTTATTTAATTATGTGATACAGAGTAATAATAACCATAAACATCATTATATGTGCTGCAATGAATTAATCAAGCAGTAAATATTGTATTTATAATTTAATAAATGAATTATCATCTGATCTCTACCTTTAAAATGAAAACTACAGTGATTTATTTGATAGTAAACGATAATAGTTGAAAAATACATTGAATAAACTCAATAGTTAACCAATGACTGTAAAAGTTTGATTTGAAACAGTTCATTCATAGCCCGCTCAACACTGAAAAAGAAGAATTCCTTACGAACTTGCACGGACCTGCACGTCCAATGGTCAAATTAAAGGAAATAAGCATTGTAAAAAATTACACATGATTTAATCATTAAATGCTATAAGACGAAGTAATAAAAACGCTAACATTTATTTTAAATGTTCTGTTGTCTAACAAAGAAAAAATATACATAAGAAGTGAATTACTATCTCATTTATTTTTCGAAACTCCGATTGCAGTTTAAAGATACGAATTGAATACATAGAAATCCTAGTGAAAAACTAAAACAACATCACTAAAAACTTCTTTATATAATATAAAGAAATATACTCCCCATATATTTTATTGACTGAAGAAAAATGCGATTTGAGAAAGAAAGAGCAAACCAGGTGCATTGGTCCGCTGGTACCCCATGTATGTGTATACGGTATAAGTTCCGCAGGCTGTGGCTTCGTGTAAAGTCACAAAAAGGTTTAATTTTTCATTTTTAGTAAGGGTAAAAATGAGTAATTATGGGAAATGCATAAATTTAGGTAATGATTTAGTCAAGAAATGAACGTTTCAACTAACTTCTTCATCTCTCCCTTCCTCCAAATCCTTTAAAGTGTGGAGATATAATCTAAATTGAATAAATAAAACTTAAACTTGTTTCACTATCTAACATTTCGAAGTATAGATGATGTTGTGTTTGTTGAAACGTTTATGTCTTGATGAAATCATTACCAAAATATATACATATCCTATAATTACAATATCTTTTCCTTAGTAAAAATCCCACTATTTTTTTTTTTTATAGAATATTAAAAAGGAAACGAACGAAAAGGAAAGACTTGTGACTTAAATCAAAGCAAAAACCTACCGAACAGATACCGCAAGGACTAATGGAGGAATTTTTAAATTAAGCATAAACCAATTCAATTTAAATTTTATTAAAATAATATTTATTTGAAATATAGTTTATATTAGCGACCCACCCCAGCTTTGCTCGGGTAATAAGGCATATCATGCCTACATAATTTGTCTGTGTAATGTATTTTTATTTTTTTTATCACTAAGGACCACGCGAATATCATTGGTTAGGCTTCTTTGGGAATCTTGATTTTCTTTCTTCTCATATCAGCTAATGTAATTTATTATTTAGAAATTATAAAAATAAAAACAAAACTAATCATTTCTTTAAATACGAATATATAATCTTGCAGGTTAGATAATTGCACAGGATTAGCCGGCGTCTTCGGTGAAACCCATTGATATTCCAACCTATTTACACAAAACCTCTACAAATTATATACCTAAACCTTCCTGGTGAATCACTCTATCTGTTGGTGAAACCCGCATGAAAATCCGTGCAGTAGTTATTGAGTTTACAAACGCGGCAGAGGACTTTGTTTTATAACATGTATAGGAGCTGGAAATAAATTTCTTTATTAAAGTGGGTTAGTTTCCAAACATAACTGCTAATGAAGGGATTTATACGAACATATTAGGGAATATTTCCTAGGCCAAATTCACATATGTTGTAGAAATTTCTTCGTTATAACGAAAAACTAATACCATATATGTATATATTATATTCTAGGTGGTTGACGTTTTAACACCTTTAGAAAATTATCTCAAGACCTCAAGACCCTATAAAGGCTAGTTGAAGTCAAGACTGCCTGACTACGAGGTGTGCCTAGAACAGGAACGCTTTGCATATGTAAAATAAATAAAGGCGGCCATAATGTCGGACGACGAGGATACAGGGAGAGCCTGCAGTGGGATTGCAGTGCCACAACCCTCACAAAGACCTAGCTAAATTGGATATTTTTACAAGGCGCTTTTTTATCTAAGCAAAGCGACGATGCAGTTATCTGAGACTGCTACGCTTTGATTTGCTCCCTTTATCCTCACATCGGCTGTTAGGTCTGCCTCTAATGGATATAGGAGCAATGTTGGTTATATAAGGTACTATTTTGATGACGGCATTCGAATCGGATTGTTTTTTATTACTTTTGTTTCCTTAATTTTTTTTTTCTAAATCACGATACACGACCTGTTTTATTCAACTAATTCCTAATACCACGCACTATGACTGTATCAGATACCATACACTTCAAAACGTAATATTTATGTACTTGTATTTTTTGTATATTTCCTATTATATTCCCACTATCCTTTAGCGGCCTCCATTCCACATTGGGAGCCAACGGTTGGAAAATTTTGAAAAATATTTATGTAGTAATTAATAGTCAAATAAAATATTTGTTTCCTTATACAAATCAAAAACCTTTTAGATGATTGCTTAAAAATTAGCCCTGAATATTGGCACAAAACCTTAAGGCTCTAAACCCCCCAAAAAATGTTTGCAATTTGTCGAAAAACATTGTACATTTCTTTTCCCATTTTAATTTATTTCGAAGTTATAAAACTTAATTGTATATATTTTATAGCTAATGTTGAAAAAAAAACGTATATAATTTTAATAAATATTAATTGATGAAATTAAAATTAGTTTTAGTCTATGTTCTCAATTTACAAAAAAAACACTACAACACATGAAAGATCTTGGGTTGAGTACGTAGTCGCAACTGGACTGTTTGTGAGACATGGTTGTGCAGAGAGGGTATTTTTCCAAGATCACGCTAAACCGCCAGTTTTTCCCCCATTACGGGTACCCACACATTCCAAACCCGGCTGTTTTAACAGATAAAAGAAATTATTTACCACAACTGGATATGAACCCGGGACCTTCGACACGGCAACTCAGCGCTCTTCTACTGATCATTTCCGCTTCTTTAAAGATTCCCACAGTATAATAAACGTTTTTCAAATATTACTTCAGTATATCGATCCTCTGACAACTATTTTTAATTCTGTAGGAAAGAAATTCGTTGACTGTAGGTACTATAATAGGATGTAATTAGTTGGGGGTGCAGTCAAGAAAACACAGCAAAATAAGTGAAACTATTGTATTTTATGTGCCGACGTTTCGACCTACTGTGTAGGTCATCTTCAGGGCCAATAGGAGTGGCTGCTAGGTGCAGAAGGTCGAAACGTCGGCACATAAAATACAATAGTTTCACTTATTTTGCTGTGTTTTCTTGACTGCACCCCCAACTAATTACATCCTATTATTTTTAATTCTGATAATACGAGTAATTTTAGTTTTGAAATAAGGACATATGAAATATCCCATTACATTATTTTATGTTTAAGCTAGGACATTTTCAAATGAAAAACTTTTATATACCTAAATACTGGTATATAGATTCAGGAATTGAGGAAATTTTGATTACCATAGCTAGACTTGTGTCTCAAGTTTAATTATTACGACGTATTTTTTTTTTTATACTTTATTACTCTTACTAGATTAAAACTATGTTTAATAATTGTTGAAAAATGTTTTTTTAAATTATTATACTTATAATTTGCAGCACTCGATGTCAGACCAGAAGCAGGTTGTGCTGAGGAGTGTCAACTTGAAGACAAGCGGGACTTATAAGTGTGAAGTGTCAGCAGAGGCACCCTCATTTTCTTCCGCGTCGGCCGAAGCACACATGACAGTCCTCTGTGAGTCGTCTCTTTACAATATATGATACTGTATTTTTTTAATATTCAAATATTTTTTGTTATAATCAAATTTCATATAAAAAATAAGTCTAGTTTCTTGTTTTACTTTATAATTGACATGTTTAAAAGCAAAAAAAAAATACTATATAAAGGACATAAAAAATCAATAAGCTTGTAGTGAATAGAAAATAGATTATTGAGAGTGAAAATAAATAAACAAAAATGAGTATTAAAACCAAATATTCAAATTTATGATAAATTTGATTATATACTAATTGTAAAATGAAAAAATCAAAACTTCTGACTTAATTCATATTAATCTATATCATAGACATATTACTAAAATATACTATATCAGATTACTTTGTAAGTGCAATCTACTTTATATGCTAATGCACAGTAAATATAATAATAATAATATATGTAAGGAAGAAAATAGTTGGGGGTGCAGTTAAATAAAAACACTAAATAAGTGGTTACTTATTTATTTATGTGCCGACGTTTCGACCCACTTTGTGGGTCAGCTTCAGGGCTAAGAAAGAAAAACAGACAAAATAACAGAACTATAAAAATACATTGCAGAATAAGTATATGATAAATGAGAAAAAATATATATATGTAGAGAGGTAGAAATTTAGAACAAAAGTGAGGGATATATTTGAATAAAAAATTACAGAGAAAATGTACAAAACGGTGGTGATGCCAAAAAAGATTTTTTTACAAAGATAAAAGAAGGAAGTAAACAGAAAGTTATTTAAAAAAAGAAAAAGTATAAACATCAGAGGTGAGAAGTAAAATTATGGAAAAGGTAGTAGAATATACATAAAAACTATAAAATGTAAGATAATAGACTCCTAGGGAGTTTACATAAGTAAAATGAAAGAAGGTATAACCAAAATGATATTAAAGAGTAAATAAAGGAAAAATAACAGTAGAAAGTCAAGATATAAATATAGAGTATAACAGTTTTTAAAATGCATACATAAGTATGAAGTGGTATAAATATATGACATAAATATACAAGGAACGTATAGAAATATAAGTAACAATATGGTATGAGCATGGAAATAGAGTAAAATATGATGAAATAGTGATGTTAAATGCTAATGAAATCTTAAACATATGATGGATGCCAAAAAGCTAATATGAGAAAAAAGGTGTGCAAAATGGAGAAGGCTTTTAAAAGAAATAAAAATAATATAACACTAATTATTTAGAGAGAAACAATGGATAGTTACAAATTATATGCCACGTAAAAAAACAAAAACAAAAACAAAAATAATGAAAGAAAAACACAAACAATATCAACCAAGATAAATATTATAATTTTTTACTCATTGACATTTCATGGTCTGATAATACACACTTGTAGCTTTTGTTTACAGCATATTCGTTTAATGTCACTTAATGCTACTATGGATAATGCTCCGGGAGTGTGCTATTGTGGGAGTCCTAATTTTTGATTACCCAGTTATAATTAGGATAGGAATCTTTCCTGAGTACCTGACAGGGTACTGACTCGGAATCCCCTTTTTACGTTTCTTCCGAAGGATGATAAAAATGAGGATTCATTACTCCCTTTTAAAAATCCTGCGAAACTCCGACCTTTGCCATAGAATTTTGTTTTACAAAACGACACCGCAGATACCACCTTTTATCTTATTATATAATCATAAAATATAAACAATATCCTAAATTATGTTCCTTAGATAAGTATCTATCTGATAATTATATATATACATACATATATATATATATATATATATATATATATATTTTATTATATATATATATATATATATATATATATATATATATATATATATATATATATATATATATATATATATATAATTGAACATTCCTTAAATAAAATTATGCGAAAGGTATCTAATGGAACATTAGATAAAATAAATTAAAACTAAAAGACGTTTTATATGTATTATATATATATATATATACATACTTGATATACATCATTAAATATTTAATAAAATGAAACTATACAGGACTTCGGCCTTAAGTGAGCCTTTGTTTATTTTTCTTTCGGGTCTATATTATTCAATATATTTTTCAAGATAGCCCCTGTTGATATTGAGAAACTTTAGATTAGAAATAGTAGTATAGAAACAGATTGAAATAAATATATTCTTTATCAATACGATGGAATGGGAGCATTAAAATAATATTTTTTTTTTTTCAAATTTCTATGGATATATCCTGAATAAATTTAGTCCTCGTTTATGTGCGTACATCCTTTTGTTCGTTCTTCTTTCGATTAACTTAAAAAAAAATTGCCGCAGAATTTTGAAACATAATGTAAGTAGGTTGATACAATATTCAGTATTCAACAATTTATTATCATCAACTGGACACTTGTAGCAGTACTTTAATTATTTATTGTCTAGAAATATTTTTTAAATATATAACAATATAATATACAATATTGTTAAATTTGCTATCATCAATTATATATTATTTTAATATAACGAAAAAAACTATATTCAGGTTTAAAATGGAGGAATTTATTTGAAACTCTAAGTATGTTGGTTAAAAAAAGAGGATACTTAATTTGATGCAACTATTATATTTAAAATTACATGTTAGTTGAAATAAATCTAGTATGCTTTTGGATACATTCAATATAGGAAGTGGGTCATCTCAGTGTGGAGAACGCTGAGTTCTTTTGCTGAAGGTTACAGGTTCAAATCCGGGTGTAGGAGATTAATTATCTAACCTGTTAACACCCACAATAGGTATCAATAGGTATCAACAGACCTCCCTGGGGCTCACTCAACCTTTATAATTTATAATGTGGGTACCCTAAATTACTTTATTACTTCTTTGCACATCAGGTATCCGGAAACAGTACATTCTCAAACAACAAATGTGCCTTGGATGTAGTTTAACAGTTTTTCTTGTTTGTTTTTTTTAAATTACTTAAATTGAGTATTTTTAACAGTTTTGTATCAATGTAAATAACAATAAATTTTAGATGGATTTGATATGATATATATCAAAAGTATTATTTTACTTCAGAATATCTGTTACCTAGCATCAGAAGATGCTTAGAAGGTATTATCAGAATACCCAGCACCACTAGATAGGATAGTTAAAGGAACCGTACATAATGCTATCTACTAAAACATTATCTTTAGTGATTGTAACTATTTCTGTAACTATTATGTCGTAAATATTTTGTTGTATTCTGTAGTATATGATATATTTTAAAAAATGTATTTTCTACTCTCTCTCTCCCTGATAGACAATGTTGCTTCGCAGCATACTGATGTGACGCGTTCCTCTGTAACAAGTAGATCAGGTTATGACAGGACAAAGCCTGGCTCTTTACTACTTCCCAGTTTTACCACCATTTGCACCTCCTTCAGCTCCTAAATCTGTTCTGGATTTTCATCTATCTTTCTCTGGAAAAGGTATACTCGTATGTTGGCCGCATTTTCGCAATCCAATAAGTTTTTTTGCTTTTCAGCTGAGTAAAATAGTTCTCCATCTTGAGAATGCTATCTCTCTCACTCTTTTGGCTTACGAAATTTCAATCATCCAATTATAGTTATATTTAAATTAGACAAGATACAATGGGTGTGGAATTTAATAGGCTCGAAGAAAGCCATTTTAAAGGAAATAATACAAAAGGGATTGAAATATGTATAAACCCATATGAATTAAATAGTTATTACTTGAAATTCCAAAGTAATCTATATTGGGTAGGGGAGACCGGGGCAGGTTGTAACAAAAAAAATTTCGAATTTTTTTTTTCGTTCAAGAGTTTTAACTAACCAAAATTTTTTGTATCAATGTGTACTACCATATGTTGTGAACAAATTGATTAAATATTTATGACAAAATCTTTGTACACTAAACGACCAGATTTTTTAAAAATAAATCTGAACCTTTGTTACAATTTGCCCCGCCTTGGGGTAAAAAGTAACACTATTCGGGGTAAGTTGTAACACATATTTTTCAATGCTCTATTTATTTAAATACAAACATAAACATACAGATAAACCAAAAAAATATATCAATGAAAAGTATTTCATTAAGTGTTTGAAATTTTAAAACAAAATATGGTATTAGTATTAGTGTTCACCAACTATTCACAATCACTATCGCAATTATGGCAGATATATGGAAAACTTCCGTCTGTGCAATCCTCATGCGACCACAATTTGCATTCTCGGCAGCTAATCCACTTTTCTTTGGGTCTACTATTCGCATAGGATTCAGTGCAAACTAAGCAAAAATACTCTTCTTCTGAGGAATCATCTGATGAAACGAAAACTTTTTTCTTTAATTTCTTCACTTTAGATTTTATAATTTCTTTGGATTTTTTGGACTTTCGACTATTTTGTTCTTCTTCTAGCACATCTTTTTCTGGCGTATCAGTAAGTATCGCAGATTTCCTTTTTCTTCGATTCCTAAGGGTTGTGTTTCGTTGCTCAGCCTTAGGAAGTGGGCGAACAAACTCTGGAGAGAACGTAATCTTGCCTTTAGAAGTTCTTTGGGAAGTAGTAGTCTGGCGAAACGTTGTAAAAGTGTTTATTTATAATAAATATCTAAAATCTATTAGATTTGGTATGTTTGACCCTCAAAATTGACTCGGTATTTTAATTATTAAAACGAGTACCAAGTGTCATGGCCGCAAGTGAAGTGTAACTTTAACATCGTTCTGTGCTTGAGACAATATTTTCATATTATCAGTTCAAATAATGTCATCAAACTTCACCAAAACTAAGTTTATAGACATTACTTTGTTTTATTAACAACATAAGTGAGGTGAGTGATAATAATATAACTATAGACACAAAATAATTTAGTGACCGGCTGCTAAAGGCAGCAACGTGGCCTTAATCCCATAGTAATAGACAGGACTAATACTACAATAGATAGCAAGATCAAGGTCAAGGCTTGGCTCTCCACCTTCTCCGGTCTTCAATCGAACCCCGGTTACGTAAACTTTTTTTTTTTTTTTTTTTTAAATTTATTATTTTTTTTTTTCTTCTTCTTTTCTTCATTATAATTTAATTAAATAAATATGTTCATTATAATTAAGATAATTGAAGTTAACAAAGTTTATAATTGATAATTTTTTTTTTCCATTTAATAAATTAATAATACAATGATGAGTGTGGACAATACGGGAAGTGATTTGTCGGAGGAAGAGACTCCGTTCTCCGAAATCAGTGAGACTGATTCTCAATATTTAAAAAGACGATCGCTTCAGAAACGACAAAGAAAATCTGCCCCTGGCTCAGCGGGCAACTCGCCTAACAAAAAAAAAAACAAAGCGGCTATGTTAAAACCAGCAGCCACTCAGAATAATACATCTGAACCACCAAAAACCCGCAGTAAATCTACTGCAGTCAAACAACCTTTACCATCAACCAGCAGCAACTCTGGTCCCAAAGTTAAACCTCCTAAGGACAATCAAGAAAGTCAAAAATACGATGACCCGGTACCTCCTCCTATATTTATCACCAAGATAACAGATTTTTATAATTTCGGAAGAGAAGTAGCGGAATTGATCGGGCAGCCAAATTTTACATGCTACTCTCGAGTAAAAGACATCAAAATCAACACCAATAATAAAGAATCTTACAAAAAATTAATAAATCATCTCAATAGCAACAACTATGATTTTCACTGCTACCAGCTAAAAGAAGACAAATCATATAGGGTAGTTTTAAGAGGGCTTCACTCGACCACGCCTAAAGACGCTATCAAAAGAGATCTTGAAGAGATAGGCCACACCATCAGAAACATCTCTTCAGTGTTGCACCCCACTGAAAAATATCCCCTTCCGTTGTTTTTTGTCGATCTAGAACCGGCTAAAAATAACGTTGAAATATTTCAAGTTACCAGACTTGTCTACTCAACCGTAAAATTCGAGGAGCCCAGACAGAAAAACACTCTAGTGCAGTGTGCGAGGTGCCAAAACTTAGGTCACACCAAGACCTATTGTCGCCATCAAGCCAGATGCGTCAAGTGTGCTGGCTCACATCTTACTGAAGCATGTCAGAAATCCAGAAACGAGCCTCCGAAATGTGTTCTTTGCGGTGGGGACCACCCGGCGAACTACAAAGGTTGCTTGGTCTATAAAAGTTCATTACGACAGAGAACACACAAAATACAAGAGAGAAGACTAGAAAATAACGTTCCTCAGCCACCAGAAGTTAACAATTCCACTATCTTCCCGGAATTGCCAAAAACACAGAACAGCTTACAACAACCTACCACCACAGTTCTACCTCCGGAAAAGGAAAGCAGAACAATTAACCAGCACCAGCCTCAACATCAGGCGCCTCAAACCTCCCAACATAAACCCCAGACTTCCTATAACAAGCCCAAAAACTCCCAACCTAATCCCCGAGATGCTCGACCCAATCCTAAAGTCCAAACTCCACGTCAGCAAATATCTCTCCACCCTCAAAACTTAAGAGTCAATCTTCCACCACAACATCCGAATCCTGTCCCTTCCCTAGTTCAACACACGTTGAAAACAGAACCAGTACCTCAGGCTCAACCCCCAACCAACGCCCCTATTTATGTAAATTATCCACCCCAACCTCCAGATCTATATCCTATCCAAATGCAAAACCCCAACGACATTAATTCAATCCTAACATCATTCCTTAAAGATCTTCAAGAAACCATAAAACCGCTGATCATCCTATTGACAAGAATCCTAACCGAATTCCCACTCAATCGTCCACAATGAGCATAAAACCCCTAGTTGTCCTATTGTGGAATGCTAATGGACTGAATAATCACCGTGACGAACTTGACATATTTCTACATGACAAACAAATTGATATTGCTTTACTGACTGAAACACATTTCACACACCGCTCACTATTCTACATACGTGACTACATCACTTACAGATCAGACCACCCAGATAACACTTCACATGCCGGATCTTGTGTTCTCATTCATAAAAATATATCCCATTCCTTGATTCCTTCCATTCCAACTGATGCTATCCAATCAACCTCTGTAAACATTACGACTCGTCCATTCCATTTCACACTTTCAGCTGTATACTGTGCTCCCGGTAGTTCCATTTCCCATAACCTTTTAGATTCCTTATTCCTATCATTTGGACCGCGCTTCATTGCTGGAGGAGACTACAATGCTAAACACCAACGATGGGGTTGTCGAACATCCAACTCCCGTGGAAATATTCTATCTTCCACCACATCCTCAAAAAGCTACTCAATCCTTGCCCCAAAAAATCCTACTTATTGGCCTACATCCCTCAAAAAACGTCCCGACATCCTTGACATATTTGTTACATCCCAAATTTCCCCCGCACATGCCAACATTGAATCCTTGGACGACCTGTCATCAGATCATAGTCCAGTCCTCCTTTTCTTACACTCAAGTTTTGCTCCCAAGCCTTCCCCTCCCACACTGATTACAGGACGTGTCAACTGGGATGATTTTTGTTATGACTTGGAGGACAAACTGGACTTAAAAATTTCACTGAAGACAAAAAAAGACATTGATACAGCCATAGAGAAACTTACAACTTCAATCAGAAGCAGTTTACATGATAACATCACAAATCATACAATTATTAACTATCAACAGACTGATTTGCCACAGCATATTCGAATCTTATTAAGAGAAAAACGCAGAGCAAGATCGAAGTGGCATAGAACTCGATACCCAGCAGATAAAACTATCTATACAAAATTAACTAACAAACTAAAAGCAGAAATCAAGAAATTCAAAATTCAAAATTTAATTACCTGGACTGAAAATCTTACCATCACCGACAAAACATTATGGATGACCACTAAAAAACTCCTAAAGTTCAAAGAATTTAATCATCCACTCCTTACTGAATCAAATAACTGGACAAGAACTGACGGAGAAAAATCACAGTTATTTGGTCAGTACCTTTCCAAAATCTTTCATCCACATCCTGATATCATTAACCCAACTCACATTGAACATATAAAAGAAGCGTTAGATGTTCCCCTCCAAATGTCCCTCCCACCCAAAGCCTTCCATCCTACAGAAATATCCAACATTATACACAGATTACCTTCCCGCAAAGCTCCTGGGCACGACCTCATCACAATTCATATCTTAAAACACCTTCCTAGAAAAGCCATTCTATTCCTTACCTATATATATAATGCTGTACTCCGCTCCACATATTTTCCTGACCTCTGGAAACTATCCATTGTAAAAATGATACCCAAGCCTAAAAAAAAACCAGAATACCCTTCCTCTTACCGTCCTATCGCTCTTCTACCTTGTATGGGTAAAATCCTCGAAAAACTCATCCTCAAACGATTGCACCCCATCCTTGATGCAAATCACATAATTCCAGATCACCAGTTTGGATTCCGAGCATCCCACTCCACTATTCAGCAATGTCATCGTGTGGTGGATGTAGTCTCCTCTGCATTAGAACGTGGATCATATTGTTCGGGCGTCTTTCTTGACGTGGAACAGGCCTTCGACCGAGTCTGGTATCCGGGATTGCTCTATAAACTCCGTCAATTTCTACCACCTACCTACTTTCTCATCCTTCAATCCTATCTCACAAACAGAACTTTCCAAGTAAACCATAATAATGTCTATTCATCCCTCTTTTCCCAATCTGCTGGTGTTCCTCAAGGTAGTATCCTTGGCCCAATCCTTTATACAGTTTATACAGCTGACATCCCAACTCATCCTAATACTATCCTTACCACATATGCTGATGATACATGTGTATTATCAGTCAATACCAATCCAGTTATTGTATCCCAAAGCCTCCAATCCCATATCACTGATCTTGAAGAATGGTGCCAGAACTGGAGAATTAAAATAAATTCTCAAAAATCCCATCAAATCACTTTTACCTTACGTCGTAAACCAATGACTTCCTGCCCTTCAGTATCCTTTAATAATATCCCACTTGTGCCTGTAGAACAGATCCGATACTTAGGGTTGCATCTCGACAAACGATTAACCTGGAATCCTCATACAAGACTGAAAAGACAAGAAACCGCTCGACGTTTCAGGCTACTTCAACACTTACTAGACAAACGCTCTAAGCTCCCAGTTAATTACAAAAGACTCATCTACATGACCATCATACGACCTATTTGGACTTACGGAGTAGAGCTTTGGGGCTCCACTAAGCCATCAAATTCTTCTCGTATCCAATCCCTACAATCCAAAATCCTTCGTAAAATCCTCAACGCTCCTTATTTTGTTAAGAATATAGTCATCCATAACGACCTTAATGTCCCATTTGTTGCTGATTTGGCCCGAACCCGGTATCTATCCTTTCATAACAAACTTCATTTCCACTCAAACCCCCTAGTTTCAAACTTAGCTTCCTCTTCAATTCCCGATAATCCTCCGAGGCGTCTGAGAAGAAGATGGCCACGTGACCTTCTTAGTTGAACATGCGATTTGAGTACTACCAGTGGGTAGTTTCTCTACATGTCATTATATCATATCATTATGTATCACTCAGCCAATTTACTTGTTATATTATTGTAATATAGTTGTAAATATCAATAAATAAATAATAAAAAAAAAAAAAAAAAAAAATTATTAAAACGGTAAGTAATTACCTACGTACATAATAATGTGGTGGGGCAAGTTGTAACATGTTACATTTTGCCCCGATGGAATTGTTACAACTTGCCCCGAACTTGATTTTTTCTATTTTTCCTAGATAAATAAAAAAGTAAACGTCAAATCACTAAAACCTTTCGTTCGAATAACAATCTAAACTGTAGCAATTAATTAGTGACAAAGAAAATACATTTCGACCGTCTGTAATATTAGTAATTTGAAATTAAACTCAGAGTCTAAAATTTACTTACGTGCTCGAATTATATTCACTTCCGGGAATAACTAGTACACTAACGCTTACCGCTCGATTGTCTGCGTGCAACTGATCGTCACAGTGATCCTTGCAAGCGTATGTATGATGCAGGGTTGCCAAGTTTTAAATGCGGGAAAAACTTGGTGTGTTACAACTTACCCCGTGTTACAACCTGCCCCGGTCTCCCCTATTTATTATTGAAATGGTGCACATCTGTTATTTTGGACGCTTACACCAATCAAATATAAAACCTGCATCACTACATCCCATGAAGGGTATCGGGTTCTCTACCTGGTAGAGAACGTACTATTTCTAAGACAACGGTTATGCAGAGACGCGATTTGACCGAGGTAACGCTCAAGCGCCAGGTTCCCCCCCAATCAAAGGTACCTCCCCCCCCTCTTTTTAGAGGCTTGATGAGCTCAACGAGGATTACCAGATCCCATAGAGTCCTTCCGTAGCTTAAATATTTCACCTGCCACAGCGGGGTTTGAATCCGGGAACTTGAGTACACCTACTAAGCGGTCTACATACTCAGCTTCAGTTATGGAAATTTCAATTGTTGATTTAAAAAATATTTTGTTAAATTTAAAAAGTTTATTTGTTAATTTAACTAAATTCTTAAGATAAATAAATCATATTTACTATAAAAGTTGCTTGTCTACTAAAGACTCCAACCGGCAAAAAAAAATTTCTGTTTTAATATTCAAAACCATCGAAGGGGTTGCAATGTCATAAACGAAATATTACGTTTTGAACGCCTTGTAAAATACACAATAATTCATTTTTAATAAAAAAAACACTTAACTATAGGAAAAATAGCAATCGATTTTATACTTACATGAAATTAAATATTAAAATACGTTATTAAATTATTTTCTTATTATATATGATTGTATCACATTAGTTTAAAACCACAAGAGGGTATTTATACCTAATATATAAAATGAATTTATTTCAAAAATATATTTCAACGTGATCACGGCAATGTTGTTCTCTTACAAGGTACTATTTTTTAAAATTGTTTTTAATTGCGGCTGTATCCTGGGTAAAAACTTCCAAGTCATTAATCCATGAAAACTTACTGTATATTTGTATATATATATAAATATATTTATAAAGTATAAATATATGATTATTTAGTCTATATACGTTAAGCGGAAGTAAGCCAATATAGTTAATTAACGATAATGAAATTATTATAATAATTTTTGTTTAATTGGTTATATTGCCTGTAGTAAGTTTGTTATAGCAATGAAGTTTTATTATATACAATTTATTTCGATAGACCTCTCAAATATAATAGTTTTCTAGTTATAATCCATAGATTTCTGAACAAAGTCTCAAATACTTTTTATGAGCATTACCAATGAAGGTCATAAAAGACAGAAAAATATTAATAATAAATAATATTAACATTTATAACAGAAAACATTGAAAACATACAAAATATTGTATGTATAAATAAATTTAAACATTTTTTTAAATAAAAATAATCCCTTGGTAAATTAAAGAGAAATATTATAAATTAAGAATTACGTATTATTAATTTAACAATAGATTAATTATCAACAAAAATGTGTAAATTAATTTATGGTTTAGCGTATATGATATAGTCACTACAAATGAAGGTCGATTTCTCGCCCTAGGAAAGGATTGATTTTCTGGATGATGTGATAAATCATTATCTGGCTGCATAGTTGATTCTACCCTCATAGTTCTGAATCCGTTTGCTACTTAATTGACTAATTTATATTACCTTTTATCGATTGCTCCATCAATTAAAATTAATTCGAAACATTTAATTGTTATAGTTTATTGGGTTACTATATTTGAATAGTTGCCTGGAAGAAGGGCGCGTGTTACATTTTTTAAAGTTTGCGGGAGAGCCAAAATAAGAGAACGGGTCATTTAATTAGGTGACTGTCACATACGCCCTTCTTACATTTTATAGATTTTGCACTTACGCCCTTGTAACACTAGTAAGGTTAGGATAGCTTCACATGCGCCTTTTTTATACTGGAACTTTGTCTCTTGAGAGACCAATCATCCTCTGATATGGACAACGATTGTGCTATACCTCATCTCTATTAACTGTTTAAGCAACTAAAAACTAACGTTAGCGGTAAGGGTCATCACATGGACCTTGTTCCACAAAAAAAAAAACCAAAACTGGAAAATGTAACACAGGTCCTTATTCCAGGCAACTATTCATTTATTATTCCAAATGAAGATATAGAGTGTTTCTAAGGTTACGTTGAAGATTATCCCTTTCTTATCAAAGTGAGATTTCATTTTCTTGTTCCATCATTTAACTTATCGTTCTTAATTTTCTTAAATAATGTTCTTAATTTCTGTAAATTTATTTAATTATTTTAAACATGATGCATTTGGAAGAATCCCAAACAATGCGTTTAGTCTCTAAAAATCTGAAAAAAAAATCAGTCAACGTTTTTTTATCAGGGCATACCAAAAGAAAATCACATGAAAAAAGACAAATTGCAGTACATCTCACGCTAACATCCCAAACAGTGACAGAAATCATGGCATTGTTATTTTTGATGATTCTGCTTTGAGTGTAAGATGTGCGGCAATTTGTCTTCTTTTATGTGATTTTCTTTTGGAGTCTATCCTGGTGAAGCCTGAATACGTGAAACGTTGACTGGATGTTTTTTCCAGTATTATAGAGACTTAAGGCTTTGTTTTTTTTCCTATTATTTATTTTGTCTTTTTTTTTTTTTAGTTTTTCCCACTTTTATTGATTAAATATTTTAATAAATAAAAATATTTGTATTTAGTTTATGGAAATTTGAGTTGAACTAACTAGGAGTACTAGGAGAAAGAAGCTAGTTCCGGCATAACTTTGCAGTTTAAAGTAAAAATAATATGATATTTACTAGCTTTTAGACGGCACAGATTGGTTTGAAATTTAAATTTACTCTTCCGATTAATGCCAACATAAACAATTAAAATATTAAAATTGTGTTTCTGTATCCGTTATTCCTTGTGTGCAGGAAAATTCTGTTAAACCTATACAGCATAGCAAGGAAGGCATGTTAAAATTTCCTTCTGGAATTTTCAATATTTTTGGGTTTAATTCTAAGTAGCACAAGACAAGGGAAAGATTTTTTTTCAAACAGTTAATCTGGATTGCGAAAAATACCCAGAAATACTAATGAAGGTATATTTAATTTTTTTTTAATAATTGTTATTTATATTTAAATACGTTTATTTTCTCGTCTATTTTATGTCTAGAGCGCATTTCAAAACCATTCCAAAAAAAAAAAAAAAGATGAAAATTAATAAAATTCATTAAGTCCCTTTAATTAATCGTAGGCGAAAATGGTCTTGAAAATTTTCTTGGAAAACTCACCGATATCGCCTAATTGGTGTTGTTCGACTGGCCAAAAGGAATTCCGTCCTTAATTATACAAAATAATTACCCCAAATACTAAATAATAAATTTTTCAATCGTTTTCAATTTTCAATATAGGCAATACCAAAGAAATATATTTTCTTGTCAAAATTAATTTATTTCTTCATTTCTCCTCATTAAAATAGTTGAAAAATGTAGGTGGTCAATTGTAGAATTTAAAAAATACGTGTATGGTCAGTAAAAATTACCAGGAACTAGTTTACTATTAGGCTCATTTGTAGTCCCAAGGTTAAAAAGTAAAAACCAAAAGACTAACACCACATGAACCTAAATCATTCCAGATTATGACAGCATCATAACTTTTCAAATGGCAGGTATTAAATAGTTTGGTTCATTTCGATCGAATATAAATATAGCTTTCCATTATTTTTATCTTCAATTTTCGTTTGATGATACCTGAACAAAAGTCCACTACAAATCAAATATCACTAATTCTGATCAAAACCTTCTCAGAGATCATCTGATTGTCAATTATCAGCATAACAGCCTTATATGCCCAAGAATGCGGGTTCAGAGCCCGGAAGGTGACACAAGTTTTTAAAGAGGGTATCCTCGTGTATGCCGTCCTTCGGAGGGGAGGTAAAATGATGTTACCGACCTTTGGTTTGAGGTGCTCGTAAAGATTACTGGATAGGCAAAATCTATATCTGCCATTGAAGCTTCGTCGGACTTGCCAAAGCATCATAAGTGGCATTAAATAAATAAACAATTTTCCTGTATTTTATGGTTTGAGAATTGTAAATCGAAAATACCTAAATAAACTTTCCAGATTCCATTTATTTAGAAAAAATGGAGTCGTAATATCTGCCACTAAGGGTTCGTTCGTCCGCGACTGGTCGAATAGTGTAAATATTAGTTTTCCTGTTTTATTGACCAAACACTGACCTGAATAGAAATTGTTTCAGTTGTTTCGCTGCACCATGAAAGTTTGCACCTCTTTAAAAAGGCTTTTATTTTATTTTTTAATTATATGAAATGTAAGTTGAAATAATTTATTAACAACTTTTAGTTATCAGTTAATCGGTACCTTAATTCATTTTAATTACTTCAAAGCTATTTTTGCGGATGCTGTAGTTTGCACATTACACAACTTTCATTTATCAATCTATACATTAATATCTTAATCAGTATCCAATGAGCAGCGTAGCTCAGCTTGTAGAGTGCTTCGGGTTCAAATCCAGCTGCGGCAGATATAATATTTAATCTGTTAACAGTCACGGGTTGACCTTGTGAGACCTGTAGACAATTCTTGGCCTCACCCAACCAAAATAAAGTGGGCTGATCGTGACCTCTAATCACCTCCCAGCATACTCGCCCTAAAAACAATATAGTCTCTATCATGTACTGAGCCTATGATACTCCATGGGTTGAAGTTCTACAGATTTCCAACAGTATTTACATAAAATGAACAGAATATTTTTAAATACTCTTTCAAGTTTCCACGGCCACTATTTATACAAAAAACTTCAGTTGTTTCTTCTGGTTTAGACCGTGTCGGTGAATTTACTGCCAACGTTACGCCAGGCATGCTGCTGACTTCCTCAAGGCTTAATTGAGACTGAAGATGTCCAGCTAACCCGCGGCGTTATATAGTAGCCACTCGGGTCCACTCGGGTCCACTAGTTGTTCATCGGTTCTTTCCGTTAGTCGATCGGGTTTTTTCGTGTCCGGGGTCGGAGTCTGCTCTTCCATGCCTGTGATTGGCTGGGTTCTGATTGCTTGGACTCTGATTGGCTGGACTTCGGCTTGATTGTCGCTGCTAGGTTGATTTGTTGTTCTTGTTGATTGTCTTTCTTCTGTTCTATGTTAGGGAGCCATAGTTTACTTAATTTGTACCCTTCCTACCTGTTGAAGTTTTCCGGGTGTTTAACTATTTCT
This sequence comes from Troilus luridus, assembly GCA_964056705.1. Lineage (NCBI taxonomy): Eukaryota > Metazoa > Arthropoda > Insecta > Hemiptera > Pentatomidae > Troilus > Troilus luridus. Next base: position 30,224,600 of record OZ057416.1, read on the forward strand.
ATTGCTTCCAGTATCTTCCTTACAGCGGCCTTGCTACATTTCTTAACTACTCTGATTTTATCAAATTCTATGGCGTGGTTAGTAGTGGTGAAATGTTCTGCTAAAGCTGATGTTTTTCTGTCCATTTTCTTCACACTTTTAATATGTTCGGTCAGCCTTGTGGATATCAGCCTTCCCGTTTGCCCAATGTATTCCTTACCACAGGAGCATGGAATGCTGTATATCCCAGGTGTCCCGAGTCCTAAGTTGTCTTTTGGATTCGGCAAAACCTGACCTATCTTCCTGTCTGTGGTGTATATCGTTCCTATATTAAACTTCTTCAGTACTTTAGCTATTTTCTCTGTTGTGCCTTTGACATATGGGATCGCTGCTCTCTTAATTTCTTCTCTTCTTTCTTCTGTTGTGTGTGGGCCTGCCTTTTGGGCTTTTTTGAATTCTCTCTTTATTATTTCTTCTTGATAACCATATTAGCTATTTTCTCTGTTGTGCCTTTGACATATGGGATCGCTGCTCTCTTAATTTCTTCTCTTCTTTCTTCTGTTGTGTGTGGCCCTGTCTTTTGGGCTTTTTTGAATTCTCTCTTTATTATTTCTTCTTGATAACCATTGTATGGGATCGCTGCTCTCTTAATTTCTTCTCTTCTTTCTTCTGTTGTGTGTGGGCCTGCGTTTTGGGCTTTCTTGAATTATCTCACGGTCTAAACCAGAAGAAACAACTGAAGTTTTTTGTATAGAATATTTTTAGTTTTTTTTAGCGAAAAAAGTTTCCAATAAATATTACTATGTAGAAATTGTAAAGTAATTATTCTCTGTTATATTATTTAAAATGTATTGTCGACAAAAGGCTAGACAGAATGGTGGGTTTTATAGTGATATTCTCTCTGATATTGTTATGCAGTCAATTTCCTATCTAAAGTCTATTCGAACCCTTACAATATAGACTGTATCCTTGCATAACATGGTATTGGCCTGATTTATATAACTTATTTTAGAAAGAGTTCATGTGTATTTTATTATTTATTTTCATTAATTGTTATTTTGATGGTAATTATTTTTAAGTATTTTTGTTTTGAAGAGAAAAGATTTGTCCTGGTCGTCTGCATCTCCGGTGCAGTGGTCTAAAACACTGAGCTACCAGAGGTCGTATCCAAGCCAAACAAATCCGTGGATTTGATGTGCTTTCGAATCCTGCCCTTGGATACGACCCCAGGTAGCTCAGTGGTTTAGAGCACTGCACCGGATTTCCAGACGACCCGGGTTCAAATCCCGGCCAGGACAAATCTTTTCTCTTCAAAACAAAAGTATTTTATTATTATTTCAAAAAAATCATATTCTTGGAATTTTGCATTTATGAAGTTCTCTGAACGTCATACCATTCAACCCAGCAGTTATTCCTTAATGAACTGATTATATAAAAATTCGAAGGATTTCAAGACTTACCAATATTTAATCGTTCCCAAAAATATTTTAAAAAATTAATGAAAAGAAAGTTAATGAGGTAAATAAAAAGAGTCAATCCATATCATTGTATCGAAAACCCTTATGCGACATTCCAATACGTTACCAACCTTTTTACCTATTTTAGTTTTGTACAACTTTTATTTTTGAGTCAGGCTGTCCATACAATACTCACGTGATGACGCAAACAGTCTGACAGTAATTCATCTCCTAGTAAGGTTGGATATCCAGTTAAGTGAGTTATGAACTATTTGTAGTGTTTCTAGATCGTGTCATTCACTCGTGGTATGGTCAAGGCTTTGTGTAATGATTTAAAGTAATGTACAAAGGAAAGTGAGTAATAAAACGATGTAATTTTTATTGGATGATTTTGATGATTTGTAAGTGAGTTATTTTGCACGAGCATCACACCTGCGAGGCATATTTCCATGTCGGTTTAATTAGCATGTTATATATAATAATTTTGTTAGTTACCGATAGTCGTAGAGTAGTCGTTTCAGGAGTGATAGTTGGTGATTCAACATTTACTTCGAATAGTCACGTTGTAGTTTAGTGTCAGTCACGAGTGGTATGTTCAAGTCTTTGCGTAATGATTTATTCGTTATGTATCGCTTATGTAAAGGGGACAGTATTACGAATTTCGATTCAATAATATGAATGGTCTGGAAGTGAGATTTTTGTTATATATGTTTTGTTATAGTGACATGTTGTTACGTGATCATTTTGTTAGTTAGTGGCATTTTATTTTAATGGCAAAGTAGTAACCTTAAGAGAGAGAGTCGGTGATTCAATATTTTCTTCAAATTACTTTTGATTTCCATGTTTATCTTCCGTTCATTGTAAGGACCGATTAATTTTTCTGTATTTCTTTGGACAATGGTGAATTGTGAAGTTTTAGTAGGGTTTGTTTTTTTGTTTTTTATTTTACGCCCACAATGGAGCACTTGAATCAATACATCTATATTATAGTCTTTAAAATAATATCGTGATGCTTTTGTGTCCTCCACTGCTGCCCATTCTTCATCCGTAATGTTGTATTGTTTCCGATTGGGTTTAATGAAATGAAAAAAAACAACTTAATACTAAGCACTGAAAATAAAATAATGTCTGGTATCTTCTCAATTATACGATCGAATAGTTGTTGAAGAAACCGTTGGGAGCGCTATCGCAGATAGAAGAGGACTGGAAGGTAGGTTATAGCCTGGGGAATTGGGTTTGTTCGACCGTGACCACTATATCATGTTTATCGTCTCACTACCAGAGTGCTCTTTAGTGCTTGCTATTAATATGATGCAGTTGAGATAACGGTTGTCATTAGCAACGGCGCTAGGACGCTAGCCTAGCCAGGATTAATGCTATCCACTTGTTCTATCTTGAATATGGATCCTATCTAGATCGCTCCAGTTGGGAAGCAGCTGCGGATCGGAGCTAGAGATAAGTAATGGCTCTGCAAGAAGGTTTCCTGTAACTGTTGTCGGAATTGCATAAGAAAAGAAACATCATTCATCGCAGGTAACTCACGACTAGTTCACAACTTCATATCCATGATTCGAAGGTATCTGAAGATTTGAAATAAAAACAAATTCTGTACCACTACAAATTATGAAGGGTTATTAGAGTCCTTGCGTAGTAGAGACCAAACTGTTTGCAAGTCTATATTACTAACTTTGTAGAGGCTAAATGAGTCCCTTCAGGGTCTTCGAATTACACAGAGTCGATGCGGCGGGTGTGTGAGAGAGACACAAAAAATGGATCTTGTCATTAGCTAGTTCCTCGTGTACAGTAAACGAAAAAATTGAAGGCGCTGTCAAGGCTGTGATATATATGTATATATATGAAAAACGTGTCCTTTCTTTAAGAAACGATGCCTTTTGTCTCCGGTAAAAATGTTAATATTAAAACCAAAAATACCATAAGTTGAACTAGATGTCTTTTTCCAGTTAGTAATTTAAATAGCCGGTTTCGACTCGGGATTTAACACTAGAATTACAAACCGGTCAAAATGGCCGGTTGCATCATATATTTATAACATATATATATACATATTAAATTTGTGAATACAATTATTTCGTTCTTACGATTCTAATTTCTATGTGTTATACCTAAATATACGAACCAGTCATTTTGACCGGTCAAGAAAATATCATGAATACCTACATGTTGTGTATTCCAGGAATTTTTATACATCTATAATTCCGGGAAGTTCCCGGAATTCTAAAATTCTATGTTTTCAATTTATTATGCGTAAATTTTTGTATATGTAATATATAAAATTTCAATTTACTATTATTTTTTGCCGTGTATAGTTGCAAGCTGCAACACGCACTACTCTTTATGCTATGTTGATACTACTCTTTATGTTATGTAATTACAATATTTGAATGAAATATATTTTATTTTATTTAAAATTAAATTATCTTATGAATTTATAGTTTAATTTCTTGAATTCTACTATTTTGTTTAATTAAACAGACAAACCGGTCATTTTGACTGCTTGGTAGAAATAGGTGTATGGTAAATCTTCATAGTTCTAGTGTTAAGAACAGCAGTCCAGTGGCTACCAACTCTCGAACTGCCTAAAACTAAATAACAGATCAACTTTTTAACAGTTTGGAAATCATTTAAAAAAAAAAAAAAAATAAATACAAAATAAGTACCACTTATATGACCAGTCTCTGGTTCACTTAGGACGAGTACGTGGTGAAGACTATACTGTTGGTTGGACAAGGAAGCTGGGTGAGCCCCAAGGGTTCATACCTGAGTGTTAACATGTTAAATAAAGTCTACCACAGCTGGATGGAGATTTGAACCTTATGCTACACCTACATTGGATCCGGTGAGATACTATAAGACGTCGCTAGCAAACCAAATGACTGAAATATATCGAGAGTTATAACATTTGGTTCTTTAAATTTATAAAATTAAGATTATTTTTAATACATTTATATTTTACTATAATGTATAGTAAAATATGTATAATGTATACACCCCAGCATCGTATGTGATATAATCACTTCGCACCGAATCGGATCCAATGTAGGTGTAGCCTTAGACGGCATGGTGACTCAACAATCTTTAACTGAGCCACTCTGCTCCTCTTGAGAATCTTCAGATACTACATTGTACTTTCATGAAATTTTCTATTAGCAGTAGAGTATCGATGCTTTACGTTTTTCTTAGTCCTCTCTTGAGCAACAGAAACACTTCTGGGATTAGTTATAATTTCGTTGAGATTCAAGATTGTATGAAATATGTCAAGGTGTTTTTTGGAATTTAATTCATATCTCCTTCGCAAATTTTCTCCATCAAAAAGTTTTTATAGAGCAAACATAAATATTAAGGCTTATTTCAAAACCTTCTTCCTCTTCTAGCACAGTACAATTATTTATATATTTTTATTTGAAAAGAAAAGATATGTCCAGGACCGGGACTCGAACCCGGGTCTTTCAGATCGCTAGGCTGGAACTCTACCATTTGAGCTATCCTGGCCCTAATCAAGCACGCTTCTCGGTCGTGGTCATATCTTTTCTCTTCAAATAAAAATATATTAAAATTAATAACAAATAAAATAAAATAAATTATTATAGTTATTTATATTTTTTATGTTTTATCTAACCATACTTTCTAAACTAGTAACATCACATCCTGTCAAACTAACGACCTCATTAAGGAGCCATGATATTAAATATGATAGAGACATCTCCATTTTAGACCAAGGTCATTAGCCACAATAACGATATTATTACATTGCCTCTGCAAGACTTGAAAATATCAAGCTACGGCCGACCTATTCTTCTCGTAGAATATAAAGGGGGTGTATCATTTGAATAGGCCTGGGTCGGATGAGTATAGAGAATTTTCTATTGTCAGGAAGTCTCAAAGACCTCATTCTCCTGGAGATATCTTTAAGGTGATTAGAATATAATAATATTTTAATTACAGATTCATTTAGAGATATAATATTTACACTCCATAATCGTCTGTCTACAATTTCCAGTGAACAGATCAGGAATATACGAGTTTAATAAAAAAAATCAGAAAAAGAAAACAAATATAGGCTATTTAATTGGAATAGAGTATATTTAACTTAGAAATTAATTCGCATAAGGCGGTTTTTAAATAATTAAATATTAAGGTATTCATTTTTGTATTCGGCAAATATTTCGGATTACTAAAGCCAATACAAGTCATTCCACAGGATGAATTTCTGTATTACTTTACCCGTAAAATAAAAGAAATCAAGTAATTGGGAATGATATATAATCTCATATATATAAACATTTATATGTTACCCAAATTAAACATATAACTATATATTTTTTTCAAAGTTATATGGTATATCTGTCAGTAAACATTTCACTATATTTAATGTTATAAGTATACTTAATTAATACTTAAATATATGAGTTGCTCATTTCCAAAACGGTTATCCAATTTTATTTCGAAATTGAGTTACTGTCAGCATGACAATCTATATAGTTTTTCCTATCAAATTAACCAAATATTAAGTAGCGAAACGTTCTTTAAACCATTCAAAATAAATCTCAAAGTTGTGAGAAATTCGTGTTTGCTTTCTAAACGTCCTTTATCCAATCCAATATGGCCACCACCTAACAGGAACTATTTTGTTTTCAAATGGTCCTCTACCCCACATTGTAATAAATGGATGTATTCAATATTGTTTTCAAAATGTCTCTTATGCCAATTGTAGTTGAGTAATATTTTCTTCTGTAATACTAATTTATACCTCTTTGTCCAATATTTCAAATTTGTTGTGGTAGACCTGCTGATCAGCTTGAAAAAAAAACTCGAAACTTTTGACGAAAGGATATGTTTTAATGCACCTTTGAAATTGATGGTTATTATACTGTTTTCCATACTATAGCGTTGAGTATTTTTAAGATTTTTCATAAGTGTGCACTCTCTTTTTAAAGCTAGTATTTAGCTAATTACAATTTTAATAGTTCAAGTTGTGAATTTAATCAAGCAACAACAGTGTTATACTCATTCATGATGGAATTTACATTCCAATTTACATTGAAAACTGCAAAGTCTTCGACTGGAAGACAGCCTGTGATGAGTTTCAGAAGAAACCGCAATCCTGGCACTTTAAATTTGCCAGTGCTAAAAGGTCTATAATTACTAAAAGCAATGTGCTCAACACTCAAGTCCTTGTCTCAGGAGAGCCCTTGTATAACACGAATCTTGGACAATCTAAAAAAGTCATAAAGCCTGGTTAGAAAACTAATGATTTTGAACTGCCGCTTCTTTTCCCGGGAGTGTCTGTCAAGACTCCCGAGTTTGCAAGATGTCAAGAATCTTCTTGAACTTCATTTTGGAGCAAATTGGGCAGATAATGAAGATTTAATCTTTTACAAAACAGTATTTTTGGAATGAAAATCCAGAAAATGATACTGTGCAGTCAGATTATGAAAACGAAGGTGGGCTTATGAAGGACGCGGAAGAATTATAAAAGAAAATATACATTCAGGACTATTCAATTACAATCATGTTGACAAGTTTATATTATTTAATAATAGTTTTATTAATTTAAGTTTAGACAAGAATAAACCTGTTTTTGTGAAGTTTTTTTTTATTCACACTGTCCCTTGTCCTTTATTTTTGATTCAAGCCGTCCCTTATCCATCTTTTGGTTTCAAAACGACTTTTATCCAAACATAAAAAGAAGAAGTAAATCAGCTGGTAAGTAATCATTTTTGATGACCTCGTTATCGATACATGTTGGAAGGAGGGGACTCTTTGTCAAACAATACATTTCTTAGGACAAACATTTTTTCAAATAATTTAGATAATTATCTTGAGATTTAACAAAAAAAAACCAGTTAGTAATAAATTTTTGAGAATCATCAAATCGACATATTTTATCCTTGCTACCTCTGTAAGCTACCACAATCGAAAATTTTTGCACAGGAAATTGTTGGGAGTCTCATCGAAACGAAGCTATTCCCGAAGATTCAGATTGATACTAATCAAGTGCAAAAATGGACCATGGATCCTGGACAATAGATATTAATTGTTATAATCGGATATGGAGAAAATTTATAGAGATATAGAGATTGTAGGAGGGAAAAGAATAATAATAGCAGTGTATCTTATTTTTTTTCAGTTCAATTCTTGTTATTTGAGATTTTTATTTACCGTTAGCCATTTACCAGAAAATTACTTTTGGTTTATATTTATTTTCAAGTTCTCATGTAAATACTGTATCATTCTTATACTGTTGCTCCATGACCAGATTTACATTCTATTAATTTTGTACACATCTTTCATATTTAAGGGAGGAACTTTGTCCGAGCAAATTTGTCCCAGAATAAATTTGTTTTCCAATATTTTTTTAATATATCCCAATAATAATGTAATAGAACATACCAGGTGGATTTAGAATCCAACTTAAACTAAACAAATATTAACTTAACAGGATATAGAAAAATTGGTTTTGAGTGTTATGTATTTGTTTCAGATCCAAATCCTTACGTCATTCCGTTAGAAATGTTTTTTTTCTTTCCCGATACGTCGGATTCCCTACTCGATCGATGATGATTAACAGGAGGATCTTGAGCAGGGTCGGATCCAGGGACATGATGCAAGGGAGATAATTGGGACGGGGACCGCCCTGACATTCTCGGTGACATTCAGGATGACAATGCCGCGGATCGGATCCCTCAGACAATGGCGCGGGACAATATATTATTGAGCAACTAGCAGCCATTAGGGGCATCGTTAACTTTTAACCCCTGATGACAATACCCAATGCATAATTCCCTGCAACTTTAATGCACCCATTGTGCCAGGAGGGCCGCTGGTCGTAAATATCTTAGCGCCGCACTTCTGATCTGGTCTTGTAGCCTCCATTGTTCTCCCGCCTAGTTCTCCGGATAGTCCCACTTTTGTTAGGCAACTTCGGGGCCTTCTGGTTCCCGCACCTGCTGTGCTGAAGCAACTTCAGCCAACCTCGTCTTTAATATTGGAAAAGGCTCCCTGTCTTACAAGAATAGTTAAAGGTACACAAAGAGGATGAACAAAGAAGAAATTCAAGATGAATAATGAGTTAACAAGAAGCAATTACAATAGCAACGGCTAATGAAACGATTTCTGCGGTCCGTGGTAAAAGACACCAGGTCTAGAAAATAGGCAACATTTTATGTAAATTGTCATAAGTAAAAACAATATTTTCAAAAATAAGCTGTGGGGTTGTAAAGTTGCTAGGTTTAGTAACGAACAAATTCCTAAAAAGTTAATAAACGCTGTGCCGTCTAGGAAGCGTCTGAGGGGTAGGCCGAGACGCTAGTGGGAAGCGTTAAGTTTGTTAGCAGAGATTGTTGATATCAGCGTCGAGCCTTCGGGTTTTCAAAGCCTTTGTATTATTATCATAAGTTTTTTTTTTAAATGGACTCTACAGTCATTGAAGAACCTTGACCTCTGCTAATTTGTTCCGCCATTTGCCTCTATCCACCGCAAGGCGCATCCAGCGGTTTATCCCGATCGCCTTCAGGTCACCCTCCACATCGTCGAGCCACCTAAGACGGGGCCTCCCTCTTAATCTTGAACCCTCATTCGGTATCTCTTACGTCATCCTTCTTGGAGTTCTCGTTAGGTCCATCCTCTCCACTTGCCTCAACCATCGTAGTCTTTTGAGCTGGATGACTTTTATTATATCAGGCTCATCGCGTAGGTCCCTTACCTCTTTATTGGACCTGATTCTCCACTTGTCTTCCACTCTGATAGGTACAAAATATTTACGCAGGACTTTTCGTTCCCATACTTCAAGGATCCTTTTGCAATTTTTTGTCCAGGCCTCGCATCCGGAAGTCACAATTGGTCTTACAATTGTTTTATATATGAGACACTTTGCACAATATTTTCTGTATGCCAAATAGACATCTATTTACCGCCGCTATTCGTGCCTTAACATCTTTATCTACTCTGTTCTCATACGTTATCATACTGCCCAGGTACTTAAATTCGCGGCATATCTTGAAGCTCCAGTTCCCTACCTGTATTTATTCTTCTTTCATTTGGGCATCTCTTGATACATGTAAACGCTCTTTTTTCCATTAATTTCCAGGCCTAGATCTCTAGCTTCCCTGAGACATTCTCCAAGAACGCCTGCAAGTGCTGGTGCCGTTCGGGCTATAATGAGCACATCATCTGCATATGCTAGATGTTGTGTTATACGGTTGTAAATTGTGCCTCCACCTTGCGTTTTTATTTTCCTTACGGCTCCTTCTCAGACCAGATTGAGCAATACGGTTGATAGTGGATCTCCTTGCCTGAGTCATTTTCCTATTTAGAATCTTCGAGAGGATTTTCCATTTATCATCATATTACTGTGTGTATTTGCCAGAGTCATTTTAACCAGCAGTGTTATTTTCTTTGGAGCTCCCAGCTTCTCAAGACACTCGTACATTTTTTCCCTTTTCACTGAATCATACGCTTGTCGGAAGTCCACGACAGATGGTGAAGGGTAATGTTGTTTTCGTATGTCTTCTCCAGCATTTGTCTCACTGAAAAAATCTATTCGGTGGTTGACCTTCCCGGTCTAAATTCACACTGGTAATCACCCACAACAGTTTCTGACCAGTTTGTCAATCTTCTACTAATTGCTATCGACAAAACCTTATATACCGAATTCAGTAATGAAATACCCCTATAATTGTCACATTCCGTTCTATGACCCTTTTTGTATATTGGGAAAATTAAAGATTCCGACCATTCTTCAGGTACTTTTTCATACTTCCAAACATCAAACATTATATTGTAGATATCTTCTTTTATCTATTCCCCGGCGTTTTTGAGCATATCATTCTGGATACCATATATCCCTGGCGCTTTATTATTTTTGAGCTGTGATATAATTTCACTAATCTTTTCCATTTGAGGGGGGATATCTGCTTCTTTTAAGTCCTCCACCTCGCTTTGTACATTTGCAACCACCCTTTCGGCATTCTCCACTCCCTGGCCATCCCCTAAGATTTCCTGAAAATGTTCTACCCATCCCTCCAATATTTCTCTTTCGTGACCTCGCATTCATTGTCATACCAGTCCTTATTTGATATCTTGGTTCTTAACCCAAGCACCTTCTCTGCAGTGTCTCTCAACACTTTCTCAACTTTCCTCCAAGTATAATTCCAATCTGGTACCTCTCCCACTTGTCCTTCATTCATTTCGCTTATCCTTCTCTCCTCCAATTGCTCCATGTATTTTTTCCACACTTCTTCCTTTTTTAGTTTTTCTGAAGCAAGAGTTATTCTCTTCACTGTCCCTTGCCGGGGCTTTGCAGCTAATCTCTACTATATTTCATCAAAACCAGATGGCGGTCACTATTGGTGGTGCTCTTCTATAGCTTCGCACATGTGATGCGTGTCTTGTATCCATTAATACGTGGTCTATCTGGCTTTCGATTGTTTGATCAGAGGATCTCCATGTGCTGTCTTATGCGGGAAATAAGTGCTAATCGCTCTTAGACCTTTATCCATTGCAAAACTGACTGTCCTCAGTCCATTATCGTTTGATTCTAAATCCAAATTGCTAATACTTCCAATTATTTGTCAATACCAACCACAATGTGGACAATTCCCTTTAAGCTGTTCTTTTGTACGGGTAGTAAGACATATCTGCCCACATGTTTTGTCTATCTAATGTATTTTATTATATCATTCCATGCATTAATCCATGTATTATTATTCCATGTATAAACATAAAAACAAAACAAAATATTTCTTTATATGCGAATTTATTTTCTTGCGCGTTAAGTTTTTGCCTAAACCCATAAGATACTCATTTCAATTAAATGGTATAAAATATTCTAATAATATGCATGAAATGTTTAAGGTGACTAAAGTACATAGGTTGATAAGGATTAATACTGTACTCATCTAAATAGCTTTCCACAAACCCCAAGTTACGTTATCAATTTTTTAGAAGATAAAACGAGTAAAGTAAGCTTTCCTAGAAATAGGAAAAGGAATATACCGCCATGCATTGTTTCATTATATGCCAAAGGGATTAGACAGCGTCTTCCATGAAACCTCCCAGGAGGTTATATTTTTTCCTACACTTCCAACAATGATTGTTATCAATTTAATCAATTTCAACATAATTTAATCTATAAATCTATAAATCTATATCTATAAATTTAAACAAAACCTTGTCAAATTATATACCTAAACCGTCCCGATGAATCATTCTATATATTGGTGAAAACCGCATGAAAATCCGTGCAGTCGTTATTGACTTTACCGCGAACAGACGCGGCCAAAGACTTTGTTTTGTAATATAGACAGATAAGAAGCGTTGAGTGAAAGGTTGTCCGTTACTCTCAGTAGATTAATGTGTGAAGGAAAACATGAATAATACAATAGTACTCTTCCTTGCTTACAGCGATCTGTCTTTTAATATTTAGGCAGAAGCAGGGTATCAGAAGAAATCAAATAAAACTCGATGTTGCCCCCAAATCGATTTCTCATAATACCGGTAAGGCCTAAAGAAGATTTTGCAGATTGATCCATTTCTGGTTTATACATAAACTATGACATGGCCTAGTACGAGGCATTCCCTCGATAAATAAACTGTCCCCTTGCGGTACATCCAGGCACGATTAAATATTAAGGTACTTTTGATTCCGATCCTTATTTTAACCATAACAACCACAGTTACGTCATTGTGTTTAATAATTCAAAGTTTTTTCGTGTTTTTCTTTTCGCAAATAGAACACTGGGCCGTTGAGGTATAATCTCTTTAAATTATGCATTGCCTCTGTAACCTTGGAACATCGTCAGGAATGAGCTGTAGAGAATATTCTATTCTCTGTTTATGTGAGCTACCAACGTTGTTATGGACCAAACCGGGCTAACAGACCTTCGAGTTCTTTATAATTATGGGTGCTGTTGCCATTATTTTAATTCTGTAAACTTCACATTATCATGTCATTTAATTAAAAAAAAAAACAGAACATTTGTATAGGAACCAAATGTGTTACTTTTTATAACATCACTTTATCTGCGATATGGCTAACTGTTCATTTCTACAGTGGGCGTTCTAAATCTTCCAATACAGATATAATTAGGATAGGGAACAATAACGATTACCTGACACCGCACAAGCATGTGGCCGCTATTTTACGCCCCCTCGTAAGGACGTTATAAACCAGGATTTTTTACTCCCAGTATACGAATCAAGATATTCAGCTTTGTTATATGCTTTTTAAAAATTACTGCTAGAATATAAAAAGTACTACATATATAGTACCTAAGTACTGCTGTAATATTTCGATTTGCCTAAACTAAACTATAATATTATTTAAAGGTTTTTTAAATAATATTATATTATATTTTTAAAAGATGTTTACCTCCTTATTTTATTATATTTTTATTCATAATGTATAACAAATAGTTGAAATACAAAAAACAAAATGGAAATAAATAATGGACTACTCAATACGATGATAATTTTTTTTTTAAAAGTGTAGTGCATGTCAGAGGCTTTGCTGTTTCCAGTTTTTCTCTCAATTAAAGAAACCCACTTTACAGAGGCTGGGTGAGCCTCAGGAGGGTCTGAAGATCCCGTGACTTTTAACAGCTTAAATAAATTATCTGCCTAAGCAGCTACTCAGCACTGCCCCCATTCACAATAAATGTCAATAATGAATTCATGAAATATTTAACTAAAATAATATAAATCCATGGAATGATATTAAATATTATTCATAGTTAAGAAAAAATAAATTTATATTGATTTAACTAATTATTTACCATGCATATAATTAAAAGAGTAATTCGGATAGCCTAATTTCCGTTAAAATGAATATTTCAATTATCACTAGTGAAGCTCTACGGGTAGTGTAAATATCTTCACAGAATGTTCTTGTTACAGATTTTTCTTTATTATTTAATAACATTCTAAAACCTAAAGCAGTCTCTATGTGTCATCATTTCTTCGATAATTTGAAGTGACTCATATGGCCCCTATATTTTTTTAACAGTTCAACAAATAACTGAAAAAATCAATTTCTTTAATAAATACACATCTTAATATAGGAAAAGGCTCGATGCCGTTCAAGAAAAGTTAAATGTATACAAAAAATTATATAAAACAAAGGAATTCAAGATGGTTTGTGAATTTAGGAGAAGTAATCAATTCAAGCAAGCATTCCTATTGTAATGATGGTATTAAAATTCTATTATTAACCATTGGAAAATTTTTAAATTCTTAAATTTTTTTATTATTTTAACTTATATCATTATTCCCAGTAAACTTCAAGTTTAAAGATAAAACAACTCAAAATATGACATCATAAAAATAGATGTTGGAAATGGAATATCAGATATGTCGTTCCTCAATTAAAAGTTTCAATAGCTTGTGGAGGCTTAGCTCAAAAATGTTATCCGTTGAGTTTTGTCGTTGTTATTTTTATATATCTTAAGCTCTTAGATCTATTCCTTGTACTAATGTGGTCAAAATCAGCATTTTGGAAATTTCCGTGGGTCAATGCACACCAACCGTACCGTCTTGCTATAAACTTTGATTTCATATCAATAAATACAAACTATTTTCGGCCCTTGAATGAACTTCAAAAGGACAACTAATACAAATTTCTCGTGGTTTTCATAGCTCGAATGACATGAAAGGGGATTCGCTGGCAATCTGAAAACAAGGGATCGAGCCAGCTACCTATCGTCCAATATAAATCACCTGTTCGTTAATTATTCTTCCACTCAGCAATAAATAACACACTCCCCCCAATTAAAGATCCATAACCATCGATCGCCGTTCTTTGTAGGGCAGCGAAATAGAATCAAAAAGGGCCTTGATGATACATTCACTGAGCTAGGAATGAGGGATAACTTCAGATGGCAATTGTCTTACGTGCATCTATTTACATACATCTCCGTTAATAGGATCATTAAAATTGTATTTACATAGACAATTGCATGTACAAATATTCAATAATGGACAGATAAACACTGGCAAAGAAGGAACCATTCATTTAATCAAATAAAAAATAAAACACTGTAATAGTAAATAATACACTTTCATATTTAAATTTTCATTAAAATAAAAAAGTAATTGAACAAAACTGTATAGAATTAATTATTAATAAAATAAATAAACAAAAACGGTATCAGCTCCGGAGGTTGTCGCTTCGAGTTAATTCATAACGAGTTTTAACATTTTATATGAATAAAATTAAACATATAAAATTAAAACATTAAAAATGAAACAAATAAAAATCTAAAACTGGTTGCAACTCTAATTGAAGCGACAACCTGCGGAATAATCACCCATTTATTACGTAGTAATAAAAACTATTTTATAGGTCCAGTTGTATACATTAGTCATTACAATGGTTCGTTGCTACATTAACCACTATGGTTATTGTTATTGATTAATACCAGACCTTTATAATGAATGATTTGAAACCTTGATCTAATTTTGGAAAAATATTTCGTAATGATACTTCAGTTAGCCTAGTGGTGTATCAAATGTTTATTATTTAAAACATTCGGAATAAACATTTTACTAAAGCTAAAATGAATTTAATCCTCTTCCATGATGATACTATGTGATAGTATCAAGTAAATACGGAGGAAGAAAAACATTATAAAGAGAGTGTAATTTTTAGAGTGTATTAAGGGGAGTAGTAGGGATTTCATTAAATTTAATCGTTTGCTCTATTTGAAGTAATGAATGCCTAAATTGCCCGAGTCTCCTCTAAGGAAGTTTTAATTAAATAAATTCTTTGATCATTTTTTTTTTCATTTCTAATAACCATTAGCCTATAATGATCATTGCTCAACTTGTGTTGACGACGAACAAGCTTTTTAGAAATTAAGAGTTAAATCATGGGCACCATGTTATATTTTATTTTATTAAATATGCTCCTGAGTTAGTAGATTTTCTATAAACCTTACGAAAGTTAATTTGTTTGAAGTAATTTAAATTTTTAACCTTTGAAAACTGGATCAATAAATACTTCAACCCCAAGCCGAGGGCTGTAATGCAATGTATCGTGTAACCATTCCATCAATATGTCGGTCAACACCTCGTGCGCTCGAAAATTTCCCTCCATTTTCATTTAATAACCCCCATTTTTAATGCTAATTTAATTGTCCTTGACTCTCAATATAAATATAAAAGAATCATAATTTACAGTTCTATCATTCCATCATATATCGATGTGATTTTAAGGAAGTATTCATCTATACATAATACCATTGTTATAGTATATATCTGTTTTGTAATTATTTAATTCTTGTTAATTTGCCACGGAGATGTACTTCTGAAGATGGCAGCCGGAATATCTAGGCGTGTTAGGACACATAATAAAGTAGTTCGAGAAATAATAGGTACTCATAATACCATTCTCGAAAACATCACCACAGAGTGGATTGGCCCCGTAGTTAAGGTTGCTAGGGGAATGACAATTTTAATTACAATAATAATTATTCTGCAGGTTGTCGCTTCGAGTTGAATCCCAACATGTTTTAACTTTGCATTCCGTTCCCCTAACGTAAATGCTAAAAATCCGTAGGAAACGTAAATACTAAAAAAACTAACTTGGAAAAAAGTACTGTAATTCGGTAATCATTTCATTTAGAAATGAATGTCTCAACAAAAATACGATTACCGAAATCTAATTATTACCCACAATTACGTCCCCTTTTCCATACCAAAGTTCACAATAACTGTATTTTTGGAAAAAAAAGTAGAATTAAAACAAATAAACTGTTAAAACTTATTGTAGCTCAACTTGAATCTACTATCTGAGGAACATCTGTATCTACTGTTATATCTGGCCCTGTATCGTTCGGTGCCCTGAAGGAGGAAGAAGAAGAGGCCGATAGAGAATTTCAAGGATTAACGAATAGAAGGTTAGGAAGACATGATAGGATACGGTCTCAATGAAGAAGTTGCTCTAGAGAGAATAACTTGGAAGATTTGATTGGAGGTAACCTCAATGCTAAGGAAACCCTAAATGAAAAATAAGCCGAGGGACATTCCAGTTGGACCTGCAAAACATTCAGGCCTCATCCAGCCTCTACAAATAAGTTATGCAAAACTAGACATTTAGGACAGAACTCAACCAAATCACCCAACTATTGGCTTGGAACACTCTCTAACACGTACTCAAAACAAACTCTTTGTGTTGTAGAGGTGTGCATGTTTATAATATGTTAAACACACACAATGGATACTTTTATAGTCACAAATCCTACACAACGGATAATAAAACACTGTGTCGTCTTTTAATTAAGGTACTTTTTCAGCATATTTACAGGCTTCATTAGCTTAATCAATGTATTATAACAGCTGTATTTTCCACAGAAAATTGTTAGCATTTTACAGGAATAGAATTTGTTTTAATATATTATTGTCCGCTGTTATATTATTGTAAAAATAAATAAATAAGTAACCCAAGGTGTTGAGTGTAGAACAACAGAGGTTGTGTTTCTAACAAAGGCTCCCTTTCCGAACCTGATGTTTGCTCTTGCATTGCTCTTGAGACCACTCCTCTATCGGAGATTGCCGCATTGGCTAGAAGCAATCAGCAGTTGGCCAGCCTGAGGCCTATTAGTGTGCTAATGCGACAGGTGTCAGCACTGCGCCATTACTTCCATCACCTGTCATTATTCTCTATTCTCCATATTTGCCATTTTATTAAGTAGAATATGATGGTCTAACATATAAAATTTCGAAATTACTGAAAAAAGTATATTAATAAATATATTTAAAAAATAAAATATATTTAGGTCTATTTTGAATACAAAAGTATAACAGGGCAGGTATTGAACAAGGATTAATCTTAATATCTAATCATATATTTATATAACTATGAACATGATTGTTTCAAATTAGCATTGCCATAAAATACTTCAAATTCTTCGGTAAGTGTGTCCTAAGCCGAGTCCATATCTTCTTCCCTCGATTTCTTCCAGTATTCAAGTGTTCCTCTCTCAAAAACACCCACCCACTATTGAAATTATTTATTTTTCTTTTAATGGTGATAATTTTTTAATATTTTTATTTTTAACAGATAAGATTTGTATTGGCTGGGATTCGAACCCGGGTCAAACACATTTCTAGTGCGGTGCTCTAACCATCTGAGCTACCAAGGCCGTATCCAAGCCAGACAAATCCATTCTCTTCACCCAATCCTATATCCCCGTGTTCTCGCAATTATTGCGATGTATATTATTGCATGCGAGCGGGATTAGAGATGCAGGCGACCCGGGTTCGAATCCCGGCCAAGATAAATCTTTTCTCTTCAAATTAAAAATATTTAAAAATTATCACGGCCAAAAGAACAAAAAATGAATTATAAAATATAAAATTGACGTAAGTCAACGAGATCCCAATTAAAGTAATGTTCAATGAATATTCTTCCCCGTGTATACATCGCAAACATTGCGAGAACACGGGGATATAGGATCGGTGAAGAGAATGGATTTGTCTGGCTTGGATACGAGCCTTGGTAGCTCAGATGGCTAGAGCACCGCACTAGAGATGCGGGCGACCCGCGGTCGATGCCGAATCCCGGGCAAGACAAATCTTTTCTCTTCAAAATAAAAAAACTTAAAAATATTATTATAGTTTCTTTGAGCTAGGGGGTTATTAGTCTCCTCGTATCGGTTAGTAATTGGTTTAGGTGGAGCCTCAGTAATCCTTTCAAGAAATATTACAATTATTCATTCCACTTAGTCAGATTCTAAGGTACAGGCGTTCTTTTACCTTTTAACAAAATACGGCTTAATAATGTTATTCGTTTGGTAAATCTATCTTTATATTTTTTTCTCAGGCCTATAGCTTCCTCAATAATTGTCTTAGAGCGATTCTCACTCCCATTAGCTGCATCAGCCTCGAAATCTTCCAGCAACCGTTTCCTAGGCCTATTTCTTCATCTTTTACCGTCTGGACGTTCTTCTATCATCTATTAGTTGGTAGATAGCAGATATAGACAGGCATAGCCAAACTCATATCAAAAGCTTATTCTTCGCCTAGACTCAAGATATGCCACTGCTGCAGTGTGTGAGTTAGCTCTTTATTGTTTTATTTTTATCAACATCGAATTCTTCTAGTATTCATTTTTCCATCTAAATTAGGATCATATGAGAACAATATTTCAACGAAGCTCTTTTATGTATACAGTTTAATGTAAATGAAAAAAAATATTCATAAGTATAATAGTCTACCTCCCGAATTCCAAAAATGGTTCGATGTTGAATTCTACCTAGAGTTCTTGGAGTTATTTATTCCCCCTTTTCATTATTTCTTGTATTTTAAAAAGATTTTTTTCTCTTCCCTACTTATTGAATTCACGAAGCAGGAAAACTTGTTAATTAGGGCAAAGAGAAATTTGAAAAAAATAAACCAAATCTATTCGTTTCTGCCTTTTCATAACGCGTAAGCTTTGATGAAGAAATTCTATTCAACTTAATCGATTATGTTTCGGATGATCAAGGAGAACATTTTTGAAAATTAAAAAGAAAGGTTTTAATCGGTCTATGTCATCTATTAACTCAACAAATATAAAATATTAGCCGAATCTAACAGAAATATATCCATCGCAAGACAAATATAGTACCATTTTTTTCTGGCATTAAAGAAAAAAAATAGGTAACAAAAATAATATTGTTCTGGATTTCGACCCAGTTATTAACTGGTGAGTTCTGTACAGGTTCTTACGTCAACTATAGAACTTAGTGATTAGAGAATTGTATAAAATTTAAAGCTGATAAAGTATTCTATGTTCATAATCACATTTTAGAATATAAGGCGTTCAGGATCAAAAGAGCATAACTCAAACTTTTCAAAAATTTGACACTGTTAGCTAGATTGTCAATCAATTTTGTATAATATACTTTTCCGCTATATTTTTCATGGTTTTGGATCGGTTCTGAACCTGGATGAAGCATATTTTTTTTTTACAATATTTTATCTTATTAGACGCTTAGGATCAAAAGCAGATAACTCCGAAGTTTCAAACATTGACAAGACAAAACATTTTGTCTAATATGACAATTTTATGCTCACATCAGATTCAGAATCGGACTAATACCGTGAGAAATATGGCAGCCAAGTGTCACGTTATACGAAATTCCTTGAATAAACTAGCACATAATGGATTTTTTTAATTCTGGAATAATCCGTTTTTGATCCTAACAATCTTAAATGATCAAATTTCTTCAATACCCCATTTTCAAGGAAAGGTCTTAGTGAAATGATATAGTATGATTGCACACCCTAATGAATGGTAGGTTAAGTATATACTTCAACTGTTAGAATTAGAGCAGCTTAGGAGTATATTTATCTCCATTAAATTAAAATCTTTACCTCATGGAGACACAGAACTCATTTTATCGAAGTGGTTTTTCTGAAGAAAAAACAAAAAAAAAGGATTAATACTTGAAAATCTCGGTGATCTCTGGGAGAGACACTGCGAGGACAAGCGGGTTATAGCTTTGTGCTTGAGCGTTATGAAGCCGAGCATTCTTAAACAGGGCTCTTTGTCACTCCCGTTGAAAAAGAAAAAGGGAAGAAAGAAATATGTCTCCTTAAAAACTTTACAAACCACCGCTTCCCGCCTCCGGCGACTTTAAAAGCAAAAAGTTTCCTTTTTGTGGGGGGGGGCTAAAAGACCCGCTCGGCTACAGCTGCGATTATCAACCCAGAGATAGTAACTAAATTTTAAACGAGAAAAAATCCTCATGGCGTTATAACGCCCGCTGTAACCCGGCAAAGCTCTGGATTATTAGGAAAATCGGCCTTTGCGATGGGAATTATGGATCAGGGATGTAATGATCATTTGGGAAAGTAATGAAGGTAATTATTTTTTACAGTTTTGCTACCTTCATAAACGAAAATAACAGTAACTTTTGTAGCCCGCTTTAATCTCTAATTTCGGCCAGGGTGCTAATTTATTATGAAAGACTTTATCGTTTCTAAACTGAAGACATGGAAGTGGTAACTGTTGGTTAACCTTTTTTAAATTTATACTTTATATCTTTAAAGAGATGATGATAGTTGTTGCTGTCAGAAATATTATGTATATATATCTTCAGCCATGGTGAATGAGCGGTTAAGTCGAATGTTGTCCATGATGAGTTTCTTGTACTTAGGGCAGAGGAATCTTGTTATTCAGGTAGTGCATAAGGGATTATTCCCGGCATTAGCTTGAAATGGAGTTATTGCTTATATTAAAACTCTGTATCAAGCCAACAACTACGAGAATGGCACGAGTTAACTCTCTCTGGACAACATTTGACTTGACCTCTTATTCACCGGGCCTGCAGAAATATATTTGTTTGATAGTATACGTTTATTATGCGCAACCCATCATAATCGGTTTATTTATAAATTTTACAATAGGAATATGTGTATTTAAAGACTATAACACATGTTTATACCGGATTTTCCATTCTCTCATCCCTTTCTGAACCGTACATTTTTTTGAGGATTCTTCTTTCACAAACGTTAACAAGCTGCTCATTTTTTTTCTTCGGGACCCAATTATATTTTCGCAGTTAAGATTCTTCAATCAATGTCTTGCGCGGCATCACGTTTTTTATTTATGTAAGAATCCAAGTAGAAAGATCCTTCTACTTCCTCGAACTCATAATTGTGATAAAATTTAAAAAAACACATTTCCATAAAACACAAACAAAATTCGACAGCATCGTTATTGTGACATTGGTTCATGCCTATGTAGCATAGTCTATATATTAAAAATGAATTTCCATTTCATTGCTAACCGCAAAACTCGAGAACGGTTCGACCAATTCGGCTGATTTTTTTAATATATTTTTTCAAAGGCACAAAGAAAGTTCTTATGGAGAGTAACTTAAAAGTGACGAGGGAAACCTTGAAATGTTCGGAATTATTTCGGTTTTAGGCCTGTATTTCCTAATCGGTGTTTTTTAGGGAAAAAACATAAATAACAAGTTTTAAAGAAGATGAAATTTGCTACAATTTGATTTCAAATGCAGTTCTGTAAGTTGCCATTTTCTTGCTAACCGCAAAACTCGAGAACGGCTCAACCGATTCGGCTAATTTTTTTTTGGAGAGAAAAACCGTCAAAATGACGAGGGAAATAATAAAAACAAATTTTTTCTTTTCCCATACAAACCAGTCTGTTCCCAGCTGTCAAACATTTGACGTCAAAAAAAGCAAAACATAGCCGCGTTAGTTATTAGTAAAAGTTTATTATATAATAAAATAATATAAGTTTTTGTGTAAAAATAAAACTTTTCTGTTTAATTTTCTGATCAAGGCCAAATATATCATAAAGCAGGTTCCCTATTGCCGGTGACAGATGGCAACTATAAATTCCTGCAAATGGAATAAATGGGCAATAAACCTGAAGAAATTGATCGGCGTTGTGCAAACTTTGTTTCATCAAAAAATCAATTGATTTCATTGTTTAAAACTACACTGGATCATATGCCATCTGGTAATCATAAAATAGTAATCAGAGCTGATAAAACTCCTGTAGGAAAACATGCGAGATGTTTCAATGCACCAACAATCAAAGAAGTTTCCATTCTTTGGTTGGTGAAAATTTGGAAGCCCTTTGTTTTAGGGTAATAGGGCCGAACAACGTCTGCCGGGGCAGCTAGTCGAAAATAAAAATAATAATTTACTTAAATAGACCGATTAAAAAAAATATGATTATAATTTAATTCTTTTATTTAAGCTTTCTCACACCCATTTTAAAAACCACTGTCTTAAACTCCGTTAAATTGTCTAGTGCTTCCAATTAAGCCAAACTAAAAGTTTGTAGTGGCTACCTGATATTTCTAAGAAATTTACAAAAGTATGTATTTATTCTTAGCTTGGGAAAAAAAAATGTTTTTCTTTGTTGCTGGGAAAAAAATACACCCATACATAAGTATCATACGGTTGAAACCACTAATGTATTAAAAAAGCCGATTTGTTTTATAATGTCACTGTATTTATTTAATATCCTTATTCACTGTACTAAACGGGCATACCTTTTGAATTGTATAACATAAGATTAAGAATAAGGTAAAAAGTAACAAAAATGAGAGCCATTTACGTATCTTTTTGTATTTGTCGAGCATGTTTGTGCATACATCGTTAAGGGCACTCCAGGAGAGGGGGCATGAATGCTAAATTAATGAAAGAAATTAAAGAGGAATAAAAAGTGGAAAATACAAAGATAGTGTAAGAGCAGCTTAAGTCAGTAAAAGGAAATCTGAATTAGGAGATTAGAAGGGCTTGGGAACACTTAACTCTCTGGTTTTATTTATAATGTCAGCTCCACTTTTATTTGTCGGCCCTAAAACATTTCTTATTCAAAGTTTAATTATTTTTATCGGCCCTTCTTGCCGGCGCTATCTTATTTTAATTTCTTCTTTCCCCTTAATAATATTTCAGGCTGCCTCTCACGCTTCTAAATACCAGCGATGAAGGTTGTAATACCCCTAGCTTGAATAATAAACTTTATCTTACAAAGTATGTATTACAGTATTCCAGAAAAATATGAGTATTAACTGTTATGTAAATTTCATTATGAAAATATAATCAATTAGTTGTTTTTTTTTTGTTTTTTTTCTTAGCCCCTTTGGGTTTGAAGGTTTCTAAGTAGAATTGAAGATAGGATGGAGAGGTATCTCTTGTACTGTACGATGTACATTTTAAGTGGTGGATGAGAAGGTGGAAGGTTCTAATTTATTTACTTATATTTATTAACTTTAGATTTTTCCGGCAATGGGGCACCGTGTCCTTTTCCTTTTATTTGTTTATTTTATTAATTTCTCAGTTCAGGCTGAGACTTTGTACGTGATCTTGCCACGTTTGTGGCCGTCCTGATGGGGTGAGTGTCCGTAAAAGAGGGTTAGTACAATATTTAAGGCTGTCGAAAAATTTAATGTGTCTACGTTTAATGAAGTCTGTAAATGTCGGTATGTCGAGACTTGTGTGTAGGAGGTCCGTTTTTGTTTTGTTTAATGTTGTGTGTCTCAATATGCGTTGCAGTACGCCATTCTGAAACTGTTTTTCTCGGTTGGTGGCGTGATCTTACCTAATAGTGGTGCTCCGTAAAGGAGAGCTGGTCTTAGGATGCTCTTGTAGATGGTCAACTTGAGGCGGAGGGATAAGTTAGGAGATGTAAGCAGGTGGTTAAGTCTGTAAGACATGGTCCTAACCGACCTGAATTTCTTCTTTTTAATAGATTAGTTATTTATTTTACATAATCTAATTTAAGGGGAAGGTGTTAGCTAAGTATACGAGCGCTGAGCTACTGAGCAGTAGGTATCATCTACGAAATCGGCTGTGGCAGATGGATTATTCTTTTTGATAAAAGTATCGACCATGTTGTATCTGCAGACCCTCACGGGGCTCATTCAGTCTCTAGAAATTGGAGACAACGTATAAAAAGAAAAGAACAACTCATTGAAAATTGAATTTTACTTGAATTTGAACCGCATACTTTGTTCATATTATTAATATATTAGTATTGTCCTATACTTATAGGATATAAGTAAATCATTTTAACAACATTGTGCCCCATTACAAATCACCAAGATTCCTGGGTTCAGTGCACTGTTTCTACAAGGGTTGTGTTGGGTGGTAACTTGTCCGAGATCACGCTCAACCGCCAGTTCTATTACCATAATTAAGGATACGCACCTGATATAGGCTGGGTGAGCCTTAGAAGAGTCTGTGAATTCTTTAAGGTCTATCCATGGATGTTAACAGTTTTATAATAAATAAATAATAATAAATAATTTATCTGGATTTAAACCCGGGGACCTTCATTATAGCTACTCAGCACAGAACACTCCCTTATAGACCTATTATAGACTTTATCATCCGTATTATTAATCAAATCAATTTATTTATATGAGAGAAGTAAAAAACAAAGAAAAACCGTAGTTAGATATTTAAACAAAAATTAATATGTTTTAAAGAAAAAACAACGATAGGAAAACCACTAATAAAGAAAAAAATCCATGCTATATGATCGTTTCATACTACTAATGATTATTTTATTATAATTTATTGAACTTATAAATTATTTTTTACGCAAAACCACGAGGTGGATCATTGAATAAACCATAAATTAGGGATTGTATATAATTCAAATCAATTGTAAAATATAGATATTTTCGTGTAAATGACGGGTAAAATAAATAAATATGCGCAAATTTAATTACTGGAATGATTAATATCAAATGATTTGTAGATCGATCTCATTTATAGTTATTATAATAATATATTATTTTCTATCGTTACTGTCATAGCAGTGTGTTAGAGCTCTCGCGGTGCAGAGCCCAAACTGGTATGTAGGGTTTAATCTACGCTGGGGTAATAACCACCTTAAATGCATGGATATTGCAGGCTCCGAAGCTCTTCCCTATTTCATGTAAGGTGCCACGTTCCTATCAACCAGTCATGTAAAATTTAATTTAATTTAATTTTAAAATGTGTATAATGATTTAACTATGAATTTACATTTTTGATATAAAAACATATCATATACGCTTTGTTTTACAATATACTATATATGAGGAAGAGAATGGTCCGGGTAGAGGTCGGAAAAATTCTTTTTAATCTATGAGAACTATTTATTTTTAAACCTACATTTTGAATCACGTTAGTGGTCTTCTTCAGGGTCAAGGGTTGCCAATTGATTGCCAAATTATTATAGAAAAATTTAATAAATAATGGGATCAAGGGTTGCCAATTGATTATAAAATTATTGTAGAAAAATTTAATAAATAATTAACATCAGTATTTGTTTAAAAAAAAGTATAATTGTTCTTTGTTACTTATTTTACTAAACTTTGAACAATTAAGATTTCCCCTTCATTGATTTGTCTCATTCGTAAACTGGTATTAACGATAATTTCTCTCATTGCATTGGGGCCTCATGGTTCAGTATTGGACCCTATAAAACGAAAGCTGTTCTCAAAATATACCGTTGTTGTCCATCGTTGTTAACAACATTTGTTCTAACAGGATTTGGAAAGTACGTTCAATTCAATTTAAAATAATGTTAACAACGTTAAATTGACAAATACCAACGCTGGCATCACACTCGAAAAAAAAATCATGCACTCGCTTCACTAACTATACAGCACTTGCTCGATTGGAAATTAAAAAAAATCTTTTCACGATGATGATAATAATTATAATGGTAATTATTGGGCAGGTTGTCGCTTCGAGTTGAGTCACAATAAGTTTCAAATTTTCATTTGTTCCTATTTTAATATTTCCAATACAAATTATCATGAACTTTAGAATGGAAAAAGATAATTTAATTATGGGAAATGTGCATACTTCAGTAATCATTTTGTCAATAAATGAGCGTTACAACGAACATATGCCATCTATATTTTAAAATGTTAGTTGAAATTTTTATTTCTTGATGTAATGATTGCCGAAATCTACGCATTACCCATAATTACATTCTCTTTTCTATACTAAAACGAATAAAAGATGTTGTAACTCAACTCGAAGAGACAACCTGCGGAACCGATACCATTAAAATTGTTCGACCTGCGTTTAAAAGCGAAAAATCTATTTAATAAATATACATTTATTTCCTGGAGTATTATTAGAATCTTTAATCCGTGGTCAATCTAGTATCCTAACATAGGATATAGTGATTTATGTAATAATATTTAATGGTTCTTAAGATCTTATAAACTAAGATGTGATCATTAAAGTGATATTTCTAGCTGAAGCAAATCCAGAAGTACTTGGCCTTATCCGAGTTGTTTCCAGCTAATATCATTCGGGGAAGAGTTTTATCGAAGCAATATGTTGTGGAAGTTTGCCTCAAGTTCTTAGGATCTATTCTGTCTCGGTTCGGTCGAGAACTACTCCAGAAACACTGTTATATCTGCTATTTCACATCTGTTGCATGTCGGAACTTTTTTTTTGCGCACTTCTGGTGTAACTTACGATTCCTTAGTAACTATTGTTGAGTAAGTAACACAGACAGACATCATTACTTTATTCTCTTGCAAACAAGAGTTTTAATTTTTGTTGAAGCTCAGGTTATTAGAAAGTAATGTGAATTCGACTACATTAATACGCACGAATGTAAACTATTCGAAGCTAAACAATTAAGGCACCGGTTTTCATATTACGTTTTTATAAATTTTTTTTTTCTTTTTTCGTTTAATGTCACTTTATGATGATATGGCTTACCGGATAATTATACATAGGGATTCCAAAATTGTTCCTGTCCAGGTATGGTACCTTTAACGAGCACCTGACACCCCGCAGGATCGTGGTCACCATTTTATGCTCCCTCCAAAGAACAGCTCAACCACGTTTTTTTAACCCTTTAAAAAATCCTAAGACCACCTGCTGGGCTGAGAACCGCTATCTTTTGCATGATAGGTCATTATTCTAATCACTAGGTCCATGATATAAAATGGAAATACAACTATACTGATAATAAATGGTCTTGTGTTATTAACAATTTACATCAACTATCTCAAAAGAACATGGATTTCTCAATACTAACTTGAACTACCTTATCAGCCTCTGATCCTAAAATAGATTCTCCCAGTTAGCTGCTATTATCAAGTCCACCAATTAGATACTCATCCATTTAGATCTTTTTGTTATTATTTATATATTACTAATAATTTATATTTTTGTCAGTTAATAAAATGAATTTAAAAACAAAATTAAATTGTCCATATTATTGCCGAATTGAAACATGCCCAGGCAAGGTTAAATTTCATATGCAATGCATGTGGATAATTTGAACTTTGCCGTACCATCGTTTGATCTGGACAAATTTAGTGTCAGAAATAATATTTTTTATTTATATGAAATCAATTTACTTATTTACACAACAATTTTCCCATGTTTTTATCCCTTTATATTATTCCCGTCTTGTTATGATGTTTGAAAAAATAATTTTTTTTGCTTTATTTGGATCGGTACAAATAAACAAAATACAAAACAAAATACGGTATAGTTAGAATCATTAATTATATCTTTATAAGATATAAGTTCATAATACCTTATACACAAGACTCGGTGTATGCTATTGATTTTGCTAACTTTATTACAGAACCTATGTGATCGACCGAAAAAATTATTAGTGTT
This sequence comes from Troilus luridus, assembly GCA_964056705.1. Taxonomy (NCBI): domain Eukaryota; kingdom Metazoa; phylum Arthropoda; class Insecta; order Hemiptera; family Pentatomidae; genus Troilus; species Troilus luridus. Next base: position 30,252,169 of record OZ057416.1, read on the forward strand.
AATATGTTTTAAAATAATGAACCCGTCTGTCGGTCTGTTAATTTTCACGATCAGGTTTATCTTACCGATCTTGTTGAATTTTTGCACTAATTTTACAAAAGCTGATTTTGTTTTATATTAAGGTGGGTAATTTTTAATAGAAAGAACGAAGAAATAAAAAATAAATAAATAGGAGTCTACTAAAGCGGGAATTGATAATAAAAAAGATTTCCTTAGGAATAGCTTGTAGAGGGCTGTTTTATGTTAGGCCTCCTCGACAACTAGCGAAGCAATCGAGGCAGGCAGTTGGATGCAGGTACCAACTCCTCCGGAATTAAATTCCTTCCATTGTTTATCACTCTTTGTCTCAGTGTTTGTTAGCTCTTTTATTGTTGCCTCTGTTGTTTGTTCAATCCTTGCGCAACTTCTTGCCTTTGTTGCAGTTGCGAATAGATTTTCTCACGTTCTACTAAGGAAGGGAATGATGACATGAATTAGAACGAGAACAAGCCAATTACAAAATTAGGCTGGAACCTCCCATACAAAAGATTCTACTTTAAATCACTGGACCTAATCAAACAGAGAAATGTTGTACTCAAGAACCGTTCATTAATTATGTGTATCTAATAAAATAGCCACGACAAATAGTAATATATATTTTTTTTAAATCTATAAAATAATTTAAGAGGTTTCAACGGTTTGGTCGTGTTTCTCTCTCTCCTTATCAAAAACTGCAAAACAGGTCAATTAACTGAAAAGGCTGGTTAATTAAAACATTTATTGGAAAGAAATAGTGAGCCCCATCACTAGATCCGCCCACTCATAACATCTAATTAATCTCAATAAAATCCTATTCACATTCCTACTTTAAAATGGACCTGGTGCAGTAAAAGAGATTGTTCCATGTATCCTTGTTATATTATTTTCAAGAAAATAATACAAGCCAAGGGGCTACTGAAAAATAAAAACATTTATTTCTTTAAATTTTTATTTTATGAGATTGAAATGATTTACCCTCATATTGTTGGTTGGGTGTTATTATGTAGTAAGTTCCAAACATCTATGCACAATAATTGATGAGAGGACAATGTTATAACACTGCTCTGTTTAAAAGAAAAAATAATTATACGTATTTCTTAGCTGTAGCACAATATTTACTCTCTTAAACAAGGAAATAACTTTGCCAACCCTACCACTAACCTAAACCCATTGATATGTTTTACAGCAACCCTACTTTCTTCATTTTACTAATGTAGAACTTAAACCGCTGAAAAAAAGTGGATTAATAAAAGTGACATTGTCGTAGTAGTTGTTTACTTATTAGGAGGCGAGTACTGAATGTCCAATCTTAAGCTGGGACAGGAGCACTTGCAGATATTGCGACTTAAGGGTTTCCAAAGTTTTCAATCTCTCTTTATGCGTCTAAGTTGGAGTTCTGTTCTAAGTATCCTGTCATTCCTTATGAATATTTTATCATACTTAACAGTGCTCTACCACGAATAGAGAGAAATAGAAAGAGAGTGAGTGAGAGAGAGAGAGAGAGAGAGAGAGAGAGAGAGAGAGAGAGAGAGAGAGAGAGAGAGAGAGAGAGAGAGAGAGACTCTTCTGCTGCTTTATCGGTCATTATTACCGACAGCCACGTTCCCCTTTGTATTGATATTCCATCTTTATCCATAGTCTTTCCTATTTCCAAAACTCGTTATATTCCACTCTAATCTGAATATATGATTTCTAATGCAGGCACTAGAGGATAGTGATCAATGATCCTCAAGTTTTAAAATTATGTTATAGGTGGCATTCTATTAACAATTTCTCTAACCTCTCAAGTGACCTCATGAACACCTGGAAAAGGTTGAATGGGAGACAAGATAGGTTTATGGGCACATACTCAAAGCTTTGTTGAGGAATATACTCCAAATATTATTAAATCTCGAAAAAAATTACTATATTTTCTCTTAAAACTGCTATAAAAGATAATCCCAACAATAGTCAATAATATCAATAACCATAACAGCACTAATAACAACAATCCAAAAATCAATTGAAGCATTTCTCTCCTCCTGCATTTCTGGAGTACCAGTCATCAACTCTATCGTATTAGAAAAAGCTGGCCTCTTAGATGGGTTATCTTTTGCCTAAACAGTAACAGCAACGGAGTGACTATCGGAGTGACTCGTAAGACCTGTTGATCCAGTGAATATAATTTGTTGTTAGTTTGGAACGCCACGATGACTAATTAGGTTTTTACACTGCTTATTTATAACATCTCTTAACATTAAACTATCACATTATTACAAAACATAATTTTTTTTTAGTTTAATTTTTTATCACTAACAGTTTTAATCCATTATTCAAAAGTCAAGTTACTCAGAAATAATGCATAGTAAACAGATCATATCAAACTTAATTCTTAGTTACAATTATACTCATTCTTGTATTTCCAAAGTACAAACCAAACTAATTTGACATTTTTACCTTTTTCGACGTTAGCAAACTTTAGAAAAGAAATAATAGAAATCAGAAAAAGTTAGTTCAAATGGCTGAATAAATTGAGCATAGTTTGTCACTCTATTAGAATTGCACACTCGAAACATAAGGAAAATACTTGACACTAAATCATTTATTGCTGCCTCAATGAGCTGCAAACAAAGTTGGATCAAATCAAGGAAACAAGTGAGTTACCTATAACTCACCCAACTTAGTGTAAATTAATTACCCCAGCAGCGGGAAATTGCTTCTAAAATAAACGTCGAAATTCTGATTCGTGTTACATAACAAATATTTAGATACAATAACTAAAAATAATAACAGTTTTTAGGGAGCAGTCTTTTAAAACTGTGTACAGGAAGAAAAATCAATTGTTGAAAGCAGACCGTGCCATTTTATGGTGGAAGTCGAAACTGTGTGAAATCACAAATTATACCAACGATTTAATATAAATGATAGACCATTGCTGGGAATGAAACGTGGAACTGAAAATTTTCACATAAATGATTTCGAAAATGAAAAAGTACTTCTAAGTAAACTGCCAAAAGAAAGCGAAAATAAATCTATTTTGAAGAACACCCAATAAATAGTTAAAGTTTTAGAGGATTGAATCATATTTTTTTTTAAAATTTAAACCAAAGAAATTATATGTATTTTTTTTTATTGACCTACATATAATATATACATTTTCAAATTACAGTATCATAAACTGCATAACATATCATAGATGTGTGTAATAGCATTTTTGGAACGTTGAATTTTCACTATAAAGCACATCAACATTATATATTTATATAAACCTTTCATGTTTAAAATTAACACATATTGGTATTACATTAAAAAAAAAAAAACTGTACCACTACAACCCATGAAGGATCTTAGGTTCAGTAAATGGTAGAGACTGTTCTGTTTCTTGGACAACGGCTGTGAAGAGAGCTGATTTGTCCGCCGCAAGAATTCCCTCCTTATTTTGAGTACCCACTATATAGAAGCTGTGTGAGCCCTAGGAGGATCCTAGATCCCATGGGATACATCTCCGCCTGGTAACAGATTAAAAAAAAGCTGCGAGTAGCGGGATTTGAACCCCTTCGGCATGGCTGCTAAGCGCTCTATTTCTAAGCCACTCCGCTCCAATATGTAATATTATAGTTTCCAATACTAGAAGGGACTCGGTGATAAAACAAGGTCGAGATTATCATCCTAGGAACTAAGTTTGAACATTTGACGAACATTTTCTGTACAATTTGATTCCCCAGGATCACTAATAAATACTTACTACTGTACTTCAAATAATTAGCGAGATAGCTGCCATGAAGAAGGTTTCAAGATTGAAGCATAATTAATATTACATCTTTCTTTTTGTCATAACCTTGATAAAGCATGCTACACACGTATATATTGTATTGGCGTTTATTGGTTTTACTTACGTACTAATCAATAAAATAAATATTTTTTAGTTGAAATTGTATGCCATTTTCCTATATTTTATGAATATTTCGATTAACCAAAGCAAATTCGGATAACCAGTGCACTACTGTATTAAATGTGCATTATACATTAGTTTTTGTGTATAGTTTTATTATTTTTTACAAAACGTAAGCCCTAATATTATTCCTTTCATTTTAATTATTATCTTATATGTTATTATAGTCTTATGAAAGAGTTTAACGTTCAAATCAAAAAGTTTAATCAATCATGTCATAAAAATCCTATTTTTAATCATAAATCCAATCAATTGCATCATCTATAAACCGTATCATCGTTTAAAAAATTCGTATTACTCAAACAATCTTACATATTAAAATAAAAATTGTTATATGTGTTGGCCTTTTTTTCGGATTTTCTGAAGATACATATTGTTTGGTAAATAATTTATGTGTAACGCTGTTAAATATTCAATAATAAACAAAGTCCAGATGACGATAAAAAATAAATATATATTTATTCGTTGTAACATCGTCACAACACGGGTAGAGCATTTAATTTGCCTCTATTATTCATACTTCAGAGCAGGAATAAATAATTAAAAATATTAAGTTAATTATTTTATATTAATAAGGTTATATATTTTTTCAAAAACTTTTAACTAATTCATTTATACTGTATTATCACCTAGAAATATTAAATATTTAGTTTGCATTAATTAGGATAAACTCCTTTAATAATTAAAGATTCTTGTCGTTATATTCTGTTTTAGATACATTTTATAAAATAAAAGTTATAAAAATAGTATCTGATAGCAATCCATTTATGTAAATATTGTTTAACTTTATTTTTAATGTTTGTAATTTTTATTTTTAATGAGAATGCAACAGGAAAAATTGCCGAAGCTTTATTTTTTTGTAGATAAATTGCTTTTAAAATCATTACTTTGTAACGATTTTAACTAAGCAGTAGTCTTCTGGGACTAAAAAAATACAATATATATTTAACTAATCGATAAACATTTAAAATTTGACAGATTCTGTTGACAAAAGCATGCGTTGGTTACGTCTATAAGTTATTATAATGGACAAGGTCAATTTCCAATTTAATTCTTAAACATTAACCATATAAAAAAAAATCGAAATTAATATTAGAATTTAATTGAAAAATATCCCAAACAAATCCTTAAATCTCTAAAATGCTGGGAAAACTAACCTACTGACGTTTCTTCAATTCTAGCTTCATCGGGTCATAAATAAAAAACACAAGAAGATAAAGTGCACCAATTCGCACGTGTTTGTACTTTTAAGCAGGATACAGTTAATGTACTCGTAATCCAGAATAAATGTTGGAGTTGTGATAAGACTGACTCCAAAGCGTTCAATAACGAACTTAATTACACTAAAACAACTCTGCATTTAACATCATTATGTACTTCATCTATATATGGACTGATGTAGTAACATACAGCAAACTAAACTATCTTAGAAAAAGTCAGATGATCAAATCCAAGGGCTGGTTACTTAATGAGTTTCAAGACCGCTTCTCACTGGAGTTTATTTCTTTGAGTGGATCTAATACGAAATCCTCCATCACGAAACTACAATAATAAAAAGGTAGCTGATAGAATCAGAATCTTGTTTGTTTATTTATTTATTGTCACTTTCTGCTGCTAGGGATATTCGATCGATAATACAGTGGGAGTCCTAAATTTTGCCAAACCAGGAATATACAGGATAAGGATGTTTGACAAATGCCCGACATCGCACAGGTCCCGAGCCTAATACCAATATGTTTTAATTTAAAATATGAAAGGTTAAGATATATAATGTTGATGTGCTTTATAGTGAAAATTCAACGTTCCAAAAATGCTATTACACACACCTATGATATGTTATGTAGTTTATGATACTGTAATTTGAAAATGTATATATTATATTTAGGCCAATAAAAAAATATATATATAATTTTTTTGGTTTAAATTTTTTTTAAAATATGATGCGATCCTCTAAAACTTTAACTATTTATTTGGCGTTCTTCAAAAGAGATCTATTTTCGCTTGATTTTAGCAGAATACTTAGAAGTACTTCTTGATAGCGCAGTTTGCCAAACCAGGAATATACAGGATAAGGAAGTTTGACAAATGCCCGACATCGCACAGGCTCGGGACCACCATTCTACACCCCTTTCGAAGAACTGTAGAACTAAGAATTTTTGCTTCATATAAAAATTTCGTATACTACCAGCCGGACTGTGAACTCGCGTCTTTGGGCATGGTAGATTGTTTTGCTAACTGCTACACCACAGGTGACCCCAATTTACTTATATTTTTTACCCCCGCAGGCGGTTCGAACTCCCGATCATGCTCATATACGTTTGTTATACTAGCAACTATTCCACAGGTCCCCCCTATCGAATTTTGTCTTAATTGTCCTTCAGGATAATACTGAAATTTATAATTTTCAGAAAAGATTTTAAATCAGAAAAAGTCTGAAATCACTTAACTTATGATTACTACTCATTGAAGCATTTACAGCGATGTTATGGTTCGGCAATCATTAATAAGGAGGTTCTGGCACACAATGAAAGTTTTAATTTTGCTAACACAGAAGATTGGATGAACATCTGTGTTAGGGAACTGCTTGGATTCAAATCGAATCTTCCCTCTGGATATATTTTTATTATAACTTTATTAAAATTGGATCATAAAAATCGAAGTAATTTTATGCTGTTTGCGAAAATACTTTAATCAGGAGCTAAACTATTTTTTTTATTCAAGCAGTAATTTTTTACGACATCAAAGGTAGGTATATAAAATCCATGATTTACGGATGGAGCCTCTTGGCCCATATTGCACCGTATAAAGAAACCGACATAAACCCCTTTGTTATAAGAGATTTAGCACGGACTCATAAATAAGCTGGAGGACACGGAGATTGTCCCCGGGAAGAAACAATAATTTACCAAGGGGGAGAGGACTCCTTCCAAAATGCAAGTATGGAAGTCCCTTCTTATCTTGATGAGTTGATCCCGTCATTTAGCAAAGTAAGTTCATTCCTAGTTCATAAGAATAATTAGTGGTTTGTAAAAAAAACTGTCACGATTATCTGAAATCTCAAATTAAATCATCGAACCCGAATTTGAGAATACTGTATTTTGACTAATTTTTTCATTTGTTTCTTGCCTTCTGGTTTAGCATAGAATAAAAAATAAAATATCTTTATTCTGGTGCAATGTCTCAATGACATGAAAATAATGAAGAAAGATATAGATATTTTAATACAAAGAATAGAGTAGCTATTTAATCCCCTATTATCAACAATTGGGAATGAAGTATGAGGGAATTAAATTTTCAATGTTTTAATTTTAATTTTTACTCAATTAATTAATTTAATTTAATTAAATTAATTAAATGCACTGGAGGAGGTAAACATAGGATGGGGTTTTGTACTAATTATAGATTAAAGGAAAGTTCCACAAAAATATTGTCTACGTACGGACGGAGGAGAAAAGCCATTCCAATTCGGTATTATGAAAGCAAATCAGAGATTTTCTCATAGCGCCAACTACAATTATTTTATAACGATTCACGATTTTCACCTCTCCTGAGATATACCCAGAGGCCATCATACACCATGCAGCCTTAGTAAACATTGAGAAATATGTAGGCGGTTAATTGAAAGTGATTTGCTATCTTTTGTACTTTCTTGGTAGTTTGATGTGTATATTTTCTATTTCTTGATTTACTTTTGTTTATTCATATAACGTCAATTTATAGTTCTATGGCTAATCAGACGATATTGCAGTGGGAGAACTAATCTAATCTTCTTCTATACGTCGCTTCTTGAAGACAGCATTACCAAGGATTTTTTCTGCCCTAAGAAATACTATGGCCACCTGCCGTGATGCTAACCCGCGATTTTCGCTGTAGAAGTTTGTAATGCTAATCACTAAACCCCGGGTTATCCTAGGGACTTTACTGTTCCAAGCTTACGGTTGTGAAAGGAGACGAGATCATATTCAAACAGCAGATGAAAATGAGGTACACAATTCACCTAGGCTGGGTGAGCCCCAGGGTGATTTCTTAATTTTAATTTAGGAATTTCATTAATTATAAAGAGTAATAATCTGTTATGCTTGAATTAGCGAAATATCAATACGTAATAAATTTTGTTTCATGTTTTTTGAAGATTAGAACCACACTTATTCAGAATTTCTCCACCCTTGTCACAACAAATATTTTATATCTCTTTTCAGCATTTTCTTTTCTATGTAAATATCACCTTAAGGTCCTAAAAGAGCAGTGGTCCAAGCCCGTGGAGCAGACAGAAAGAAGGGCCTCCTTTGAAGAAAGCCACCTGTGCAAGGAGGCTAAGGAATGGATAGATTAGGTTGGATTGGCCCTTGGCCAACACCCTAAGGTCCCGGGCTAAAAGTCAAGGCGTTCCTTTTGTGTGGATGTCCTTCATAAATTGCCCTTACACATTTTGTGGGAAGGGTGAGGGGGAGTTCTGTTGATGCACTATCGATCCGGATATTAGATGGGAAAAAGATGGTTTTACTGGCAATATCTACAAACTTCCGGGCTGCAATGTCATGTTTTCGTACTTATCAATATCACTTGGTTCAAATACTTAACAATCTTTATATGTTTTTGAACAAAATATAATTTATAATCTTAGTTCTTATTCTTGTTTGAATTATTCAATGTTGAGTTTCTTCTTAATCCCTTTCATTTTATTGATTCCTGATGTAAATTCGGGAGGTCAATACGATTCTTCTTGATATTATGGTTTCGTGTTAGTAGATTCGGTATTAGATTTACTCAAAATAATAGACTACTATCAGAAGCGACATTGGAATGGATTACATAATAAGTCCAAGGATTTGATCTTCTGATTCTGTCGAACAAGACAGTTTAGAAACCTTAGTGAAGTTGCAGTTTCCATTTGAAGAGTCTGTTTTGATTTGATGTGAGTTGTGCTACCTTTTTCTTGTTTGATGTGATTTTCTCTTAATAAATGTCCTGGTGATGGCGGAATGTTTCCTGTATTTAAGAGACCTAAGATTTCGCTTTTTGGAATTTATACTAACATATATAAATCAATGAATTGCCAGCAGATAACCATTTCTTTTTTATTATTCACAGAATATCGAATGATGTGAATTTGTCCAGGTAACCTTACCTAGTAAGCGTTCCAAGTCATTTCATATATAGATCATGTCCATATTCGTCTTAAGCGCTAAGTTGTTTCATTGTAACCAGATTGTTTGTTTAACGCCTTGGAGTGAGGTTGGTCTTATTGATGATTCTGTTAGGATATGGAATGTGCTGCACTTTAGATTCATTGATGTGACTTTGTTTTTATTTATGCCATAACGATGCCTGAATTACGAATCATTGTCTGGATAATTGTTTCCCACTATTTTAGATAATCAAACCTTATTTTTCTGATTTTTCAATTATATCTTCTTCTTCCTCTTATTCATACATCTCTTCTACCTTGCGGTGTAGAGATTTTGCATAAGGAGCACCACCTATCTCTGTCAAGGGCTGCTCTCCTGGCTGTCGCCCATCCAATCCCTTTTTCATTAAGGATATTTTGGAGGTTATTCTTCCAGGTCACTCTCGGCCTTCCCCTGGGTCTTTTTCCTATTAATTGCCTGTCCCGCAGTCATCCATCCTCATTACATATCCGAATCATCGAAGCTGTCCTTTATCGATTATCTGATAAATGGGTTCAATGTTTAGTGCTAATTGAATATTATAATATTTATTTTATATCTCTAGCTCTAAAGAGCAAATATATGGATGACAAATGCGGCTTTAGGTTTTGTTTCTTGCCACCGAGATAGAATATTGGAGAACAGATGGCAGGGTGCCCAGTCTAGAAAGAAGTACTAATGCTTAAAGACTAATAATAAAAATAGAGAAAGATATTGGAATGGCAGGGTCATCTCAGAAGACTAGAGGAAAGATTGAAAAGTTAAATTTTTAATTGGAATGCTGAAGGGAGAAAATGGTGAGAAAGATGGAAAACGTGGATAGAAAGAGTTTAGGAAAGCATGCAACGTCGGAAGAGGGGAAGAAATGGAAAACTAAAAGATATTTTGGGTTGACTAAGGTACCTGATATGGTTGAAGGATCCACGTTTAAAAAAATTTCTCTTTTTGATTATTATTCATTTTTCTCAATCAATGTTTCAGAATAAAACTGATAGAGAACACATTACAGAATAATATTTGGTAGAGGTATTTAACGAATGCTGTTATCAATGGAGCCCGTAAAATCTTACATGTGTATCGATAAGTTAAATATAACTGTTATTTTTATAATCACAGTAGAGTGTGTCTTAATCAAAATTGGTCTTTTTAAAATTAATTTATCAACTAAATTTTTAAACCATCCCTTTCGATATCTTTTCGGAGGGAGAAGTTCGAGAAGAGGGCGGAACGGAAGCGGGCCTATAAAAAGTTATAAAGGAAGGATGAGGAAAGTCAACACGAGGGCAGCCTATAAAACAATATTATGTTAACTTCTCTCCTTCGCTTCCCTTATTTATTTTCTTTCTCCTCCTCCCACCTCCGTTTGCACAACTCCTGCACGGCTTATGCATGTTACGAGCCCCCCGAAGGAATCGCTATGGTCTGCTATATCAATATTATAACGGGCGGATTTTAATAGCTTTTCTACAACCGGAAAATAAACTCATCCTCGAATTTAAAATCACATATACTGTAAGGTGGAAGTTTTACTTGATTTGTATGTTATTGAAGTTTTTTGTAGTATAGAACTGATAAAACGATACTACATAGAATCGGTGTATTTGTTCATTAAAACTAAGATGGACAGATGGATAAATCACAAATGGGAATCAAAAGTAAAATACAATTTTTGGTTAAGATTTGTCAGATAGTGATCTATTAAAAATATACTAATAATAAATCGGCTATATTATATGAATCACTTACTGCATAAAGGCAAAAAGTCCAATTGTAAAATTTAAAAAATTTAAATTGTAAAATTTAAAAAGTGGACTGGTTGCCTTTCTAATATTAGCGAATTATATATATATAATTATTAAACATCTGCTTCGTATAAGAACAGGAATTATTGAACCAGATTAATTCGTTGGAAGAGGTGGCTGAAAAGGCAGCTTTGTAGATATTCTTTGCAAGGGCAGAAGTTATGACTAACTCCTGTAAATATCCCAAAAACGATAACAACAAAGTATGCCTGTATTAAGGGGACAGTCATTTTAAATATCTGGGAGAAATAATCAGCATGGGTTCATGAAATGACCATAGAAATCAAGAGACAAAAACGGAACTGTTTTCCTTTTGCACAACATGACTTCTGTACATGAAAAACATTCCTCTTCATGAAAAATTAGGACGTTACAGTATGGTGGTAGGACCAGTCATGGTCTTATGTTAGTATGACATTGAGACTACAAGCGTAGAACTTAATTGAGATAGAGAGAATAATTTTGAAATTATTTTATGATCCAAAAACAAATAGGAAGGATAATGATACAAGATCGTCTTGAAGCTCGTCGATTTGAAATGTTGGTACCCTTAACTGAAGGGAAAACCTGGTGGTTGATCGTGGTTTTCAGTCATTTTGGCCAAACTACATAACCATTGTTAGAAACAATACAATTCCTACCAACCATTGAACCTAATGCTGTTTATGGGTTGTAGTAATGTCTAGCACATTAGGGATTGATGAATCCTAAATATACGGTTTAGATATCATGTTTCACTCTGCGTACTTGGTATTGGTAAAAAGTATCTTCTTTTTCATTGACCGATTCTCTAATGTTCAAAACCCTACTTTTCGAAAGTTGTGAATTGTGAATCCAACAACGTTTTGCTAGGAAATTTTTAAAAAATCTAGCATCAGTAATGGATTTACACTCGTGTAAATTGAACATTGAAATCTAGTACTTCTAAGTGACTGACTTAGGATCAGAGGCTATGGAAAACAATGCATCGATTGTCCTCACTAATCATCCGGAATAATACACTGCGATTCCCGAACATTAACCATTAGAAATTAGCTGTTCTATCCAAGAGACAGGAAGGCTCATCTCCTTGACAACAATCCCTACAAATCGACTAAGCCCCGCAGCGGGGCTAAGGAACTTGGGGCTTAGAACAATGATAAATCCCACGCTATTAATCTCGGGGCGCAAGGTGAGGCGCATTCTAATTATAGGTCCGCGAGTGCGCACTCTAGTAATTAATTAATGTTTAAGTTGTCCCAGGGAAGAACAAAACAGCGCCCCTGTTTATCGAGGCCTTTGTTAGTCCATTGATAATATTCAAGAAATCCCAGAGATAACGAGCAGTACTCCCACTCTTCATTGTTGGCCGAGGCGAGTCGAAGTTAAAAAGGATTCAGGAGGTCTTTGGAAAACAGGATACGCCGCTGCCAAAAAGGAAACCCTCGACTAATGACTAAAAATAGAGACATATTTTATCATTTTTTTTTTTTACAAGAAACCTAAAAATGAGTGATTGTTAGAACTCTGCTTGGAGGAATCCAGAGCAGTAGTCAAACTTACCGTTGTGAGTTGTATATAACTTCATACTGAGTTTGGTAATTATGGGTCATTTTATACATATCTTATTGAATAAGAAAAAGTATCATTATCACAACGAAAATGTTTAACTCATATAAAGTGGCAATTTAATTGAATGATAACAATAATTTACCTACAAGATTTTAAAAATGCTTTATAACATCATAGTATTGTACCACAATTATACAGGTAGGTGATTTTTATGAGTTCACACAACCACCAGATTTTCCCCCCAACTTGGAGTACCAACTTTATAGATACTGGTTTGAGTCCTGGGAGGGTCTTCAGATCCAGAGGGTCCAACAACTATCGTACCCCCCCCCCTCCCCGGAACCGAAACCTAGCAATACAGGACTATAGCTACTGAGCTACCTCGAATCTTAAATAAATTAATAGAAGTAATTTTATAACTTTTAGTTCAGTGAATGTTGAGATAAACATTGCTAGGTTGATACGAACTCCTAAAATAATCATACATTTAAAGAACTCGGAAAGAAGAGCTAAAACTCATACCTTGAGATTTCATAAAGTATTTCTTTTTCGCACTTCCTGCTTAAATATTATCATACAAATACTTATCGAAGTCGAACTGACAAGTACTGACAGTACGTTTGCTCCTCTCAATTACATTTTTGAAATATTATTATTGTTATTATTATTATTGTAACTAACTTTTACACCTTACATACGAGTCTCAAGCCCTGAGGAATCCAGCAGCTTGTCTGGCAAAACGTAGGCGAGAAATTTAGCGACACGATCGAAACCAGAAGAAATCATTGAAGTTTTTTTAAAGAAAATATTGTTCATTGTTAAATATTATAAAAAACATTAATTGTCGTACAAAATGTTTCACATGCAAATAATTAAAATACATAACTTTAACGTATCTTGTAACACCTAGCGAATTTTACTAATGCGTATATACCCAGTTTTATCTTGTTCTTACTGAGAGAAAAAATAACTCACCCGTCAAAATATTTTATTACAACAGGGATGATATCGACACGAGGAGCAAATCGCTTTATTATCCCGAGGGGAAGGGTGTCCAAGAAATCAGAGCAAAAAGCGCTATAATTCAGCTGTCAGTCGTTTGTCAGTCTGTTTATTCCTCATATTTGTACCCGTCTTGGACGCGTGTAGGGGAAGCAGCGATTTACATCTGGGCTGCGTTATCTGGCGTGTACTGCTTTAGTCAACACCATTGTTTATATTTGTTAAACAAATCATATGTAGCTCGGCTTTGTTTAAAAAAAAAGTGCTAAAAAGCTTTTCAAAAATAATGTGTTAACTATATTTTATTCGACTCCTACATATTTACAATGACAATTATTCGTAACCTCCTATTTTCAAAAAATACTATGAAGCAGTATACAAATATTTTTATATGAATATATAACATATTTATTTTTATATTTTTGGCGCTGCAAACAATGTAGAGATCTGGCCAAGCAATGAGGTCTTCCTGCAGACATACGAGTATATATCATGATACATAACTTGCTGGTGTATAGATATCTATATACAAAACTTATTAAAGAAACTAGCTTAGGTTTATTGAATTATTATATCTTTAAAAAAGTAGTTTGATATTAAAATGTTTCAAAAAGATATCAAAAAGCTCCCTTCTTTTGTCATGAAATCTAAAAATCAGAATTTATATCACCATAATACTTCCAAATCTTCTTTACGGGTGTGAAACGTGGCCACTAAAATTGAAGGATAAACAACGTCTTAAGGTATTCGGAAATAGGTGGTGCAAAATATAAATATTCGGTTCGGAAAAGGAGGAGACTTCTGGATAAATAAGGATATTACACAACGCGGTAGTGCGAAGCATGCATTTGGTTAATATTATTCAAGTATTGTAAAGGTAGTATTGTAAATTTGTAGGGCTGAGTAACAACCGAACTCCTAAAAAGTTAATAAGCGTTGTGCCGACTGGGAAGCGTCTGAGGGTTAGACCAAGACGTAGGTGGGAGGATTGCGTTGATTAGTGGTCTGTGGGCGGAAGTTTGCAAGCTAGGATTGGTGGTATTGCCATCGAGCTTTCAGGTTCACTAAGCCTAATTAATTTTATTAAAATAAATTAAACCCCTCAGACGGCAGATCGAGACGTAGGTTGGAGGATTGCGTTCAGATTGATATAGCAGATTTGGGTTTGGGTAGTGGTCTGTGGACAGAGAATAGTGGTATCTGCATCGAGGCTTCGTGTTCGCCAAGCATTTTATTTATTTAATATCATAATAAACATAATAAAAAATGTTCTATTATAAAATAATAATATGGTTAATTAAAACAAATTATTTTAAGCTAGAAGAAAAAAAAAATTCATGAAAAAACTGCAAGACACCACTTACAGTCCCCTCAATGCAGTAACGAGTTTACTGATAAAGAATATTTACCAGACCATTCAATCTTTTCTTAATTTAGCTAATTCTATTTATCTTAATTTTTTGGCATCATACATTTTCATATTTTCACCGGTTTTAGCACTTAAAGAAAAATCATATTTTATTCAATTTCTAACTAAATCGTTAATAATCAAGGAGATACAGAACAACAAATATTGTGGTTTGATTCTGATCAGTTTGATGTTGAAAATGACAGACCTTCAGATATGATAAGCTGTGAAATCAGTAATTTACAATACTATAAATAAAATATATATATATAAAGAGATGACGTATTTTAGGTATTTTATTGAAATCGAATAAAATTTATTAACGAAACCCGAAGCTGGAAGGAATACATTGGCGCTGTGTATACTTAACTCATGTTTGTTTTAACACAGTCCATCAGCCTGTGAAATTTATTCGGAAACAGGTATGGATGGCTATTGACTTGCTCAGATAACTCCGCCTCCATTAATATCAGGTATCAGGGCCCGTGAGTTGTTGTCTGGGTACGCCACTGTATAATATTGATACAATCAGAATAACATGGAAACATAAATAGCAGAATTATCAATACAATTAACATGATTCCTTTCATCTTTGAATATACTTTTTTCTGATTTTGTTTTTGTCATTTCAAACATTTAAAAAAAATATGAAAACTAATAAAAAATGCGTATAAATTTAAGGTGTTTATATCTTTAAAATTATTATGGCTCATAATATCAAATAACACAAAACAGTTAGTTATACGTTTTGTGGCACAACTCCTCCCCACTAGGGGTGCCATTAACATGTATGTAGATCTAGGCCGAATTGTCATTCTCCTTGAACCTCTTTGTACCTTAGAATGCTAGTTAATCTCAGTTTCAAAAGAAATACTGCATTATTTCTTCAACACGTCAAAATTAAAGGCAAAGGAAAAAACTAATTATAGAAAGCGATTACGATAATTGAAAATTTCAAGGATGAAATAAATTCAAGAAATGTGACAATTATTTATGGAGAGTAACTGAGTAAGAAGAACTAATATAAATATTGTAAAATATAAAAATATTATTACTACGTTCAATGAGTAGTGCCTTTGTTAAAAATGAAATTGATCTTCTTCTTCGTTTTGTTGGAAGCTTAATAAATTTCCTCCTCCTTGCAGATTTAGATCAAGAAAAGAATTTCATGAAGATAATTTCCTGAAAATATTCTCAACCGATTAATTGCCACACATCAGGGAATTTGGGGATGAATCCATTAACTTTTTAATACTATTTATTAAAATTAGAACACTTAATATTGCTAGAGCATCCGAGATCTTTCAAAATTATAAAGTTAAAATTAATTAGTGATATGGTAGTGATATTGGAGTTAAATATTGATTTAGTTTAATTTTCCATTAGCGTTAAACAAAACAACCTAAAGAGGGGATACCTTGTTACGTGTGGTGTAGTTGTTAGCATAACTACCTAATATGCCCCTACTATCTGGTAGTTACGTAGTTCGCAGGCCGGCTTGTGGAATTATTTGTAAGGATTAAAAACACCATAGTTATGGAGTACCGTGTAATGTCAGGTAATCGTTAACAATCCATATCCCTACTGTAACTGGATAAAAAAAAATATATTCCCACCGCAGCATCGTCGGATTAGCTTTGGCAGCATAAAATGGCGTATTATAAAAACTAATAGAAAAACGTAAATCGAGCTGTTATTATGTATAATATATTTATATACTTCCCGAAGCTAAAATAAAAATGTGTAAAAAAATGTTGGGGATTTATGTAATGATTAAACGAATTCACAATCAATAAACTTTCTTAAACCTTAAACACAACTGTAATAAAGAATCATTGGAAGGTTACAAATCATATGCTAATGAAATTTCACGTCTCTAATAAAACCAATCTTTTAAACATTACAACAGAAAACGTTTTGTGTCGACGCGCTCTTCGTCTTGTAGGGGGGTGACGTCATCAGGATGGTGGACGGTCCAACCTTTGTTGACTTATCAGACACTATGTTTATGCAAAATAAACATTTAATAATAAAATAATTCAGAATAGGTTTCATAAATTAATAGTAAAACAAAAGAAGATAAAACATTTATTACAGTTGTGTTGCATGGAAGCTTTCTTAATTTACATTACTTACTAAGTAACTTTAGTATACAACACGTTACTATCTAGATGAAGTATTCATGTTATTTTCTCTTCATTGGGCGGTTCATTGTTGTAAGACCGATTAACAGTAGGAGATCCGTGGAAAGTGGACGTTGCACACAATCTCAGTTCCTTGGAGCTCTGATACAGTTTCTGATTTTCTGGAGGAAACATAATTCGAGTTCTTTATCACGAGAGGGAACGTTTCCAATGACCTGATGTGTTCTGTGAACGTAGAGCACTTCCGAGAAACTTTCCCTGACGTGAACACAACTGATATTTTGAACTTGAGAACTTTTTACCTACATCAGTAACAGTTGGTTTTTATTTTTATTTTTACAAAAATTAATTACAGAAAGATTAATTCCAATAATTTTAGTTAAATTAATAAAAAATAATGGAATAAATTATATTAGTAAATGTTTTGACATTTTTGAATACTTTTAAAACCGAGATGTTAATAATGCATTCATTAATTGTATATACAAACCCATCCTAGCTCGTACAGGCACTTATCAAAACTCCAATAATTTGTTTTCGCAAAATTTTTAAATTCATTTGTTAATTTCTAATGTACACTTAGGTCAATGCCAATTTTAGTTAGAGGAGATAATAATCAGGATTTATTTAAGGTTTTTTTTTTTTTTTAACAGAATGAATACCTATATAATGATTTATAATTTATAAATACTTATCTCAAACACCCCTCTGGGAAAATCGATAAAACATTTTTTTTTTTAGTATTCTTTTCTTGATACGTTAAAACTTACATTTTATTAGCAATATTTTTCTTCATTTTTTGATAGATTGAAAAGCCTTATTACTGATAATAAAGAACAAAATCATATTTATTATGATTTCTAGTTTTTATGCTTTACTTTTTTTTTTAAATTTTGTTACTAGAGATCTGATCATGAAAAATATAAAAATTGTTTACAAATAGATAACTACTGTCATTAGAAGATAAAATAAAGAACAATAACTGAAATAATATATTTTAGTCTTTGTTAAGTTATAAGTAAATTTTAAGAAAGCCATTGTAAGATCCCACTAAAACATGTAACATAAATATTAAAAAGAAAAGTACATCCCATTCCACGAGCTTAATTCAGGTTAGCTAATTGTATACTAGTATTGGTAAATATTTACTTGATTAAATGTTGGAAAGCAATTAATTCTTTGATATTAGCTAGGACCATACCTCCCTCATTAACACGGAGCTTAATTGCAAATTTTCAAAATACCTTCCTCTAAAATAAATTTAACTTTGTTTGCCTGAAATAATTAACCATTTCTCATTATTATTAGCCTTAAAATTGGATATATATACATACATAAAAACTGTGAAATAATTTGATATTCAGGCGCAGGTGAGAAAATGAGAAACTTGGTAGACATTTTGCATGGTTCTATATTAATCATCACTTTATGCTACTTTGGCTAATTTGATGATACTAAATTTCGGCAATCCGGTTGTAATTAGGAGAGGGATTGACTTCCCATAGGCTCGGGAACGCCATTCAACGTCCCCTCCGAACGACGTTTCATTCCCTTTAAAAGTCCTGAGGCCACCGACTGGGCTACCGAACCGAGATCTTGGGCATAGTAGGTTGTAATGCTAACCACTACAGATTACCCCATTGGTTAATTTCATTTTAGAAATTAGAAAAGCAATATGTCTGTCTGGATGTTAAATATGGTTAGAAGAAAAAGTTATCTACTTAAATAATCATTGAAGATAATGGAGAGTGGTCCTTGAAAAAAATATTAAATAATTATGGAAACTGAATGAAAATGCATTTTTCTTTTTCTTTTACGAATGATGAAGCGATGAAGTGCATGCTGCTTAAAATATTTCATAGGAAGGCAACGTTTCTGTTATTCGTTTGATGAAAAATTATTTTTTTTAAAAACACCCCCACATACGAGCGGTCAGTAAACGGTAGAAATTTTACTGTTTACTAAGCTAACAGCAATGAGGTTACTCAAGGAGCAATGTTCACTTCTTCATACATCAAAATGTTTTCCTTAAATTAAGGGTACACACTTCTCAGAGGCTGGGTGAACCCTAGGGAGGTTTTCAATATTCGACAGGGTCTATTCTCGACAGTTGACAGAATAATTATTAAATCAGCTACCCGGGACTCCGTGAAAAGTGAAACAACACCTCGTTTTCTTCCTCCTGACGAATAATAAGGACGTTGATATAGAAATGGTATTAAATCATGAAGAAGTAATTTTACCGAAGCAAAAAATTGTTTTAAATTTATAGATTCAGTTAGAAAGTAATTACTACCACCGTTCATAGAGACTGAACCACTCCCAGTTTCGACTTGGTCTTCTTTCTATGCTGTCGATATGTATAATCACTAACTCAATGAAAAACTAAGAAGTTATTTTTTTTCTTACAATTTTTTCCATGTCAACGCCTCAAGTATAACAGGCCAAAAAGTGAACGACACCAGATTCGTTTACTCCATGCGTTGTTCCGTGATGAAAAAAGTCCCAAATATTTACAATGCATTCTAACATTTGGCAAAGAGCGTTCTGTTTAATTTATGATTGTATTTTAAAAACAGCTTCACGTAATACAAGAGATTTTAAACTCAAATAGAGAGTAAAAAGCAGTGAACTAAAGCCGTAAGTATGCTAGAAGGGTTCCTTAGAGTTGCTAGATTATGGCCTTCGTGTAAAGTTACATTCCTTCCATTAGAGAAGCTGATTAATCCAGCTAGTTATGCAGCCAGTGATGGATCGTTACCACGAAGGTTCTGGCCATCACGAAGTTGTGCCTCACTAACGAATGCCACTCACGATAAAACTGCCGCTGCAAACGAGCGACTCCCTAGAACAGTTTACGGCTCAGGAGACAGACCTTTCTTGAATAAAGTTCTCCTTGCAGGCCTTTACCGGCAACTGTTTACTGGCACTGAGCGGAATTAGTTCCAGCGGCATCTGCACCCTCCCCTCCTCACTCTATCTCACTCTCACTGTCTCCCACTCTCCCCCGTCTCTCCACCCTCTTTATATTTCCCTCTCCCCCTCCCCTTTATTATCTGGAAAGAAAATATGACGTATTGATCTTGCCGGGATCGTGTAAGTTCATGTAGGATAAACGTTTAATACTAATAACACGGATAAGAATATAGTCCTGATGGCGACCAAAGAAATACTTACTTTACTTTAAATAGAGTTAACTATGTACTAGAATTCGACGTCCCGACCTACATTGCAGGTCTGCTGACAAGTCTAGATAAAAACATGTTAAAATGAATAACACAAGGAATAAAAATAAAAAAAAATAAAAAAATGATACATAAAAGTGATACATATTACTTATAATAAATAAAGGATTGATTACGTTAAAAACTGAAGAAAACAGTAGGAACGACAGATGGAGTGAAGATAGGTACTATAGAAGAGATAATATGTGACAAGAACCGCTTCAGGCAACTGATAAAAAACGCAACCTATGAAGAGGGCAAGCCTAAGCCTCGACCGAAGAGAGAGTGGACAGGTGATCAGAGACGAGCAGTTGGAGAGAAAATGAAGGAGCATTTGGAAGAGAAGCAGAAACAGAAACACCATAAGTCTTGAGTTATGTGCGGTCTATAGATGACCATATTCATCAATAAAAAAAAATTGATACTGTTCGAATAAAACTTTATTCGTAACAAAATCAGGAGATCGAGGATTTTGGATTGTAAGGATTGAATATGGGAGGAATTCGGTGGCTTATCGTCCAAAAACTGTCCAAATAGGCTTTATAATAATAAGTCATGAATGTCTTTGTAATTGATTGGGAGCTTAGATCATTTGTCTAGTAAGTGTTGAAGTAGGCTGAAGTGGCGAACGGTTTCTTGTCTTTTCAGTCTTGTATGAGGATTCCAGGTTAATCGTTTGTCAACATGTAACCCTAAGTATTAGATCTATTCTACAGGCATAAGTGGGATATTATTAAAGGATACTGAAGGGCAGGAAGTCATTGGTTTACGACGTAAGGTAAAAGTGATTTGACGGGAATTCATTTCTATCCTCCAATTTTGAAACTATTCAAACTATTCTTCAAGGTCTACGATATGGGATTGAAGAATGTAGGATGTAGTAACTGAATTAAAGTTGACTAACAATACACATGTATCGTTTACATACGTAGTAAGACCAGTACTAAGATGGATTGTGTTGTATGCCTTATAAACTGTGCAGAGGATTGGGCCGAGGATTCTGCCTTAAAGAACTCAAGCAATGATGAATGAGACTGGATTGGATAATGAGAATGTAGGAAATTGGAATGGATTGGAGGAGTTTTAAAAGCGATCACGCCTGGAAAGAAAGATTTAAATTAATTTTGTTCTCTACTTTCAGCAGTAGGAAAAATATACAATAGGAGCTCGAGTGATTTGAACTATAATGCAATCGAAACTAAAGGGTTCGGTCCCCCATTATTGACAGTCGAACCAGATGTACCTCCAAATATTGATTATTTATAAATAATATTTAAATGAATACAAAAACGTATATGTCTGAACATGTTTGTATAGATTACAACACCTGGTTTTCAATTCTTCATAATTCCTTTCTGCTATCATCGCTTCATAGCAGAGTAAAAGCAAAGTCCTGAGGGATAGCAGGGACAAAAGGGAATGCCTGGTCTATGGATGCCGGAGATTATTTGGACAATGGGGGAGGCGGACCAATTACAGGCTAATCTGATGCGTATGATGAATTGATTGGCTAGATCGGGCGGGAACGTATGTTTGCCCGGGACAAATAGCATCCGCATTCAGCGCCTCCTGTCACGTGGGGGCTCGCAGATATTAGATCATTATACGCCATCGCTGCTTTATCTATATAACTGCCACTTTATATCATCCCCATAATTGGTTTGGTAGCAGATGAGCGGGATATCTCCAAACCCTACTGCAAAAAATAAATATGAAAGAATTTAACATAAAGATGGAAGACGAATTTTAGAGTAGAAAAAAAAAATTAATCCATATTAAAAACAATGGTATCTATTTCACAGGTTGTCGCTTTGAGTCAAATTAATCAAGTATTAATTGTTTATTCGTTTCATTTTTAATAATTTCCAAAAATACAAGTTACCATGAGCTTTATTGTGGAAAAGAATATGTAATTATGTGTAATGAGTCGGTAATCATTTCATCATGAAATAAAAGTTCCAACTATAATTACGAATATAGTATTTATGATATATGTTTGTTGAAACGTTCATTTCTAGATGATGTGATTACCGATATAAAAACCTTCCCCATTGTAATTTCTTCTTTTCTATACTAAAGCTCATTCATTATAACTCGTACTTGATAATTTGTATTTTTGGAAAATATTAAAAGGGAAACAAATGAAAAGTTAGAACTTATTATGACACAACTCGAAGCTTATTATGACTCAAACCTGTGGAATAATTACAAAAATAACATTAGTCTTTAATTTACACTCACAATTTACACTCTAAACAAATTAGTAAATCTGGTAAGGATGTGTATGAGCGGAAATTTCGATAAGGTTAGAATCGGTAATAATTTTTCGGAGAAGTTTGAGGTTCGTTCAGGTTTAAAACAAGGTGATTAGATATATCATCTGTACTTTTCAGTTTAGCACAAAGGTGATACACAATATGAATAGTAAAACATCCGTGCTTGGGTTTGCGGACGATTTGGTACTGTTGGGTGAGGACGAAGAAACTATAAAGCTAAATACACAAACGTTAATTAATGCTGCTAAGGAAATAGGGCTGGAAATAAATTCGGATAAGACTAAGTATATGGTTAGTAGCAGGAAAGGGCGAAGTTTTGGTGATATTGTTGTAGGAGGGAATAAGTTCGAACATGTGGAGATGTTTAAGTACTTAGGGTTTATGGTAACTGGAAAAAACGAAATTCAAGAAGAAATAAAGGCGCTACTAAAGGCGGGAAATGCTTGTATTATTCGATCTCGAAATTACTAAATCGCGTCTTTTGTCCCGAAATCTAAAAATCAGAATTTATAAAACAATCATCCTTCCATCTCTTCTCTATGGATGTGGAACTTGGCCACTAACGCTGAAGGATGAGCAACGTCTTCAGGTGTTCGAAAATAAGGTGTTACGTAGAATATTCGGTCCAAAAAAGGATGAGACCCCTGGGGAATATAGGAGATTCCATAACGCGGAATTGCGAAGCATGCATCCGGTGAATATTGTTCTGGTGATAGCGTCGCGAAGATTAAGATGGGCATGTGAAATTGTTGGGCTTAGTAACGAAGGAGTTCCTAAGATGTTAATAAGCGCTGTACCGACTGGGAAGCGTCTAAGGGGTAGACCGAGGTGTAGGTGGGAGGATTGCGATAGTGATCTAGAGGGTTAGGGTTTGGGTGGTGCTCCGTGGGCGGAGGTTTGTAAACATAGATTGGTGGTATCGGCATCGAGCCTTCGGGTTCGAGACCGCCTACCAATAATAATCTACCATTATTATTAGAACTAATACTTTTGTGTAAGAAAGTGAAATAAAAAATAATATCACAGCTAGGATCTACAGAAAATTAGAAGAAGTGTTTACAAAAAAGCATTATATTTAAGTTTTTATGCATCTATCCTTTACTCCTCCATAGCTCATTAAGCGTCACGATTCTCGCATAAATGCTTTTTTTCGGTTTGACTGAAGATAATTATGACCAATTGAAAGAAAAATGTACAATATAAAAATGTTACGAGTATGGGAGTTTGAGCGATTTGTACGATCATATAATTGGAACGGAGTTGGTCAGCCACGAAAGGATTTAACTCCCTAGTATTTTTATATTTCTTTTAGCGATTAATACTTAATTAATTTTTCGTTATTATTTAAAAATAACTAAAAACTGTTCGGCCCAACAGTTCTTGCAGGACCTAGACACCCCTCTCTCCATCTTCTCACGCCCATGCTTTTCAGATCTTTTTCTACATCATCGGATCGAACCTTCTTCCTCGTATCCTCTATCCTCCTGTTCTTCCTTTGAGCGCTTTCTTGGGGAGCCTCCTTGACACCACTATTATTAACTTCATCATTGTTACTTTATTTAATAGAAATAGTTGAAAAGATAATACAAATTTATAGTAAGTCAAATGTTGATTTAATCAAATGAATTGTAATATCTTTTTTATATTGAAGAGAAAAGATTTGCCATTGAACTACCAGGGTGCACCTCACAGTCAGGACAAATCTCTTCACCGATCCCATATCCCCATGTTCTCGCAATTTTTGCGATGTATACACGAGGAAGAATGTTCATCACTTTAATTAGGATCTTGTAGACTTACTTCATTATATTAATTATAATTTTTTATTAATTGTTTTATTATTTTTTTATTTAAAGAGAAAAGATTTGCCCTGGCCGGGTCGCCTGCCTCTCCGTGGCAGCGCTCTTACCGATTGGGTTACCAGGGGTCACCTCACATTCTTTTCTCAATCTTCTCTCTTCAAACAAAAAAAATAAATAAATAAAACAATTAATAAAGGATCGTAATATCAATTGGTTAAGGCAAGGTAAAAGGTATTTATTTACACGACCTAGTCCCTTTTTGTAAAATATTGAAGAAATGTAGGGTATACCATGTTGTAAAAATAATGGAATATAAAACATGTTTCAAGGTACAGTAAATGAACTCCACAGCATAATATTAATTAATAGTAATGACATTCAAAATATAGTTGCTAACTTCTGACGTAACTGATGGATCAGAAAAAAAAGTTGTATAGAACCATATCAGTTAGAGAGGGACAAAAGCGTACATTTAGGCCAAATGTTGTTTGATGAAAACTTTTCCTCCCTATCTAGTTTCCGAAACAAAAAATAAAATAAACTGCGAACTAAAATAAAACCCTTTTGGGTGGGAATAGAAAATCAGAGAGGTTGCCAATAAAAACCAGAGGTAGTAACGGTATGAGAACGGTAGGGAAAAAAAGATTATGAAAGAGAGAAGGAAGGGATGTTTTGGAACAAAGGCGGTAATGAAAAGGGGAATTAATGTATGGTCCATTGTCGCGACCCACCTTCCTCGTGATTGCGTCGGTTGGCAACACTGATTCATGTCCCTCACCGGAGGGTACGTAAAATTTATCTCTTTAGATAATTCTCCCGATCGTTTGGGTAAACTACCATTATCTGATTGGTTTGGATTCGATAGGGTTTTATTTTTATATTTTTCTAAATGTTTCCGTACTTCACACTACTTTACAATTATATAGAACTGGAACACTGTTTAAGTATGCAACTAATAGAAATAATACTAATAAAGCTTCGACTACAACGGTTGTGCAAATAGGACGGTTTATTCAATTCGTTTGATTACAAATTGTTTGAATAAGCACAAGATTGAACGATATGGTCCAATAAATTACCCAGCAAGACCGGATTTGACCCCTTTGGATTTTTACTTATGGGTTTATTTGCAACAAAAAGTTTATTCTTATCATCTTCATGATAACATCGACTTATTATAACAAAAATTAGAGATGCTGTAGCTGAAATCAACCAAATGACCATAGCGAAAGTATACAATTTTAGATTTAGGTTAGAAAAATGTGCAGAGCGTGGAGGAAGCAAAATAGAGTAATTGGAGTTTAATTTATTTTTTGATAAACTGTAATAATTTGAATTTGAATTTGAACATTTCTAATCGCCCTGTTTTATCATCTAAGATTTATCATGTAATCATTAATAATAAAGAAATATTTTTCTCCTTTTTTCTACTTCTATTATCAAAGTAGGCCGATCATTCTGAAAATTTTCATAACGCCATACCTTTTATTTCTGAACATCTTTTTTAAGTGACACTTTGACGCACTATGAACGGAAAAGGTACATTACCTGAAACAGAAAGAGTTTTTGCTCAATTGTAAAGGCATACTTGATTTAAAAAAATCGAAAGTAAACTGTCACCGTTGCTGTGAAAGTTTCAGACCAAGCAGGGCGAAATTCCAAAATCTTTGGTCAATCTCACCTATTGTGAACTCAATCCGGGGACACACTGTATATATATTTATATATATATATATATATATATATATATATATATATATATATATATATATATATATATTGGCTTCTACTTTTCTAAATAAGTCATGAAGCAATTATTAGCAAGATATACATAGCTTAACATACTACATGCTATCATAAAATAGCCTCCTTGCCCGAAGGTAACTGAGATGGCCGAAGACTGTACTGTACTGTACCGGAAAGCTCGCATATCTTCGGGAGCCCTCCGCCCTTTGTTATTATAATTAGGAGAATAGCCACTGCGAGCGCTAGCTGTTAATATTTCATCGCTATTGCTTCTAACGCTATATATATCTTACATTCTCACCTTACTACCAATAAAAAAAAAAATGCTTTAATTTTCAGCTTATTAATTGCCAAAATTATAATATAAACCCATTACTTTTTGGGCTCTTCCTCTACTTAAAGGTTTATATAATTGTTACCATTTATCCTTCATCTGTATTGTGCATTAATAAATTATTACTCTGGAATATATTGTTTTTCACAATTTATTTATTTTATACTTGAACGGCGAAGAGTAACTGTATGGTAGCGCACGCGATGTCTTATAACATATTCACTCATAATTTATCTGTGATATTTCTTAAGTGCAGCTATATTTTTGACATCCTCTATAATGGCGAAATGTAATTCTAAAAAATGAAATTCATCTGGTATATTACGCAAAGTCATGTAAAACAAGGAAGAAAAATTAAAATATTACATGAACACTTTGATATTTTTTTCGCATTATAGATAAGAAAAGGTTGATGCGAAATGCAAGAGTTGAGCAAAATTTTGAAATTAATATTTCATAGCACGTAGGTACAATATATTGTTCTAATTAGTGGTATATCAGCAATGACTGCAATGACCAACCAAAATGCAACCCAATCTACTGAATTACATAGATTTTAAGTAGTCACAATTTTATTCGAATTTATATTTTATCCAACTGTGATTCCGTTATTTTCAACGCACGCAACCACTCTCTTAAGTGAAATATACAACTGAGTGTATTTCATAATCCGAAGAGTAGTTCTGCTAAATTTCTAATACTTCCGAAATAATTTTGGTATCGAGGTCACAATATACCCTGGGAAATACCTGACTCGCATAGGAAGTGGATTTCTCGAGGCATAAAATGCAAAAGAGAAGAGCTGAACCTACATGGCCCTCAGAATAAGACTCGATTTATTCCCTCTTTAACGAATATTGTAAGAGATATATAATTTTTATACATAAATAAAAGATTTTTGTGGTGACATCAATAAATTTGAGACTGGTTACTATAGTTATATTTTTTTTGAAAAAAATTACTTCCGCACTGATAAGGGTTGTTTACACATGGTGTCCCTATTTCAGCCCTTAAGATGGCACACAAGGACTTTGTCGAGGGGCAAGAGGGTTACTATCCCTCTGTTTCCTATCTCCATAAATTAAAAAAACATTATTGATGTAAAGTTTCAAATTTATAAAATTACTCTAACTTCTTAAAACTGTGGTAAAATGTTTCAATATTCAATAAAAATGTAAAATTTTAAACACTGTTAGGTACCATTAAATTAACCACTTGCGTTCTTAACTAATATTACTTTGAACACTTGTGCCGAAAATCGATACATTTGAAACAGGCAAGTAAAGAGTAAAATCTTATTCCCTACCACACTTCCCATTGTCTCTAGATTCCTACAACTGTTTTAATCGATTTTTTTCTCAATGGTAAGCCCTGGGCATAAGCGCAATAACCGCTGTTTTTAGAAAAATAAACTAGATAATATGATATACTTATTAATTTATTATTATGTACAAATATTATGTTGTATTGATTTAAAATAATTTTTTTAGACACTAACTGGAATTTCATTTCCATATAGGTTTTTCCATAGGGGTTCCAGTTTTCTTAACCAACCCCACAAACTCCAGTCTATATTATTGTTAACATAAGGCATTTAATCCTGGGATCCATATAAAATCTTCCAAAAACTATTGTTATATATCAAATATTAGTCTTCCAACAAATTTTAACAATAATTATTATGTCTCTTATTGATTTCTGGGAGCAGAGTTACTGTGTAATGCGTTACTTAATTGTGCTTTCGATTACGAAACTGTGAGATATTCCAGCCTCTGTAAAGTGTCTGCTCTCAATTGGGGAAAAAATCTATCTGTTGAGCGTGATTTGGGTGTTGTTGCACCACATAAAGATTTTAAATTGTTCCCATTTATTAAATGGTACCCCCCTGATGATGTATTTATCACAAATAAAGTTTTATTAAAAAAAAAAGAGTTGATATTGGCCCCTGCCGCCTCTGCCGTAACCCGTATGCCAGAAATGGCATGTAGAGCGAAAAAAAAGAATTAAAAAAAAAAGGTTAAGGCTCACTTCCCTGCACAACTGTTAGTTTAGGAGCACTACTATTTTTATCAACGTGAGGTAAATCCAAGAATCCAAGAGGGTTTTTTTAGTACAGATATTTTCGTTTTAATTTTTTTTTATTGTCTTTGTTTGCAAAAATGTAAATATCTGGGAATTTAAGTTTTATTATGAGCATTTTATTTCTTGAATTCGGAATCGGGGCAACTTAGTGGTAGAGCGCTGAGTTGCCTTGGTGAAGGTTCTGTGTAAAAATCCAGCTGTTCCAGATAAATTTTTAGTCATTAGTGAAGGTATAGTGCATATAAATAAAAGGTAACACGCGTTCACTGATGAGTGAATAATTAGCTGATTCAGCCGGATTTTAAACCGGGACATTCACGGTTACTCAGTGCTCTGCCATTGAGCCACCTCGCTCAGTGGAGGGAGATATAAAAGGTACATTTGTAACAACTGTGGTACCAGACGGAGAAAGATCTTTTAGAATCTGGAGTACCTCTGGGGAGAAAACTGGGCTTCATTGAACTAATACAAGTGAGTACATAAAATATTGGAAAACTTCCCTGCACAACCGTAATCTATGTACCGCTTACTGAACCCAAGACCCTTCATGTGCCTTGTTGTTAAAGGTTATTTTTTGTTTAATTCTATTCACTCGCAATTTTTTCTTTATCCACAAGTGTTAATCTAATCAGTTATTAAGTGGGAGTAGTAATAGTGTTTCTGTATTGTACTATCTTATCTCTGAAGGACATGTCCTGATAAATGCTGTTTTAATGTTCATTATCATTTGTATAGCGCTCTCATACAGACAACCTTTATGAATATGACTTTTTTTTTTTTTACTATATCACGAGTCCTCCAAATTCTCAATGTGCATGTCAACGAATGTGATGAAAACATTCAAATAGGGATTTTATCATAATAATGAAATACCCCCTAAGCCTAGGAGATTATAATGCCCCATTTACCATACCCACATGGCAAACATGGCGGGAGGGAAATGGAGCCGTTGGCCGAGAAGGCAGCCGCTACCTCGACAGAGTCAACAGCAGGCGGCAGCCGCAGGGTCGGATTACTGCGGATAATTGAGCCGCCGCGGATAATAGTTGGCTAACGGCTCTGTAATTACATTTGAGGCGGCTCCCTTCGTAAGTGGGGTCTCTCCAGGGCTGCGTAACATCTTGTGGCCCAATCTCCGCCATGTGTGCTGTCTGTCTTCCGTCTTGATGCTGTTTGCTCAGCGAAGGAGTCTCTCCTGCTATGGATCACCGAATCGGGAAATCAGATCTGAAATTACAAGTCGGTTAAGTTTGTCAATAAACATGATGAAATGCCTTAAGGGTGTTTCATTGTCAATATTGGATTCAACTCATAAGTGTCCAAAAAATGTTTGCCATGCCTAATTTAGTGTTTCTGCTTGATTTGCGGAGTGCGGAGTTCAGTTACTGAAGTTATATGTACCGTGTTCGAGGTTCGAGACCGGGTACGGTAGATAAATAATTTATTCTTTTATCAGCTGCGGATCAATCAAGTGAACCTTTATATTGGATGACATTGGGGGGGGGGTGAGCATTATTTGGGCCAAATAACCACCTGAACAACTGTTGGCTGAGAAATAGTTTTGATGCGATGCCACGCTCAGATCTAAAGTGTAATATTACTGCATAATTATCAATTAAAATATATATCCCTTCTTCTTCGAAGGAACACGAGTTTGATTGACTGGGAATTGTTTTAATAAATTAACATCCTTTTACTTAAAATAACATTGATTATGTGGTGATAATAGTTGCATAAAATAAATTACTGATTACAAATTGCCTCTTTAGGTTACATGTGAGTGTGCATAGATCCGTTCCGTCTACCACTAAGTTTTGTTAATAATATTTATTTGTAAGAAAATCAGGTGATATATCCAGCCAAGTGGGCATCTTGCAGTAGGATATCTTTGTTGATTGTGAATTCTTAACACATTGTTCAAAGATGCTAGAATAACGTAAATGCTTAGTAATAATAAATGATAATTTTTTAATGAAAATAATGACATTTCATGCCTTTCCATTGTTCATGTTCAGCTCTTGCATCGATTAATATACGAATTCCTATCTCTTGTCCCCTCTAAATAATGTTAATTATTAAATTCGCACCAAAATCATTTTTTACATTTCTCAAAATTCATGGAATGATCCCAATTGTGAAATATTAGAGAACCAAACAATAAATAATTTGTAGAGGCTTCAAGATAAAAATTCAATTCAATCGACCCATCCTCTGGCTGATGTAAAGAAAATATTTTGTATATAAAGGAAAGGCGAAGACTCACTCCATTTGCGGAGCTTTAGTGGTCTTAGTAGCTCCGTTATTGTTGGCTGCAATGATAAATCGTTGGCGCAGTAGATGGCTTACTGATGGCCTTGATATTGCTTAATACTTAGCATAATAATATGATATTTACTAATAATAATAATATGTATCAAATATATAACAGTCGATATAGTTTATTAGGCACTTATGATGTTTGTTATTTATTACATTGTAAAAAAAATCTGACACTACGGCACATGAGCAGTTTTTGGTTCAGTATGTGATAGAGACCGAATTATTTCAAGTTCAACGGCTGTGTAGGAACGTAATTTGACTGAGATCACGAAATCAATAAAAATTGTTAATTCATCTAGGGAGAGGAGTGGCTCAGTGGTAGAGTACTGAGCTGCCATGCCGGAAATCCTGGTTCAATTCCCGCTGCAGGCCATGATTTTTATTTAGTCTGTTTGTAGCGGGAGATGGATCATATATTGGATCTAGGACCCTCCTGGGGCCAACCCAGCATCTATAACATATAAAAACAGGGTACCCAAATTAAGGGGGAAAAATCTGGCGGACGAGCGTGACCTGGGACAAGTCAC
The DNA here is from genome assembly GCA_964056705.1 of Troilus luridus. Classification (NCBI taxonomy): domain Eukaryota; kingdom Metazoa; phylum Arthropoda; class Insecta; order Hemiptera; family Pentatomidae; genus Troilus; species Troilus luridus. Next base: position 30,283,503 of record OZ057416.1, read on the forward strand.
CTCCTTCCAGAACCGTTGTCCATGAAACAGTACAGTCTCTACCATGTACTGAACCCCAGACCCTTCATGGGCTGTAGTGGTACAGGTTTTTTTTTCAGGTTAATTCATCTACACTTAAGTTCTTTTTTTCAAGATTCGATTATAATAGGGCAGTCAGCATTGTTTAATATTTATTATTTAGGATTTATTAATCAAAATCAGTCACATCCCCTCACTATCTTTCTTCTCTCTCCCCATATCTCTCGTTCTCTCTCCCTCTCTCCCCCTTCTCACCTACCAGTTATCTTAATCATCAAACTTAATCTCTATATTCATCATTTCATTCTTTTCAAATGTTATTATGAAAGTGACTTTATTTCATATTTCGTGAAAACTACTATCATGCTGAGATGTGCTTTTAGTAATAATACATACAATATTCGTTTGTTCGACTAGCCTCGACATTATTGAAAATTAAGGCCCCATCCCTACAACATGAATCCTATCACATTCCCTAATTTTCCTCAAACACTGGCACCTATAATCTAGTGAAGTGTCGATAGATAATCCACACGCAATGATCCATGGATAGGAACGAAGGAAATCAGAGATCTGCTTGGAATCAAATATTGACCAAACATTCTCTGATGTATAATTCCCCGTTTCAAGGGATTTATGATCTCTCTCCCTCTCTCTCTCTCTCTCTCTCTCTCTCTCTATATATATATATATATATATATATATATATATATATATATATATATATATATATATATATATATTGGTTTCTACTTTTCTAAATAAGTCATTAAGCAATTATTAGCAAAATATACATAGCTTAACATATTACATGCTATCATAAAATAGCCTCATTGCCCGAAGGTAACTGAGATGGTCGAAGACTGCCTACCGTAAAGCTCGCATATCTTCGGGAGCCCTCCGCCCTTTGTTATTATAATTAGGAGAATAGCCACTGCGAGCGCTAGCTGTTAATATTTCATCGCTATTGCTTCTAACGCTACTACTAACAAATTAATCAGGGCCAAGTTATGCTGTGCATTATCCGGGCAGCCATTGTGTGCGGGCATAAAGCCGGAGCAGCTATCCATTGTGGCGTAAGGATTCATGAACCGGGATGTCTTGGTCCATCGGCGGCCGGTTCTTTCCTTAATGATACATAAGTTCAACAGGATGTCTTTTTCAGAAAGACAAAAAGGATTAACATGAATATCAAGCAGCAAAAAGGGCTGCCTAGAATCACAAGACGCCTTCTTTCACCCAACATACTTAAGAGTAAGCAACAAAAAATTTTTTAAAAAGCAACGGTAACTTATTCCGCATGTTGTAGGAATAATTAAAGTCCGGGCAAGCAACCTCACGATTTTATACGCATATAGTGTATCCTGAAAAGGAAGCGATAATATGATGTCCAGAGAATTTACGTAGCTTTTTATTTTATTTTTTTGCAATTTTCTTCTCTACCTAGAATCAAGTTTTACTGTTTTTCGATTTATCAGTTCTTTCATGTTAAAAATTACGGTAAATTCTTTATTCTTCTCTAGCCTCGGATCCTCATTAAGACAAAACAAGTTTTGATAGTATGATTTTTTTTTCTGGTTCATCTATTATAATTACTGAATAAGGAAGTACTTATTTTAGGCCGACTGTTGCACAAGGAGACGGCACGGCCAGGATTACCTCAAGACCTTAAGTTTATTTTAAATATTTTTCTAAATTAGCCAGGGAGGGTCTGGAGAGCCCATGTTTTATCCATTGATTGTATTATTTTTCTTCTTAGTATGTTCTTCGCCTGTTGCAATGTGAGTGTTCCTTCTATCCTAGAACCTGATAGATTGTGCCATCCAAAAACTTTTCCGCAGTTCAGATTCCTCACAACAAACGCCTTCTGGCCACCTTCTTCTCAGGTTTTCTTAGGGCTCCTTCTTCCACCTACCTTCATTTTACAGGTGAGCTTGGCATTCATGATCACCTAACCTCGCTATGTTTATTTTCTAAATTTAGAATTCACGCATATAAGATGCTGGATATACTCAGGGAGGGTCTACCGAGCCCAGGTTCCATCCATGGTTTATATTATGAGATATAAAACGTTTAGCAATTAACAGTTTTACAATTTATCCACATAACAGTTTTATATACAGTTTATACGAGAGTTTGATACAAAATTCATGTTAATTGTTAATTTGAATGTTACAACTTGATGAGTAAAATTCATTGCTAACCCATATTAAAAGAAATTTTTTGTCATTTATTTTAAAAGAGAATTAATGCTATTGTTTTATTGCAATTGTATTATGGCTCAGACCAACCTTTTAAAAAACTGTACTATTAAGGACAGATGATTTGATTACCTTAAAAACATTTTTCATTTAATTGTTATAAATGAAAAGCACCATTTAATTTTTTTTTGTAAAATTTATTTTTCATATTTTTTGTAAATATAATAATTTAAACGTTTATATCATAATTATTTATAATTATTTAATTTTGTAATGTGGTTAGTCGTATTTTAGTTTTAGGAATAAGTTTAAAACGCGTGATTCAATAGTGAAGTGCACGGATTTTGTTTATACTGTCGATATCAAGTTCTAATACTGTTGGTATATTGGACGTGTACACCGGAAACCATACCTCAAAGTTGCATGGAGGCACTATCTCGTTGGCCACCTCCAGCTGTTTTATATATCTTCATTTATTTGACCATTTCCGAATCGAACAGGGCTGTCGCCTCAAGTTCTTACGTCTCAATATCTTCGTTCGCCTCGCCGACGAAAATCTACTTGACCACAGATAAGGGAATTTTCGTCATCAATTCTAACGGATAAACTTATTCTACTGTAACTGATAAACATTTATTTTAATCGATAAACATTCACTTTATTTATAATCTAAAATGTTTAGATTTATTTATTTCCTCAAGGCAGTATCCTCAGCCCAATTCTCTTCACAGGTTATACAGCTGACATCCCAACTCATCCTAATACTATCCTTACCACCTATGCGGATGACACATGTCTATTATCTGTCAACACTGATCCAATTATAGCATCCCGTACTCTTCAATCCAACATCACTGACCTTGAAAATTGGTGTCAAAACTGGAGGATTAAAATAAATTCCCACACATCTCATCAAATCACCTTTACCCTCTGTCGTACACCAGCGACTTCCTGCCCCAGGGTATCGTTTAATAACATCGCTCTAAGTCCTGTAGAACAGATCCGGTACTTAGGATTACACTTTGACATACGCTTAACTTGGAATCCTCATACTAGACTGAAACGACGAGAAACAGCTCGCCGTTTCAGGTTACTTCAACATTTACTAGATAAACGCTCTAAGCTCCCAATTAATTACAAGAAACTCATATACATGACAATCATTAGACCCATCTGGACTTACGGAATAGAGCTTTGGAGCTCCACTAAGCCATCGAATTCCTCTCGTATTCAATCCTTACAATCCAAAATCCTTCGGAAAATCCTGAATGCTCCTTACTTTGTTACGAACAAAGTAATCCATAATGACCTTAACGTCCCGTTTATTGCTGATTTGGCCCGAATCCGATATCAATTTTTTCATGACAAACTTCATTTCCACTCAAACCCACTAGTTTCAAACCTAGCAACCTCTTCAATTCCTTTTAATCCTCCGAGGCATCTGAAAAGAAGATGGCCTCGTGACCTTCTATGCCGAACTTTTTATTTGAGTACTACCAATGGGTAGTTTCTCTACTTGTCTTTTCATGTCAATGTATTCACTCATTAAATTCACTTGATGTATTTTGTATACAGTTGTAAATTTCAATAAATATATTTAAAAAAAAAGAAAAAGATTTATTTATCATAATTTAAAATATAAATTTGTTCATTAGTCATTAGTTGGTTTCGTCTTACAAGTTATTTTTATCAGTATAAAAACGTTTAAATTAAAACTTCATTTTAATTCATTCAATTAATTTTATATTATCAAAAGTATCATTTGATTTATTTATAAAATTATTTATGTTGGTTCAATAAAAGATTACATTCAAATGACATGCGATCTGAAGTCATTGAATCAGAAGTTTAATTTTTTCCGTTTTAATTTTGGAGCTCTCATTGAAAGGTCCAATTATTTCGCGGGAGCTGAAGCATGAACCAATGTAAAAAAAATAGAAATACTCCAATTTTATCGTTGGAAAATTCATAAAATTATTAAAGGTAATCCCCAGTAGGTTTTTGTTGGTTCAACCGGTAAGAGTAAATTTTCTGCTTTATTAAATATTTGTAAAACCTTACACACCTGTAATGGATGGCAGGTGGTTCATTATCGATTCCCAATATTATTGGAGCAGGTAGAGCACATAGGAGGACGGCTGGTGGGGGGGGGGGGTAACAGATCCAGGAAATTAGACACGAAACAAGTAAATCAATCAGGCCGGCTATCAATAGCAGTGAAATGAGGTTAGCTTTGAATTAGTCACCGGTGAAGGCCTATCCATTAATCTGCTCTTATCAGGGCTCAATATCGCGTCTAACTCAACTCACTTATCGCCGCAACATCGGCACTACCAAAGGACCGAAAGCTTTGCAGATTCGGAACTTCGGGCGACTAACTCGCAGCCCCAAGGTCCGACTTGAAGTTAGCACATTTTTATTCTACGCGATAGACAACTATCGCAACTAAATAACTTGCTCAATATAATTAAAATACTCATTATGAGGGGTTCAAGATCAAAAGTGGATAACTCTAAAATATCAAGACTAGACTTCTTCAAATTCTTCGCTATTTTAGTCAAATAATTTTTTCTAACACTACACTTTGCCGCCTCATTTCACATGATTTTAGTTCTGAAGTTTCGGGAGCAATAACATTGCTTTTGTAGTAGTTTTGGTCTAGTTTTTAGACCAATATCAGGGCTGAGAATAAAACGTGACGGATTTATAGACCGAAACGATAGTAATGAAAAGAGTGAATAAATGAAATATAATGAACAAAGGCTCAAATTATAAAATAATTGATGATAAATTAAAACATGAAGTGAAATGGAATATAACAATGTTTTAACCATGTTTTATTATCTTCATAATTAAAAGAATGTAATTAGATCTAACAATGTAGTTTTATTTTATTTATTTTTTATCATCTATAAGATCCCATTTCACTATTTTTAATTTCTCATCAATTAGAGAAAGTTGTTTTATAGCTGAACCTTTTGTTCATTGTATTTAATTATTTTAATTACTGCTATTTCTGTATTAGTAGTTACTATTATATCTGAATCAAACGAATCTAAAATTTCATAACTAGACTTTTCATGCCTCATTTATCTGAAGTTTCGGGGACATACAGCTATCCGTGTCCAAACTAGCAAAATTTGAGAAAAAATCAAGTTTTGAACATTGGGGTTATCCACTTTTGAGAATGAACGCCTCTTATCTTAAGTGAAATTCAAAACCTCTTTCATGCTCATCTCCAATTATGGGAGTAACTGACTAATAAAGAACTATTAAAAATTCAACAAAGATAAGGCAAATAACTCAATCACCAAAGCATAACCCGAACGAACATAAACGAAATCTTAAACTCTATCAGAAAATGGAACAGGTTTATGAACTCATTACAAAGCACTATGTAATTATAAATTAAACGAAAAACTCAATAAGTAGAGAGAATTAACAATACCACCGTAAGGTATAGGGATACCAGGAACGTGGAGAAGGAGGATCAATTTCATAAACATCCTTTTCTATATTGTTACGTATAATTATAGAAAGAGATATACTGTAATAAAACTAGGGGGAAAAAAAATGAACGCTCAGTTATTCTTTTTTTTTCTTCTATCTTACCTTTTTAAGAACCCAATATTGTCGGACTGAGCAATCAAATTGGTAAAAAAATAATCAATTTACAAATTATAATAAACACGGAAAGACAAAAATAAAATATAAATCCCGATATGAAGTAATCACGAATAGGGGGTAAATAAAATATAGAAATAATATGGATATTTTCGGCTGTACCTCTGCACGGCTCAATGGAGGTTGCAAATTCCCATCTTTTGCGTAATTAAATTATTTCGTATTTCGGTTGATATACATATGTATACATACATTCTCATAATTAAAATACTGTTGAGTGCTAATCAGTTGTCAGGATGGCCGAGCGGTCTAAGGCGCCAGACTCAAGGGTAACCTTGCCTATTCTGTAGGTTTGAGCCTTCTGGTCCACTATGTGGGCGTGGGTTCGAATCCCACTTCTGACACATACTTTTTATTAAGTCAAAATATTTTTGAAAATTATAAAATTGAGTTTTTCCATCAATATACTTAGTTTTCTTTTTTTAAATATTAAAAAATATTTTTAAAAGTCCTATGCTTATACTATCGTAAAAATGACTGTAATGCGTGTAATATTTTTTAACTCATTTTTTATGAGAAATATTTGAAAAAGGATTTTTATGTGGATCAAATTACTTATTACATTATATTAAAAATTGGAACTAATTAAATATTATACATATGTCATAGGGCAATTAAAAAAATATATAATTGAATGTATGCTTTTAAGATAAGGATTTGAAAACAAATCATAAAAATATTATAATACATTCAACATAAATTGAAAAAAAAAATATGAAACAATTTAAACAAAAAATTTTACTTTGCTGAAGTTGACCCTTTAGAAAAACTTTTATGTTTTCCTGTGCCGTTATCGTGATTCCTAAATAAATATGATATTTTTCCGTCTTTTTAATTAATTAATTGATTAATACAACAAAAATTAGCATATACAAAGTAGTAATTGAAATTTTAGATTGAAAAATATTATTAATGTTAAAATTGTGAATGATTTAAAACTAATAATTACCTATATGGAATAAATCTATGAAACGGCCATAAAAACAATTCGACAGCGACATTATTGTTGATATTAATACAATTATTTCCACAGCTAAAATTGCTGATCCATAGTTAAAATATTATGTTTAGGTTTATAGGTTAATACAGGTTTAGGTAAATATCAGGTGAAAACGGCATATACCTGTACATGAAGTGTATATATGGTTAAAGCTGATATACATCTGTCTCTAATATAAAAAGTTTTAATTCACAAACTACCATTTGCATTGTTACTTTTTCATCGATGTTAAATTAAAATTTACATCTTTTGCCTTATCATTTTCATTTTCTTTTTCCAGTCATTCCAGCAAATGGGCCACACATCACTGGAGAAAGAAAACAGTTGCTGATAGGAGACGAAGTTAACTTAAACTGCACTTCAGGAAAATCCTACCCCGCATCGGTACTTACGTGGTACATCAACGAGCAACAGGTATTTTTATTTTTATTATTATTTCATTAATAAATTCGTAGATACAATATGTACAAAATAGCATTTGTATAATTGCAGCAATAAATATTTATTATTATTATTTAATATTAACGCGAGGTTATATTGCTCAAACTTTCAGAATAGATTACTTTCAGATATAGTAAAGGCAAGCATATTGTCTACTAGACTATCCATCAGTCATATATATCTTTACGTACATACAACTGTATATCATATATCATATATCGCTCTTTTAAACGAACGACACAACTCAAAAGCTAGTAATTTTGAGTGTATTGTTGTAGTTTTTTAATTCAGGAAAAACAGACCTAAGATTCCATTTCCCACATATCATTTTTAATAAAGTCATATTTTGAGTTGTATAATGTTAGAACTTGAAAAAAAGTTTCAGGCTTCTAACAGTGTAAAAAGTTTAAATCTTTCTAAAATTACGCTGTTATTTACTTTGTGATTCGGCTTATTTAACTATTTTGTGATGAAAAGTAGTGTGGTTGGGATAGCCTGTGTAGGTGATTTAGACAATCTAGCTAAAAAAACGATAGGTTGTCGCTCCATTTCAGATCGCTTGGGCGCCATAAAAAGTGTTGAGCCCTTTTAGCAGTGTGAATTGACCCTCATCGATCAGTAATCTTAGTTTACAGAGTCGATGGGATTTACTAATCAGTTAATTGCAATGTTTTAGAAACAAAAAAAATATTGCTTTAAATGATCTTGGTATTAATTTCATAGGTATTGTAATGTATTTTAGAAAATACAATGTTTTAATTAAAAAACAGTAATAGAGTTATATTGCTTGGGGAACAGAACACAAAAGCATCACAGCTAATATTGAATATGAATAAATAAATAAACATATATATTTCTATGTTTTATAGACTTAAATATATTTTAAATATTGTAATTGATTTTGGGAGGCCACAGTAATCATTTAAGATAATTTCTCAAATTATTATTTCTAACTTTAGTCTTAGTTGGATTCTTTTCAAGAGGTCTGTTGTGTGTTTACCAATTTACTAATTATTTAAACCCTCAATGTATTATTCATGAGTATATAATGCATCTGGGGTAAGTAAGCACTAGAAGAATTATAATAAATATACTTTATTCATACAACTTGAAATGCGATTAATGATTTAATATATACATTGAGAAGTGGACTTAATGATTCAGATGTAATAGAGGATTGCAATAAAACACTTAACAGAGTTTAAATTACGACTTATCTGGGGTAGGATACGTCTATAGATAGTTCTTCAGCCCGGCCTCCTCCTTCTTCGGTCTCGTTGCTCCATCTTCCTCGAGAGTGTCCCTTTTCAAAGGTGGAGTTTTGAACCCCCCTCCCTTTGGTATTTCCTCACCCACCTTGACCATGTGGGCAAACCATTCTACCTGAGCGACCTACTTCTTGCAAATGGTCATTCGCTCATTGTGCAAAAACATATTTATTTTTATAATGCCCCTCGGTACGATACATATCAATATATATATACATATAAAAGACTCCTATGTACCTGGATTGATTCAAGTGCTCCAATGTGGGAGTGAGAACTAAAAAAAAATATAAAAAAAATAGAGAGTGGACAGAGGAATGCATGATTCCCAGTGATTCCACTAATAACTAAATAACTTTCCGTTTCAAATAAAAATATTTAAAAATTAGTAACAACTAAAATAAAATAAATTATAATAATTACAATGGCGTAAGTCAACTATATCTAAATTAAAATAATGTTCAAAGAACATTTTTCCCCTCGAATACTTCACAAAAATGTGAGAATGCGGGGACTTAAGATCAGTGAAGGGAAAAGATGTGACCACGACCGAGAAGCGTGCTTCATTAGGGCCCAGGATAGCTCAAATGGTAGAGTCCCAGACTAGTGATCTGGAAGACCCGGGTTCGAGTCCCGGTCCTGGACATATCTTTTCTTTTCATATAAAAATATTTAAAAATTTAATAACAAATAAAATGCAATAAATTATAATGACGTAAGTCAACAAGATCCAAATTAAAATAATGTTCAAAGAACATTCTCCCCCTTGTATACTTCGCAAAAATGCGAGAACGCGGGGACTTAAGATCAGTGAAGGGAAAAGATATGACCACGACCGAGAAGCGTGCTTCATTAGGGCCCAGGATAGCGCAAATAGAATCCCAGACTAGCGATCTGGAAAACCCGGGTTCGAGTCCCAGTCCTGGACATATGTTTTCTTATCAAATAAAAATATTTAAAAATTAGTAACAACTAAAATAAAATAAATTATAAAAACTAAAATATAATTAATTTTTATTTTGAAAAAAATTGCATATAAAATCAGCTATAACGTAACTCACGGAATGCCTTAAATTGATATAAATTGCAGTTCAAGGCAGCACAATAAGAAAAAGAACCAGCATTACTGGAACATTTCATTTTTTTTGGAAAAAAAAATACAAAAACAAAAAAACTTTTCACTATTCTTTATCTCTTTTCCCTTTTTTAATAATAATAAATCGAGGTAATAAAATAAAAGGTAATTGAAATGAAACTTCATTTGATTCGAATCGAAGAGATGTCGTTACAGGAGATCGTAGGATGAAAAGAAACTCCTATCTCTTTCCTCTTTCCTTCTGAAGAAAGGGAATCCGCCGCGAAGCTACAATTGAAAGAAATGGAGGGAGTCGATGGCAAACCAACTAAGACAATGGCGAAACTTGGACAAAAACTGAGAAGGAGCCTTAGTTCGTTGTTTCGCCGTTTCTTCGGGCATTTCCTCCGGAAAAAAAGAAGAAAATAAAGTTAAAGTTACAACAATGGAATCAATAGCGCTTATCGACCTTTAGCTTCCGTATCCCGACCAATTTTCTATACCTCAATTTAAAACCTCATTCAATCTTAATTTTAATTAAGCTGTCCTTTTTACAGGTTGATTCCATTTATAGAAAATAAATAATGAGATATACATATATCATTTTGCCTCAATCCCCCCCCCGAAAAAAAATTAAACACCTAAGTGTCCTTCGTTAAACTCCATAAAATTCAGAATTTTTTTTTTGTTTCAATACAATCTCAATAGTTACTGGTAGCTGTTTGTTTTTTATCAAAAGATAAGCAGCTTATTGACTCTTTATTATTTCAATTTTCTGTTACTTGACAGTTAATTTTAATCTCGCTTTCTCCTTTACTTTCTATCTCTATCTCTATTTATCAATATATTTATTTTTGAAATGTTTAGGTCATTTGCTGTATTCAAACCATCATGAATGATGTTTTACGGTTGAGTTGTACAACTGTAATATATACATCTAGTACAATGGCTATATTAATAAATAAATACATGAAAGGACATGTAGAGGCACTACCCACTGGCAGCACTCTAATAGCATTTCTATAATAGAAGGTCCCGAGGCCATCTTCTCTTCAGACGCCTAGGAGGATTGTTCGGGATGGAATTGGATGCAAGGATGGAAACTAGTGGGTTTGGATGGGCCTGGAGTTTATTATGGAATGATAGGTATCTGGAATGGCCTAAATCGGTTACATATGGAACGTTAAGGTCATTATGGATGGTTTTTTTTGTGACAGAATAAGGAGCGTTTAGGATATTGCTGAGGATTTTGGATTGCAAGGATTGAATACGATAGGAATTCGATGGTTTGGTAGAGCCCCATAGTTCAATTCCGTAAGTCCATATAGGTCTTATCACAGTAACATAAATGGGTCTTTTTTTAATCAATCTGAAGCTTTTAGCGTTTGTCTAGTAAGTGTTGAAGCAGTCGGAAGCGTCTAACTGTTTCTTGTTTTTTCAGTCTTCTGTGAGGGTTCCAAGTAAGACGTTTGTCTAAGTTGAGTCTTAGGTAGCGAATCTGTTCAACAGGGAACATGGAGTACTATTAAAGGATACAGTAGGACAGGAAGTCATGGGTTTTCGGCGAAGGGTAAAGGTAATTGGACTTGTTGGAATTGATTTTAATTTTCCAATTCCGACACCATTCTTCGAGGCTTGATAATGTGATTGAAGGGATTGGGATGCAATATGCGGGTCGTTATAACACACATGTGTCATCAGCATATGTGGAGATGAAGGTGTTAGGATGGGTTCGAATGTCAGCTGTAGGAACACCAGCAGACTAGGAATAGAGGGACGAGTAAGAACATTTATGACTTAGAAAGTCATTCAATCACTTTTTCAATACATTCACTATTTCACATCATTCTTCATAGATTACCACTCCACAAAATTCGTAAATTGCGAAGTGTTAATTAAAAATTGTTGATAGTACAAATTTTTCAACATTTTATGCTTCGTTATAATATTCAGATAAATTATTTAGTCTGTTAACAACCTCGGATGGACCCTGTGGAATCTGGAGAACCTCCTCAGGCTCAGGTAGGCAGGTGATGCTAGGCAGTATCTCTGACAAAACACATCCCTCCACAACCGTTATCTTAGAAACAGTACACACTCTATCATGCATAGAACCCAAAACACTTCAAGGGTCGTTGTTGTACAAGTATTTTTATTTTTTTATTATATTAGAAACACAATTAATAAACGATACATGGCAGTCATTTGATAAAATTATCGCAACCAAAAAAATATTAGACTGAAAATACAGAGTTTTCCATAATCTTGTTCTTCTAGAAAGACAGGAGGCTAATCTTCCAGTCTAAGATTTAATTAATATTTCATGTTTTTCATTTCCAGATTTATTCCAACAAACCAAGTTTTGTATGATGACTCTTCAATTGTCGATACATGGGTCTCATTAATGTTTTTAAATTTTAAGGGTTTTTATTTTCTGTACTGGGGGAAAGTTACCAGTACTATTGTAAATAAAAATGGATGTTTTGTATTCTATTTAAATTTATTTACTCTTCGTTTATTAGTTAAATTAAATGGGGCAATCACTTTATATAAGTTACTACTGATGTTCTCTACTCCTTCCCAGATAGAAACGGAACCGGGCTAAGCCCAGTTGAATTTTCACAACGGATGTAGCCTAAACCTAAAACAGGTGAAAGAGAGAAGTGTTCCAGCTGATTAAACTCAATCCCGCTCCAGTATTAGCCCTGGTAGGGGGAGTGGGGAGGGTTCCATAATTCCAGAGTCGGTAATTAAATAGGTTCTGAACCCAGGGCCATTTTAATACCTGGCTCACTGCTCGAATAGAGAGCGCTGCCGGTTCTATTGTTCGCTTTATTGCTTATGGCTACCTTGTCTTACAACCACTATTTACAATTGTGTAGGCCTTACAATGTTCCGTGGGTTCACAAAACTTGATATTAATTTTTTTTTAAAGAAGAAAAAAATCTGAAAAATACCTAGTAAAGTATAAATTAGTTTTTGTCAATTTCATAGCATGCCCAATTTTCTAAGTTAATTTTGTATTTAATTTCACTTTCAGCATCAAGGAATCAATAAATGTAATATTGTATATGTTGAAAAGTTATATTTGCCCTTAAAAGTGTTTTTTGCAATATCTTTATTTACTATGTTATTAAAATGTCGTACTAACCACCTGAGATGACGTTACCAATTTTTTTTCCTCTATTGGAGTTTTCTATGACTCCAATATTTCTTCATTCGTTACAGGCACGTTTTCTTTAATTGTCTGTTCAACTTCATCCAATCCTCTTTGGTCCTTGTTCATGCTCTATCCCTGCCAGATTGTTCACTTTGGCCACAAATTCACTTTCTTCTAAAAGGTGAAACATTGTGATCTTAAACTTTTCAAATCCTTCTTTACTTATTTAGCCCACGTTGTATTCTTCTTCTAGAAATAATCAAATATTTACTTGCCGAATCTATGCTTCTTCATTTTGTAAAGAAGCTCGAAGAATCCCAGGTTTCTCTTCCGAATAGTATCTGAGATTCTTTTCACTTTCTGGTAAATTTCTCAGTATGACGCCTTTATTATTAGTTATGGAGTTATTAAAGGGGGTGGAGTGGCTCAGTGGTAGAGCACTGAGTTTCCATTCCGGAAATCCTGGTTTAAATCCCGCTGCAGGACATGACTTTTATTAGTCTGTTTGCAGTGGGAGATGGATCATACAGGATCTAGGACCCTCCTGGGGCCCACCCAGCCTCTATAAAATATTATGAAAATAGGGTACCCAAAATAAGGGGGGGGAATCTGGCGGTTGAGCGTGACCTAGGTCAAGTCACCCCCTTGCAGAACCGTCGTCCATGAAAACGGTACAGTCTCTACCATGTATTGAAACCCAGACCCTTCATGGTACCCTTGTAGTGGTACAGTTTTTTCTTTTATTAAGTTATTAAGAAGGTATCACTCACAATAAGGGTGGTTTAGGATTCAGCACCTAAGACGGACGTATAATTTCTTAAATAGAGCTTATTTAAGAAGAAGATTTTGCCACGATACCTCTATACCCTCTTTCGTAACAAAAGGCAATCTCTTTATGATGGGAGGAGGATCTGCCCCAGAAAGCAATATTTAGTTTAAATAATTTGTCTACTACGCTCAGAATTGAACTCAAATCCGAGTCATAGGAGTGCTTTACTCATTGATCTAATCCAATCCCCGGATTCAATTAAAAAATAAAATTTAATGATGTTTAAGAAATATAGTTTATATTATTTGTATATTATGTAACGTAATTGATTTTGTGGAAATACCAAGCTGTTAGGTAAGGTTTGGTTGACCCCCAAAGTCCTTATCCAGTCCTGTCACATCTAATCCATCTAGCTCATACTGGAATTCAATCAGTTGGATGGATCATATGTTACTTTGCCGGCTGATGGGTTTGGTCTGCGGGTATACCTATAACTTGACTTAGCTTCTAAAGCCCTTGCCCGGAGCGGTATAGATTCGAACTCAAACTAATCAATTTGTATTTTAATAATTATTTTTATGGAACTGTTTTGAGATGAATCATGAAACCTGGCAACGTTTGTATGTATCTGTCAGATATAGTAGTTTTAGGTATTGTTTACGTCAATGGATTTTGAATATTATATAAATTAAATCATAAAAACTGTTCTAGCACAACACAACATAAAGGTTGTTGGATTCTAATAAATGGTAGTGATTCTGTTTCAAAGCCAACAGTTCAGAAAGAAGATTTGCAAGAGATCACTCTATGCGAGGCCAGGAAGGTCTGCAGATCCCTCAACATCTTATTCTTTCCTATTTATCCTCCTCGAATGTTTTTTATAACGTCGAGAATTTTCATTTCTTTATTTATTATATTTCTCTATGCACTCCTATTGGGCCAGTGGTAGACAACTGGTTGTTAGACAAAACCCTCCAATCTTGGGTCTTCCCAGGGAATTTATGACACTTTGTATGAATATAGTGGAAAGTACACTGTTCTGTCCTTTTACTGAACTCAAGAACCTGGAGAAGTGTTATCCCAACCAGTCTGAAACTTAAACCAGTCCTTGCAGATTCCCACAAGATTCATCAAAAATAATTTGAATGCCTCTGCCGGATTCGAACCCGGGACCTTCAGCTCATCACTCAGAGCTAGATAACCCAACCTACTGAGTTAAAATAAATGGTAAATAAAAATTATATTATATATTATACTATTGGGAATACTGTGAAGTCATGCAATGTGTCCCACGGTTGTGAAAAGAGACGATTATAAAGAGATCACTCTTAACAGCGAGGTTATGCTTCCAATTTGTATTAATCTAACAACTATTAAACGGCCTTTTGGTTAAATGTTATTATTCTTTTATCAATGGAATTCTAAACTTTAAACTAAAGTCGATTAAAATAAATTGTATAGCTTAAAGACATACTGGTGGGTACCGCCAGTCTCGAACATGTTGCCGAAGCTAAGCCCAAGTTTCTCCCCTACCGAATGTCGCTAAACGCGACTAAAGACGTTTTCACTTCAATTATTACAAATACAAAATTTGTATTTGTAATAACCCACAGCCTATATCAGGACTTATTGGTCAGTAAACCAACACTACTAATGAAATAATACCTAATTAAAAATGATAAACGCAAAGTATTTTCTTATCTCATTTTCCCCCTAATTATTTGAATCTCTAAAATATGAAACAGCCCATCGGTTTTTTTTCCTTTTGGGAACAATAACATGAATAATAATAATGATATGTTATACCCCCGTAATGAGGTAGGGGGTCTGAATAAAATCTCAACCATTAATTAGCGTATAAAGCTCGCCGTAAGAGGGGGGCTGATTATCGAGTGCCGTGAAGTATGATGAACATGGAAAACGTAAAAGGGCGGGGGGGGGGGGACTTAACCATAATGGCCTGGATCACGCGACGGGCCTGTAATCAACGCGACTCCAACAATGGCCGGCCTGCTCGCTTTGTCTGCCTCGGCAAAGATACAATCAGACCGACAAAAGGACACCGCCCGCTGATAATTGCTTTATATGCTCGTTGTTAATGTTTGTTGTTTCCGCGTTTGATGGAATAATTTATAGATAGGAGGAAAATGCTCTTCGTGGTACCGCGATTGAAAAGAACACTTGGTACGATTTCCTCATGGGATGCGTCCATCAGGCTGATTAACCGTCGCTTGTTATACCTTCTTGTGAATATAAAGACTCTATATTGCGTTTGCTCTTGGTTAGCATTATATCTAAGAACATTTTTGATGATATGGAATAATAAATAGCAGTTTTTATTCTAGCGACATTTGGAAGGGGAAACTCGTACGCATTCGCATCTGGTGGCACATAGCGGCCTGTGGATGAGTTGTAATATTTCTTTTTATCAACTTTAGTTTAAAGGTTAGGATTCCATTGATATAAGAATAATAACAGTTAACTAAAAGGTCGTTTAATAGTTGTACAATCGATACTAATAATAACCAAAAATAGGACACATCAATAACTTGTTAACCTTCATGTATCCCCTAAAAGATTTTGTATGACATAAATGTCTAGTTTTATTAAATGATAGAAAATACAAATGATCTATGCAATGTTGATATGAACGGTAATAATTGCTAAAAATGAAAATACAGTTCATGTACAAATACACGGAATAAAGAATATAACTGTATAATAATTATTATTCCAATTTCATTATTCATAATTAGTATTGAACTTGTACTACAAACAAAGAAGTTTAAAAAAACACTTTCTTACCGATTCTCACCTATTCAAGTGAATCTTTGACTCTAACCAAAATGCACAAGAGCCAACTTCAAGCCATGGAGATGCGATATCTAAGAAGAATGGAAGGGAAGAACAGAAGAGACCGAGTGCGAAACGTAACGACACGGTCAAATGTGGGACTTTGGCCAGCTGGGGATATTATCTAAGACCATCAGCTGAGGTGGTTCGGCCGTGTTTCCAGAATGGCGGAAAACAGCGTGGCGAATGCCGTATATGTGACAAAGGTGGAAGGTATGAGACCGAAAGGAAGACTTAGGAAGGCGTAATCCAGGAGCTCTTTGACAGAAGAGGTTTGGAATGGAGAAGGAGAAGACGATATGTATAGGAGAGGGATTCATGGATCAAGCTCTAAGAAAGGATCCTAACACCGTTAGCAGTAGAAGAGGAGATGATTAAAAAAATAAATTTAACTCATGAAGTCCATCAAATACTCCTTTGGAAGGTTTTTAATTCATGAGCGACATATCTGGTATTCCATTTCCAAAATGTTTATTTTTTTAATATTATAAAATATAAAGTTTTTACTTTAGTAGTACCCTGTTTGACCTTGAAGTTTTGTGGGAATAATGACATACGTTAAAATCAAAAAAGGTCCAAGCTTTTAAAAAATGTCTAATGGTTTATAAAATAATAGCAATAGCATCATTACAATAGGACTGTTTTGCTTCACGAGTACCCAAATTTTTAGTTTTTTAAAGTAACACGGAACTTTTTAACACCTCTATTGAAAAATTAGGATTTTTGAGTTTGTATGATGTTCTTTTAATGGACCGATATGTTTTGATTAATAAAAAACTACGTGTTATTGTTACTACTAATTGTTGTTCGGAGTGTCAATATATGTGAACACGGTGAATTAACAAATTTAAAATTTAAATAATTCAGGCCATAATAGGTTTAGAAATTATAAAACAAAACAATTATTCTAAATTTTTGAGTTTTCACTTCCGTCGTCATGACTGCTTATTATTATTTGTTTTAATTTTAGTCATTAATCGTTCATGTTGTGTATAATAAAATTTTAGAAAGTTGGAGAATAATTTGTTTTTAAATTACTGAAAATGATTTGTCAGAAGCGGGATTCGAACCCACTCCCACATAGTGGACCAGAAGGCTCAAATCTACAGAGTTTTTAAGGTTACCCTTGAGTCTGGCGCCTTAGACCGCTCGGCCATCCTGACAGCTGATTAACATCCAACAGTATTTTAACTATGAGAATGTATGTATACATATGTATATCAACCGAAATAATTTAATTACGCTAATCATGGGGCCTAAGACCGCTCGGCCATCCTGACACTTGGTTCTCTACCAGTAGGATAATATTAGTAAATGTTTTGATATCCAAATGATAAAATATATAACAATAATACATCAATATAACAGATAGACATGCATCAATATAAGCTTATTAGCTTATTTAATATCTTTTTATATTTTTAGATTTATTTCCTGAATAATCTTTGGCTAAGAAACCGTGCAGTCTCTAGCATACGCTTAGGTCAAGACCCTTCATGGGTTTTAGTAGTACAGATCTGTTTTTACAAAAGTGAAACAAACATTTGAGTAAAAAATATGACCAGAAATTTTTTAAAACGTGAAAAATATGAAACTTTATAAAGATGTTTTACTATCTCTTAATAAAATGGATAATAACCTTGTTGTGCAAAAGATCCATAAGAATACAATATAAAGAATACTGTTGTGTAGATTATACACAAGATATCAAACTAACTTTACACATCAATTTTCATTTTGGAACTCAGACATATAAATTCTAATATTTTAATTATTTTTTTTTAATTCATTATTTTATATGTTTCTTTGTTTGCAATATATTAAATAATGATTCCATTTGATATGTGGGCACTGAGTATTATGCTGTTAAGCTCAAAAGTAAACATTAAATATAAGGTTTAATTCTTAATTTTATAATTAAATATAATTATATTTATTTATAAATTTAAGGAGTATAACAAGGAATATTTAACCGCTACTATTAGTTAAATTAAATAATGGAATTTGTTAATTTGGAGTAATAATGAAATGGTCCACTAAGTTCCAGCACTTAAAAGGATTAAAGAGAGCTAAACTTAGCACTTACCAAAATTTTAGGAAATAAACGAATAATGTATAGTTATCTAATAAACATAATGTATAATAAAATTTATTGGTATAATTTTACTGCCGCTGAAACATGTGTCAGGATGGCCGAGCGGTCTAAGGCGCCAGACTCAAGGATAACCTTGCCTACTCTGTAGGTATGAGCCTTCTGGTCCACTATGTGGGCGTGGGTTCGAATCCCACTTCTGACAGACTTTTTTTTTGATTTTTTTATTTTCCAACGTTTTTAAAATTTGAATATTGACAGCATGAATGAATAATAGCAAAAATTAAAATTAAATATTACTATTTATATACGCATGTACAAATTTAAAATTATTATTTGTTTACTCAATTATTTTAGTTATCAAAATCGCCTGTTTAAAGTTTCGATCTAGAAATCTGTAGTTAGAAATTTAAACATTGAATAAAGGATAAAAAGTTTCACATTTTGTTATAGTTTTTATTTATTTTTTTTCATTCACTCTTTGCAATAAATAAAATAAAAACTTGATCAAATGTTAAAAAATTATAAATAGAAAGATGTACAAAATTTTAAGATCCACTAATTCATTAATATTAATGTTATTATTAATATTAAACCCAAACAAAAATAAACTAATAATTGAACTAAATAACTATTGTAAATTGAAAAGAATTATTACGGCAATGTTCGATTAATAATGCTTAGTTTTTTTGTATTTAATGACTATTAATACATTAAGCAATTTATACCTCGAATTTAATGTGTAAAGTTACAATTGAATTATCTTTTTTTCTTTCTTGTGTTTTTTTATAACTAATGAACCAAAAAAAGAACTAATACCGGATCAATATTAAATGAATACGATCCAATGCATGTGTGTTGAATGATGTTATTATGAAATATTTTATATTTCATTCTTCACTGATCCATACAATCTTCCTGTCATATTCGTGCAATATAATACGAATGTCTTTAGCTTAAGGCGGACCTGGAGCCTAATATGCTAAAGCATCCCGTGTTAAAATCTCAGCTGGGAGCTGTAAAATTTATTTCTTAATCCCCCTTGAGAGCTGTTCCACGACACAGCGCTAGGTAAATCTGGTCCAACACACTCCAAGTTTAAACAATACTTTCTTTTGCATTATAGTGCTAAGTATAAACCTATTAAACAATGTTTATAATACAGAAAAAAGTATAAACCATGAAATTGCCCTAAATTATTTGGCAATTTTCTTTTGTTATAGTTGATTATTTTATAATGTAAGCACTTTCTTTCAGAATATAATTTCAAAATTAGATACCTTGATAAATATTTTTTACTGGCAATAATATAATAATCAATCGGTGGGGGAGCAATTATTCATTTATCATTATTTAATTTTCTAATAATCATTGTTTATTAGTTGTAATATATTTTGTTATTGATCTATTAAAAATTGTCCTATGAATAAAAAGTAATAATTATGAATTAAAGTTATCCATGTATTTTGCAGAACATTTATTAAATCTAAACGATGTTATGGTATTACATCTTATGCTCTGTCCATGTACAGTATTTTCACATTTTCTGTCAAAATGTTTTAATATTAAATTAAAATATTGGGTATTAGTCGAATTCCATACATATTTCACTATTGTAAATTTGTTTACATTTATCATTTAACGGTGTTTCGAATCCAATTACATTATTTAATAGGTGTAATGTCACTAAATGAACTTGAAATATTCAGGCGGTGCTTGAACAACAATTATACTTATTAAATGAAGCATTAGCTAGTGATCCTAATAATGCGTTACTAAATTAAATAAATCCTACTAATTGGCGATTATCTCATACTGGCAAATTCATTTATTTTAATTGAACTAAATATGAAGAAAGTAGTGGATGTTATTTAATTAGGAGTATTAAATGGTTATAGAATATATTATTTTCTTCCTGTTAGCTTTAAATGTCCAAAAGTCTAAGTAGTTTCTGACGAGCCTAATGATGTAAATCAATTTATAAATAAACAATTATAACAAATTATACTGTAATTTAATAATTATAATATAATTAATTAATTCATAAAATTTCATAATATCACATTCTAGTTATAATTAAGAAATTATGGTACAGGAAATATATCCGACATCTTCGGAAATAAAAGGAATATGATATAGAATTATGAAAAAAAAATATGATTGATAGAGATCACATATTGTATCACCGAATGAATACTAACCTGAATGAATCAATAGAACTTATAACAATATTATAAGCAATATTGAATGCTTTTATTAAATATAATTTAATAATTATACTGTAATTTCTACCATATATTTTTTATTATTATCAAATTTCATATTCGTTTATTGTAACAACAATTTAAAAATTACAAATGATATTTAAAAAAATTATGTGTCAGAAGTGGGATTCGAACCCACGCCCACATAGTGGACCAGAAGGCTCAAACCTACTGAGTAGGCAAGGTTACCCTTGAGTCTGGCGCCTTAGACCGCTCGGCCATCCTGACATCTGATTACCCGAAGATAGTGCTTAAATAATGAGTCTTCAAATTCAATAATATTTTATTTATATATTTATAATGGAGGATACCTGTCCATTTTTGACTAACGAATAGATTTTGATTATTACTCCTGATTCTCATTAATCTTTATTCAAAGTGCTAATTAATCGTCTCCTAAAATACGTAGCTTTTGTCCATTCCTATTACCTTTAATATTCTTAAGGATTTGTAATTTGTTATATTTTAGGCTAATCGTTATTTATAGATTTCAGCCCATACAGTTAAACTATCCATTATCCTGTCGGGCATACTACAATATTATCTATTTCAATATTAATCGATCCTTCAGGCAAACACTTCATTGTGAATTGGTTATTGGTTATTGGTCATTGCTAATATTTTCATTTTTGAAAATTTTCTGAGAATGTCGGTGAGACAATCCCTGACACATAAATATTATTCCAAAAGATCGTCTTTTTGGTCAAAGACGGATAAGAATTGAGTATGATGTTATCATTTTGTTTGATGCATAACTCAGCTTAACTTCTTGTAACTTTCATGCGTTTCGATATTCATAATTTTTCACGGATTGTATAATCTAGCAGTTATTCATTTTGAAGCAATTATAAAAGCCTCTTGTTATATTGAAATAGGTGATTTTGATAAGATTCTTTTTTGGTTCCACGTCAATGAGCCTTGGCCTCCCCAATAGGTTTCCCGACAGTCTTCCCTTTCCAGTTCAGCGGCCTTCCAGTTATGGATGTTTAATAAGCCCCTAGAGTTCTTACTATCTATAAGATCGTATTCATCTTTGTATAACCTATCTTGGATTTAAACATCCAATAAAAATCTTGGAATCCAATAAAAATACATTTAGAGGATTCAAGTTTCGTATTTCGTCCCTTCCCCTATCGACGGGTTTGTATACACCAGACGGCTACATCGGGTCACCACCAGGACCCCATACTCCATTGCCCCCTGTCAAGTACTCAGATGGTAGACAGAGCTGAGTGTGAACAGATGCCACTGACAGCCACCACAGTAAACGGACCTCAATATCTTTGATCATACAGCCATCGCTGTCTTATAGATGAATCTAGAACAATCTCGTGCCAGCAGTAAGAATCCTGAACGGAAACGATGCGGTGAAGGTGGGCGAAGAATAGAGTGGTAAGGACTATCCTCAATTTTAAAATGCTCAAGGAATTTCTCCAGATCCCAGGGTTGAAAGCCAGCGTCATATAACTGAAAGCATGATTTATCTTAATCTCGAATGCTAGACCTTTCAATACGTAGACATTCTAGTTAACTATCTAGTTTAAGCAGCTCCCTATAAAAAATAACGTTTGGTAAAACATTTTCCCCTAATTATAAATTAAAAACTGATTAAAGATCAATTTCGATCCCTTAAACATAAGTATCATAAGAATGAAGTCCATTCAGTTCTGAACCAAATATTTTTGAAATTTAGATATTGAAAGAAAATCACTAAAATCAATATCCACAATTTTTAATATTTTTGAAAACGACTGGTCTTATATAAAGTTGGAACTTATTTATCTTTTTACCAGATGTTGTAAACACGGACCTTGTTTTGGAACTTGTAAAGGAAACTCCGTTGGTAAAGTTATAATAAGGATTTGATTAAATATTTCCGGTGCATTGCCCGGATCTAACTCCCGGCAAGGATCACTAATCGAAGTTGAGGACCGATTATGTTAAACTCCTCTCGAAGAAGAAGGAAAACACTCGGCCGGAGGACTAGCAAAGTTTCGTTTATAATCGAAAAACTCGCCCCCTTATCTGGCCCTTTTATGACAACGGTCCTGGAAGTGGAGGAGTTGCTTGGTAATGGCCGGCGATTGAATCAGGAGTGGCCGAAACTTGGAGGATAAATCCACTCTCTGGATCTCGTTCTTTGAGGGCGCTGATGGCTCGTTAGGTTAATCGCTCAACGCCTTTCAATAGGACTCTGAAGGGTGTCGTGGGTTCTTTCAGGTGAAGCCTAAGTGGGGGTATCTATGGCAGTGAGGATTTAAACTCCATTTAATCCTATTGCTTAGTATAAGTAATGGTGTTTGTTTTTAATCCTACTTCCTAACTCTGTTCCATGGAAGAAAATATCAGGACAATAATCAACTAATACCAATTAGGATATTTCATAAAATTATTAATCTAATTGCTATGTTTTTCTCACGGCCCTAACAATTATCCCAGAGAAAGTGAAAATCCATTATCTGAAATTTTTTAAATAATAATAAGAAATGCCACCCTGAAATCGTTACAATTGAGGCAGAATGATACTGAATCATTATTGATTTAAAATGTATCCATCCCTTTTAAAGGTTTATGTGTATGATGGATTGGGAGATTACTTTATCACTTTTAAATGAGATAGAATAACATAACATTTATTATGTGATGATCACGGTTACGGACGGTCTGCTGTTCAGCCTGCCACTGTCAATTGCTTCATCAGGTTTCAGGCGTCTTGTCATGCCCCAAGCTTACAACTGCAGCTGTCCTGCATTATCTTCAGGTACAGATTCTAGGGGACTCTTGCGCTACCTCCTAAGTGACCCTTAACCGATTTACTTTCATCTCCCTTGAATTCTAAATTGTGTCCCATAAGTGTGTCCCAACACAATTTTCCTTAACATCATTTGATGTATAATATGATTTTAATTTAACCATGATTAGCTGCCAAGTGCATAAAATAATTCATTGCCGGGTTTGTTTTTGTCACTACTAGTAAAATACCCTTACTACAGTGTTACTTACATATTACATACTTTATAATTATTTACTACTTCGTGTGTATCTATGTTTGAACCTTCTTTAAGCCTTTTTTAGGCAATGAAAAAGATAATTAACCATCTAGTAGGGTTGCTCAATTGTATTAAGACTGCTGTTCTCCGCAACAAGTACGCCCTTATCATTTTCATCTCATTACATTAGTATTAAAAAATAAATAACAGACACGACAACGTTCCTCGCACGTGTTGGTAATGTTTCTTGCAATAGGCTGTTGAGTGTCCAATTTTAAATTCATATAAATATTACCCGAAAATCGAGTGTTTCCATGGTCATATTTGATGGCGCACTAAGAAATGTTCGTTCAATTGTTGGGATAGTAAGTATTATCAAAGGAGAGGATCAACAACAGCCCATTGTAGCCTGTAAAGACAAACATAGTAAATAAAAGAAGTCCCCAAGTTCCACTTTGAATTTTAGAAATAATAAAAACGGACATTTAAAGTTAAACGAAATAATACTTTGTTTATTATATATTGTGGTAAACGGCCACAACTACAACTCCAACATATATACGACGTGGGAAAGAGTAATGTGGAAATGTGGCTAAATAAAATAGAAAATAGGGAGGGAGATAGGTCGAGAGGAAGTCCATGGTGGGTAATGGTCCGTATTAACTCGCCCCTGCAAAAATAAATATCAAACCAATCTGATCCGATGAATATGCAACAGGTTTGATTTTTTATTGGAGCTCCGGTCATTCTTGTCTTTTTCACTTTAATATTTTCCATGGTTTTGTCTCATCTCACCCTTCCTAGTTTAATTTTATTTAAAATAAATTCACTATATATAAATATATACAGATCAACAAAATTTCACTATATTTTTATCAAAAACAAAAGTGAAGTTTTAAATATACCAATCGTAATGGATTGTTTTCACGCTACCTTCAGTTACAGTAGACATAGTAAATAAAGTAGAATTTGATGAAATATATAGAATATAAAATGCTAATAATTTTAGAATATTTCTGTATATATGTTGTATACAATAGCTATTTTTTTTTCAAACCGATATTTTATTACATTAAAAACCAGATATAATTTTTGTATTTTATAATTCTTATAATAGTAAAATTAGTTAAAAGCAAAATAAAAGAAGTTAGATAGTAATTTAATTTTCACATTGTAATTAAAACATATGTTACAATACTAAGTAGTGTGGTGTTCGAAAAAACCAAACAAGATCAGTCTCAAGACAGTTGTCGTGTGAGAAGGTTGTTACTCTACTTGCTACTCAACACTTTGATTTGTCGCCAATCTCTCCACCTTCTTCATCTTCTCAAATCTCATCAGTAAAACTGTTTGTTTATTTTCACCTCACCTTGGACTTACCGGCAAGAGACATTTATTTATTTCTACTCCTCATCATATCGAATTATCATCACATCATCTTCAAGAACTCACCTCTAACTTTTCAAGAACTCAGTTATTTTTATTTATTCACTGACTATCAATATTTTTTGTTTTAAAACTCATTCTTTTTTTATTAAATATTTAATTTCAAGTTAGTTTTTGTAAAACTTATTAAATGTAAGTGCTTATTGTATTCTCTTTTTCATAATTTTTATTTACTTTTTAAATCACTTTTTTTTTGTATTTCCTTAGGTTTAGATGTGCACATTCATATTTTTGTAATTGTTCTCTCTTTTATCTTTACATTATATATCTATTATTTACTCATTTTGCATTTTCTTTCCTTTGTATTTAATTGATGGATTTTTTTATAGTCTTAATTTATATATTTGGGGAATAAATTTACCTGGTTTTGTTATTGAATTCACGACCGACAAATTCCCTCGGATAGAATGTTAGGGAATTATTATTAGGAACCACTTCTTCCACATATGTGGTTGTATATATAGTTACACATAAACGTTTGAATTAATGCCCCTAAGGAGCCCTAATACCTCTCAAATGGAAATATTCCTCATCAAGAGAATTCATCTTTCCCCTCTGAATATTAAGTGATTATTTAGAATTTAGAAGTTAGAAGTACAAAATCAATTAAATTTAACGGCATGGACGCTGAGCGGTGCTTTAGGAAAAAAAGTTATTCGCCACTGAAATGGACTATTGGAGGAGAGCTGCCAGGGTGTCCAGGCTAGAAAGAAGGACTGATATTGAAATCAGAAAGCGAATGCAAGTCCAATTAAATGACGTATATAATATAGATAATAAGAGATTAGAATAGTATGGCCATCTCAGAAGAATGAAAATGGAAATGTATAATATATTTCAACTTACCACGGCCGGATTCGTATCAAGACGCCGCAGTAGTTCCGTGGTTGCTAAGGAAAACGCCTTGATGACCCCAGCCACCCTGACCTCCAGGTCATCATGTCATAGTAAGCTACTTATTTATTTAAAGTCAAGAAGTTATACAGCGCATAGCACGCACAGTCGCAACCAAAGATCAGAAGGATCAAAAGTCCCATAATTCAAGTATTGTATTGTAATATAGAGAATTAGAATTAATAAGAGGATTTAAAAAAAAAATATTACCCACCTCCTAGTAAAGAAATGGTTAACATGGTTGTAATATTACCATATTATAATAATGATTAAAATTGAATTGTTGTATGAAATACACATTATATAACTGTCTTTAGCTTTCATAAAAAAAAAAAAAAAAATCAACCATTATTATAACTACGGATTTTTATTTCACTATGGATTCTTGCCTTGCTGTAAAAAAAATAAGCATCTTTAAGAAATATTTACGTAAAATTTGAGATATTCAGGCAACGCCTTCGGCTGTAAATACGGAACAAATCAGCCCATAAAAATGAATGCCATAAAATAAAAGGTATAAAATAAAAATCCTCATGGGGACGTGTGTGAAGAAAACCATACGAGTCGTTTGATCGTAATATTAATACAAAAATATGGTTTCGTCTCTTGTTACTATTTAGGCTATTGCTGTATCGCTAGCGATCTGATTCCAAAACATATTTTAGCAAGTTATCCAATCCCGCCGACCATCAAACATTTTCGATCTCCATTTCGAAACCTCGGTTTACTCTCGGTATTGTAACGGTATTGTTAACCCGTTCCCGGCTCTCAGATATATATATATATATACAGTATCCCGTCGAACCACAGTTTTTGGCAGATCATTCCTTATCCGATCCTTGCTCCTATGGAACTCTATACCTTTTTCTATTCACCGTTCCAACAATCTTCCCTCCTTCAAGCCCCTTAAATTTTATCACCTCCTTCACACATCCTTATAATTCCCAAAAAATCGGAAATAATTTATCAGTTTTACGATTAAAACTTGTTAATTGATGGAATAATAATGCGTTTTATTATCAGTTATTATATTTGTTTTTTTTTTATCGGTATATAGGTATTAATTGTTTTCTTTCTATATGATTATTCATATGTTCTTTATATTTTTCTCTTTCATTTAATTTGTTATTATGAACAAACAAATTAAAGTTATTTTCATTTTTATTTATTAATTAAAATTGAATTATATTCTATTATAAAACAGTATAGTTCATATTTTATTTATTTTTATTACTATTTTAAAAGGACTTGTCTCTGAATAAATAAAAATTTTGATATTATTATTAATACTATATATTATATAATAATAATAATATTATTATATAACTATAATGGATGTAGCGAGTTGCATCATAGCTCTAGAATCAATATTTATAATTAATAACATGACTGTACGGGAGTCATTGATAATAGTTAATGCATTCCGTGATAACGCCCTAGTATTCAGCTATTATATTATATATTCTGGCTTACATCAGACGCATCGGATTGAATCTATTAAAATTAAAATGTGATAATGGTCCATGAGCTTGTCGAAGCAATGAATTATAAAATGCTTTTAAAATTGACTTTTGCGATACATTTGTTTCATTACACACACGCATATTGCAGTTACGTTGTTTGTTTGTTCATTTAACGTCATATTAGTTTAGAATAGAAAATAAACTTTATTTTCGGCTTAAGTCCCTTTAGAATAACAAACATGAGCAGAAAAATGAAAATAATATATATCTGGCCTGATGGCTACTTAATAATACAAATCATAAAATATTTAAAAATGACAAAAAATAAATTAAATATTAATGAAATAACTAAAAAGTACTAGTCATGACAGGATATTAACCAATTATAGGGAGTAAATAACTAATAACAACAGTTAATAAATAATATAAATGCAAACTTTACATAAAGTATATGTTTTTGTTTCATTTTCGTAAAGAGCTAAGCAACGAAATCATTTATTCAATAATGATTCATTTAAGAATAATCTTTTGATTATATGAAAAGAACTAACCTGCCTAAAGAGCATCTTTTTATGAGGGTCAAGAGATGTTGGAAAAGCAAGGATTTAAATGAAAGCAGTGAAGAAGAATGGCGGATGATAGGAGGGATTGAATTCAACACTGTGGTGGAGTGGGCGAACGCTGCAGTGGGAGTCTGGTTTAATTAGGATAGGGATATTTAACGAGTACCTGATATCTCACAGGTTCAGGATCTGTCATCTCAGTTCTGTCAAACATACAATGCTTACCCACGCTCACTTAATCACTAAAGAACATCCGTAAACATGTGGGAAGTGCAACGAGTGTTTATAGTCCATATCACCGAAGACTGTACTTTGTACTGTATTTGGCGATGCATAAATTAGGACTACCGGTCAAAATCCTAGGTTCAACAAGTATCCTTATCATAAAGTTGTTTGTTTGTTGTTGCTTATAGGCGTAAAACCCTAGGGTCATCAACGCCAGTAGATTTTAGATTTTTATAATTATTTATCTTTAAAAAAAAAAATTATATATATACATTCATACACACACACACATACTAACAAATAATATATCTACAATAAGGAAATAAAGCAATCGGAAAAATCAACAAATGCATCTATAGCAGGGACCATGGATGATCAAATATTGGTTATTAATTTACAGTTTGTAATGAATTTCACCACTTTGTCGATTTCAGATTTGCTGCCTCTAAGTGCTTCTCAATAATAGGGTGGTATTTTAAGCTGATTTAGTATTTTATTATAGGATTAGCATTCCTTAAATATATGTCTGATACAAAGATTTGTATTACACCTAAAGCATATCGGAGTTGCATCCCTTGTAATGAGATGTGCGTGTGTAAGCCGGGTGTGTCCTTTCTAAAGCGAGCAATAGCCACCTTTTCATGGCGTTTACTGCGATTAGATGTAGCCCAAGGCTTTACTTCCCTTTTTATATATTTCAATTTACAGGCTGGACTTTCATCCCACATTGCTTGCCATCTTTTATCTATAGATTCTTTAAGGGGGCGAGCGAGTTCTTGGGCCGTTAGAATAGCTGTGCCTCTACCTGGGAGGGTTAGAGCTGCCCGAGCAGCTTTGCCAGCCATCTCATTCCCGACAATACCCACATGTCCACATGAAGAATATTTCTTTGCTTATTTGGTTTAGCATTATTAGATATTCGTGAATGTGTTGGACTATGGGGTTGTGTGAGTACATATTCAATCCCTGGAGGGCGCTAATTGAATCGGAAATTATTACTTTTTTGTCGGTTTGTATATTTGTCATGGATAAATGTAGAGCGGATGCTATGTCATTTAGTTCGGCGGTATAGACGTTGCAGAGGTGGTGTAACTTTTTTTTTATGGGTTGAATTGCCCGTAATAAAATTACCGTTATTGGCAGATCCAGTTGAGCTATCAGACTTTGAGCCATCTGTATATAATGCAGTGTGGTGTGGTAAAGATTGTATTAGTTCAGAGAACATTTTTCGATATGGCGCGGTAGGGGTGTCTTGTTTACGATACTTGGACAGCTGTAGAAATACTTTGGGTGGTCTGAAAGTCCAGGGTGGTGTATATGTATCTATTTTATTATGGAGTGATATTTCTTTAAGGAAGGCGATTGCAAATGAGATTCTTTCTGCGAGAGTGAGGGTCGAGTCCGGTTTATTATGGAAGGCAGAAGTAAACTAAAGGTTTAAATATATATTTATGAGTGGGATGATCAGTTTGCAAGTATAGTTTGGAAACGTAATTGATAGCCAGTTTCTTTCTTCTAAATAAAAGGGAAGAAAAACCGGCTTCGGTGCACAGGCTAAGGAAGGGACTTGTTCGAAAAGCACCTGTCGATATCCTATAATATGGAGAATGGAGTCAAGCTTGGCTAGGATTCGTGGGCGGGCGGAAGCGTTGATTAAGGACCCATAATCGAGCTTTGAACAAACTAGTGCCCGGTAGAGTTTCAGCAATATAGCCCTGTCTGAACCCCAAGTAGTACCGCTGAGAATACGCAGTATGATTAATTTTTGTAAGGCTGGTGTTTTGATTGTAATTATATGATGTTCCCAGGTTAATTTTCTGTCAAATGTGAGTCCTAAAAATTTGTGGTGGCCGTTGAACGGTAGTAATTAATTTGCTAAATACAATAAGGGGGGAGGCGGGGTATTTCTTTTTCGGCTGAATAAGAGGCATTCGGTTTTTCCTGGTGAGTATTGAAGACCTATAGATTGGGACCAGTTGTCTAGTATATTGAGAGATTCTTGAAGTTTGTACTGTGTGTGTGAAATGTCGTGAGATCGGTAAACAATGGCTAAATCGTCAGCAAATAATAATGATTTTAACCCTCTTGGGAGTTTCAAGCCTAGGCCATTTATAGCCAGTGAGAAGAGCGTTGGGCTTATTACACAACACTGAGGGACACCGCTGTTCTGGTTATGGTTCTCAGAAAGTTCGCAGCCACCCTAAGTAGGTGAACATTTGTCCTGTTATACCGATTGATATTAGTTTTTGCAGGATAGCTGAGTGATCAATTATATCAAACGCTTTTACCATATCGAAGAACACCGCTCCCATCTGTTGACCATTGACAAAGGCATAATGTGCTTCGGCTTCTAAAGTAACTAAGTGATCAACCGTGGATCGAATCCGGATTAAAAAGGTTGTATTAATTTGTTCACTTCTAATTTGCTAAGACAGCTGGTAAGAAAGATCGAGCAGTAGCTTCGATTCGTTTGTCTTTTCCATTCTTTAGTAAAGGAACCACAAGAGAGTTCCGGGAGCTATTCGGAAATCCTCCGCTGAACCAAATGTGGTTATCATAATCTAGAAGCCATTGCAGAGTATTACTGGGTAAGTTTTTTATCATTTTCATAATGAATCTTGTCAAGGCCGGGGGATGATCCTTTAACTGTGTTTCAAATATTTTTTAGTTCCCAAATTGTCAATTTTTGGTTATAAGGTAATGTATAGTCATCTGGGTTATTAAAAGTTTCTATGTATTCGGGGAAGGTATTTGTTACAGGGGCATTTCTATTGTTATTATATATTTCGGAGAAGTGATCGGTAAAGGTATTAGCTACTGATAAAGGGTTATCAGTCAATCGTCCATTTATTATTTAAGTTAGGCGAGAAAACGAGGAGTTGTTAGTTAATTTCCGAATTTTGTTTCAGACAAGTGGAGGGTGTTGTGGAGTTTATGGAGCCGACGAAATTTATCCATGATCCATTTTTATGACGATTAAATGTTTTTCTACATATAGCTCTATGTTTTTTATATTCAATAAGGTTTGCAGTGGTCATTGATTTTAGGAATTTTTTATAAGCCCTACGGCGTTTTTAATGGCTGTTCTGCATTCATTATTGAACCATGGAATTGAAGGTCTCTTTGGTAATTCTTTGGTCATTGGTTTTTAAAGCTGAGCTTTTAAAGTTGTAAACAGTAGTTTGAATTAAATTATTAATAAAGAATCGTAAGGTTTTATTTCCGATTATTTTTTTTCCTGGCCTGTTGTCATTAGGAAATTCGTATAAAAAGCCCGACAAAGACGGACACCTCAGAGTTATATTAATTATCGCTTCGCCACTGGATTGATATTCGTTCCTTAATCGCCACTCCTATTACCATCTTCCCTCGGAATCCACTGCCTCTGGAATCCTTACATAAAAGATGAAATACACTTTACATTTAGCAAGGGCCCTTCAGCCAGCGTCCAATTTCTTCCCTCTTACCTCCTGGCTACTATTTTATTTTTAAATTCTTCCCTTCCTTTGAAATTTAAATAAGCGCGGGGAAGAATGGGAGAGGTGTGCCCTCTGAAATGTGGCCCCACTCGCTAAATGCTTCATCCCAAACCACTCTTATCCGTCTTGAATCCCGAGGCTCTGCCACTTCCCTTTTGCCCGTTTTTATTCGTCACAGACAAAGGAGTTCTTATTTTTTTCGCTTTACATACGATTGGACTGTGCCGAAACAAATTACTAAAACAAGCAAAATACTAAGCAACAAAGAATGATTATGTACTATTATTTCATGCATCTCCGGTCAATAAGTGGTTAAGCAAACTTAGATACTTAGGTGAATATCTAACAAACTATCCAAGAAAATGGCCTAGAACAACCTCAGGATTAGCGTATTGGACCGAGCATAACACCTGAGAAAGAACTTCAATAATCAGAAGTTGTTGAGCATTGCAGACGAGCTAATACACTATGGTACATATATATGGTACTAAAGCCAGATAGTTTATATGGTTCGGATACGTTAACAATGAACAAAAGACCTGTTTGATGAAGTTAGATTAATGTATACGTATATTTTAGGTAAAACGAGGAACTATACAGAAACATAGAACCGATATTGATATCAATTAAAAAGAAAATGTCGTTGTTCTATGGAAACATTTTCAGAATGTCCAATGATGCCTGGCACCGAAAATAAGAAGTTTGATAAAGCCTAAGTTAAAAAGATTTGGATGACTCCCGGAATATGATAAGGATTTAAAAGGAATTCGTTTTCGGAGGGCATGATCATTAACAGGGTTGATTTCGACAAGTGGTAAAAGGCCTTTGAGTTGGGAGAAGAAATTACAATGGGGATCTCAATGTGAGAGGGGCTTTAGAGATACTGACAGTACTTTAAACCTGGAAGGAGAACATTGATATAGATCTGATGACATGAAAAATGATATAGGTTTGTAATACCCATTCCATAGCAGCTCAATACAAATACCAAACAAATAAGATGAATAATTCCATTTTAGGCCCATGGCCAGGCCTAGCCACTTTTGCACTAAGAAAATGGCTGTGGTTAGCATAAAATCTTGCTATGCCCAAGATCGCAGATCCGCAGCATATTAGGTTGCCTTAAGATCTTTTAGAGGGAGAGAAAAATCTTTGGTTACTGTCCTTCGGAAGGCATAACTAAATGTATTTACATTGTAGGTAGTCGTTAAATATCCTTACTATATTTCATTTATTAGCCATAGAAGCATAACATGACGTTAAAGGACTAAGCAACAACTAAAGTCATGGCATGATTCCGCTTCCGTCAGTACAATTAACTCATTTCGATGAAAATTCGACTTAACCATTTATTCATAAAATTAAATTCAGCAAGCAAAATAATATTCAGCGTTAATTCATTTTCTTCTTACTTTAATAATATATTTAACAATCATTACAAGTATTTTCTTGTGCATTAAAATATATACATATATATATATATATATATATATATATATATATATATATATATATATATATATATATATATATATTGAGACTCCCAAGTATTTCTTACCTGAAGCAAAGACGCATCCACACGAACATTCAGTTTCGTGCGTTTTTAGAGATAAAAAACAAGTTCTTCAACAAATTAGGTTCTTTACTCCTGTGGTGAGTGCTCACGGAACTCCCACTACTGTTTTTGTTGTGAAGTTTAATTTCAATAGTCAATACTATTCTTCTTATTGTTTTTATTTTTTCATTCATTTTATTTATTTATCTTTCAAGTAACTGCCTGTATTTTTCTAAATTTGCCTATCCTCTTTTCATGTTTTACACAAGGTGTATATAGGCCCATCTTCTTTAATTGGCCATAGCACGAAACAATTCTATTGATGTTAGTCCTGCCCATTGCATGAGGTTTTTCAACCAGAATGACACCTGTGACTTGGACCTCTCGTTCCATCTATCTTTCCCTGTAAGATTAACTAAATCAGGCGGTATTTCATCATTCCACATCACATGACCAGAGTATGCGAATATCATTTGATGCTGTCCAATATCTCGAGGAGCTTCTGTATTCAGTGTAGTGTGCTTTCGTTTCTGACATGGTCCACCCATGAAACTTTGAGCATACCCCGATAGAGCATCTCGAATGCGTGTAGACGTTCACTTAAGTATACTTTTTTAATGGCTTCTGATCCGTACAACACTGAAAACATCCATAGTACTTAAAATACTTAGACTTGTCACAATAGCACCATGGCATGTAAATTACAAAACTCTGCTTTAAAATACTAACGGCCAACGGTTGACGCATACTTACAAACAATTTCAAAAAAACTACGCGGACACCCAAACGCATTGATAGAACGAATCGCCACTTCTCTCATGGCTGAGAACACTAGGAGGAAACTAAAAAGAACGTGGGTGAGGGATCTTTTATCTGAATAATAATTAATCTAGCCAGGGAAGAGGTACTGCTGGGTACTGTACTTCTTCACTCAACTCACGCTATCTTATTGTAAGTTTACTGACCGATAATCTGATGATTGTCAATTTTTTGTTGACAGGTGTGCATACATATATAAAGAAAAAAAGAATAACTGAATTCATTACTTATACTTTTTAAGAATTATTTTTAACAAATATTTTTTTCTTTTAAACCATAAATCGAACTTTACCAAAATTTTTACAAATGTTTATAAATACAAAAATATCCATATCACTATTTTAAACAGCTTGATGTGCATGCAAAATAAGCTTTACGGATAAAACAAATGATTTATTACTTTAGAGAATCAGAAAATATATAGTTATATTTATATGTATGAGTGTGTGCAAGTATGTATTCTAACAATAAACCATAACTTCAACGAAAGTTTGTTGTTGTTTTCCTTTGTCACAGTACCCTTTTGCAATTTTCTATTCCTAATAAATTAAATATATATATGGAGTTCGATAAAGTTAACAGTAAGTGGCTACACCGCACAATGACAGCCGATTGAGTCTGGGAAAGACTGGCAGCTGAAAGGACTCCCTCCCGACATCTGGAGAATTGAATTTTTCCAATATGTCCACTGCAGATCTGTCCGCCCTCTTTACCAGAGGCCAAGATAGCGTCAGTCCTCAATCTATAGCGGTTTGATCGTATTTATAACCTACCCTGACGTGTGTCCTTTCATCTGTAGTACTGAGAAGCAAGTTACTTTGTATTTCAACGATAAAAGAGTTATGGATAGCTGTTGCATATAAAATGTCATAAAATAAATACGATAAAACATATATGTTTTAACGTTAAAATGCGTTTAGTGTTGAATTTTTGACAAACCTACAGACCACTCATTTTCCCTTTTACATGATCAATCAATCATTACACAATGACTTGTACATACCACTCGTGACTGACACAATAAAAAAAAACTAATAATAATTTCTTGACTCACTTGCAGGGAATCTAATAAAGGGCTCAGAACGATTTAATTGTATTGAGGAAAGGTGAATTCTGCCATATTTTGGGCTTGAAATGGAGTTGCAATTTAAGCAATAATTCATTTTCAAGCCTTATTTAGCCCCTTATACTAGGAAATTACACGATTCCGCTTCCCTATGAACAAGAAACTCTTTTTGGAAAAAAACCCGTCTTGACCACTCATTTAACTACTGAAGATTACCTACTTATAGAGGTACGAATTTAATCGACTATGGATCAAGTGCGAGACTCATACCTAATGTACATATCTACTGCTGCACTTATTCGTTTAAGAGATGTGATTAGTTTAAAATTAGCCTTAGTGTTAATAATTATAGATATCGGCCATATAAATGCAAAGTATCGAAATAGAAAACCTAGTTTTTCTATTTCCTGAAAAAATTGGTTTTTCAGGAGAGTGAAAAACCAATTTCATAGTTCATTCTAAACCAGTCGTATCGTCAAAGATAGTATATCTATGTTCTGTTATTATATATTGTTTTTGTATATTGTTTTTATATATTGTACTTTGATGATATGAATTCTATAACAATTATCAATCCTAAAGCAATCACTAAAGATCTAAAAAGAACAATGTTTTTTTCAGAATCAATACTTTGGATTTGTATCGACGATATATTAATAGAAAAATAATTTTAACACGTTTGAAACAGCAGAATGGCCAAAAGTCTACAAAATAAAAATTAGTTGATGTCTAATTCAGTGTCAGTAAAAATCAATGAAGACAAAAATAATTTTATTGGGTGAAGAAAAGATGAACGAACTACCCAAAATTAAAACCAAGTAATAAAAACAATAAATGTAATTAACTAAAAACCTTGCCTCTGAACTATAAAAACTATTATTTACTTCGGATCAATGGAAACTAATAATTATAATCAATTAATGATGATCTGAATGAATAATTGAATGTGAGTGTGTATATGTATACACAAAAGTGAGTGTGTATATGTACATACACACACTCACTCACACAGAACCTCATTTTATATTACCTCCTTTTCTATTTTCAGCTTAGCGTGGCACGCTCGGAAATGCTCGGCCTTGACAAAATAATTAGTCCTGAATATTTTAATACAACGAACAGAATTATTGAATTAAATATTAAATATCTCTAGAAATAGGTGGCAAACAATGCATTATTAATTCTTCAATAAGGCTTTTGCACATTAGATGATTACAATTGCAATAATAATATTACAAAAAGAATGTAAGTGCAGTAATAATATTATCACCAAAAAATATTAGATATTGATTTTTTTTAGTGCTTTAGTAAAAAAACAAATATATTTTAAAGACTGAAAGACTAAGTATTTATGTACTTTAGAGAGGTAGGGAAAGGATTGTGGGTCATGTAAAAATTTATTTCAAAATCATGTATCTCCGAAAATTCAGCCAAAGTTCCCAGATTTACCAATTTTCTTATTTACAATATCAATTTTTGTTTTTGAAAACTAATTTATCCAATTAAAATTTAATGAGACCGTGATTTTTGTTAGTTAAATATACAATTACGCATAATATTCTAACGTTTCTAAAAAAAATGAGTAACATCATGAAACGTTCAAATCCGAATTCTTTAGAGTTTTAATTGAAGTTAGTTGATTCTGATATACCAAAAAATTGGCGTATTTCGAAAGACTTTAAATTTTCGATGCCGTTTTTTTTTCTATAATCTTCACTCCTTAATCTCTCATCTAAAGTATCACTACTATATTTTAATATAAATCATTTCCTCAGTAAAAGTCCCAACATAGAAGTATTAGCTTGGGAAATTTAATATAACACTCTTGATTTATATTTGGAGATTCAGATCAGAGGTTCAGATCAGCGTCACATTTAATCCTTTAATTATAGCTACAATTTAATTTTGGGCGATAATGAGGTAATTTGGGCGATCATTTTGGTGTAGATATCAAAACCTGATGGAAAACAATTTATTTAATCTATCGGTGACACAATAAATTCAATATCCTTCGTGTGTTAGTTGAAGTCCTTTTTTTTCAATACGTTAAAATTAATCAAAATTAAAAATAATAATCTTTCTAAAAACTCATGATGCAAGACCAGGACAAACTTCCGTAGTATATATTTCAAAAGTATTTATCTACTTATAAATGATGAAGAAAAATGGGTTATTTAAAAATAAATAAATTTTTTTTAGAAAAACAAGTCAGAAGATCATACTATTATTCATTTATATTTCATTTTTCTATTCGTAATATTTATTTTTGTTTATTAAAATTTCTATTCCTGACTCGTTTACGCCTATTATATTATTAATTTGCAGATTTTTCATCGACCACTCCCTCTAAATATTTAAAAAAAATAAATCTATCACTATCTATAAAAGTATTGCTAATTTATTTGAATTCATATTAGTGAGAATTAATATTAATAGGAATTAAAAGTTGTATAAAGAACTACTTAAGACAAAACATACGAAATCATTCATAATTGTAAAAAATACTTCATTGAATATAAATATTTTATTAACTTTCGACTCCTTTTGTATAGTTGAGGAGTTTTATAAGACAAATAAATAATTATTAATTATTTGTTTATTAATTCAAATATATCGTCACTGTCAATACAGTACCGCCTATTTACAACGTTTGGTGAAAATGAGTTGGTGACGGTAACGCATTGTAGAGGTTGAATTACACACTATTAAAAAAAGGTTTTCAAGGTTGAACGCAAGGCAGTGCCGTAATTAGCAGTTGAAAGATAACCGATAAGATAGTATAACATATGGCGCGTTTTTTTCTCTCTCCTGTAAAATCGCCCAAAGAGTAGATAGGCGGTATTGTTTTGACAGCGAAGAAGAAATATTGAGTAAAATTATACAATTATTATTTGGCATATAATGTATTTTTGATATTCTTTTGCAAATCCACCTATAGGGATTCACGTGGAAGCGTGGGTGGAGAAACCTCCCAGTGTAGGCGATCCAAGCGTGTAAATCATTAACTAGTATATCAATAACAAATTAATTTATTTTTTAGTTTACCCAACCCTTAAAAAAAAATGACCGAAAATAGTCATAATGCAATTGCATAAGAAATTCCAAAAAGCATATCGTGAGGTCCATAAAAGAACGGAAAATTACTAATCCTGGATGTTAGTAAGTTTTGGTAATTCTGGCATCATTAATACATATATAAAAAATTAAATCAATGAACATGAATACTTACATCAACTCTCCACATTCGCCTGCTACGGCCACTTAACTTTAAGACGTTCAGATGCACTCTTTAAATAGTATCTTCTGCTATTTTAGTCGCTTAAGACTTAGCTTTTTGGAGTTTTCCAATTACGCATACGGTTATCTGTAAATAGGCATTGAATCTAATGTGTAATTACAGTTAACCGGTCTTGCCCATTAGAGATACATAAACATAGATAAAGACATTATCCTCAACTGCATTTCCAGGTGAGCGAAGACAACGGGATGTTGATACGCTATCCGAACACAGTGCACATGCACGGACTGATCACAAGCACCCTGGGACTTCACCTGAGGGTGGAAGGGCAGCACTACAGGGGAGGCAACATCAAGCTGAGGTGTGTGGCCAGCCTGTCGCCAGTGTTCTGGACCGGGGACAGGGAGAGTGTGGTTGGCGCCCCTGTGATAGACCAGAACAGGGAGGCGCTTCTCTTGGGTGAGTTGTCCCAGTATCTTATTTTGATTATAAGTATATTACAGTTCAGGGTCTATTGTAAATTTACTACATTGTTTACTACACTACAATTTATTGTTAAATATATATACATGAATT
Source organism: Troilus luridus (assembly GCA_964056705.1). Taxonomy (NCBI): domain Eukaryota; kingdom Metazoa; phylum Arthropoda; class Insecta; order Hemiptera; family Pentatomidae; genus Troilus; species Troilus luridus. Next base: position 30,322,639 of record OZ057416.1, read on the forward strand.
TGTTGAAAAGCCAGTGTGAGAACTGATGTCTATATTTTCTGTGCAATTTCAATCTGATCCTGTACACAATGCAATTCATTCCTCTATACTCTAAGACATTTAGCATTTATAAAAATGTATACCTCTATTTTTTTGCAATTTATTTTCCCGTATATGTCGAAACATATATATATACATTTTGTTATTTAAACTCATTACTGTTCTAACAAAAAGGAATGGAATGGCTTAACTTGATTTGGGAGTAGGAGTAATGGCCTTACCCCGAATATCTCTATCGGGAATCTCTTTCTGGTTTTCCAGAATGTCAATATCCCCTGTAAGTTTGATCTAGAGACTTAGGGAAAAGAAATAATGGTCCTCGTGCGCCTTCTCATAACGAACAGCTATAATCCTTGAATTTTGGCCGATCTGTAACTGTCTTCGAAACTGAGTGTATTCGGTATGAAGGACAATGGTAAATTGCCACCAAAAGGACTGGTTATGGAGCTATGGGCAGCCTGGCACTGCACCATGGAAACTATGGTTCGCGGTGGTTTGTCGAGCGGCCAAAGGTCTCTCTCACACACTCTCTCTCTCTGTCTCTCTCTCTCTCTCTCTCTCTCTCTCTCTCTATCTATCTATCTTATACAACATCTTTCCGAAGACCATGGCCGTGCATACTTTCCTCAATGCCTTCTATCCATCTTTTTCGTGGACTTCCTCGCCGTTTCCTCCCTTTAGCACTCCATTTGAAACTTAAATTGGACAATCTATCCTCCTCCAATCTTCCGAGATGACCATACCATTCCAATCTTTTTCCCCCCCTATATTTTGGAGGACGTTTTGTTGAGTTTACATCCGTTCAATAATTTCGCCATTTGTCCTTCTTTCTAGCTTGACTATATATTTCTACCTCTTTCTACCCTTGCAATAGTCCATCTCAGTAGCAAGTAGCTTTTTTCCTAGAGCTGCGCTTATCCTCCATGCTCATACTCCATATATCAATATGCTTTCAATTATGGAGTTATATATGAGCTTCTTGGTATCTTTCGTCATATTATTCCTGCAAAGGACCGAGTTAAGCATACCAATTGCTTTGCCGGTTGTAATTATACTTTGTGTTATCTCTTTTTTCCAATGTTCAATAAAGATCCTTAACTTCATAAATTAATTGGAAATTTTATATTTACTCTACTAAACTTTACTATCATTTTTGGATAGTAATTATCAAGTGAGTTATTTCACCAATTATCATATTTTCCTAGGGTTTTTCAACATTCTGATTCACATACAGATCTATTCCTTATATACTAATTTGTGCTTTATATTACCTATGCCAGTTTTGCGTTTTAAAAAATTGGATTTAATGTTTTTTTAAATTTGTAGGCGCCGCAAATTAAATTTATGTTTGAGAGCCACAGTGGAAAGCGTTGTCTCTTCAGAGAATGTTTTCTGCAGAAAATATACTACATAAGCATAAAGGATTTCCTGATAAAATAGTGTAACTCCTCCCTTCTGCAGATATCAATTTTCTTGAAGGCAATACTTTTAATTGTTTATGATGTATAGAATTGGTCAGGGGGTGCTGTCAAAGCTAACACAAATTAAACAAAGCTTATTTTTTTTGTTACAACGTTTAATTGTTTAGTTTAGTAGTTTATATTTATTTATATTCTTACTACAATATCTATATCTTTTTTTCAGTGAAAGGCAGCGGGTCGAGGGTGGCCCTGAGCGGGATCCTCCTCTTCCTCGTGGTAGCCGCAATTCTGACATGATCGGCTCCCGGAGGCACGGACTCATCAGAGGAACTGTGATAATTTATTATTTGAAAGGTCAAAATATATCTTCTCTTCTGGATCATTTGGGTAACTTTGCTGTTGATAGTGAAGATTTTCCAAAATGTATAATAAACGAACCATGAGCCCGTTAAAAATAATATTATTAACAGTTTTCTGTGTACCTCTTCATCTCTCTCAGAAGCCTCGTTGTCCAATGTTAAATTTTACCAGTTTGAATGTAAATGTCTTTCAAATTTCTTTTATTGTAATTATGCCATTTATTAATATATTTAATGTCTTTGAAAATTGTAAATTACCTAAATGATAATTGAAATCTGAATGAAAAAATGTAACATAAGAAAAATAAGTAATCTTAAGGTAAGGCGGCACGTTGAATGTTGGATGTAATTATAAGTGTAAAGAATATTTTTTTCTCGTCGGGGAGGCAAGTTATAATAATGGTTTTGTTATTGAAATTTATTGATGATGTAATTTTATCTTTAGCTATATGTATGGTCTAGGATTATTGATATGAAGATTGTATAAAAATAAAAAATAAAATAAAAAAATTGTAAGCATATATGAGTAAATATATGTATATTAGTTTGTTCATATTATATATATATTTTGTAAAGTATGTGCATCACTCTTAATTTGCATAGTTGGTGAGATAATTGTATGAGAAAAATTGTAATTCACAGTATGTTCATTAAATATATTAACATTTTTGATTTTATTATGCCCTCAAATGCCTCCTGAGATTACTATTTTAATTTTTTTACTTCATAATTAATCAATTGAACTAGTTTAAGATGCTATGGCTGATCGGACGATGCTACAATGGGTGTCCTTTTCAGATATAATAAGATAGAGATCATTAACTAGTACCTGACTTCACTTAGGCTTGGAACTACCGTTTTACGTCCCATCCAAAGGATTTTTCACTCTCTTCAGAGAGATGAAAAAGAAATCCTAAGGCCACTTTCTAGGCTGCGAACCCGCAACCTTGGGCATAAAAGGCCCTTTACTATTAAATCTTTTATATTTGGGTTCGAGTCAATTTATGAAAATATAAATATTAATAATAGCGCCCATAATGTGAGCATCTGTTTTTGAAAGGAGTTGAAAGATAAAATTAGATGGTGGAATGTGTTTATAATGACAGAGTACTTAGTACTGTATCTATGTTTTTCCATCGTAGATCAGTTATGTTAATACCATTTATTACATATAAAAAATATTTATATAATATCCTTAGAAATATTCTGTTAAACAAGGTAAGTGTATAGTAGCGTCTAGAACAAAAGTACCTTAATCTCCATACGTCTCACATCTTAAGAATTAGGAAAAATCCGATATACAGCGTATGCATTCTACTTAATGAGTTACCATAAAGCTTAAGTATCCTTTTCCAAAACAAAGGTTGCTATATGTTCCTTAATGATTTATTTAGACACATGTAACAGGTATTGCTTGAAAAAAATCGGGACAATCAGAAAAAAAATATGATATAAAAATCAGACTTTTTTTTCAGAACCTCCTTTATTATATGAATTAGAAATTACAAATAGCTCGTAAAAACTATGTAAATAAAACCTTCTGTTACCTTTCGGTATTTTAAGGCGTTACATCGGGCTGAGTCCGCTGAAGGTGGTTTTTACTCGAACCGGCACAAGGCCGCTGACATACAATACAAAACTGTGAGGGACCGTTTAGCGGGACCAAGTGACAGTAAAAAAATCAGACATAATTTTAAATTGATTTTTACATCTGTACATTAGTCGTTTTCACCGAGAATATGTTTAAATGTTTCAAACAAATAAATATAAGGTAATAAATATATACCCACATCTAAAGATAGTACATTGCAAATGGCTGGGAGGAGGAGAGTGGGATTCTTAGTAAGTTGGCTAAGAAGACTAAGTAAAGGATAAGTTTTAAGTCTAATGAACGCTACATGAAGTTAATTTAACAACGAACAACACCCTATCCGATTCCTCATATAAACCAAATAGTTTCTATTTTCATTTATGATTAAAAAATAATTAAAATAACGAAAATAACAACATAAAATGTAATAATAAAAGAATATTACTATGTCATAAACACCAGAGATTAGAAATATTAACAGATTTAGTTTGGGCTGAAATAGTTTTCCATGGTCCAGGAATTAGACCTTGGGGTTGCTTTTGCACAAGACCTAGGCACACCGCCAATTTATAGGCAGTGTTGTGGGAACAACCGATTGTGTAACCTGAATAACCGAAAAGTTTTAAATATAATTATTTTTAAAACTGAGTGCTAATTATCTTCTGTTTTTCTGTTTATCTGCTAATTATCTTCTGTTTCTGTCAGATGTGGGATTAATAATTATAATCAATTTATATCAGATCAAGGGCAAATCCACGTTAAAGTAGACTTGATAAGAGTATTTAAACTCCGTTAAGCCGGAAAAAATCCTTGATCCGAAATAATGAATATGCTTCCAATTAAAAATAGTAATAAATACAAAATCATTTCAAGATAGGGGGGATTACTGTTTCTCGACAAAAATTTTTGTTTAAAATTGGCAAGGGAAGTTAGTTAAAATATTTATTGGTTAACATCTTAACAGTTACTCTTTGTGTTTTAAATCATATCCTACTTGAATCATTATTGATTAAATCTCACGATTGCTGAGAAATTGTCTGTGGCTACTTTTAATTATGTGGTATTTTTTCTATTCAATTTATTCTCGAAGAGAATTATTAATTTTTATAATGTGAGAGAATTTCGAGCACTAATTTAAATATATTCCTACACTGTTTTCTCAATACATCTGGGTGGCTACAATGGCTGTAAGGTCACTCTAAAAATATGGATGCACCTCCATGCTGCGCGTGCCACTACGTCTCTTACGAAGTTTCCTTTTAAGTTTAAGTTTTTCCATTTAAAGAACAGTGCCCGGTCTCTACCATATGAATTTGTCTCACCCTCGTTCACCGGCCACTTCAGCTTACGACATCTTCAAGGGGACTCTTCTCAATGTTAGTGCCTTACAAGAATTTCTCTCACTCTCCTCAATATTATTTGGACTTTACTTTCTCTACCCAATGATACAGTCCACACCACAAATGTTTTTTTCTTCCATTACACATATTCTTAAAACGAATTAGAGATCTGTGGACGTATACGACAGACTCTAAAGTAATAGCTGTTTTATTGTAGATATTACAGTAAACTGGAATATCGAATGGTGACATTGTTATAACTTCTTGTACAAAAATAAACATTCTGTTATTCTTTAACCCTAAAGAGAGCGGGGCATTTTAGTGTGTAGAGTGCTGAGTTGTATGCTGAAGATTCCAGGTTGAAATCCGGTTACGGCAGATAAATTATTTAATCTGTTAAAAGCCACGGAAGAACCTGGTTGGATCTATAGACCTTCCTTGGGCTCATCCAGCCTTTATAAAGTAGGTACCCCAAGAAGGGGGTTATCTGGCATTTCAGCGTGATTTTGAATATGGATCTCAGCATTTCACAGAAACAGTAAGGAAAAGAATATATATTATTTTAAAAGTCTAAAATCGGAGAAAATATCATGGATTCATTTCTCATTGATTTCATTAAATTCCCGCAGTAAACGTCCAGCTTAATGAAGCTAGTTTTTCGTCACAAGTTGGTACTTTTACTGGCAATGTATTGCATATAATTATCAGAGGTTATGATCGAATATTAAATAATACCTTCAGTCTTATGGTTGATATAAAACAATTATTAGGCCACCAAGATATGTATATTATTGTACACAACAATACTAAAATAACGTTTTCTTTATAGCAATGTTGTAGCTAATTGGTAACTTATTCGTACCATAACATTGAATGGTGTATTAGGGCGTCATCAATAGTAGGTACGTTATGGGCACTTATCAACAAATATTATGTATATATTATTTAATATTTAAAATTTTCAAATAATAAGCAGTGTTAAGGACGGTAGTGCCATATGTTAACTCATGTACTTATGTTTTAGTAAATAGTTCATATGTAAATCATTCTTATACGTATAATGGGGTTAAAAAAAAAGTTTGAAGGCACATATTTAACATTTTTTTTAAGAACCTAGATGATATAATTGGGCATTAAACTATGGAAAGTTAGAGGGATAACAAATAGATTCCGGATATAAAACAAAATCCGGGAAGATGGAGACTGCGAGGAAGCCTTCCGTTCGGGGTTGGCGAGCCTTGAAGATAAATGGGACAAGCTCACCGCAGCAACTGTGAATCAAACCCTCAATATTTTCCTGCACCATCTCTCCGAATGTTTGAGGTGAAAATATCATTTTTCTCCCTCCTCACTATCATCTTATAAGATAGCCTTCTATCTGTTTTCATGACTTTTTTGCAAACATAGATAATCATTTTATTATTCCACAAAGTGCTTACAAATATCTTTTATCTCCATCTGGTACAAAAAATGTGTTTCTGACTCGATTAATTTGGACTAAACTACATAATTTCGCCCTATCCGTTACAAACTAGGCTCCCTAGGGAACTAGCAACAAAGGTGACAACTTGATTTGCTAAAATATTATTGTCCACCATGTAGAAGAGGCCATGATTAGGTTAGTGCATCTGTCTAGGTGTGCCATTAAGTTCAGTTGTTTTGGTTTTGACTCGTATAGGTTATAGAGAGACTAGAAAACATGTCAACGTTTGTGCTATACTAATTTTTGTTCTGTATCTAAGTTGTTTATTTCTGAAACTATATTGCTTATTTCGGTATCTACGGTATTTATTTCTGCATTGTATTATTAAAACTTGAATAAAATATAGTTTGTCTTCTAACATTCTATCTGGAGATAATATATTTGAACATGTTTTGAAATAGATTTTTTTAAATTTAGTTTTTTACTAATTCAATTCATTTTAAATTTAATGATATGAAGGGGTATGGGTGTATACTTAATAATTTGTTAATCCATTTAATGTCTCTTTATACGACCAGGGCTAATCGGACGGTGGTACAGCGGAAATCCTAAATTTTGCTATCCAGGTATAATAAGAAAAAGGATCTTCAACGATACACGGTACCCCCATTTTACGCCACTTCCAAATGATGCCGTAAATAATGATTTTTTTCCGATTAAACATTGCTAATGCCAAATCTGGACTGCGAACGCACGATCTTGGTCATAAAAGTTTGTTACGCCAATCCACTACACCTCAGGTGACACCTATATTAACATTATTAATAATTTATTTAAATTTTCTTTAAACAATAGGAACCTACATTAATATCGTTGAGCCTGGAGTCAAAACGATGTCGAACTTTCTCAATTAAACCTGTTGACTCAACATCGGCTCCTCTCCAACTCGCAGTTTACTTTCCGAAGTCCGAGTACTTTTTTATAGCTATAAAATCGGTTTAATATATTACTTTGTGTATAATTATTCCAGAGTGCTTTTTTATTAGTTTGGGATGCACATTACTTTACTATATATTAATTAATGCAGCAGTAAACTTAGGTGACGCCAGGGCGTTTTCTGTGAAACTGAATGTCATTAATTGGTCTTGGGTGAATATTCAGGGTCTATCAATGAACATTCATCATTCATATTCAAACTTTTATAGCAATAAATGCTCATTGAATGAACTTAATAGTGTTAAAGAATATAATACATTTTATTTATGTGCAAAAAGTTAAAGCAAGCTAAAATAGTTGTTTTCCAGTTTTCTGTAAAATTTTAATCTACAACAGTTATTTCTTTAGACAAAATCACGAATTTGCTGTGATTCATTTAGAATATGGTCTATGATACATCAAATCCACCGTTACTCGGATTAAAGATACTATAAATTATATTTTAGACTTAATGGTGCTCAAATTCACTCTTAATGTTGAAGATCAAACATATACCGTGCAAGACTTATACCGTTCGGATAAATAAAGTACCAATGTATCAAAATAAGCGCATATGGGTAGATAAGAATGAAACCAAATAAGTATTAAATATATTAATGCCAACCGGCTGTTTGGCTCGTTTCACTCGCGCTTTTTCCTCATCTTGGCTATAGTTATAATACAAAAGGCTATAATATTATAAGGATATAATTATACCTAAATTAAATCGTCGCTGGAGAGGCGAGAATTTACACCCCACATCTTGATAAACGGATATATTCGTTACCTGAAAAATCCAATAATACATTATAACATTGTTAATCCCCAAAAAATCTTCTCAGCTCCACCTCCGATTTCGTAAAAGGCCGTTTTATCAATCATTCACATTTTGTCATCATTGATTTATAATTTATAATTAAATGATAGTCCGTAGTTGGGCCGGTCTTACATGATAGTAAGGCTATGTACAGACCTCAGCTGTGGGAGAAGTTGTCACTAGTGTAGGAGTATACTTATCCCCACCACATTTTTGCTATATTTTGACAACTCTGGACTATTTTCATGGAACTTTGCATCAAATATTAACAAAAAAGATTTGAATTGCGAGAGGAAGATATTTTGAGCCTTTTTGGTTTATGCAATTGCTATTTAGTTCTGTTTTATTGAGCTATTATTCTTTTATTTGTAAAGCAGAGAATAATAGCTCTCTGAATGTATATGAATAAAAATAGGGTTCATATCACATGCTCTTAACAGTAATCTTTTACAAGCTGCCTTAACAAGGATGTAATATCTAATTTACATCTTCGCGGTTTTAGCTATGATTATGAAACCATCCAGTTAAATAAACACTTTATTTTTGCGATAACATTACATAGCGGAATGTTAACGCCTTTCATAAAGAGATGTTATTGATTAGTGTACAACGGGGGGGGGGGCAAAACGAGACTTTTAATGCTGACTTTATTAGGATTGTAACTGCGGCAATAAAGCTGCTACTTAGCAATATTAGCCCTCACTAAGCCCTCCCGTTCTGCTATCCTTCATTAGCCGCTTATTTCATATCCTGTTCCACTAATTATTTAATCAAACTGAATCATTTTAAAGGAGATTTTATAGCTTCTGCAACTTGTTGGTCGGCTTAACACATTGTAAAATGTATTGCTATTTAAAACATGCTATTTATTTTAGTACCTGCGTTTATTCCAGTAACCACAAACAAATACCGTCAACAATTAGATTTTGTGTCTAGCAATAACTGTACATATATATTATTGTGCTCTATATTTTTATATGGTTTTAAGTGCTGGAGAACTTCAAGAGCTGCTGTAGAGGTACAACTGATTTTTGAAAGAAAGGTTCTCCGTTGTTTTATTGGAGGTATAAAGGTTGTGAACCAACAACTACACAATTCTAACAATGATAATGACGCCGTAAGATTAATGAAGTTGAGGCGCTTAACATATGTAATGCGTATTGCCTAGATGGAAGATACAGAAATGCCAAAAGTACTCCTGACTATTCCAACTCAAGAAAAAAAGAGATGAGGAAAACCTATGCTAAGATAGTCAGGTGGTACGACAGGTATTTAAACATTCTCGGAGATTAGAACTTGACGGCGTCGGTAGAAAACCGTGATGTTTGGAGAAAGCGGCTAGAGTAGGCCAATACCTGTAACCGTATACTGACAGAACTTTTTTGTTTTTAAGAACTATAATAATATATTCTTATTGGTAAATACAGTATAAAATACTTACGGTAAATACGGCAATATGTAAGTATTGCAGTAGAAGCAGCGCTTCTTTACTAATCGGTCACTGAATAAGAGCACTAGAGCCGCAGACGCTCAGGACGTGAGTTGAGAAGCTATCTCCAACCAGAACTCCAATGGCACACTTACGATAAAACTCTTGACTATTCCCGCTTCAACATCCAGGGACGATTATTAGAATGGTTGGCTCTGAACGGAATTCGTTCTATAGAATAGGAGAATTTGATTGATACAAGGTCAAGTACGAAGGAGAAATTATGATAGAAGTATTCATGCTTTTATCGGAAACGTAGTAGGGAACGTCTCCGGCTTCTGGGACTTTAAATTGAGGGTACTGTTTTTAGAACAAGATTTGTGTAGGAGGGCAACTACTCTACTCAAGGTACAAAGGATACCCACTAATTGAGGCTGGGTGAGCTCCAAGAGGGTCTGGAGATCTCACTTGGCCCATCCGTGTCTCATAATAGAATTAATAATTTATCTGATATTGCTTTATTTGAACTCGGAACCATCAGTGTAGCTCTGCAAACTCAGCTTCCCCTCTTTCTCAAAAATACGTAAACATTTAAAAAAAAATCAATTGAGTCAATCATTAAAAAGGTTGATCTGTAGAAAGTATTGACTCGAAATATGCTTCAAGCTAAAACGATCCTTATTTTATCCCTTTTCTATTCCGTTTAAGGGGATGTAAAAATGCCTTCTAGATTCTTTTTCTCTTGCTTTGTCAGCTATGATTGACGCGTATGAATGGATCAGAGGGAACCGAAGAAAAAAAAATATATTGAATATAGTGATTCATTCAAAATGTTTGGTCCTAAAAAAACCAACCAATCCGGAACTGATGTCATTCTTGGACTACAAGACCATCCCATCAAATCACCTAACCCAATAAAACCCTTAATGGTATAACTCGCATTCGTCCTCTGTCGAATCTTTGTCCTGAGCGAAACTGGATTTCCCCCTGCCACTGGTCACTAATAAATTTCCCAGCGGCTAAACAATATTTTCAGTAATTGTAGAAGGTCTTTGTAAGGTCGCAGTAGCTTTCCTCACGCCGAAATTCAATTTTCCTCTTTATTCCCCAACTTTTTCCTGCCTCCTAGAATTTAATAAAGAAGAATGTACTTGTAACTTTTTACTATGGATAGTTTTTATTTTTATTTTTTGACTTTGGGCATGAAAGAACTTGTGTTGAAATATTTGTCATTTTTGAAACAATATAATAAAAGTGTGCCTTTATTTTTAATGCCTTACGGTAGCACATTCTTATAAATAGGATATCGACATCTTGTCTATGTTTGAATCTTATTGGTTATCTAAGCCTAATCAATAAAAAAATAAATACCTCTAAAAAGTACATATATTTATTTCTTTATTAAAACACTCATCTGATCCCTCAATTTATGCACGGAATTGTTAGTAATGAAATGAAATACAAAGAGTAAGATAAATTACGAAAAAGGAAAGGCACATTAGATAAAACTGGTGAGACTTGATAAGTATGGAAAACATAGTTAAATTACAGATAATGATATAAAAAAATTTCACTATTAACGTATTAATAACGTTTTATATTAACAATAATTGTGAGATATATACAGTGGTGGCAAAAAATATTTGCACACCCAATTTTTATAAAACTATCAGTCATAAGGGAAATAATAATCAACTGAACTTTACATTAATAAAAAGTATATTTAAAGCTATATGTATACAATAATTAACTTTTTAGTATAATGGTGAAAAATAAAAAAAATAATGAAATCCTCTGGAAAAAAGGATTTGCACACTTTGTGTACTATCAATAATATCCTTTGTACTATCTAATCTATCTAATGTTTTACTACATTGCTAAAGCATTACGAATTAAATTCTTTAGTAACTGGTTGACTATCAAGCCGAAAACAAGTTATTGAGTTTGGGAACTCGCGAAAAAAATAAAGATATAAAGATCATATCGTGAGATTGCAGATTTATTAAGTATAAATTTGTGCGCGCCCAGGTACGTCATAAAGTGGTATGCGGAACGCGGTCCAACTGAAAACATTCAGCGAAAAAGTCCGTCCGAAAAAGTTTAATTCCAGGATGAGGAGAAAAAAAAAGTTAAGCAATGAAGCATCCCTCAGTAAGTTCCCGAGACCTGGCTAATATGGTCCATACAAATACTGGTGTTCAGGTTAGTGACAGGACTATCAGACACAGCCTGAATTCTGAAAACCTGCATGGTAGAGTACCTCGAAAGAAACCTTTTATAAATGAAATCAACCGTAAAAACCGTCTTGCTTTTGCCAGAGAAGACTTACATAAGCCACTTAGCTTTTAGGAGGATGTCAAACTTGGCCCACTCCGTGCCCAAACGGCAACAGGCAATTATTGATGCCAATGGGCTTTTTACGAAATATTAAATTTATATTTATTCTCCAAATAAACATATAATCGGAAGTGCGTCAAAACTGTTTGCCAAAATTCTTACATATTTCAACAGGATAATGATCCAAAGCATACTGCGAATTAGATCAAGGCGTGGCTATTGTATAATGTACGCCGAAGGCTTTTTACCCCTCCCCAAAGTCCGGACCATAATGTCATAGAAATTTTATTGCACATTTTAGAACAAAAGATTTGAAAATACGTCATTACCTCCAAAAAACGCCTGATAGAAGTTTTGCTTGAAGAGTGGGAAAAAATCAAGCCAGAGTTTTTTTAAGAATCTTGTTTACTCTATACCAAGAAGTCTTCAAACTGTTATCGATGAAAATGGACTACACACTAAATATTAAAAAATAAAAACAATATACATATTAGCATTATATCAAACAAATTTAAATTTGTGTGAACTTTTTTTAAAGGCCTTTTTTGTGTAGTATTTTTTTTAAGTTATCAGTTTTATTTAATTGTTGTTTTAACACTTTAAAACTTGTCTAAATAAAAGATTTTTCTTTTGAAACAGTTGTGTTCTTTTGAAACTTTAGAGCCAATATTTGGCTTGTGAAATTACTTTCAACTGCCACTGTATATATATATAAAGTAAGGATACAAAATTCATAGATGTCAAAAGAATGATGATAAAATGATTAATAATAAACAATGATTAAAAAAAGTGATCACAATTTGTGTTAATATAAATTCGTATTTATGTAACTTTCTAATACGTAAATAATCAAACATTTTTATAACATTACCTGTAATTATGCCTTCTGTAATTACTAATTAAGTCTCACCAGTTTTATCAAATGTACAGTATTCTTAACTTTTTCATATCTTAACTTACTCTTTGTATTTCATTACATTACTACCAATTCTGTACATAAATTCTGTTACTCATACATAATCCTATTATAAATTTATCTTACGCTCTGTATTTCTTTCTTTTACTATATGAATCAAAAATTAAAGAATAAAAACCCTTAATTATTACTCCCAACATCCGCACCACCAAAAAATTAACGTAGCCAAAAATATCATCCACCATGGCCTATCCCTCGCTGACCCTTGCGGAAGAGTTGCAATTGGGAGTGGAGCAGTGGATACGGTTTCCAACTCTTCCTACATCGGCGAAACTAAAACTTCCTAAAAGATCGTATTACCCAACACAAATACGCCATTCCCTCTCGTAACCTTTCTTTTTTTTTTTTTTTTTTCCTCCCTTTCCTGTCAGAATGGCATACAGGGTTTGTCTCCAGTCGGTGTACACCACTAGAGACACTACTTCGGGTTTTTTTTTTTTTCCTTTATTGGTATAAAAAAACCCTGGAACTATGGTGTAGCCCGGTGCACGGTTGTGCACCTTAGAGCTACACCTTATCCTTCCCGCCGTCTTCTTCCTCCTTATCCATCCTCAGGTTGGTCCGGTGGTCTTCTCCTGGTGATCAGGAAGTGGGCTGGACCTACGGCCTCCTTCCATCCGTATACGTATTCCCTGAAACTTGCGTAGTTTTCCTCCTCCACAAGCTCAGGGAACACGTCCTCGGTAATCCTGTATATACCTGTTTTCGTGGATAACCTCGCGCGCAGGGCGTCGTATGCGGTGCATGATGCTACTACATGCTCGGCAGTTTCCGGAACTCCACAGCTGTGGCAGTTCGGGTCCAGGTCGTATCCGTGCTGGTTCAGCTTCCATCTGAACCCGCCGTGCCCCGTGAGGATCTGCGACATCCAGTAATCAGGAAGGACCCATTTGGCTCTTAATCTTGACTCGACGGTGGGGAAGTATTTCCTAAGGGTACTCCCTTTTTCGGATGTCACCCACCGTCCATTCCACTCCGCCATTGAGTCCCTCCTGAGGTCTTCCTGCCATCTGTTCGGGTTTCCCCGGATCCTCTCCTGGATTCGCTCCGGAAGAGCTGCCAAGCCTCTTCTCTTAACTTCGTGCTTTGTAGCATCTTCACCAAGCAGGAGGTCAACAGGCATACCTCCCGCCAGGATCTGCACCGCCTCGTGGGAAGTTGTGCGATACGCCCTGGTCACTCGTAGCAGAGCCGTTCTCTGTGCCGTTGCCAGCTTCCTTCTTTGCTGCTGTGAGAGGTTCACGCCCCAGAAGGGAGACGCGTACCTCAGGATACCCAAGGTGACTCCTTTGTAGATAGTCATGTTGACTGGGTACCTGAGGCCCCAAAAGGCTCCGCCAATCCGACTAAGGCCTTTCATTGTCTGGCTCACCGTTGTCGCCAGGTGGTCCAAGTGAGGGGTCACATCCAGGTTTCTTCCTATCCTTACTCCGAGGTAGGTGACCACCTCACTCGCCCGAATCCTGTCCTCATTTACTCGGAATGTGACAGGGTGAGCTCTATCTGTTCTTCTGCGAAATAGAACGGCCTGTATCTTGGTTGCTGCCATCCTCAGCGTCTTCCTCTCACACCAGGCTCCTACCAAGCTGGCACATCTCTCCGCTTCCACTGTGATCCCGGCTCTGCTATTCGCGTAGACTATCGCTGCGAGGTCATCCACGTACGCAGTGGCAGGGAACCGCTCTTCCTCCAGGACCCCGAGCCATTTCCTCTCGTAACCAAACCGCTCCTAAATTCTCCGAACATGCCCTATCTTTAAACCACATTTTCGACTTCGATAATACGTCTATCCTAGCTTCTGTTCCCAACTATGATAAATGTATCCTCTCTGAAACCATCCACATAAATTTAGATTCCTACACTATCAATCTCAAGACCGACTCTCATCACCTATCCTCAACCTATTCCCAAATTTCAATTTACACAAAAAAACCTTAAATTGTTTATCTTTCATTCCGTTTTATTTATATATTCTCTCTCCTATGACAGATTATGACCTCTTGACATAATTTTTATCGTTATTATCTTTCTACCATTTCCCATTAATTTAGTCATTAATACTCTTTGCTGTCTCTCTTTTATCATTACTTTATATTTTATACATTATTTACGTGTCATTAATTCACCTATTTATGCATTTTCCTATACTCTCCTTCTTAGTTATAATTTTGGCCGTTACAGATCGCTGTTAGCGCTTCCGTCTTGATTTGTAACGTATTTTATGTTGTCAGTTACACGGTTCAACTAGCCGCACCTCATTCTATTTGGTTTGTAAAAATAAAAAAATGTATATCTTCAGATAATTATGTTGATATGTATAATAAAAATATGTATACGTTAAAATTATAAGTGTTCTTTCATCCATCATATGTTGTAATCAAAGAGTTCATAATTATCGATCATCATAATTTTTATAATTTATATCCTTTCTCAAACTAAAATTTTATATCTTTATTTCTATGCGTTTCTTCTATATTTACATCATATTTTCTATTAATATAACTTCATTCTAACTTCATTTATATCACTTCCCATACTTATTGTTTCAAATTTTATATTTACATTTTACTTCTCTATCTGTCATTCACGAGATTCCTATTCATTACTTTCTACTTATTTCTCCTGTATTTATTCTCTGGCATAATATTTTGTATTAATTTCTTTAATTTCACTTATGTAACTCTAGGAGTCTAGTATCATACATTTTATATTTTATCTGTATTATACTAGGTTTTCTATAATTTTTTATCTCACCTTTTTATATTTATACTTTTCATGTTGTATCTTTCTGTTTACCTTCTCATTATTCATTCTCTTTGTATTTTGTTTGCATTATCACCCTTCTGTACATTTATTCTGTAATTTTTTTATTCATATATCCTTCATAATTAATTCGTATATCCTTAATAATTATCCTTCACTTTTTGTTCTACTTTTCTATTTTTCTATATATTATTATAGTCTTTGTACTGTAATGTTTGTTTATAGTTTATTTTGTTTTGTCTGTTTTTTTCTCTCTTAGCCCTGAAGATAGAAACGTCGGCACAGTCAATAAATAAGTCCTCACTTATTTAGTGTTTTTATTTTGACTGCACTCCCCAACTATTTCCATACTACATTAGAACTTCCAGTCAACTATATTCCTCTCTAACAAAAATAAGTTCTGCTTATTTTGTGTTATCTTTGACTGCACCTCCTGACCAATTCAATCCATCATAAGTTTTACATCATAGTATAATTTATTATTAAAAAAATATATATAATGAAGAATACTACTAATTTTTAATTCTAATATTATTATCTTTAATTCTGTCAGAAATATTAACGATTTTAAAACAAAATTATGAAAAGGTATTGGGATTTACTTTTCTTTTTTTTATAAAGATGAACCTAATTAAAGCGTGTTGCCATTCCATTAGTGGGAGCCTGTTTTATTTCAGTTTATTTAACTTTAATTAAACACCAACAGTTTTATGATCATGTATTTATTAATTTAAATGTACCTAATTAAATATTCATAAAGTTGTTGGTTCTGATAAAATATGGTTATCACTGATGAGTACATGAATAAATAAAAAAAGTTAACACAACATGAAGCAAGAGGAATTTATTTGTATCTTCTCCTCATCTGAATAATTTTAAATTTCCCAGCGTTTTTATCTTCCTTTTGTATAAAAATCGGTTTTTAAATGAAAAAGGCTTGATTATTATGCTCTGCATGACAGTTGTTATAAATCAACAGTTCTCGGTAAACTTATAATTTTAACTTTAATCCATCTAAATATGATTTCTAGTCCATATTTTTAATTAACCTTTAATCCCAGAGTATTAGGTTGGACTGATCAACATTCTATGTTATGGTAACAGATCGAAAACTGTCTGACAAAGCTTCTCACAATGTCTCTCTTGGGATTCTTTTGTCGAATACAAAATATTGTTTATAAATTATCGATTATTTTACATGCTTGATCATTGAATATGGGTTTTGACCTTAATTGATGATACTATTCACTGCGGTTTCTCTATAGTAACAAACCTTCAAAATGCTCCTTGAAAATTTTTTTTAATTTGTAGATAAGTAGATACATAAATAATTCCTTCATAGAAAAAAGAGTGATGTTGTAATATTTTATTTAACCTTTTTAAAGCTGAATGGATGTTAACGAAGACACCTCACTTATTGTTCCCAGAATTATTTCTTCCTTAAATTATTTTGTTTTCGATCTGTATCTTTAAACTCTTTTCTGATTTTCCGTAGTAAATATTATAATCAACAATCGATGAAATCACAGTAATTTTATCTTCGAAAAATACATTTGATAAGTAGTCACTTCTTACATGTATTCATTGCTTTAAAAAGAGAACTTATATAACAGTTCTTAACGTTTTTATTACTACGTTATTAAATATAGCATAGTTTGTAAATTATAATATATTCTAAGAAGCCGTTATATATTCTCCGCTTTGAACATTGGACTCGACAGGTCTGTGCAGGTTCGTACTGAGAGAACATACTTTGTTCTCAGTGTTGGCCGAGCTATGGACCGAATCCTATGGAATAATTTTTACAGTATTTGGTTATGTACCCAGTTTATTCAATTATTATAGTTGAAAGATCACTGCAGTTTTCAAATTACAAGTAATAATGATGCAATAATTATACTTATGGCTCATATAGTATGTATTAATACTTTTTAAATAGTTAATAATTCCTGTTTGATATTAATACTACTGTATGTATAAATAATTTTTAAGGTTTTTATCACTACGTATTATAACATAAAGTTATTAATAAAGCATAGTTTGTCAATTATAATATATCCAAAGAAGCCATTATATCGTCTCTACTTTGAATATTGGACTCGACAGGTCAGTGGAGGTTAGTAGGCAGTGCTTCGCAATCAGTGTAGAATGAACTATCAACCGATGAATATGGAAATAATTTTTTTGTTAATCGTTATATATCGAGTATACTCATTCTAAGATTAAAATACTATAATCAATATCCAAAGAAATTAAGAAAATTTCATTCTTGAAATAAAATAAGGCAATAGTTCTTTTCTTGAATAACTACTTTCTGTTTGAATTGATCACTATCTTATGTATATTGATTTATAGCTTTATATTACTACTCTTTTTAATGTTATTACATTAATTAAATATAGTATAGTTTGTAAATTATAATATATTCTAAGATGCCATTATATATTCTCTACTTTGAACATTGGACTCGACAGATCTGTGCTGGTTCATACTGAGAGGTTCTTTGTTCACGGTGTTAGCCGAGCTAAGGACTGACTCTTATCGAATAAGTTTTACAGTAATTGGTTATGTATCGGGTTTATTCAATATATGTTTCAATTATTATAGTTAGCTATAAAATAAATCGGCATCAGTTCCTCACGATGCTTCTCCGTGTTAAATAACAACAAGTTTTAATTTTCATTCCTTTCGTTTTTAATATTATCGAAAATAAGTTTTCGTATTTAAAGTAAAAATGGGATAATGATTCACTTCTTAAATAATTAGTACTTCCTATATAATCAATACACTACAAAATTTATAATTTGAACATTGGACTCAACTGGTACGTGGTACGTAATGCTTCGTTCTCAGTTTAGACTGAACTAGGGACCGATGTTTACAGTTGATGTTTGATAGCTTACTATCAAAGAAATCGGCATCAGTTCCTCACGATGTCTCTTCGAGTTAAATCACAACAAGTTTTAACTTTTCATTCCTTTCGTTTTTAATATTATCGAAAATAAAAATAATCGTGAGTTTTAGTATGAAAATAAGAGTTTTATTATGAAAATTGTGTATATTTCGGTAGTTATTTTATCAAGAAGTGAACGTTTCAACAAATATTACAAAGTATAGATCATCATTTTCATCACATCAACAGTATGTGTAAGCAATATATTTTATTTCCGAGAATAACGAATAACAAAATGTATAAACTTGTGACTCAACTCGAAGTGACAATCTTAGGAACTGATAGAATAGAATAGAAAAGTAACTTTATTCGAATTCCCTTTAGAATAACAAACAGGAACAGAAATAGAAACATAATATATATTAGGAAAACACTGCAGTTTTCGTATTTCAAGTAAAAATGAGATAATGATTCACTTCTTAAATAATTAGTACTTCCTATATAATCAATGTACTACGAAAAGCATAATGTATTTTAAGTGTTTTCTCATTACGCGTTATAAAATTAAATTATTATTAAGGATAGTTTGTTACTTAGAATATATCCTAAAAAGCCATGTTATCTTCTTAACTTTGAACATTAGACTCAACTGGTACGTGCAGGTACGAACATAATGCTTCGTTCTCTGTTTAGACTGAACTAGGAACCGATGTATATGGCAGTGATTATATAGTTAATCATTATATATCAGGTATATTAATTTTAATATTAAATTATTGTATTTAGCAATTAAAGTAATTAAGACAGCTTCATCTTGGAAGTAGTAATATGTAATAATGGGGGCAGGCTCGCTGTTGGACATACATGGAGTGGCCCCTAGTAATTAAAAAAAAATAGTTAGCAGCCCTGAGAATGAAAAGCATATCTTAAGTTAAAATAAAATAAATAATTTTTTAAGCGATTGTAATATGAATTGAAGTCAATTAAGTGTTATAGTCATCTTGTACCTGGCGTCGTCTGTTTATGCCGAACCTTGCTGATCAATGAATATTTATGAGACGCTAGCGACTTTATTAACAAATATTATCATTTCTAAAAGTTTTGAATCTTTTAAACTAAATTAATTTGTTTTCGATACAACCATTCAGAAAGAAAACTTTAAATCCTAGCTTTCGCTCTAGGGCTGTTTTTTCTTATATTTAAATATTACGTTTTCATACTCCCTTTTTTAAATTATAGTTGTTAAACTGTTTACAAGAGACAACATTTGATTTAAAAAGATTAAAAAACTATTAAAAAATTGTAACATTTTTCTAGTATTATGCATAGAGAAATACTTTTTTACGCCTCATATATTTTTATTCATCCTACATTTTTATTTATTTGAGTGTGGAAAATCAGATAATTTTTATTATATGTTTAATGATAAATTTACAAACTATGATTGATCATACAGTGTCATCATCAATAGCCAAGGTAATGTTTCTGATTTAAACACAAAACCAGGGATATGAATATTTTTTTTTTCATGATAAATAATTGACTCAACTCTTCTCACTTACAATTACTAACGAGTAGCGTTTATTATTGATACCGATAATAATTTTGATTCATATGAACATATTATGTGTCCTTAATACATTACGATGTTAATGTTACGCTGATTTGGGAATCAAATCCAACATTCGTGCTTGATGTTAGTAGCTGTAAATATTTTATTTAATGATATTGGTAAAGGTATAGTCACTATGAAAATTTCTTCAAAAAGCACCACACGTTTGTTTTTTATCATTAAATGGATTTTTTCGTTTATCACTTTATTCTTATTTTAAACTTATTATTTTAATGTAATTTAAATCATTTTCTAGTTTTTTCCTTTTCCGATATCCTGTCAGTAAAATTATCATTTAATTTTCATATACAACAACAGGTATTTTCATCGCAAATCCAATTTCCTTCCAAGAATCTTACATACACTTTATAATTTAAATTCGCATGACTCCATAATATTGGAATTTTTTGATAAAATCCTATTAAATTAAAATCATTTTCTACTTTTTAGTTTTGTTTCCTATCACTGCGTGTTCACTGGTATTGTAAATAATTTATATGTTACAACCGGATTTGATCCCGGGACCTTAGGCACGCCAACTCAACGTATTACATAATGAGCCACACCCATCCGTTATACAAATTCTACCTAGTCTAATTTTACAATTACAATAAATGCCCATATAAAATAGTACTGATCTGATCTATCATTTTACTTTATTTAAGAAAAATTAGAGGTGCACTCGCTGTTAATTTTAAACTTCGTATATTTTCCAATTCGGAAATCTTTGAATGGGCAGTGCCACCAAAATAAAAATTAATTTTGGGATATTTTTTCTATTAGGATACTTCATGGGAAGGTATTATCATTTTAAAAATAATAGGCTAAACAGTGTTACAAAAACGGTGTTGGCCGGTGTTATTAATACAAACCTCAGAAAGCATAGTAATCATTGCAATTCGAGTGTAGAGACAAGAGAGTGGAAGGTTTTGATAAGGGGCTATTAAGAGAGAGCTGGAAGGTGGGCTATTAGGGCTAGTAGCTATCCATTCCGACAATTACTCCAGCCAGGCCAACATTTAAATCGGATCAGGCATTAGCCCCGATAATCGCCATGAGGAGATTGAACTAGAGCAATTATAGCCAAGCCTAGACAAAGTATCTCATTCCGGCTTCATTACAGGGCCGTCCTAAGCCTCCTTGTTACTAAGTCATTACTTAAGCCCCTTTGATACGTTACCTTAACCTATCTAAGTTAGGAAGCTCGGGGGGACTTTATGGTCTACAACTTGTCGAGTGTGTATGCCTTCCCAACCCCCATTGTCAGTCTAGCCTCTACCCCAAAGGTCTTAGTAGGGAGTGTCTAAACCTCTCTACTTTGTGTAATCCTATTTATGTTTAAAAATAATGTTTTAATGAATTAAATTATAAATTCCTCTATTGGATTTAAAATACTAAAATACATTTTAACTTAAAGTTTTCAATTTTTCATGAGTCGGTTTTACAAAGAAGGTTCATAGTTAAATCTTGAATAATTTTTATGTAAGGAATATTATTTTGGCATTGTCTACTCTTCGAATATCACTTCTCAAACAAAAAGATTAAATAATAACAGCTTTGTAGATTTCAAGAAGTACAAATCTATAAAATTTCAACTATAAAAAAAGTAAAATCTTTTTATACATTTAATTTATTAGAAAATGGTAAAATATTTGTTATATTAATAAAAATATATAACCTTTACTACATTTTAAATGTTGGACAGAGCATTTTATTGCTAAAGAGAAAAAAATCGCCACATTTTATTTTTTTTATTATCATTTTCCCTCATCTCAAAAACGGCAATAGATGGGCGAAATATTGAACAATTTTTAATTAAATAAATGAAGTGATAGCCTATGTATCTTCTTTTTTAATAACGGCTATTTTAATTTCACTTATCATGCCACTAAGGACTAAAACTATACATTTCCAATACTAATTTGTGATATTTACACAGCTGGTACTAAATCCTTACCCGCCTTGGAGCTGTGAAAATGACAGTTGAAGGTTGTCGTCAGCCTAAGTGTGTCGTCTCGGTCCTTGAAGTTTTCATTTTTAACGAAATTGAGTTATTGCGTAATAAGATAATATTTCTCTAAAAAGCTTTTATAATGTGTGCTATTAAAATTACACATACACTTTAACATTGAATTGTCGAATAAATATTTTTGAATTATTTATTTCAAGCATCCTTTTGGAATATTTTATTTTTATTTTTAGGAAAATGCAACTAACTCTTGGAATTAATCAGAGCCACTTTATATAAGCAGAGCGTGCCCCAAACAGGTTTTCAGATCCTAATTGTTCGATTCACTAACAAGAGTAATTTGGCCTATATCATAATGAAAAAAACCTTGAAATTACGAAGAAATTGTGAAGACGGTGTGCTCATGATCTTTACTTCTATTGTGTAAAGAAACTTTCATTAAAATTACTTCATTTACATTTAATTGAGCCCAAAAAATCACACAAAATCCTGAAATTCAGTACCATAAAAATGTATTCAAAAACATACCCACTTAGATTTTTTTTCTAGTTTTATCATTTCATTTCTTTTTTTGCATTGTACTTTTCTTTGATTATTCGATGATAAATAATTGTCATTTTTTATACAATTTCAAGCGAAATATCTCTAAAAATGCTGAAATATCAAACAGATACAGTTTGAACATATATATCGTCGCTGTCAAAAAAATACCGCCTATCTACAACTTTTGGTGAAAACTGGTTAGTATCGGTAACGGACGTATTGGGTCAGCAACATGGCAGAGTATGATTTTTTGATACTTCTCTTAAATCTTTTTAGTAATAGTTTCAAAATTGTATAGATAAAAAATATATTATAAATTGCCAAGACTACACAGGGCATTTTTTTCTGTCCTATAAAATCGCCCAATGTGTACTTAGGCGGTATTGTTTTGACAGCGACGATATGTTACTTGTATAAAGAATAACGACCTTTTCAATACCACATGCTTCGTTTACTGATTTTAGATTTTTTTTTAATAATCCCGTTTACATTAATTACACTGGCCGACACTATTTTTGTAACACTTTTTAGCCTATTATTTTTAAAATGCTAATAACTTCCTAATAATACAAAAATATCCCAAAGTCCTAACACGTACCATTTGACAATACGCACAATAGACCATCCCTTACCGGCAGGGATTTTTCCTGGGCCATCCATAAGTATTCGGCATGTTTACGGCTCCAAGAGATAACGCGGCACAGAACCTACTGACAAAAATGCCGGCAAAGGGTTTTTATCTTTAAAATTAAATTGTGAAAAGCGCCCATATGTCTTGCCGTAAAATATAATAAATTTTATAAGTGGTCGCTCACTTTAAAATAGCAGGTCTTATTTAGTTTTCATTTGAGCTTGGCTGTGAGTGGTTATATGGTGTTAAGAAAGGTTTTCCAATTGTTTTGTTAATTTAGTACGACGAAAATGTCAAGTAAAACGCGCTGCAGTTGCAGAACGTCTCCTGACAAGTTATGTTATATTTGTGGACATTTTTTTTATTAAGTCACAATCAAGGCTATTTTCTGAAAATGTAAAAAAAGCCTATTTCGGTATTTCAATCGGAGATAAAAACAAGCATTGGACCCCCTCATGTGCCGTGTAAGCTGTAGCGTGTTACTGGTGCAGTGGAAGAAAGGGAAGAGAAAAAGTATGCCTTTTGCGGTTCCAATAATTTGGCAAGAACCCGCCAATCATCTTAATGATTGCTATTTCTGTATTACAAAGACTGCATTTATTAGTCCGAAAAGCAAAGCAAAAAGTCGAATACCCGAATGCACCTTCTGCCATAAGACCTGTTCCTCCCAATGCAGACTTACCAATACCAACTGCGCCTTTAAAGTGGCTAGATATTGTTTTAGGAGATAATTGCAAAGATGCCACATCATCAACCAGCTCAGAAGAATAGTGTACTGACCCCACATTTGTTCCAGGTTCCAGTGCTGGTGAGCCACATTTGATTCTTCAAAACGAACTACATGATTTGGGGTTGTCAAAGGAAGAATCAGAACTTCTTGGTTCCCTTCTTAAGAAGTGGAATATGCTAGCCAAAGAAACAAAAATTACGACTATTCGGCAAAGAAATGCAGATCTAAAAGTAATAGCAATTTTAGTAGGACTTCAGGGGGGTTTTACGAAATATTGCTGTTTTCTGTGTTTGTGGGACAGTCGTGCATTAAATGAACATTATGTAAAGAAGATTTGGTCGGAAAGATAGAATTTCAACCAGGAAGTAAAAATGTTAAATATTTGCCTCTTGTAGACCCAAAAAATGTTCTTTTGTCACCTTTGCACAGTAAACTTTGGCTCATGAAAATCTTTGTGAAAGCTATGAGTAAATAGGGCGAAGGATTTAAATACCTAAGGCAATTCTTTCTCCACTTAAGTGACGCCAAACATAAAGAAGGAATGTTTATTGGTCAACAAATTAGAAAATTCCTGGACAATGTGCATTTTAAAGAAAAGCTTAGCATCCAAGAACTTAGGGCTTGGAACGCATTTGCAAATGTAGTGAGGGGCTTTTTAGGCAACAAGATTGCGGAAAACTAAGAACAACTGGTTAATGAACTTTTAGACTAATACCAGCTAGGAAAAGGACGCCAAATTTCATTAGAAATTCACTTTCTGCATTCTCATTTATGTTTTTTTCTTTAGAACTTAGGTGCGGTTAGTGACGAGCAAGGTGAAAGATTCCAACAATATATGAGAACTATCGAAATTTGGTATCAGGGACGATGGGATCCATCAATGATGGATTACTGCTGGGTTTTAAAGAGAGAAGATGACCCCCATAAAAGAAAAAAATAAATTTAACGTGTTTTAAAAAAAATGTTTTTGGTGTATAATTATAAAAATAATCGATGTATAGGAGTAAGAAAGCTAATAAAAGCATTGTTAAATAAACAAGTGTCACCGTTGTGGATATACTTTGTTTAATGTAACAAGG
This sequence comes from Troilus luridus, assembly GCA_964056705.1. NCBI lineage: Eukaryota > Metazoa > Arthropoda > Insecta > Hemiptera > Pentatomidae > Troilus > Troilus luridus. Next base: position 30,347,566 of record OZ057416.1, read on the forward strand.
ATAGCTTACGTGTTACGACTTCCTGCTGGTCATTTTCACGTTAAGAGAGGTTCGTTCTACTAGCTTTTGCTATACAGCTGTATGTTATTAAAAATATATTTTTGTCAGCCAGTGTTATTAATGCAATTAATATTTCTGTGATTCACGCATTTCGTATGTGTTACGAATGATGTGGTGACTCATTATGCCGACTGAATGAAGATACAAGTTCAAATATAAGGGATACACGGGAAATTTTAACTAGGCAACACTATTTGATGCATTGAGGTACTGGCTAAATCATAGCCAAATATGTAGAGGTACAAACTAAAGCGATAAATTCAAGTTGATTATTATGCCCATATTTCTGAAGAAATTAAAGTTATCTAATTATTTTGTAATTAATTTATTCGACTTAAATAATAATAATAAATTAAACCTTCACGGCAATGAAGGATATTGGGTTCAGTCTGAACTGTTTCTAAGCTTATTGCTGTGAACAGAATTGGTCGAGATCACGCACAACCGACAGATTTTTCCCATAATTAAGGAAAGCCACTTTATACTGGCTTAGTTGGCCCCAGGCGGGTTTTCAGGACTAAACGGGTCGATAAGGAATAAATGATTAATCTGCCACGGCCGGTCTTTAATTCGGGACTCAGGAAATTAATTTATAATAGTTTTCGTTGATATAAAGTACTAACAATACTGATACTAACAGTGTTCAGTTATTTCTATTTATTATAACATAGTGGATATGTGACTCTTGATTAATCTTAACTACATCTATTCAATGGCGCACACGAAGAGTTGGAGTCACAGTGTGAAGGTAATGACGTAGGAATTAATCAGGTTTTAGAATCGGGCAGTGGGAGAGAAATTATTAGAATTTAACTTTTGGATTCTAGGTCATGATTCAGGTACAAATAATAAATAAGTTTATATGTGTAATTACATTAGTAAGTACAATATATACGTAATTACATTTGGCTTGATAAGTAGTGTATGTAAATCTAAATACTTAGTATTTACACTAATACTTACAAAAATATTTGGTTCAACAATGGACAGAAGACTGACACGGAAATCTGTGTGACTAATTTGAAGAAAAGTTTGAATCACTGACTCTTACTCCTAAGACGAGTACTTAACCATAAAAATAAACTCTTTTATTAGTTATTGATTTTATTCATTTTTAAATTTTTAAAATTTCGAGTCCCGGTCCTAGACATATCTTTTCTTTTCAAATAAAAATATTTAAAAATTATTAAAATCAATAAGAAATAAAATAAATTATTATAATATATAATGACGTAAGTCAACAAGATCCAAATTAAATAAATGTTCAAAGAACATTCTTCCCCTACAATACATCGCAAATTGCGAGAACGGGGAGACATGGGATCAGTGAAAAGAAGGGATATGGCCATGATCGGGGAGCGTGCTTGATCGAGTCCAGGATAGCTCAATTGGTAGAGTTCTAGACTAGCGATCTGGGTGACCCGGGTTCGAGTCCCGGTCCTGGACATATCTTTTCTTTTTCAAATAAAAATACATAAAAATAAACTTTCAATTAATAATAAAATTATTAAATACAACACGAGACTTAAACCGATATGGATATATGCTACACTTGTGTGGGGCTGATGAGAATAACCCCATATAAAGATCATCCAAATGTTTCAAATGGAATTGTTTCGTTACATCACTCACATGCGAATGATTTCTTCCACAATTCAATATGCTATGGTTTATTTCCACATCAATAATTTTCTATAATATATATTTTTTTAGCACAACGATATAGTGCGAAGTGTGCTTGCTAAAGAAAAAAAATAGCAACGCGGTGTGAATAAGGAAAGAAAAATAGTAAGATAAACATTCCGCTTTATCTTAGCCTGAGAGAGTTATGTTGCTAAGTCTTGGGTTACCAACCCCCTAAAGCTACGACTATCTGCTTACATGCTTATTCTACAGATTTTATGTCATAGTTTTATTAAATTTTATTTAGCCAGGATAATTTAAAAAATATATATATATTATGATTGTAACAGTGAGGATTAAATGATTTTTAATTATGCAAATGAAAAAAATTAAATTCGCAAGATTTTATTCATTTAAATAATTACATTATTTGAGTTAATTAACGATATTTACGAAAATGTTTATTTCGTGATTCAGCAGCTCCATCTGAGAGCTGCCCGATAGTTAATATCACAGGTCATATATGCATCAGAACCTTCTAAACTGTAGGTGACGTGGGGTACCAACGATACAGTTCAGCATAAAGTTGTGCAGTTGTCTGTGCATAGTTGTCGAATTTGACTGTGTCAATATCGAGTCCGCTTAATATAACTTCAAGAATAACTTGAAATCTTTTTATCAGGTCTATGTTGATGCTGGTGATTCGAGAAGAGCTTTCCGGATTTTTAATAATCCATCTTCATGTATTTCCGTCGTTACTATTCCCATATCCAGCTTAAGGAATATCGACAGGAAGACCCATCTCTTCTCTAAGCCTTTTTTTGAAGTGCTTCTTTGGTTTCCTTTATAAATAAAGGTGCTTTATATGCCAAGTGCAATAATTGGTCGAAGAAACGAATTCTCACATGCCGAACAGAGAGTCCGACTTTTAATGTATTGAGTTTCTTTGACATTTTTCACTTTATATGTGTTTTTACACTTAATATGTGCGATTTCTTCTTGACAAAAACTTGCAGCATACATTCATTCGTCAACAGGTACTTGCTCGCCTAAATCTTTTGTTCTTCGCCGCTTACTTCGATCACATAATTCTCCGAATTGTTTCGCTGGACGCCCTGCTTTCAATTAACCCAGGTAGTAAAATTAATGTTTCCAGCCATTCTTTGTTATTTTTTACAAATATATTATCAGTGGTATGCGCAGCCGTCCATTTATCTTTAAAACTTGAATTGAAATAATTCAAAGAACAATTAAGAACACCCTTTCTTCGGGTGGACATGAAGTCAAAGTCATAAGTTTTTCTCCTAACATCAAACATTTTTCTTCCGTTTTTTCTACCTTTAAACATGGTATATAAGTCCATCCTGGTGTTTTTTTTTCACTCTTCCCGAGATATGTGTAACAAAAGAAACAATAAATGATACTTAACCCATTTTGAGAATTTTGACTCGTTTCCTTTGACGCACAGTAAAATATATGGGGTGCGTTGGAGATCGATTGCTTTCTTGGATACAGTTACTGAGACTTAATTTAATGCACATCAAAACTCTGGCATATGCGACTAATTACCACAAAAACTACCATGCGCGACACATTAACAAAAACTCCAATATGTCTCAAACTGTATAAAAAGAATTGGGTTGTAAAAAGTGTCTTCTACCAATGACCATACAATATGAAAATACAGAGTAAAATAAATGAAACAAGCTTTAATATGTAGTACTAACCTTCCATTCCCTTGTTCAAGTCGTTTTCCTTCAGTTGTCTGCCACAAAAGCACGGTTTGGGTAACATTACATTACTTTTGCGATTTCCTATTATGTCCTGAAATACTGAATTTTTACCTGAAGTACGCCTATGTAGTTATACAGCATTTATAAAGATACTTATTGCCTTCTAAACTAGAAATAAACTTAACATTTGGTAAAAAGAAAATAGAGCTAAAAATAGCACATACAACAATGCAAACATTTTTAATAATATAATTATTATTAATACATAATACAGAGATACAAGTTTGGAATTAAATGACAATCTATTTCTGTATATACTGTGTTACTTCGGATAGTAATTCTTCATTATTGTTATTTATACAAAATATATATAATCTCATTTCCTTTCATATTCTTATCCAATAGTTAAATCATCAGAAGCACTACTAACCAGAGAAAAATGATTGATTCCGAGCTAAGATGGTGATTTCGAGCCTGGTTAGTTACCATACTAAATTTAATACGGGAGTCCGAAGTCATTAGTAGTGATTTACATGGGGAAGCAAAGCAAACAGCAAAGCAGCTGTACCAACACGGCGAGCCGTCGGCCGTCGGCTATTTGTGAAGGGAAAACTGGAGGGATGCTATTGGTCCAGGGGCTGGCCAATAATAGATCTGATAATAACTGTGAATATCAACCCGGCTGGAGCCCTTCCAGATCTCTAATTATACGCCTCATTTAATATCCAGCCCCTAGCGGACCCACCCCCCTTGCTAGGGCGAATATTCCTCCCTTAATTCCCTAACAGTGTTAACAAGTTAGTTAACAGATAATTATATTAGCTTTAGATTTCAATTATTCATATTCTGTTACTGATTCGGGATAATTTAAAAACCTTTATTATCCCCTACTCTTAAACTTTTTTAATAGCTTCTGACCAGGTTGTGGGATTTCCGGTCCAAGGTCCAAATTGATGAAATAAAAAAGTCCAAAAAAGTAGGTTGTATTCATAATATTGTTTGTAACATAATAATCACATCAAACGGTAACACTAACAACATAACCATAAAACCAACTAAAAAATCATAGATAAATAATTAATAAAAACCAAAGATTGTATACAATTTTATTTACAAATTTTAATAGGATGCTTACCGCTGAGCCGCAAAGAAAATATAAGGTAAAATAGTAAAACTCGACAATTACTTGGCCTTATAATCAGCTGATTTTTTATTTTTTTTAAGCATGTTTTTTTTTTTTTTTTTTACTTTGAATATCACTTAATTCAATGGAAGTGGAGTGGCTCAGTGGTAGAGCAGTGAGTTGCCATGCCGAAAATCCTGGTTCAAAATCCCGTTGCTCGCAATACTTTTATTTAGTCTGTTAGCAACCGAAGATGGATCATAAGGGATATAGGACCCTCCTGGGCTCAGTGGGTACCCAAAATGAGGGAAAAATATCTGGCGGTTCGTGATCTAGGACAAATCGCCTCCCTGCACAACCGTTGTGCACGGAACTGTTCAGTCTCTACCACGTACTGAACCCCAGACCCAATCATGGGTTGTAGTGGTACAGGTTTTTTTTAAACATATATTAAGTAACGTACGATTAAGTACGATGTGGATGTGATTCTTTCACATCCGACAGAAAATAAATTAATAATTCCTACGATTGACCATCAAACAGGAAATGAAATTGTAAAAATAATACATTTCATGATTAAGGAGCCAATAAAATCATTACCTTTTAAAAGAACGCTTTATTGTCATGTACATATTCATTTTAAAACCGTCGCTGTATTTAATTCTTAATACAAAAAATCTTTTATTTCTCTAAGGTAATATAAAGATTCTCTTATTTAAGCTTCCTTTTGCTTTAAATTCTAGAATACTTTGATAATCAAATTGAAATTCAGCGATCCCAATCGAGTAATCTGAAATTAGTATTGAGGACTTAGTAATCTACCGGAGTAATCCCCAAGGTCTCTAATTCTGGGATTTCCGAGGAGGTAGGGTAATTTTTTGATTGATTCCAAGAGGAAAGAAAATTTTAAGATAAATTTGTTTCCCTGCGCTCTTTTTTCGTTATCCAATGCGCCTCGAAAACGATATTCACAGAAATATAGTTTTGTATTTCTCTTAAATCTTAATTGATTATTTTTAAGAAACATTAAAAATTATTAAAATTTATAGCAGTTTAACAACAACAATAATTAATTTGGTGTTCAAAGTTTTACCGTTCTAATTCATTTCTGTTCAAATATGGCTATTAAAAATTTAACGTATTCATAAAAGTAACGTTTGGTTTCTGTAGAAACATTTAATTTTCTCTAAATAATATTAAAGAAAACTTATTAATAGTTAAAATGATAAACCACTGAAATTTAATATATATATTCGAAATCGATATCGTCATAAAGGAAAGGTAATTTTTCAGCTACTGAATTTCCGTTTTCCTTGTCATTTTCCTCCAATTTCTCGGAAAAAAATACAAGAATAAAGGAGAAAAAAAATAATTAAGACTGTAACATCAATTAACATTTCTTTTTAAAAATGAGAAATAATTAGTTTTTATTGCAAGAATGAAACACTTCATTTGGGAAAACTGCAAATTGTTAAAGAAAAATATACATGTAGACGTTGGCTGAATTGAATAGATACTTATCTATCCGAATTTATTTCATCGACTACCTGTTGTTGAACCGACTCCGTATTGATTCGGATTTAGGACTCTTCAGTCTGAGATACTGCTTTCGAATATATTTAGGGCTCGATCCAACTTCAATTTAAAGGTAACATTTGTTTCTTCAAACTGCTCTATATTGAATTTAAATACCCTTTGCTGTAAATAACTTCAAATGGATGAGGATTGAAAGGAATTGCGTTAATCTTTAGGGTAGTACTTCTAATGCTTTATTGACATTCATTCGTTAAGATGACGATTATACTATAGAATGAGTTTTAATATACCTAAATGAAAGCACACCATATTAATAAGCATAAGCCCCCTTATACCCAAGATTAATCTTATTAAGCGTCAAGAATAATAACATTATTTTGGATGAGCTCTCAAGTATTACTAAATTTTTGGTAACAACTCCTCCATATCAGATTTACATAGAGGCAATCTATTATAGCCATTTTGGTTATCATTCCAAAGATAGGTTACATTTTACTAATGACAGTTTTATCGATATATACCAAGGGTATAAATAAAGTTATGTACATGCACTTTCATTCTTAAACGAAATAGCGGAAAAAATAACTAAAATGCTCATATTATAATTTTTTAATCATTGCTATAATTTTTAAATCTTTTCTCTTCAAAATAAAAATCCTTATATTTCGTTTAGGCATCGTAAGTATAAATAAAACAGTACAAATCCCGTCCTAAATCTAAAAAACGCGAGTAAGAGACAACATTACATCTCAAGCGGGAGCGGAGTGGCTCAGTGGTAGGGCACTGAGTTGCCATGCGGGAATTCTTGGTTCAAATTCCGCTGCAGGCAGTACTTTTAATTAGTCTGTTTGCGGTGGGAGATGGATCATATGGGATCTAGGACCCTCCTGGGGCTCACACAGCCTCTATAAAATATTATAAAAATAGGGTACCCAAAATAAGGGGGAAATATCTGGCGATTGAGCGTGACCAAGGAAAACTCACCTCCTTGCAAAACCGTTGTCCATGAAACAGTACAGTCTATCATGCACCGAACCCCAGACCCGTTCACGGGTTGTAGTGGTACAGGTAAAAAAAAAATTACATCTTAAGATACCTAGATTTTGTGAGGCGTGCTACATGATGTTGTCATCCCAGTTTTTTCACACTCATATAAATCACCTGTAAATTGATTGTATGACTCTAAAAATAAAATAAAATGTTTATTCTTTTGACTTTATGGATTAACCCAAATTAAGAATATTTGCAACAATACTTATAGTATTGTTATAGAATATATATTATTGATGGGCGAAACAAGAAAGATCTTGTTTGAAGTATTGTTAGGAAAAAAGTGATTTCCTTTAAATTAATCGGTGCTTGTCCAATATAGGGGCGCCATTATACTGGTAACACTGATTAGTCTAGGGACTTTCAAAACAAGAATCAAAGCTCGGCCGAGATTCACTCCCCATTTTATTCTATTATTTTATTTATATTTTAAAATATAAATAATGAAGGAACTGTATTACTGAATTGGCATAATTTAATTATTCTCCTTAAGCATAAGTGATAGAGCAGTTCGATCTTTTTAAATTTGAATTGGTAAATTTATTTTTTGTCCTTGTTTTTTTTTTGTAGAAAAGATATTCCTCGGTTTTTCTATTTGAAACGTCTTCAATGTTTGAAAACGTCTATTTTCGTTTAATTTTATTTGACTTAATAATTAAAAGTAATGAAAAATCATCAGCCTCCGCAGCCTTCTGTATTTGATTGAATTGCTTTTGTAAATGTAACCACTTTTTCGCGGCACTTTTGTTATTTGCTATGGTTTTTTTTCAACTGCTCTAGTAAGCGCGTACTCTTATGATTGGCAATATTTCAGTAATTAGCAGTACTGCTCAATCATCATCTTTTAAAAATACCTAGTCCGTATTTTTGAATGATTATGTATTCAGCTCCATCCATTTCATGCGCCGACCTAATGCATGTATATGCTTACAGATATTCCATTTTATCGCATTGTCAATGCACGAGGATATAAAAGAATGTATGCACATTTCACATTCTGTGCATTTGTCTGTATTTTTGGATGCCGATATGACCTAGCAATCGTTTTATTTTTCGATGCGGTCATAATTTTGAATGCCCTTCTAATGATGCTTCTTTATACCGTTTCTTGACTTCTGACAATTTCGTTGTCAGTTTTCCCTTATTTAACGTTATTAACTGGTCAAAGCGTTTGTCTCGAACAAATTTCATTAGAGCATTCAACGCTTTATCTATGCGCCTTACTTTTCCCGTGTAAATAAAGGTATTTTATATATAAACAATCGTGAAAAATAATTATCAACACAAGGTGTATGTATATACACTAGTTGGAGGATAGGGAGTCGATCTCGGCCGAGCTTTGATTCTTGTTTTGAAAGCACCTAGACTAGTCAGTGTTACCTGTATAATGGCGCCCCTATATTGGTCAAGTACCAATGAATCATTAAATGGAGCATAAGGAGGCATAACACAGTTAATAGTACGCAAATAAGTAATTATAAAATAAAAATCTTAAGCCTCAAACACAATTAATCAGTCAATTTTTTACCAATTGAGGCATCATCAAGAAACACCTCAAAACATTTCACATTAGTCAAAATCAAATAGATCCCACACTAATAGTCCAAGACCATGCTTTTTTTGAATTTGTGGTGCATCTCTTGATGATTCTTGTTTATTTCTTCTTCTTCTTCCCGTGCATTATCCATTTCGAACGTCGGCTATTAACATTGCAATCTTAATTTTGTTAGCGGCACTTCTAAATAATTGGACATTTGTGATAGCAAATCATTGCCTTGAACTATGAAAGACTTTGTATTTGAAATACTTAAGGCCTTGAGGTTCATATTTAGAAAGTGACGAGATGATTATCAGAGGGAGATCACAATGAAAAAGATATAACTACTGTTTTTTTCTGCCGATTGACATAACATTGAAATCTAAATGGATATTAGATAAATATTAATCAACATTCCAATAACAATTAAAGCCAATGAAAAACAAACAATCATACCGAGTTAAAACATTAAAATCCCCCGAAACGGCCCTATAAACTAGCTTGGATTTTCTACTGATACCGTCCTCTAAATCGGTGTTAAACATATAAACGATTTTCCGAACCATTTATCAGCGGGTCCTCGGATAGAGATGAATCAGAATTAGCCTAATGCTGCATCTTTAAATCGAATTAAAATCTCATTTAGTTTCGGAACGACCCCCTACGCCACCGATTTACGACAACCAACAACTGATCAAATTAGATCCGGTAATCCGTAGGCTATCGATGGACCCCAATACCCCCCCCCCCTCCGAACCCAGTAATAACAATTTCTCTTTCGACAATAGTAACAATTCTCTCGTTGTCGAATCTAAATTTCTGATAGAGCTAGTATTTGCCAAGCAAAATAGTTCCTGATGAGTTGACAGTTTAGTGTTGTGACAAGTAACCGCACCCAATATTGTCCCTGAAGATGACCTACAACGTAGGTCGAAACGTTGGCACAATTAATAAAAAATATGTTTTGCTTATTTTTTGTGTTTTCATTGACTGCACCCCCTGACCAATTCAATCCATCATCAAAATAGTTCCTGTTCTAAAAAACCCGCGGCGTCAGTACAGTTCTAGACTAAGTATAAACTCTTACGTCTTGGTAATGCTTGAAAAGAGGATCATTGTCCTCGTTTTCGGGTATCTATGAGGGGTTGGAATTCTCTTAATTTAAAAGTCCCATCTAAAGCTTCGTCACCGCTCTCAATCTTATTCGACTCACCATTCGTAAATCTACATTTCTAATCCCGTTTTCTTTCTTGACTTCATAAAGTTGTTCCGCCATCATGTTTAAAGAAAAGCTCTATTAGGTCACCCGATGTCAACTTGATATGTTGAGATGTCTCTCACCATCGTCGACGTTGTGTGTTTTGTTGTCAAATGAATTCGTAATTACAATTTGATAAATATAAATAAAAAGGATGTGTCGAGATCGGGAATGGTTGCTTCGATAGATAGAGGCTTCTCTAGGCTGAACGGGAGGATTATACAGAAGAAGAAGAATTTGATTTATTAACTAGACTTAAATTTAAGTTGATTCAGCGGGGGGATTCTTATTTCTATTAACAACTCGGATTCGAAATACATCGGGATAGCAAAACTGGAACAATAGAGGAACGAACGTCCATGAAAAAAGGAAAAAATAAAAATTGGTCCGCAGAAGAAGGAAGGAGGATGAAAAAAGCGAAGTTTCACAATTCTTTCTCTATTGTTTTCTAATATATAAATCGTCTAATTTTTATAATATTAAAATACTTTATATTGAATTTGTTGTAAATTTACATAGTGCATTTGCAGGTGAAGCTGTAGCAGATAATTTAGCCTATTTGCCAACTAATTTCAGCATCGGTATGTAATGCATGGTAATGCGTACGGCGATTATCAGATTTAGCCAGGGCTCGCCGGACGTCATATTATATATAAGGGATATTCACAACATATTCCACTACATATAGCCCAAGGTAATTTATGTTAATTCTCATTAAATAATATGCAGATTTTGCGAGTGCTATATCAACTATGGAGTACGTTTGTCAACAGTATACCAGGGAATATTTTTAATTAAGTCCAAATTAATCAATTCCTTTCAGTATATTATGTATTTCTGTAACTTATAAACAACAACAACATAATTTATTTAATTCATTTCTTACCTCTTCATTCATCAATAAATAAATAGGAAAGAAATGACCAAAAAAAAAAAATTAAATTATTATTATTGAACTAAAATTCATATATGTGTTATCTGTATTATAGATGTTATATCTATCATTATATTTTATCGAAAAAGTATAATATAATAGGTTGTTACATAAAAAACATATGATACATAGGGTTTTCAAATAAATGTGAACATTTAAATAATGCTTATCTTACCACCCTAATTTTTAGGTATCCAGGATTTAGAGAATAGTCGTAGGGAGTTGGTCCTCACCGACAAGTTAGTAGGCTGGCTCCTGAGAGAGGAAGCCACGACCTTCCCGCCACTACCTAGCTTGCTTCACTCACCTTTGTCCACACCGTGGCTAGTTTATTTTTACTGTATTACATTTTCATTCTCTAGGATTTATTATTATTGATTTGAGCTCGACCTAGCTACCATTCAGACTTCATTAGGTAAATTAAATATATTGAATAGGTTTTAATTTAAGTAGCTGTATTTTAACGCTAATGTATTTCTTTTCATTCAGTACAACGCGATTGTAATGAATGTACACTTTAGATCAATATCATGACCGCCTGAATCAGCGTCGAAATCGGCAGAACATTCCATCTTATTCGACATTTCTACCAGGTTATTTCAGGATCGTAATAAATGCGGAGTTCTGGCAATGGCTGTTCCCCGAAAGGGAACAATATCTCAATTTGAATCTGCTTTAAGCTTTCCGTTTACCTGAGGTTATATGGTTTCCGATTCCCGGAGTAGTTTAATTGATTTTATGTGGTAAGTTTATTCTATTTTAAGCAATGAATAAATGAACGTTTGAATAATCTGGCTGAATGAGGAATCTATATTGCTATATTTTAAAAGGCAATGAATGAGTTACAAAATTTGGGAGAATAAAAAAAAAATGAAAAAAAATACGACTATGTCCTATTAGAATAGCGCTACCACTAACAATTTTATCATAGTCTGGGTTCTCTGTTTCTGGGTTTCTATTTCCATTCAGCGATATCCAGTGAGGCCTTATACTTTAAGGTCCTTTTTAACATCTTGTATCCACGCAGGTATACTTTTTTTTACCAACTAGCGCGTTGCAGTTGGTGAAGAGTCGGCTCGGTATTCTTTTATCACGGGTTTTAATAAGAATATAGTCAATCTGGAATGTCCATATTTGAAAGTCACTCTATATATCTGTGTTCTATAAATTGTATTGTTTCTCTCACAATAAATTTAATTCTTTCTTACTATTCGTCTACTGTTTGCTAACTCAAAGCTTTTTCATACATTTTTTCCCTGAATCATCAGCTGTAATAAGTCATAATTAACTCCACACATTATGTGTCCCAAGTATTCCAGTAATCGTCTATTTACAATTATCACAACTTCTTTTTTTTTTTTTTTTAGAGTATTAAATGTAGTACTCAATAAGAAGACTCAGCTATAGTCTAAATAACTGTTTTTCAGGAATTAGCTCTTTTTGACCCTTAATCATCTTTATTGACTTCAGCATTGCATATGATAGTGTCATAAGAGAGAAGCTGTACTCGTCTGTGGTGACAATGAACATCCCCTTGAACTGATCCATCTTACAGAGCTGCTGATGTCAAGATGTCAAGTCAAAATACAGGGAGAACTGTCAGAGCCTTTCATGACCACAAGAGGCCTGAGGCAGGGAGATGGCCTATCATGCTTGTTGTTTTACCTATTCCTATAGAGAAGGTGATAAGGGACTCCGAAGTGCAAAGAAACGGTACGACTCTCACCAAGTCAGTTCAAATTCTAGCCTATGCAGATGATATAGACGTCATAGCAAGATCACAAACGGACTTAGAACGGGCCTTCTTGGCTATAGAGCCAGCAGGGAAAATGGGTCTTCAAGTCAACCAAGCAAAGACCAAATACATGTTTGCAAACCCTCTAAGGCCACCACCATCTACTCTTAGGTTTGAAGGATACACCTTTGAAAGCGTTAATGGTTTTGTGTATCTAGGTTCCCTAGTGTGTGCAGACAATATGCCCTGACAGGAGGTTCAGAGACGAATAACGACAGCAAACAGGTGCTATTTTGGCCTAGCAAAAATGCTAAGAAGTCATTTGCTGGCAAGAAAGTCTTAGATCGCTCTGTACAAATCTTTAGTTAGACCTGTATTGGCATACGCTTCAGAGACATGGCATCAGCCCTTATCACGTACACATGCCATCAGCATGTAGGTTTTTGAGCGGAAAATTCTGAGAAGAATGTTTAGACCTGTAAGGGATGGCGCCCAGTACAGGCAGATACATAATGCCTGTATTTGGTATGAGTTGTACCACATTTACCGGGAGCCGGATGTGGTACAATTAGAAGGATCTCAAGGCTACGATGGGAGCGACATATTGCAAGAATGGACGGGGACACGCCTATCAAAGCTGCTCTTTGGGAATGTGGATGGCAGGAGAAGGAGAGGATGACCACGGCTGAGATGGGCAGATGAGGTTGAAGCCGACGCAAAGAAGCTCCTCAACACCAGAGCTTGGCAGACCCTGGCGTAAGACAGAGATGAATGGAGGCGTCGTCTTGAGGCAGCGAAGACCCGTACCGGGTTGTAGTGGCAGTGATTATGATGATGACCCTTAATACGGTCTTATTATTGTAAGTTATCAATGTTCACTATGTTTTAATATTGTGTTTTTGTTTTTAAAAAACAAGTTTTTGCTGAAGTTATTCGAAAAAAATTAATGCTGAAACTTGCTTATAAATTATATTTACTTTTTATTTCTTACCCAACATTCAACATTTGATTTAGTGGGTACCCAACAAACACATTTTACATTTGATGTTTATCTTCAATTATATCAAATTACTTTACGACATTTGGCAAGAAATGAAACACTCTTCTGCAAACAATTGAATAAACCTTAGAAACCTCTACCTGCTATCTTACAAGTTCTAATAAGGCAATAAATTAAATGTTTATTCCCCGAAATGACAATTATTCATGACAGAGGCTTGAATACAAATCTGATAACTAATTTAGCCTCGGGCTAACTTATTCAAGGAGCGAAATAAAGACAGCAATCGCATGGCTTATCTCCCCCGCGGTTGAGCTTCTTAAGCCACCAAATCCGGATTAGTGTTTTTATTCAAATTAGTTGCTACTCCAGTTCCAGGCCATTATCCATTTTTATTATTCATCATCCTCCATGAATATTTAATTGACACCGAGGATAATATTATATCGTGTTTGTAATCTTACAATAATAATACGCTCTTTTCCAAAGGATTTCCATACCATCACATCAATTAACATTTAAACTATACAACAACTTTCTCAATATTCTTAATCACAAATTTGAATTCACGTCTTACATGTCTATCTGATGGATCTTGTTTTTCCTACATTGACTAATGGTATGTAATGCAGAGGGGTCATTTTTCATGTAAAACAGGCTTTCAGTCAAGTTCGAAAACCAAAACTGCTGTATATCATTGTCAAGGAAACAGAATACCTAAGATTCAAGTATGAGCTAAACCGTCGTATATTACGTTCTCGGCTTTCTAGTAGAAAATGCTAATAGTTATTGTAGAAATACATTATCGTTCTTATGCACTTATATCTTCCATATTAAGTAATCACGTACGGCCAACTACTGCCGTTAAAGTCCCGCGAAGTGTTTACAAATAAATCAACAGTGTATGATATTTCCGATAGAGACTTAAATCCTTATCTTGCTTGTTTGGGTCTTAACACAGTTTTTAGTTTAACAAAAAAAAATCGCATTTCTATTAATTTTTTAATGTTCTCAAATATTAGTATTGAAGGTTATGAATTAATGTGGTTTACTAACACAGACTGAGAGACTGAAATCCAAAGATTTTAACTCACAAATATGACTATCAAATGACTATTCGCGTATGGAACTGGGGCAGCTCCGGTTGTGCGTTTGTCGAGTGTTTGCATTTACATTGTGTGTTCTTCATGCACTCTACCACGAGCGAGAATGATTGATATCGGCTATATTTCCCTAATGTGTTGAGTCCGAAATTAACGTGGCCATTAATATCAACAATGGATGTTGAGTATTGATGTAAACCTTGAAATCAAGATTCTATACTAAACTATTTATATTCACCATAAAAAATAAGAAGTTAAAAAGACTGGGAAGTATGTAGTTTCCCCCCTATGAAAGGAGCAAATGCTTTTTTTTTTTTTTTATCAGTGTGATACACAATATATAAATAGTATAAGATATAAATACCACGAGGGCATCTTGCAGACATATATTATAGCTTCAGAGAACATAAACAGTCTTGAAGGGGTCAACCAAACTCACGTTCTTGATTCATAGGTGCCATGGCCCATGCTCCATAATCAGTCACTATAGAGCCAATTAACCAGTAACGCAAATACTTGGGTAACAAGACAGGAAAAAGGTTTTGAAAATACCAATTACAATCACGGCTTAGTGTCAGCAGGTGGATGACGACTTATTTTCTATTACCGAAACATAACATAGCTGTACAAAACCTCCAGGAAATTTGACATCTTGGAAAACCACATACGATTGTGCAACCACTCTCACGGTCGGTCTTTGCGAATTGCATCCTGTGGGCTGACGAGCCACGTTTACACAAGGGGAGGGATGTACAAGAGATTCTGGCGCTGGGTTTCGAACTCACCAACTTTGGATTTGTAAAACGGTGCACTTTTGTAACCGCTTGTAGTAATTTAGAAATTTTTAATTTTGTAGATTAATTAAAATACTAATGTATTGATTTAAAAGCTTTGTATTAAGATACACTGTATATAATAAATGAATTTTGAGTATAACAAATTTAGTCAGTGATCTAGGCGTTGATCAAACAGTTTCCGCGTTCAATGTTTGTAGACTTTGGGGTCAAATTTTAAAGAAACTAACCTGGTTTGCCATTATTTCAAAAAGATATTCACTCGATCGAAACGGGATAGTCGAATGGGTCCGATAGAGCGCATCAGCGGGCAGAGACTAAGGAAATCCTAAAGGCAAGAGTGAACTATATGACGGATCTGTTCGGCTATCTAAAATTAACATATTTAATGAGGCAATTTTTTCCAACAAAGCAGGATTTGAAGACTGGTACTCCAGGTGATGGATCGAAGCTGAAAAAAAAAAATGAATTCTGTAGGTAGGGTTATTTTATACTGTATTCTGACTATATTTTAGGTGTTTCAAGGTAACACTTGAAAATAGAGGCTATTTGCCAGTTATGATAATAAAGTATTTTTAAGTAACGACTCTTCCTCGTGTGGTGGATGTTGTCTCCTCTGCATTGGAGCGTAGATTGTACTGCACGGGAGCCTTTCTCGATGTAGAACAGGCTTTTGATCGAGTCTGGCACCCAGGCCTCCTTTACAAAATCCTACAATTCCTTCGTCCTACATACTTTTTAATCATTCGCTCCTTTCTAACTGGTAGAACATTTAAAGTAAATCATAATGGTTCCTACTCCTCTCTCTATTCCCAGTCTGCTGGTGTTCCTCAAGGTAGCATCCTCGGTCATATCCTCTACACAGTATATACAGCTGACATCCCAACCCATCCTAAAACCTTTATCTCCACGTATGCTGATGACACATGTGTGTTATCAGTTAATAACGACCCATATATTGCATCCCAGTCCCTTCAATCACATTTATCAAGCCTCGAAGAATGGTGTCGGAATTGGAGAATTAAAATCAATTCCAACAAGTCCCATCAAATTACCTTTACCCTTCGCCGAAAACCCTTGACTTCCTGTCCTACTGTATCCTTTAATAGTACTCAACTTATCCTTGTTGAACAGATTCGCTACCTAGGACTCAACTTAGACAAAGTCTTACTTGGAACCCTCACTCAAGACTGAAAAGACAAGATACAGCTAGACGCTTCCGACTACTTCAACACATACTAGACAAACGCTCAAAGCCTCAGATCAATTACAAAAGACTTATTTATGTGACTATTATAAGACCTACATGGACTTCAATCCTTCCAATCCTTGCAATCCAAAATCCTTCGCAAAATCCTAAACGCTCCTTATTTTGTCACAAATAAAACCATCCATAATGACCTTAACGTTCCATATGTTACCGATTTAGCCCATTCCAGATACCTATCATTCCATAATAAACTCCAGGCCCATCCAAACCCACTAGTTTCCATCCTTGGATCTAATTCCATCCCGGACAATCCTCCCAGGCGTCTGAAGAGAAGATGTCCTTGGGACCTTCTATAATAGAAATGTAATTAGAGTGTTGCCAATGGGTAGTGCCTCTAAATGTCCTTTCATGTATTTATTTATTCATACAGCCCTTGTACTAGATGTATACATTACAATTGTACAATTCAATAAAATAATTAAAAAAAAAAAAGTAACGACTCGATCACAAACCAGGTGGAATTGTTAATCTTGTTAATTGGTATTGAATTATTATTGTTGCAATTACGATTATTACTATTGATTTTAAATATAGTAGTCGATGTTTTTATTATTTTTTAAATTTGACAATGTTTGATGTTCATTTCGTTCAAAAACTTCCAGTACATGCCCTTGACCGTACATTATTTCCCAGTCAGCCATTTCCACTCGTCCACCAAGTCTAAGAGATCAGCTACAAGTAACACTACTGTGATAACTTTCTTTTATTATTATCAGATTTTATTATTCTACCCACAATACTAACGATGGCCTATGAACTGTTATAAAATAATAAATAGAAATATTTTAAGGCGAAGTGCATGCATGCATTATCGCACTATAAAGAATAAATTATATTCTTTAAAAATGTTATTGCTTATTTCTAGAAATTTTATATAAGTACTTAAGTCATGTTAATGAGTCTATACTGGCTGGTCATATAAGGGCCAGAGAATTAGATGAAGCAAAGAAGGGAGGTTTGGGGCCACCAGGTAGCAGCACTTACTTGGATTGGCACCTAATGACCCGAGCATGCTTTAAAAATTCATCCAGAGGAATTACAAGGCAAGTAATGTGATAGTGCTCCGTCTCCACTTAAGGCTAGTGGCTGCCATGACAGGAGAGACTGGCAAGGTGGATACTGGAGTCATTTAGGAAAATTTAATGGCTAACTATAGTAAAAAACTAAAATGACCATCGACGACGAATTTTTATTGTATATGACTTTTTTAACGTGAAAACTTCTTAGCCTCGTTAAATGAATTCTAGCAGGGATTATTAATTTTGATGGTTCGCTTGAGCAACCTGCTTCTTACTGACGACACCTAGCGGCCTATCCGTGAGTTTACAAATTTTTAATCATTCTTAGCTTAAAGGTTAGAATTCCATTGATTTAATAATAAAAACCTCTACCACTACAACCCGTGAACGGGTCTGGGGTTCAGTACATGGTAGAGACTGTACTGTTTTATGGATAACGGTTCTGCAAGGAGGTGACTTGTCCTGATATAATAATAATAATGATATTTATCTAAAACGTCGTTTAATAATTGTGCAATTGATACTAATAATAACTTAAAACATCTCGAACTGATTGAAGTTTTCGTTTCACCTACAAGATTTTATTCGTAATAGTTAAATGCCTTGTTTTATGAAATTATTGAAATTACAAATGGTCTAAGTATTGTTGAACTTAATAATGCTAAAAATGAAAATAAAATATATGCAAATACGAATACAAGATATTAATAATATAATTATGTACTAATTATTATTTTAATTAAACTATTGTATTTTTTATTGAGCTTGTGCAGCCCATCATATCTTTTGATTAATAAATAAGCTACTTAAACCTGTGTATAATTATAGTTTGGAGTCTCAATAAATGTGAAAACCAGACTAATGTTAATAATTTAAATTTACGAATTTGAAATTTAAATAATTCAGACCATAATTTATTTAGAAATTCAAAACGGAAAGATCAATACGGTGTGCAATTTCCAGAAATAGTAGTAATTTTTCTCAAGAAAACGATACTACTGGGATTATTTATTACATAATGATAACCAACAAAGCGTAACTGTTTCCTCCCACACTTCTTTCAATTGTTGATCAAAATAGATGATTGGAATTATCGGATATTCTATCCGGTTATGAAATAAATAGTTATGAAACTTTTGTAAACTTTGTTTATTATTCTGAACTTATATTTATAAATCTGTTGACGTTGATCTTGACAATATAAGGGTATGCCAGTTGTTTTATATAAAAGTTTAATGAAATATTTTGAAACTTCGTGAAGTGTTCAAAAACATCCTTTAAGGGACTTTAACTATTCGAGAATTAAGGTCTTATTTATCTAATATAGCGTCATAATCAGTATTATATGCTTATTTATATAAAATTTATACAATCGGGTAGGGGCTGCTATGTTGCAGTGTGCAAAACTCTGAGTCATTATGATGTATTATGATTTAATGCGTTACTGTCCATAATTAGGCCTTGCGAAATATGTAGACCCTCTTTGGTTCACTGAGTCTTTATAAAGTTGGTACCCTTGATTGAGGTGGAAACCCAAACACCTCCCTGTACAACCGTTGCCTTAAAACAATACAGTATCTATAATAAAGGGTTGTAGAAGTAATATTGTTTTTTAATATTAAATTTAGAACATATTATTAATATTATATTTTCAAAGATCATTTTTCATTTTTTAAATATTATTTTTAAAAAATGTTCCACAATTGTTATGATAAATGAATGATGCGTTTTATTTATATCATTGACGCTTCACTCATCCAGTTAGATATTTTTAAAAATAAATTATCTTAGTTGATATTGTTTGTATTTTTGTTTCATTATTTGCTTTGTTTTTTCCTATTTGACGTTGTAATTTGCCTGCAGAAGTAATTATGTATTGTTTCCCTCTAAATAATTATTGTTCTCTTATTTCTCTATTATTTTTATTACTTGTACACTTTTTTTTTTATTATTTAAATGTTATCACTTAAGGTAATCGCCAATTTGTTTCCATTAATTCTTTCTCATTTGTTAATTTAATTGCTTTAATTTAAATGTAATCACATCATACTCTAAGACTTAATAATACCCTGTATAGAAACCTGTATTGTTATGCTAAAAGTGCTTGTCCCAGAATGAATAAAGACTATTATTATTAAAGTACGATTAATATTTTTGAGGAAAATGGTCCGGGTAGAGGTCAAGAAAATTCTTTATATAGGGAGAACTGTTTATTGGTAAGCCAACATTTCGACCCACATTGTTAGTATGATCGGTGGATTAATATTTTTTATCATGTTTATCTTGATATCAGGTTCAAGTTTGAAAAAATATCCATTGTTAAAATGAACTAATTAAATTATGTTTTTATTTTGAAGAGAAAAGATATGCCCCCACCGGGATTCGAACCCGGGTACTCTGTCTTACCGACAATTAGATTCCCAGCCGGGGGCATATCTTTTCTCTTCAAAATAAAAATATTTAAAATTATAACAACTAACTAATAAATTATAAAAATATATAATTAAATTATGGTTTTACATCTAATGGCATTAAAAATGGTAATGCTTCATAATTTAATAAAGGAATTAATTTCATCACATCCGATCCTTTTTTTTTGTAATCTGTTCTATAATTATCTTAGGAACTACACCCACCCACTCGAAGCTTTCTAGAGTTGATGCGTACTTCTTCTACCTTGCACAACTCTGGAGAGATTCAACGTAGTCAATTTTCAAACAAGCGACCTCGAACCCGCACTCATCCTGACCTTCTGTAATCGGAACCCTGACAAAGGCTCAAGCGACAAAAGCCCGACGCCACTCATTGCCCTAATCCGGTTTTAATTGAACCTTTTTCTTTCTTCCTTTCAATTATATTCTTTTTCACTGTATTTTTTTTTATTCTACTTTTTATTTTTTGAATTCGACAGCCCTCAATTTATTTTATCTTTTTGAGATGGGAAATGACAAATGCTTGGAAGCTATAGAACCATGGACCTGCTCTTCATTAGAATTCATTTCAAAGCTATCTTCAGAATACGGACGTTTATCATTGTTGTTTTACCTCTGCGTAGTTGTCTTGAAAAAAATTGTATAAAATATACAATAAAAATGAACGAAAGATTTTTATTTAATTTTATTATTAAATATTATGGACTTATAAAAACATATAATTCAGCCAGCTATTGAATTTTTAAGTTCATGACGGGTTAAAATACATTTATTCTATAATTTTTTTTGTTCTTACATCCATTTCATTATTCAACTCTAAAATTGTAACTCTCTCTAATACGTACTTTCGTCATACACCAACAAAAACACGTAGAGGCCTACTTTGAGGTTTGTGCCACTACGTGCGATGAAAGACCAAAAGAAGAACTTCACAGAATTGAGAAACTCTAATTTCTACCGCCTGTGTTTGGATCGGCGAGGTTTACCTAACAACAGTTTTAGCTAGCCAAAAGTAGAAAGAGGATGTTTTTGGGTTTTCACTCTGTTTAAATATTAGTTTTTATTTGCATTTTTTAATTTTTTTATTCACTACAGTTCATCTGTGCCTAGAGGTTTTTGAAAAGTGCATCATGTCAATGCGGAACTGCGATCAAGTATCGGAAGAATTAATCGTGTACTATAAATGTGAAACATGTCTGTGGCGTCTGAATTGCATACGCTTAACTAGTAGCTAAGTTGAGAGGCAGACCGCTGTGTGTGTTGGCTCCAAGCCTCAAGAGCCTAAACCTGTGCTGTTTTACTCTGGGGTATAGCTCTACATACATAGCCGTTTTAGACAACTATAAATTTAAAATTAAAGTATATAATTAAAAAAATTTTTTTTAAACTTTTTATTTCATTTGTTAAATTTTTTTTATTTATTGAAATTGAAACTGTATACAAAATACATCTAGTAAATATAATGAGTGAATACATTGACATGAGAAGACAAGTAGAGAAACTAACCAGTGGTAGTACTCAAATTAAAAAGTTCAGTTTAGAAGGTCACGAGGCCATCTTCTTTTCAGACGCCTCGGAGGATTATCGGGAATCGAAGAGGAAGCTAGGTTTGAAACTAGAGGGTTTGAGTGGGATCAAGTTTGTTATGAAAGGATATATACCGGGTTCGGGCTAAATCAGCAACAAATGGGACATTAAGGTCGTTATGGATGACTTTATTCTTAACAAAATAAGGAGCGTTGTGGATTTTACGAAGGATTTTGGATTGTAGGGATTGGATACGAGAGGAATTCGATGGCTTAGTGGAGCCCTAAAGCTCTATTCCGTAAGTCCAGATGGGTCTAATGATTGTCATGTAAATGAGTCTCTTGTAGTTAATTGGGAGCTTAGAACGTTTATCTAGTAAATGCTGAAGTAGCCTGAAACGGCGAGCTGTTTCTTGTCGTTTCAGTCTAGTATGAGGATTCCACGTTAAACGTTTGTCAAGGTGTAGTCCTAAGTTTTTTTTTTTTTTTTGTTAAATTTAAGTATAAAAATACTAAATTCATTAATGTTTAAGTATATGATTCAAAGGAATAATATATGAAAGCCTTTATATATAATGAATGAATCTATTTAAATCTTTAAGGTATGTCACCGCCGCGTTTAAACAATTCATTAAAATCTATGACTTATGTAATCTATATTAATACATATATGTGAGTTATAGTGCAAAATTTAAAGTCTTGTAGTTTACTTTGATTTAATATTTGATTATTATCTATTATTGCCTTCAATTTATGGTAGTTTGGTGACCAAATTTTGTAGATAGGTACTTTCTATCTATGTAATAAAAATGAATCCCCATTTCCTTGCTAACCGCTAAACTCGAGAACGGCTCGACCAATTCTGCTAATTTTTTTTTTCATATTTTTTCTAAGGCGCAAAGATGGTTCTTATAGAGAGAAACCCAGTAAAAGTGACGAGGTAAACCTTCGTTGGCCGAAAAATCTTGAAATTTTCGGAGTTATATCGGTTTTTGGCCTGTATTAAAGAAAACTTTTTTAAATAAGATTAAATTTGCTACAATTTGAGCCCAAATCTCGACCAATTCGGATAATTTTTTTTCATATTGTTCTTTAGGGACAAAGAAGGTTCTTTTGGAGAGAAAAACGTAAAAATGGCGAGGGAATAATAAAAACCACAATTTCTTTTCCCATACAAACCACTCTGTTTCCAGCTGCCCTGAAATTTGACGTCAATCAAAGCATAACAAAGGCGCGTTAGTTGTTAGTAAATGTTTATTACGGTCCAGTCCCTATCATATAATAAAATAATTTAATTTTTTGGGTAAAATCATCAAAATCAATTGATTTCATTGTTTAAAACTACGCTGGATCTTATGCCATCTGGTTATCATAAAATTGTAATCAGAGCTGATGAAACTCCTGTAGGACAACATGCGAGATGTTTCAATGTACCAACAATCGATGAAGTTGCCATTCAAATGGTTGGAGAAAATTTGGAAGGCTTTTGTTTTTAGGGTAATAGGGCAGAACAACGTCTGCCGGGACAGGTAGTCCTAAATAAAAATAAATGGACAAATCTACATATAAAGGTCAGGACAAAACTCAACAAAATGGATTGTACCGGAGGGTCAAATTGTATATTTCCATTGAAATTTTAGAATTGATAATTTTCCTGCTTACAACTAGCACTTGTTCTACTGAGTTTAAAGAAGTAAACAATTAATAATAAAAATTGTAAATTACATATCGATTAAGAAGCGGAAAGCAATGGCAAGATAGATCGCATGTGATACCTCGCTCTGTCGCTTAGGTGTGCTCCGGTTTTTTATTGCCGTCTTTAAAGTTCTTAGCATTCACCCTTGCGTGTAGTATATTGCGTGAACAAGGCTTTAGCTAGGTGACGTAAAACATAGTATGAATATTAATGTCGAGAAAATGAAAAATTATTATAGAAAATTCTCTCCATAAAAACCTGAAACAACCCCTCAAGAAAAAAAAAAAGGAAGGATGTTAAAAGATCTTAAAACTACTGTATAACGTTGATATAATTGAAACAATACCATTAGAGTTGGTTCACTGAAGAAGGCTTCTCATGAAGTTAATGTATTGTATGTAAAAATTGTATAACATCTGACCTTAAACATAACTCTCTGTCTAATCATACACCAACAAGGACAGGCGAGTTATAATGACATTTCGATTAACCGTAAAGAGGTATCCTCATGTACATGTTAAAAAAAAAAAAGGTATTCTCTTATTTCGAAGGAGAAACAAAATATATACCATGTTTCTTGAAATTTTGACAAAAGTTATAATGTTTCAAGAGTTGAACAGCTAGGCCTCACGGAGATCTCAACCAAGGGTTGATCCGTGAGAATTCCTTGGAAGCTCCTCCCAGCCTACCCCATAGATTTAATAACCAACAACAAAAGCAACTCTCCATGGTTACTGAAGGGATGTGACATAAGTTCCCATGCTCTACTTAGCTTATTTCCTAGTTCATAAAATACGTCCATAAGTAGTCATGGATACGTCTAAGGTAAACTTGTCTTCCGTTGGGACTGCTTCAGGGTCAAACAAAACGCAAGTATAAAAATAGAGATTCGTGCATCTTTTATATAAACATGGTACCGGAATGTAAGAAGTTTGAAAACAACAGGAAAAATATTAAAGTTTAAGTGTACAATTAAAAAATTGTTACGATGAAAGAGCCTCGTTAGCCAGGAGAGGGTTCTTTAACGAAAGGGAAGTTCACTATTTAGTATGGAGGAAGCGGTAACGATTGCTTAGGTATTGGTTTTTTCATTAAGAATAGTTATTTACTAGGGCTATTGATAAACTCTAGATTTATTTGTCTATTTTTATGTTTATTTGTATGTCGATTAGAATTTATAAAACACTGAAAGTGGGTATTACGTTATCAAATGGTCATATTTTCATTTGGAGGTATCCTAATTTATTATGTACAATGTGGACATCATTTGTATTATCAGAGCTCAATATGAATGGTATTTCTTTTTATCCAATGGGAAAATCAATGATTGTATGGAATTTCAAACTCGAGTGAACGTTTGATTGGAGAACAGTTTCGAATGCCATCCGGGTCTTTAACTGGGAACAGGTTTCTATTGAATCATAATAATGGACTGACACAAAGAGGTTATTGAAGTTAGCATCATATTCCTAGAGAGACCGATATAAAATTCAGAATTGACAGAAAGTGTTGGTTCGCTTTGAACGATGTGCCATAATCCCATTCTGAGAACATTTGAAAAGTTCGAAACAGCTGCCGGGTCGGATCGGACTCCGCAGATGTTCATTTATACCTCTACCTGAGGGCCATAGTATTCTTGCCCGGGGAAGCGATATATTTATTTTGGGAAATTTATTTTCATCCAAAGTATAGCTTTTAATATGTCTTTTTGAAATTTTGCTTGTAGTGTTCTGTTTAACATGACCATAATATTGTTGGGTGTCATATTCCTTTTAATAAATCTATCAATCACTTTGACCAGACCCGTAGAATAATTTTAACCATGCAGGGGTTAAGCATCGAAGAAGGGAAAAAAAGAAAAGATTAGTAACCGAATTAAGCATCAAAGTCAAGGAGGAGGTATCGTGGTTTAGGGAGCAAAATCTTCCGTAGATATCTTCATTGAAAGGCTTGTTGAAATGTTAAACATCCAAAATTATTTATCATTAGTTAGAGGAAAGGTGTAGCCATACAAGTCTTAAATATTTCCTGACAGAGTATTTTTTTTCAAGACACCTTCACTAATCAAAAGGAAAATTAAACAATAATAACAATTAAAAATAAAATAAAGAGGAGTTAAAGCTTGAAATTTGACTCCATCATAAGCCCTGAAGAAGACCAGCAAAGATGGCTTTTCAATAAACAGTTTTCCTTAGTTAAGAGATTTTATTTTGCCTCCACTCGGACCATTTTCTTCCTCAAAAGTAAAATTCTATGGATTCCTTGAGAGGGGAATCAAGGTGTAATAATGGCCTTCTCTATCACCAGACCTGAACACCATCGAGCACTTTTGGAAATTTCTCACTGATGATGCCTACTCACAAGGAATCCAAGCAGACCTGAGGGATGACTTCCAAAAGCCGGTGAGAATCGTAACTCAGAAAAAGGCAGATATTTTGAAAATTTTCCGCCTTTCTATGAATAAAAGTTTGTTAAAAGGGCTTGAAATGAAAGGTAATACAATAAATAGACTATTCATGTAGTTTGTAAAATTATTTTCTTATTGTTACTAAAAAAATAAGAGATAATTTTATTTGTCTCGGTTTATATTGTGGTAAATCCACTGTACAACCACAAATTCTTCCTATTGTGTTTATTTACTTCAAACAAAGTATGTTCACATTTTATTCAATAATTAATTGTTAAAAAATTTATTTTTTAACTGTACCCTTTAATTTGTCCCAGAATGAATATCAAGTTGTACGTGGACTTCTCGAAGCGCTCAGAGTGCTTATAAAGATAAATATTCCATTATGTGAACAAGTCAATACGCGGTTCATGGCTCACAACTATCGAGGCATCCAGGCTGTTATTATTTTAGATATTTCCTGATAGAATTATTATTTTTTAAATGTACAGCATAGAAAGTTATAAGATACAAAATTTAGTTACATTTAAATGATGATTGCAAGCTGTAAAATTATACCATGATTCTTGCTTATCATAAAATACTAAGAAATAATTAATCTTATGAAACAATTGGCCCATTTGTAAATCGAAACTTTAGAGTTGAGAAAAGTTAAATACATTAGCGTCGATGGGGGGGGGGAGGGGTGATTGGGGCCAGTTAATGTTCTTTTAATAAATTGAAAACTTTGTTTTTACAAGTTTAAAGAAAACCTGTGGGAGCTGTCTGAGGGGAATTGTTATTCTATACCTAAAACAGTTTTACGGGATCACAAGTTTCCTAACTTGGTCTAAGTTAAAGTCAAGTATCAGGTAACTGTGTTTTAAGAGGGGGAGCTTCTCTTTACCCTTCTTTCAGTTCATTGTTCTCTCCCACAAAGAGCAATTGTCGAGAATTTGTAGGGCTAATCGTTGTTTGTCTTATTTCTTTATACATCTTTATCTGAAGACATCTCTTCCTAAAGAAGGTAACTGTTAATTAGGCAGTAATGTAATTGATATACCTTTTTTTTCCTTATTGACCACTTTGGTTCACGTTACAACTTTATTTTCCATTTTTCTGCTAAAGTGTCCTGGCACGTTTCTTGTAATCCTATGAAATGAGTCTCAACTACAGGATACAAAAATAACCACCGAAAAGAGATTTCATTTTAGAACAGAACGAGAATAAAAATAAAAAATTAAAAAATCAGATCCTAGCCTCAGAGTCCAACACGACACCGACCACAGACATCTCACCAGCATCAATAAAGGCCCTACTGCGCATATTTGTTAGATGTATTTATTTTTTTATTTCGCATTCACTACATCGGATCACGTTACATCTTTACTTCCCTTTTTTTTAGGGGGAGTTTTCTCTGTCTCCAATTCTTCCATGCGTTCAAATGCTGCTTTTAACCTTCTATCCAGCTTCGTATAGCCTTCTCTGGCCTTTCTTCATTCTAAAACCCTTTCATATTTTTCACTCTACTTCCAAATTCACTTTCTTCTAGAATGTGAGACTCTTCAAAATCTTTCCTTACTACTTTAGTCACGTCGTCGAATGTACGTCGTCTGAATGTAGGAACAATAAATTAGTTATGATTTGTTATGCGACTATCACGTTTTAGCTTTAAAATATATTGACAAATAAGTATTAAATTAACTAAATGAGATTTATGGAACAGTTAGAAATAATTTTTTTTTTTTAGAAGTGTATAAATTACAGTAAGTAAGCACTGCAGTAAATAAATTACACTAAATAAGTTAGACTTATTTTATATGTACCATGGTTTCAACCTAATTTTTAACCTATATACAGCGCTGAGAATAAAAGAAAATAGAATATTTTTTTTAAATAATAAAATAATGTAAAATATTATTCTTAATTTTTTTGTTTTGTTTAATTTTAGTTAAACGAATCTAATAACTTCATCTCCTAGGTTAAAATTTTTCAAACACTCAGTCGGGAATCTATCCTATAAATACAGACAGCAATATGTCATTTTCCAGACACTGAACAATTCATTAACTATATAATTGTTTTAAAAACTGATAGGTGTTATACAACAATGCCTAAAGAGAGATAAAATATATTATGATAATAAGATAGAATAGAAGAGTAACTTTATTCTGGGACCAAGTCCCTTTAGAATAACAAACATGAACAGAAATATAAACATAATATACATCTGGCCAGAAGGCTAAATGTTACAAATCATAAAGCTTATAAAAAGTGACAGAAGCAATAAAAAAAAAAATAAGCAAGTAATAATAAGTAAATAAACAGAACGAATCATGACAAGATATTAAGCAATTAAAAGGATCTTTTTGGGAAGCCAGGAGCAAGGATTTAAATGACGATAGTGAGGGAGCATGACGGATGTTAGGAGGGATTGAGTTCCGAGCGGGAACTCAATTGAGTGGAGCGGGCGAGGAAGGAACGATGTAAACATTAGTAGTAGATAGTACTAATTTACTAAAAACAATCTCGTTTCTTTGCCATATCTATACCTATTTTAAAAAACATTTATTGATTTTTTTTATAACATAAAAGATTTTACTAAATATAATAAAACAAATTTGAATGATTTAAAATTAAAACAATGAGTATTTAAAGCGCTATATAGTTTTCATGTTTAATTCATACAGCATAAACCGTTTTAATTAAATTCCTAAACATGAGGGAGTACTTTTCAATTTCACACCAACTACAAAGGCTCGACTGCCAAGAGTGTCTCTCTGCTTCTCCCTTTGTGTCTTTGAATCCTGGCTTACCGATTCCAATGTAGAATCTCTCTGATTTTTTTTTATTTTAAACAACAAAAGTCTCTAACCAAATATATATATAGAGATTACGATCTTGATTTGTAACTTTTCTCAAGTAAGCTTTAATATAAACAGCTTCATTGTAATAAAAAAAAATAAGATAATTGAAAAATCTTTGATATTGTTTAATGTTTCGACCCTTAATTATAATTAATGATTATATTTATGGTTTAATAAGGTTTAACCTCATTAATAATTAATCAGTTTGTGTAGATTGATATTGGGTATAACCTAGAATGAGTACCCTTGTACATTACCTAACAAACCAAAAATCATTTTTCGTTCACTTTTCTCCTAACTGTGAGTCCTTAATCCATTTAGAGTCACTTAATACGACTATGGTTAAGGGGACGATTTTACAGGGGGAGGCCTGAATCTTGCCTATCGAGAAATAATTAGGATCGAGTTCTTTAACCAGTGCCTTATACCGCAGTCTCCAGGCCTCCATTTTACGTCCTTACCGAAGGACCGCAAAACCGAGGATTTTTTACTCTCTTTCATGATTATAACTCAAAATGTTAAGTAATATTTTTTTCTTTTTTATTTAGAAACTTTCAAAGTAAGAAGAATTTCGTTTCACAGATTCTCTCTAAGAAAGAACTGGGGTAACAGTAACCCTACTTTAATGCTCAAATTCAGAAAAAAAGTTAATTTTAGATAAATGAGTGTAATGAGGCGTAAAACGTATGTAAAAACTTTACGACCAATTATTATTATTCTATCCTGTAGGTAAAATAAAATATTACAGGGTAATCACTAGAAACTTTCTTATACAATAGATAGAAATTCAAGGTGGATATCATTATTATTAATCTATATCCATGAAATGAATTTCATTGTAGAAACACTAGTGATTGATGCCTAAGGCTACAGCTACATTGGATCCGCTGTGACACGATGAGACGTCGCTAGCAAACCAAATGACTGAAATATATCGAGAGCGCCAACATTGGATCCGGTCTAAACCAATCCATTTTTATCCGACCAATCCGCCCGATTTAGATTATCGCGGAAACAAAATAGTTTATTTATACGGAAGAGCCTACATTGGATCAGGCGCGATGTTGTACGACGAGGATCGAATTTAACATTTCGAAATCATTAGTTTTCAATCCGATAAGCCAGCCGTTACCATGTGTGGCAACTTAACCTTTATTGTCTAAAATGTTTATTAAAAAATATACATTGTAATTTGATAATTAACTATTATGTAAATATCCGTCATAAATCAAAATTAAATAATTTCAAGTCAATTCTCATTAAAATATGTTATTACTAAACTTCATAGTCCATTAAATATAGTAGGGAAGGTTATTTTTCCGTTGAATAAAATTATAACTATCAGAAATGTTCATAAAAAATATACCTACATACAACTTTAATTCGTCAAAGAAAATTGGAAACCTTAACTTTTGATAAAATTGTCATCTTAATGTTAAATTTATTTGTTAAACATTTAGCAACATTGGGAGGTAAGGGCTTTTCTGATTTTTTTATACTTCTCTGCAAAGATGAACAACAAAATAAACAAAGATTACTCATAGAATTAGTTCGAAAGAAGCCTCGATTGTGGGATCTATGAAATAATAATAATAAACAATAATTTATTTATTTTTTTATTGAAAAACAACTAAATTATTAATTTATAGTGAAACAGCAAGACAAAAGTATTCTAATATAGTAATATAACCTCATTGTCATAACATTTGGTTCTTTAAATTTATAAAATTATGATTATTTATTAATTATTTTTAATACATTTATATTTTACTATAAGATAGATAAAATATAAGAAATAAAAGAATAATATTGATACTATTTTATTCGGAAGGCAGTGACTAGTTCACTATCGGATTGAAAATAATAAATTAGTGACGGACCTGATTCAGTGTAGGCACTGTCGTAAATTTCAGTCATTTGTTTGCTCACCCCAGCATCGTATGTGATAGAATAAGATCACGTCGCGCCGAATCGGATAGAATGTAGGTGTAGCCTAAGAGTGAGCAGCGCACTACCACTATTTCTCCGGAGATATTTCGTGTATTCGCTCATTGGGTGCAGTACTGTCGTAATTTAACGATATAAGACCGACATACATTATTTATTGTTGATACCTTTATTTTTTAAAACTGTTTTAAAGTTATTTAAGGAGTTTTTTTTATCAGAATCCCGTAAGTAGAAAAATAACCCTTAATAATGCTGGGAAAAATAATTCTTGGAATACGAAGTGGGTGCATCTCTGTTACGGTCTATCTTGCTTCACAATATTCCATGTTTGCTAAAAAGTTTTTTATATAACAGGGAGATATAAGGAATCAACATAACACTACATGCATCGACTTCTTACACGAAGAGTTTGAGATCCCCAACGTGAACACTGGCCTTGTAGGTAGCTCGAGTTACCATATACTCGAAAATAGATGAAACGAAAAATAAGGATCACCTGACTTATAAGCAAAATGAGTTCTAGGTAGATAACATGCGTGGTAACGTTTTGTTATATAAAAACTGTTCTTGAAATAATTTGTATGACAGGTAAATATCGAAATATTCATCAGTTAGTTAGAGGACCCTGATATATCTTTGTTACACCCTAAGTTTCTGATGGCCATTCTGTCACGGCAATGTAGATTGATAATGATTATGAGTCACTAGGCAGAACACTATTACACCACGAAAAACATCAAGATAACGAGTATGTTAGGTCACGCTAATTCTATAATTACATAAGAATGGCTTTCACTTTTTAATCCCATTAAAAAAATTATTTTAATTTATAATCAATTTAATAAACATTAATTCTGATCACGATGCTCTGGACAGTCTGGCATTGCACCTTGGAAACTATGGTTCTCAGCAACGTTAGGTTGGGTGACATATTGGCTGAGGCATATTGCTTTTACTCCCGCAAGCGATAAACTTGTTTGTTAGTAAGAAAAAAAATGAAATTCAAGAACGAGATTTTTTAAAAAATTAAGATTTTTTTCATAATTATTTAAAAAGTTTCCATAAAAAAGTTGAACTATAACTAGTGGATGGTGAACGGAGAATTGTGAGAAACAGCGAATTGTGCTAGCCATTTGGATCCTGTGGAATAGTCCAGTTTATTGAAGAAAGAGCAATGTTTCAATTACTTAGAATATAGAGCATAACACAGCTCCTGGACAACCTTGGTAAGATGTATGGCATCAGAAGGAGAGGAAGATCATAGAGATGGTTGCTCCAGGACGTAAAATGGTGAAAAGTGTATAAGAAATTGGAGAACCAGAACAAAGTGCGGAGGAGACTGGCATAATATTGTCAGTGAAGCCAAGGCCCATCCCGGGCTGTAGTGATAGTATGTAAGGAAGTATATTTAAAATTTCATTAATATCAATAAGAAGTGTTATCATTATTGGAAAGATCAGTGTTAATAATGGAGAATAACAGTCCCTGGATACCGGCTGACACACAAGTGCCTTTTTTCTTCATCTAATGGCACACATGCAGGAAAGGGGGTCTTGAACCCGCCCTTCGAGGGCACATAATCGGATTCTTGTCGACCCTCGGTAGCCAGTCATTATGAATTACCATGCTAATTGCCTCACCGGAAGATCGATCGTACGAAAGTGACCATGCAGGGCTCCGTCATAAATCAAGGAAGCAATCCCCCTAAGAAGATCCGTAATGTGCCAGTTAGTTTGTTAGTAAGACTATGCCCAGGTCCGAATCACAAAATAATTTTTTATACAATGTTTATATATAAATTAGCTCTGCTATTTATAGGGTATAGAATATAACATTCCTGACGAGCGAATAAGAAACCTTTGTAGATTCCTTTACCAGTATGTTAGTAATTTTTATTTTGATGTGTATGACGAATGGTGTTTATGGCGGTTTCTTTGGAGTGACGTACGTGTATGGCTTGAATCCTCCGCAGTTGTTTCTACGCCTTGCCCTTCCTCCTCGACCCAATGATACCTCCAAGTTCGATGATGTCCGACAAGACTCTGGATTATTACGAGCATTGGCCCCTCGGCACCAAGCTGCCCCCCACAGACCCCGGACTAACTGAACACTTGTTGATCCTCCGCCGCCAAGACACGTCCGCAGATCCTGATGAAGGTCCTGTAATAATCCGAAACACAGGAACTGACCCGAGGAGATAATTGGCTCCATGTCGGGCCCTTTATCAAACACCTCCTCCATTTACATATCACTCCTCTCCGGCTAATTAAACGTAGCTCTGAGTTATGAGCTCGTACCCTCGCAGCGTGATTATATCTTACCCTCCCTGTCTCTTTTACGCCTCCGTCAAATTGTAACCACGATCTCCAACAACCTCCCAACCTTAATACCCTTGTAATTTATCATATGTCGTGTGAACTGCAATATAAATTTCTACCTTAGCAAGATGTAAATATGAAAATAAACCTGCACCGCTTCAGTCAGTGAATTGACTTAGTTTTAATACACGTTGTAGGCATCCTACTATGGCCGAGATTGCGGGTCAGAAAACCCGGCTGATGGCCTTAGGATTTTTAAAAGTAGTAAATCGTCCATATTTATACCGCCCTTTGGATGGAGGGTAAAATTCAAAGAATGTACTCGTTATAGATCCCTGTCCTAATTATACCTGGATTAGCAAAATTTAGGATTCCCATCGTAGCGTCGTGTATCACACACCACGTTTTAATATTATAAATTATTAGCTTAAACAAAATAGCTTCTTTAACCAGCAATTGCTATTATGAGAGCTGAAAGTTTCATTTCAAACTTCAAGAAATTTTCACCGCACCTCTTAGTTGACCCAGCTTTCATTCTTATTAAGGATCCTTATCCTAGTTACACCTGGACAGGAAAAAATCTGGACTCCCGCTTTACTATTGTCCGATTAGTAAAAACCGCATAAAGAGATGTTAAACGACACATCAAATAATAATAAATAAATTGTGGAAGAAAATGGTCCGGGAAGAGGTCAATAAGTTTTTCTGAATATCAAGAATATTTATTCAGTAGCTAACGTTTCGACCCACTCTGTAGGTCTTCTTCAGGGCTGTAGCGGGGGCAGAGCCCGATAGGTCCGTCCAAGCTGTAATCACTCTCTAACCATTTTCTTTCAAAATGAATTCAGCAACACGGGGCAAAAAACAAGATACAGACAATCATCCAACTGAATAAATATTCTTGATATTCAGAAAAACTTATTGACCTCTTCCCGGACCATTTTCTTCCACAATTTTCATCAAGGTCAACCATTTTCTTTAAAAAAAAAAAAAAATAATAAAAATAAAAATAAATAAAACAAACCCTCAGTGGTAATCTACTGCATTTGCTTCTATGTCAAGTTCTTTCTCCTTAAGCCAATGATACAATAACTGCGCCTTACAACCTCGCCTTCTAACCGAGTACCAAGAGAGAAAGTTTACTATTTCATGTTAGTTAAAGATTTCATAAAAGATATTTATAACATAAAATTCTAATGATGATTGTTTTGTCTTTAAATACTCGAGGAATACCTGATTTACAAATTATATTTTTTTTAAACATTCATTCAAAACATGGTTGCATTCAGTTCTAGGAGACTCCGAAGAGATTTTCTGTCCTTGTGAAATGTGAAACCGAATTCCAACGTATCCTAGTTGTTTAAGTAATATTGCAAGCTAGAAAGAGAATACTTGAGCCACAGAACCTTTGTGGAGTAGCTAGTGCCTTTCATGGATTGAAGTGGTAGATAATTTTTTTAACAAGAAAGGTATATGTTTTTTAAGGATTGGAAATGAAAATCAGGATAAATCAAATTTTCTTCGGAATACGCAAGGTATAAACCCTAATTTGAAATTTAACGCAAATATTGGAGGTAAAAATAGATAGTACAGTTTTAAAAATATTTTGTGATGTTACTTGAAATAATCACCTAATTATTTTCGCAGGATAACAAGAGGTATTTTTCTATTAACAACTATTAGTTTGATTATTATGAAAAATATTACATATTTTTCTTATTTCTTTTTAGGAACGGAAACTGTTCTGTATTTTAACAATAGGATTCGAAGAAATACTTTAACACCTTTTAAATTCAAAGAATTTCAGAGTGTAACGGACCAGAAACATAAGGGCCCTTTCGAATAAATAAGAATTTTCCGCCACTTTGAATTGAAGTGGTACTTTAGGGAACCCATGGTATCAAGTTTAACCTTTTTTTATTATTTAAATTTTCTTTAAAATTCTATATAATAAATTAGCCGAAAATTGTGTGAAAATTATTTCACACAATACATAATACAAAACACAATTTTTATAAATAAATGGGTATAAAAATGAATCCAATCAACAATTCTTCTATATTACACCATTTTTTAAAAATTACTCAATGTATTAAAATGAAAAAAACGTTTTCACATATATTTTAAATTATGTATAAATTATTAATTTACCTAAATTTTTTTTTTTAAAGATTGAAAAAATAAGATTGAATTGTACAAAAAGCAAGACCTCTATTAACAAATATACTATATAGAGTTTTATGGACGCACTGAGTTAACCTTTTCTCTAAACAAATCGTGATGAATAGTAAATAATCATAATATATTATATTGATTCTAGTTAATAATGTAAAACGTTTAATTAGAAGAATCGACTAAGTGATTTCAGACAGTATAGTTACTTAGTCGGTCTAGTAGCTAATGAGAAAGGAGAACTATCTCATCATTTTTATTAGGCTATTAATGATATTAGAATAATATCGATCTTGAAATGAAAAAAAAAGAAAGAAAAGTATTTTTAAAGAAAGTTTCCAATTAAAATAAATCAATACGACAAGGCAAACTTTCCTATTGGCTAATCGGATTAAATCCACGATTAAGAACTAGGAATGAAATTAATCAAAGGATCCTTAGATGGTAGATTATGTGGCGCAATTTATAGAGGGGTAATGGTGCGCAGAGTTATGTCGGACACCGCCCGCAGCTGGAAAGTGTTTAATATTCAGGGTTGTTAATTAGGTTATAGGCTAATTAAGGGTCATGTACACCTCGTGTGCTACGCAGTCTAGTCGCTCTCTAATGTCCCTCTTGTAGTAACCGTAATTATAGCGCGTAACACCCCCGTCATAATCTGTTTTAATGTTTATTTAATTACATTAAATAGGATTTTAATTAATATGCTGTGAGAGGATATATAAACTGATAATAAAGTAAAGGAAACCACCCCTCTTTTGGAAATGTTACAAGGATGACAAAAGTTTACTAATATTTGATATAACTAACTATAATTTGTTGTTTCTTAATTTATTTTTTTAATATATCATTACAATTATTTATTAAATGTGTATATGTGATTATTATCTTGTATCAGAAAATGGTGATTTTTTTTTTTGCCTTGATGATGCTTTCTTTTTGCAGTTAACAAGACTTTTACAGGAGTTTTTTCATTGGTGAATAAAATACTATGTCGAGCTTTATTATTAGAAAAATAAATATGAATGTAGAAAATTCTATTCTACCATTACAATTATTTGTTAAAAAGAGTATATGTGATTATTATCTTGTATCAGAAAATGGCGATTTTTTTTTGGCATGATCATGCTTTCTTTTTGCAGTTAACAAGACTTTTTTCAGTAGTTTTTTCATTGGTGAATAAAATACTATGTCGGGCTTTATTATTAGAAAAATAAATATGAATGTAGAAAATAAGAGTACACAATCACAGTTACAAAAACTAGGTCATTTAGATTTTCACTTGGAGGTATTTATTGACCGGTCCTAAAAGGGTACGGAGAGAAAAAAAATCGATCTTGTAACGACTAATTACGTGCAATTTTGGTGTCTTCGATTACGTTCCGGCATTTTTAATGTTAAAGAAGCACCTCGCACAGGCAGGCCCGTCGTCGAAAATGTCGATAAATTCACAGAAATAATAGGCTTGTTAGAAGTCGTAGCATCGCCCAGGAGCTAAAGATCGACCATAAAACAATTTCTAACCATTTGCGCAAAGCTGGATTAAAAAGGAAGCTCGATGTTTGGATGTCACACCAATCAACACCACAAAACAAGGTAGATCGAATTTCCATCTGCGAAGCCTTGGCCAAACGGATGGAATCGACCCATTTCTTAAACGGATATTGTGCGAAAACGATCATGGTCAAAGCGTGGTGAATGAGCTCAAACGGTGGCCAAACCAGGACCAACGGTCAGTGTATTTGGTGGGACTTGAAAGGAATCATTTATAATGAGTTGCTTAGGTATGGCCAAACACTAAATTCAGATCGTTACTGTCAACACCTGGACTGTTTGAAGTTAGCGATTGACCAGAAACGCCAGAATTGGCCAACAAAAGAGGAATTGTGTTCCATCAGGACAACGCAAGGCCACACCCGTCTTGTGACTCGCCAGAAGCTCCGGGGGGTTAGTTGGGAAGTTTTAATGCTTCCACCACATAGTCCGGACCTGGCATCAAACGATTACCACTTTTTTTCTCGCATTGCAAAATTTCCTGAGAGATAAGAAATTGGGATCAAGAGAAGATTGTGAAAATCGATTACTAGAGTTTTTCGCCAATAACGACCAATACTTCTATGAGAGAGGCAAAACGAAGCTCTCTTTAAAATAGCAAATATTATACAACAAAACTATGCATATTTGACCCAAATCGGACAATCCGAAACATCTTAAATGAAGTTTGAATTTCACGCAAAAGTAATGGATTTCTTTTTCCCCAACCTATTATTAACAAGGTTGGGTCCCAAGGGACGGGGGTCAGCTCTTTTTTATGAGGTCTATTATGTGTCTGTAAACCGTAGAGAGGTTATTCTTGTCAGTCTTAATGTTTAATGGATTTTTTTTAGAGATTTATGTAGATGGATTCTGCAATGAGTCTTTTGTTGTAATTGGGAACAATGGCGAGAACAGAGGATTGGTCAAAGTTAAAGGTAAGGGTAAGAGTCAAAGAGTGTTCAGATAATTTGGACGCAGATATGCTTCGGGTAGAGATAGAAGTCTTGTATTGTGATAGTCTTCTGTAAAAATGTTTTTTTGATTCACCAATGTAGGAGGTGTAACAGTTGAAGGCAGAGCAAGGGATACGGTAGACTATGTTGGAGAGGTTTTTGGTAGGAATCATGTCTTTTAAATTAGTGAACAGTTGGGATAATTTATTGTATGGCTTAAACCCAACGCGAAGATTGGGAAAAGTTTTTTTTTTAATATTATCTGATAGAACAGGGATATAAGGAAAAGATCTGTATAGGTAAGAGCTGGAAGTTGGCACTGCTGGATTAGGTGAGGGATAAATAGCATTACCATGGTTTTGAAGGGAGTCTAACAGTTTGCTGGTGATGTGGAATGGGAAGTTGTTGGAGAGTAAAATGTTTTTGTTTCGTTGGATGTTGGTTGGTAGGTATTGGGTGTCTGATAAGGACAGATATCGGTGGGTGATACAGTGCACCCCCCCCTCCCAGTGACAGGTAATTTATTTTATATTTTTTCACTAATTTACCCGTCCTCCTTCTCTCTCTTCTCCATTTTATTTGTTTTTCTCTAATAGAAATAACCATTACAAAAACATATAATATCATTATTCTTACAATTTCCATGCTTACCATTTCTGTAAGGCGTTTATTTATTTCTCACCTTCTTCAATCATCATTTGGCATCACTAATTTGACATTCATCCGTTTTCATCTTGACTCACTATTTTTAATTATATCTTTACTTAACCACTTATCATTGTATTTTTACATCTATACTAGTCCAATACAGCCCATCAATTGTAATTACTCATCGCACTTTTTATACAATTTTACATGCCATTTTTAATATCAACAATGTTCTCCTTTCTTACCATGTCCATATCTATCCATAGTAATATATCATGAACTTTTTGAATACACTATCGTCTCCATTGGTAGTTAACTGTATTTCTCACTTCTATTACTTATCATCATTGTTTTTATTAATATTTTCATTTTTATTACACTATGCCGTATTTTTATTACTTGATTTGTTACTAACTGTATTTTTTATTTTCATTACTTATTGCATTATTTATTTTTATTACCTCTGAATTTTTATTTTTATTTCTTAATGTATTTTTTATTATTTTTTTATTACTTACTGTAGTTTTAATTTATGTTTTATTGTTATGTTTAATTATGCTCCACAATGATCCAAAAGATGCTTGCACTTTTTTTATATACATCTGTAATACCTGATTTTATGATTTCTCTTCTATTTACCTGACCCATTATCACTCATGTCTTAATGTATAAGTATTTGTTTTAATAAATAAAAGTTACTGTAATCATTGAGTTGCTGACTGGGCACTGTGAATTGTCTAATTAGTAAAATGTTAAACACGTCCAATGAATCTTCTGATATAATTTATAGTCTTAAACATATTTTAAATATTCTAATTGATTTTGGGATGCAAGAGTAATCATTTTGGATGATTGCTCAAATTATTATTTCTAACTTTAGTCTTAATTAGATTCTTTTTCAGAGTCTGTTGTGTGTTTACCAATTTACTGATTATTTAAACCTTTTAATATATTATTTATAAATATATAGCGCAACTGGCGTAAGTAAGCACCAAAAGAATTAAAATGAATATACTTTATTAGTACAATTTGAAATACGATTAATGATTTAATATATACATTGAGAAGTACACTTAATAATTCAGATGTAATAGAGGATTGCCATAAAATGTATTCAGGACTTAATTACAACTTATCTGTGAAACAGGGGTAGATTACTTCCGTAGGTAGGTCTTCGGCCTGCCCCCTTCCGAATATTCCTGCGCCTCCATCATTCGTCGGCCTCCTTCGTCGGTCTCGTTGTTCCTTCTTCCTCGGGATATTCTCAGAGAGTGTCTCTTTTTAAAGGTAGAGTTTTGGACCCCCCCCCTTTGGTATTTCCTCACCCACCTTGACCATGTGGGCAAACCATTCTACCTGAGCGTCCTAATTCTTCCATATGGCTATTTGCTCATTGTACAAAAACATATTTATTTTTATAATGCCGCCCGAAACGACAGATAGCACATCCAATTTAGAATACTGTAAGGACATTAAAATAAAAAATCAGTTGTTTAATTATCGTTAATAATTACTCACGACATCCCAAAATCAACAACATTAATAAATCATGTTTTAATCAGTTATAACATTCCGCCGAATCGAATGGTTTTGCCACGTTATAAGAATTCTGGTTGATATAATGCAAAAAAGATGCTCCGAAACAGAATTTACGGGATCAGGAGATGAAGACCTAAAAGAAGAGGGATGGATGATCAAATAGTTAAGAATAACAAACAAGAAGGAAAACGCTATGGATAGGAATTCCTGAAGAAAATCGTTCAGGATGACAAGGACCACAGGTTATAGAGCTACTCAGTTAGTAAGTAATTTATTATTGTTTTTATATTTTATGTTAACTTCAGTTTAATAAATCCGTTTTGTGTTACATTTTTTGCAATTTTCGTATCATAATTAACTATGATTTCAAGAAAGAATAGATTTTTTTTTTTTGTTTAAAAAGTGTTTACCAACCAGTTTTTCCTTGATTTTACAAAATAATTAATGTCCAAAATACCATGGATTATTACTTTAAACAACATGGCTTCTTCAAACAGTGGTAGTTATTAAGAGAGCTTTCATTTAAAACTTGCCGATATTAATTTTCACAGTACCTCTTAGTTGAGGGCAGCTTTCAATCTTATTAAGGACAAACGAAGGAGGTGAGAAAGCGCTTATATATCTTTGAGCTATGGTTCAGTTGCGAATGTTTTTTCTTCATACTTCTTTCCATTCCATTTTTACGTTTGCCTCTTGTTTTTATTTTTCCCCTTCCCTCATCTCATATGATTTTCGTTCCGGTTATAAAGTGTTTTTAAAAGGGGCTTTGAGGGCCGGCCGCTGGGGGGGGGGGGCGGTTTTGGTGGTAAATCACTTTTTTCCCCGCCCTCCCCGCCACTAGCATCTGGGGCGTCGTAAAAAAAAGGGAAAACCTCCCTCCATTCTACTATCAGCAACAACAACCCAAACACGTCCACGCTGCAACCGGTCGGTAAGTTGGGACAACTGGCCACCGGAAAAAAAAAGACTCGAGGTCATTTGTATTGTAACAACATGTTTAACTTTCCGTTTTTTTTTAAATATTATTTGTGTTTCGTATGCTCCAGTAGTCTTTTTGCTATAATGTTCTCATATGAACATTAGTTAATCTATTCGATTGTAGTATATGCAAAGTGTAATGTTTTTGGATAATATTGTATTAATCTGTGAAAAAGGAAGATAACTGAAATTTATATTGAGCAATTATATTATTAAAGCTCTCATCTGTGATCGAGACGTGCTTACAGATCATTTCCCACGCCCAGGTCTGTTAACAGAGGCTATTATTAGTCGATTTTTCTCACGAGAGAAACAAATTAGCCAACTCTCTCCGCTAGGGGCAGCTCATCCCGGACAATGGAGTAAAAATGTTTAAGTTAGCCCGAATGAGCCTTTGTAACAGCGGTTGTGTCGTCCCCCCCCCCCCCCCATAAGTGAGAGTTGAGGACTGGTACTACTGAGAAGTATCGTAACCTGACCAGAAGCCAGATGAATTCGGGAGGTAGGAATTTTCCTTAATACGGTAGTCTGACTAGATTCTGGGTATAGCGAGATGTAGTTTCAGTTGATGATAGAGCAGACCAAACATGACACAATGTGAGTAATATTTAAGATTTACTCAATTTAGCATGCACTATAATGTCCTAACTTTATTTGAAATTGGATTCTTTTCAAGAGATCGGTTGTATGTTTACCAATTTACTAATCAGTCACTTAATGCCTTAATTAAATATAGCATTCATAAATATATAGTGAATTTGGGTTAAGTAACCACATAAAGAAATATAATGAATATACTTTATTTAACCTATATGGAGAACCTGACATAGTTTCTTGTATTAAAAAAGCAAGATTGAGATGGTTGGGGCACGTTCACAGAATGGACAAAAAAAAGCTCCCAAAGCTGATTCTGGAGGGACGTCCAGACGGAGAAAGAGGAAGAGGAAGGCCTAGAATGCGATGGCTGGACGATGTATAAGCAGACCTTAAGCTCCTGGGGGTAGGAACATGGAGAAGAGCAGCGAGAGATCGGTCAAGGTGGAGGAGAATTGTTGAGGAGGCCAAGGTCTTTCATGGACCATAGCGCCATGTGATGATGATGATACTTTATTTAAATACAAATTCTTATTTGGGCTATCATTTAATTTATACATTGAGAAATTACGATTAAAGATTCAGACATTCACAAAGGATTTTTATATAATGCATACATACACTACATTAAAACTTATCTGGTAAAACGGGTTATATCTAGTTTACGGGTTTCTATCTATTTCGGTCTAGCCGCATGCGGACTCCTTCAACAGGGTCTCTTCCAGGAGTGCCTTTTTCCCAAGGCGAAGTCTTGGACCCCCTCTTTCGTATCTCTTGAACCTCCACCAAGTTTTAACTTCCTCGTTCCTACACTAAGACTTCTTTTAGTATTATAGATTAATTGTTTGTTTCGGAATTCAATAGAAGATCTGTTGTCCAGAAAAATTGATATTTGTTTGTAGTGTTCTGTCAGTTCTTGTATTTTCAATTTTTAATGATACATATAAGTATTGTATTCAAGTAAAGTCAGAGACAACGTACATAGTTTTTAGAAGGTACCTACATAGTAGTTGTCATTTTTGTTTGCTGAACATGAAGCTAGATGTGGGTCGATTTTGTGGCGTTTATTTCGATTTGCTATTTGTATAATTGCAAATAAC
Organism: Troilus luridus; assembly: GCA_964056705.1. Classification (NCBI taxonomy): domain Eukaryota; kingdom Metazoa; phylum Arthropoda; class Insecta; order Hemiptera; family Pentatomidae; genus Troilus; species Troilus luridus. The sequence continues at coordinate 30,390,033 of OZ057416.1, forward strand.
TCCTGACAAGAAAATCGCATACGAGTACATTATGGACTCTTTATCTCTCTGACATGACGATGGACTGCATGTTAGGACGAAACGTAGGCACAATGAAATAAGTCATTATTATTTTGGGTAATCCATTGAATGCACCCATTGACCATTATTTGAATTATCCATAAAATACATTTAGTATAGTTTTAATTAATAATTAATTAATAAAAACAATATAAATACGCTAAAAGAAGCTGGGATACATACAGGAGATAATTGAATGCTAGCTGAGTAAATCCCGGAAAGCGATGACAGGTGGCAATTGATGTGAGATGGGCGTGCGACTGTGCCGTGGCCCTGTCACTGCGCCTTATCCATCACGGAGCTTCATCCGTTATCTGATTTCATTAGTGGCCATTTGTCATCGCTGTCCCCAGTCGAAAACTATTTCGCATTCTGTAATATCCGTTATTATCATAATGGTGTGATACTCCAATCGCCTTCTGTGATTACGGGCATTTCTGAGCGAGGTGGCAATCATCAAGTAAGAGTTATCATCGAGGGGTTAATGAAGATGATATTACTTTTTTTTTGGAAAATTCAGATGTTTTTGTTTACAATTATTATTATAAAGTGCATGATATTTAATAATCTCCACAGCTTCCAATAATATTCGGTCGTCAAAATTATACTGCATTTCTTGAAGAACTGACTCGAATTTAAAGATGATCTTTATTCCGCGCTTTCTGATGCAACTTTATGCTAAACTTATTTACAAAAAGTCACTTGAAAATTTTTCATAATGGTAGAAAGTTAGTTCAATTATAACTTGTCTAAATAAATGAGGACAGTAGGGATAGATACGGAAATATAAAACATAGATTAAGTGGAAAAGTCAACGACATAGGATCTTATTTATCAAATTCAGATCTTAAGAAGTTCACACTTCAATGAGGACAACCATACATGAACAATGCCGCTTCTTCTTTCGGTGCCCGAGTTCTGATGCATCCAAGTGAGAAGATGACGTATCAATGAAGCATACTAGTATGGCTTAAGGGGCGCCTCAAATTCTGTTTTTTGATTTGCCGCTGGCCTTCCAAAGGAGGAACATAAAAATTTATTCTTCCCATAAAATTGATGAATGAGGTTCGGAATCTATTGTCCTAACTTCCAGCACAGTTATCTCTTCGCAGACGCTGGAAGGAAGATATGACAATCTACTTACTGAATTTATCGCTCACGAAAGCTTAGGCCTAAGAAGCCTCTTTTCACTACCAATTTCTCAAATATAATTTGTACTAAATGGAATGGGTGTAGCGGGGTGGATCTGTGGTAGAGTGCTGAATTTCAGTACCAAAGGTCACGGAATGAAATCCTGCATTGCTAGATTTTAATTAATCTGTTAAAATTAAATCCCTGATAAGCCAGGGATGGATTCTTTGAGATCTGAGTCTCACCCAGCCTCCATGAAATGGGTTCACAAAATAAGGGGAAAAACTTAATGGTTGGGCGTGATATCCGAGGAATTAACTCACTACGCAACCGTTGTCCAAGACACTCTACAGCCACTATAAAGTGGGTACCCTAAGGTGGTGTAAAAACAGACGATTATGTGTGATCAAGGACTAATCACCTCCCGCACAAATGTGATATTAGAAACAATATAATCTATAGACTAACTATTCTATAGACTTGTTACTAGGATACTGTACAGTTGTGCAGGTGATTTGTACTAGATATTACTTAATCGCCTAGTTTTGCCCCAACTTAGGGTTCCCAATTTAAAGAGGCTATTCTTTAAATATTGTAACTGTATTGTTTCTTGGAAACGTACTGTACATAAGACTCTTCGTCAGTTGTAATGGTACAGATTATTTTTCAACTACTTAAAATATGGGAAAAACAAAGATTTCATCCAGCATATGTTTGACCAACATACTTTTTTAGCCAACCAATTATTAATGGGATTACTCAGTCATAACTTATCCTTATGTGCTTACTTATAAGCATTGACTAGTACTAAAATCATGTGTTTTAATACCCTCCCTTCCTTTGGCTTCGGGCCTTGAGGTGGTGAGGCGGGAGTGAGGAAGGAAGACCATAAATCAGGAGGGTTTCCAGGCCACTTTCTAAGCGTTAATTATTTAAACACCGTTAGCTCCAACACCGCGGGTCCTCCAAGCTCGTGCAGTCATTACATCAAGTCTCTCATAATAACCTTCTCTCACCGACAAAACACGCAATCTGTTACGATGAATAATGGTGTAAAAAATAACTGTTAATATTCGATTATTGTTATTCTCATCAGTTAGTCAAATATCTCGTATTGGCTCGTTTGGGCTATATTTATCCGAACCTATCTCTGTGATTCAGGAATCAATTTAGATCACTGCAGTTCATAAATATTATTTAGAGTGAATATCTCTCTAAAAAAAGATCCTTTGTTATACATTAAGAGAATTGGAACCTACAGACCAATGAAGTTAAGAAAAAAAAAATATATAAACATATATGTATTGCTATATAAACATATATGTTATTCATGTATACTACCTGACCCGGCCCCGCGTTGCCTTGGCTGTTGTAATAGTTTTAAAAAATATTACGTTAAAATTTGAATTTTAAAGAAACAATGAATGAATTAAATAGATTTTTTGTTTTACATTTTATTCATCATATATCTAACTATTATATAATAAATAAATAATATACAAAATTCTTAACTGATAAAATATAAACATTAGTTTTATGAATGAGGAATATAGGAATATTAATTGACAAATCCAAAATACAGGAGGTTAGACAAAAATATCGCGGTCATTATTCGAAATAAATTATAGGCTATATTTTAAGTTGGACAATGTTACATATCTTTGCGAAATTTCATTAAAGTCGGTCCAGTAGTTTCTGAGATTAGCCCAAACAAACATCATGACATGAGATTTTTATGTATGTAGATAAGATTCCAGTTATTTGTTATATGATTGGGACTGAACTCAGAATCTATTAGACCTACAGAGCTGCGATTTTACTCAAATTGTAGCAAATTTAATCTACTTAAAAAATGGTTACTTAGGTTTTTTTCCCCCCAAAACGCGCCGATTAGCAGATACAGGCCAAAACTGAAATAACTCCGAAAATTTCGCGGTTTTTTGGCCACCGAAAGTTTTCCCATCCGTTTTTTCGGTTGGAAACTTGGATTTACACTACTCAGACATGTAGACTATATTTTTTTTTCGATTAACGACCGTGATATTTTTTTTCTAACTTGCTGCATTTTTTATATGTTGTAAGAGCATGTTCTAATCATATCTTCTCTCTATATCTTATATATAGATATATATATATATCTTCTCTCTTATAATATATATATAAGATTAGAGAGAAGATATGAGAGTGGATAGTAGAGAGAGAGATCAGAGGATTGTGTGGGTGGTTTATAGTAGATAAAGATATTAGTCGCTAAGTTAGTTGTAGAATAGCCAAGTTATAAAATTAGACCATAATCAATAAGTATACCCAGCTACTTATATTAGAAAAGTCTCAAGTATATCTATATTACTTCTGTTCAATATCACAATAAATATATGCATTTCTTACAAGTCCACCGATTGTTAACTACTTACGCATTTGGTCGTAGATAAATAAGGATCACAACTTACAATGTTAAGCTTATTTAGGAAAACTACTTATATGAAATTAAAAATAAGTTTATAATATTAACTCTAATTTTCTAAAAATTCTCTTCTAGTTATCAAATTCATAATACCATACTTCGAAACCCAGGTCGTTTAGTTTCTTCACTGTCTATCGTGGAACATGAGGGGTGGTGTAGTCGGGTAAGAGTATATCTACTTTCCGATTAACTAATGCAGGTTGTTTTTGATAAGCTTTTGTTGTCAATAAAACTGTAGCACGATGTGGATGTAATGGGTTCATCATTGGTAGGAAAGAATAATCAACCATTTATTACTTTATCTTTGTCACCAGCTGAAAAATTCTAAAACCAAAGGCGAATGGTCGTTCGGCACAAAACCCTACCCTGAACGCTGTGGTAATATTTCTTGCAGTTTGGGTTGCCGAGTATCCTTCAAACTCATAATAAAAATTTACGCGAATTGCTTGTTTTCACGTTCATATTAGATGGTATATTAAACTTTCCTTGGATTGTAGAGACATTAAATATTATGAATAAAGAAAGGATTGACAGCTCATTATAATTTGTAAACTACATAGTTCCACTAATTCAACTTTAAATTATAAAAAAAATAAAAACGTACATTTCAAATGAAAAAAAACCCTGTACCATTATAACCCATCAAAGCTTTCAGTCCATGGCAGAGAATACGATACTATTTCAAAGGAAACGGTTGTGGAGGGACGTTATTTGTCCTAAATCACGCTCAACCGCCAGGTATTTCTCCCAATCAAGGCGGGGTTCATCCCTAGCTGTTACAAGATTAAATGAAGTATATACCACAGCTGGATTTGAACCCAGGAACTTCGGCATGGCAACTCAGTGCTATATCACTGAGCTTTCCCGCCCCATCATTTCATTTGAAACGACCCAATATTATTCAATCTTGAATAACTGATATAAGTAAAATTCGTGAATTATTTTTACAATATTTAATATCAAAACCCCCAAATTTAATAGTTTTTGATGATAACCATATTACTTCAATCCGTGCGATAAAAAATGTATGTTTTAGGATACATTGTATGTTCTGAGAATCGATGTGATCGCTGAAAACGACCTCAATCATTCGAAATATTAACACAAAAAAACAATGGGTCCCTAATGAAGTTACGGTCGTTAAACGGTTGATAACGAACAGGCAAGTGAAAAACAGATTTGACAATGATGAATAGAAACGAGAGAATGAAGCTGCGCGGAGCTGGCGCCAACCAGTGGCAATTTGCATAGGTAATGGCCTCCAACCACCCTCGCGTGAGTTAAGTATCATGTCCTACGTTTAATTTTATAACGTAACAATGCTTGGGGAAAAGCAATGCATCTAAAACGTTATTGCAAGCTTGGATTAATCCCATTACATTCAATCCAGAATCACTATCTAGGATCGTTTTATTATAAATTTACATATATATAAGATTATGGTGTAATACATATCAAGATTTTTGTTAATGATAACGTACGCGACTATGTAAACCTTATCAACCGTGGAACACCGTGCACGACCGTTCGCCTGTGTGGTGTGATAAGCTTACTACCAAAAGAGTAGGATACAAATGAGCAAAGGTACCAAATTCTTTATTTAAAAAAAGGAATCGATCACAACAAGAGATAAGAAGAACGAGGAAGGGGATATTTACAAGCCTACAAAAACTACCATTTCCTAATTGCTCCTATTTTGATTTTATAAAGCTACATGTTAATAATTATATGCCTTGTTCAAGGAGCCCAGCATAAATAGATACATCCGATTTGAAAGAATAAGGTAGGATGGATCCCTGGCAAGGATAGTTAAAGACCACTCCATGAAAAAATGTTCTCGAAGAAATTTCTGGTCCAAAACGTAAAGGATGGCCCAGGATACGGTGGCGAGATGGTATTGCCCAGTATGCACGGATTGGGAGAGTAGACGATTGCTGCCCAGGGCAGAGACACTTGGCGTAGGTTGATAAAGGAGATCTTGACTCAGCAATGAGTTGTTGCGCGACTCTCAGATTAGATCAGACATCTGTGTATTATTTTAAGACATGAATGGTAAAACAAAAATCTACGATTCACTACTTTCATTTGGGCCTAGCTGGTTTTGGGGTTTATTCCTTTATTCCTACTCATATTTTTCTCTTACTCAACCAATAAGTCCTGAACATCAGCTAAATATCAGAAAGTATTAGTGCTAGAAACATAAGCCTTTTTGTTTGAAATGTTTCTATTATTTTCTTATCAAATATTTTTTTAGCTTTTGCTTTCTATTTTAATCATTATTTTAAGCTAGAAATTACTTTATCATTCATTATCCGGTTTCTCCATTTCTTTAATATTTATACCTACATCCATCCTAGTTAACACATCCATTTCATTCAATAGTTAAATATTTTGGATTAAAAAATAAAAGGGTCCTACAATCCATGAAGGGTCTGGGGTTCATTAAGTGGTAGAGACTGTACTGTATCAAGTACAACAATTCTGCAAGTAAGTGATTTGTCCATGATCAGGTGTCCCCCTATTAAAGGTACCAACTTCATAGAGCCCCATTTTCGGGTGTTAACAGATTAAATGACTGTGCTACGGCCGGACTTGAACCCGTGATCTTTGTTACGAAAACTCTGCCTTCGACTACTGAGCTACCCTGCTCTCTAAAATATATTATAATATTATCATTCTATACAACGATTGCTAATTTTATAATTAAATTTAATAATATTAAACTTTTACCGCATTCATATATTTTTATTACATTCATTTATTTATTTTATTTTATTTCATTTTTTATTTGTTTTATGGATTGATTATAAGCTATTTAGCACTATTACTTATTGCCCACAAGTGGCAGATTGTTATATTTTAATAAAATGTGTTTCTAAAAAAAAAAAAAAAAAAGAATATTAAACTAGGTAAAAACCTCACCAATTCTGTAGATTCCATTATTTCATGAATGGTTAAATAATTATTAGTAAGACTATTTACTATAACGATAAATATTCTAATTAGATACAATCTGTGTTGCTAAAGGATTGTTTTTTAAAATGTGGTTCTTGGCTTTACAAGATAGGAATCGAAGCCAGGCGAGATGCATCACCGGCTTTACACCGACGTTGAGTAATCCCCTTGACGCTGGGCCAAATGCGGTTGGCCCTTGAAAAATCAGCTGCAGGGCCTTAAGAGCTAGGCATCAGTTAGGTCGGAAGGAGGAGCCGGGGCCCCCATTTGTAGCTATTTACATCACTTACTTGCTCCCGGGGCTGATAGTGGATTGCCCGACGTTTCAATTGGGAGTTGAATCATATTGATGCGGTCAGCGTTTCTAACAAGTTTCCTACCTTAGCTACCATTTCTTAAATTAGTATAATTTAGGACTGAGCGTACTCAAAATGATGTTATTTTAAGAAATTCTTGCTTTTAAGAGTGTGTCTCAAGCTGTCATGGAATAATATAAATTAAATATTTATCAAAACAAATTTATTTTATTTATCAAATATTAGGTAATGATGAAGAATAAAATACTACTATTCTATGGCGCTACAACTCGGTGACGAGTACTGGCCTCCTCCACCAGCTTCTTCCAGTCGTCTGCTTTGCGAAGCCGTAATCCCAGGATAGCCCTCGTGTGTCTCTCCACACCACCTCAGCTTCGGTCACCCCCTTCTTCTCGTTTAGTAGAGAGGTTCTGTCAAAGCCTTTTTAGGAATGACCTTGTATATTATTATAATATACAAGAGAATATCTGTTTAGATTGCCTAAATAAGACATTATAACACAGCCATAAAAACATTATGATTCTTCGCCATTTGATGCCTATCGATGAACTATAATTCCTATAGAATAATTCTAAAAAATACTATGGGTGCAGTTCAGCCAGAAAAAAGATGGAAGCTGCAAAGCAACAGTAAAATCAACCAGGAAGTGGAAGGAATCCCAGTTACTATGCGGAAGAGAAGGCTCCGCATTACTAACATTACTCAAACTGTTGTGCAGAATGAACGAGGATAGATTGACCAAGTATTGACTAGTTTACTTTTTATTGTTATATATTTGACTATTTTGGGAAAAAGAAGGGTAAAGGAGTAAAGTAAGATTTGGAAAAGTTAAAAATTATGGAGCATACCGTGCTAGAGGGAAGGGAATTCAAAATCAAAGTGAAAAATCTGGAAGGGTTTCAGGAAGAATAAAGGACAGAGAAGGTTGGATAGGGGATCAATAGAAACGTGCAAGTGAACGCATGAAGGAATATTGGAAACAGAAAAAATTCCAGCTCCGATGTGGTTTATACGGAAAGTATTGCATAATTAAAATGAATGAAAAGCGACTGCAGTGGAAAATACTAGAAGTTGAAATTAAGGCCAAGCGATGAACAGGAAGGCCACACAGTCGTTGGGAAGATGAAGTAAAGAGTGCTTGTGAAGTATGCCATAATGTAAGATGCCTAAAATTGGAAAGAAGCTGGCAAGGAGAGAGATAGTTGGACTTACCTAGTTTTCAGCCTATGTGCCACATCTATCATAGAGATTCTTGATCGGGAGATCTTCTTACAACAATATACTACTTGCGGGAGAATAGTCATCGACAAGTATGACACTTATATAAAGTTTGTATAAACAATGGTTCCCTTAAAAACTGAAAGGTACCTCACGTTGTCACAAACCTTAGTGGTTCGACTTCTTCAATATCTGTAGAAGACTGAAAAATGGGGCTAAATCCACCGATTATGGCTGTTCAGGGTTAGCTAACGAACTTGAATCATACCACGGTTCCCTCTTGAAGTACACGAGGTAGGGTTATTTCTCCTACACCCATTAAAAGTAGAAGATTCTTCTTTTTTCCACAGAAAGTGTTGATTATCAAAACTTCCCTTGAGTAAACCATATCTTCTGGGAAGCTTAATTTGTTAATAATCGAAATACAGACATTCCTAGCGGCGTTCGAGCAGAAGAGTCTTGCCACGAACTTTTAAGCATCACACTACCTCTCTATTTAACATACTAAAGAACTTAGGGACTACATTAAACCTGTATATTTCATTCAGTTCCTTTAATATTACCACATTTATGTGTATTTGAGTCCTAATTCTTTCTTGATCTTGGCACATAATATTATGTCTTTGCTCTTCACAATAACCATATTTCTTTCAATACGGTTCTACGAAATTCGGGTTTCGCTCTCTTGGTTTTTGGTTGATGGCCAATTACGGGCCATTATTACGGGTCATTATAACACATGAAATATGTGTTGATATTTATATGTCAACACATATTTCATCCTAAATGTATTTATGTAACTACTGCTTGTTCCAACTGAATGCAGTTTTTATTCATTGTTGTTTCTGAAAATGAAACCGCCTCATGTAGACAAAAGTGCCACCCTATACTTTTTATTATTTAAGTTTAAAAATTAAATAAAAGTTTCTAAAAATTAAAACTATAATGATTGTTTTATTTTGTCAGAATATAAGTATCCGTAATAAAACGTAATAATGATTTCCACTGATTCCGATTAAATAGTTAAAAATTGAATTTTTCTAGTATAAAACAAGTACCTATGTCTTCAAAATTACAAAAGGCGTGAAAATTGTTAACGTGACGTGGAAGGATTGTGAGGGTGGTTCGGTTGAGAGAAGGGAAGGCTTGAGATAAACGCGAAGGCTACAGTGAAAATTCCGGTTCATTCAGAAGGAATCCTTTGTCGCTTACATAAAGGTGTGTATAAGCAACGACTCCATTAAAAACTGAAATGAAACCTGGGAAAACGCCTCGTTCTACCCCAAACCAAAGTTTACATTTTTAGGTCGTACACTCCCTCCACTTAAAAATCATGCCCCGATGTCCAAAAAATGAGAGGATTCATAAATTTTAATTTTTTTTCTACGAATTGATAGAGATTCATTTATTCATTCAATTATACTTCATTAATAAGAAAAATGTTTTAAATTTGTAAAATGTGGTAATATTTTTTAATTCTTTCGATAAAACCATTTAATACAATAACTGTTTAAATTAACTGGTTAAATTGCAGCTAATATATTTTTTAATTGATATTTTATTTATTGGTATGATTAAAAATATTTGAGAAAGGTATTAAGAGGAAACTCTTCCCTTGGAAATTGGAAACAATATCATTTAAACATTTCACCGAACCAAATAACTATTGCTTGTTCCTTGAATTAATATCTCATAAATTCGATATAAGTATTTTTACCAAAAAATGATGTAGTTAAAAAGTTGTATAAGTTTTATTTTTTACCAAAGTATCAAAATCAGTATAATAACAGAAAAATATAGATGAAATGGTTGAACGAATACGTAATGTAGAACATTGTTGGGGGTGAAATTAATGAATTTTACACAAAATTGTACATTAGAGTGGAGTTGTATCTAATGGTCTAGGTATAACAATCTTCTCCCTGATGGTCTAAAAGTTACGCCGAAACGTTGGCATACAAACAAGTTTAGTTTATTTGTGCACGACTCATTGGGCGCACTTCCCGACCATTTTATTAATTGCACAGGAAAAGTATGATTCCAATAACGCTTCTTAATTGCCCGTTAACATTGTTTTAGGGCAATAATAGTTTTTATGCTACACAAAAGCCATAATATGGAACTTAGATGGGCTATTAGAAAATGCATAAAAAAAGAAAAAACGTTTAAATAGTTTCGTTCCACACCATCTTTAACCTCATTCAATGTTGCAAGGCTTTCATGACTAAATAGAAACATTTCTATTCCAGGAAGAATAAGTGCTTTTAAGTTAGCTACAGATGTTATATAATAACATAAATATGTATCGGTAAGAAAATTGTCCGGGTTAGGTATAAGAAAATTCTCTTATATAGGGAGAACTGTTTATTGGTAAGCCAAAGTTTCGACCCACATTGTAGGTCTTCGTCAGGGCTAGTGGGATCGGCGGTGGTTGTCGCTACACTCTCAGTCTATTTTCAGACAATTTTCTTCATCATATATAAAAAGTCAACTAATATTATTCAACATGAAGATGCATTCCACATTAAATCCCAGCTATCTAAGGGAAGAACCAACACTTTTCTTATTAGCACATTTATGAAATACTAATCGGTACAAAAACACGTACCGAAAAACTGGGGAATTTCCACAAGCGAGGAGGTCTATTGCGAACAAAATCGCAATTCCTAAATAAGTCTTTTTTATCACCTAATCTTGTTTTTTTAGATTAGACTGCAATAATTCCTAAATACTCCTTTAAATTCTGATATTTTACTCAAATAATGTAAACATTTCATCTCGACTAAAGGCTACACCCAACTGCTTCTACTTCCAAGCGGATTTACATTTCATCGAAGAATGGAGATGAAGCTTGGAAACCGAAGGGGTTACAAAGGACGGGATAGATCTCATAAAGAACGAAACAGAGAAGATAGAAGTTAAGAAATATGAAACGGCTACTCCAATCTGCGAGCCACTTGACCTAGTCGGCAGATATTGCCATCTTCACTTCTATTAGCTTTACCGGCGGCTTCCAGATTGTTTATCTTTAAGGACAGTCTTATTGCTTTCTTTTATAAACCCTTGTTTTCTGAGGAAGCTCTTAAACATTGTTCTTTTCGAGATTTCGTCCATTCTGCCATTGTATACGGAGTTTACTTAAATTTCTGGTCTCTTTCTAACAGATATCCAGCTCTGATTGGTATGATCAGTATTGTCAGAAATCCGAAATTCAGAAATTTTGTTTGTACTTTGATATATACAAATCAGATATCAATCATATCATGATTTGAAACCATTTGGTAATGATCACAATTGTTCATTGTTCATTGTGCGAATGAAACAAAACATTGGTGGATCCACAGAAGAAGAGGATCGTGTTCTAGACTGTAAAAGACTTAGCCTAGTAAAATATTTCTAATCTTTACATCTCGACACCAGTTCTACTTGGATAGACCTCACAGATCAACCATTACCAGATTTTGTTCTTGGAATTGAAACTCTCAATGCTCTATCCAAGGAGCATGAGCAATTATTGAATACTTGGGACAGTAAGATTCTAGGAAGAATGTATGGCCCAACTAAGGAAGGAAATCGCTTTCGCATATAAAAAGAACCAAGAACTTACGGACCCATATGGAGAACCTGATATTTTTTTGAATTAAAACAGCAAGATGGTTGGGACAATTTTACAGAATAGATAAAAAAAGTCTCTCAAAGCTGATCATTGAAAGACGTCCAGATGGAGAAAGAGAAAGAGGCAGGCGAAGAATTCGATGGCTGGACAATGTGGAAGCTAGCCTTAGACACCAAGGGTAAGAACATGGAAAAGAGCAGCGGAGTTGAGGATAATTGACGAGGAGGCCAAGGTCCTCTTGGACCATAGCGCCGTGTGATGATGATGATTGAAACACTTATATATAGGAAATGAGCTCGGGGTAGTTTAGTGTTCTTAGGATATTACAGACCGATTTTGATTGATATATGTACGCTGTTATAACCTTTGCGTAGACTTTGTGTGTTATTTAACATTGTAGCCCTCGGAAGTCTTAGTTATATATAACAAAGTTAGTCTAATATTTTCTGATATGGGCATCCTTTTTCCATACAGTGACGCCCATTGTGGAAGAAACTGACGTTGTGGTTTATGGTTGTGGTTTTACGGAAGTCACTTTTATAAATGTGACCTTCATTACCAATCCTGAAGAATATATTCAATGTGCATCAAAAAGTCAGTTTCTAATTAATAGTAAATCACTACTTAAGTATTTATTTGATCCCCACCCGGATCATTTTCTTACCAATTTCCACTTTATTTTTATAGTAAATCTCATTCAATGGGGAATATGATTTCGAACAATGGTCGAAAATGTATAAGAAGTGCTGGGTGAAAAATGGACCAGCCGGTGCAGGCAGAGAGGGAAAAATCTGTCAATGGGGAATATTAATTAAATAGGCTTTATTAATTATCGACTCCGATGAGAGATTAATGACCAGGGGAAGGAAACCCTTCCCTTGTCTTACCTGCCTCCTTAGTGCTAGTCCGTCCGTTTCAGCGCCATTAAATTCACTGTGTTTATTCTTGTATATTTAAATAATTCCATATAAGCATTAATAAATAACGATATTTAGGATTATCGATATTAAGAATTTGCGTTGATCGAAGTCCTATCTGGTAGAAAAGTAAAGCTGTTTAGACCAACTAGAAATTAACAATCCTTAAACATTTTATATTCCTGTTAATCTTTTGTAATTACAGCACTATTTTACGCACATTAACTGTTACTGTTACATCATACTCGATAACTTTTAATTGTTATTTAATAAACCAAAGACCGAGCTTTTCGCTGAAGGAGTTACAAGGTGATATTATGACATTAGTTTCATAATCTGAACAATTGTCAAATACAATTAAGATCTGGTTAATAAAAAATCTCTCCATTTTCCTTTATAAAGATCGGCAAGGCGCTTGCAATAAATGTTCAAAGTTATGGAATGATGAGCGTGGTTACATTCGGGTAGTTAAATGCCGTAATATGGTGGAACACTACGAATATCGAGAATCGCCATATTATTATTTCCTCTCTACGGGTATATGAGAACCATCAGCCTACATGATAATTCACAAAGACCGGTCTTAGGAGTAACCTAATCTCGTAGTAGTAGTAACCCTATTCCGTATACTATTCTTTGGTATGGTTTTGTGGTTTTCTAAGATCCGGTTTGAGGTTTGGTCAAAAAGGAAATATATGCACAGGTCCTCGTGCGCCTGCTGACCATAAACAGCCGAACTGGCATAACCACTGATCTTGAACCCTATTGCCTTGGTAAATCGGTTAAAAGGGGCTATGGTCAGCCAGTTGCTACACAACAGGAAAATTATCAGCAACGTACGGTTGGGTGACCCCTCCAGATTGTCTGTGCTACCGCAAGAGATACATATTTCCAAGATGACAACTTCTTGTGGCCAAAGAAATCGAAAAAAAACATATGTAATCAAATATAAAACAACATATTTAAAATTAAATATATAAAACATATTTAACAAGTATTGAAGTTTCTGTTTTTAAGGAGAGCACAAACATAAATGCATAGAAAAAATATCATAAATCTTGAACACCATAAAATAATAAGTCGTATATTGTCCAGTGTGAGTTATCAGTTAAGTGAAACGGGATCATGTCATTTTCGTGTATTTTTTTTTTGCTTGGAATGGAGTGATAGAAGCAATTGCTCCTTTTCAAACTAATGCCTGACATGACCCCTTATTCACTACGGAAATAACAATTATTTGTGTATTTCTTTAGATAGACATATATATACAAATTATAGAGTATAGTTGGACCTGGGCCAATCAGCTTACAAACGTGACGAAGTCCAATAAGTAGCAGACAAAGGCTTTATACATAGCGTTATTGAATGGGGCTCTTTGCTTATTAACTTTTCAACTTCAATCTGACTACTTCATCGAAATTTCACAATGCGACTTACCTTCAGTCACATAATGAGCAAGCTTATTCACCATTTAATTTCCTAGGAACCCTAGTTGTCTGTTTTCCGTTTAAGACAAATCCTTTCATCGATAGTGATATCAATTTTAAATTCGAATATAACTATCAAGGATACGTGATGAAAATAAACTAAAAACTGAAGAAAATGAAATATAATAATGAATTTTTAAGTATTTCGAATCTCGCGTTGATTATCGAGCGCTTCAGTTGAAAAGCTTTAAATTTTAAGAGAATTTATTTAAATTTATATTGGATTTACTTCATACAACTTCTGAGATTAAGTGTGAAAGTAATATTCTATCATTTAAATACAGACCGATAATATTAAATTATATAAATACTAAAATACTCTCACCATAACTTAGTTATTCAATATCATTACTAATAAAAAACATTGATTATAAAATGATCAAATCTATTTCTATCATATACTAATTCATTGGAATGAAGTCTTTAAATGCTTTAAGAGGTTTTAAAAAAATCTTAAGGTATAACAATTCTTTAGAAAAAACACCTTGATACTGTCTATAAAGAACCTTACAGCTGAAAATTTTACCCCAAAACTTTTTTTTTTCTTTTTGAGTTACATAGAAGAGTTAAATTGTCTATGCTTGTTTATGTTTTTAGGATTGAATATTCAACTTAAAACGATTAATAGACTCTTTATAGTTAATAAAGGAGAGGGCATTTATATTTTATGTATTAGATAAAATAAATTATTTTTTGTTTATATATTATATATGTACAAGATAATCAGCATGCGATAACAACACTGTTAGATCTGGTAGCAATTGAGATAACCTGTGATTCCAGGAGTACTCGAATAACTCATTCATTAACATGTTTAATTATTGAACATTCCTATTATTGTTATTAGTAGTAATGTTTAAAATTCATCTTAGTACTGACTGTTTCATACAAGTGTAATTTAAGAGAGAAAAACAAAGAACATTAATTCTTTACATTTGCTGTGTTCTTCACTTTACTGCCACAAGTAAGGCGAAGCAATTAAAAATAAAATCTTGTTTGCATCAATGCCAGATGTACAAAATATTTTGTTTTTATTTTTCGGGTTACATAAATTTATTTTTGTTTTTTAATTTTCGTTAACAAGATTGAATGCCCGTGATAAAATAAATCATTAAATCTCGATGAAATAACTAATGAAATGGAAATTAACAAATAAAAACCTGTACCGGTTGTATTTTGAGCTCCGTACATGGTAGAAACTGTACTGTTTCTAAGGGTTGTGCATGCAGATTTGTTCGAGATCACGCCTAAGGACTAGATTTTCCCCCAATTAAAGGTGCCCTTACTATAGAGGTCAGGTGAGCCCCAATAGATCTCCAGATTCCACAGGTTCCATCCGTGGCTGTAGGTAATTAAATAATTTATCTATCACAGCCAGATTTAAACCCGAGATCCTCAGAACAACACTCATTCTTCTACATACTGAGCTTTCCCACCCCCTTACATAAACTACCCTGGCTTGTGAATAATATGGAAGCAATAGTATTTATTCAAAAGGGTAAACGTACTTATTCATTCATTGTAATGGAAAAAGAAAATTACCCCCTCTATGTATACTGTTGAGTCATTTTCCAAATTCTACCTGACATTAACTTTTAATAATAACTGTAAGAAAAGAGCTAGCAGATTTCAATCTTTAATGTTCAGACAATGTCTTTACTAGGTAATAGAACACGACACTATTTTCTAAAACAACAACGCAAGCCAAACTATAAGCAATTACAGCAATCATTGCAAAACTATGATGGCCTCATGAATAGATTATGGCGAGAAATAAGTACGCTCCCACGCGAGACGGATCGCATGCTTAGCCTAAGTTACGATATCGGTCCCATCGAGCTTTGTTTTATAATATTGAATCGATTCTGTCCCCTGTAGTTATCATGATATAATACGTATTTGATATGACTATCATATCGAGTGTAGTTATAACGTAATCAGTGTCTTCGAGTACCGTTGTGATAATGGCCTTCGTGACCAACGCTTAACAAGTTAATTTCGATCCATTTGTCTCTTCCTAGGGAACTCAATAGCTGTCACGCTGATATAGGCTACTCGTGGTCTCTGGAAGGGATTTCTTTAGGTTGTCTGGCGCCCAAACACAAAAAAATCTGCCTTTCCTAATCACACACCTCACACTTCTATAACCTCAACCTTATCAAATTCAACCTTGACTTGAAAGAATGGTAGGTATAGTATTTGTAATTACTAAAACATGTTTTTCTGAATCTCCTCATTAATTAATTCACCCTTTTGCTCGTTCACAAGCAAGAAGTTTGTTCCATCTAGATCAGATTAACGAGGTTCTACAGGCATTAATTCTTAATTAGATTTATTAAGAGTCTACTCAACTTTCAACAGCCTAAAGATTAAAACCTCCTCAAAACAGTGATTGAACATTGAAATAACAATAAAGACGACGGTGTATTGGTCAAAAGCTTACTTCTCAGCTTGAAAAAGCAGTTGAATTAGCGGTTGAGCGTGATTTGCGCCAAATCACGTCCTTGAGCGATTGATGGTTTAGAAACAACGCCAATGGAAATAGTTCTAGTCAAGGATAGCTTAGAAGTTCCACGAACTAGTTATGAACGGATCAGTTTCAAAAATCAATAAGTGAAAGCAGATAGACATGTATCAAGAGAGGATGGATCCAGTCTGAAAAAGAAGTGCGTAGGGAAATCTAAGACATACGCGTAACTTTTAGGTTTCATTACTAATGAAGACGAACATCCAGACCCGGAACTAAAAATTACTTCTATGCATTAGCAGAAGAACACAGGTTAGGAAGATATAGATATAAAGAGAAATAAATCTAGAAAAGACATTGAAGGCATTGAAAACACTAAAAGTAAAAATGACGTCGCGAATTCTACAAGAGCGTGAAAAGTACCTTCATTGGCTCAAATAATTTGAGATAGTTGACCCAGGGTGGATAAGTTTGCTCAATCCTTGTCATAGAAACTGTTCTCCACTTATTAGGTTCTGAGCCCGTTCCATTCATGGGTTTTAGGACAGCATGTTTTTAAAAACTTTATTTGAGATTATTAATAACTATACCATAAGGGGAGAAATGTCTTACTGCGATTTAATCTTATTCAGCTCCGATGATTAAAGGTTCAATTTTGAAATGTTCTCGATCGTTGTTCTATTTTTAAGCAGTTGTGTAATTTTTCCTTTCAGAAAAATAAGGTTATTGAAAATATTTACCTGCAGCAATGTTCACTTTTAAATACAATTCTTGTAAATAGTTTATGCATTGTTAGACAACAACTGCGTTATTTAGCCGCGCACAATGGCTCCCATTTGCCGGGCTATGCAGGGCACCGAGAACGGAGGAAGTCCATTTAGTGGCTTCGGGCAGTGCCTACTAAATCAAACGGGACAGGAACAAGTTATGGAAATCAATTTCTCCGATACAGGGAGGACACATCCGCACCAGAGATATATGGGCCGTGGATATCGGAATAAACTCGCAGAGCGACAAACGCCCAATCTTCTTCCTCACAATATAGCCCTGATAGAATCAGCACTCGCTCATCTCGGTCCTGTTTTGTTCTCTCTTGTCGGGATTGCAGTTATAGCGCTATTAGATTTGTTTCGGGAGAATTTAGTGGAACTGATGTTATGTCAGGGTGCTAAATGATTTTCAATATTAATATCGCAAAAGCGATACTAGTTGGTCAAATTTAGTACCGTATTTCCAAGTCCATTAATAACTGGCTGTTCCCTATGAAATTATCTTGTATACTTGTACAACCCAGAGCCACAAGACACGTAACAAATAACAACTATGAAAACTGAATAAGAGATGTATATCGCACCTTTTGAAATTATAATTAGAGGAGTCTCAGAAAAGTTTTTACTGCCATAAATGTTACTTTTTTTTTAAAAAGAGATTCATTTTGAGGTCTTAAAAACGATAATGTCATATACACACACATATGGAATAAATATGTACTTAATGGGGTTTATAACAATTAGAACCATCAAAAGCTTCACATCGAAGATTTGAACCCATAATAATATACTTCTCACAGGTGAGGATTGTAATAAACTTCATTCGAAGTATAGAAGATATTTTTGTTGACACGTTTATTTCTTGATGCAATGATAACTGGAATATACACATTTTCCGTAATCAAACTTTTTTTTCCATACTAAAAAACTACTACTATTCACATTATTTGTGTGTGTCGAGTATATTAAAAAGGAAACAAATGGAAAGTTGTAAATTGGGGGGAGGGCCTCTTTTATTGGGCGCCTATGTTGAACAAAATTTCACCAACAACTTCAAAATGGCTCCGACAATTTCAAAACAGTATACTGAGACGCATAGTAATGCAGACCTCTCTACAAAGGACGAAATCATACATACACGCTTGTAAACACAACACGACAACATGATAATAGTAGAATAAAGTGGCATTTAATGAATAAATAAAGGTGATTTATATAATAAAGGTAATTTTATTAACAAAAGCATTTTTTTTTCTCGCGCTAAATTTTCCGACTTAAATAGTCATTGATCTAAAACGGAATGTTTGATACCATTTGTCCCCGGCTGGTATCAACTCCGGTAGCTTAGTTGTTAGAGTCCTGTCACGGTAAGACAGAGGACCCGGGTTCGAATCCCGGCGGGGGTCATATCTTTTCTCTTCAAAATAAAAATATTTAAAATTAAAACAACTCACTTATATATTATACAAAAATATAAATAGTAATATGACTATTAACAAGTTCCTAAAATTAAAGTAATGCTCAAAGAACATTCGTTCTCGTGTATACATCGCAAAACTTGCGAGAACAGGGGGACATGGGATCAGATAAGAGAAAAGATTTGTTCCCGTCTGGTATCAACTCCGGTAGCTTAGTTGGTAGAGTCCTGTCACGGTAAGACCGAGGACCCGGGTTCGAATCCCGGCCGGGGGCATATCTTTTCTCTTTAAAATAAAAATATTCTTTTTTAATTTTATTTTTCCAACATCCCTCTAATGATAAAGTCTTCGCCCTATTTTTATCAAGATATTTTGACGGAAAAAAATAAAATGTATATTTGAACAAAGGTTATTAAAATTCATGAGTGATCCCCCCCCCCCGTCCAGTTTTCCAATAGCCCTCACTGTATTGTTTGAATTGCTTCATCCTTATTATAAAGGGTATTTCTCTGCTCAATATAGAGTTTCGAGCTTATTGCCACTTTCAAAGCTGAATGAGAGAACTAAGTTAATATATTTATAGAACGTTTAGACTTTCATCATTTCAAATATAAGCTGATTATTATAAAAGTAAATTTACTGTAGGAGAAGTTTTAATACAATATATTAAGTTCTTCTCGTTTCTATGAAATTATAAAAGAAGGAAATATTGAATTGTTAAGAATTAAGGTGGAACAAATAGTATTGTGTTCTACACTAAGTTTTATTTAACACTATACGCTATTCCAACTCATCACAGAATATAGTTTTCACTAATTCATATTTCCTTAAAATTCGACTTGTCTAATATAGTATAGATTTATAAACAATAAGATAAAAAAAATGTTGAAAATGATTAATTTACAGATATAAAGTTTCGTAAGTAGGTAATTTAAAAAAAAAAATCATTCATATAAATTTAAAACTATCTACTAAAAGGCAAGTAGAGAAATTAGTACAGTCGTACTCAAATAGCAAATTCAACTTAGAAGAACAAAGTAGATTCAAATGAATAATTCAGGATTAGTAGATTTAATAATTTTCTAATTTAGCTGAATTTACAATGAATAAGTCAGAATCAAGATTATTAGACATAACACAGGGCTTGTGAAAGACTCACGCAGTGGTAGAGCTCCATATAATATAATATAAGTGATTAATTTATAATTCATATAATTCATTAATAAGATAATTCCAACTGAGACGCTTGAAAAACGCTATACAAAATCCTAGGTGGAGAATTCGTTCGACAATAGTAAATGAAATGTTATTAAAACATACAATTAGGGATGGCTCCAGAGGAGATGTTATGGTTTTAGTCAGGGATTGAATGTAAGAGTTATTTTTAAAACAAAATATTATATATATGTGTTTTAATCAGAAATAACAGTTATTCTGAATCTCTATGTTTACCCATCGAAAGAGGGTCCCGAACTATGGGTGGAATCCCGAGGCTATAGGTGGAAGAAGTTATTCAAAATACAGAAATTGTAGACTACAAAATTTTTGATAAAATGATTCTTTGAACATGTTCTATCTTAAACGGTTTGGATTGATTCTTTCGGAAAACCAAACTTTAAAAACAATTTAATTCCGCGCATTTTCTTTGATAAAATTGAACTTATTAATGTCCCAGTAATTCTTAGTGTCGAACCCATTAAATAAACATCGCGAAGGTAAAAAAATATGTTAAGTCCATAAAAAATATCGCAACTTGTACGTAACATTTAACCATCAAATATATTATCTTAAAAATTATGTTTAACGCGAAAGAAACTTAAAATATAAGCATCAAAAATAAGATAAATCAAAAAATCATATTAAGCAATTTGGAGAAATATATAATGTATGATACGTAGATAGATCAATAGTTTTCTATAGTTAGAGTAGAAAACTACAATAATATAACTATTGTGAAATTTCGCGATCATTAGCTAGCCAAGAACTTGGGTTAGGATTTTAGGAACAATTAAATTTAAAATGCAGTTTATTTTTATAAGGAATTAAGATAAACTTTTCGGTCCGGAAGTAAAAAAGTTAAAATTGACGTGAGATACAAGACCTAACTCCCCCGTGTCATATGATGCAATCATTAACTATAATAAAATGAGTACTTGAAAATGATTTTATCCTGAGCCGTTGGGTTGAAATTTGAAATATTAAAATCTTAATTAAAGTAGGATAAAAGAACGATAAAGCAACTTTAAAATATCGTTCGGGGCTCTCTTTCGATGGGAAAACATAGAAATTCACGCGCGATTTTTATTTTTTATGAGAAAAAATAAAAATTGCAGAATAACTCTTATTTCTGATTAAAACACATAACGCTAAAAGGTTAACAGTTAGAATTTTTGGTTTTAAAAATAACTCTTATATTCAATCCCTGGTTTTAGTAGTGACGTTTGACAAAAGGGTATGGGATGCTACTGTATCATTATTCACCAATCATATACATATGTCACTGGGATGTATTTTGAGGGCATATCTAAAATGTGTGTAGGATTTAACTGTATAAGACAACTCGAGAGCCATTGATGCAGCCTGAGAGTATTGCGATGAGTAGCAAAAATACGGCTCAAGAAGAAGGTTGTTCAATTCAGGAAGATGCTGTCAATAATTATTGGTGAATAATAAATCTCATTTTCTACCAAAAAGATCTCATTATTTATTAATACTTCGATTCCCTCAATTCTTAGGCATGACAACTGCGACAATTAGTGAATAAAAATAAGTTAAGAGGAAAGGAATTCATTAAATAAAAAAAGAGGGAGATATAAACTGATGCGAACTTATAAAGCAAGGACAAGAAAAAAGCATCTGGAAGGAATCTGAAAAATAAAATTGAAAAAAAAAACTTAAGGGAGGGGGAAGGAGAAAGTTTGCCACAAAGAACTGAATAATGCATTAACAGAGGCACAGGAATAATTTAGAATAATGTAGAGGACCCGAAATAATTCCTTTCCGACCATTACCATGCAGTGGCGATCAGGGAGGAGGCTCAGGCAATATTTTTAATATATTTAAATATTAAATGTGTGTGAGGAATTGATTTTTAAGTATTATTAACCAAAGGCCTACATCTGGCCGAAGGGCTACATTAGAGGAATGATAAAATATTTACACAAGTACATGAAAATAAATATAAACTAAAAGGTAAGTTCTGGTAAAGAAAAAAAAAATACAATAAAATACAAAATAACAAATATTAAGCTGAGAGGAAAATAAAAATAAATAAAAACACCTAACATTATAAACAAATTGCAGCGTAATGAGTGAAGAAAATCGTTTGTAATTTATTAACTACTTCCGATGGATATGAGCCGTTAATTATAACTGAATAGAGAGGGTCTGTTTAGGAATTCAGGACATGTAGAAAAATCGTGGATTTGAATTTGGATAAAGAAGAAGCATGACGGATATCAGGTGGGAGTGGATTCCGAAGTGTGGTGGAACGGACACTAAAGGAACGCTTAAATATCACACACACACACACACACACACATATATATATCAAGATATTCCGATGTATAAATTAGTGTGAGTCTTATTGCCGAGTTAGTAATCTAATGTTTTTTCCTGAATGACTTTAAGTTAAGGCGATAAGCAAACAAATCAAAACACGGTTTTTAACCATAGTAAAGTAACAAATTTGTTTGTGGAATATTATAATAACATTACGTTGGTTAGACTTTGGTACCTGCGTTTCCTGATTGTAAATAAAATAACCTGTTAAGATAAAATATAGTTGACGAGTGTACGACTGAATCTCAATAACTTTAAGTAAAATAATTTACTTTTCAGTTTATTTTGATAATAAAAGAGTAACTTAATAAATTTGTAAAATTTAATTTATAAATAAATTATAATAATAAATAAGGATGAATCTGTATACTTTAAAGATTCAAATAAAGGTTTTAGAAGTCTTATTAAGAAGTGAATGTCATATTTCATTTCTTGAATGCTATGCATAAGAGCTTTGTTTTGTGGAGACAGACCACAGACGGCTAATAACCGTACAATTCCCCTTCTAATATTCAATTATCAGCTCTGTAATAATTATTATTGATTGCTCATTTTAAAGATTGGGTCATAAGGTTATATTGGAGAGAAGTTCTCTAGGGAATTTAAAAAAAAAAGAAAAGAAAAACATTACAGACAAATTAATGAACCTTCTTCACTAGCCTAAGGCGGAAAAAATAATATTTCTTAATTAATTTACCGTACTGAATAATAATAAGGGATTTTCTTCAATTACATATATATACACACACACACACACACACATATATATATATATATATATTATATGTAGCAATATATGAATTTCTTTTTCTATTTCTTAACTTCATTGCTCTGTAGATTCCAATTCTCTTTATATATAACAAAGGTTTTTTTTTTAGAGAGATATTCACTCTAAATAATATTTATGAACTGCAGTGATCTAAATTGATTCCTGGATCACAGATAGGTTCGGATAAATGTAGTCCAATCATCCTGTCAAAGTCACGTTGGCAACCTCTCAAGAAGCAATTTTATCTGATGGAACAAGGAACGGAGTTTTATAACAATGGACGTAAAATGGAACAATCATGGCCCTATTTCATTATAAAATACAAGAACAAGTTGAAAGAACATAAGTGGAAATGTTCGTTTAAGTTAATTTTCATTATTAAATATTAATTAAATTCAATTATAATTTAATTAACTGTTTTATATAACTATTTTAGATATTATTTTCTGAGTATTTTACATTATATGTCGTAGGCGTCTGAAGTAAAAAAGCCTAATTTGTACTTTTTTAATTGATTAAGTGGTGTTAATATTAAAATATAAAGCTTACCCGAGTACACATAAATATTTTTTTAAGTATCCAGGAAATTAAAAACGCTAAGAAAATATCGTTACCTAATGACGTAAGTAACCTTAAACTCGAATAATATGAAATTTTCGACTAGCTATTTGTGCTTAATTATGAACTAGAACACAGAAAAACAAATGATCGTGTGAATGTTTCATAAGTTTGAAGGTATTTTTGAACGATATGGAATGACCATATTTAAGTTATGCGGAGATTACTCGGTGAATTACCATGTATGCTTGAAAACAAGGTAAGTTTTAACATAATCCTGAAAATGTGTGTAAACATATCTTAACTATCTCAGAATTTTTTTTTAATAAAATGCCTGTACTTGAACATATTTCCTAAACTAAACAGAATTCGTCCTTAAGTCAAGTCGAGGTCTACGAGTATTGGAACTCCTTATTCACACCCAGTACAATACAAAGTACCTAATCTCGCAAATATGTTCGACGTCTTATACATCTGAAAGAAATGCATTAAATTTAGAAAGCAAATTAAAGAATTCAGTTTAAAAAGAAGTCGTGATTTTTTTAAGGGGGGGAGGACATCGGATATTCTGAATAAGTTCCAGAATTTTCGGGATGTCAACATTAATGACAACCCATCAATCTGTGTACGTTTGATATGACGGTTAATTCTCCACCTCGAGATTAATAGGGTTATATGTTACAAAGGTTATTTATGTAGTCTGAGAATTTATTTGATATTTAAATTAATATATATATTTTTTTTAAATTTATTTATTGATATTTACAACTGTATTACAATAATATATCAAGTAAATGGGCTATGTGATACATAATGACATGAGTTAATGGCAAGTAGAGAAACTACCCACTGGTAGTACTCAAATCCCTAGTTCAACTAAGAAGGTCACGTGGCCATCATCTTTTCAGACGCCTCGGAGGATTATCGGGAATCGAAGAGGAAGCTAGGTTTGAAACTAGAGGGTTTGAGTGGGAATGAAGTTTGTTATGAAAGGATAGATAGCGGATTCGGGCCAAATCAGCAACAAATGGGACATTAAGGTCGTTATGGATGACTTTATTCTTGACAAAATAAGGAGCGTTGAGGATTTTACGAAGGATTTTGGATTGTAGGGATTGGATACGAGAGGAATTCGATGGCTTAGTGGAGCCCAAAAGCTCTACTACGTCAGTCCAATAGGTCAAATAGGTCGTATGATGGTCATGTAGATGAGTCTTTTGTAGTTGATTGGTAGGTTACAGCGTTTGTCTTGTAAGTGTTGAAGTAGCCTGAAACGTCGGGCGGTTTCTTGTCTTTTCAATCTAGTATGAGGATTCCAGGTTAATCATTTGTCGAGATGCAACCCTAAGTATCGGATCTGTTCTACAGGCACCAGTGGGATATTATTAAAGGATACTGAAGGGCAGGAAGTCATTGGTTTACGACGTAAGGTAAAAGTGATTTGATGCGATTTTTGAGAATTTATCTTAATTCTCCAGTATTGACACCATTCTTCAAGATCAGTGATATGGGATTGGAGGCTTTGGGATGCAATAACTGGATTGGTGTTGACTGATAATACACATTTGCCATCGGCATACGTGGTAAGGATAGTTTTAGGAACAGTTGGGATGTCAGCTGTATAAACTGTATAACGGTTCAAGGATACTACCTTGTGGAAAAATTAATATTTAAAATTAGAATGCAATGGCAAAAATTCCAAAAAGTAATTTAAAGTCTCTAAAATACTGGAAAAACTGACCTGTCAATGTATCGTCAAATCAGGAACGATAAGGAAATATACCAAAGAATAATTTACTACAAAGAAGATAATGTGGAGCACACCTCACTCCAACAGTCCAAACAGTGACAGCAAGCTCCGAGACGTTCCAAAAACAACTAAGGTAAAGGAAGGTAATACACAAACAGCAGTAAACAAAGAGGAAGCTGTAAAAACAGTTTATCAGCAGCCAACCAATCAAATAATTAATATATAAATATATATCTTGACTGTTATGGAAAATGTTATGTTTTGGTTCTTGAGTTTCAGTCCTTCTTTAAACTTCTTTAGGCCACGTTTCGAGACTAGGTTAGTCTCATACTCATGCCCTAACAGTGAAAAAATGAGCTTTGAGTAAAAACATTAAATAGCACATTGAAATAAATATAAAATGACATGTGTAAGTTGTAATTAGATATGGTTATTTCGCAATGTACAGTTTATATTGCAATAGCTATGATAACGATTATCAATTTTATATATTTTATATTTTATATAGAACTATAGCAGTAAAAGGAATTATAGTTCTAGGAGAAAGTTATTTGAGGCTATGAATATTCCGCGAAATTCCGATACTTTTACTAATTATAAAACATATACAGAATCCTGATTTAATTTTAAATTTTATTCTGAAACATTATTTGAGTACTACCACTGGGTAGTTTCTCTACTTGTCTTTTCATGTCAATGTATTCATTCATAATATTTACTTGATGTATTCTGTATACAGTTGTAAATTTCAATAAATATATTTTTTAAAAAAAATCTGAAACATTAAGAGTTTAAGATAATCTTGATGAAATATTACTAGTTTTTGTTTACGTTTCTGATTGTTTTTTTCCCTGCTTATCAACTGTTTTTATAACTTCCATCGATTTTCAGGCATCAATTTCCTTAGACTTAGATGATTGTGAAACGTCTTGGAGAAAACAAGCTGACAGCTATTTGTTTCGACTGCTGATGTGCTGCACTTTGTCTTGGTTAATGATTAATTGCTAGCGGGTAGTACTTTAGGGACATAAGGCTTTGCTCTTTGGAATTATTCCTGTTGCATTCTAATTTATAAATAATGTCTCTTTTTGCGTTTTTTCTCATTTTTATTGATTTAATATTTTAAGTCTGGACTATCGGCTTTCACTTGACGAAACAAACGACTAATCTATAACAGTATACTTAGACCTATTTGGACTTATGGGGCAGAACTTTGGGGTTCACAAAAATACCTCCTTAGACACAAGATACAAACAGAAAACAATTCTAAGAAAAATTGTTAATGCCCCTTGGTTTATTTCGAATCGCACATGAGCATTCAACTATAAAATCAACATTCCATTCATCAACACAAAATTCACTTATTCTTCCTCTTTCCTACTCCTTGTTACCCGCATTTGATAGGAAAAGACTAAAAAGACAATGGCCAAGAGACCTGCTCAACCATTGATGTTTTCATTTCCGAAAATTGATGTTCCTGGAGAAAAGCTAAGAGGAAAACAAACACTTGGATCAAATTAGGTGCAATATTTTAAGTTGACGTTGTTAAATAAATTGACACGGGATACTTTTTTGTTAATAAAAATAAAACAGAGGAATCGTAAATAAGTGTTCAGAAATGTCAATTAATTCTGGGTCATTGAAATGAGGAAAATTGGCCCTATAGAGTCAGGCGTCCTCGGATTTAAAAGTCGGGAGGAAGTAAAAAGTAAAATTATTAATGCCAGATGGGCGATAGAATTTGCCCGCTTTTAAGCATTCCCTTCGCCTTACAGTCGTACTTCTTAGTTGCAAGTTATAATTTAGAACTTTTGATTTTAGACACACCGGTCACGTAGTCCGCAATGGAAAACTCAGGGAAATCCTACGTCGGTTATAACTTTCACTTTAACCTGTTTCTTTTTCCTGAGCTTCTCCTGCAGAAACTCAATTTTTTTTTTCAGAACTGGTACCACTCCCTCGATCCGATATTTTTTCCCCCTAAGCAACTTCTGAGCCCATGAAGACCTCATACAAAAAAGCCTTGTCGCGAAACTTTAAAACAGTCATATCAGGAGGATGAGTTTCAGAATACTGACAATTTCTAGATCGCTTTGTAAAACTTTGTATGAAGTATGAATTGATCCGAATAGTTATATCCGATTTACATTCAATTATAAATTTATACTGACATTCCAAGCAGGAGTTTAGATAATGGCTGAAGTTAACTTGTAAACAATTAACTTATCTTAGTTAATTGCTTAGATTATTTAGGGCAATAAACCTGGGTTAATTCCTTTGATCCAATCTTGGTCTAATCGGAAACAGGTCTGTTAGTGAACCAGCTTATCATGGCTGTAAAATTATTTTACTGAACTTCAGGTCTATAATAAATAATTATATACTTTAAAAAAAAATTATCTCTGAAATATATTTTTTTTTTGTATCTTCCGCAAGTTGTTGGTTTGAATTGACTTACACCAATTATCACTGTTTATTCGTTTCATTTTTAATGTTTTCCAAAAATAAAAGTAATAGAATATAATTCATCGTGAGCTTCAGCATGGAAAAGAGAATGTAATGATGCGTAATGAGTCGATTTTTGTAATCATTTCATCAAGAAATAATAGTTTCAACTAACCTTTCGAAGTATAGATGATCCATGTTTGTTGAAACGTTCATTTCTAGATGGAATGATTATTGAAGTCTATACATTTTCCATAATTACATACTATTTCCCTACATATTATTGTCCTTATTAAAGCTCATGATAACTTGTATTTTTGGAAAATATTAAAAATGAAATGAAACAGAAACCTTTTTTTTTTTAATCTTTCGATTTAACTATATCCTTAATATTCCACTGAACCCTGTCGAACAGATACGTTACCTAGGACTCCATCTGGATAAACGTCTCACTTGGAATCCTCATACAAGACTGAAAAGACAAGTAACTGATCGACGATTTCGCCTACTTCAACACATACTGGACAAACGCTCTAAGCTCCCAATTAATTACAAAAGACTCATTTACATGACAGTTATCAGACCTATTTGGACATACGGAGTTGAGCTTTGGGGCTCTACTAAACCATCCAATTCATCTCGTATCCAATCCTTACAATCTAAAATCCTTCGTAAAATCCTCAATGCTCCTTATTATGTCACTGATTTGGCCCAAGCTAGATACCTATCCTTCTATGACAAGCTCCATACACACTTGAATCCGCTAGTCTCGCAACTTGCTTCCCATACTATTCCTGATAACCCTCCGAGGCATCTGAAATATATAGACATATATGTAATATATTTAATACCGTGTATGACATTAGTCCACAACCTCTTCTGAACCCGTCCTCTGCCATCCTGAACAACAGGCTAAATCGTGAATCGCGAAGAAGCTATTATTCTTGTTTCCTGTGGTTTCAGAGATTCAAGGGTTTTTATTTGATATTATTCTAACCATGTCTGGATGATTATTAAATTATAAAATACGCCTTTTTTTTTATTGAAGATGTCATTTTAGGTAAATCTTTATTGTGATTTAGCAACGAGAAAATATCTTTGGAATATCCATATTTAAAAGAAAAAGCTGTAAATTACTTCCAGAAGTTCGGAATAATTCCAAAGACAAATCACGTGAAAAAGTCATTAAATGGAATTTGACAAGGATTGAAATGGAGTAGGTTTCATCAAAAGTGTTGGGAAAACATTTATATAAGAAGAGGGCGTGGTCAGTGGTATCTAGAATTGGCATTTTATCATTACATTTTGTATATTTAAAAAAAAATTGGATCCTGGGACATTGTCTAGTTTACTAAAGTAAGACGAATAGCGTGGTTGGGCCATACACGGCTAAACCAGAGGTCCTTAAAAGGCACTATTTGTGAGATGGTAAATACCTTACAGAACTCGGTGTCCGAAATTGTAGAACCAGAGCACTGTGAAGAGGAGACCGGGATAATATTACAACGCCTATTTCTGTTTCCATCAATATGAATAAGAAGTATCAGTATCAGAATAATCAGTGCTCGTGTTGTTAACAATGAAGGATACTAGTCCCTAGAGACTGGCTAATTTACCAGTACCATTTTTTCTTCAACTAATGGCACACATGTAGGAAAGTGGAATCCGAAACCCCCAGAGCTGTTCTCAAGTCGCTCTTGAACTAACTCATTCGAGGGTACATAATCTGATTCCCAGCGACCCTCGGCAGCCAGTCATTATGAATTACCCCCTAATTGCCTCATGAGAAGATCGATCGTGCGAAAGTGACCAAGCAGGGCTCCGTCATAAATCCATGAAGCAATCCCCCCGGGGAGGATCCGTAATGAATTTTGTATCGGCGGGGGCATCAATTGTCATCAATGACATTAGCGGAGCGAGCAGATGTGGCCGATGGGGCGCGGGCGGAGTTATAGCCTACACGGCTCTTCCATTCCTCCACCACAGCGAGTGTTCGCGGGCCGTGTTTGCTTTATCTCAGTTAACAGTGTCCGATTATGACGTGAGAGCATCCTCCGGTTAAATACTTTAATTGACTCTTTAAAATTCATCGGTTCACCTCCAATTCCTGAACTTCAAACTGCTACTTTTGGAACAGTATTGGTTGGCCTTAAATATTTATGAGGAAGAGAATGGTACGGGTGGAGGTCAGAAAAAATTTCTCTTTAAAAGAGGGAACTATTTTTTTAAAGCCAACGGTTTCATACATACAAAATATATACAAATTAAATCAATATAGAGTAAAGAATAAATAAGGATATTGGTGATAAAAATATATAATAAAAACTGAGAACCTTTTGTTAAATATAAAAACAGAGGGAATAGTCCATAGAGTACTATTGAATAAGTAATAAAGAGTAATACAATTAAATCAAATGACTTGTATTCAAAAAATTATATAATTTTTATTAATAATAATAATTTAGATGAGTAAATATGTTGGATTTATAAAATACCTAAAAAAAAAAAAAAAAAAAAAGCCTGCACCACTACAACCCCGGAACGGGTTTGCAGTTCAGTTCATGGTAGAGACTGTACTCTTTCATGGACAACGGTTCTGCAAGGAGGTGACGTCCTAGGTCAACCGCCAGATTTTTTCTCCCTTATTTTGGGTACCCTAATTTTATAATTTTTATAGAGGCTGGGTGAGCCCCAGGAGGGTCCTAGAACCCATATGATACGACCCATCTCCGGCTGCAAACAGACTAAACAAAAGTCTTTTCCGCAGCGGGATTTGAACCAGGAATTCCGGCATGGCAACTCAGTGCTCTACCACTGACCCACTCCGCTCCCTAAATAAAATATAAATAAAATACCTAGGCTCACAAACAACGGTATATTTTATCACCTCGTGCTGCATTAGTCATCATTTTGTAATTTATTTTCTAGGCATTATAGAGTACTGATATTTAAATAATTTTTGCTTCAAAAAAGTGAATAAAGAAAATACATTAGTAGTTGCTATCACAAGTAAGAAACAGTAACGATATCTAGCATTAATAGATGTACAATAATAAGCTGAGATACCAGGATCTCATGTTAAAATCCGGTTGTGGTAGATAATTTATTTAATCTTTTATCAGCGGGGAAAGGATCCTATGGGGTCTGGAGAGCCTCCTGGGCCCTTAATAAAGTTGGTACCCTTATTTGAGGGATACAACTGATGGTTGAGCCTAATCTAGGACTAATCACCTAATCTAAGACTGCTAACAGATAAAATAAAGTCTGCCAACAACGGGATTCGAACCCAAGACCTTCGGCAGAACAACTCAGCGTTCTACCACTCAGCCACTCCGCTCCCTAATATTTGAATACATTTAACGAAAAATATACTAATAGACCCCTAAGTCCCGGTTACATTCAACCCCCTCAAGACCCTGAATCCCAACCCCTAAAGGTATTCTTATGGTACTTGTGTTGTACTCCTGTCCATTTCGATCCGTGCTATTCATCGCTCATCGGAGACTATCCTAGGGCTCACCATTGATAACCCGTTTAGTTGCCTTCCTCTCATGAATATTCTATTTACCTGCCCATTTCAGTTTCCATGACTTAACAGTATCTATAATGCTAATAGGATGCAAATTCCCTTGCTCCAAGTTATGAAGACAGTTCCGCTCACCTGTCAACTAATTCATCTGTGTGACAACTTATTTCCTAGTACCTGAAGCAAATGTATAACTTTAAGTGTGTAGTAGAAAAATTATTGATTTTTTTAACTAGCTTTTATAATTGGTTTTCCTCAACAATGACCAACAATCCTGATAGTATCTATTTCCAACTCCAATTCTATTTTTATTTTTATAAAACAGCGCTAATCATATTTATGTAATTAAGCTAACAATAATTGAATGATAGCTTTTTATGCGGGATTCTGACTTGCTTGTTTCGCTAGATATGGGGCAAATTTTCAGTTTTAATAATTATAATAATTGTCGACAGGTTCAGACTTGTCAACTCCAATGACAAAGAGCCTTTGCTATGTAGAAGATACTTACTACTGATAAGATAAATTAATTTGAATTGCTTATATTTGGGATGTAATTTTTTTTTTTAGGTCCTTACCTATTTATTGAGGTTTTGGAAGAGCACTCTTCATGAAAATACTATCGGTTTTAAGATAGCACTCTCACGAAAGGGATTATAACAACATTTAAAACGGAACATCCTAAAAAGTGCGTTCAGGGGAACATACGCCTGAGAGACGTACAACACTTCTTTGTTGCTAAAAAGAAATCGTTTTATGAATTGTGTTCACAAAAATTGTGTTATAAGGACAATAACGGCGATTGTTTTCCTTAACACATTGAGTATTCCTGATGGCAATTTTATTACGTATTCAATAAGTTATTTTTGTATGCCCAATATTTCTGGTGTCTAATCTGACGTCTTTACCTTATTTATACGGTTGTATATTTGTTGATAACTATTATCATGATCGAACGATCATAAAATCAATTTTATTTTCATAAAAAGCATTAATAATCCTACAATGGACATGAATATTGAGTATATCTGAATAGATTTAAAAAATTAAAACAATTTACATATTAAATTAAATTAAACAAATTAAAAAGCGTAACCATTTATTTAAAGAGTCCGTAAGCAACATTTTTTTATTAAGGGGAACTATTTATTTGTAAAGCCAAAAACTCTTTTATCACTTCAACCCTTTGACCTAGTCAACTGTTAATCCTTGAGCCAATTATAAGCCCTTAAGAAGACCTGCAATCTGTGTCGAAACGCTGGCTTTAAAAATAAATAGTTCTCTATATTAAAGAGAATTTTTTCTGACCTCCACCCGAACCATTTTCTTCCTCATATATATAAATGTATATTTCCCCATTTCATTATTTTATTTCTATTATTAATAAGAGATTAAACTGTTATTAGTATATTTAAACTACTTTGTGATTAAATAATTCAATCAGTTTTTAATGCAGCGTGTTTTCCTGTCCGCCCAGTATCCATCCCAGTATATCTTCCTCTGGAATCCAGTATGTTTTTTTTACATCACCCTATCCTGGAACTCTATTATGGAGACTACTGTATTATATTTTAATAAGTGTTTTCCTTGTTTCGAGGGGTACACCGATTGATATTTCCGGGATAGGAATCGCATATATTACAGTAAATGATTCCAACGTTGTATGAAATTACCTACGTGTTTGTAATGTATACAATTAAATCATAATTTAATGAAAATTTTGTTTAATTTTATGATTACCAAGATTAATGTTTATGAAGTAATAAATTATATAGTAGAAGCAGAATTTTATTCAGTGAAGCTATCCTACCGACCTCCCTCGGATAGGCGAATGGATGATTCATACGGCGGTCCATCCTCATCAATTCTTCAAACCCCACTGGCAGATGTCCAACCTCGCAGTTATTAACTTAAAAACATTTGAAGGGTGCGAAATATTTACAACGACTTTTATGATATAAGGGCTGCTTCTGCATGTTCGGTTATAAATATTTGAGAAGTTTAATTTGTTTACCTTGCTGTTAATATGTTTGAGTACTTTTATTGTGAACGAGTCAGTCCCTACCACAGTTCCATACCCAAACTGAATTATTTAATAAAATCCTTAATATCATTTTAAACTCCCTAATCAATAAATAAATTACAATGAATAAATTAACGATAGTATCAATAAAATAGAGCCAAAACTCAAAACGAAACATTAACATATATTAGAATTCAAATGGAAAAAATCACAAGCAAAGCCTTATGTTTCAAATCTGGACAAAAAACAAACAATTACCAGTCGACGTTTCGCCTATTCAGGCATTATCAAGACACAAAAAAGAGAGTAAGATCAATCACATCTCAAAGAAGAAGTGCATTACATCTTAACGAATAACCGCCCAAATAGGCTCAAAACCTGAGACCGCACCTCCACCCCAAGGCGTTCAACCCAAAACTGAGTCTATGAGGGATTATATCAAAGTATCAAAAGAAAAAATATTACAAATATGTACAACTACAATTGATTCAGTAAATTTGTTTTCAAAATTGAGGAATAATAATTCTCCTTCATTGTTTATATTCATAGTTTTTATTACTTCTTACAAATAGTATAACTTTTTCAGATAAACTTTTTTTAAGGTAATTTAGGAAGTTGCTGATAAAAGTTTATTTAATGAGACAAATCTAAATAGGTATAACAGTTTTAGAAAATTTTAAATAATTAGGCGGTTCAGTGTTTTTCATATGGAAAAAATATACTAAAATAAGTGAGGTTTTTGTTGGTGTTTAAAGGCGTAATATCTTTAGGTCATCAACACCTATGAGGTGAGATTTTTATTAAATATAGTACATATACAACCAGATTATGTGTTTTATATTTGGTAATAATAGATAATTTATTTATAGGATACAAATTTAGATCGATACATCGGAGGCAAACATGAAATATGATCCGACTGGCCAGAAGGCGGAAGACAGGCCTAATAATACAATATTAGAGACTGAAACCTCTTGTTGGAGATCACAATCACCGGCCCTTCCAAGAATATGTATGTATCTTCTGCCTCAAATATTTATAGCCCCACGTAATTAGCAATATTTCTTTTTCTTTTTTTTTAAATTTATTTATTGAAATTTACAACTGTATACAAAATACATGAAGTAAATAAAATGAGTGAATACATTGACATGAAAAGACAAGTTGAGAAACTACCCAGTGGTAGTACTCAAACATAAGGTTTAGCTTAGAAGGTCACGAGGCCATCTTCTTTTCAGACGCCTCGGAGGATTATCAGGAATTGAAGAGGTTGCGAGGTTTGAAACTAGTGGGTTTGAGTGGAAATGAAGTTTGTCATGAAAAGATTGATATCGGATTTGGGCCAAATCAGCAATAAACGGGACGTTAAGGTCATTATGGATTACTTTGTTCGTAACAAAGTAAGGAGCATTAAGGATTTTCCGAAGGATTTTGGATTGTAAGGATTGGATACGAGAGGAATTCGATGGCTTAGTGGAGCCCCAAAGCTCTATTCCGTAAGTCCAGATGGGTCTAATGATTGTCATGTATATGAGTCTCTTGTAGTTAATAGGGAGCTTAGAGCGTTTATTTAGTAAATGTTGAAGTAGCCTGAAACGGCGAGCTGTTTCTTGTCGTTTCAGTCTAGTATGAGGATTCCAAGTTAAGCGTTTGTCAAGATGAAGTCCTAAGTACTTCTCTACTTCTAAGTCTACAGGACTTAGAGGGATGTTATTAAACGATACAGGGGGGCAGGAAGTCGCTGGTTTACGACAGAGGGTAAAGGTGATTTGATGAGATGTGTGGGAATTTATTTTAATCCTCCAGTTTTGACACCAATTTTCAAGGTCAGTGATGTGGGATTGAAGAGTTCGGGATGCTATAACTGGATCAGTGTTGACAGATAATAGACATGTGTCATCCGCATACGTGGTAAGGATAGTATTAGGATGAGTTGGGGTGTCAGCTGTATAAACTGTGTAGAGAATTGGGCCGAGGATACTGCCTTGAGGAAGGCCGGCAGATTGAGGAAAGATGGGTGAGTAGACATTATTATGATTTACTGTAAATGGTCTGTAGGAGAGATAGGATTGGATAATGAGAAAGTATGTAGGAGGTAGGAATTTACGGAGTTTGTAAAGCAACCCGGGGTGCCAGACTCGGTCGAAAGCCTGTTCGACATCAAGGAAGACCGCTGGACAATACAATCCACGTTCCAAAGCTGAGTAAACAACATCCACCGCACGATGGCAGTAATGTTTCTAAGACACAATATTATGGGTTCGTTTTGTTGAAGAATGTGAACAAAAATATTCTTTCGGAACTCTGAATATACTAAGCAACCTTTTGATTAATCAATCATTAATATCGTAATACGTAATTTGCCGGATTCAAATCCCATTAACCCCCTCCAATCCTAAAATTTCAAGTAATTGGTCTTACATTAAATTTAACAAATTTTTACTTAAAACAATAAATTAATAATTTAAATATTTTTATTTGATGAAACGTAGATATTTTGAATTGAAATAAAACTGATATTATGGAGAAATAATAATAGAGAGAATAAAATAAAGGGGAAAAGACTAAAAATGTATATTTATGGTATTATTTTAATTCACAATTTAATTTTATGGCAAAATTGATAATCAAAACATTGTATTTTAAACGCATTTCTTTGTTAAAACTGGATCAAATGTTCTTATCTTACAGATTGGTAGGCGAAAACCGTTTTACTAATTTAAAAAAAAAAACTTATAGATTTCATTGCATTACCTTTTTTAATAGTAATGAAAATGTGGTTGTTATTTTACGAATTGGCATATTAAAAGGCTCTTCTAGGTATAGATTTAAAAAAAAAATTAAGCATATAGTATTTCAGTAATTGAGGAATTGACATGGAAAAAAAGTATTAAAAAAAATCCCTTTTTCCATTGAAAAGGTAATAATTAACCATGCCAATGTGAAAGGAAGAGGAGTAAGTCAAAACTGAGAGTGTTTTTTTTTTATATGAACGGTTGTTACTACTTTCTAATTGAAACGTTCATTTTTTGTTGGCAAGCAGTTTTTTGCTTCTCCTTGAATTACCTTTTCATGACCTTCGGCCTTTTCCATTTCAACGCCTCAATTACAGCCTGAAAATAGGGAATATAGTAGTGCTGACTTCCTGTGCTAAATGGCGTGGGTTCAATTACTGGTGTGACAAATAATTATTTAGTTTGTTAATAGCTATAAATGGACCTGTGTAATCGTCAGACCCTAAGTACGTTCATTTTGTTCTCATTATATTTTTATTTAGAGAACTATTAATTGATAATTCGCAGATTTTTTTCCTGAGCGTTCTTGAACGTATTGAACAATAACCTCCCATGTAAATCATTATTTTTCAGCTCACTTACATTTTATAGCTGAGTGTGTGGATAAAAATAGGTTAGATAGAGTTAGGTTCAAATCATGCTAAGGCATATAAATCATTTGATTAGTTAATAGCCACAAATCGATCCTGTGGAATCTTTAGATCCACCGGGTGTG
Organism: Troilus luridus; assembly: GCA_964056705.1. Classification (NCBI taxonomy): domain Eukaryota; kingdom Metazoa; phylum Arthropoda; class Insecta; order Hemiptera; family Pentatomidae; genus Troilus; species Troilus luridus. Next base: position 30,426,995 of record OZ057416.1, read on the forward strand.
CATGGGTTAGGCTGGAAAGCCTAAGATCATAGAGGTACGTGTTTTTTATAATGTCTCATAGTGGTTCATAATAACTTTAATATATACATCATTCGAACTACCAGCATAGATATGGACAAAACAGGTAATCGTTGACACGCCGGCAATGAAAGAAGTTAAAGGATCTTTAAGCGCATTAATTAAAAACCTCCGGTATATAGCATTATTTAACAGCCCGCTTCTATTTGCTAGTCGAACTATCTGGATATAGTTGATAATTTCTTTAACCTTTGCTACTTGAACAGAAGAGAGAGGCAGGCATTAATTGTATAAAACAGCGGAATCCCTCGTAGACCTATAATTGCCCTCACCCTGTCCGATTGAAGAAGCGTATGGAATTAGAAGATAATGACTCGATTTGTCCTGATTTAGTGCACCTCTACAAATTGGAACTACTACCTTCAATTGATTCTAGGGCCCTGCTTGCTAGAGTCGAATTTATTTATTTACCCGAGAGATGGGGAGGCAAATAGATAGTTACCTCTACTGTCCTAGTATTGTATTTTCTTCAAAACAAGACGTATATATAAGAAAAAAAGGAATAGTAGTGATTATGTGGAAGAAGATGGTTTGAACGGAGGTAAAAAAAAACGTTTAAAAAATCTGAAATATCAAATAAACTATTTCAGCTGTCGTATTTGAGGGTGGAATTAGTCCATATGAATCTTAAAAAAAAAAAAAATATTCTTTTAAATGGTTTTAATGATTATTATATCATTCGAAGGGAGCGGAGTGCCTCAGTGGTAGAGCACTGAGTTGCCATGCCGGAAATCCTGGTTCTAATTTCGCTGCGGGCAAGACTTTTATTAAGTCTGTTTGTAGCCGGAGATGGACCGTATAAGATATAGGATCCTCCTGTGGCTCACCCAGTCTCTATAAAATATTATAAAAATAGGGTACTCAAAATAAGGGGGAAAATCTGGTTGAGCGTGAGCTAGGACAAGTCACCTCCTTGCAGAACCGTTCTCCATGAAACAGTACAGTCTCTGCCATGCACTGAACCCCAGACCCGTTCACGGGTTGTAGTGGTACACGTTTTTTTTTATCATTCGAAAAATTGTTAATGATATATTTATAAGGTTTGAAATATCATTCTTTGCTAAGTTTTATTGTTTATTAATTTTTAGACTTTTTATGGTGGTATGGCTAATTGGATGATGCTACGTTGGGAGCTTTAAATTTAGCCTACCCGAAATTCAATTAGGATAGGGATTTTTAAAGAGTACCTGACATCATACAGGCTCGGGACCTCCGTTTATCGACGTTTCAACTCACAATTCATGTCTTCTGCAGGACTTGTAATGTTAGTCTATCCACGTCAGACAGGCTGAGTGAGCCCTGAAAGAATCTACCGAGCTATAAAGCCGATCCACCGCTGATTACTGGATAAATAATTAATCTCACCCAAGTACCAATCAACTGTAATTAATTGGGAGCTTAGAGCGTTTAACTAGCAAGAGTTTATGTAGCCTGAAATGGCGAGCAGTTTTTTGTCTTTACTGTCTACTATGAGGATTCCAAGTTAAACGTTTAGTATTTCTAAGTATCATTTCTGTTCTACAGGAATCAATGGGGTATTATTACGGAATATTGGTGGACAGGAAGTCATAGGTTAATGACCAAGGGAAAAAGGTGGTTTGACGGTAAAAAATGATGTAGAAGTAAAAACCGTACAACCATGAAAGATGTCAAGTACACCACATGAGAGAGGCTGCACTGTTTCCAATTAATAAACTGTTAATTTATAAATATAATTATATATAAATAAATGTGATAATAAATTAATATATAGTATATATCACATTTATGGATTGGGGGCGACCTATGGTTTAGTGGTTAGCGTAACAAACTACTAAGCCCAAGATCGCGGGTTCGTAGCCCAGCAGGTGGACCTAGGATTTTTAAAGGGAGTAAAAAATCCTTAGATACGCTGTCCTTCGGAAGCCCGAGCCTATACCATGTCAGATACTCGTTAAAAATCACTATCCTAATTATACCTGGATGGAGAAAATTTAGTACTCCCACTGTAGCATCGTCCGATTAGCCATAGCAGCTAAATTAATAAAGTGACATTAAATGTACAAACAACATTTATGGATTAATTAAAGTATTTTATTGTTTTTATTACAGAGCTGGTGCTAATACCAAATTAAGAGATAAACCAACTTTTATATCAAATTTAATAAACAAATTAATAAATATAAAGCAAATTAAATATAGCTCTTACTGAAGAGATTATGAAATAAATAAAATGTTTTAATTTCAGATCTGGTAAAAAGCGGTTTAAACAAAGTTTTTAAAACTTTGTAGAGTAGTCTTCCAAGACAATATTTTTTTTTTTTACAATTAAAAAATATACACACATAACACCTTTATGGCTCATGATCAGATAATTATAATGCTTAATAGTTAGTAATTAACTCTCTCTCTCTCTCTCACTCTCTCTCTCTCTCTCTCTCTCTCTCTCTCTCTCTCTCTCTCTCTCTCTCTCTCTCTCTCTCTCTTTCTCTCTCTCACACAAATCTTTAATAAATATATAAAGAAAGAGGAAGAGAAAGAGAGATAAATAGAGCATTATGCATGGACTTAATTTGCGGTGACATTTCCTCTCTAAGAACCTCCTTTCCCTTCTCGAGAACCATGCTATACACTAATTTTCCTCTATTCTTGAACTTTTCTGGGATTTAATATGTATTAAAAACTTTTTGTTCTTCTTCATTAAGACTTTGTTCATGTAAAAATTAATCATTAAATTTAATGAAATGTCCTGGAATCATTTTACTTTTGGTTAATTTAATAAGAGGGGGAAATATTTCCAAAGACCTGTCATTAGAAGTGATAAATAAAATTCACGTTTTATAAATATGAAATTTTCTTTCATATATTTATGCAATATCGCCTCTCTCGATCTATCTCTTAGTTATATATATGTAGCCCAGGTGAATAAATTGTTAAGTCGAATTGTGTCCGAAATGAGTAAATTCATAGATAGTAAACTTATATAGAACAAAATTCGACTTTACCAGTTATTCACCGGGGCTACAGATACCTTATTAGTACATTTAACTAAATTATTATGACTATTTTTTTAACACTTCTTCAAAAACGTCATAAAACACGTTCCTCATTTAAATAAACAAGTAAAATAGGCTTGATAGATTCCTTCAAAGTGAATTAGATGACTAACATTATTACCCTGAGACCTGGCTCGGTTTACGTACTTGCTCTATAAGCTTCCTTGATCTGGTTTAACTACGTCGAACTGTCTGAGTCTAGTGCTGATGTGATGAGGAAAGGTTGTAAATATCTTAAGTTTATAGGAGATTTGATGTGCTTGGTACCAGTATTCACTCCACCCCTCAATTATAAACTTACATACTACATCAACGTTTCTTAAGGCATCAAACAAGAAATAGGTTATCGATAAATCTAATCGATATATATTTATCGATAATAATGTACATATATACACATGTATGTACATTAAAAGTTCAACCAATGAACATGCTCCACTTGCCTGGGCTAGCAAACATATAGAATTTTTTAAAATTATGTCTTTCAATAGTGGTATGTATTATTAAGAAATTATTTTCCTAGTAAATATAATAATTACTGACAACACCATTACACAAATTAATACTTATTTCTTTATTTAGAACAAATATAGCACAGGTGTGTATGTAGTATAATTGCCAACTTATTAATAGACAATATGAGGCGTTTCGGTTCAAATCCGGTCACACCCATTTTCAAAAATTTTTCAGGACTGATCAAAAAAGATTCAGTTTTAAAAAATAATCTATTTAACAAATTGGTTTTTCGTTAATTTGCTGATGATTCACTTCAAACAATAATTACTGACTATTTTTATGATCTTCTGTTTTTTTAAATATCATTTAATATCGATATATTGAGTATATCATTGATGTACCTGACTCTGATCAGAAAATATCGATATCTAGTTAGTTTACGGTTGATAAAAAATATATAAATATATTAAACATTTTTCAAACAATATATATTCATAGTTTTGATTTTTCATTCATAACAAGTTTCATTTACATCTTGGAATTTGGCAAACATCCATATTAGTAACATAATTATCACCAGTTAACGATAAATCCCATTCATTGGAAGTGCTAACAAGCCCGTACTCAGAAACGAACAAGCTTCCGAACAAGCTTATTTGGAATCCACCTCCCGCTCCTTTTCCTTTGCTCAGAATTTTGAAAGAGATCAACTTCATCATTGTAAGCCTAGACCGAATCGCGAACGGGTTTAGATCGGGTCAGTTTAAAGTATCTAATGTATTTTAAACAATAACTTTTTATTTGTTTTTAAATAGTTTATTTTTTAATCTATGGCCTCTTTCCAGGATATCAATTGATCTCCAGTCTTCCCCAAAATGTTTTTTTCAATAAACTATCAACATCATCTAATTTTTGGATTAGAAGTGACACTTGGATTTAACCACTTATGATAGGAAATGGAATCTATTGAGATTGATTTTTGAAGGATCTAGATAGTTTTGCAACACATCTAATACATCATTTGGGGCTAATTTGGGAGTTGCAAAATGGGGTAAATCCGTATTATATCATTTTTAATTTTTTTAAATGTTTTTTTCAGACAGTTAGCGTCCTCTAACATGCTAAAGCCGATATAATTTTTCGTTCATAGTTTGGGCTGAGATGGGTATCAATCGTTGTCTTCTTTTTACAATTGACTTTACATTTATTGTTGTACTCAATATATTATTATATTGTGTTCGATTTATTATTTTATTGTTTAATCATGGATAAACACAAAAGCACCTAGAAAAAAGTTTAGGAATGAAACGAATTGGAAGTGGAATTTGTCATAACATCAAAGTTTTGCACAATCTTCATTTACCATTTTTTGTTCGTTTTCACGTTTTCCAATCTAGTTTATTAAAATTGAACTATAGATATTCTGCTCCTGGATCTTGTGTCCGGATACTGGAACGTAAACACATTAAGAAAATGCAATTAAAAATGCACCATCGTTGGGCATCGTGACATAAGATTTTTCTTTAACATGTTCTTATCTACTACTTTCAAGGTTTGAACCCATTTACGATCTGTTAATTTTGCTTCAACGAATTTACATTTTAATATCTGTTTCTTAATAATATCGTTAATTTTTTTCTTTTTAGCTCATGCAAGATGTTTTTATTATAAAGAATACCGAAACTACAAAAGTTAAAAGATTTAGACCAACAAAATTTGTGAAACCGCCTCGTCAAAACTCATTCAAATTTTTCATTTATAGTATAGTTATGAAAAATAAAATTCAAATTTGAAAATTTTACAAGTATTTTAAAGAAATTTAGCATGTCGGGAAGAATTCCCGTGGAAAACAAGGGCGGAGATAGATTTTCGCAAAACTTTGATAACAAAATAACTAATGTAATCAACTTTATCAAGATATTAAAGGCTATTGAAAACCATTACTGTAGGGCGAAGACAGAACGCATTTATCTTTCCTCGGACTTAAACATTCTTAAAATGTGGAGAATGTATGAGTCTGAGACAAAAAAATTAAACATGCCTGACCTAAGTGTTTGCAGTAAATATAGATGTTTTTAACAAAAATTGTAATATTGGCTTCGGGTCTCTTCAAACAAATGCGTGTTCAACGTACATTTGCTTAAAATAAAATATTCAAAGATGATCAATTCATGACATTTCATTGAGAAAAAAACTAAAGACAGAGCTAACCGTGCATAAGCTAAAAGCAAAACAATTTTACTCCTTGTTGAAACAAAATATTGAAAACAGTATTTCTGTGTATTTGGATTGGCAAAAGAATCATGTTCTGCTCCGTCTCGCGGACCAATCCGCATATTACAAGGCAAATTTGCATGTACAATTTTACGATTGATGTTAACAAAAAAAAGTTTATTATTGGGATGGAACCGAACAAAACAAGGGGTCCAACCAAATCGCTTCCGCGGCGTATGACTGCCTTACAAACTTCATTGTATTATCAGACATCGCGAAGATAAGAATCTTTTGTGATGGATGTGGAGGACAGAATATAAATATGACTTTTTTTGGAACGCTAATGGAAAAACAAAACAAAAAACCTGAACCACCTGTGTCCTAGGCTTAACCGCCAGATTTTTTCTCTTATTTTGGGTACCCAATTTTGATAATACTTTATAGAGGCTGGGTGAGCCCCAGAAGGGTCCTAGATCCTATATGATCCATCTCCCGCTGCAAACAGACTAAATAAAAATCATGGTCTGCAGTGGGATTTCAACCAGGATTTCCGGCATGGCAACTAAGTGCTCTACCACTGAGCCACTCCGCTCCCGAGAATGCTAAAGTTTTGTTTTTTAAAAACGGCCCCAACGTCGGTAACTCAAATTGACTTAATTTTTCCAGTTTTTGGTCACTTATTTCTCCCATCGGATAGGGTATTTGGCCAAATTGAAAAGGACATAAAAAAAAGGGGGTATAATGATAAAGCCATTGGAGTATGTGGAAATTTTTTAAGTCCGTGGGAATCCAGGGAATGCTGGAAAGGTGATGGACGGGAAAAAAACCTTACACAAAATTATTAAACCACTTGCACAGTGGCATTTCAAGTTTATGGAAAATGTTAGAAAAAATTCAATTTATTTAAGAGAAAATAAATCAACTTTGATTTCTGTTACTTATTTTTTTCCATAAAGTTTGTTTTGAGTGATTTTTCCTAGTCTATTGACTTTTTTAAATTTTCTCCTGCACATTGGGATAAATCCAATTTATTTAAATTGCTTAAAAATTTGGAAATTTGAAAATCTGAACAATATTTTACAGATTTGTTTGTGATGTTGTTTGAAAACTTTTTATTTAAAAATAATTGTCTCCATATCACAATGGTCATGGATAATGATCATAAATAATCACCTGAATTTTGTATATTTTTGTATTTCCTGAAAAAAATTTTAATTCGGATTTACCCCCTTTTACATCTTCACGCCTCATTTCTGATAATAAAAACTTATTAAAAAATATATATATTTTGGAAAAATGGATGTACCCGATTTTCAAACCAAACGCCTCATATGATACATAGCCTACTGATATGTTGACAGTAGAAACAAATATATCCATGTGTACAAAAATTTAATATTAGTGGACTAAAGACAAAGCCCCTTAGTGACCGGAAGGCAGTAATCCGTGGGGGGACTTGGATAGATGGGATTAGAGTCGGAATTGACACAGGGAAGGGCCGAGTTCCTTAATTTTCCCCCAACAGTGATTGATGCTAGCCGATCCGAGAGCCTAGTTGAGCCTCTTTTCCACCAGGTGCCGCTCCTAAAATATCTAATGTACTTAAGCCCAGACACTTTTCAGGCATTTCAAGTTCTGTTTGGACTAACAAGCTTGTTTACTCATTAATTTCCCCCTCATCGATTGATTTTCTTTACTCTCACTATCTGCAGAAAGAGTCCATTAACTCTCTACTGAAAAGAAAACTGGAACCACTACAGCCCGTGAAGGTTCATTACATGGTAGAGATTGTAACTGTTTCTTGGACAACATTTGTGCAGGGAAGTGATTTGTCCTAGATAACGCTCAAACGCCAGGTTTTTGCACCCTATAGAGGCTGGGTGAGCCCCAGAAGGGTCCTAGATTCCATGGGATCCACCTCTGGCTGATAATAGATTAAATAAAAAGTTGCCAACAGCGGGATTTGAACCCAGGACCTTCGACATGGGAACTAAGCGCTTTACCACTAAGCCACTCCACCCCCTTGGAGAACTCTCTACTGTTCTAGTCAATTCTACTAAGAGCAACAGGAGTTTTTTTTTTATAAATTATTATTTTTTAAAATAACAAAGTAATTTTTACTATTCTGGTGAGTAGTATTGGAACAGTTCATAATAAGATTAAAGTAAACTTTAATAGACTTAAGACATATTTCTAATCTATATATTCCATACGGCAGGTATCCATGACAACCACTAAAAACTCCTGGCCAGAAGCTTTCCAGCAATTGTTAGGTTTTCTTCAGTTTCTTATAACCTTATCACTGTATGTTTAAGTTCAAATGGTAAAATCATTACCAATGTAATATACAGTTCAAAATGCCGACTATTTTTTTAAATTTATAATACAAGGCGTAGAATTTTTGTTTTCATATGAACGATAAGAAGGAAATATTAAGAAAATATTTCTTTATCACACACTCACAGTCTGGTGTTACAGTCGTTCAAGGCTTGTTCTACTCCACCTCAATTTTTTATATTAATTTAAAAATAAATTAAATATTTGATAAAAGATGTAATTTAATTTATTAGTTAGTACTGTTATTTATTTATTATTAGTAGTTTTTTCACTGATTGAGTGGTTCCGAATTGATTCTTCTTCATTTGATTTACATAAGAATAATATTATTGAAAAATATTTGTATTTTTTTGTTATTTGCTGAACATACACCTTTTATATGATTGATTTAGCACCTAGGTCTAGAACAAGCTACCTTCAAATTCATAAAGGCTATTAGTAATATTTTTTTTAATAGTTATTATGATAATCCAAATAACAAAAATGAGTTGTGGTGGGAGATGGTGTTCAATGGCGTAATACCCATTGATCATCAACGATTTAGAATAGGGAGCATTCTTGAAAGAATATTAATTTCTTACATTCTCCAAAGGAATGTAAGAAATTAACCGGTCAACGTTTCATCAATTCAGGCATGCTCAGGACATCTGCCAAAAGAAAAGAAGACAAAGTGCAGTTTAGAAATTAGTAATATAATTTATTTAGGGTGAAAACGCGATACAAGTTCATTCAATGTATTTCGATAAATTCATATTTCATGTATTGAATTGTAATTATGGTATAGATTTCCGTTAATTAAGTGTTACAATTAACCATCGATGCTGGTATCGAGAGCGGGCATAGATACTCCGAGATTCTAGACACCCCAGGCGGCTAGATACAGATACAGATACCAGAAATCGGCGGGTACACACACAGAGTGGGGGTGGAACCAGTTCAGTCGGTCGCCGGAGCTGCAGGGACACACAGCAACTTCTTCGGCACTCAGATCGCTCGCTACTCAGGTACTTGGGCTTATAGATGTTAACCAATTATCAATTATGTATATTAGTTGGTAATTAAATATATTAGGTCAAATAATTCTACATGTGAAGGTGAAAAATCTAATAAATAAACAAGCAAAGTATAATGATTTACATAAAGATAAATACTATCTTGGGGCAAAGACGTACTTTATAAATTACAATACTTTTTTCTATACTTCCTTACGTTCAAGGTTAAAAAATAATGACCCGGCCCTTAAATTATAATAACAAACTATATACTTTATAATATTATTATTTATAATTATTTTGAATGGATCATATTAAATACAAATTTTACCACACCGAACTTCCTTTTATTTCTTTTTTTTGTTTTCTTAATTTTTTTCTTTCGTAATTTTATATGTGAAGTTGGAAAATCTAAAAAAAAAAAACAATAACTAAGCAAAAGATAATGATTAAAATAAATAAAAGTATTAACTTGGAGCAATTAAAATTTTTTTTTTTGGACTTCCTTACATTAAAGGTTTAAAAGCTATAAAACAGTCCTTCAGCTACATAAACAAACTATATATAATTGTTTATAACAATTTTGAATGGATCACATTTAAATAAACATTTTCAGTACACTGTTCTTCTTTTTTTTTTTTCCTTAAAAATCAAAATACAATTTAAAATATGAATTAAAATAAAGATAAAAACTATCTTTGGACAATTTTGAATTTAATAAATTACAATACTTTTTGTACTTGCTTACACTCAAGGTTTAAAATTAATATACCAGACCTTAAATTAAATAAACGAACTATTTTTTAAATATAGTATTATGATAACTTATAATTATTTTGAAAGGATCAAACATAAATATACATTTTTATCACATCGATATACCTTTTTTTTTGTTTCCTTTATTTTATTTCATTTATAATTCTACAAGCGAAGGTGAAAAATCCAAAAAAAAAAGAACAATAAACAAGCAAAATATTATGATTAAAATACAGATAACTATGACCAAACTCATAAAGTACAATACTATTTATACTTCGTTACTTTCAAGGTTTAACAGCACTAGCGTTATGTAATCTAGATCAGTTCTTACTTTGTTCAACTAAACATTTTATATAGTTTAAATATATAAAATTATTAATTATTTTAAATATGTCACATTTAAGCACACATTTTTATGATATTGATAATTCTTCTTTTTTTTTTTTGTTTCCTTCATTATACTTTATTCGTATAGGTCAGGGGACTTTATAAACGAATTCAGAATAAATTAATGAATTGAAAAGTTTCCCCTTCGCTAATACTATTCCTTCAATTTCCAATTAACTTCATGAAATTAATGAATTTAATTATCCTCTCTCCTCTTTCAATGGTTAAGTTATTTCTCCGTTTTTGCATCTGCCAAAAATATCGTATTGAAGGTTTATTTTTTTTTATTTCGGAGTAATTTTTTTTTTTCATGCTTATTTATTTTTTTATCGGTAATTATAATATAAATATATAGTATTTCAGTAAAAAAATTTGAAAGGAAATTATAAAATTTGAAGTACCTATAATAAAATATTAAAAGAAATCATGGAAAATGGCAATAAAGATCATTGTTAGATTAGTCGTTTTCCTACCTTTAGGCTATTTTCAACGTCACAAAAATCCAATAAATTCACTGGCAATGGTTACTATTTTTTCAATAATAGTAATTATTTGATTGAGTAAAAATTTTGATATTATGATAAGCTGTAGTTTAATACTATTGAATTATTCTTATGAAGTTAAATCTTTTTACTAGTTTTTGAATTAATAAACAAACAGTATGAAAAAAAATAAGTAATTTACGACAAGAATCCCTTGATTTTCTTTTAGGAATTGCATTTCGTATTTCATTTTTTTGTATGAAAATCAAATTTTTTAGAACTTTTCCTGACATAAAACTGTCATAGATACATATAAAAACTAATACAATTTTATAATACAGTAATATTTTTTATTTATTTACAGAATACTTATGACTTACAAATTGAGGAAAATGTATTATTACATGATGAAAAGGTAAATTAATATTAAAATGTTTACGTAGAGATCTATTTTTATTCTTCGTTCGTTATAAATCTTTCGCATTCAGTCTAGATAAAAGTACAGGCAAGAAACCTAATTTTCTTTTTATAAATAAATAAGTCGAATCAAGTACTGACTGATCCATTTAATTTATGTCTTAAAGACTCCTTCGCCTGAAACATTATTTTCAAGAGTTTTATCTCCTGATCAAAAGTAAGATAAAAAATAATAAAGAATTAAAATGAAAAACATGTTTTAGGCAACTCTAATATTTTCTTAATGTGAAACGGATCTTAAGAGATACAAATTTTAAAAAATAACCGGACATTTCTTTTTAAATTTTGTATATTTTCAAGAAGCCAAAGAGAAATTTTCAAATTAAAAAGGAAAACATGTGCAAATATTTTGGCTAGTGATTAGGAGTATAAAAATGTTTATTGCTACGAAAAAATTTTGAGATATATATCAATCCAAAAACCTATTTTAAAGTTGATTCATCGCTCGAAATGATTTAATAAAAAAGTAGTTGAAAATGCTGCATTATGAAAAATGATAGTGAGTGAGTTATCTGTTGCGCCTGATGAATGGCTTTCGATTTCCTTTCTCTCCATCAAAACCTTTTTTCTCAGATCTTTTTTTTTAAACTTAATTATGATCTTTAAATAGTTCACAACAAATTAAAAAATAATCCTTCAGAAATATAAATAATACTTTTGTAATGATTGAAATCAACTGCGTAAAAATGAATAGGGATCCCACCAATTTTGTTGTAATTACTTTGTCTAGAATTTTAATATTATTTTTATTATAAAAACATTAATATTTATTAAAAATTATATTACAAGTAATATTGTAAAATGTAAAAATGTCCATAATAATATAAATGCTAGGTAAAGTATACACTACAAAAATAGCAACTCTCGTATTCATTTTGGCGCAGTATACTCGAAAAGAATAATTCATTAATTATCACATTTTAGTAGCTAAATGAAATAAGTTTTTTTTCTAATGTTTTGTTTTATATCATTTTTATAGTACAAATCACCTGTTTATATGTTCTAAAACCTTTTCTATTTCATTTTTAATTTATTGGTAACTCAACCTTTAAATAATCATTATTCTTAAAACTAATTTTAAGACTTCACATATAAATCTTCAGTGAGGGTATTGTAGATTACCCTTGGTATGATAATAGTTAACAAACACAACATATACATACATATATACATATATACATATATATATATATATATATATATATATATATATATATATATATATATATAAAATTAACCATAGTACTTTTCTTTATTTTTTTTTATTTAGTGATATTGAACAGTTCTAGTAAAGCTATTTGGTAATTATGTTGTTCTGATTTATAAGTAAATACATCTATCATGTCATTGAATTTATATATTATTAAATTCAAGGATGTCATTTTTAGCAAATAAATTGGATGAATATCCCCAAAATTCACCGAGAAAGAAACATCTTATAGAGTATTACATCCTCAAAAATATCCTATTACTGTTGGCTTTAGCCACAAATAGCCTTAGGGCAATGAAGCCTATTGTACGAGATCATTTTTCGGACTTATCATTCTTCAATTCTATTGCAGTATACTCGAAATAACACTAAGTCGAAACCATATTTCAAATGGACAATAGTGGAGTTTCTTTCTGAATTCTACAGTAAAAATAAAATATGTGCATGGTTTATTTTCATCTAATAAAACATAAACAATCTCATGTTTCTCTAAGTTTTAAACTGACTCATTTATATACATTTATTTGTAACATAAATGTGAGCTACCACACAAATTGATATTTATATTTAGTGTGAAAGATATAGGAGGGTGAGAGGGTTAAGGAGAGAGAATCGTTCGAATGAAAAATTAATAAAGAATTTAAATAATAATAATGATAAACGTAAAAAAAAGTAAGTAATTATGTATGTGTATGGATGTAGAGTTTGTAATGATGAAACCTTTATTTATTAACAGTATTTATATCTATTATTTATAAGTCGTACTCAACGTCTTCTTAAGTTGTAATCAACGTCTTCTTAAGTTGTACTCAACGTCTTCTTAAGTTGTACTCAACGTCTTCTTAATTCAGCATTTACCAAGTCAAATTAAACTGAATCCAATTCAAATGAAATCTTTAATCAGAAAAAAACATCAACATTTTCCATTTCAAATAAGCCTTCTTTGATAATTCGAAAAGTAAATATTGTTTAATCAATGAAGTTTTACCTTTATTTTAATTATAATATATAATTTACTTATTTTGATTACATTTTAATTGTGTTTTTAAAACACTCTACCACATTTTCATGTGGTTTTTATATAGAATTATTTAATTTTATCGGATTCCCTCGTGATTAAGGTTTGATTGTAGTTGTTTTGATGGAGCCAATAATTTTAAATTCACTCACTCAGGTGTCGATTTAATTCAAACTTTTCGAATATCATGGATATCGATTACCCAGTATGAAAATATTACTAAAATGAAAATTAAAATTGTTTTTAAATTATTGGTTTGCTTTAACTTTCCTGATATACGCAGAGCTTCGATTATTTGAATGTAAAATTATCTGTAGTGGCATCACAGAATAGATTTTGCATAAAACAGTTTGATGTGTATATCAACACTATGTTACTAGAAACTGTTAAACAAATTAGTACATTTTTGTTCAAATACACTGATTGTTTGACTTTTTTTTTTTATTGAATTTCAATTATCCCACCATTTGATTATCCGAACCACACCGAATACACTAGTTCGGATAGCCTACGAACTACTGTTTGATTTTTCTGCCCTTTAATTCAAAAGCGCTTTTTTGAAAATATCATAGACCTTATCGACACGAATTAGTGTAACGGTTTAACATATAATTTTTCATCTTCTTATATAGTAAATTTTATTTTTTATAATTTATAGATGAATCAGAAAAATACAAGACATTTTTTCTGAAAATTTTATTTTATTTTTCTGTATAGTCTCCTTGTAAATCTACACACTTCTCCCAGCGATCCTCCCATCTCTGTAACCCGTCCAAAAAGTACCCGGTGTTTTTCTCTGCAAAATAATTGTTCACGAAGGTGATTGCATCTTCATTTGACGAAAACCTCTGTCCTCCGAGCACAATTTTTAGATGAGGGAACAAAAAGAAGTAGCTTGGGGCTAGATCCGGTGAGTAAGGCGGTCTTGGTGAAACATGATTTTCTTTTTCTGAAGATAATCGATTAAAATAACTTCATGACTATCCAAAAAAACAGTCGCCATCACTTTCCCAGCTAAGAAAACAATTTTTGCTTTTTTTGGAGCCGGTCCCCCCTTTGCAGTCCACTGTTTGGATTTTTGTTTCAGGCGTATAATGGTGTATCCAAGTTTCATCTACAGTAATTAATCAGCGCGAAAACTCGGATTCATTGGAAACGTTCATGCGGCACTAAACGTGCAGACAGCTTTCTCATATCTAAATGTTGATTTAATATGTAACAAACACGTTCTTTTGACATGTTCATAACCTCTGCTATCTCTCTCACGTTTATTCGACGGTCATCTAGCACCATTTGGTGAACTGTAGCAATTTTCGGCAGAAACTTTTCGACCACCCTCGTACTTAGACCCTTTATTTGGTGTAGTGGCAAATTTTTTTTTTTACTAATAACAGAAAATTGAACATGCACGATTGAAAATACCATAACAAATTTGGAATTTATGTATTTACAAAGCTGATAATAGACATTCCAGAGGTTTATTGTTATTCATTCTGCAGACAGAAAATCAATTAATTTAATAGAAATATTTCTTCGGTCTAAGCTTTGCCAACTTCGTTCTCTCGTTTATTTTTCGCACTGTTATTTGTTCTTTTTTTGTTCATTTTCAAAATTACTAATTAATTATTCGTTTAAAAAAACTGTGTTGGAAAATAATTCCGTTTGAAATGTTTTCCAGCAAATTAGTGTTCTTTTAAGTTACTGAACATTCATATTTTTAATTCTATCTTGTTGGCCCGTTCTGACTTTTTTTTTGGATCATTATGAATTATTAAAAACGGAGTTACTATAATATTCAGCACATACGAGACAGATAATTGAACCTAACCTCTTTATTAAATCCCCCCCAAAACAAGAAATTAATGAAATGTACTTAGAAACCATTAAAAAGTAAATATTTTAGGTTTATAAAATATGATGATACATTCTTTACTTTTATTTTTTTTATTGATTATGTGAAAAATATTTCGACTGTGAATTCGATAAAAATAGTCACTGAGTCATTCCAGAACGAAACAAAACTACTTTTTCTTATTTACTACTAAAACACCAACAATGATCTTTAAACTGTATACAGTTTCAGGAAAAGCTCCATCTAATTTTTTATTACGAACTGGTTGAATAATAAAAAATAAATTCACCAAAGGTCATCTTATAAAATGTTATTAACATTAAAGAAACAGCAATAAAACACGTTTATATAAGCGATTAAATATCCCATGTAATTAAAGCCAATTATGATCTATGAAATGAATATAATAAATTTAAATGTTTATTTAAATTTCCATGTATTTTTAATCCTATTTATTCCCAGACAATATAAATTTAAATAAATAAATTGTTCTATAATTTTTAAGCTTGAAAATTTTATTATCTCACTATAACTTAAGAAACTTAATATATTTTCACATCTATTTTTCAAATATAAATTGGTAAAAAATTAGCTTTAAAATGAAATAAACAAAAGTGAACCTAACAAAATGCTTGTTGCTGGAATATAGCATTAATAAATTTCTCAGCTAACGGAGGCTAATGTACTGAAAAAAATAATTAAAAAAAATAAAATGAATAAACAAATTGTTTAATTACTTTTCATTTAGTTTTTCTTAATTAGTATTATAAGTCTATATGTCGGCTGTGAAATTTTTTCTTAATTTAATAATTTGAAATGAGAATTCCTTTTTCTACATTACCATACTATAATGTAAAGGCAATCTAAAATAAGGCGACTTAGATGATAGAGAACAGTAACAAATTTTACATTTAACAAACATTGCATCGTTTTAAAGAAAAAAATTAGTTTCACAAAATTAAATAACACCACGGGAATATGACGAGGATTATAACAGGTATAATAGCATTTTAAAGAGTTAAGAGTGTGGCGTGACAGACAAATTTTGTATTACAATCCAAATTCTACGTGTCTTGGAACGTGAATAGAAAAAGTTTGAGGTAGGATTAACAACTATTTTTTTGCTAAATTCCATAGCTTTCAAAAAATAATTTACCAATAAAGAACATGATTTTAATCATTTGATGCCTTGTGCAGGTTACTATTTCGGCGAATAACTCCGTTTCCTTTAAAAATGATAACAAAAACTGATGCCCCAAGAAAGGCTTCAGTGTAGCAGATTAGAAGATTAAGAGTCGGGATAACTGTTTTCAACCACAAAAATATCAAGTAAATGTATCAGATACAGAAAAGTATCCGTATCACTTGTATTCAGATACAGGAAAATCCATTATCTTCTCATGACTAGTAAGAACTGCTTTTTTATGAGAATCGAGGAAAAAGAGGCTATTTTCTAATTTCAAGAGGCTAATTTCATTCACACTCACACACAAACATACCCGACAATAGAACAAGTATGTAGTCAACAATTCATAGCGATCAACTTAGCATTACTGCCTTGTAACGGTATGCGATAGATAGGCTATGTGATAGACTATAATAATTTATTTTTATTTTGAAGAGAAATAAAATTTCTATAAAATTAGCCTTGGCCGGGGATTCGGTCGTCGGCCTCTCCGTGGCACCGCTCTTACCATTTGAGCTACCAGGGGTCGCCTCTCAGCCAGGACAAATCCGTTCTCTTCACCGATCCCATATCCTCGTGTTTTTGCAATTTTGCGATGTATAAACGATGAAGAATGTTCATTGAACATTACTTTAATTGGGATCTTGTTGATTTACGTCAATATATTATTTATAATTTTTTAATAATTGTTTATTTTTTAAATATTTTTATTTTGATAGTAAATGGTTTGCCCTGGCCGGGATGCCATGGGAGGGGGGCGTCTGCCACGGAGAGGCGGACGATTCACGTTCAAATCCCGGCCAGGGCAAATCTTTACTCTTCAAAATAAAAATATTTAAAAATTAAAATAATAAAAAATTATAAATATAAGAATTTAAAGTCGACGATAACCTACTAAACGTTTATTAATGACTTGTGGTTTTTTAGTAACATCAACCACAAGATGTTAGCTTATATTCATTTAAGGAGATATTTTTTGTATGAAAATTTCAATTACTTTATATAAATATGGGAGAGGAGTGGCTGGTTCAAATCTCGCTGCAGGCAGTTACTTTTATTTAGTCTTTTTGCGACGGGAGATAGATCATATGGGATCTAGGAACCTCTTGGGGCTCACCCAGCCTCTATAAAATATTATAAAAATAGGGTACCCAAAATAAGGGGGAAAACCTGGCGGTTGAGCGCGACCTGAGACAAGTCGACTCCTTGCAGAACCGTTGTCCATGAAATGGATTTGTGTTCAAATCCAGCTGTGACCGATAAATTAATTAAATCTGCTAACGGTTACGGAGACACCTTGTGGGTCTCGCCCAGTATTTTTAAAGTGAGAATCCTTAATTAGAGAAAACCCTGATAGTTGCGCAAATCACTTCCCTGCACAACTTAGCCATTTTAATTTAGCCTTGTATTTTTTCAGGAAAAATATTGTTGATTTACGGAATAGTTTGCTGACATTACATTTTTCACATTTGTATTCAAAACACTTTCCTAACCTTGCTTTGAACTCAGAAAACGACGATACATCCAATTAAGAAATAATGGCCTTTAATTAATAATTATATTCATTACAATCTTATATTTCAATCAATTTAGTAAATCCAAAAGCTGATTTTTGAATATGTTAGAATAATATATACGCAAAACAAAGCCAGCATCACTATAATCCTTGAAGAGTCTTAGTTTCAGTTCCTGGTGGAGACTGTACCGTTTCTTGTACAAGGGTTGTGCAGGGGGATGATTTATCCTAGATTACCCTTAACCACAAGATTTTACTCCCTAATTAGGGTGATCCCCATAATGGTCCTATACCCCATAAGGTCCATCTCCGGTGCTAGATTAAATAAAATCTATCAGCAGCGGGATTTGAACCTAGTCCATCGGCACGGCAACTCAGCGCTCTAACACTACTGAGCCATTCCGCTCCCTGCATTAAAATATATGTAATTAAGATATCATATGCCTCAGGTTATCGAATAACTCGTATTATTGGAATAGTCCATAATGTTGTTGATCTAGGATTACCGGGGCTTATATCAGGGAGAGTCCCGGGTAAATACTGATAATACCCATATGAAGCGGAAGAAATGAGGAGTTAAGGTTTAACTTGAGCAAAACTAAGTTCCAAGTACATTCGAAAGGTTATACTCGACAATAAAATTTCATTTAGTTCCTTAAACCTTGAGCAGACACATAGCCTATCTCGATAATGCTGAGAGCGGCTCCAAAACTTCCATCCCCGGATGGAAGTATTGGAGTTCATAAAAGTTGGAATCTCGCTGCTCTAGGGAATTACCTCGTCTGAAAGATTTCCGATAGTTTCACCGAGGGAAATAAATTATTGCTCCCGATTTATTTATCCTTCAAGTGGCATCTTTATAACACATTTTTTAGAAATAAAAACCACAAACACACAAAAAATTTTTTTTTATACTTGGTCTAATTTTATTGAGTATGATTTTATTTTATTATGGCTACGTTTTAACCTATGTTTTAGGCCATCTTCGAGGGAGAGGTCAAACTGTAACTCACATACTCACAACCGAGACTTGAGACTATTTATTCCTCTGCCCTGAAGATGGCCTAAAACTTAGGCCGAAACGTAGGCACAATAAAATAAGTCTATCTCAGCTGGACCCTCTGACCATTTTGCTCCATTTTGTGAGTAATATGACAACTAACCGATTTATTTGTTTGATGAACGTCATAATAGTGAAGTTGCTGCTTCTCTTTGATGGGTCTGATTTGACCGATGGGAGAAGTCCCTTTGTATTATTTGATATGATTTTTCAGTAATATTATTGATTGAAATTCAGTAAGTCAATAGTAAAGATTTAGAGAGATATATAGAGGATTGCCATAAAATACATACAGTGCTTAAACTAAAACTTATATGGTAAAACAGAGGTTGCATCGAGAGTTTTTGGTTAGAACCTATATCTTCCTCGCTTTCCCATCTCGGACTACCACCGCCGATCTTCCTTCCAGAAGTCAAACCTAGACTCCTGCTTCCTCGAAGTCTTTTCAGAGTTCCTATGCCAAGAAATATTTTTAATATATAAGCCCCTCTAGGGCTTTGAACTGTTTTCTTGTAACTTTATTGTTTCCGAGTGTACGGGGAAAATAATTTACAATGTATGCGACACCATCCATTATCAACCATCATTTATGGGTGAGCCATGAAATAACAATTATAATAACATATAATGATTATCAAAGCAAAAAATATATATCATATATGTAAAAAATATTGCTATACACATGTAGATCATATAAACCGTAATAAGTAAAAATCAATAAAGAATGTAAAGTAAAGTATGAAAAGTCAAAAGTAAGAGATATGTAAATAAATAACATATAAATAAAAATTATTGCTATAAAAGTAAATAAGAAATAAGGAAGCTTGTGATGTTGGGAAGTTATTGAGATGGAGATCAATAATGTTTAACTGACAAGGGGCTATATTTGAAAATGAACAGATCACGGAACATTCCTGGTGCTTGGTTATTAAATAATGTTTTTAATATATTTATCTTAAGGGCAAATTATATTACATTGTTTTGGGAATATTACATTACATTATATCCATTGTACTATAAGAATATACATCTTATTTTGGTAAATACGAGTTTTCTTTTGAGATGAGTAAAAAATCAAATGAATACTCGTGCTTAAACTTCGGATCCATTAAAAAAACTAAGTGCAACCATTTATTCATTTTTAAAACATTTTTTTTTAAGGTCTAATATGATAGAAGTAATAAAAATAAATGTTATTCAAAGGGCGCATTAATGACCCCGAAGTAGCCCTTAGTAGTGAGCTAGAGCCCTGGCAGCGCTTACCTGTTGCCTCTCTTGAATAGTCTACGAACTCTAAGAGCTTCTGCCGATAATACTCTATCACACAAAATAGATAATTTCCTAATAGAGATCCTCGACTGGAAACTTGCCCAACATCTTGCCCGTTCATAGTTCTTCCTGCATAATGGCTCCTATAACGGGTTTAGGATGTCTTTGAGCTACTTGAGTGCTTATTATGGAATGGAAAACAGCAAGATATGAGTTAGCTTTTTTTTTTTCAATTATATTCTGCCCTAGTTAACTATTATTCTCTTATAGTCCAGGATCCATGGTCCATTTTTTCACTTGATTAGTATCGACATATTTTATCCTTGCTACCTCTTTTAGCTACCACAATCGAGAATTTCCGCACAGGAAATTGTTGGGCGTCTCATTGAAACGAAGCTATTCGCGAAGATTCAGCTTGATACTAATCAAGGGCAAAAATGGACGATGGATCCTGGACTATTATTATTATTATATCAGTATTTAACAGTATGAGATAATTAAATTATTTCAACATTACAATCCAGGCAGGTTCTCAAGGTTCAGTGCATGATATAGCCGAGGACAACAGTTGCGAAAGGAGGCGATTTGTACGAGATCACCCGCAACAGCCAGGCTTTCCCCCATCAAAGGAACCAACTTTATAGAAGTTGGGATCCCAAGAATCTAAATCCCAAAGAATCTATAAGAGGCTGTTAACAGATAAATAAATAAATAATTTATCTGTAAGAGCCGGTATTGAACCCCGCTAACTTGAGCCCTTTCGGCACAGAAGTTCGACGCTCTAGACACTGAGCTACTCCGATCCCTTTATTTTAAAAATAATTTAATTTAAATTCAACAGAGTGTAAGAAACATTATTATGCAATAACATTAACAGCTGTACAATTATTCCTTCTTGAAACAACTATATTCTTTACTCTAGGGAGGTACGACCCAAGATTATGAACAAATCATAAAAAAATTTCTGATCATACATTGTATGTGGTCTTCCTCTTCATCGCTGGTAACCCTTTTTAGTAACCCTATTGACTTCTAATCTGTGATGATTTTCAACTACTTTCTTGATACCTTCTTGGTAGCATGACATGCCAACCCACATATCAGTTTACTTGGTCAACTTGTGTAAACGTATCACTGACATCTCTGCGCAGGCAAAAACCTTGGATCCAGACCAATTTCTCAAGGGTCTTTAACGTCAATGGGAAAGATACTTGTGAATCCATAAACAGTAGTTTTTTGGACCGATCTACCAATGTCCTTTCCATCGACTTATACTTAGTGATCTGCGTGGATAAGGGAGAAGTAATGAAGGAGTAGCAAAACAGTGGAGTTATGAAAACGATTTGTCGAGGGAGGTTTAATCCCCCATGATGTTTTATAATTTTTTTTTTTGTAAGCAAGTTTCATGAGCAAAGAAATATAATGGGTTCTGCTATAATTCATCAAACCTTAAGAAACAGTGACATTAATTTTATATCGCACAATTCGGGTTGGAATCTCTTTCTAGTTTGGATTGTTGTTGTTTATGGGGCAGGATTTATTTTTAGAAATTACGATCGTGATACAAGACGTTCAGGATACAAAGCGGATAACTCTAAAGTTTAAAAATTGACCTTTTCACATTTTTCAATGGCTTAGTCAATCAATTTAGTCTAACCATATTATAGCCATTTTCTCATAACTTTCGTCTGGATCTGAATCTGAAGATTCGATATTATAAAGCATCGCTTAACGAATCTACCTGTACCCCTACAACACATGAACTGATATGTAGCTCAGTGTATGGTAGAGACTGTACTGCTTCAAGGTGATTTGTTCTAAACCACGCCCCCCCTTATTTTTGAAACGCACTTTATAGAGGCTGGGTAAGCCCCAGGAGGGTCCTAGATCCCATATGATCCATCTCCAGCTGCTAACAGATTAAATAAAAGGCTTGCCTGCAGTGCGATTAGAACCAGGATTTTCGGCATGGCAATTCAGTGCTCTACCACTGAGACACTTCGCTCCGCTTAACGAATCTAGCTAAATAGATAAATTATACTTATGCCATTTGAAACATATTGTATTGGAGATATTCTTATACAAATCTTCTCTAAGAGATGAAGAAACCTCCCATCGAAGGCACGTCTATCGTGATTCATTTCTCTATAGTTGATCAATGCTCCAGAGACTTTTCAGTCTCCTTGTTATACAGAGAAAAATGTGAAAAGTCAATTTTTTAAAATTTAAAGCTGTCTGCTTTTGATCCTGAAAGCAAAGTCCTAATCTCCAAAAATAAATTCTTAACTCATATATAGACAACTTCTGATATTTTTTACAGCCAGGAAACACTCTAAACTATATACAGACATTCCAGGGGTTCAGCCCCTTATATAAATATCTTTAATACATTTCCTAAAGGAACGACTTTCTGCAGACACATATATTTTATTCCCAGCATGAGCTTTGATCGAAAGTTGAGAAAAAAAAACTACTAAAGAAATAAGCACGGGGGTGCACCCCCCCCCCCCCCAGAGGGAGCCTCAAGAAAAAGCGTGGGAGCAGTCGGGGAATTTTTTTGGCGCGATGAAGAAAGGCTGAAGAGACTCTTTATGCTAACCAGCTCGGCTTTTTGTAGTCCCTTGTCCTCCAGTCGTTTATCACCCTCGATGTCTTAATGGATAAATCGATGGAGCTCTTTCATGGCCCTCTTGTCCCGCGTCCTTCTTGTCAGCCCCGCTTCTTAATATAATTGGCTTGTAAAGCTCTTAGGAAATAGTTAGTTGTTTTTTTTAAGTGAAAACTTCTTAAGTCGCGTTTAGAGACTTTTGGTAGAGGAAAAACTGTTGGGTTCACATCACTGTCATGCTCGTTATGTATTGTGCCAGACTGGCGACGCCTTGTGACCTGTGTATGAGTGATACGAGTAGTTTTAATCAACTTTAGTTTGAAATTTGGAATTCGAACGATACAATTCATTATAATAATAATTTAAAATATCGATAATGAGTTGAGCGTTTACCCTAAAGTTTTTTATTTGTAATAGTTAAATGTCTTGTCTTATGGAATGATTATAATACAAATGATCTATGTATTGTTAAAATTCGTGATGATAACAATCTTGAAAAATGATAATAATCTTCTGATTTTTTCGTTTTTCATGGCAATACAACGCATGAATGAGCCTACGCCCACCTCCCTGTCCAGTGCTGCGGCCTTCTAGTTCCGGAAAAATACAAAATTAAAATACAAGGAATAAATATTATAAGTGTATAAAGTCTCGAAAAGTCGCCAAAAAATCGTTTAACAACCATTTACTGAATTTTAAGAAGTGATTGTCACACACATATAAGCATTTTTTAATTTATATCAAAGGACACTACAAGGACACTAACGCAATAAATAATTACGCAATAAAAAAATACGCAAATAAATTACTGGCCCTAGAAATGAATTTCTGAATAAGAAATTATCTTATATCCAGGTTCCAAAAGGTCCCAAATGAGCTTATGTCTAATGAGGAGAGAAGAAATGAACAAATGTGGGTGCTAAACTCAACATTCACAATGATATTAGTGATAGAAGTTTGTAGTGTTATGGGCACATCATGAGAAAGAATAAGATGAACACCTTTGAGTCCTTAAACACCCCCCTGACAAGAGAAGATGTGAAAGCGGATGTTAGAAGAAATCAGAGAAGAAATCGCAGCTAGAGATCTGACACATGAGGATTGTTTGGGTAGAAGGTATTGGAAGGAAGGTGTACTAGGGACCGGGATGTGAGAAAATTGCAAACTTCGATAATAATAAAATCACAAAGAATTTGTTTCTCAAAAGGGTCAAAACAAACATTTTTTTAATAATAATTAACCATTGGACCACATTGCATATATTACGAAACAGTTCCCTGTCCAATTAATTTATGTAAACCTTTAAAGGAGTTATAATATACATGGATGAATATTTATTATATTTTTGCAGTGAACATCTCTTAAGGTGCACCCTCCCAGAAACTTGGGATAATGAATAATTTTATTAATTTACAGACGAAAAGTTTATAAATGAGAGATATTGGGATAAATATAGGATGCAAACCTCAATACGGAAAGCCTAATGCGGAAAGATTTTTTTCTCCATCAAGACTTTTCATTTCTCCATAATGTAAAAAAACTCATACAATATGTATACGACCTAAAAGGTAAAATAAATGTTCAGAAATAACCTTTACCATCCCTAGTGATAATTCATATACGTCAATTATCCTACCAGTGAATAACCAATTCCAGCAACGAAATTAGCCATGTGGCAGTTGGAGGAGCTTGCAGTAATCCGTTTAGGGAGGCCTAGTCAACTTTTACTCTCCGCTGAATGTTAAACGATTCCCTGAGAGTTATCAAGAAGAAGTTACTGAGTTTGCTCGTTGTTGAAGAGGAATTATGTGGTAAACTTATGGCTTGGATTGTAAGGCCATTATATTTCGTTAGCAACCAATATATTCACTTAACGTGCGTTAAGAATTTATTATGCTGTTTTAAGGAGCTACCCTCTCAATCGGGCTCATGATTCAAATTAGATAGTATAGGACAGGGTTAAAAATACATACATAAGTTAATATTTATATATTTAAAAGTGTTTAGGATCAAAAGTGGGTAACCCTAAAACTTCAAAAATTGACTTTTTCCACATCTTTCGCTCGTTTAGTCGAGCAGTTTTACGTTCTCAAAACTGCTCAGTTTCTCAATTTCAGAACTAAAACAATAAGGTGGCCATGTGTCTTGTTAGACAAAATTGCTTGACTAAACTAACGAAAATTTCGGAGTTACCAGCTCTTGATCCCGAACTTATAATTTATTTGGTTTTATTTTTTAATCCAGATAATGATGATATTTGTATAAAACATTGTTCACCTAGAGTTGTAGAAAAAATTATCACCTAATTTTATAATACTATTCACTAATTAAATATGTTAAAATTTAACGATGAGTGATAACAATCAACTGATAAAAATAAATATAATAATAATATAGGAATAAATAATAAATTAATAGGATAAAAAAATAGTATGATTCAGAAAGAATCTATGACACATTGAGGAAAATAAGAGTTAATTTCTATGGACACATCCTCCGAATTATTCCAAGTAGGCTTCAAAAAGAATATCTGAATTCCTTAGAAATAAACATATTTAACCGAAATAGACTAAAAAGGCATATCGGACTCAGGGAGGAGAACTCAGGGTTAGGAAGAATATGCTTAGGGATGGAACTGCCAAGAACATAATCCGAGACAAGAGGATGAGGTTTGGGGTGAGGACAAAGCGGTCGATCAAAATCTCGAATTAGGAATAGGAGATCTGAGAGGATGCAGAAATACTTGACGGAGAGGAAGCCCCGGATCAGGCACTATTGATTGAAACGGGAGTACCCCGAAAATAGAATAATAATAAAGGTAGTCCAGATAATCCAATAAAAGAGGAAAATTATCAGATAATATAAAAATCGTATGAGGGAAGAAAGAACTTTACAGAACAAGATCATCAACCTTATATATTTTTATTCACATAAATGAAACTATGGTTTCTTGTATGTTTTTTTATTGTAAACTAATAAAAAGTAAACGTGACTAACATTTATATAACACACATCAACGTAACATTTATAATATATCAAGATGTAGTATTTGAAGTTTGATAAGTGTCAAAATTCTGGAGAATAACGGTGCCTTAATTCATTTGCTGAGCTGCATCTGGCCGTTGTACCTATCTCTTTCGTGGATTTTTTTTAATTTAGTCTGCGTCGATCCGTCATGAATTCTTCATAAATTCGTGAGATAAAGCTTTATTTAAGGTGAATAAATGTCAACCTTAAGTAATATACATGTAACAAAGAATGTAGATCTTGGAGGTGTAGATTCCTTCGAGTTCCTTTGAAGAATCATGTGAAAAATGCAGTACTCCACAGAATGCATACGAGCCCGAACTCCTACATACAATAAAACGTAGATAGCTGGAATACCTGAGCCGTATTATGATAAATCAAAATAAATATCATCTACTACAAAATATTATTGAAGAGATGATTAACGGTTGAAGACGTCCTAAAAGAAGAAGAATATCTTGACTGGCCGACTTGCCTAAATTGCAATAGGTCACAAACGTTCAACTGTTTCGAATTGCTGTAAATGAAGTCTGAATAGCCATATTGATAGTTAATATTCCTAACAGATTATCTAATTATAGAGGATTATATAATAATAGTATAATAAAGTGTAACAATATCTTAGGTTGAAAAAACGCGTTGTCGTAAACCTCATCTCCATTGTATTCATGCATGCAAGTGTATTTTAATCATGGAGAAGAGATAAGCTTCCTAACCTTTAACCTCATGTGTTTACATTCAACTATCAATAGTCAAGTCTAATTTGGACCCTGGTACTATTTCCAATAGCTTTGTGATTAATGTTGCTATCCACTACCTGTAGGTGTGTTTAGCGCCTTTACAGTCAAATGAACTGGAACACTCACACTTTTAGCCGATAGAGAACATTAAATGGGTAGAAGGTATTTGACCTCTCTTCATTTTGTAACTACCGATGTATTGCAACGACTTTTATCACAAAAAATATATTAAATAAACAATAAAAACCAATTAAAACGAATAATTTGAGGTAGGAAAACTCTAACCTATATTTGGAATAGTGACTCACGTAATGAAATGTGGGAATTCTTAGGAGATAGCAAGCTATGAGAAATAAAAAATGGTTAATATTCCCATAGTAATAATTATCAAATGTTTTTTTTTGATCTATCAATATTAAAAATAACTTATTAGATTATATTTTAATTCTACTGACAGGCAATCTGGTGTTCATTATATGAAACTTTTAACATATCTATTGTATTATATATAATAGCAGAGTATTTATGAAACTCATTAGCTTTTTCTCTTTCACTTCATTACCCTAACAAAGAAGTAATTTTATACAAATTGGTCGTTATTTTATGGAAAAAAATCAGTAACAAATAACAAAATTTTCTATAAAAACTATATTATAGAAAAATTCTAAAAGCCTATATTCTATAATAAATTCTAATTAAAATTGAAAAAAATAAACAGTAAGAGCGTGGTCTACATTCTACCGCAGGAATTGCCCTTGTTCGCTTCATATAAATATTTTTGAACAGTACAACTATTGGTATGTAAGAGTTAATCGATTGTTATATAATAATAATTGCTTTATTGAGAAATAATACACTCTGCCACTATCTTGGGCAATGAGTATTAGAGCTAAAAGAGATCATTCATTCCATATGTACAGAATAAGTAAACCTGAATAACAAAGAGAAAGAAAAAAAAAATATATATATACATATACATAACAATTAATAAAAATAAAATAAAATAATAATAATAAAATAAAATAATAATAATAAAATAAAATAATAATAATTTGGCCACATTCATATCTATATACAATATTTACATACTGCCCCTGGGAACTCCGAATCGAACCCCTACACCCAGAAGTGGGTGCCGAGGCACAATGCCAGGAGATCCCAGCGCCTCTCAGTCAGCCGCGTCACCAGTCTAGCCAGTGGAGACTGAGTGAGGACGCTAGAGCCACACACTCTCAGGCATGAGTGGAGAAGCTGGCCATTGCCAGCACTCCAGATGTATTTTCATAAGAGATCTCTCGGCCACTGCCGCCTCAACCTACGAGGAGGGTTATAAGGATGGTTGGTACTAGATAGGGATTGTGCCAGGGGGTTAGGAAGAAGAGCAAGTTTCTGGTGGAAGGTTGAGAATTTGGATGGGATGAGATCAAGGACATAAGGGATCTTGAGGTCGTGATGTAAGGTCTTGTTTGTAACATAAAAGGGAGCATTGACTATTGTTCTAAGGACTTTGGATTGAAAGGATTGGATACGTTTGATGTTCGAAAATTTAGTAGTTCCCCATAGTTCAATTCCGTAGGTCCACATCGGTTTGAGAATAATCTTGTAAATTAATAGTTTGTTTTCAACGGAAAGTTGTGATGTTCTGTTCAGTAGTCTATATAACTGTCCGTATCTTCTGTTGAGCTCTTGTCTTTTAAGTCGAGTATGTGGGTTCCAGGTAAGTCTTTTGTCTAGTAGGAAACCCAGGTACCGGACTGTGTCGGAACTGGGAAGTGGTATAGAGTTAAAATGAACTTGTGGACAGGATCTGCGACGGAGGGTGAAGGTGACGTGCTTACTTTTGAATTGGTTGACTTTGATACGCCAATTGGCGCACCAATGTTCGATTAAGGAGAGGTGTCGTTTTAGATGGGCAGATGCCAGTTCTGGGTCTGAATGGGTTGATAGTATGGCAGTATCATCGGCAAAGGATGCAAGGAAGGTATCAGGATCTAAAGGTATATCGGCTGTAAACAAGATATAGAGGATAGGACCTAGGACACTTCCTTGAGGTACGCCGGCCTCGATTGGATAACAAGTGGAGAACTCTGGACCACAGCGGACTCTGAAGGAACGGTTAGAGAGATAGGATCTAAGGATTAGATATAAGGATTGGGGTAATTGGGTTTTTAGTTTGAAAAGCAAGCCATCGTGCCATACCCGGTCGAATGCCTGAGCAATGTCCAGAAAGGCACCAGTGCAGTATTGCTTGTTTTCAAGTGCAGAGGATAAATAGTACAACTATTACTTATCAACTATAAATAAAATATGACTGGCCCCCACATTTAGTCTACTTATTTAGATCATATAAGAAAGTCTCACAGTGTTTTATGTATAAGTTTTATCTTTCAATGTCAGAATAAATTCATACCATTCTTACAAGTCGTATACCGTTTGTTAACACCTGAAAACAACTGATTTAGGTTTTTTGTCGTAAGCTTGTAAGGTATATAAAAACATTGGGATATTCCAAACGGCCAGTTTCTAACAGAACCTCTTTTACGTTAAGTGGAACAAGTTTTAAAGGCTGCAAATGTTGTTTTTGTGTCTCTTTGTTAATAATTACGATCAATAATTAAAAAAAAAATATAAATACCATAATGTTGATCAATAAAAATAGATACTATTACATTGCTCATTACAGTAAGTAGATATCTGGACGGTCTGGTTCAAAAAGGATAGCGTGGATATACACCGATTAGTTCCTTTTTTTGAATGTGTTTGTTTGAGACTTTTGCATGTTTCAAAGGCTTGCAATGCTTGAATATATCTTAAATAGACATTTTTGAAAGACGAATTAGCCGATTTTCGTTCGAAATTTCATTTTAAATGTCAATCATCGAAGAATCTGGGGAGGGAAATATTGAAATTAAAGTGATTATTAATTTAAATTTTTCGTGAGGGTAAGGCAGTTTATTCGCTGCGGGACGTAGTTGAATGAGGGGTGGAGGCCTTGGAAAATTTCCGATTCCGGGGACGTCCAAGGCCCATCATATCTCCATCAATTACCTTTCTTATTTCGAAGGCGGCTCGGGAGCGAGATAAAAAAATGATATTACAAAAGTTATATAAAGTTAAATCACTCTTCAGTTTATAGCGCCGCCTGGTAGGAGAAGCCCCATCCCTATCTTGTAGGACCTGACGGAAAATCTTGTAGCCTTGATCAAGACTGCTTAACCTCTTTTTTAGTTTATTTTTCCCAAAAATATTTAGCAAAAATAATTGTGACATTTTTAGAATATAATTACTCTCCGGTTTGCTATGTTTTAACTAAACGTATATGGAGTTGCACGATTAAGTTAACATTTTATAAATAAGTGAAGACAAGTTAGTCGACTAACGAATACCCTTCACAAAGCACTTCACAAAGCATAGATAGAATCTGATACCCTTCACACAGAACCGTCGATACTATGAGGACATATCCCGCGATGCAAGCCTGGTTAACGAAAAAACTATTAACATTTCATAGAAATAAAAAATTAAAAAAACTTAACAAGTTCAAGGAATCAGAGAGGGACATGAGAGAACTCTGAATCACTCAGGATATGCTTAAGGATGGAATTGCCAAGAGCATAACACAAGACAAGGGAATGAGGTTTGAAGCAAGAACTAAGCGAATGATCAAAATCTCTGGTTAGGTAAGGGGTAGGAGATCAGAACGGATGAAGAGATACTGGTCGGAGAAAAAGGGACACGCACTGAACATATACTAATGATTGATGTCTACCATAAAGTTGGGTGAACTAAAAAAAAAAAAAGATAAGACAACCTGTACCCCGAAAAGGCAAATAAGCCGAAGAACCTGTTAAAAGCACAGTAATAACACCTCATTTAGCAGTCTGTAAAAAAAATTGACGAGGGTAGTAGCAGCTTTAAGAAAATCCAAATAGAAAACCAAAGGAAGCGTTATTGTACTGAAAATGTTGTAATCCAATTTCGGTTGTCGGCCACTCACCTAAGTGTATAAAAACGAGTAATAAGAATCAAAGAAGGGATAAATTAACAAATTGATTTTTATAAAACACGCTAAGAGACTCCACCAGGTGAAATTCACAGCCAATAAGAGGAATACTCAATAATTTGAAAAGTAGGAAAAAAAACCAAAGAAAGAAGGAAATTTTACAACAGTTGGAGACGCAAGGATATAGTGGGGATATCCAGGTAAACCTTGTACAAAGTAACAATGTAAACCAATGCCTTAACACAATGGACTCACCTGTAGTTCAATTTTAAATGAAAAATAATTTAAAATTACAATATACTAAAAATCAACTAAATATTCGTAGTTTGAATGCTCTTTACTTAGGGAATTATCATAATATGCTATATAATATGACTTTTATGAATATTAATATATTATATATAATTATGAATATATTATATTCATTGCGATATGGGCAATCCATTAAGTATCCTTTATATCAGTGTATTTGAGTATCGAGAGGATTAGTTTAAGAGCTGGCTCAATCCATTATTTTCACTAATGCTTCACTTCACAAACAATACCTATAGTTCAACTTTAACTTGATTCAATATAAAAATAAGCTTATATTCATGGCATTAATATAAGTGTAATATGGCGCAATCATAATGTTTCAATCTTGTTTAAAAAAAAAATAGTTTAGAAAATTCGGTTTTCAGCGTGATATATTATGCCTTGCAATATTTTTCTATATACACACACACAAACACTCATGTTGATATATATATATATATATATATATATATATATATATATATATATATATATATATATATATGTATATATATATGTAAATATATCAATTAAAATGCGTAAGAATTAAAATTAAAATATATATATATATATATATATATATATATATACATAAATTTAAGGGTATTAATTAGTATTCCAACTTTCTGGTAAATGAATTCTCAGTTTTACTAGCACTAAAAACTTTAAAGAAAACATCACATATTCTAAAGTTTCAAGCCTGTCTCTACAACTACCTTCATGCATACGTCTAACCACAAACAACTTTCCGTTCATAGTTCGTCTAATATCATTCATTCCGCCTGTTGTATAAATTTCCATCTTATTTTCCTATGTCTGGCTTTATCTGAATATGGAAGAGAGCCAAAAGTAAATGGAGTAGAAATAGAAGCTAGTAACTAAGTTGAATTGTTCAATGATGCTGAAATGTTCCGGTTTTATTGGACTAATTCTATTTCTATAACCAAATTAAATTATTATTATTAATTTATTATAATTACATTTTAAACGATAAAGTATTCGGAATGAAAAGGATCTAACTAAGAAGTTTCCATTAATCAAGTTAATAATCTTAAATGTAAAACAGTTGGGAACGCAAATATCAAATACATGTACATATTTTAAAAAATAAGTAGTACACTAAGCTGTTACGAATGCCTTGTGCTTAATTTCATACTTTATTGAATTATGTATTATGTATTACTTAAAGTCCATCTTCTTCAAATAATTTCACTCGCTAGTATTGGGATTTGATATTGAGTGGGGTAAGATGGTCAGTGGTAAAGATGGGTAGCCTTAATAAGGGGCGAAACCTGTCGAATGAACGTGATCACAGATACTTCACCTCTTTGCACTACCATAATCCCAGAAACAGTACAGTATTAAGTGGTGGTATAGGATTTTTTAAAATTTGCATTTGATACATGTACTACCCATCAATCATCAAGGCAAAGAACTCTTCACAACCGATTTATAGGTCCTTCCAGTTATCAAAATGGAACCTTTTAAAACGAGGCATTGGTTTAAACAAACCATAATCAGATGCAATATCTGGGCATATCGTTATATATATAGAAATAAGGGGCGTTTACCCCTTGCAGCTCCAATAATTCTTCCTTAATCGGTATCAGTGCAAACTATGAAGAGTCTAGGGTTCTGTACATGTTAGGGACTACCGTTCTTGGGCAACGGTTGTGCAGGGATGGGTCATGCTTAAGCACCAGGGTTTTCACCTAACTAAGGGTATCCAATCTACA
Source organism: Troilus luridus (assembly GCA_964056705.1). NCBI lineage: Eukaryota > Metazoa > Arthropoda > Insecta > Hemiptera > Pentatomidae > Troilus > Troilus luridus. Next base: position 30,459,731 of record OZ057416.1, read on the forward strand.
CCACCAGGAGGTTCGTCACATCCCACAGGATCCAGCCACGGTTGTCAACATCAACTAAGTACTCAACCCACTGAGCTACTCCGCTCCCAAATAATTTTACCTCGGCCAATAGAAAACGGCGTACCAGCTCGTTATCGTATTTCAGTTTCAAATATGGCAAGGAAACACAATATTTGTAATAAAAATGACAATATTAAATGTAATTTTAGGTAACCTGAGGACAAAAGGCAGGGAAGAGCCACCAGCGTTCGATGGTTCGTTGCCCGCAGACGTCCCTTTCAGGTCGCCGTAAGATAAACTGTTCCCAGGACCGCGCTAATTCGGCCACAAATTATATCAGCCCTGGCAGAGGAAAAAATTAAAATTTCTAAATTACGAGGACAAGGTGGGGGGGGGGGCTTGATTTATGGACGGGGGGGCCACCGCTAACTGCTAACTGCTAACCTTGTGTGCCGCTCTTTCTCCTCTTTTTGTCTAATTGTTGTTTTATCTCTACATTACTCATTTCCCTGTTAATTACGGTCATATCATATTTTTCAGCTTTAGCTTCTTGATTTGCTAGATTACAAAAAAATAAAAATCTGTAATTATCATCCGGTATGATTTAGTGTTACTTTCTATTGTGTTTTTTTAAAAGCCCTGTACTATGTAGTAGGAGCCTAGGCTCAATGAATAGTTGAGGATGTACTGTTCCTAACCCAATGGTTGTGAAGGAAGTTAATATGGATGTGATCGCACTCAACAACCAGGTTTCCCCCTTACAGAACTATTCTTAGAAAATACATTGCCCCTCTTTATAGAAACTGGCTGAACCCCATGAAGCTCTGGAAATCTAACAGGGTTCTTAACATATTGAATCATTTACCTTCCACAAGCGAATATGAGAAGCCCGGATCCTTCAGTAAAGAACTGAGCGCTGAAAGAACACACAGATTGATTGTATTCTCCAAAACCTATTTAACGTTATGAGATATTTATTTTTCGAATATATCGAAAAACTTCGACCGTCAAGTTTATGTTTGAATTAAATCGTAAAAGAGACCGGAAAAGTATGTATAAAAAAATTATAATTCCGTTATGAGGTGATTAAAAAACCGCGAGCTGTCAAAGTAACTAGAAAATAGTGTGTGTGTACACATATAAATATACACTATCATTAATAGTGAAATACTCCTTTAGTCTACAACTAATATTTTATGCTAGATCTTCCCATCGGAATGTCTGACAGTTTTTTCCCACCATTAATTATCTACAGGTACATCTCTCATAAATTCTTAAAAGAGTGGTTATGTTTTTCCCTCTACTTCTTTGACTTGGGAGTAATAGCCCAGGATTTAAAATTCTAAGTATTTTTGATCAGAAGTTTCAACGGTAGGTCTCACCTTATTTAAGCTTATTTTTTCTTATTGCGAGGCTTCCGATATTCCCGTCTGAAACTTCAGAAAATTATGTGATTTTAATAAATAATAATATTTTTACCATTTTTATGAGAATTTGAATATTCAGAGCCCCGTACATATTTTAATAACCTTTCCTTTTGTTCCTGTAATACCTTCCATTGTCTTTGTTTATTGTGGAACATTTTGGAACAATCCTACAGTCTATAACAGCTGTTTGGTCTGTTCAAATGAGATGTATTGCAATATTTCTTCTTTGATGTGATTTTTATTTTGGAGTAATTACTGATATTGAGTAATTTGGAAAAGCGTTGGCTGGTTAGTTCTCCAGTTTTTTAGAGACTTGGGGGTTTGTTTCTTGAAATTTTCCTTAGTGCATTCTAATAAATTAGCTTTGCTTTCAAGTGTGAAATTCATCGACCTTCTACTATTTTTAACATTGCTCACGGCATGGTCAATCATTTATTCATCAATATGAATCTTCATTAAAATTCTTGAATTCGAAGCTTCGTGAAATGTCAAGTTGGAAGCCCCAAGCCTTGGCAATCCGGAAAAAGTACCCCGCATCTTGGGGAAGATATGATTGGATACGAAGACGATGAGGGACTTAGAGAGAAAGTCGGACTAAGCCTACCCCAATATATAGAGAAGACGATAACCGGGACCAGTCACTGCTCACAAACACCATCACAAAGCCCAGCTGATCCTTGTTTATCGAGGCCGCTCCGAGTTATCGCCACTAAAGGCAATATCACCAAGGGCCTATTGATACCTTATCTGTCCTTTGTGCCTCTTCACAAAAGCTACTTTCTTTGTCACCTAAGCTCTCTGCGGTCGCCTCTTTGTTGCCGCCACTTCTGTCCACTCTTCGTATTTGATAATAGCTTATTGTTATAGTCGCTGGATTTTCAGTCGATATTGGATTCGCTCTTTGGCAACAATTTATCTTTTGTATCTTCCAACCTCTTTTTTTTTTTTAACTTTAATGTCTAAATCATAAGGTTTATTTTATCTACAGTTGATTTTAACTTCTATCGCTGCTAACTGCATTTCGTTGTTCGTACCTCGTGTGTTGGCCATGACAGGAAAAAAAACACTATATCATGCAAACGTGGCCAATCAAAAATACTCTTATTCCTGGAGTTAATAATGTTGAAAGAAAATGTTTAGTGGATCCTAATTAGATCTTACTTCCACCACTTCCACCAAATTCGTATCCGATGCTAAGCAGAATGAGGGAGTCTTTGTTAGGCCTAACATCAGAAAACTTTTAAAAGATGAAAGCTTTGTCACTAAAATGGAAATGGAAGAAACAAATGCTTGGAATTTATTTAAACTTGTTGTAACAGGCTTTCTTGGAAACAAAAAAGACCTAAACTACAAAACTTTGGTTGCAGAATTGTTACAAAACTACAAAATGTTGGGTTGCAACATGAGTGTCAGTGTTCATTTCCTTCACTCACATAGGGACTACTTTCCAGAAAATCACGGGGCTGTAAGTGAGGAACAAGGAGAACGTTTCCACTAAGATATAAAAGAAATGGAGCGGAGATACCAAGGTCGATGGAATGTCAACATGATCACAGACTACTGTTGGATATTAAAAAGGTAAAATTCACAAGAACACAGCCGAAAAAGTACAAAAAGAAGGTTTGTTGGAAAAACATTTTTTTTACAAAACTTATAACTTTACAAGACATGAGCATCACTTTTATGCTCATTTTAGCTAGGTATCGTTGTTTTTTTCTTTTACTTCATGTTTGAGCAACCTCGAAATAGTCCTTAGACCTTTCGATGAGAGCTCCGAAATGGATAAGGAAAATAAATTTCTGATTCAATTATACCAGATCGGATGTGATTTTGATTGTAACCTTTTATTAAACTAATAACATAAATCGCTTTTATAAATTAAATAACTAATACTTTTGATAATATAAAATAATTGATTAAATTATAAGAACAATTTAAACGTTTTTATAATTAGAAAATGAAGTTACTAATATTAACTAAATTATATTCAACTAATAAATAACAAAAGAAAAAAAATATTATTTAATCTTAGGATGATAAATTTAACTCTATTAAATTACAAATAAATTAATTTTCAAATAAAATCGATTACAAAATAATAAATGTTTGTGGTTTTCTAGTTGAAATGATATAATAAAACTCGTATTCGGGTGCGGATTCTTGACTGGGCGAGCTGGATGTTGAGACGACAGGATTTTCGTCGGCAGGGCGAGCGAAGATGTTGAGACAGGTTGAGAGGTTGAGATGATCGAGTGGGTCAATTCGAATTGGTCGAATCGATGACTAAGTTTAAACTAATTGCACCTGCAGGAGGGCAGCCAATAAGCGGCTTCTTCAAATTCACAAAAAACAACTTTGGGCTCCTATAGAGCATACGATGTGCACGTCAAGAGGCTCGTGTAAAACTGACTGGCTCGGTCTAGCCGGAGCGAACAAAAGCCGATCGACTCCGCTTTTGTTTTTCTCTCATCTTTTGTAACATATGCTTTCAAACTTATTACAAATATTATACTTACTACTAAACAAATAAAATTACCTTTATGTTGATGAATAATGAACAAGTTAAATTATTCTAAACTACTATGAAATAAACGTTTAAATTATTATACTAAATAAAAATGTGAAAAATAAGTAAAGATAATGTTCTTTCTTTTAAGAAAAAGTGGTTTAATTTTTTATGATTAAAACTAATAATACTTTATATGGTTACTACTTCATCTGGCCTTAACACTTCATGTTAAAATAAAAAAAACAAATCTAAAATTTTCCTTTTTTTGCACTTTTTCCGAAAACTTCAACTTTATTTTTAAGGCAAGCCTTACGTGATTGGAAAACCCAATGTAATTTTTGAAATCAGCGCAAAAAACTACATAAAGATCAGCTAACTACATCAAAACAGTTTTTAAAAAAGTTTTTTTTTGCAGACCTTTGTTATTTATGTATTAATAATTAATGTTCGAAGATTCAAAATAATAATAAGAAGAAATCCTGCTTAGTGTAGATCTTGCCGAGTCGTGAATAAATCACTTTTTAATGACTTCATCTTCCCGTCGGACTGAATTTTCGAGAACACACGACTTAGATTCCACGTTCCCTCAACTTCACGTGCAGCGCCGAGACCGAGTCATAAAAAAGCGCATAAAATCTTTCCGTAAACGTACACGCACGTTTCACCTCAAGTTCCTACTCATTTAGTTTGATAGCTTAGTAATTAAACGGTGCTTCGTGTACTACAACACGCATCGGAAACCAAGCCATTTTAACACGATAACGCAATAATATCCGTTTCACTTTTTTTATTCCTTATTTTTTATATGTATCTATAAATGACATTAAAACTTTATGTAATGTTTTTAATTAAGTTTGATTTCAGCAAAACGGTCAAATGCTGGAAGAAAGCTCACCTTGAAGTAAATAACTATATTATTCATATCTCTTGTATTGGTGATTAAGTGAATAGTATTAACCATCCATCACGTTTAAAGCTTATATAACAGTATTAATTAAAATTAAAATTTAAAAAATGTCAAACATAGTTTTAAAAAATATTTAAACTTGATGTGGGAGGAGGATAGATTAGTATGTAGAGTCCTGAGTTGCTAAGATGAAGTCCCGGATTCAAATCCAACTGAGACAGATAATGTGTTTAATCTGTTAAAAGATACGAATGTATCCTAGGGCTCACCCGGCTTATACGAAACACTTAATTGGCACTTAACATTTGTCCTATGAGGTCTCTCCCATGTACTAAGTCCAAGACCCTTCATGGGTTGCAGTAGTACATGGGTCTTTTTTTTTTGTTCACTCTGTTTCTCTGTCTAACATAATTTTCCTGAAGCTCCAACGTTCAGGGTTTTTTTTGTTTGTCAATTTTTCTATAATTAGCTATGATAAGTAGCTGCCAAAAAGAAAAGTAGCTGAGCTCAAAAGTACAATTTCACACGTTTATTAATTGTGTTATCATTTCATAATGTACAACATTACTATTTTTATCATTACTATATCAGCGCTACAACCCGCAAGCGATTCCTTGCCTCCTCCAACACCTAAGGCTAAAACTACATTGGATCCGATTAGGTGCGACGTGATTCTATCACATACAATGCTGGGGTGTATACATTATACATATTTTACTATACATAATAGTAAAATATAAATGTATTAAAAATAATTAATAAATAATCTTAATTTTATAAATTTAAAGAACCAAATGTTATAACTCTCGATATATTTCAGTCATTTGGTTTGGTAGCGACGTCTCATCGTATCACACCGGATCCAATGTAGGTGTAGCCTAAGGCCTCGCTCTTCTAAAGCTGGCTGCTGTAATCAAGCTGTTCAGTACTGCCTTATTGGCATCACCACGCAATCCGAATTTATATAACACCTGTATATAGCTTTTAACTCATAATTTCAGTAACAAATGATAGTTTTGCATAATGAAGTGTGTACAGAACAAGACATAGGCTTAAGATAGTACTAATAAAAAACAACTATACTACCTCCGTTTCAAAATATAGTAAAGATAATTTATTAATAGCATAGGATTATTCTTTGAAATTGAGACATAAAGTGATATTGAAAATACGCTAAGTAACCTTTAAATTTTACTGTCTAAAGTCTAATAAAACAAATTAAGTTGTATTGCTAAGCAGCAACATATGTATATACCGTTTATGAAAACATATTTTTTTTTTAAATTGAGAATTAAAATGCACAATACTAACCGAAACTTTATTATAAATAAAGAAAACATATAAAAAAATTCAAGACTTAGTTGTTTTTGTTTGTTTAATTATCAGAAAGAAATGATATTGAAGATATTGAAAGAAATGAAGAAAAATCAAAATACATACATTTTATTGAATATTATGAAAAATAAGAATGTAATCAACTTACAAATATAAAATACACATCGACAAATACTTTGCTTGAAAATCAAGCAAAGGAAGAGACGTGGTGTTGAAAGAACGTGTGGATATGGAACTCACTCGATAAAGAGAATATATTTTTAAAAGGAAGAAATCGCCTTCGATGCTATAATAATGACATGAACTCTTCTCTTGTTAATATCATTATAAACCATACACGTTTTAATATAAACCTATAGTATCCAATGTCACGTTTCTCTACTTTTCAATATAGTTTTATACTGATCTGCTTATCACAGGGCTAGCTACTACTATTTTCGTGGTCCTCACCAATAAATTTGGAAAACAATTGGTATTTTTTCTAAAGAAATTTCATATAAAATCTAATTCCATTTAATTTTAATCATAGAAATGTACTAAACAACTTCTGCTTGATATTTTCCTCTGGTACCTTGATCAATGCCGACGACCTCGTTTGTAAAGCCTGATCCTTGTATCTGTCAGCTGGACTTCTCATGTGTTTCTTGGCTTCTCTTTTGTCCATCTTCATTCACTTTCGCCTCGTAAACTACTCTGGCAATCCTTTCAGCCTGCATTGTTTCATATTGCCAACTATCGTAACCTGTTATGCTTAAAACTGGTTATACCCCAAGTTTGGCCCAGATAACGGTGGTTCTGACCCTTCTTCATTTTAATTTTATCCTCCCTAATTGAATAATTAAACATAATTATTAAAAATAGCTTAGAATTAAATTATGTTAGAAATAACTTACCTTAAAATTTTATATTAGGATGTTAAAAAATCCGTGCTTTGGTATGCACATGATTTCGACCTTAACTAAATTGTATTTTATTTTTAACCAAAAACCCATGAAGGGCCTTAGGTTTTGTGAGTGGTAGAAACTGTACTGGTTCTTGGACATATTGCTGGATTCATAGACCAGGTTTTTCCCAAAATTTAGTGTTTAAGCTAAATTATATAGAGGCAAGTTGAGTTCTTAACAGAATAAATAAATTATCTACAAAAGCCGGATTTGAACCCAGGATCTTCGGTACGGCAACTAATCCCTACCACTAGTAAACTGTATAGTGCTTTATTTTTCCGTTAACATTTAGAAGAAAATCAACTTATGTCTTCGTGAATGCTATTTCTAGAACGAATGTATGCTATCAGGGATATAAATATATATTTTAAGCTCCAATAATTAAAAAAAAAATAATTAAATCAGTGTCCTTTGACAAACTCGTACCTTTTCGACCAATTACTTCCCCGCGTAATACAAATAAATATTTCCTTAAAGCTTTGCAAAATGTATTCCATGCCACTGCGTTCGTACAGGATAGAAATACCTTTCACTTTTCAAGTTTTTATGGATTCAAATATTTGCCCCCGTATCATGCTCCACACTCCGGCTGTGTACGTTTGTATTAGGTATCGGTCCCCGTGTTTATTTTTCAGGCGGCTGGGCACTTGATAAATCATCAATGGCCGGATTATAAATCTACCCCATTATATTTCTTTATTTTGCTCCAGTTTAATTTGCATTTAGTCTACCAAAGTTGAATTTCAATATAAATTAATAAGACAAATAAGCAAATAACAATAGTTATTCGGTCGTAGGAATATTCTAAAACATATTTAAGTGGAAAATAGTTGACTGGATAATTCTAATAATCATACGAAATTGTCAGGAGGTGCAGTCAATGATTACACAACATAAAAATGACTTATATTTTTACATTACATTGCTATGGGTAATCGGACGATGCTACAGTGGGAGTCCTAAATTGTGCCTATCTACAGTGGGGGCAAAAAGTATTTGCACACCCAGTTTTTATGAAACTATCGGTCGTAAGGGAAATAATAATCCAAAGAATTTCACATTAATAAAAAGTATATTTAATAAAACTAAAACAATTCTATATGCTTACAATAGTTAACTTTTTAGATTAATGGGGAGAAATTTAAAAAAAAAATGAAATCCTCTGGCAAAAAGTTTTTGCGCACTTCCGATTATTTTTTTTTATTTTGAGAATAAATATATATTTAATATTTCGCAAAAAGACCATTGGCATCAATAATTGCCTGTAGACGTTTAGGTATAGAGTGGACCAAGTTTTTAACCAAGCCAAGACCGCTCGTTTCCCATTCTTGGACCAGTACTTGTTTCAAATGGTGTCTTCCAGTGATGTGATGCTTTCTCACATTCTGATTCAAGATGTTCCATACATTTTCTATAATATTTATGTCAGGTGATTGAGGTGGGGTGTGCATCTGTCTTCGCACATTAATTATCAACCATTCCTTTTTTTTTTTTTTGGCAGTGTGTTTTGGATCGTTGTCCTACTGGAACACATATCGATCCAGGATATTCATTTTGTCGGTACTTGCATGCAGGTTATGGCGCAAAATGTTCACATAACCCTCAGTATTTAAAATTACGTCAGTGGAAACAAGATTTCCCACATCGTAGTATGAGACACACCCCCATAGCATAACATGTCCACCACCATGTTATACTGGAACAGAAACATTTTGCTATTTCAATTCTTCCTTACGCCGACTCCAAATACTCTTCCGCCCATCGGACCCAAACAAATTGAACTTGCTTTCATCAGAAAATATGACATCCTCCCAAAAGCTAAATGGCTTATGTAAATATTCTCTGGCAAAACAAGACGCTTTTTACGGTTGATTTAAGTTATATAAGGTTTCTTTCGAGGTACTCTACCATGCAGGTCTTCAGAATTCAGGCAGTATCTGATAGTCCTGTGACTGATCTGAACACCAATAGTTGTATGGACCAGATTGGCCAGGTCCACCAGATTAGTTTGAATATTCGTCCCCTAAGAGGATGAAAAGGGTGAAAAACGTTTAAAAAAAAAGAAAAAAAGTCATTTTTAAAGCTATCACTATGAAATTTTAAATTTAGCTTCTAAATAAAAATAATTAAATGCATGTTTTTTTATTTTTTGAAAATCGACCCCATAAAAAAGGAAAATATGGGAAATCTGTTATGTTATCCATATCTCTCTCTCTCTCTCTCTCTCTCTCTCTCTATATATATATATATATATATATATATATATATATATATATATATATATATATATATAAGTTATAATTAGACTGAACACTTGGAATAAAAGGATAAGGGACATAGAAACACTCGCGCTGATAGTAAAAGACTGACTTTATTTTCCTTTAGCTACAGCATTTATAGATATCTTTATTTACATCAACAGAGACTTAATCCTAACATACTCTTAACCTATAATCCTTCTAATATTGTCATAACTGCCCTCCTCCAGTTCCTTCGACAGGAGGAACTATATTTAATAAACCAAAAACAAAAACAATACATACAAATTATATTGATCTTACGTACAAACTATAAACAATAATAAACCAGAATAGTCCTGAAACTCATACGAAAGTTAAACAAAACCACAAAAAGGAAAATGATAACTTACTACTAAAACAATGTTTACTTATGATACATACATCCTCTATACAATCGTCCTGAAAAAGAAAAAACATATACATCAAACAAAACCAAACAACTTAGTATTATCCACACAAGGTTTCACTGCTGATCGCCGCCCTCTGACTGGTGGTGAGACACTTTGTGAGGTACCCTAAGTTCTTCCAAATGAACTGTTCGGACCTTAAATGGGTAGTGAACGTCCCGAATTGTAAACAGGTTGTGTTCCCGGATTGTAATAACCTTGTATGGTCCCTCGTACCTCGGATCTGTCTTGTTTCGCGCTGTTCGAAGCCGCCGGTATACCAACGTCCCTAACGCCAAAGGCCCTTTCCGATAAACCACCTGCCGATCATTGGCCTTCGTAACCCTAGCTTGTTTGTCGCGAATTAATTTTTCGCGCACTTTACCCCAATGACATTGACGTTCCTTGCGTCTATCACGAATTTTCACATACAGTTCGTTATTGTGGACGGTTAAAAGGTCCCCCCTATCGCGATGCCGTTGACCGAATACAATTTCTACCGGGGTCAGCCCCGTCGCCATATGAATGGTATTGTTGTACGCAATGACCGCCCTTGGCATGGCTTCGTATGGATCTAAGTTACGACCCAGTTTAAACAATCTAAGGTGTTCTCCTAACGTATTGTGGAGGCGTTCCACGGCGCCCCTCCCTTTAATGTGGTGGGGAGTGTTTAACCGCCAAGTAACCCCCAGCATCGCACTCTCCTCCCGAATGAAGGCATTATTAAACTCCCTGCCACAGTCTGACACTATTTCCTCTGGGACCCCATACGCCGCACACCATTGTAATACCCCTTCCCACATTGCTCCCGGTGTTTTCTCTTCTACAGGGTATGCCATCGCCAACTTACTAAAGGTATCAATCATGGTTACCCACGTCTGTCCCTCGCTGGAGTATAAGTCGACCTGAACCGACCGCAGTGGCTCACACGCCGTTGGGGTAATCATCTGTTCCGCTACAGGGGGTTGACGATCATATTTCGCCCGCTGACAAACCGAGCACTGCGCGATGTACTCCCGAACGGTGTGTCCCATCTTCCGCCAAAAATATAACATTTTCAATGCTCGCAAAGTTTCCTCTACCCCGCGATGATTGGTTTTCCCCTCGTGATGCTCGGCCACGATTTGTCTTTGGGCCGCCGCGGTAGGAATTGTCTCCACCTGTCGTAAACACCGAACGACCGAGTAGCCCACCCCGATCCTTTCCTGTCGCCATAGCCGCTGTACCTTGCCCATGATAACGCGGTTCCCTACGTAAATGTGCAGTGTACGATCAGGTATCGCGAACTCCTGAAAGATCCTTTCCAATTCGACTTCATCCGTCGTCGCCGGTAACCGTACTAAAACGCTAGAGCGCCCTTCGTACTCACCAGCTTGCGTCTCAATTCCGCGCCCTTGCTTCGTTCGCAGAATCAACTGACGTCTCTTGTCATTAATGATCTCGTCAACCTCTGGTAACTCTCGAGGGCGTTCCGATGAAGCCGCGCTTTCCTCAGAATCCCGCCTAACCAATGGAATCTCTGGTCCACTCTCAGCCCAATCCCGTAAATATCGCACAGCGAACGGTTCTGCCGAGGTTCCTTCTTCGTCGATAGCATTAACGACCAGATCCCGCGACAACCAATCTGCCACCGCATTCTCTACACCCTTTTTATGTATCACCCTAAACGTATATGCTGCCAGCCGTTCCTTCCACCGCGATACCCGTGCTGAAGACTCCTTAAGGGTACTTAAATAAACCAGCGGTTTATGGTCCGTCAATAGTTCAAAGCTTCTACCATAAACATAAGGGCGAAAATGTTCCACCGCCCATACCACCGCCAACAGCTCCCGTTCGATGGCGCTATAGCGTTTTTCCGCCTCATTCAACTGCCGACTTGCATATGCGATTGGCTTTTCCCCTTCGGCAAAATTTTGTGACAAGACTGCGCCGATAGCCCTTTCACTCGCGTCTGTCGTTACGCGGAACACCAAGCGGAAATCCGGGAATGCGAGCAACGGGTTCGACGTTAAAATTTCCTGGCATCTCCGGATGCTTTCTAATTGCGTTGGCCCTAATGCGAACCGTCTCCCTTTTCTCAGAATCTCCGTTAACGGTTGTGTTAATGCCGCGATTCCCGGAATGAAGCGGCGGTAATAATTCACCATTCCCAAAAACCTACGAATCCCACGAACATTGGTGGGTAATGGAGCCTCTTGGATTGCTTTCACGCGTTCCTGGTCGGGTTGCACGCCTTCGTTCGAGACCACGTGTCCTAGGAACCTAATTTCTTTTAATCCGAACTTGGACTTACCTTGCGAGAGCTTCAGACCAAACTCCCTTAGCCTATCGAACACCCTCCTTAAATGCCTCGCGTGTTCCTCTTGAGACCGGCTGAACACTATCAGGTCATCCATGTACACCTGTGCAAAATCCTCTCCCAATCCCTTCTGGAATTCGTCCATAAGGCGCTGGAACGTTAATGGGGCCCCTTTTAACCCAAACGGCATCCGCACAAACTCGTAATGCCCTCTTTCCCAGGAAAACGCGGTCTTCCCTACATCTTCTTCTGCCATCCTGACCTGATGATAACCGCTCTTGAGGTCAAGGGTGCTAAAAATGGTCGCGCCCGATAGCCGATCAAGAATATCCTCGACTCGGGGGAGTGGGTATCTTTCATCTACAGTAGCTTCGTTCAATTTTCTATAATCGACCACCACACGGTACTGTTTCTCCGTCTCGCCCGACTCACCCTGTTTCTTCTCGACCACCCACAGCGGGCTGTTAAAGGGGGAATTACTATGTCTTATAATCCCTTGCTGGAGTAACTCTCCTAATTGCCCCCTAATAATGTCCCTCATTGCTTGGGGGTATCTCCGATCTTTAACGTACACTGGGTGATCCGACTTGAGAACTATCCGATGTACTGTTTTCCCCGTAGTCGGTAGCGTTTCATTGTCCTGATAGAAGAGGTCTCTATTCCTATTTACCACATTTTGTATAGCCGCCTTATTGAACTCTACCGCCCCAACTTCCATACCCCCCTTCCCTGATGAAGTGGTAACTTGATACTGCCGTTCGCCCATCCGAATCTGCCAGTCCCCGCTCTTCACCCGCATTTTCAGCCCCGCTTTCCGCAAAATATCGCATCCTACGATAAAATCATACCCTGGCATCCATGACTCCGTGACGTGTAGTTTTACTCTTATGTCCCTCCCGGCCAATTCCGCACAGTCAAAATGAACCTCGCCCAAAGTCTTACATCGACCGCTAACTGTGGCTATCGTACATTCGCACTGTTTGCACGTCTCCCAAATACCTAGTTTTACCGCCCCTCTTTTACTAATTAACGAGTTAGTACTCCCTGTATCTATTAAGAATTTCAGCCCCGTTCCCCTCAATCTCGCCACGGGCAACCTCGTCCATTTACTCTTCCCTTCGCTATTATTAATCAATAACTCCCTTGGACCGTTGCCCCGCCACCTACCGTACCCTCAATCCAGCCTTTGCTGTCGCGCTCCCATTTCGGATCCCAAAGGACCCCCCTTTCGCAGATTCCCATTCCTTACCTCGTGACTCCGTGGAACCGGAGTACTGTGACCCGAACGTAAGCTCTCCTCTCCTGAAGACTCTCCGCTGGAGTAGTGCTCCTCTCTCCTCCCATGTGTACGCCTCCTGGTCTCCTCCTGGGCGTTGACCTCCATAGGTTCTGGTTGGGGACCTCTCCTGCTACCTCTCGGTTTGCGCCTGGGGCATTCCCTCGCAACGTGCCCCTGTCTGCCACACTCGTAACATCTGGTCAGATGACATTGTGCTGCTACGTGCCCAGGTTGGTCGCACTCGTAGCAGCGCCTCTCCTGCCTTTTCCTCCGGTCTTCTGGGCCTCTGCTCGGTCTTTTCTCGAATCCTCTGTCTCCGCCACTACGTCTGAGTGAGCTCCGGAACTTTCTTCTTGGGGCCTTGACCTCCGTCCACTCCTCTTCCGTATTCGCCAGCCTCGTTCCTTTCCTCTCACCTGCGTCTATGAGCTCGTGGGCACACTCCACAAAGTCCTTGTCTCGCGGAAGTGAGCCTGGCCGGTCAGCATAGTGGTTCAGTTGTACCTTTAGGATGCTCCTTACGAACTCCATCCTTTGTGCCCCCTCTGATTGGCCTAGTGTTTCGACCGTCTTCTCCACTAACCGGTTATATGAAACCAGAAGTTTCTCGGCGAATTCACCTTCTGATTGCCCAGGGATCCTCCGTTCCTTTAATAAGTAAAAGGTGTCCTCCTCCGGAGTCCACCTACCTCCGCCGTATAACTTCTTTAGGCGCCCCTTAAGGGTGTCCCATGAGTGCGTCGTATCTCCCTGTATTGAATTCAAAATTCGCCTCGAGATGCGACTCACTAGGGATGCCTCTAACAATACTACGTCCGACTCGAGTAGAGCCCCCGACTCCTTCCTGGATGATATTAAGTCTTTAATCTGGTCTCCTCCCTTTAAGAAGTGCTCCAAATCGCCGACGACTCCCGTGAAGGGCTCCAACTGTCCAATCACTTCATGGATGAACGCGGAGTTTTGTGTCCTCACCTTCAGTAGCTCTAACTGCATCGTTTCGGACGCCTTCGCTAGTTGGGACTCTAATTTATTCCTCTCAACCTGCGCTTGAGCCAGCTGATACTCGTACTTTGCCCGTTCGTCACTGTCGACCATAGTTCTGAGATATGGGTTAACGAAATTAACTATTTAATTACTTCGGACTTTAGCACAATTAACGTCCCGGTTTTCGGCACCAGTTATAATTAGACTGAACACTTGGAATAAAAGGATAAGGGACATAGAAACACTCGCGCTGATAGTAAAAGACTGACTTTATTTTCCTTTAGCTACAGCATTTATAGATATCTTTATTTACATCAACAGAGACTTAATCCTAACATACTCTTAACCTATAATCCTTCTAATATTGTCATAACTTATATATATATATATATATATATATATATATATATATTAAATAGTTCGTCCTGCAAAGATTTTGCAAAATCAACCCCTAGATATTACAGTTATACTACATGGTGGATTTCAATAGAAAACATATCCATAGTTATAATTAAGCCATTTAATATTCAATAGGACAGTTGATTTATTAAAATCTATCGACAAAGGGATAATCGGCATAGGTAGGCTGACTGAATTCACAAATGCTTTGAATCATTGTTTATAATAAGGAGTTCATTTATGGAATTCAAAATTCATTCTCTGTTTAAACTCAACATAAATTTCTATTTAAAATAAACACGGACTAAGTCACGGGCAAAAGCTAGTTTCATATAATTATTCCGAACTTTAGTAATAAGTGTATGGGATATAAGCCAAATATTCGTTTTTAGAAATGAATAATAAATAAAAACATTTTTCTTTACTAATGTTAAGGACTAATGTTATTTATAATGAGCTAGCTGACCCGGTCACGCGTTACCGTGGCTTTTATAATAGTTTTAAAAAATAAAAATTTTAAAGAAATAATGAATTAATGTAAAAATTGATTTAATTGATTTTTAATTTTACATTTTATTCATCTTATATCTGACTATAGTATATAATAAACAAAAAAATATTCAAAATTCTTAACCGATAAAATATAAACATTAGTTTAATGAATGAGGAATATAATGGTCGATTTTTAATTGGCATATCGAAAATACAGTAGGTTAAAAAAATATATAATTTTACAAAAAAAATATCACGGTCATTAATCGAAATAAAGCATATCCTATATTTTAAGTTGGACAATGTTACAAATATGTGCGAAATTTCATTAAAATCGGTCCAGTAGTTTCGGAGATTAGCCCGAACAAACATCGTGACAGGAGATTTTTATATATATTGTAGATAAGATTCCGGTTATTTCTTATATGGTAGGGACTGAACTTAAAATCTAATAGACTTACAGAGCTGCAGTAGGGCTCAACTTGTAGCAAATTTAATCTACTTTGAAAAAGGTTACTTAGGTTTTTTTTTCCAAAAATGCACCGATTAGTAGATACAGGCCTAAAACTGAAATAACTTCGAAAATGTCGAGGTTTTTCGGCCACCAAAAGTTGTCCCATCCGTTTTTTTTAATGCAAATTTGTATTTACACTACTAAGACATCCCCTTACAACATATCCAACATGCAGCAGGTTAGGAAAAAATATCGCGGTCAGTAATTTAAATACAACATAGCCTATATTTTAAGTTGGACAATGCTACATATCTGTGCGAAATTTCATTAAAATCGGTCAATTCAGTAGTTTTTTTATTTTAGCCCGAACAAACACCGAGACAGGAGATTTATATATATATATAAAGTTTACATATAATACATAATACATAATACATACATAATACATATATAAAGTTTATATATATATTATATATAGTTTACGGAGAGCTTTGGGTCTCCACTAAAACATCCAATCCATACAGTCCAAAATCCTTAATGATCCTTACTCTGTTACGAATAAAGCCATATATAATGACCTCAATGTCCCATGTGTTCCTGATTAAGCCCGAACCCGATACCAGTCTCTTCATGAAAACTTCATTCCTACTCAAACCCACTAGTTTTAAATCTAGCTACTTTATTTATTCCTAATAATTCTCCGAGGGTTCTGAAAAGAAGAAGGCCCCGTGGACTTGTAAGTTGAAATTGTTATTTGAGTACCACCCATGGGTAGTTTCTCTACTTGTTACCATCCATACCTCTGTATCATACTGCATATCATATTGTAAATTTCAATGAATTAATTAGTAATATAGAAATGTTGTTATTTGCTTTAAATATTTTTTGTATCTTTGTTCATTCTACAAGTGGGAAATTTTTAAAAAGGGAAAATTACTTTTATTAAATCTCCCTGAAATATATTAATTTCCGGAAAATAAATAAAATTTCCTTCCAATAAAATAAGTGTTTATAGAATCACGAGTGTTTCAATCTGAAATCTTATTTAGGAAATTATTATAAAAATCAAATATTTCAAAAATATTGGTTGGGTTTGTTCCATATTTTAAGGATTTATATCAGCTTTAAGGATTTTTTGCATTGTTCGTATTTTTTTTTTATTCTTGTTTCGTTTATGTCAAAAGATGATCTCAGGAAAATTACAGAGGCACAGGAAAATTACATAAAAGTAGAACCTCTCAGTGACGACTGATTTAATAACTGGAGATTCGTTAAGCCCCATTGAGGGACTTGCTCAACGGGCAAACTTACTTAAGTTGAAACTCGATTCACACTTAATTTATCCTATTTGTTAACCGGAGGGGGGCTGGTTTGTTAAATCTTTCCCCATCGATGACACACATACCTTCCAGAGATTTTATCGATTTCAGTCTAACACCAAATATGATTTTAGGAATACTTATTGGGATTATGCCATATAAATTATGTTATATATATATATATATATACATATTGGACAGACAGTGGGGTAGTTTAGTGGTAGAGCGTTGAGTTGCCGTGTCGAAGGTCTCGTGCTTAAATCAGGCTTTGGCAGATGATAATTGATTTAATCTGTTAACAGCCGGGGATGGACTCTTAAGGTTCTAGAAACCTACCGTGGCTCACGTAGCCTCTATAAAGTGGATACCCTTCTATTACTCTATAAATTGAGGAAAAACCTAGAGGTAGAGAGTCATCTCGGACGAATCACCTCCATATCGAGCCGTTATTGTAGAAAAAGTACAGTCTTAACCACTCCTGAACCGAAGACTCTTCATGGGCTGTGGTGGTACAGGTTATAATTGTAGCCTTTATGTAAGAGGTGTAGCTATTAAATAACGAGACTGACGTTGCAATAAAATTTATATTTATTTTATACATAATTACTTACTAACACCTTAAATATACACCCCTTCTCTATCCCTACAACGCTCCATGCGAATTTTTCATTGTTGGAAACAGTGCTGGAAGTCATCTTCTGCAAGCTCCTTCAGGACGCGTGCCGCTTTCTCTTTTACAGCTTCCACGGACTCAAATCTCGTCCCTTTTAATGAAGATTTCACCTTAGGGAACAGACAGAAGTCACATGGTGCAAGATCTGGTGAATAAGGTGGATGTTCTAACACTGGGATGCTGTACTGGGCTAGGAACCTCTTGACAGATAACGCGGAATGAGCTGGCGCATTGTCTTGGTAGAGAACCCGTGATTAGTCCTTCCACATTTCTTGTCGTTTTTTCCTTACTCTTTCACGTAGTTTTGCAAGTGCCTCAAGGTTGTAGTATTGATTAATAGTTTGACCTTCAGGAACCCAGTGAAGGTACACAATCCCATGAATATCGAAAAAACGTCAGTCTCGTTATTTAATAACCACACCTCGTATGCGTGGACACACATACGTCTATTTTTACGTACAATTTTCCCTAATTTGTTTACGTTTCGATTTGAAAATTTTGGCATAATTGTCTATTTAGCTACACTTGAACTTAAAATCTGGTAGGATGCATCCATCCCACCAATTATAAAGAGGTAAAAATTCATTTAAATTTAATAAAACATAATCCGTTTCTGTTCTGTAATAAAACTTTAGAAATTATTTAAGTGGAAGTTTCTACATGTATTTATATATTACTATATTATATCTGAGCTTTTTTTTAACGAAAAGTTTCTGTCACATCGTTTTGATTCACTTACAGTTTCGGCTGTCCTTCTATTCATTTTAGTGTTTGTGCACATTTATTCTATGAATTGTTGCTTATACTGGTCTGATTTTTTATTTTTTATTAGATATATTAATGATCTAAATTACCAAAAAATATTTACAACATGAAGTTGCACTTCCACCGCAAGTCTTTTCCAGTGAAAAAGCTACCGTAGTATAAATGCCCAGGTATATACCTAATATAAATACGTAATTTCAGTTTCATAGAAATGTTTGTTATTGTGCTTGGCTTGGCTCACCACGTACAAACACACTCTGGCGCCCCATGCACGCTTCCTCGTTTGCTAAATAAAAAACAGTTTGCGTTTTCCTTCTGTCTTTAAAAATAATCTGGTAGTAGTCGCATTAAACCTGTAATTACAAGGGACTTATGTTGTCACATGTGAACTTCAAATTTCAAGGAACTTTTAAAACTCAAGAACCTTAAGAACTTTTAAATCTCAAGGAAATTCTTCCAGCAACTCAGGAAAAATACGCAGACAGCTGAGGAAGTTTTATTTACTGGGGTTTATATATTTGTACTCGTAACAAATATAATTATTTAAACATCTTCCATTAACTCTTGTGTGCCGTTTTGCTTGGAGTTTCAGCCTTAGTCCATCTCTTCGGTCTCTGTTCCTTGCATGTCTTCGCATCTCCAGCTTGATACATCCTCAAATGTTATGTATTAAATTTTTTACATTTTAATCAACTCCTACAGAATATACCAGGCAAACAAGAGTGAAGAAAAATGTGAACGAACAGGTTTTTTTACAAGGTCGGCCAAAAATTTGATGAGGGATCATTTGAAAGAAATAGCCAAATTGAAAAATCAATCCAAGGAGGTACGCGAGTTTTTGGAAGTTTATCGAGACAAGCCACCTGTCCAAGCCCCTCAAGTTACACTCCCCAAGATATATGTGGAACGAAGAAAAACAACAGAACACAAACTAGCTGTGACACATGCAGGAAGTACGTATGCAAGAAAAACAGCACGAAGAAAGTGTCGTGCCAACGATGTGATGAATCTACCGACAGTGATGAAGAAAACTAAAAACGGAATAAAAATTGATGTGATCCATGTTACAAAATGTGATCTATCTTTATTAATTGTAAGTCTGAAAAATCTATTTTTTGTAACATAAAAGACTGAAAAATTCATATATTTTTCTCATTCCATGTGAAACTGTGAAGTGATATGATTATTTCTTTTATTTTTTTTTTATAATTTTGAGTTTTTATTACTAGTTTCGAAACAGATTCTATTGCTTCACGAAGTGATACTAATTATGTTCTCTTCTCTATTGTGCTTTCTAATAGTCTTGGAAATCAGTTTTTCTTTTCCCATCGTTTATTATTTTCTACTAAGCATTGAGAAGTCTTAAAAAAATTGTTGCCTCAATTTATTGGAAATTTTGATAAAAATGTGTTCGTTGAATGATCGAAAACTGAATAAAATGGGGAAGCAAACAACACAGAACGGCGGGCGGTATAAATGCCGCCATGCGCGCACTTACGTTATGGTATGAGCACGCGCGGCGGATGGTTATTGTTGGAACTTACTGCAATTAATTTTTTTTAAGAAAAGCCATGTGGGTGAAAACAACCAATCTTTCCTGTCCTAAAAAACTCTGAACTAGTGAGGCGTTGTAGGACATGTTGTTTACCGGAATTTTAAAAACTTAGAGGCTTTGTTCGTCTTCTATTTCCGATATTTCCTAATAAAGACATGGACTGGCCTACATCGTTCAGAGGCACTTTTTAATAACTGTCTAATAATTGTTATACCCCTAAAAATAGATGAAATTTCATTAAAATCGGCGGATGACACTTCGGCAGGTTTCATTAGGGAAGAGGGGAGAAGCTTTATACTTCAGCGCTTCGAAGAAGAAAGGAAGAATCAGCCGGGTATGAAATACTAAACGTGCCAAAAGAACACTTTAAAGTTTTAATTTAACTAGAAACTTTTCATAATTCTCCACCACAACGAGATTATCTCTCATTTTATTATAGGCGGAAAAATTGTAAAAAGTTTGCGGTTGCGTAAAGCGGTGTTTAATTAAAATGAAAAGGGTTTTTTTTTCTCTCCCCCTTTTTATATCAGACCGCGGCGGTGATACATATTTAGCTTCGTCCAGACGAGTAAGCTTTTTACTAAATGTGTACTTAGAGTTACACTAAAAAGTTTTTATTCTTCTGAATAACCAAATGATGGATACTTTTTAATAAATATCTAATTTTCTTGGAAATATTTAGGATGTAGCTGTAGTAAATAGTTTCAGATTATGACATTTGTATTCTTTATCACAGTCAACAGATCATATCTTTACTTTATTAACAAAAAAAAAGATCCTAAGCACACAACGAAAAATTTAAGATATTTAATTGTGAACCAAATATGGAGTTAAGCTCAAACCTATCTATACAGTTATTGTAGAGTAAAGATCCAATCATCATTCCCCAATTTTGGTTAATTCTGTTTCTCAATATATTTCATGAGTTTCTAATATTGAAATTTCTATTACTAGTAATACAAAGGATCATTATCTAGAAAAAAAAGTTATACATGAATCTCGTTTCCTTGTAAGACTTTTTGTAACCACTCTTCTCATTGCTAATTGATCTGTTGTGATGAAAACAAATTTAAATTGAACATTGATCATAATTTTTATTTTGTATTTAAATATGAAAAAATAAAAGGGTCAAGGACATTTTCTCAACTGCGAAGGTAGCACGAACTGGCTAAAAAAAGAATTAGCAAGGAACGCCAAGGAACGCGTTGAACCAAATGGTATGCTTTAACGGATAATAATTTTATCCAGTTATTCGCCATCTTTTGGTTACTTAAAACATATATATATATATATATATATATATATATATATATATATATATATATATATATACACAATAGTCAGAGTTAAAGATATTTCCTTAACATTTTTTTTAATGAAGAAATTACATAAAGATGTAAAATAACACACCAAATAATAATATAGCTGCTATTAATATCTCAAAATCCAAAAATAGTCGACAGGTATTTGTTTGTTAGTTTATATATTAGCAATAGTTTCAAGTAGGTATATTGATTCGTACCTCAGGGTCACTATTGCATTTATTTGTATTTTTGGGAAAACCACAAACTCAATTTTCGAAGATCTATTTTTGATATTTTCAGGGGATCATCCAAAGCCATAACTTGATTCTCATTTTTTTGCATTATATTAAGTTTAAATATTCTATCAAATCTTTCATTTTGTAACTTATAATAATAACATTTTTATGGTTGCAGTGAAATGTTCACATTAAATGCTTGGGACATGGTCGTATAATATGAGAAGTCGAATGGTCTCAAGGATAGCCTGTCTTCTAGCACTCCTTTATTGTAGTGAGTAAAATCATTTATTTTATTACAATTATTTTAATTTGCTTGTACATACAATATTTTTTCTAATAATCACCTGCACTAATTATAAGTCTCTTTTTATATAATTCTAAAGTTCAAAGTTATCTATTATTTCAAGAATCTGTGATAGACCAGAAGCTAATTTATTATACTGATTTTATTTATGAAGTACACAATTCAATTTCATAGCAAGCTGTGCTACCCATCCGTTTAGCATTTAACCAACATGGCATTCGTTTATCCTCCACCCAGGCTCTACATCAGAAGTAGACAGCTGCAAAATAGATCGAAGCTCTGCATTTTCCCCAACACGAAAAGCATATAAATTGCGTAATCAGCGATTTCTCTCTGTTAGCATTTCTTTTCTCTTTTTTTCCCTTTCCTTACCGTTTCCTCTGGTTCTTTATCTTCTCTTCGTTCACCTTCTGCCATTGTCTTCGTTATGCTCCCACAGGCGTCACGCGAGGCTCAGCAGTGAATGTTCTAATCTATCGTGTATAATGAGAGGCGGTAGTTGAATCAAGCTTGAAAAATATTGGCTTGCTAAAATTTCAGCTGGGATAAGACTTTTGAACTATATCTCTAGACTATTTTTAGCACATTTACTTGAGTATTATTAAGCTGTTGTCTTAGTAACGGTACGTTTGCTACAATTTACTTAATCTAAGATCCTGAGCGGCCTGTAGTTCTACTGTTTTTTTAAATTTCTAAGCTTACTCATAACAACTATCCCAGATCTTCGGTTTTATAGCTAGCAAATTTTTCTTTATTATTCCAATTATGTTATACTACATTCCTTTATTGGTGTCTTTGTAGTTCACTTCAGAATTTCAAATTATACCTATTTTAAAATTCATTAAAATTACAGTACGTAAACTGTTTTTCAGTCCAGCAACAAAAAGTCCTCGTGATTATACAAACAATGCAACAGATTTTTCACTTCGGTCTACGTTTCTTCTCTTTCAAATAAAGAAAAAAATTGAAAATTGATTGCACCCCAGTTTGAAAAAGATTTGTAAACATATTTTTGTATTTGCTACCTCGAAAGTGAATATCGATCCTTCATTTTTCAGCAAGAAAGGAAAAAGGAACAAAAAATGTATATTAGGGCATTCGTGATAATGAATCCATTCTTACTCTTCAATAGTTCATTATCTAAAGCCTGAATTAGACAGGAACCTGAAGTTCTTAAGCTAGAAATTTCGTTCGAGTTTATAAAGAGACATAGTAAATCAACCTATATTTTGGACTTTTTATGGGCTGATTAAAAATCTAGAACGATAAATCGTTTAGACCTTCAGGCGAAGTGAAAACGGGTGCTCTTGTATTTTAAATTAATTTAAGCTTTAGTTTCAATCCTAATATTTATGCTTTGAAGAGAAAAGACACAAAGAAACTAAAATATTTAAAAATAATCACCATCAAAATAAAAATAAATGAATCCTAGTACTATATTATTATATCTTAACATGTTGACTAAGAAGCGTCATTTTGATTAATCCGATTAAGTGAAAACCTAAAGAAATTTGAAGCGTTCTGGGAACGCAGAATATTTATTCAAAAATAAAAAATATGCTTAAAGTTAGTTGGCAACGAAGCCCACCGGACTACAACTGTTGAAGGTAACTGCTTCAATAGCCATTATGGCAGTTGTGGCTCGTGGCTTCGCCTCTTCAAGTTGGATCATTAGCGATAGTTTGTATTGCCACTGTTCTCTCTAGCTTCTAGCTGCTTCACGCTCTTCTGAAAAAATATTTAACTTTAAATATTAGTTGAGCTTATATGAACATGGGAGAGAAAATGGTCCGTGTGGAGGACAAAGAATTCCTTATAGTGATGAAATATTTATTAGAAACCCACTTGTAACATACTTACAACCTACATTACAAGCCCTGGAGAAGACCTGCAATGTGGGTTGAAACGTCGGGTTTTAGTAAATAGTTGATCACTATTAAAATAATTAATTCTTTGGCTTCCACCTGGACCATTTTCTCCCCCAAAATATTTAAGTCAGATATTACTTAATTTAGATATTATAATTAGTTTAGATCATATAGCATATAATTCAAAAAGTTGAGACTTGAAAATAAGGCTCTGTAGCAGTGTAAAGTGATGTAAATGAATAAACAAACTGACCATATCCAAGAGCATTTACATTTACCAGAAATATGGGATACCAACAGAAACCGTATATTTATATTTATATATTATATTTCTATCAGCTGAAATGGATTTTCTAAGGAGCTGCGGAAAGGCCAGGTTATATAGAAGTAAAAACAGAGCAATTAAAAACATGAGGAAAACCGACAAGAATCTGATAATAAAATACAACAGAAACAGGTCAAATAATTTGGATTCACAAAAAGAACAGGAAAATGGCCTCGACGAATATTGGAATGGGTGGCACAGGAAAGAAGGAAAAGAGGACGACCGAGAAGAAGCTGAAATTGAAAAGTGGCAAAAACAAGGGAAATAAACGCGTATTATTGATATTTACAATTGATAAATATTAATTTCAATACTTGTGATTTTATTTATCATCTCATCCATCGTAGAAAAATCGTATATTGTTCACTTAGAACTAGCAAAAAAAAAAAAATATATATTTTCTTTAGTTATATTGTAGCGAGTTTCTTTTTCTTTTTTTTTTTTTTTTTTTGTCGCAAAATTCGTCCGTCAGGTGTTTCTACCTGTCTGACCTCACTCTAATGTGGACTGCTGTTGAGTACGGATGTATATCAGTGGTTTATATGGCCAAGTAATTGCCAAATTTTACTCTTTTTTATCGTTTCTTTGCGGCTCTGCGGTAAGCATCCTATTAAAATTTGTAAATGAAATTGTATATAATATTTGTTATTATTAATTATTTATCTATGACTTTTAGTTGGTGTTACGTTGGTGCTATGTTATATTATGGTTATCTCGTTCGGTTACCGTTTGATGTAAAGAATATGAATACAAAATTTTTTTTGGACTTATTTTTATTTAATCAATTTGGAAATTGGACCGAAAACCCCACAACCTGGTCACAATATAAATTGAGAAAAAAAAAATGTTACACTTACCTAGTCGGAAATATAATCTGAAATCATAACTCCTCACCAAAAGCACGAAACTGGGGCGTGATTCTTAAAACTTTCAAGTATAGTTTCCAGTTTCGAGTTGAGAAAAGAGAGTTTAAAAGTGGAGATAGAATCAGGCTTCATTAAGCCTCTCCTATTTGATATCAGCCCTAAATCTGTGGCACTACGGGAAACCTGAAATAAAATTCCTTCTTTTTAACAAGGCCTATTTATGTTGAATGCAATAATTAATTACTTCTTAACTTATTATGGATCGTCGGATTGTTATTTACAATCCAAAGTTGACCGAAGAATTCCTTAATTATTTACAAAAGTACAAAACAGGCAACTGTTATAATTTCCTCCAATTCAATGTAAAAAATATTTTCTTTATTTAAAATAAATTACTATATTTCGTTAATATCAAGTTATCCTCGATTTCTTCTTATACCACGTGTTGATTCAATATTTTTTAGTTCCAGGAATGAATATATTTTTCTGTTATATTCTATAACATATGAAATATATAAACAAAATATTCCAAAAAATGTAGTTCTAAAAGAGTTCGAAAACGTTCTAACATCCCAAATAAAATATTTTATCAACTTATTTTTTAAAATTTCGTATTAATCAATTTTTCATATTAACAATAACTACTATTATATTCTTAGGTCAAATTCTGAAAAACAACATTGAAAGGAATTTTGGACAAGAAGCAACAAAAAGAAAATCAATAGTGTGTAGCACTGTCAATGAAATTCATTCATATCTACAAAAAAAAAAGTAGTAGCAGTAAACCTCAAGAATTCATACAACAATACGTAATAATCAATTCTTCTTAATAAACCAATTTATAGTCACTTTCACATTTGAAGCTGAAAGGCCAAAATACAAATATTGGAATTTTTTCCAACAATTTTTGCCGTGACTTTGATTTTATTGTTTAATAGTCTTTTTCTTTGTAAGATTTCTGTATAATTTTTGAAGTTGACAATTATAAAAACAATAAAAGAAATATGTTCTGGCTTGAAAGTTGAGACTAGATTTAAGATAATTTAAATATCAAAGCAGGATTATTTAAAACTTAGTAAAACATTATGAAAATGTGCTATGTACAGAAGAAAGGTAAGTTAGTGAGATCCGCAGGGTTATATAAATTCTTTCCACCTCAGAGAGGTACCGCAATAAATGTGAACAGCATCACGTACCAACCACCTACTTCCCCAAGAATACGCCCTAATAGAATATGAAGCGTCTAGAGTATTTGGACTACATGGATATCCCATGTTCCCTATTGTATTATTCTCTAAAAGTCCGAACATAATATACATGTACTAACATTAACACACAATCTATGATATGGTATATTTGTATTTGTTAAATAAATTGCGTAGTTTATATTTTATAATTTTTAAGAGAGGCATATAATTTATGTTTCTAAAGTTGGGAATTAAAAAGGAATTATAGCATAGTTTTGAAATGAGATAAAGCTTAAGGTTAGATGCATTTATGAATATGGTTTTTTTTTTCAGACCCATGGATTAATATTTTAATAATATACACAAGTATGCATACCTTATTAAATTAAAACCCTTCGAACAAAAGGTTTAAAATATTTATCAATATTTTTATCCAGGACACCAGGCGTTTAAATGATCAATAATGTGAATATTCATGGACTGATCATTATATGTTTCACTTAATTGAGATGTGTTTTATTTGCCAGGCTGTAACCGCTGTTAAATAAATAATATTTTTTAATTGTTTCGTCTTCTATTTCTTATTTTGTTGCCTTGTTCTCCAATCTATTGCATCTTAAGGCATTCCGTGAGGTACGTTAGATTTTATTTTTATTAGCAATGACTACGATGGCGTTGGCCACACCAGTTTTTTGAATTTCTTCTGTATACAACTTAACACAAAGACACACATGTCAACATTGTTGGTGTTATTCTTGTGACACTATTTTCTGCCACCTTACTGGTGGGGGCTTAATCGCTGTGTGTTTCAAACAACTAATATATTCAGACCTTTTATATTAACACTACTGGATGGAGCTAATCCATTGAATTCCTCTCGTTTGCAATCCTTCTTATCCAAAATTCTTCGTAAAATCCTCAATACTGGATACATTGTTCTGGACATAGTCATCAATATATACTTATTTCGCCCAAATCCGATAACAATCCTTTAATTTCAAACTTCATTCCCACTCAAATCCACTAGTTTCAAACCTAGCAACCTCTTCGATTCCTGATAATTCTCCTTAATATAAGAATAGGATTATAAAAAGAAGATGGCATAGCTCATCATATATGTTTCATTCCATTTACATCATTATACAGTTGTATAGTCAATAAATAAAGTATTAGAATATTATTAAATACTGATGAATTTTAAAATCCTTATATACAAATAAATTTGTATTAGCATCTTCTGGCCCACAGCAGATTAGAAACATGATCAACAATAAGAGCAAAACCTCATTATCATATTTTGCCGAGAGGTTTGCTGACTCGGGTTGACCGCATGACACCATATTTATGGTCCTCCTGTTCAACGAATTTGGAACTGATACGAATCTAGAAATAAATTAGCTTCCGAACTCTCCTCAACTGCCAGTAACTTGGTCGATTTTGTACCAGATTTTAATCATCCGACTTGTTGTGGAACGAGTTCTAACCGAAGAAACTTAGCAACGTTAATGGATGTCTCTGGGTATCAGTTTATAATAATGATCATGAAATGATTTAAATACTAACGTCGCATCTATTGTCTATCAGTGCGTGTGTTAGAGAGGAAGTGAGAATGTAACTTCAGAATTCAAACTAGTTTCAATATTATGACGCTTAAGAAAGATGAAATATTTATATAAAATGATATCAAGACTCATCTACAATATAGTTATACAGAATGCTTAGTCAAAAATAGGTCAATGAAAGAAAATTTACCAGAATTAATCATTTCCGATGTGTTAGATTCAATGCTTTCTATTCCTTTAAGCATGGAGTGTTAGCCCGTCTTATTGGGCCTGACTAAAGGCTGTGTGTTTCCTAAAACCAAGGTTAATTTAGCCTTTTTTGGATTCTTTCTACTCGTTTTATATGTGAAAATGCACGATAGACTTTCGAAATTGAATGAAGACTTACCAGAGATTTGCATTTATTAAGAGATTAATAATTTATGTTCTTTCCTCTCGCTGTGGGTTTTCTAGAAGATGTCAGTGCTCTCATCGATCATATCAACTGTTTTCAACATAGTTGTCCCCTTTTCTATTCAATACTATGTTATAAAGTTTTAAATAGAAAATATCTATAACAGAAAAGAGATATTCTATACAGTCCTCTCAACATATATTATGATTAGTACTTACATTTTTTTACCTTTATTAGATTTTCATAATTAGTAAATTTTCCTGATTAATGCTAGCTAAATTTATAAACGAAAGCAGTTAAGTAATTTACATTAGAAATTTGAATATTTTTTGTATTACTAAAATCCGTTAATAATAGTTTATTGGCCACATTATTTAATTTAGCACTAAGTCTTTTTTTTATTTTAAGAGAAGCTTCCTTTATGACCATCGTTATAAACAAAACTGATAAACACAGTAATAATTTACGGATTAAACAATAATTGGAAGTAACCAGTATACTTTTTATTATGCATTTTCAGGTTCCATCTTTGCTCTAGTTCTATTAAATAAGATAAAAAGAAATCCAAATAAGATTTACTGTGAGACGTCTCGTTTCCTTATAATTTTATGATTTGTAATTATTATTATTGTTTCATGTCAAAATATTTTATCATTAACAATTACTTTTATTCTTTTTTTTAAAATTTATTTATTGATATTTACAACTGTATTGCAAAAATACATCATGTAAACGGGCTATGTGATACATAATGACATGAGTTAATGGCAAGTAGAGAAACTACCCACTGGTAGTACTCAAATCACTAGTTCAACTAAGAAGGTCACGTGGCCACCTTCTTTTCAGACGCCTCGGAGGATTATCGGGAATCGAAGAGGAAGCTAGGTATGGAACTAGAGGGTTTGAGTGGGAATGAAGTTTGTTATAAAAAAATAGATACCGGGTTCGGGCCAAATCAGCAACAAATGGGACGTTAAGGTCGTTATGGATTACTTTATTCTTAACAAAAAATAAGGAGCGTTTACGAAGGATTTTGGATTGTAGGGATTGGATACGAGAGGAATTCGATGGCTTACTGGAGCCCCAAGCTCTACTCCGTCAGTCCAATAGGTCAAATAGGTCGTATGATGGTCATGTAGGTGAGTCTTTTGTAGTTGATTGGGAGGTTAGAGAGTTTATCTAGTAAGTGTTGAAGTAGCCTGAAACGTTGAGCGGTTTCTTGTCTTTTCAGTCTAGTATGAGGATTCCAGGTTAATTTTTTGTCGAGATGCTACTTTAAGCCTCGGATCTGTTCTACAGGCACCAGTGGGATATTATTAAACGATACTGAAGGGCAGGAAGTCATTGGTTTACGACGTAAGGTAAAAGTGATTTGATGCGAGTTTTGAGAATTTATTTTACTTCTCCAGTATTGACACCATTCTTCAAGATCAGTGATATGGGATTGGAGGTTTTGGGATGCAATAACTGGATTGGTGCTGACTGATAATACACATGTATCATCAGCATACGTGGTAAGAATAGTATTAGGACGAGTTGGGATGCCAGCTGTCTAAACTGTATAAAGGATTGGGCCAAGGATACTACCTTGAGGAAATTAACAATTACAATGTTTTTATAAGCTATTGTTTTTAGCATTTCAGATGACATGATTATTATCTATACCTGAAAATGTTTTTTGCTACCAGTATTTAAGCATGGACCTTTGTATTATTAGTTATTATACATTATAAGGTGTGGCTGAGTGGAGACGTAGAGAACTGTGTTATCATGCCGAAGGTTCCCAGTTTGAATCCGGATGTTTAACCTGGGGATCACCCAACATGGAGGAAAACCTGGCGGTAGAGCTTGATAACGGACAAATCATCTTCCTGCACAAACGTTGTCTTATAAAGAGTACAGTCTCTACCACGTTCTGAATCCGAGATTCTTATAGTTGTAGCTGTACAGCAATTTAATATACATTTTACTATTATAGATACCAGCATATCTGAAATAAACATTAATTATTTAATTATTTCAGATACACGGTTTGAACTAATTAACAGAACAACATTTAAAGAGGTTATATCGTGTACAGAAGCAATGAAGCACAGTTTTATAGTTAGTAAATGGAAAGTCAAAACGAACCAAGCCACAATAAACTGTATCCTATTAGCATGTAAATTCAAAATAATTTAAAGAGGTCTAAAAGAGAGGGTAGAATGGAGCGTTAACAATTGGCTAACGGATCCTACGGCGGTGATTCATTGGTCCACAGTCTCGGGTCGTTGTCCAATCAGATAACTCAGGCCATCCCTTCGTTTCCAATTCCCCTTCACACAATTTCCTCAGCCGCGGCTAAATCTTCCTCTTTGTGTGTGCCCCGTCCTTTTAGGATTGACTCACTTTTTACTTCAGATTTGGGACTTAGTGGTATTCAAGAGCCACCTAGTCCATATCTCCATTATAGTGCAATCGGTCCTTGTTCGGGTGCCAAATATTCAGCCTAAAATCGGTATGTGCGTTTGAAAAAATTACAAAAATAATTCCCAAGTCAATTTAAATTATTATGTAACTGTGTGTTAAATTAAACGACTGTACAAAAGTGATGAATTTACGATTTTTCAGATTTAGATAATATCTTTTTTAGCATTACGCCTGAAAATCGCTGATATCTTTGACGTTAACTTTGTGGCTTGAATACCTTAATAAATTACTGTACAACTACAAACCAGGAAGGGCGTACCAGTAGGATTCAGTACATGGTACTGTTTCTTGGACATTGGTTGTCCAGGGAGGTGGTGTGGCCTAGATTACGCTCAACCGCCAGATTTTTCTCTGTTATTATAGGCACCCACTTTATAGAGGCTGGGTGAGCCCAAGGAGGGTCCTAAATTCCATGGGATCCATCTCCGCTAACGGATTAAATAAACGTCTGCACTGCCAGCGGGATTTGAACCAAGGACCTTCTGTTTGGTGACAGCGCTCTACCACTGAGCCTACTAATAGTTACTAAGCATAGTTATTTTTTCATTAACTTATTATTATTAATATACTTATGTAAACATGGCCCGCAGCGAAATAGTAGAGGAGCTACCTAAAAATGCCGAGGGGGACATTGTTGTCTTTTTCACGCTATCTCTGAAACGATCTTCAAGAGTTACGGCATAAGATTGGAGGGTTTGTGACACAGTAAACTATTCTTTGTTTACTGATAAAGAACACGTGTCATCTTCTTAGGTCGTAACGATAATGTCAGATTGAAAGACGAGGGTATAAAATAGAAAGAGAAGTGGGTAGTGTGAGAAGTTATTGAAAAAATATAGAAACATTCTTAGCATATTTCTGTCTTAATAGCTATGTTTCAAGTATTTTAATGATTTTTTTAACGTATATTTTCATCAAAACAGTCCAAATAATTCAAATCTATTTAATTTTTTTCCGGATTTAAGACATTTTAATAGGACAACGTCTTTTGGTATCGCCAGTATATATATATATATATATATATATATATATATCGTATATACTTTATATGCTGAATAATACTACTTTACCTTGTATATACGAGGAAGAAAACGGTCCGGGTAGAGGTCAAGATTATTCCCTTATATAATAATAATAATAATGTATTTATTTATTCTGGGACAAGTCCCTTTAGAATAACAATACAGGTATTGTAACCTATTATGCCTTAGAGTATAAACATAATGACAATTAATTAATTATGTCAAATAATTTAGTAAGTGAGAAAGAGTTAAACAAATAAATAATGCAAATTACCTCCAATAATAATATTTTAAAAACAGACTAGAAGAAGAGAAAGAAACAAATTAAAATAAGTTAACACTAATTATATAGGAGAAACAATTGATAGTTACATATATAACACTATCAGTGATTTGCACTTATTTCCTTCATTTCTCCTTCTTTAAAATGTCTAACTAGATGATATAATATATATGTACGTGGATTGTATCCCACACACTAATATATACACATACATAATCACAAATTCAAGTGTATATTAAAAAACATCATTTATTCATCGAATGAGAGAATTTTAACGCAATAGAGATTAGTAATCAGACAGTCTGATTAGTAATCAGAGAGCCGAGAACGGGTGTAACGGGAGAGGACTGTGGTTTTCAATTGAAGGAGATTGATAATGTATGATGGTCGGTGGGATTGGACAACTTGGTAAAGAAAGGATGTTAGGAAGTACTTACGACGATAGGAAGGGTAAAGCCACTTCAAGTACCGGTTGACCGGGGCATCTCTCGGGATCCCAAAGATGAATCGAACGAAGCAATTAAACAACCGCTTTAATTTTGCCTCGAGATCCCCAGAGATTCCCCCAATAGTCTAAATGAAGGAAAATTAAGGAACTAACTAGAAGTCTACGGGTATCAAAAGCGAACAGGTGACGAAGGTAATTCAGACGCTTTAAGGTGAAAGAGATACGACGATATGTTTTTGCCAGGAGAGGGTTTGGTCAAAAATAATCCCAAGGTTTTTGACGGTTTGGTAGAATTTGATAGGATTATTGTTTATAAACAGGATCGTATTATGGGGAATAGTTTTAAGGAAGTAGTTTGACTCTTTTACTATTACCTTGGTTTTGTCCACGTTCAACTTTAGCTTATTATCCATTGCCCATCGACTTATTCGATTCAGATCATCCTGGAGTTTTTCCGTGGCTCGTAATAGATCGGAAGGGGAAAAGGATAGGTATATTTGAAAATCATCAGGGTAGACATGGTACTGGGAATGTTGGATAAGAAGTGGAAGGTCGTTTATGTAAATAGCAAATACGATGGGGGATAGTGGTGAACCCCGTGGGACACCACAGGACAGAGGAAGGGTTATTGAAGGAGGTTGACCAGGGACCAGTGCATATTGGGAGCGATCTAAGAGGAAAGACTTGAGCCATCCTATAGGACTGTTGGATAGAGGTAAGATACGAAGCTTGGCGATGAGGATATTGTAGTCCACTGTGTCAAAGGCTTTGAAAAAATCAAGAAGGATCAGAATTGTTAATTTTTGTTGTTCAATCAGTATGGCGTCCATGGGTGATTTTGAGGAGAGCGGATTGAGTTGAATAGCCTGGTCTAAAGCCGGATTGGAGAGGGATAATGAGGGAATGTCCTTCTAGACAATTTGAATTTGAACTAGGCATTATAATGTTTTTGAGAGATTAGAGAGAAGCGAGATAGGGCGGAAATCATTTGGAGAGGAGGGATTTAAATTTTATATAGCGGGCGTACTAACGCGGTCTTCGAAGCAGTGGGAAATACCGAATTTTGTAAGGAGGAATTATAAATCTGATGTAATACAGGCATTATGACAGGAAGACAGGATTTTACTAGCTTTAAAGGAGTATTGTCGGGACCGTATTCATTGGTGCGGGATTTCAGAATGGTGTTTAATAATTCGTCATATGATACATAATATAAGTTATCAGGGTTAAAGTTTATATGATCAATGTCGGTAGCGGATGAGGATTTAGGAGATATATTGGGTACGAACTGGTTATTGAGATCGTCTGGCGTGATCGGAAAGGAACAGAGTTTACCAGATGGTGATAATTTTCGGATTATTTTCCATTTGGATTTGGAGTCGGTTGCATTGGAGAGAATGAAATGGGAGTGATTTGATTTTTCACGACGTATTGCAGATTGGGTTTCATTGCAAAGTAGTTTGAAACATGCATAGTCTACTGATAGACGTGTGTGACGAAATTTTCTCCTTGCCGCTTCCCTTTTCTTCATCATTCCTTTTATTTCAGGAGTTAGCCAAGATGCAATTGGACGGCGTAAGGTTCGGGCTTTTAAAGGAGCATGGATGTTTGTTTAATATGGATTGCAGATTGGGAGTCAAGGTGGAAACCATCTGATCGATGGAACTATAGGAGTAAATGACGTCCCAGTTGATGGAACTTGAGTCGGATTGAAGAGATTCGAAGGACAGGAGGTCCAAATTGCGATAGAAAAACCGTTTTGGGAGTAAAGAATTTGACTGGTAGGTCATATGAAATTTGGGTGAGATCGTGTGATGAAAGAAACGGAACAGGATGTTGGGACGAGGAGAGAATTTTCAGAGGTGAATCAGAGAAGTAAAGGAGGTCTATATACTACGGCATATAGAAGAGGAAAGGATAAAGTTGAGATTTCAACAAATATGTATTCTAGGTGAGGAAAGCTAGGAGTAGGAAATTGAAGAAGGATTTTAGCTATAAGCCTTTCATGGATCAATATATATATATACCAACTCCACCTCCCCTGCCGTGCAATCTGTCATGACGCATGAAATAATAGTTAGGAAGGGACAATTGAGAGGAAAGAATGATAGTTTTGATCCAAGTTTCGGATACGGCTATGACATGGTAAAAATCATCTTGGAAATATTTGTGAAGCTCAACAAAATGTGCAATAAGGGATTATGGGTTAATGTGACAACCGTTTAGTACATTAATCATTACTGAAGACGAGAGAAAGAAACGACAGGCAAAGAGAATACGAATTGAATTATATGGAGAACTTTTTATCGGTAGGCCAACGTTTCGAATCACATTGCAGGTCTTCATCCGGGATAGTTTGGTCGGGGGGGGGAGGGGGGGGGGGGTTGACACTAGACTAGAGCTCTAGTAACAACCCCTAGTCTCCAGTCTAGTGGTCTAGTGTCAACCCCCGCCGATCAAACTAGCCCGGAAGAAGACCCACAAAAAGTTCTCCCTATATTAGAGAATCTTCTTGACCTCATCCCGGACCATTTTTTTCCTAATATAGTATATACGTATTTCTTTATATTTCCCCTACATGTACGACGTTAAGGTCCACTAGGTATTGGTAAAATGATATGCCCAGTTTCGGTACCAAAAATGTTATTACCATTATATATCTTTTATATTTCATACATGTTTTAGATTATTACGCTTGAATTTATAATATTAGTGAGTATAAAATACGATCCACGATATAATAAACAATGAATGAGTGACATAAGCTAACTGTGTGAAGATGTGAAGCTCTAAATCATTCTTAAAAAGGTATTATCAGGTCAATAGTAACCATTCTAGGAACACAATGATATATATATATATATATATATATATATATATATATATATATATATATATATATATATATATATATATATATATTGTAATAATTTTGTTGCCAAACAAATTATTATTCTAGACGCTGTGTTATATTTCTGGCAGAAGACAGACAAATTATTTAACTTAGTTCGGGATAGAATCGATAAAATAAAATAAGCCTAGTAGATTTTTACATGTCCCACACTTTCCAAGTCCATTTAAAGTTGATTCCGGGGACTCTAGTCGCGTAAGTTTGAAAAATTGCTATGCGTATTTAATTAGAGGAGAGGAGGTAGTGGAATACTAATTGTATTCTAAGAAGACATCTTGTGAATTTTTTATCTAGACAATGAAAAGTCTTTTTTAAATATTCATTACATTTTTCAAGCCAGGATATGTCAAATACCATCCCGTAATTGTCATAATTAATATTTTACCAGATATTTATTTCCGAACCAACAATTAATACATAATAATCAAGCAGAAATGTCGATTTCATTTTAATAAACTATGCAACTTTTGCAGCTCTGGGCAACCAGTATTGGGACGTATTTACCTATATTCTATCGTCCTTCATCCATTAAATATTCTCGGTTACTTGCCAACTTTTCTTTTTTTAATTTTGGTTTTGTCATACTCATCATTTATCACTTATCTGAACATGAAAACTAAAAGCGAAATAGATAAAAATCGGATGGCATTGAAGATAAAAAAACAAAAACAGAAAATGTATGATTCGTATTTGGTAATATTTTTTTTGTTTACTGATAAAGAAAGTCTACATTAAAAGCTATTATTTTTTGTTGAAAACTAAATGAAACTCCCCTGTTGATCCTTCCAGCAGGCATATGATTGTCTCAAAGAGAAAGTCATGTATCCCTTAGTAGATATAGACAACGTGTCTTCGGATATGAATAACAATTAATCTTGCAGATCCTAGTAAGGATAATGAGACAAAATGATTCAATTATTGTATTTTCATAAGTTCTTGAAATGTGTTCAAAGTTTTTATTTCAATTCATGTTTTGACGTGGCCTAAACTTGAGTTCAAAGTTTCCGTTACATATAGGCGAAGCTAGTATAAGCGTGTTAAAATTAAAAAACTTCATCTATCGGAGTAGAAGTTCTTTTGCTTGCTCAGTTTGTACCTCTGCTTGATTCATGAGCTGAATATCCGCTAAGCACAAACACCGAGCCTAATGACCCCGGTGACTCCCATCGCTGCAAAGAGGAAGCCTTTGTTTCCACGGCACCCTCCAGCAAACAATACTACAGTTGTACGTCGTCTTCCTTTAGAATTCTTTTTTTTTTTTTTTTTACTCTCATGGAAGAAGCTGTTTTCGTTGAGAGCAATGTACACATCACCGCTGCAGGTTGTGTCTGTTGATTACTACATGACGCCATTCCCGTGTATAGCGGGGGGGGGGGGGGGTTACCGAGCACGCATGTGAAAAAAATATGTATAAAATGTGGAAGTATGAAATTATGTACATTAAAATAATATTTTTTTACAGTTTAATGCGTCCATTGTGAAAACAATTAAATATATTAAGTTGGTTAATTGATGTAGCATTAAAAATTTATACACTACTTAGGGGAGGTTTTCGAAAGAAGATCACAAATATTCTATGCTCCAAATGGTGTTAGTATCATTTCACTCAATAAATACTTATTATAATTATTATTTATGCATGTATAAATATTTATTCTAAACATAATAAAGACAACAGGATATCTTATAAACTCTATAATAGGATAAATTGAACCAGTAGGCCACAAGTTTCGTATTTCAGTTCAAAATAACAGATAATAAATAACATAGAGGTATTGTAGAATAAAAAAAATATTGTAAAATATACCAAGGAGAAAAACTCCTAAATAAATCTACCCCTGCCTACTAAAGTTGTTTAATTCAAGGATTTTCAAAATAAAACCAATCTATTTAAATTTTTACTGAAAACATCCTTTTTTTATTTAATCCCTCTAAATAGATTAAATAAAAAATATTTCCTTAAAAAAATATATTTTTTAAACAAGTAATATTGATTTTGTAAATAGTAAATAGGAATATACAGGATGTCCCATTTCAAGTGGATCAAACTTTTAAACAAAACAAACTTCAGAAAAACTTTTCAGGTAAAGTTTTGAGAAATAAAAAAAAACATTTTTTGTTCTTTCACTTTAAATGGTCAATATCGACCTTAAAAAAATAAATTAAGGTTTTTAAATGTCCAGACACTTTCTGAAAGATTCAAAATACCTTGATTAGGACATTGCAAACAGCTAATCTAATATGAGATTATATCAGCATCAATATGATTGTAAGAATATTGGTGGCAAGGAACCTAACACAGCATTGGCCCAGCATACTAAAGCCTGTAAGCATCAATTTGATTTTGGAAATGCTAGAGTGATTTATAAGGAGAGTGATAACTCTGATAACGCAAAATATTGACATTGCAGTTAATTTTAAAAAAGATTGTAGAAATTTAAACCAATTTTATTCTGAAACATTGAATATTTTAAAAGTTAAATCTTGCTTATTTTGGTAGTATGTAGAAAAGTGTATGGGTTAACATTACTTGATATATGTTGTGGATCAGCTGATTCTATAACCTTCCCAAATGTTTGCGTATCACCTGCTTTTCAGTTTTGCGTTGAACGTCTTGGGGTGGAGGTGCGGTCTCAGTTTATGAGCCTATTTGAGCGATTATTCGTTGGGATGTATTGCACTTCTGCTTTGAGATGTGATTGATCTTACTCTATTTTTTGTGTCTTGATAATGCCTGAATGGGCGAAACGTCGACTGGTAATTGTTTGTTTTCTACACCAGATTTGAAACATAAGGCTCAGGTTGTGGTTTTTTCCATTTGCATTCTAATAAACCTATGAAAGATAGAAAAAAAAATGTTACATTAATTGTTTACATTTTTTGTATTGTATATTTCAGAAAAATAAAAATAAATGGGGGTCAAAAGAAAATTACATTTTTTGAAGGTCGATATTGACCATTTAAAGTGAAAAACTAATAAATGTGTTTTTATTTCTTCAAACTAGGCCTGATTAACTACAACTTTTACTTGAAACGTTTTTCTGAATTTTGTTTTGTTTTAAAGGTAAAAACGTTTGATCCACTTGAAATGGGACACCCTGTATATTAAAAACTTAAGTAAATAGCTAAGATCATCATCAATATCAAACATTAAAATTTTTTACCAATAATAATCATTAAAATATTATTATTCTTATGTTTTAAGTAAAATTTTTATCACATATCTAGTATTTTTTAAAACCTTAAAGTATACAATTTTATTACAGTCATTTAAAGTTTTTCTTCTTCTTACTTTGTTTTTTAATATTACAGTACTTGTACGTACATTATTTTCTGGTATTTTGAATTTATATACGAAACCTGAGGCCAACCGCTTTGATTTCAAAGACTTCTTAAGATTAATTTTTTAAGAATAATTCGTAAATGATTTATTTATTATTTAGATACATACTAATCTCTTAATAAGTGCCTACTTATAGTCTAGAAAGTCGAGCAAATAATGAAATATTACAGTAGCATAAGAAAAAATATAAAACGTGCAATTAAGATATCTAAGTTAGTCGGATTTATGAATTAAT
The DNA here is from genome assembly GCA_964056705.1 of Troilus luridus. Classification (NCBI taxonomy): domain Eukaryota; kingdom Metazoa; phylum Arthropoda; class Insecta; order Hemiptera; family Pentatomidae; genus Troilus; species Troilus luridus. The sequence continues at coordinate 30,498,518 of OZ057416.1, forward strand.
TTTTATTCCCATACTTTTTAGTTTTTCTGTCAAAATGATTGGAATATTAACATACTTTATTGACTTCGGATACATATCTTATTCCTGTATTTAATAGTTCAATATCATGACGTTTAACAATTTAAGATAATACATATCAGACTAATAACAATCTGATATAATACATATCTAATATAATAATCTACTATAACACATTAAATTTTCAGATAATCATACACCACATATCAGAAATTTATTACCTTATGTAAGATATTGGATTATTAAACATTATACATCGTGATGTATGATGTATAGTAATCTAATACAATAGCAGATATCAGTTTGACATATTAGATTTTCAAGTTTAATATCAAATCACAAATGTCTATACTCGTCAAATCGCTTGCTATTTCGATTTAATTACGCTGTTTTTTTTTACTAACTTGTTATAATATCGTAACATCATTACTTTAAATACATGCCTTGCGATGGTTTTAATGAAAATTATATAAATTAATTTTAATAATTATAATATTTTAGAATAATTTCATGGGAAAATGTTCCCCCTGTGTTTCCAATGCTGAAACATATCCTAGAATTTTAAATATGTATTTAGGAATTGGTCGAAGTAAAAAAAAGACAGCATTTGAACAAATAAAGTTACTATTAATTACATTTGAAAATGTAATCCCAGAAATATGCCATTTGAATTTAATTTATGATTTAGATTTTTTTTATTTTATGAAGTGTATATTTTTTATGAAACAACCTCATTGAATATTTTTAGTCTTCTATGTTACTTATAATTTAATTCAATTATTTTATTTATTCACCGTATTAGATTTTTTTAATCGAACACTCAATTCCAGCTTTTCTATACTTTTTTGTTAAGGGTAACTCTATGAACTTAAAATGATTTTTTTAAAATAATGTAATGCATAAGTTTAGTGTAGTAAAAATAAAAATAAAATAAAATTATCAATATTTTAATAATTGTTATTGCATATTTAGTCAATATAGTTCCTTCTATTCACCCTCAATACATAGATTAACGCTAAGTCAGCTTCAGAATCTCTGAATACTTCGAATATCAACGTCTGCAAGTTCCTATAGGTTGTCAATACTATCCAGAAGTTCCTGTTTGCAGGAAGATATTGTCCAAATTCCTGTTAGTTTATTGACAAATCTGGTTTAGCCATTTCATATCATTAATAATATATTGAAATATATTATAAACCACAACCGAACAAACAATGATTTAAAACAGATTATGTATCTCATTCGCGATGTGTAAAATGCCATTATGTGATATTACACAAATTTTTACTTGGCATTAATTTGATTTTTCATTATCAGTAACTATCAATGCCTTGATAAATATATCAATGCCCAAAATATCCATTGGGAAAATCGTTATAACAAACTGTGTAATAGACGAGGAACCAACCATTCCTTGTAGACTAATCAAGACATTCATGGAATCTGTGGAAGTTATTGAAAATAAATCTCGTTAAAAATGTCTGGAGAAAAGTAAAAATGCTTATCCCGCAACACAAAAGGAGATCGATGACGGATTGTATTAACTATCTCAGGTTTTCCCCATTTCCGTCATAACCTGATGATAATAAAAATATAGGATTGAGAACTCAGAATATTTAATTATATTCTGTATAGGATTCAGAACTCAGAGCATGAACTGATTATAGCTATACACACATATATATATATATATATATATATATATATATATATATATATATATATATATATATATATATATATATATATATATATATTTGTTGCTTATAAAATCCCCTCAAGTCTGAATATTAAAATTAAGATTAACAAACATACATAAGTCGACCTTTGAATAACCAAAAATGTTGTTTTGACATCCATAACGCTAAATCCTCAGCAATCCGCTGTTATTAACTAAATCCGGTTTCCTCTCAGAGGCTGATGAGAAGTGGCGACCGAACCCACGAAGCTTCTACGCCACAATACATGTACTGCTTATTACATAATGCCATTAAACCGCTTGAGGATGGAGTTATCGCGAGTCTAAACCGGGATTAGCAGCGAATAATCCCTGAAACAAATCCTCTCCTGAGATGTGACAGCGAAGAAAGACTTATTAAATCGTTTGTGTGTGTAGAAGGTTGAGTACTATCTCGAAAATTTACTGTAAAAAATTTGGGTATAGTTATTTTCATTGTACTTCTTTTCATTAACTTGCCAGCGTTGTCAGTATGAGATCTTATCATAAATCTATATTAAATAGGCAACATATATCTATATTAAATAAATATATATTTATTTAAATATATAAATAAATAATTAAATCCTAGCAAAAACGAAGACGGTTAAACTCATGAGCGACTGAGTTATGATTTCATTGAAAAGATAATTAAGACATAATCCATTATAAAGGGTAATGGTTGGGACTAGGACAGGAATGTAAATTATATTCTACTGAATATCTGCTATTTATCTTCTTATGTTATTGTATTATGTTCTTCCGATGTAATAGTTAATTTAATTTCATTTTAGCTATTATAGTTTTTCTTTTACGCACCCCCCATATAAGTTACAACATTGGCAGGTTGTTTGATACAGCCCTAAAAGTTGATGGATGTGAGCCAGCTTTGAATGTCCGATAAGAATTTTCCTTTGAAATCATACTGGGGACTAATCATTTTTATTGGAATTTGACCATTTTATAGCCACAATTGATAAAATCCATCTCTTTAAACTTGAATCCTCATAGTCCTAGCATAACTCTACAGTCCAGGTAAAGAAGTGGTTATGTTAATTTGTGTCCATAGTTCACGAATTGGCCCGATAATAGATTTAAAAAATATATAAAATCATTATTGTTTAAAATACACAAGTTACAAACACATTAGATACATTAAACTGACCCGATCTACACCCGTTCACGGTGCGATCTAGGCTCATAATGATTAAGTTGATCTCAGAATTCTGAGCAAAGAACTAGAAGAGGGGATTCCAAGGCAGGGAGGAGATTCCAACTAAGCTTGGTCGGAAGGCTGAGCATGTGACAGCTTATCACTTCCAACTAATGGGATATATCGTTATCTCATTATGAGTTTCATGTACGTAGGCAAGCGGAATCGTTTTTGTCTTTCGTAGCGAATAAGTGGGTAAGCCAGAAAATGAGTTATTGCTTATACCACAGCTCAATTTCCAAGCCTAAAAGTATGAGAATGACACGTTTCCGGTTCCATCAATACAATTTAACCCACTCTAAGAAAAATTCAACTTCATCATTTATTCACGAGTGCTACAGAACTGTTCAGTGTTATTATTTGAAATAGTCACCTTAGTTACCTACTCCTTTAGTTAATCGGATTGCTATTCTTACTAGTAAGCCTCGTGTTATATAGTTCCTCGAAGAAATATGAAATAAATACATTTGAAAGGCCTGTAAGATAAGGGGAGTAGAGATTTAATTAGTATGACATTTATTAGAAGCGCCCGGGAGAGCCCGACAGGCCTTAGCGTACGTGCCGAGAGAGGCAATTAGGCTAAGATAGCGCGGAGGATGTTAATATATTCGGAGCGATTCGTTCCACCTCCTCGGGGATTGAAAACCAATTTACCTCCTCAGGGGCCATTTGCATCCTCCAATAGCCGTCAAAGGCGATGTCACCCACTCTTTTTTTTTGTAGAGTTTTCGGCCTTTTTATGGCTTTCGGTAATTCCCCAATCAGTTAATATTGACATTACTGATTAATAAATTCATTCATAGTTGTTTTTGTTTTTTTTTAGTTGTTTTTTTAAACTGATAAATAGCGGGATAGAATCCGATTAAGTTTACGCCAATACGCAAATACACATTTCTATCTGAATCAAATCCGCTTCGGTAACACACACTCTGAGAGTCATGCGGTGATACAATCTAGTTGTTTCAGAAGAGGAGCGGATATTTCGATTCCTCACTATCAAAGGTTGGAAAGCTTTTTATTCATGAAGAAAGAAACATTTTTTTTGTACAAATAGAAAGTCGGTATTCTGCAGTAACTTTATGGAATAAGAAAGAAAATTTGTTTCATGTCTTCTCTCAGTCTTTATTTATCGTACTGTTGATACAAGATGGTACATAATTGTACAAAACGTTGTGAATAACAACAAACATTCAGTTTTGGTCATTCAACAAAATAGGTATTATCGTTAATTATTTTGCTGTTTGGTACATTGCTTGGTGGGAACACAAATCTCTACTGCATCATTATTTTTGAATGAAACCAACACATTCTAACAGTTTCCTGGTTTTAAATTCATTTACTGACTTTGCCATCACTTCAATACGTTTGTGCTTAATGGTCCAGTAAAATTAGGGGTTTCGTCTCGGAATGAGAGATAGTCGGCTATAATGTTGTATAAACCTTTATTTTGGAACCCTAAAATTTGTCTCAAAACCTACAGATATTCCAAGGGCAAAGTGCAAAAAATCACATTTATTGCAAATATCTCGTTTCCTATGGGTTTTATGCTATTTGGATTTATTATAAATATTGTAGAAGATTAAATTTTCTACAACTTTTGTTTAAACATTTTTTTTAATATCTTGAACCATTCGAATTAGGCAGAGTATTAACTATTTAGAGTATCATTCGAGGTCAACCTGTAGTCCCCATAAAAACACGCCGTTCAAAGTTTATAAATTATTGATAAATATATAATTGTAAATAGTTTGCATTTTTTATTACGTTATAATTAATATTTTATTTCAATAATTCAGTATCTATTCATTTGATAACACTTACCTACTCGTATAATTAAAAAGTTATTAAGTGAAAAACTTTACTTATGTTTTAATTCTAATCTTATATATACTAATTACTTCCTAACTAAATAAAAAGAAAATAATTAAATTTTTAATTAATGTTTTTATTGAAAAATACCATTACCTACATTTATGAACCTTGAAATTTAAAAAGTTGAATAGTAATAAGAACTATAAGTTCTCATTTCAATTTTCTTCATCTTCTCCTTCCAGTCGCTGTAAAATTTCAAATTCCTTTGTGTTCTCGTCTTCAACGACATTTGTCTCCAGTTCTTCCAAGATTTCGGGGTCAAAAGTACCGTCTTCATTGATATCACTCTGATATGGTGAAGCATTAAGACAAGCTTGACCATTACACTGGCCGCAAGCTAAAGAGCACTGCAACACTGCTTTCCTGCATCCACATCGCGAACCACAACCATTCTTGCAGTTGCAGAATATTGTGTTACTTAATTCCTCAGGAGCTGGTGGATTCTTTGTCATAATAGGTTCCAGGAATTCATCACGCATTATACAAAAACATCAATTAAAAATTTAATTATTTTCTTTATTTTAGTTAGGAAGTGATTAGTATAAATAAGATTAGATTTAAAAAAAATAAAGTATTTGCCTTAATAACTTTATAATTACACGAATACGTAAGTTTTATTAAATGAATAGATACTAAAATATTGAAATAAAATATTAATTATAACGTAATAGTTAATAAAAAATGCAAATTATTTAGAATTATATATTTATCAATAATTTATAATCTTTATACGGCGTGTTTTTAATATGGACTACATGTTGACCTCGAATGATACTCATTAGTTAATAGTTAAATACCGCGCGCGCTCTGCCTATTTCCGAAATTCAAAATATAAAAAAAATGTTAAACAAAAGTTGTAGAAAATTTAATCTTCTACAATATTTATAATAAATACAAATAGCATAAAACCTATAAGAAACGAGATATTTGCAATAAATGTGTAAAAAATCAATTTTTTGCATTTTGCCCTTGGAATATCTGTAGTCCCGGACACCCTACGATAAGTAGGTTTTGAGACAAGTTTTAGGGTGCGAAAATAAAGGTTTATACAACATTATAGCCGAATATCTCTCATTCCGAGATTCTTGCTCTCATTTGACTAATTTTACTGGAGTATAACTGAAGTACGCTACGAAAGCTAATATTTAAATTCTCTTCGGTTCCACTTGAGCATCAAATAGTTCATCTCGATATCGGTTGAAACTTAAATTTATGTCTTCATAGGTCTTAAAATATTAACAAAATCCTTTATCACTATATAAACCTGACTTTGTAATGAGATTAGACAAAAAAAAGCATAAGATATTTTCTGTGTACTTTCCGGAATTTCGTTTTGAGCACTTTGGATCACGCTGCAACTATTTCTTTCTTTCCCCTGCAGGAGTTTCTCTGTCTCCAATATAACTTTTAATAAATCACTTGCTCACATAATCATAACGAATGGAACAATTTTTTAATTTTAAAAATATGGGCTTCTTGAGCTTGTACCAAAAACTCTAAACCTGCACCATCGAAAAATCTGCTCTTTCAATGGCTCAAACATGCGAAAGTGACACGGTGATAAATCTGAAAATTTCATCAAGCGTTGGAACATTGGATGGGCGGTATGGGACCGGAAGTTATCACGTATTGATGTATTGTTGTCGAATATTGTTTTGGTTCTGATCCGGTGTTGATGCATTCTTTGCTTGTTCCAAGAGAGTGCAGAATGTGGTCCAAAGTGTATTATTATTATAGGAAATTCAGCAAGATATCTTTCCAATGTCGTTTACTTCAGATAAGTTATCAGGAAGGAACAGGAGGTAGGTGAAAGAGTTTCAATACTCGAGACTCGTACCTCTGAAAGAAAGAGTTGGCCCAAAAATCTATATATATATATTTAGCTTATTTGTTAAATTATTAAATTGTTTATTTATGAACCAACATGTTCAATTAAATAGCACAATTAATACATTCTAATAAATTATATTGTCCATAAAAATAAAAAGTATCGAAAGTGAAGTCACTCGAAAAGTACAAGTACAAGGGAAACAACTATTTCAAGGTTCAATAAAAATGAGTGGCTGAAAGCATCCCTTACCCTGTCCTCCCTGGAGATGCGAGGCCTTCCTCAGGGCCTTTTTCCTTCCATGCGGGTCTCGTAAGTCTTCCTGGCGATTCGGGTCTTTAGTAAGGAGGTGTCCTAACCACCCTGTGTTCATCTAGAATGGTCTGAGTTGGTTTAACGTCACGATTACCCCATATTGCGTTCCGTATCCGCTCTCTGCGAATTTTCATTTCTAATTTTCACAGGTATCTAATTTCTACAGATTTTATCAGACTCCATTGCTTTGAGAGGAGGGTCTATGATTCCGAAGAGTAAGATAGGGTAGGAAGGAAGGTCGATTTTGGACAGCTTTCTCATCTCTTCTTCCCAGGAAACCTCGGCGGAGCATATTAAACATCTTCCCCGCTCCTCCAATTCTGTGGACCACTTCTTCGTCAATGTACCCGAAATATACTTAAAACTCTCAACCTGTTCTAATCTCTATCCTCCAACTCCCAGTACTCTCATTATCCTTCCGGGTTTCTTCCTTTTTCGCATGCATCAAGTCTTACCGGGTTTATTTTACATTTAGTCACATTAATTCCGACTATAGTACATTTGTATTAAAATAACATAAAAAATAAATTTAAATAACCAATTATACGTGGTTACTAGTCTAGTCTGGATTAGACCCGAATGCAAATTCGATCATATTCATAGCGTTTACAAGAATATTATAAACATTATTAAATATTATAAACAAGAATTTTGAGCTGGCTGTCCTGCATGCGATTGGTACCATCTGGAACAGAGAGGAAAAGGGGAGTGGAAGAAATAGGGAACTACGAGAGCAGAGGGTGTTGGCTGGCTCTGGATCGAAACGAGCAGCGGAGCAGTCACGAGAACGAATGAAAAGGGAGTACACACGCCCGCATTATAAATTAAATTTTGTTACGAGGGTGCGACCGCCTCTTTCGTTCTTGGCAGATATTGTGTGCAGACTTTGGGAAGGGAACGAACATTCAAATGAAACACTGTTTTATTAGCGTGAAACTTCCCAGGAGGAAGGGGAACAGTGAAGAACGATCTCCGGCCGGCGACGAAATTGAAGAAAATCAGAGCAACTAGGCCCCTGGGGAAATAGTTCAGTGGGCTTGTTATTTCTTTATGCATTCTGTAAATAATGTTGAGGTCTAAATTAAATATAGTGGAAACAATAGGTACCATAAGACAAGGCTTTAGGTATTTTTAGCTATTTATAATACCGTTTATAAAACCAGTAAGTACCAACCGTCATTAAAAGAATTAATGATTAACTTTTAAAATAATGAATTACGTCAATTTAAGACGGCAACACATCGTTCTGACAGATTGTCAACTGTTAAACAGCAACAAATGGGATATTGAAGTCGTTAAGGATGAATTGATTCATTACAAAGATAGCATTAGGGATTTTAGAAGGGGGATTTTGGATTGTAAGGATTGGATACGATGGATTAGTAGATCCTCAAAGATTTGGTCCGTAAGTCCATATAGGTCTTATATCAGTCCTGTATATGAGACTTATGTAATTATTGGGAGTTTGTTTGTCTAATAAGTACTGAAGTAGCCTGAAATGGGGAGTAGTTCCTGGTATTTTCAGTCTAGTATGAGGATTCTATGTTAAATGTTTGTCAAGATATAATCCTAAGTATCGGATTTGTTCTTCAAGAGTAAGTGGGTTATTATTAAAAATAGATGGAAGTAGTTGGTTTTTGACGGATTTTTACATTTAAATTTCCTTTAACAAGCCTTATTTTCTAGAAACTCTTATTTTCTAATAAAATAACATAACTACACTATCCAGCTACGGTATATTTATGCTGGGCAAAGGTATAGGGCTCTAATAAGCTCATAAACTACACAACAAGAAACATTGTAAAATAATCCATAAAATACTAAGAAAATGATATTTTACGCAAGTTTTTTTGAGTACTTCTAAATATTAATAAATGCTAAACACATTATTGTATGAAAAAGAAGCATTAAGCTTTACAAGAAATCCGTGATCATTAGAGATTGTATATATTTTTAGAGAAATTATCTGTATGGAATCCTTACAATGAACCCAAGTTTCTTTGTAGTATATTAATGATAAAAATTTACATAATGCCCTGAAAAAAACGTTAATTCCAGGCTAATATCCTTTAAGACCACTGACCCAAGAATAAGAGCCGGCTAAGGAAATCTTTGAGCACGGCCTTAATACAAAATATCTTCCTACTTTTCTTAGGTTCCTTCATTCTTTAGGGATACTTCTCATGTCAAAAGATGATTAAAAGGGATCCATAGGCGGTCCGCCCTAAGTATCAGCCATTATAATGTTCAGTTCATCCTAAATCGCTCTATGAAAAAATGTATATGAGATTTAATAATAAAAAAACGAATTATTATATTTTTATTGCTTTAAATCGTACAGAAATAAGAGAATTTAATTCTATAATACTTTGCCTCGTTTATTTCAATTAAATATTGAAATAGATAATTTAATTATTAAACGCAAGAAAACTGTGGTCGTTTGTGTCTGTAAAGGCCTTAGCCCAGTCAGCATAACCAACGCCCGAGTATAGATTATGTGGGAATAGTTAATTAATCGGTAATAAAACAAATTTAATAATTAATTAACTACAACAAAAATACATTTTAAATAATGAACAAAAATAAAATATTGCTCCTTCAATAGAACTAAGTAATAACTCAAAAAAACGTAATTTTTCAATAGATCTATTCGGAAGTTCCATGTGAGTTAAAAAAACAATTGGGCTTTGGTAAAGCAATGGTATTGGTTCTTCCTATTATATTTAAAATTGGTATTGGATATTCCTAGTGCATGGTATTGGAATTCTTTACTAACCATTAGAAACATTTTAAATGCTTGAAACTTTTTTGATATTAATTCATGTCATTATCACCATAAAACTTATAGTTAAAACATGACTCAACTCAAAATATGACTTTATTATAAAAAAAGGTTGGGAATGGAATCCTAGATAGTATTTCCTGAATTTAAAATCTTCAACCAATACAATTGCTACTGAATGCTTAACTCAAAAATGCCAATGAAACAGTATACAATACAAGATATTGTACGGAATCGTGTTATTTTTGTTGTCTGAAAGATGCTAAATCAGGCATTGCCTTAAAATTGTTTTATTTCTTATGTTACAACTTTATCTCAAGCCAAAAACTATGACCCGATTCCGCTCCAATTCAAAACAATGATCTCTCTTTCTGGACGAAATTCCTTTCATCTCCTATTAAGGTCAATATCGTTCATCTCCGGGGAACCACCTTCATCGTTTGCTGTATTTCTGTGCAATTGTCTTTGAGTGTTTTCTGCAAATACTGAAAAGCCGGTTTCATCCCTAACCAATTCTTTCTGTAATAGAACGTTTAATTTTAAAAATAACTTGTAGGAATCATATCACTTTTTCAATGCTTAAAAGTTTTATATATACACCCTCCTGGGCATAATAAATAATGTTCATAATGAGAAATATAATAATAATAATGTGCTTCCTACTAGATACACATGCTTTCTATTCACCAAACATAGAATAGAAACAAAATAATAAAAAAAGTGTGTATTACTTGACTATATGAAAAGTCTTTCAGATCGTTCTATAATAACCATTTGACATTGGAAAAAATAATCATCTAGTATGGGAAAGAAGGAAAAACGTATGTTTTTGGCATGGCTAACGGAGATTTGAACGCTCATGGTGCGCGTGTGGGGACACTTTTCGGGAATTGGGCACTGATGATGTGTTTTGATGCGCGGCATTCAACCACTACGTGATGCCTCCTCGTTGGCTGATTGCCCCTGCTCTGTATTCCGGGACCAGCCTCCGCCTCCCAATCTCTTGCCTCTTTCCATCCCAGGATGATACTCTTCCCGATGTCGGCCGAGGAACTGGTGTCTCCCCGAATGGTACGGTCCATATGGAAACAATTTGTCAAGGTTTTCAGGAGCAGAGAATAATATAATGCAGCTAGCACAGAAATATATTTAAGAAAACATTATTTTTATTGAACACGCTAAGAGGTCGTTTTAGATAAAGTATAATTCTAAGAAATCATAAAAATCGTTGTTGTTTTTTTTTTTGTCTTATACCATGCAGTATTAAATGAAGTGTTGTTTTGGTGATAATACATTTTAATTATTTTTCTATTAGTAGTTCTAATTAAAATTTTTAAATATATATAAGCAATGGATTTAACTTTTTACAGCTTGCAGAACAAATTCCCAAGCAATTAAGAAAAGTAAAAAGTAAATTGGAAAGGTCATAAATATCACATCCGGGCGAAGGTATCAGACATAAATAAAAGTTAAATAGAATCGAATCAAATTATACATTTAATAATGCACACATTCTCATCAAAATGTCAGGAAAAGTATTTTTCGAAACAGGTATAAATTAATTTTATAGACAGAAACTAACTTTATAATAGCTCCATATAAATGTAATGAGTAACACCGTAAAGCCAAATCTACCATCACAACATAATTAAGAGAAATTATTTTTTAAACGAATTAATTAAATTAAATTTATTTATTTCAGATAACTTTCAGATGAGAATATAAGACAATAAATACAAACAGTTCCGATTTTATTCAACCTTAAATTGCGTAAGATGGTGTAATTTTATTAATTTAAAACTAATCAATTTAAAATTACATGATTTATTAACTTCTTTAAAATATTGTATCTACGATTAAGATGTTACAGGCCATCTTCAGGATGTTCATTACATCTTCTTATAGTACAGAGGGGTAAAAACAAGAAGAAAAAAGGACAAGTAACTTCATCCTCACGTAGAATCAATTTATCTATATATTTTTTCAGACATCATATTTTTTCATATTGAAATTATTATTGTTCTAAGCATAAATAATCAATACGCGGATGAATAAAGTGAGAAACATATATTCTAGGTTAAGTTGTTTAAACCTTATCAGGTTTATAATTGGGGCGTTTAAAATTTTGAGCATGCCAGATCGCATGAATTGACTCAACTAGAAGCTAAATTTCAGGGCAGCTCGAATAACGATCTGAGACTTGATGCAAGACACAGAGACTAAATTTATTTTATATTTATAATAAATAGATTCTAAAATACAGTAATTTATCTTATTCCTCTTTATCATCCTTCCTGAGCCATTTCTTGTCATCCGAAGCTGCCAGATCTTACGATCTTTTAGGACTTTCTACCATGAACAGAGTGCAAGCGTTTAAAAGCTTAACTAATAAAAATAATAATAATGTATTTATTGAAAGAAATTACACAAATACCATTTCGCACATAATATATTTGTAATCTTCTTTTGCACACATCCGCTAAGGGATTTACGTGGAAGCGTGGCTGGAGAAACCTCCCATTGAAGACACTCCAAGGGTGTTTCATTCTCCTTCTTCTTTATATATATATATATATATATATATATATATATATATATATATATATATATATATATATATATATATATATATAAAGAATATATATATATATATATATATATATATATATATATACATATATCCTTCTTCTTTATCTTCCTCCTTAGTGGCTCTTAGCGTGGAGGTGCCCCAATCCAAGACAGCCAAGCCCCTCGATCTCCAGCCAGCGCTTTCATCTCATTCATATTCCTTCCTTCCTTTCACCAATCCTTGAGATGTGGTGCATCCATTGCAGTCTAGGTCTTCCTCGAGGACGGCGTCCGGTAGGGCTGGCTCCAAAAAAGTTGTTTGGTTCCCGGTCCTAATTCATTCTGCACAGGTGACCTAACCACCCCAACTGTTTCCTCTCCACTGTTTCCCTCACTGCAGGCACTCCCAAGTCTCCCCTTATCCTCCCATCCTTAACTCTATCCCTCCTTGTTTTGCCTGTCATTCTCCGGAGGTATTTCATTTCAGCTGCAATAACCCTACTCTAGTGCTTGTCCATCGGGACCCCTCTCTCTCTTCCATAGATAAGAGTAGGTAGGTATACTTAAAGATGTGTAATTTTACACTATTTTCCAATACCCTTTTCCCCACCACTGAGTTGCATAGCTGGAAGTATATGCTATTAACTTTCTTAATTATTTTTGAGAGTCCATTTTCCCATTTCTGCCGGGCACTACTCCTAGGTAGGTATATTCCTGCGCTCTCTCCAAGTTCTCTCCTCTGCTGTGAATCAAAACTCTTCACGTCCGATGTGCACCACTTTGCTTTTTCCAACATTTAATGTCATGCCCTTTCTTTCCAGCTTTGCCTCCCACTGCTGTAGATTTTCTTTGGGATCAGCAATGAGGACAATACCATCTGCGAAAACCATTACTTGCGCTAGGATTGTCCTCATGTTCCACTTTCCCACAACCATCCGTGCGGTCCTCCGCTTGCAGATTTTCAATATTTTGTCCATGAAAGTGATAAAAAGAAGAGGACTAAGGCAGTCCCCAGGTCTAACACCCCTTCTCACGGCGAAAGCCTCGAACATTCTTCCATCAATTCTGACTACAGCTTGAAGTCAGAATCAGTCCTGATACGTGCTTTTTATGGCATTTATTGATGCTGTGGGCACATTTTTAGCGGCTAGAGCTTTCCATATTTCTTCTCTAGGACTTCTCTAGTTAAATGCTGCATTTATGTCCAGGAAAGCTGTGTACAAGCTGTTTCCTCTATCCCATGTCTTCTCAATAATCGTCTTCAGCGAGAAGATGTATTTCATCTCAAATAAAAAAGTATGTAATGCCAAAAGGTTTATTTCATAAAATGTATTTCTAATGAAAAAAATTATTGAAGTATACAAAAGCTAAACAGAAGAAGACAATTCTTGAGACTTCTAAATTAAAATACATAACAAAAGCAAACAATTTATGATTTTCTATAACTTTCCCACGTTTTGCTTGGTTGAAATTTTAGGTGTAATAAAAAAAAAAGTTTTACTTCAATCCATACATCAAAGATCTCTTCTGGCTCAGATTAAATATCTCTGGTAAAGTCCTGTAAAGCAACATGTCTAGCGAAACGTTGGCAAAGTATTAGACACGGTCGAAACCAGAATTGTTAGATGAATGGAATCAAAATATTGGCCGTGGCATATTAACCCTCAAAAGGTACGATGGGGTTAGGGCCGACTCCCGGATGCTTTGAAATGCACCCTCATGTCCCAAAACTACCTCCAAGGGTTAAGACTTTGAGTATCTGTCCTGCCAGTCATATTCCAGCTGTGGACGAGAGGGTTTCGCTACACAAGGTGAGTGAATTGTCTTTGTTACCCGAATTCCGCGAAAATTCGTGTTAGGGGTTGACGAAAACCCCACAGTACCATTCATGTACTCCACCGCGTTTGTAAGGAAACATTTGCAGTCGAATAAATTACTTGAAATCATTAGCTAATGCGCTTTCAGACATTCACATGAAAAGACGAGTGTATAATGCAAGACTGCCCAGAGAGCTCCGAGCAGAAATGAGAGGAATACTTGGTGTTGGTGATGAGACCCTTCTATCTTCGTGTGAGCCACCTCAGAAGAACAGAAGGTGCAATAGTTCCTAGTGCAGATAAGAAAACGAAAAATGTTTGTACTACATGCAAAAATCTATTTGTACGACTCATCTGAAAGCTGTTCACTATTGCACATCTTGCTATGATAATTGAGAATGTTTTATTCATTTTATTATTCATGAGACTGGTTTTCGACCAACAATCGACAAGTAATGTAAGTTTTATATATTTTTTTTTATTATTGTGAAAGTTACCTACTTTAGCTGTCTATATTTTATTAGACATTTTTCATTTACTTGAAGTTATATTGCGTTATAATGAAAAGATTGATTTCAAAATGTATTTTTATGAAGAATAAAGTCATGTTATAGTTTTATAATTACGTTCTTATTGATGAGTAGAGAGCCACTGATACATTAGCAGCTCAAACCTTAAAAGAAGAGTCGGGGTATGTGAGGACCCCACCGTACCATGTATGTCCTCCCAGATCACCGTACCAGTGGAGGGTTAAGAGAGTATTTTATGTTTACTTATTATCTTTTCACCTTATAGTTCTCCTAGAAATTATTCTTAAATTAAAGTATTACTATATAATTATAATTTTTTCAAGTTTCATTTTCCTATCCAATCCACTGTTATCCGATCTCTTACTTATAGATACCGCGTTCTAATATAATTATTTTCTTCAATTCATTATTTGAGACCAAATCCACCATTTAATCATCAATCAGCTACTTAATTATATGAAATGATTCATTCCATTTCATTGCGAAAACACTTCAATATAATAAGAGTGAAATTGACCGACATCATATATATATTTATTATAAATATTTTCAATGTTAATATTTAGTATTTATTATAAATTCTGATTATTAAGCCTTAGTATGAGGTAAGTCAAGTGTGGGCTTACCGACCGAACTTCTGCATAAAAAGTTCCCGCCCATTTGTTATTCCAAGGGCGAATAAGTGAAAACCCATCTCCTGATCCAATTAGACTTATGTATTTACAAGGTGAAATAATATTGCTCGAGTTGTTTGACTACGACGTCTGTGTTGTTTGATTTGTGCTTTAGTGTTGTTCTTGATCGGCCAACTTTCTCCGCCAGACAGTTCCCAATACAAACACACCTCCCACCACAATACCATCCTTTCTTCCCTTTACTATTCGCCGAATATAGTCACGGAAATAGCGTTTATTCTGCTAAAATCCAAGAATTGAACTAATCGGATTACTATAAAGTAAATTAAGATATTGTCATAATAAATGTATAATCACAATTATTTATGAAGCACTACACTCCACAACTAATCAAAATACTATAACTTATTATTATAAGCATGGGGATGCAATACATAGTGCACATTGTAATCCACTTGATATTAGAACAGGTAAGTAAATTTACTTTGACAAATACTCAACGTCAGTAACGTGTATATATTATGTGAGGCCTTGAGCAATACACTATCCATTGCTGGTTAATATGGCTGTGTAGTAAACCTCAAGAAGAATGAGGAATTCGAATGTCAATAATAATAAAAGGCTTAGTGAACCCGAAGGCTCGACGCCGATACCACCCATCGAGCTGCTTAAAAAAACACCACATCTACTAATTGGATTTCAAACCTAAACCCATGAGATCACAATTAACCCAATCCTCCCGTCTTCGCCTTGTTCTAATCCTCGGACACTTACAAGTCAATTCAGTGGTAATTATTATTAGGTCCCCTAAAACTATAACGTATCAGTATTTACTTAAAATTCTGTACCCCGGAGGTAATGGACATCATGTCCATAATATAGGTAATATTTTAAGTAAATTGTCATAAATAAATACTTCCAATTAATTTTCAATGCCAACAAAAATGTGAAAAATCTTCTTGAAACTGTTTCTGTAAGTAACTAAGAAACAAATTTTATTAGTAGAAAATTTGCTCTCATGAATATAAAAATTACAATATGTATCAGTAACCTACATGGTACAAAATCATTAATCGATTTAACAGTAAGTTTCGGCCGCTACATCCTTCCTTTAGTTCTGAACCTATTTAAAATAGTTCAATAAAGAGTACTAAACTACAGCTACAAGTAAATAAAATAAAAATAAAATTGTTGTAATAACCTTTCTAACAAGAAGACATGCATATTAAAATAAGAAAAATAAAATTACAAATTTATGAGGCCATAAGAAAAGAAAATAATTAGTGTTCTTCTTCTTCTTCCCATGGCTCTACAGCCCTTGCAGGGCCCTGGCCTCCGCAACAACGCCTCTCCAGTCCTCCCTGTCAGCAGCTCGACCTCTCCACTGTCTGATCCCCATCCTCTGCAGATCGCTCTCTACATCATATAGCCATCGCAGCCTGGGCCTTCCTCTTCTTCTTTTGCCTCCTGGTTTGCCATATAATAGCTTCTTTGGGTACCTATCTTCTCCCATTCTTTCTACGTGCCCAAGCCATCTTATTCGTGTAGATTTGACATAGATGACTAGGTCTGGTTCATTGTATAGGTCCTGAAGCTCTTTATTATTTCTAGACCTCCATTGGCCTAATAATTAGTGTTAAATCATCTAAATGAGTTACTAATAAAGAACGTAGAAAAATATATTAATAACAATGATAGTTTTTATATCTATAGATGAAAACTATTTTTAAAACAGTACCTAATAATGAAAAATATAATAACTTATCATCTAAAAAGAGAATAATGCAAAAGAAACTATTTAAAAATAGTATTTGAATTCGCCTCTGGCTGAAAAATAAAATAAAATTACTAATTTTACAATCTCCTAAAACGTATGTAATGACACTGATGTGAAAGAGAATGATATAATGTTTAGCCAGTACACTATTAAACAGCTGAAATATAAGCAGGAATTAAAATAGGAGAGTTTTAAATGTAAGTAAGTATATATGTACAAATATACATACCCCCACGAATATATTTACATACCCCTCACTTACAAAAAAAAAAAATGAGTGAATAACTCTGATAATATTAAAGCCATGATAAGGACTGCGTTTAATGCCGTCCACTTATTTCTTTTTCCTTAATAAAATATTCAACATAAAGAAATGGAAATTTTACGAGATAAGCCCTTCAAAAGCTAAATGATGACAAAATTCATCATGATTTTATGAAATAAAAATGATCCCCTTCTGTTGAAGACAGGGTTGTGATATAATATCATATCGTTCAGGTTTAATGGAGATTCATATTCAACGAAATCGTATTATATTAACTCCCACCCCTTTCCTATCTCAATATATCCTTTTTAAAGAGTATATTGTCAGTTGAGCATTTTCATTAAACAATATTGCACTAACTTGGCTAATATTGAAGTTTATAAGTCTCCTCATTTTCTTTTCTTCCTTAATAAGTAATTTCGTGTTTATATTTTTTCGAGGAGAAAAGGAATGATTATGCTCCTTTGTAAAGAGGATGTGAATTTTATACTTATTAAAAAAATATAAGATCCTAGTTTGTTATGATAGCTATAATACGGAATGATTTAATATCAATTTATATATCAATAACTTCGGTCAATAAAAGATAAGAACTTTTTTAAATTCAAATCCCTGTTCAAAAAACTGAGAATTATATTCACAATAGTTTAGCAAGACCCGTACTAGAACCTCTATGAAGTGGCATTTACCGAATTGCAAACAATGCATAAATTCTGCGAAAATAAATTAAGAAATATTTACTGTTTCATTGGAGCCGATTATATAATGTTCGTATCGAGGATACATGAGGTTTGCAATACATTACAAAAAAAAAAAAAGATTTAGAAACTTCAACATTTTCCAAGACCTTTTTACAGTTCGAATAGATATTAAGGAAAACATGCGAAATCACAATTGATTCAGAAGTTTTTGAATAAGGTCACAGTGTGAAAGGCTTTCGATGGAACATTAAAGAACGAGACAGAAAGAAAAAAAAACCTTGAGAAGTAATAAACATAAAAGGTTGGGGAAAAAGAAATCCATTATTTTCTCGGTTGATGGCTCTAGTGATCGATATCTCGTAAAGTATCGATCAAACAATTGCAAGTTTATGCTCGTTTTCAAGATGACATTTCCCACTAAAAGAATTCTTTGGCTGTTTTTTGTTTGTTCCATTCAGTTGTGAGTTCCAGGATGTTAACAATAGAAGTCAACAAAGAGAAAATTCGGTACATTTTACAGTTTTTCTTTGATAAAGGAGAAAATTCAAGTAAGGCCGCTGAAATTGTAAATGGTGCCGATACTGTAACAGCTAATTACGTGCAATTTTGGTTTCGTCAATTCCGTTCAGGCATTTTTGATATTAAAGATGCACTTACAGACACCCACAGGCAGGCCCGTCGTCGAAAACGTCGATAAATTCACAGAAATAATCGATGTTGACCGGCATGTTAGTAGTCGTAGCATCGCCCAGGATTAAAAGATCGACCATAAAACAGTTATAAACCATTTGCGCAAAGCTGGATTCAAAACGAAGCTTGATGTTTGGGTGCCACACTAATTGACACCAAAAAACATGATGGATCGAAATTCCATCTGCGAAGCCTTGGGCTAACGGAATGAAATCGACCTATTTCTTAAACGGATGGTGATCCCCAGTCACCTAATGGGTCACATACGACAATGTTGTGCGAAAACGATCGTGGTCAAAGCATGATGAACCCGCTCAAACGGTGGCCAAACCAGGACTAACGGCCACGAAGGTTCTACTGTGTATTTAGTGGGACTTGAAAGGAATCATTTATTATGAGTTGCTTCCAAATGGCCAAATACTAAATTCAGATCTCTACTGTCAACAACTGGACCGTTTGAAGTTAGCGATTGACCAGAAACGGCCAGAATTGACCAACAGAAGAGGTGTTGTTTTCCATCAGGAGAACGCAAGGCTACACACGTCTATAGTGACTCGCCAGAAACTGCGGGAGCTTCGTCGGGAAGTTTTAATTCATCCACAATATAGTCCGGACCTGGCACCAAGCGATTACCACCTTTTTCTCGCATTGCAAATCTTCCTGAGTGATAAAAATTTGGGATCAAGAGTAGATTGTGAAAATCGATTACTAGAGTTTTTCGTCAATAAAGACTAAGACTTATATGAGAGAAGCATTATGAAGGTACCTTTAAAATGGCAACAAATTTTACAACAAAACGAAACATCTTTGAATTTCACGCAAACATATTTTTTTTTTAAATTTAATTTAATGATATTTACAACAGTAATGCTATTATAACAAGTAAATGTGCTACTATGTACAATATGACATGAAAAACACTTGTGGAGAAACTATCCATCGGTAGCACTCCAATAAAGTTCTATAGTAGATGATCTCGAGGCCATCTTCTTTTCAGACGCCTCGGAGGGTTATCAGGAATAGTATGGAAAGCAAGTTGAGAGACTAGCGGATTCAAATGTGTATAGAGCTTGTCATGGAACGATAGGTATCTAGTTTGGCCCAAATCAGTAACATATGGGATATTAAGATCATGATGGATGAGTTTGTTTGTGACATAATAAGGAGCATTGAGGATTTTACGAAGGATTTTGGATTGTAAGGATTGGATAAAAGATGAATTGGATGGTTTAGTAGAGCCCCAAAGCTCAACCCCGTATGTCCAAATAGGTCTGATAACTGTCATGTAAATGAGTCATTTGTAATTAATTGGGAGCTTAGAGCGTTTGTCCAGTAAATGTTGAAGTAGGCGAAAACGTCGAGCAGTTTCTTGTCTTTTCAGACTTGTATGAGGATTCCAAGTGAGACGCAAAAATAATGGATTTCTTTTTCCCCAACCTATTATATGGAAAATAAGAAGAACTTTCGACAGTATCTGGCATAACGGGCTAATATTCAAACTGACTCTTTCCATTTCCTCCCATATTTAATAGCATTAATTAGATAATACTTAGCAAACCGCATGATTAATGTATGTATAGAAGGCCACTACTCGACAGTACGTACACTTACAGCCGGACTCCCACAGGGCGGGGTTTTATCGCCAACGCTCTACAGTATTTATATTAATGATTTACCGAATACATTCAAAGTTCAGTAAAAATCCCTTTTTGCAGATGATACAGCTTTTTATACTTTAAGTTATAGACTGGACACACTTACAAATAGACTGACAACAGCACTAAAGAAAAATAGAGAGATACTACAATAAATGAAAAATTAAAATAAGTCAAGATAAAACCCAAGCTATATTATTTACAAAGAGACGACCGAATAATATCTCCCAACTGAATGTAAACAGAACGCCTGTACCATGGACAACGCTGATTAAATATTTGGGACTGAATATGGACAAAGGTTAACTTTTGCTTTCCACTCTGATTATGTGTGCAATTAAGCACAGATAATACGTCAAATCACATAAAGCCTGCTTACGACCTATACTAACATATGCATGCCGAATATTTAGTTATATGTCTAAAACTAAAACATATGCCTTGGAGTTGCTGGAAATTGTGAATATTACACTAAAGTTAGAATTATGCACAAATAATTAAGTATACCTTATATTAATGTATTTATCAACAAACTATGTAAACAATTTTTTTAAAGTGTAAAAACAATAAAAACCCACTTAAAAAAAAATATTGGAAACTATACAAAAAATAGTACAAAGCGTTTATGTATGTACATAAAAGAACAAAACATTTATTATTGTAGGATACAAATTTCTTTTATTTCATTGTTATTGTTTATATATATTTATATAAGTAACGAAGATTGTATAGTTACAATTTTTGTTTATTTTATTCTTATTAATTTTTTTTTTCTGTTGGAAGTTTTTTTATACATTTTTTCTTTCACTGTAAATTATGATTCTGCACAGATTCTGCACATTTAAATTTGTACAATTGTTTTTAATTTGAGACTGGTCTTTTTGGTACAGCATTTAATTTTGTCAATTGTAGCAAATTATACAAGAAATAAATTTAAAATAAAAATGAAAAATAATTTGTTTAATTTATTTATTGTGATTATTATATAGTATATTCCTCTATGTAAATAAGAATTGTTTAGCTACATAATAAATAGAATCGATAGAATTGGTCTCTTCTCTAAATATTTGATGTTCGAACGTATAAGTATTATTAGTAAAACTGTTTTTGTTCTTAATTTTTATTTTTATATTATACATAGTCATTTCGTAAAATTATTTTATATTTGTTTATTCTTTAGATTTAATATTAAAAAGTTGTTATTTCTACGGTATTAGTTTTATCGAGTCCCAAATAATTTATTAGATGATTATTTATCTTCCTAATGACTTAACATGAAAGACTAGTTTAGGTTGTTGTTGTTTTTTTTTTAAAAAGAACATATTTTCAAAAAACATTTTTAAAAAATTAGAATACTGCATTCTTAAAAAATGAAGTAAGTTTTCGTCAACTATTTTAAGTTGGTAAATAAATCGTGCTCTTAGAAGATAATCTTGGTCAATGGCAATTTCTCATCATATTTATAAGCAAAATTGATGTGATACAATATAGTTTAATAGTAAAAATATGAAAGTTAAGTTTAAGTTTTAACATAGAGTTTTTACTTTCATGTGTGCATTGCAATTTATATTCTCTTAAAATGAAAATTAAAAAAGTCAATTCGAAAGGGTGGACGATATGGAGAAAAGTTTGTATCCTGAAAAGTAGTCGAGACAAGTAAAAACTTTTCAATACTGAACGTTCTTTAACAGTATACTTCGTCATCGACGTGATCAACTTCCTCAAAGCCTAATTTGGTACAATTTTTTTCTGTTGCCTGCTTTGAAGAGCGTTCAGAAGAAGTATTACGCCTTATTCAGATTTTGAGTGGAGACTGAGCAAGAGCTCTAGAAATTGTTACAAATGAATTTATTTGATAATTAAAATAATACTTTTTAATACAAATCATTCACAAATAATGTATAAGCTTAAATAAAATACTGGATTTTGTTTAAAAAATATAGTCTAAATAATTTTAAAATTGGTATTAAAGGATTTTTGGTATTTAATGAAAACGGTATATAAAATATGGCTTTAAATATTTGTTCTCAAGGGTCTAGTAGAGTTCCTTGTACTTTCAATTACCTTCTGTTAAATTAGTATAATTGTGAAAAAAAAAGAAATCGAGATCTTTTTTTACCGTAATTGTAACCAGTATTGTTTAAATATTTTGATCTATTCTTTTTTGTGTGTTTATTCATTCAGTGTTGCTTTATTATGCTTTAGACAATCGGACGATGCTAGAGTGAAAGTCCTAAATTTTGCCTATCCAGGCTCGGGGCTCCTACTTTATGTCTATTCCAAAAGACAGCATATCCAAGGATTTTAACTCATTTTTAAATATTCCTAGGGCCACCGAGTTTAATGCCGGGGTGCGAGTTTTATTATAGGTTACTATGCTGAGCATTACATAGGTGACCCTTATATTATCTATTAAATGCTAATGTCTTAAGAACAGTTTATGCGGAACAAGCAGAATTTGAAGTTATTCAGAATCATTTTTTGTACACCGATTTATAGTTAAGTAGGTGTACAAAAAACTAATATCATGATAAGTCCTCATATTATCATCTTAATATAATATCTTGTAACGAGTTTCTTTTTTTCTTATTGCTGATCTAGTCCGTCTGTTTTTGTTTGCTTCATGTTTTTTTATTGCTTCTACCTATCTGTGAGCACATTTCACGGTGAGCTACCGTCATATGTGGATGTATGTCATTGTTTTTATTTGGCCAAGTATTTGCCAATATTTTGATTTATCCTAACTTTTCTTTGCGGATCTGCGGTAAGCAGGATAATTTGTAAATAGTTTTGTATATAATTTTTTTTTGCTTAAAATTAATTATTTATATATTATTTTAGTTGGTGTTCCAGTATTATGTTATGATCTTATGTCTCTTTGATGAATGAATACAACGTTGTTTTATATGGACGTTTTTTATTTTTCCTAATTTGGACCATGGACCGAAAAACCCACGACATGGTCACACATATGTATGTATTATATTCTGACATTTCGATCATTCAATCATGAAAAAATAAGCGCATTCCACTAGATATCCTCAGCATGATGCCTAAAGTCCATGATCTGTGACATCTGAGCGAGAGTGGAATCTGGATTGAACTTAAATGAGGAGGGGGAAGGATGATAAATAATAAACAGACCAAAGGCTTTGAGTTACTATTCAAAGGGAGAAAGGCTAAAGCGAGCCCTGAATAGGAACCAATTATCCAAAAGGTTTCACTTAGGCTAAGGCGTGCCATTAAGATAGCTAATGACACACAAGTGGCACGCGCTCTAACCATCCATTAACTGCGACATCGCTTTTGATTACAGCCGCACGGTGTTAAGTCAATGTTTTCTATCTCGGGCTTTAAACTGAGCCCCGTCCTCCTCTCCTCTTTATAATAATTAAGTGCTTTACACTATTCGAATTTTAGCCCTGCCAAAATATGGACTGTATTGTATGTGGTTCTGTCCAGTATATTAAAGTTTATAAAACTATATGAATAAACCAGTAGATCGGTTCACTGCCTCAATTAATTTTTGAATTTAAGTTGTTTGATAAATTTATGACAAATGAAATTGATCCAATTAGTCATATAATACTAAAGAACCAACTTTTTTTTAAACATAGAAAGATAGTCCTTAAGATAATATTTTTATATTTTTCATGACTATATTGTTTTATTCGATATTGATTAAAAAACGGATTTCATTTCAACCAGATCACTGTGTTAAAAATGTTGTAACTGAAAGGTATTTTCAAAATAATTAATCTAAATTCTATTAGTTATAATTTCGATAGTACGATATAATAAATTATATTATATCGACAAACACCATAATTACATTTAGTTATTAAGTTGGTACCTACCTATTATGGTCAGTTATTCTCTATCAATTATAACACTAACTGATGAAATAACTATTATAAATGTTTGTTATTACCTACTGAAATGGGAAGGCCATATCATGACATTTCGGTAGCGATACTTTTTTTCAAACTTCTCTGTTCACAGTTTTATTGGAATTTCGAAAAGGGTAAATACAATCCTAGTCAATTTTTAAACATATGTCTTTTTATAAAATTGTAAAAATATTATTGATTTTGTAAACTCTACTGGACATATAAGTGAACCTTGGAGATAGGTTAAAACAGGTTGAAACTGATAAAGTTAAACCAAATGCGGGCATATACTAGTGCTCAAAGGCAGGGCAATTGCAGATGAGAGAGGACATTAAGAATTTATCAGATAGAGGAGCGATCAAAACGCAAACTCGGAGAACCGCATTTATAAATAGTACGCGACCTAGCATCTAACACACTCTCCGGTAAATATTTGAGGCTTAGTCCTTGAATAAGTCATCAGCCGAGGCCTTTGATCCTGATGGTGCACCTAAGAGGGTCGGTCCCTCTTGGAATGATTCAGTAGTAACACGGATCCCCTGTTCCTCATGATCATCGTAAGCGGTTATGGTGATAGGGGCTTTCACAATCATAACCTATATCTGCAGGAATCATTTAAAATGTATTTATTTAAATTTAAACTTTACACAAACACTATAACATTACAAAAAGTAAGTATAATGAATGATGCTTATTCTCAAGGATACAGGGAAGTAGAGAAACTGTCCTGAAGTAGTACTCGAATAACTAATTCAACTTAAAAGGTAAGAGGCCAACTTCTTTTCAGACTCCTCGGAGGATTATCGGGAATCGAAGATATGGCTAGGTTTAAAACTAGTGGGTTTGAGTGGGAATACATTTTGTCATGAATGGATTGATATCAGTTTCGGACCAAATTAGCAACAAATGGGACATTGAGGTTATTATGGATTACTTTGTCCGTAAAGATGATAGGTTCCTTAAAGGATTTTGCGAAGGATTGTAAGGATTGGATAAGAGAGGAATTCAATGGCTTAGTGGAGCTCCAGACTTCTACTCTGACAATTAAAATAAATTGAATAAATGAAATTAAAATTAAAATATTTTTATTTAGAAGGCAAAAGATATGCCCCCGGCCGGGGCATATCTTTTCTCTTAAAAAAAATATATATATATATTAAAAAATTAAAACAGCTAACTACTAAATTATATACTATTATAATTTAATAAATTATATACTATTATAAATTAAAATAAATGAGTTTTCATAGACAACAAGAAAATCGTAGGTCTTTACTTGGCTTTTTGAAAAGGTTTTATTTATTTAACGATAACAAATACGATCAAAATTAATAGAAACAATATTCCTGTAAGTTTAATACTCGTAAACTTTTATATTAAATAAATAAAATGAGCAAAAAGAGAAGTTAAAATAATTGAAGCGTTCAGGATCAAACGTAAATAACTCCCAATGGACAGCCAAGATTTTTAAAAAAATTAAAAATAAATGAATTTTTAGAATCAATGTATCTTTCCCAAAAATATTTATTTTATTTTTAAAATATCATTTTTCATCGAAAAAATCGCGTTCGGATTTTGAAAAAATTTACATGGGAAATGAAAACATTTAAACGCTTCATTTTGGCTTGGTGACGTCATCAGGCTTGTTTACATTTTTGCGATAAGAAATTCATATGATGTTTTTGCATTTTCATATAAAATATTGTGTTCATCTTGAGAAATAAAACAATTTCTTATTAATTAAATTAACTTATTTTAAGTAAAGAGTCAATTTTTGTAATGATTGGCATCTTTTATTTCAATCAATATTAGTTTTATCATCTCATTAGCCATCACATCGCCAGGTAAGTTAAAGTTGTTTTATGTTAAGTAAATTCCTACAAATAAATTAATACGTGCATGTAATGAACTGGAACTTATGTTTTCTAGTCCTTTTGACAAAAACCGTGCACATTGTGGTGCAGCCAGTTGCATATTAGGTGTGCCTGTTTTGAAACTGTCTGCTGGAAGTTAACTTGTAATTAAATTTCAGTTTTGTCACAGAAAGTCGTTTCCATTAAATGTAAAAGAAAACTTATAGGTTGAAATTTTATCTGAATCACTGGAGTCATCACTGGTGATGTTTGCATATTTTTTACCATTAAAATAGGCGATGATGGCCTATCTTTCAAACAAACCTTTGTTTGAACAGCTTTGCTTCTGACATGAACATTTTTAGCATTGTGTCTTTCTGATGTCCATGATACTTGTGTTTCTGCATCCAGTTTGAAGAACATGTAGGAATTTCCATTATTGGTTCTGAGAGCTTCAATGCTGTGTTTTCTATGTTTTCAATATTCAATATTGATTGTTGCAAAACATCACTGATTAGTGATTGCCTCATTATTTTTAATGATATTTTCCTACTTCTTCTTCTACCTGGATGATAAAAATAATATCAAACTCACTGCATCTGAAAATGGTGTTTGTTTATTGTAGAGTTTACATGCACTAAACACTGAATAGTTATTGCGGAAACTATTCTAACTTTACGCTGTATTCAATGTAGAAGATCCATATTAAGAAGCCATAACAATATTTTAAGGATGATTTGTTTATATATTTTGAATGACAGCATTATCATGCATTAAAATTATCTGCAAATGCAGATTGTAGAAGGAGCGAGGTTATCTTTTCTTCTCTACAGAGAAAACCACTTTTTTCTTCTTTTTTGATCCATGGGAACTTTAAGCAACAGTTTATCTGGGGTTGATTTTGTGGTGCTCACACATTGGCACACAACAGTATTTGTAAGACATGATAAGTGATTTATTTATTTAATAGACAAAGTAAAATTGTTTCAACTGTAATAGAGATTTTTTAAAAACAAGCTAAAAATGTTTCAAAAATAATTTTGTTACAAGGAAAGGTAGCTAGATAAACTGATAACAAGCCTGATGACGTCATATTATATAATTATCAAAACTAACAGTTTTGGCGCGAAATTCAAACAGAAATTTTCGAAGTCAATTATTTCATGTTTAAAAAAAGATGTTTCTATTAAAATTAGTGGTAGGCCATTACATTTGAGGTTGATAGATTTCATTGAAACGATGGTTGAAAATCACCTTGGTTGTCCATTGATTATTTCACAATATCGTATTTCACACATATCGTAGTTAAATACTGGCATTTCTCTGAACTGCTATACACTTACCTCAATTTGTTTGAAGTAAATTCGTAATCAAGCCAGCAAAATTCGTAATAAAGCTGCTTGCTTTATTGTAAATAGGAATGTCCAGGCCAGAATATCGGGTTGTTTTCCATACTTCGTTTATGGATTTTTACTGTTTCACACTATTTATAATTTCACTTTTATTGATAAAATTGTTTATTTATTTTTTAAAAAATATTTCCAAACTTCTTCTTCAAAATGTAATATCTCGCAAAGCCTTGAGGTACCAATCATAAGTTTAAAACGGTTTGCTATATTTAGATATTTGTATTTAGATGCAAGAGATAATCAATGTCAAAACTTATATTTATGATGATTCGATAAAGTCAAAGTATTTTTATTCCGACAATTGAACATGTTATTGAGTTTCTTCTATCTCCAATATTTTTTTATCTACTTATTTATTATATGCAATAACTGTCAATTCCATCTGTATAATAAATGACCGTTATTATAGCAGCAAATCTTATTGTAGTGAATATTATTGAGGGACAACAGATTGTGTTCTAAAGACCCATTTCCAGATCAAGATATCGACTATCAGCTCATTGTCTAGCGGATGTCAATCAATCTGCTCTTATTCTATTGTCCGAGCGGGGGTTGGCTTGGGGAATTATGCCTCTCCACCCCCCAGATGAATACCATTGCCTCCTAAATCAGGTTAGATTTTCATCCCCCGATTAACATGTTTATCATTGCTAACGTGTTGTCGAGAACCTCGAACAATAGCGAGTAAATCTTTGACACAATGGCTGTATTATGTTAGCGCCTTGAAGACATTGATGAATAATGACTCTCAGAAAGTATCTTCTGCTATTCTCTAAATGGTCAAATACCTTAATGATTCTTTTAGAGAACAACTGCAGGTAAGGCCATGTGCTCTACACATTTCATTAACATCTGAACATTAGCATGGAGCAGACTACACATCAGAAAGTCAGAAGTATAACCAGGCAGAGACCCATCAAGCCACCAACCACAAAGAAGATGTAATACCAACAAGTCAAGAACATAGATGTGTCACAACCAAGTATCATAATATCTCTGTTATTATCGCTATTAGTTATAATTAATAATGCATTACCAACTTTAAATCTAATGTACATTCCACAATGCCAAAGCGGGAATGAACCATATCCCATAAAAATGTATGTTATATTTCCACTGTGAACACTAATAAAATCATCTTTACCTTGTAAAGTTCATGGCTCATTCCCGACAACATTGAATTTTATTTTTTTCGAGCCACTGAATCCGAATACCAAAAAACCAAAAAGCACCTTTATAGAAGATATATAAAATTTGAATAATTCTAAATAGCGTTTTACAAGATTATTCAAATCTTATTACAAAAAAAGGTTTTGTTCCTTTAACGATTATGGTTTAAATGAAAAAAATAATACTTGTTTCCTTACTAAAACTGATTTAACTGATTGCAATTATTTTTGTATTCAGGTACCGCTTCAGAAGCGATCGACTCGCTTGGAATACCAAGTTGCGATTTAAGACACTCTGAGTTCTAAACAATAACAAAGGCACATGAAAGATTTGAACGACTCATTGTGAGAAAAACATTTTTTACCTTGATCGCAGACTTCTGAGGGCAGAATTAAGAAAACCAAAAACGTATTATATATTTGAGGCATTCAGGGTCAAAAGCGAATAACTCTAAAGTTTAAAAACCGACTTTTTCACATTTCTCTTTTTGCTTCCGAATCTTCAGGTTCAGAACCGGACTAAAACTATGAGAAATAAATGGGAAAAATGTCGAGTTTGACAAAATTACTTAACTAAACAAGTGAAAAATATAAAAAAGTAAATTTTTGAAATTTCCGAAATATCCACTCCTAATCCTGATCCTAAACGCTTAATATAGCGTAGGTTAAATATTGGTATTCTCCGATTGTTTTAGATTTATTTGAATTTAAATTGTAGTGAATTCGTAATCCGTTCACATGAAGCCGCTTGCCTTATTGTAAATACGAATATCCAGGCAAGAATCCTGGGTTGTTTTCCAAATATATCCAGATCAATACGTTCTAGCTGCAGCAGATGCGACCGGTATAAACAAGAACATGCCCTATATACTAAGGTGTCTCGAATATTGCAGTCTTTCTCGCACCATCCCGCACTCAGGTGTTAGAAACTCAATTGGAATACATCTTTACTTAAATTGACAATAGTATCGGTAAGATACGAGTATATTAAAACATTCGTCGTTCGAGAAAACCGCTCATCATTTTTATTACTAATCTTATTAAAAATTCTATTGCTACGTAAAGGTTTCAGAATTTTATTTCATATCGATATCTGCTCTCCTTAAGGGTATTTAAATGTTAGTTAGATAGATATTATAATCATAAAATATTTATAACTGGTTGAGATAAGATAAACACAAGATCACTGAAAATATATTTTAAAATTGGCGTGTATGCAAAAGACACAAAAAAAAAACATAGTTGCCAGTGCCAATGAATATATCAAAATATGTGATGATCCTTGTAGTAGGATAGAATTCTAAATAGAATGAAAAGGTTCCTGGAAATCATGAAATAGCAAATTCAAGTTGAAGAAAAGGGAGAATTCATATTTTTTGAAGCATTGTGAGTTGTATTTTATTTTGAATAACTAAACTTTGAGAAATTCAACTTTAACTTAGATAAAAAGAAACTTCTCTCCAGTTCATTCATTGTTGGAAGGCCACAGACAAATACAATACGATACGATTGTCTTTTCCAACAGAAGAAGAACTCTTACACTAAAGCTATAGTTTATACTCACTTTCAGCAAGAACTCTCAAAAACTTTCATGAGTAAACTCCCCAATGGAGAGCCAAAAGATATCTAAATATGTAAATTTCAAATGAAACCACATTTCATCAGATAGGATCCAATAAAAAAAAAAAAAAAATCTTAACTAGCTTGGATGCAGTTTTGAACTCTAGCAATGAGCACTAGAATCAGTGCTTACTATTTCAACAGAAAGAAATTATCACTTCATCCAGTTATCTTTAATGGAAAATCGGTATTTTAAAAGTTGAAATTTGGAGAGAGAATGTGACGTGATATTGTAAGCGAAGCTGATTTGTTTTATTTGAGGAAATTTGAATTATGATTGCAATAAAAAATTAATATACAAAGGATTGGGGTTTGTAAAGATTGTTGGTCTATGGCTCAAATCAATTTAAAGAATGTGAAGTTACTCATTTTTGATTAATGATTTTCAGTAGTTAATTTATATAGTAATAGTAACATTGCCAACACTAATGAAAAACATTAAAGTTCTGTGGAGGATAACATCCATTAAGAACTACAATAAAACTAATTATAACAAATTATACTGATATGTAATGACACGGTTATTACTTTAACGCCATCAGGCCTCATAAAAGTAAGAAAATGAAAATGAGCTGAATCAGAGATCTCCTAGACCCTTAGCTCATGGAATCATGAATATCTCATGAATAGCTGAATAGCTGATATTGATATTTGTAATCACGGCCGAATTTAGAGGGAAATGCTCGGAGCTCAGGGATTAGAACAGTTCATATTTTGTGTAAATATAATGTTTGGGTTTAAAATATTTGTAAAAGCTCCGGGCTACCATTAACTGATATTTTGATATCCAAGAATTTTTTCCTTTTTTTTATAATATTAAAACAAATAATGCATCCTTCTATATGTGTAGGGTTGAATGAGGTTTATATCTGATTGTATAATTCATACAGCGTATATTTAAAAAATATATAACTGCATTAATTTTAGTAATTAAAATTATTATTGTTGATTACTTTTGTCCGTTAAGATAAGTGCTAAAAGAAATCCTGCCATTCCTTTTCCGGTAAATTTTAGTATCCAGTAGTTTTAAATATTACTTCCTTAATTATATGACAACTTTCAACCCCCACTCATCATTCTCGGTGAAAAAAGAGTCCTTCAGGATCAAAAATGCTAGTTTAGTCAAGTAATTTTCTCTATTGATTTTAGTCCGGTTCTGAACCTGAAGTTTCGAGAGGATCTAGGATTTTTGAAGTTTGGAGTTTTTCCTGCATGAGGCGTTCGAAGAATTTGTTATTCCTTAATTTTGATCATTTAATCGAGAATAGTTACCCAGGAAAAGGTGGGTTTATTTTTTTTTTTTTTACCATGGAAAACCTAAATTATCCTGTGAAATTAAATGGATTATTTCGCCACTACTTAAAATACTATATGATTGCCATTTTTGTTACTACATTCACTGCTCGACTATATATATTCTGCATAATATTCAAAAATGTAGAATATTGGTTTTATATAAGTTTTCATTAAAATCAATGAATCAATGAGGAAGAAAATGGTCCGGGCGGAGGTCAAAGAGTTAATTCCTTAAATAGTGATAAACCATTACTAGAAACAGACATTTCGACAATATGTTATCACTATTTAAGCAATTAATTCTTTCACCCCACATATCTACAGGCCCAGTGAATAAGTAATTAAGTCGAATTTTCTCCACAATTAGTTTTTTGTATTTTCGTAGTGAATAAGGGGTAAATTCATCCACTGGAGAGTTCTTGCTTCCATTACAACTCCATTTCAAGTCAAGATATGAGAATGGCACGATTTTTCCTCAATAAAGCAAACTCTCTCGAAAAAAATTCGACTTGAATACTTATACACCTGTGCTGTAGACATATAAGGTTAACTAATATTAATCAACATATATTTATTTTTTTCTTGGAAGTTCTACCGTATTGATGGGTTTGTCTCATTTTTAAGTATTCAAGTAACATATTTATGAACGAATACATGATTTCACCATTAGCGATATCCTTTTTTCATCGATAGCGGATTGTTTTTCTTCGGTGACTCGCTAGCGCTGCGCTGTTGAAGCATTCAGCGGCGATCCCTCCATCCCCGCTAGGACACGCTCGGCCCATGTTCCAACAAATTAACGGGAGAGAGAACACTCGAGATAATTAGCGAGCTCTGATGGGGATTTACAATTCAAAGCCCGCCTGCAACCGCTCCTCCACGTTTCATGGTCCACTCGATACGTGAGCAACCGTTCGACCAAAAGCGGATCACCGATTGGTTTACGAATAGACCATTTTTGTTATCATCTGCTCAATAGAAGGTATAAAAAAGATACGATAAATTTGTGAAACAATTTGTGTATTTAAATTTTCATTTAAAAGTAAGGAATTTGATTTTACCAAGGGACTTTCTGACATGAACTAACTAGATTGGCTATTAGCTATGTTTATTTGTTTAACGTTATTTCATGCTGCTATGGCTAATCGGAAGATGCTACGGTGGGAGCACATCCATTTTTAATTAGGAAGGGGATTTTTAACGAGTACCTGACATCATACAGGCTTCGAACCCCGTTTAAGGCCCCTTCTGAAGGATAGTCGAGGATTTTCAACTCCTTTTAAAAATATATTAGGGTCATCTGAAGGGCTAAGGACCCGTGATCTCGGGTTTAGTAGGTTGCTATGCCCGACTATTAGCTATGGACTAAGATAATAATCTCACATGCATAAGCTTATAATGTTATCAGGTTGGTGGTCGAGTCGTTACAAAAAAACAAAAAAACATTTGATTGTCATCACTGCTAGATTAGCTCTATTATCATAGAGTATCAATGTAATTATAATTTCAACCTAGAATATAGTCAGGTTACTACTATATTCTGAATTCATATTTATTTATTTATGATCACGAGGAACCTGTCTTCAAGGTTTATAGGAAAAATTTGGCTCGTTTGTATATGTTAATTTTAGATAGGGTAAACATAAAGATAACCAGTCTCTGTCCGCTCCTGCGCTCCATCGGAGCCAATCGACTAACCTCTTTCCATCGAGGTTGTGTTCCTTTACACTTGCCATGAACGTCTGCAAAATAGAATATGGTAACTCTTTGGGTTGCAACGCCTTGATTACTGACTAGATTTGATTTCTTAATATTAATATTATTACCATATTAACATTAATTAAATTTTATATCATTTCAATTTAAATTTTAAATAAAAGTTCGGCGAATATTCCATTCATTTAGACTATTAAACCGTGGCTGAGCTTAAAGGGCTTCGGCATTCTCCCGTCGGAAACACCTTCGGTTGGAATCCGGCCTATGAAGGTTGCCTTTTATTATCTGGCCGACCACGGTTATAAATCTCAACTTCCCCAGTTGAAGAATTTAATAGCTTGGTTCTTGGCATTACTCAAACCTTACAAAAATAATTTAGACTAAATCCTGCAACTTGTCATTAGTGGTAATTACTAGCCAATAATTTTTTACAAAAACGATGAAGGAGGTATACGTAATTAACAGTCAACCCATTTTCTTAAACCTACTGTGACAGTTTCTTCAATTTTCTTATCACATAAGCCTGTTAAAGGAAGATCCATAGCAATGGTTCCCAACTTGAGAAGCGTGAAGAAAAGTAAGGGAGGTGCGAGGCCAGTTGAAAATAAAAAAAATTCTCACTCAGTTTTAGTTATTTTTCCCTCTGTCCCATACCATTCATTGTGCTTGAACAAAACGGAACGTGGTGCAAAAAAGACGGAAAGGCCTGAACTATAGGAATGAATTAGGTAATAAATATCTGCATTATCAATAAAATGTATACATTTATTATTATTATTATTATTATTACATTGTATATACTAATAATCATTTATTTTACATGTAAATAAATGTACATAAGAGCTTTACTGTGTGATTCTGTACTACATTTTCTAAAATTAATATTTTTGTACTTAATCTAAGTTTTGATAATTTATACTCACATTTGAGCACTACCTGCTTGAGTATTTATCTCCTTGCATTTATCCATGTTATTAAGTAACATTCATGATGTATGCTTGTTGTATCGTTATAATATAGTTGTAAATTTCAATAAATAAATTCAAAACATTCGTATTCGGATCATCCGACACAATTATCTCATATTATTCTTATAATGAATGGAAATATAGTATTAATTATGTTGCATTTGATTCATCTCTTTATTAAAAGAACTTCTATGAATTTTTAAGATGTTTTCCTTATAATTTTTGAAACACGTTTAGCGTGCAAATATAAACATATTCCTGAACCATCTTCTAGCCAAAGCCTCAAGTGTGGAAGAAGCAAGTTGGGGGACGATAGGAAGCCGTAGCAATCGGTTAGCACAGGATGACAAAGGGGAAAGTCATTTGGCGGGTCCTTCTTGCCGCCATCAACTGAACCGAATTACCTGGGGCACTTTCCTTATTCGCCAAAGGGGCAGAGCCCCAGCCTGAATTATTGATGCCCCCTTTTCCCACCAAAGTTTTTATTCCCACGTCCCGGCGGGGCCTTCCTTACCGCATATTTTTCTTCTCTCTCCGCTGGTCATTTCAGAATTCGGATCATGTTACTGTTTAGTCCATATTTTTATTTTGTTTTTCTTCCCTTTTTCTTATCTAACCCTTCTTCTCATCGATCATGGAAGATTCGCTCTTCTCTTTTGGACCTTTTTATACAAAAGCATACTCGTTTCAAATGTTGCAAAACAATAGTTTAAAAAACGTGCTTAAATAGAAAGCAAACTTTAAAAGTAGAAAATAATTTTCACTAAGCTTAAAATGAGAATAGAGTAATGAATTTTTTTTAAATTACATTTATTATATACTTATTTCATTTAATAATTAAAAAGAAAACCTAGGATGCTTTATATTAATTGTTGTAAAATTTTATTGACTGATTGGTAAATGTAGAATCATTATGAAAATAACCTAAAAAAACACCCCATTTTCATTTTTACAAAAAAAAGTAATTCTTATTTTAAACTTAGTGAAAATGATTTACAGCTCTATAATTTTGTTTTCTATTAAAGCGTGTTTTTTAATTATTTAAACTATTGTTTACTTTTAACTTTCTATTTCAGCTGTCTACAAATACGTGTAATTAGTATTTTTTAAAACTAATATTCATTTTTTACGGCTAGCTTTTTTTATTGATCTTTATTATTTTTTTGTTGCAAAATATAATTGAAACTCCTTCGTTGATCCAGTAGTCATATATCTGTCTCAAATGAGCCATGTATGTCTTATTACACTCCTTAGTACATGACAAATGACACTGCCTTGTCTTCGGATATGAAAAATATCTAATCCTGAAGATTTTGGTTAGAACAATGAGACAAACGTTTGCCATGATAGTATTGTTATCGGTCTTTGAGATGTTTTGCAAAGCTCCAATTTAATTCGATTTTTCGAAGTGGCCGAAAATCGAGTTCACTTATGTTATGATTAAGTTACATTCATATTATCTATGCCAAAAGAAAAAAAAAAGTATATTTGAATACTGATATTAAATAATTCGAATAAATTACATTTAATATAAATTAATTGTAGCCCATTATATAAAAATATTTTAGTATGTATTGACTTCACCACTTTCAAAAATAACCTCATTTTATAAATATGTCAAAGTAATAAGTTGTTTGGACATAGAAATAAAACAGTTATTATTTATTGAATGACGTTTAGGCCAATATTCTAGGTCATCAATAGGAATAAGAAAAAATATTATATTTTTTTATAAAACAATTGAGTAAAGTAATTTTCTTGTATTTTTTTTTTCTTGACTTCTACATTCTTTTTTATTTTTAATCAAATATCAGACCTGAGTCAAATGTAGCCTGTCTTTTCTAAGGAAACTATAAAAATGTGAAACATTGACATAATTTAAGTGAAAAATGTGATATTAATCCCAATGCTTTAGCCAATCAAGTTATTTCAGGACATGCTGGCGTTTATTCTTCAAGTCATAGTTTTAAGAATTAATCAATATTATTGTATGATTTGTATATTTCATTGTTAGAATGTTATGATTGCAACGGGTGTCGTTTATGTATGTAATGCATAAATGTCGAACAAGCACCTAAAATTGGAGTACTGCCCTGTCTGATCTTTTAGCTGGTAGAAAAAATCGATTAAAGAGAAGAATAATTGAATAACAAGGTAGTACATTAGAAAATTGTTTTGAGTTCAAAGAGAAGCTCCAGTTACTAACTCAAATGTTTGATCAAGGTCCAGAGCAATGTACTTGTAATGTCTGCTTTATAGCCGTGCTATTTATTCCTTCAATTAGTGTAATTGATATATTGTTGAGCCATGTCTCTGAAATCTAAAGGACCTGGTATTATGCTAATGTTGATTAGCCAGTCATCAAATCATTTACAGAATAATTATTTTTTTTAAATTTTGAAGACCGAAACTAAATAAAAGAGAGATTATTTTACTTTTCATTGATATCTGCACCATTGTTATATGTTTATTCACGTATATTATATGTTTTGTATTTCTGTTGTTCTGATTGTTTTGTCAATATTAGATTACAAATTGAATTAAGAAACGTTAGAGCTTTCTCAGTTGTTGCTCAACTCATGCCTAAGGGCTTTTCTTGTAGGCAAAGTTCTTATAAGGTAATATCGTTTATAGATAGTCATCTAAAGTTTTGAGTACGTTGTAATCGTGTTCCATACTTGTTAATTCTTTGTGGTTTTAAAAATAAATTATTTATTTATTTTTTGAATCCTTATATGTAGTTCCTGTTCAAAGTAACTATAACTTGATGTAAAAACTATAACTTCTGCTTTTAGAAATCAAATTTATTAAATAGATGTGTAAAAGGTTCTTTAATTTTTTTTATTAATTGATTTATGGTTCCTGAGCAGGTTTCGAGAACATTGTCTTTTTATCATTTTTAAAAGAAGTCCATGTAACATAGAGGACGAAAGATAAATGCGAGGGTTTTGTTAATATTGTGCACTTTAGTCTACTTACTCAACCTTCCATTTCTTTTTTTTTTTAATCTGTACCACTACAACCCATGAAGGTCTGGGGTTTAGTTCATGGTAGAGTCTGTTCTTGGACAACGGTTTTGCAGGGATTTGATTGTCCTAGATCACGCTCAACCGCCAGATTTCCCTCCTTATTTTGGTTGTCCACTTTATAGAGGCTGGGTGAGCCCTAGGAAGGCCTTAGCAATTAGAAACCATACTAATATAGAATCCATCTCCGGCCGTCAACAGATTAAATAATAGTCTGCCAGGATTAAAACCAAGGACCTTCAGCACGGCAACTCAGCGCTCTACCACTGACCCACTCCGGTGCCTACCTCTTCTTACTTGATAGGTATTCTAAAAGCAGGTGTTATAGGATTTTTCTGCTTTAGGAAATTAAAAGTGTTTATTATTTCGATTTAGTTATGTATAGATATATGTACAGCTGTTTTATTGAATGGGATATTTTTTTTCAAAGAAAGACGTCAATTATTGTGATTAATTTGTAAATAGTAATACGGGATGTCACCCTGAGATCATTAAAACTGAGTTACAGTAATACTATTTAGTGATTGATTATTATAAATATGCCCCTCTTTTCCAAAGGTGTACATGGGAGTTGTTTTAATATTTTTCCTACAAAGTGTTTCCTTTCTAATACATGTGTTGCTTGCACCTGAAAATTTCAACAGAGGTTCTTAGCGGCATTTTGACTCACTCCCGCCTTGCCTACAACTGTGTCATCTCTTCTTTTCCAGGTACACCCTGGGACACCCTTACTCTACCTTTTGTGCTCACACTTCAAAGGTGTATTGAACGTTCATTGCTGATTTATGCTTGGCATTCTAAACAGTGTCACATACTACACTATATTTATTTATTTATTTATTTTTTAATTTATTGATTGATATTTACAACTCTATTACAATAATAAATCAAGTAAATGGGTTATGTGATACATAATGACATGAGTTAATGGCAAGTAGAAAAACTACCCACTGGTAGTACTCAAATCACTAGTTCAACTAAGAAGGTCACGTCGCCATCGTCTTTTCAGATGCCTCGGAGGATTATCGGGAATTGAAGAGGAAGCGTTGGCTTGGAACTAGAGTGTTTGAGTGGGAATGAAGTTTGTTATGAAAGGATAGATAGCGGGTTCGGGGCAAATCACCAACAAATGGGACATTAACTTCGTTATGGATGACTTTATTCTTAACAAAATAAGGAGGGTTGAGGATTTTACGAAGGATTTTGGATTGTAGGGATTGGATACGAGAGGAATTCAATGGCTTAGTGGAGCCCAAAGCTCTACTCCGTAAGTCCAAATTGGTCGTATGATGGTCATGTAGATGTCTTTTGTCATTAATTGGGAGGTTAGAGCCTTTGTCTGGTAAGTGTTGAAGTAGCCTGAAACGTCGAGCGGTTTCTTGTCTTTTCAGTCTAGTATGGGCATTCCAGGTTAACTATATTTATTAGATTAGAATTAGAATTAAGTGAATTATTGGAAACATAGACGATTTAAATTCTATTGCTTCAACAAAAATAATAATAATAAAATTAAAATAAAATACTAATAAATCGTCAGAAACACTGGTAGTGAATTATATATATACAAAAAAAATTTGGAAGCTATAAATAATAACTACTAACGAAGAATATTATTTCTATTAATGAAGAATCCTCTGCTTATTTGTGGCTTCTTTATTTGACTGGTTCCGGTATTTTTTTATTTAATAAATGAATACAAAGTCTATGAATGGACATATAATTATTTTTCTTCAATAAAAATAAACTTACTTTTAATGCTAATAAAGATAGCAATGTTTTTGTTTTGCTTATCCTGTTGGATGGTTAAGGGCGACCACAGCAGAGAGCGTGGCTTTGTGGACTCTTCACATTGCGGTCTCGTAAGGTGCTTGACGGTACTTGAGGTTTTGGTGCGGTGTGATCAAACATCCAATATGAGACATGAAAACATTTATGACCAAACATAATTATTACTTCGATAAAATTAAATATATGTTAACTGTTTATGTAAAAATTGAATTATAATTATATAGTTTTATCTATAATACCAATTGTTTTAGGATGAAATTGTGAAGATGATCGGTTTAAATGCATTAGAAGTTTCTCCTGCCTATTTCCTATAGATGCCTTAGGCTTCATGGAAGTTGTTTGAAGTGAGTTCTTCAAACATTTTTTTTTAAACAAAAAATATCATTAATAATAAAACATCATTCTAAGGTAATAAACCTTAAGTCCAGAGTCGGTATAATCTGAACAGCTAAGATTTAGGTATAGAGACCTGAAGCTTATGGAGTCTGAATACTTCTGGTTTCTTAAAATCGGCCGTTACTTAGCAACAGGTTTGTTGGTCTGGTAAAAAAAGTCAGTATTTTTATTTATGGGAAGAAGGATTAATTATTGTTTAGGTGATATGTTTCTGATTAAGATTACGTTCTTAATTGAGGAGGGAGGTCTTTTTTAGTTAAAGGATATCAGAGATGTTTTAAATCGCATTATTAATCAATCGATAGCTAGATATTAATCAATCGATGATGAAATTAAATATATGATCTATATTAAAGTAACATAGAATTACAATGAAACTATACAGCAAAAGCAACAAACCTCGGTTCGATATGGATTGTCTTAGTACTTGAAAAAAATTAAGGGTTGGGAAAATAAAAACTGTAAATAATCCCAACGGTATCAACTATTCAACCATCTTACCATAAATATATATATAAATATATATATATATATATATATATATATATATATATATATATATATATATATATATACTTCTTCTTCGGACCTCTTTTTTTGGATTATACAATTGTGTCAAGCGTGACACATTGCCGTTTAGCGTTTGCCTCCAGGCATTTAAAAAAATAAATACAAATTACTTTGCTACTGTAAAACGATAAATAATATTCCTTTCGATGTTACTCTACTTTACTCACCCCCTCCGAATAACAGAGTGCAGGAACGTTAATAGAAAACCCGAGTACATAGGAAGTCGAAATGGCCATCGGGAAATTGAAATCGTATAAAGGAGCGGGAATCGACAACTTTCTTTGTGAACTAATAAAAGTGTGGGAGGAAGCTGGGAATTCTAAGGTGCACTTTTTTGTTAAAAAGATCTGGGAAAAAATAAATAAAAATGCCTGATGAATGGAGCGAATCTACACGGTTCCCTACCCACAATTTAAATTACTATCACGGAATATATGTAATTCTTAGGGATTACACAGGGTTCTTGATAAAACCATTGAGCTAAATATTAAATATTTTCCTCCCACTAAATACTAATATAGATTAAAAATTACTGTAGAAAAAAAAGTGAAATAAAAAGGTTCACTCGGGTTTAATCCAAGGTTATTCGGATGGATACTTAATTTCACTTTTTTTTTGGGGGGGGGGGATAGTTCATTTATATTGTTTTCAAACAGGCTTGAGATTCCACCGACTGGCAGATGCTACATGGAATTTCGATTGAACAGAGAAAATTGAATAAGCTAGTAGGCCTTATAGCACGACAGAAGCATAAGATGAAGTTAGAATTGGAAATTATTTAAAAAATAAAAAGGCTCACTCGGGTTTAAAAACCAAGGTTATTCGGATGGATACTTAATTTCACTTTTTTTTCTGGGATGTACATTATGTAATTTATAAGAGTATTAACGCAAATACTTTATCAAATGTTCAATTTAAAAGTTTCGAGCTGTAACACAATCCTGGAGGAAACAAGGACAATTATCATAAGGGATCACATACGGGCCAATTTAATTAAACTAATTAAATTAGACTGTTGTCGACAATTTAACAAGAACGAAATAAAGTGCTTTAATATAATGTAATGTTCAACACGGTCATTACAACGCTAACTTATCCGGTCAGTTTCATTGCTGAAGCAGGTTTGTTTTTCTGGTTCATGAAACACAATTATGATTTTGACAAATCATTATTATAAGTTAAGTATTTGTCCTATACCAATTAAAATATTTTTTTACTTCATTTGAACTCACAAAAAAAATCATATTAATTACAAAAATCAAAAGATATTTCAAAATGATTTTATTCAGGTAAGAAAACCCTTATATTTTTTTTAAACCAAAAAACCCTAAGGGAATGAACGTTGATGAGAAAAGGTCTACAGGCAACGAGCCAAAAAGAAACTGAAGATTTGGGATATCATTACAAGCTCTAGCCACCGTTACAATAATTTAAACTTAATGTTTTGAATTTTTAAATATTCCTTATAGTAGTAAATTTTATATCATGTTTCCTTTTATTTATTTATTTTATTTAAAAAATGTACAGTCTTCTACAAAATATATATACTCTATTATCGCTCATATTTCACCCTGGGGTATTTGAGGAGTGTATAAATTTTATAATTTATGATTGATAATAATGTGTTATAGAATTATGGCGGATATATATCCAGGGACTATTAGGGTTTTATCTAGATCTTACAAATACAAACTGTAATGATGTGTACTACATCGGGCCTGCAGGTCTGCTGTTCCTAAGTCAGCTTTCCACATAAATTTTAACGTATAAATACTAGACTAATTATTACATTATTTCTGGCTACAACTGTATTAATCCTCATTTTGGGACGGATAACGAATGACGATCTATGATGTATAGCTGCGATGCCTTCGCAAAAAAATATTAAAATATATTTTTAAAATGGCAGATTATTATTTTCTTTAACGACTTACAAATTTTGCTCCATTCTTATATCAAATGGTAATGATAAATGTTTCATTGTTGATTGTAAATATTTAAATTTTTTTCAGGAAGTAAAGAGATGGAAATAATTTAGAATTCAGACCACATATTTGAACTGCTGATGTTGAATACTATTTCAACTCAGTACCTATCCTAAATAATTATAATTCGACTGGACTCATGTATCAGCCATCGACTATTGGATACCATTCGATACCATTGGATACCAGCCTGCTCAAATTGCACCCCTCCAAATGGTGTTATCTGTTTTCTTGATTTATTCAATGTCCGGTAGTAAAACCTGAGTTAGTACCACAGTCTAGATAAATAACTGCGAATCCATTTGGCAATGCTGTCATCATAGGAATGTATAGACAAATAATAGCTATATGAGATTGAAACTTAGTTAGATTAGAATTCAACTTAGTCAACACTATTCTTTTTAAAAGACGGTATATCTATTTTCTTCGAAATAAATCTGTTCTGATAAAATCAACGTCAAGTGAAAAATATTATGAATTCGTACTCCATTTTGTTTTGTTTTTTAAAAGTGTAATTAAAAAAATAGGTTTGGCAGGAAATATTTCAATTTATATCTGCAACCTCAGTTAATGAATGATTAAGTCAAATATTTTCCAGAGAGAGTAAATTATATAGAGGAGACGTGGAATTGTCCCATTCTCCGTGTTTTGTCTTGAAATGGAGTTTTAAAATAAGCAATATCTCATTTTCCATGCCTGATTTAGTCCCTAATTGACTGCCACAAAAACACAATCCACTTTCTAAAGTACAAAAAGCTAATTTTGGATGAAATTCGACTTGACCACTTATTCACCGGGGCTATAGATATAATGTTATGTCGCTGCGATAGGTAATAATTCAAATAAATATAATTGTAGTGCGAGGACATAAGTTAAAAATCCAAACAAGAAGCTGTAAGTATAAACATAACTATAAAAAACAAGAATACCTTTTCGTATTTTATTATATATTTTGGCAAAGTATCGACCGGTATTTTTATTTTCTATTACTTTTGAGACATATTTTTCAGAATTCTTCTTCTCATATCATTAATTTAATGACTCTTTTTCATTTCCAGATTTCCAAATGAACCAAAACTTTAAATAAACAAAGGATATTACCTTTTTAGGTTTATACTTTTCCGTTAGCCGGGTGCAAGCGAAAAATCACAAAATATTGTAGAATTCCGCCAAATTTCTTACAATCATAAAGGAATGGAAATAGACAATTGATCCTTATTCGATGTTATTTGTTATCGCATCTAACAGTAGTGGTAAAGAACGGTTTGGAATTGTTGTGGAAGGCATTGTTCTTTCGTTATGTATATAAGCTCTCGTCTATATAACTATTTTTTTAGGCCCACCGATTTTTTTACATTCTTACATTCCGCTAATGCTTCTGTCAACCCCAGTTCTTTTTTTACACCATTTGACTGATGTCATCACTTCGATCCAGCCGCAATTAAATCTCAAAGATGTTAGAAAACTCAATCTGGACGACTCGAACCACCTTCCATTACGGATGCTCTTCTTCATGCACCGTGGTGAAAGATAGCACCGCCAACGTACTCCGTCACAAAAAGACAGTTTGATGATTCCGATTACATGTTGCATTGTTTGCTGATAAACCTTTCACTTGAAAAAAGAGACCGCATCTTTTTCAGTTCTAACTAAATCCCAAATATTCATACTTTTTAAACAAAAATAAAGATTGAAGTAAAAAAAGTGAAATGTGCTTTTGAATGATTTCAGAGAATAGAACACATGGAGCTAACGGATAAGTACCCATTTTGTATTATATAAAAATATTTATAGAGAATATTTTCGTTTTCTTCATGTTTTATTTGGGATTGATCCATCTATGTAAACAACACCAGTACAGTTAGAAGATAGTAGAGAATCCATTAGATATTTGCGGGCCTAAGCTTAAAAATTTAAATTATTAAAATATATTAAACACACATTCTGTATAATAAATAAAAACATATACATTTTAAATATACTCTTAAGTCGTGTTTTTCATCTTGTTCCAGAGTGCTGGTGCCTGAACATGAGTGGGATTTTGGTGCCCTCCTACGCGGTTGTAGGCGAGGAGCCAGAACTGGAGTGCAGATACCAAGCTGAAGGAGACATTCTTTACGGAGTCAAATGGTACAAAGGAGATGAAGAG
Organism: Troilus luridus; assembly: GCA_964056705.1. NCBI lineage: Eukaryota > Metazoa > Arthropoda > Insecta > Hemiptera > Pentatomidae > Troilus > Troilus luridus. Next base: position 30,542,736 of record OZ057416.1, read on the forward strand.
TTCTACAGGTACATCTTCAGATCCAACCCACCCTACAGTTCTTACGAAGTTGAAGGCGTTACTGTCAATGTGAGTTCCCCTTTAATTATTTTCATACTTTATCAATTTTAATGATTATAGTAATGATATCAATAGTGACGGAGAATAATGCTCCAGAGGTCGAGGTAAAGAAAGGATTATGGATGGCTAACAGCTGCTACTTTGGGCTACGTAAGGAATCCTCCTCACGCCTTCTATCAGGGCAGACCAAGCTCCAGCTGTACAAAACATTAGTCCGCCCAGTTATGTTGTATGGATCGAAGACATGGACAATGACCAACCAGATCGAGCATGATCTATTGGTCTTTGAAAGAAAGATCCTCCGAAGAATCTTCGGTGGATTTTATTTTAATGGAAACTGGCGAAGGTGAACAAACAACGAAGCTTACTCAATGTTCAACGAAGCAGATGTTGTTTACCCTTTGAAAATTAGAACACTGCGATGGGGTGCTCATGTGTCTAGAATGGAGAACGAGGCCATTCCAAAAAACGTTTTTACAGAACCTCTGTACGGCACGAGATGAAGAAGTAGACCGAATCTGAGGTGGTCGGATAAAGTAGAGAGACACGAGGGATATTCCCATAATTTGTATTATTTCTGAAGTAAACGGTTTACACTAGTGTTTTTTTTAGTAATAATGATGTGAATGAAATCTACGGGTTTTTTATTCGCTTTGAAAAATATTTTCTAGATTTGTGACGAATATCTAAAACTTTATCAATTTAGTTAGAAAATTCCACGTTCCTTCAGAAATTATCAGATGCACCACTTCGCAATGCCGATAAGACAATATAAGTACAACCTTCCCTACAAACAATAAATTGGTTTCTTGAATTACTCGTAGCAGAATTTAATTTTTGTTTGAACATAATTATTGTTAGAACCCTACTTCATGTATACATGATGATGACCCATCATTTATTCCCTGGTGAATAAATGATTAAGTTTATTTATTTTTTTTTTTAATGAGGGAATAAAATGAGATGAAAATGTACTGAGGGAAGCAGAATAGTGTCATTTTCACCAGGACCTTTGAAGTAATATTCAAGCAAAGTTTTCTATTATTTATTACATCTAAAAAAGTAGATCGTTTTTCTTAAAGTGAGGGGATCATTACCTAATTTATGAAGTTTAAGTTTAATGAATTATCAAATCTAGTGTTTAAAGAACAACGTTCTTGTCATTGTGCGAATTAGTCTACAGATTCGACTTCAATGTCACATCAGAAGCACACATACGTAACGTCGTAGCCAGGTGGCCGTCATATTTCCGGCTCAGTTGTTACCTACAGCCCTACAGTAGCCAAGGTCCTTTGTAGTGTTGCCATCCTTCGAGTCAGTTGGCAGCCCTGCTTCTATCTGAATGCTGGCTGAGTCTACCAGGACACAGGTCCTTTGTCCCTTGGAGCGTGAAGCGGGTCAATGCTGGCTAAAAGGCTCTGTCATGTGACGACTCCCACTCTGTCCCGAATTTGGCTGATGGAGGAAACGAAGAACGTATTAATCAGGCCCAAGGGTTCTTGTTACACTAATGACTTCGTGTGGTCGAATAAAGCACAGATATTATTATAGTTTGAATTGTAATCAAGAAAAAAATAGTAATAATCTAAAATAACAAGATTTTTAACACTATTAAGTTTAAAATAAACTACATACATACAATAAATAATATACACCTAATAGATACACGTAAAATATAAAAAACAATATCGTAATAAGTGAAGAAAAATTTACATTAAGTCATCCATTACTTCAGATGGATATGATCTATTAATTATAATTAGATTAGATATAATCTGTTTAAGAATTTTCTCATAAGAAAACCATAGGTTTGAATGTGGATAAGGAAGAAGCATGGAGGGTATCATGCGGGAGTGACTTACGAAATGTTTTGCAAAGTGTGAGAAAGAAACGCTGGAATGTTTTGGTTCTGTGGGAACTTGTGTAAAGGTCGGAAAGGCAAGATCTTGTACCCTGGGATCGGATAGAGGATTTGAATTGTAAGAGGTTATAGATATATGAGGAATGTTGAGAGTTGGTGGTTTGGTATATAAATGAAGAGGTGGGACAAATGTGTGACACACAGGACCTGCTAGGGGAAGTGAAGACAAACAGCAGTGGTCAGTTCACGATTTCATAATATTAATTAAATCATGGTGTAATAAGATTGCTATCAATTGCAATAATAAAACAGTCAAAATAAAAAAATATATATAAAAAATTGAATAAATCCACACCTGAAACAAAAATTGAAACCCTCACACTGAATAAAATCCAGCGTGGAAAAGCTGAATAGATTCGAAAGAAGAGTTCTTTGGCAAATATTCGGCCCAGTTCGAGAAAAGACCAACTCAGGATCAGAAGGAACAAGGAGCTAAGTGAGTTATATGGAGACCTAATGATATCGAGCTTCATCAGGATGCAACGCATCAAGTGGCTGGGCCACTTATATAGGATGGGCGAAGAAAGAACAGCTAAAAAGCTGTATAAAGGAAATCCGGATGGAGTAAGACTTCGAGGAAGGCCCAAAGCTAGATGGAAGGATGCTGTCTGTGAAGATCTGAGGCTGTGTAAGGTCTCCATCACTCGAGCAGGCGATCGGGACGATTGGGGTAGAGCGGTTGAGCAGGCCAAGGACTTCTTTATGAGTCTGTCGCGCCAATAATGTAATGTAATATAAAAAATTATAACTAAAATTTTATCAGCCCGATCCTTCAAATCACTAATAGAAGAACTAGAATATAGGTCAACATGTGAGGTGATGGTTAACATGACCATCTTCTATGCCCAAGACCGCTGGTTTGAGGTCCGGAAAGTGGCTCTACGATTTTTAAATGGAGTAAAAATCATTAGTTATGCCGCCCTTCGGAAGGGATGCATATAGGGGGTTTCCATCCTATGCGTTCACAAGTACTTGTAAATGATCCTAATTATATCTGGATAACCAGACTTCAAGACTCCCATTGTAGCATCATCCGATTAGCTATATTTAAAATAATAGGCCTTTACAATTGCCACAACCCAAAAAGAATAGGTACTTAAGAAGAATATTAATTTTAACTCAGTTTAAGGTTTTATTTGATCTCGGTTCCTGAGTTAGTAAATTCTCCACACATTTATCGTTTATGCATGGTTGTATCACATTAGTTGTGTATTGAAAATGACGTGTTTTAAGCTTCAACAAGTCCATGTAACATGATTAATTAAACTGAATTGCTTAGTTGGAATTGTGTTAATTGAAACATTGTCGTTAATTACTTACTGTAGAAGGTTACTACAGCTAGCGTTTAATACCAATTACTGTATTTCTGTCAGGTACAATGATCTGTTTAAGTGAAGTATAGAATGCCCTGTATGACGCTTCATGTAAGCTTGTCAAAGCTTCATTGGCGATACGTTTCAACTAGTGTTTATTTTGGTGTAGCTGTTTCCGAAATCATACCGAACATAATTATTTCTTTGTCTGACTGAGAAGCTAGCCAGGTTAGCTCAGTTCGCAGAGCATCACCCTAGAGACGTGGGCGACCCGGGTTCAAGTCCCGGCCCTGGACATATCTTTTCTTTTAAAATAAAAATAATTATTTCTTGTTAGAGAAGCGATTTAGTGGTTAGTCAAAGTTGTTCAAGAGGTCAATCATTTTTCCTTCAGTCCTGTAATGGTATTCTTCTTAAAAGTTTGTCTTGAAGTCTATTAGATCTGTTGTGGTATTTTTATCCAAGATATACCTTACACCGTAATACTTCCCTTTTGAGTGTTTTATATTTCTGTGACGAGACCAACTCTCTTCCTCTCCACCCGTCACTTGCTATGACAGCTTCTCACCTTCTTCTATTTCTTCTTATCTTGGTCCATTCATCAGGTTGCTCGGCTTCTTGTATTTTGCTAAACTAACCCGTTTCACTAGCTATATAGTTATAAATACTATATAGTTAAGTAAATCGTATTCAAGATACAAATCGGGTTTTTATTCAGGAACTGAACTAAACGAGTCATTCACTCTTTATTCTTTTCTCTATAAAAATTCAATATAGAAGTAATGGTTTAAAAAATACAATCTTATTCCGTAGGCTACTAACAGTCAGTAGAAAGGCACGATAAATATTTCAGCAAATAAAAGACTTGTCTGATGGATTTCCCACCGAATCTCAAATGCAATATAATTGTAAAAATATAATTATTATCGGACAAATAAGAAATAAATTATAGTTTTGTAACAGTAACAACTCCCTACCCAGGAGTAAGCATTCCCTCAGCTGTATATATTTATTTTTTAAACATATTGTATTACTGAGTGTAAAGAAAACGTTGAGGAATGTAGAGATTAAAAAGAGATTATGATTATAACAGAATGCTAATTTGTTGAGTATGAGGCGTCGGCAGGTGAGAAAAGGGAATACAAGAATTCGATGCAAATCGAACGGTCTAAAGTTAAGTATATAATAATATACCCTATGGTTTCAAGGACAACGTTTGTGCGGCGAGGTGTCCGAAATCACGCTGAACAGCCATCTTTTTTCTTTTGATTTAGGTTACCCACTTTTTAGAAGCTTGTGAGGCTCAGGAGGGTCTGTGGATCCCATAAGGTCCATCCGTATCTTTAACACTTTAAATCATTTATTTGCGTTAGGGACAGAGCTAAACCGCTCCCTATACAATATAGAAATATACGATTATATTATATATTTTATAATATTATAACATGAGGAATATAATTTTATTTGTTTTATTCTATTTAGCCTAGCTAATTTCTTTTTTGGTAGGTTTTTTTTAAATTTATTATATTGAAGAAGATTGTAAAGTAGTCACGGGGTACAATCAATAAATATTCCAAAATAAATTTAACTTGTTTATTTATGCCTACGTTTTCAGCCTAAGTTTTAGGCCAACATCAGGACTGAGAATAAATAAAAACAAAAAAAACATATATACAATGCAATAAAATTGGAGCTTTTTAAAAAAATATATACAGTATATATAAATAAACATATATATATATTATATTTATGGTTCTTGAGTTTCAGTTTCTTTGAACTTCTGAAACTAAATATTTCCATGTCAGTCAAGATAAGTAGAGTCTGATATATATATATATATATATAGATATACATATTGTACAAACGACTTTATTACAACAATGCGTCATATGTCGTAGCCTAATTCATACAAGCCCTGCCGCCTTTTCTTTTTATCGTAACAGTCTTCCTCTCTGCCACTGTCCTCTTGCCACTATTCCCTTCTATCCACCTCTTCTATCCGACCTCTCTTCCCCCTTTTTTGATGGTACATGTTTCAGTACCCTTTTTGGCCATCGGTCGTCCGCCATCCATGCAAGAAATAAAAATTGTAAAATATAAATTATGAAATTTTGATAAAATGTGATAAAAGATAAATTGTGAAATTCCCTGGCCATTATGAATTTCTAAGATATACAGTCAACTATTTCCACACAAGGTTATTTTGTGATTTTCGATTATATGAATCAGGAAATGAAAATGAACACATGTAAAAAAAGTATTTTGTTCTTTTTGGGGATTGTTACCTCCAACTTTGTAAAGCCAGTTCCAGTAATTAAGTAATTAAACTTTTACTTTCTAAACACCTCGTAAGATCTAACTTCACTTAATCCCTAATAAATCCTCTTTCTTGTGACGCCTTCTCCCTTCCAAGGTATAAAGTCACCCGACATAGCTATCGATAGGGAGCAGACCTGAGGTGCCGTGCAGTAGCCTCTATTAACTAAGAAGAGCATGCCAGGGGAACATTACCGCGCTCTGATTCGGCCACTCTGATAAGAGATATGGACGCATGGGGTATGTTCTCTGTGACACGCGACACCCTTCGAGATTAGAGCAACTTTGACTAACTACACAACATGTCAATTGTCCTTATAATAGTGGGTAGGGATGACTCTCATTTTTCATCGTGGTCTTAGATTCTTTTTAAACTAATAATATTTTGATTTTCTTAGTTTTTTTTTCTCAAGAAAAATTGTCGTTCATTAGATTTACACTTGATTCACTAACTCTACATCTAGTCCAACTAGTCCATTTTAGAAATTTTACAAGATAGAAAGAAGAAGTTAAAAAAAATATTAAAGGCTTTGTCAAGACGATATCTGGCGGATAACTGTCCTTTCTGTGGCAAACTGTTTCTTCTGTCTCTTGAAGAAATTAAAAGTTTTAAAAACAAAAATATTAAGAGTTGGACTAGTTTCGTACCTGCTCTTAGAGATTTAATTGTTATTGATTTTGTAAACCAATTGTTAATTATTTTATCAGATTAGTCTTAAGGTCCTCCAGGTTGGGGGTTGGGCATAGGGTCATTAACCCTACCCCGTAAAAAAATAAATATTTTGAAACTTAATAACAGCCTCGGAAAATCGGACCGTCTCAACATGGCAAAGACTTCGGCTTTTTGTAACGGACTTTACATCAGATCATGGAACATTCGGAGTCTATACAGACCTGGTGCCGCCCAATAATATAAAAACTTTAATATACCAATAACAGTAATACAGGAGGTAAGACGGCCAGAAGGTGGAGAAACCAAAATTGATGGTCACACAATGTTCTACACCGGAAGAAACACCAAAAACGGAACAGGCACTGAGTTTATAGTTAGCCCAGCTGCAATTGACCACTTGCTGATAGATAAAAGACATCTGAGCACTATCCTAGACATAAGAAGCTATCGTGGAGCAGACTGTGATTCGGACCATTCTCTGATCAGGATCAAAATATGCCAGAGACTGAAGCAAATCCATAAAATAGGGGGCCTAATAGAAAGGAGAAAGTTTGATGTCCAAAACCTGAAAACCCCTAAGGTAAAAGACAAATTCCAAATCGAGCTGGAAAATAAATTTGAGCCTTTGTACTTGGAGAATCTCACAATTAGTTAACATTGGAAGACAATAGAGTCCTAGTTACAAGAAACAGAAAAGGAAATGATAGGGATTCAGGAAAAACGGAAACCCAAACTATCGTTCACGGAGGAATGCGAAAAAGCAGTCAAGGAAAGAAGAAAATTGAAGGTTCTTTACTCAGTCAAAGCTGATCCAGCTATATTGGAAAAATACTCACCCGCCAGGATGAAAGCAAATAAAATAACATGAAAAACAAAAAGTGAATTCCTCAACGAAAGACTAAAAAATATTGAGGATAATTGGCAGGCTGCAAGTATAAGCGAACTATACCCAGGTATTAGGAAAGAAAGGACTGGATTTAGAGCGAGAACTACTCAAATGAGAGGAAAAGATGGAAAACGGACGGCATCCAAAGTAGAAGTATTAAACATCTGGAAAGAACATTTCCAGAAACTGCTAAATCAAGAGAACCACACGAACGAAGAGGACATGGACTACCAAGAGGTTGAAAAACGTGATATTCTGGATGTAGAAATCAGCTATAGACAGGCTTAATATAAGAAAGGCCCCTGGGTTTGACATCCTACCATCAGATTTGTTCAAAGTTGGGCGAGAAATGGTAAGAGCCAAACTATTAGAACTAATCCAGAAGATATGGCAGAAAGAGAAGATATCAGAGGCTTGGACTACACGCCTTATTTCAAAGCTGCATATGATTTCGTCGACAGAAACTGTCTATGGAAGATCATGACTGTGCTAGGTATTCCCAGAAAATTGGTGATATTGACTAAGGCGTGTGCAGACGACCCCCCGATGCAGAGTCCTGATACAGGGGGATGTGTCTGATTTTGAAGTTGGACCGGCGTAAGGCAAGGATACGGACTTTCGCCTTTACTGTTTAACATAGCCCGTGAAAATGTAATAAGAACAACATCAATAGTGAATGGTGGGATGCATGTCGGGGTGGAGCATGCAATTCTTGCTTACGATGATATAGCAATCCTCGGAAGTAATGAAAAGGATATCGAGAGACTCGCTAAGACCCTGATGAGAGAAGCAAACCAAATCGGCTTACATGTAAATGGGAAAAAACCCCCAAATATATGATAGTAATTTCCACCCCAGAAAAAGCATCTGTGTGGATCGCAAATCGTTCCTGAAAGCAGATAACTTCAAATATCTTGGAGGATCTGCATGTAGCAGACTGGAAATCAGCGGCCCAGGATATACAGAGGTGGAGAAGGCTGGTAAAGGCGGCCGGCCAAAGATCTACAAGGTCTGTAGAGCCAACAGAAAAAAAAGTTTACTCAACCAACGATTTACTGCTTCTTATCGACCGATATGGGACACACCATCAGTTTCGAAACTTGTTATTTAAGGGAAAAATGTGATCTACATCAATTATGAGGACAATGCTGCAAACAAAACGAGGACCATAGTGGAGTTATAAGGGAGCAGATATAAGAGCGGAAGAACAATAAAGAAATGACAAATGGACAATGGTGTTAAGATCTATTACAAGCGATAGTTCTAAGCAGTACGTAATATGAAGATGAATCTATAATTTGGTATGATGTAATCAAGTTCACCATACTAGAAACTAGCTAATTTATTTAATATACTTATAGAATATGGAAGAAAAAATTAAATATTTCCTTTGTACAAATAATAATTTATAAAATATTTGAACGGGTTTTAGTGATTAAAACAGTTAATAATAATTTATTTATTATTATTTAATTTTCTTTTGCACCTGAGCAATTGCGCATCCAGCAAATTTAATCCAAGTGTTTTTCCCTTTGCTTTTGTACAGGAACATCGAGTTTTTTTAATATTATTAATATATAACTATTGTATATAATATATGATTTCTTTATAGTAATTAATTAATAATAATAATAATGTTTTTCTTCTCAGCATTGCTGGTTGATATATCTTAACCGGACCATGGTCAAGGTCAAGCTTAATCGTCTTATTTATCGATATTTAGAAATTTCCGTACAATACTAGCAGTTCCCAACAACACTGCTTTTTGTAGTATTTCAACTTCCTTGTTCAATTCAAGGATTTTCAAGGATCTTATTGTTTCCTCTGGGATAAGTCCATTCGTAGACACTACAATTGGCAGTACTTCAACCCTCACCAGTCCATAAAGATGCTTCAACTCTTCGCTAAGCTCCTGATATTTCCGAATTTTTTCTCCTATTGTTTTGTGCACGTTATCGTCGGAAGGAACTCCTATCTCAATAAGCTGTGCTTTCTTTGCTGCCTTGTCAATAAGCACGATGTCAGGTCTGTTGTGAGATATATGGTGGTCTGTTATCATCGTATGGTCCCAATATAATTTAACATTACCACTTTCTAATAATGCTTCAGGGTGATATCTGTAGGAAGGTTGGTGATCTTTAATTAGATCTCATCTTTTAGCAACTGCTTGATGAATGACCTTCACTGCATTATTGTGTCTTTGGAGGTATTCTTTTCCCACTAGTACCTGACAGCATGAGGTCACATGTTGTATTGATTCATTTGTTGATTTGCAAAGACGACACTTATCATCAATGGCCTCTTGTAAGATATACTTCCTATACGAACGCGTTGCCATTACTTGATCTTGTATAGCTAAAAGGAATCCTTCTGTCTCCAGAAACATACTTCCATTTTTCAACCATTGGACAGATGCTGCTAAATTTATTCCAGAGGTTTTTAAGGCATTGTAAAATCTGCCGTGAAGTTGTTTACATTTCCATGACTCAGTAAGACTCTGTTCAGTTAGGTTCTCGTTTTGTTCCTCTCGAAGCAAGTTTAGTGCCGTATATCCGTGGTCAAGCCTTGTAATCGCAGATAATACAGGTGAAGTACTGCTCATGACATAGGCCTTAAGTTGTGCTTCCTGTTCTCTGCACGATTTTAATAAACTAGTGAGACCTCTTCCTCCTTGTTTCCTGGCTATATATAGTAGTGGGACTGAGGAGTTCGGATGCCGTTGCCTCGATTTCACCATATGCGTTCTAATGAAACGGTCCATTCTTTTAAGATCGGTATCTGACCATTTTAATGTACCAAAGGAGTACGTGACCGCTGATATAGCCCATGTATTCAAAGCTTTTATCAAATTTCCAGAGTTTAAATTAGTTTTTAAGATCCTCTGAACTCGTTTCTTGAATTCATCCTCAATTGTTTCTTTTACGTCCTTCTTGAACTTTAGAAGCTGCGTGATACCCAGATATCTGTATGAATCAGTTTTCTTTAACTGCTTGATAACTTCTCTGTTTGAAAGTTCTATATTCTTTGCATCTTTATACTTTCCTCTGTGAATGTTAACAGTTGCACACTTGTCCATTCCCAATTTCATGCCAACATCGGTGGTAAAAGAGCTCACTGACTCAAGTAAACTTTTCATGTCTCTCTCATTCCTCGTATATAATTTCAAGTCATCCATATAAAGTGAGTGTGAAATGATTACTTCTTTGTCAATTGCGTAACCCATACCAGAATTATTTAGTATGGAGCTTAATGGATTGATGGCCAGGCAGAACCACAATGGGCTTAATGTATCTCCCTGAAATATTCCTCTCTTTACAGGAAGGGTTTTATTATCTTTAAGTTTCTCATTTGTTGGATATTCAAGTGATATTCGCCATAGATTCATGAGTCGTTGTAAGAGCTCTATTACGTTTTTATTAACTTTATAAATTTTAAGGACTTCTATTAACCAATCATGAGGAACCGAATCATAGGCTTTTTGGTAATCGATCCACGATATGGAAATGTTCCGACACTTTTTGGATACCTGAGACGCTATAAATGAGTCGATGAGCAGAAGCTCTTTGCATCCTTTTGAATTTTCTTTGCATCCCAGTTGTTCATCTGCCATCAATTTGTACTTTCGTAAATGCAATTTTAGTTTATAACTTATTATTGCGGTCAATAATTTATAAACGCTATTTAGGCAAGTTATTGGACGGTATTCTTTTGGTTCTGCTTTTTCTTGTTTCTGTTTCAAAATCAAATACGTCTTACCTAAACAAAAGTCGTTAGGAGGAATAACTGAATTACATAGCAGTTTCTGATAATAAGAAGCTAATACTTTGTGGGAGCTTGTAAAATATTTCATCCAGTAATTTTGAATTTTATCTGGTCCAGGCGCTTTCCAGTTATGTGTTGTTTTAATTGCATTTCGAACATCTTCTTCTGTAATATTAACAGTATCCATTATCGGAACATGTTCAGTTTCTTCGTATATATTATTCAGCCAGAATGCACTCTTATTAAAATTTTTTGGTATGCTCCATATAATAATAATAATTATAATTTTATTAATAATTATAACAATTAATAATACAAAAAACTTCCTCCCACGTAGATATGATTATAACGAATCGATTTCCACCTTTTTTTAGAGATGGCTGACTGTTATACATAATAGTTAAATCCCATTTTCACACCTTGATTGTTTCAAATATAAGGAACTAGACTAAGTTTCATGGTGTTATTTTGAGGTGAAAGATTCGTTTTACCAGTCTATCGAACCAACTTCTAAAATTCGATAGTTATTTTCAGGTATATGTTATGATATTTGAAATTTATTATTTTAAAAACACTAACCTCCCCATTGCATTTCCAATGTAAAAACATATTTTTTTCCTTAAAAACAATTTCTTAAATTTTTTTTTTTAAATGATAAAATGTCAATTCCATAATCCTAAGAAGGTAGAAACGAATTGCCGAGTGAGTGGGAAGGCTCTCGGAAGCACTCAACCTTCAAACGTAAAGCAGACGTTGGGAGGAGTTGATGATGCAACGCCACCTTTGTTGATACCGGGTCGGGTTCTCCGCTCGGCTCATGTGTCGAGTGCATAATGACAGGGCTCTCTCGAGTTCTGTCTTTAATGGAGAGTGCGACAGAGGAAAGGAAAATTAGCTCAGTCGTTTTCCAACCTCCATTCCAGAGGGTAAACCATATCTGTCCGCCATTAAACGTCCTTTTCTGCGTTTATTGTATCCTGGGAAAGAAAAAAATGTGTATACAGCGAGTAATTGTAATGGTTTTACGAAATGACAATTCAATGGTATGATTATTGAAGTCACAGTTTATATTCAAAAGTAAATAAAATCAAAAGCTAACAACTCCAGTTGTACAACGTAGACTATGTTTAACCATACAAATTTGGATATCATGGACATGGGCTCTTACAAACTAAGCATAGTTAGGGAATGTATGGAGAAGAGAAAGCAACATTCGGAGAGAATGGAGGATTATTAAAGGAAATGAATTAATGAGCGAATAAAAAATAAAAACAACTGCCAAGAGGATGACCGAAGAGAGGAGGATAAGGTTGGGGGCAAAAGCTAAAAATCCGAAGATTAAAATCTACGATGAGGAAAGAAGAAGGAAATAAGGAGATATTGAGAGAATGCCACGAAACAAGCACAAATGATTAATCTAGAGTTTGGTGACATTAATAAAAAAATGTTGAATCACACGTGATGGAAATCATCTAGCGATAATAGTAATGGTAATTATTTAGCTCAACAGTTCTTTGAGCAAGTTTTTCATAATCTGACTACAGAATGCATTTTCATGACAGTAAAAAGAACGGAATGAATATTAAACAAATAGAATCAGCTTGTTAGGCCATTTATTTATACTTCCTTCTGTTTGGCTATTTAATTGTTATGCGTAAAAGCATTATTTGAACTTACAGGTTGTCCAATATTTCTCCAAGAACTGTGTGGAAGTTGCGGAATAACATTTTGTGGAAAATCAAGCTATCATCGAGATATTATTCAAGCGATCCCCCGTACAAAAGATAAATATCCATTTCAAAAATGCAGTATAGACTTGATGTAGAGTATCAGAGGATCACTGGTTTACATAGAAATTATTCATATCAATTGATGGCATAACAAAACTACATAATAGCTTGAATACCGAACTCGAATAAGGAAAGAGAAAATACAGAGAAGTGGAAAAGGACCTGTGAAAGGAACCAACCAGATACGATCTAGGATATGATCTAGGATATGAGAGAACGATATTATGATATTCTTGTACCGCACCAAAAGGCGAAGAATATTCTAGTGTCAGTACATGTAATTTGTGCAATGAGGGTTATGTTATGAAATATAGGTAGGTTACTGAATGAAATATTTATATGATAATTCTATTTTCAAAGACGTGAGCGATTATGATCTTAGGCGATGGAGCAGCATTGTAGCGATTACTAACTAATGCTTTGGAACACTTGATTAGAGAAGCTGTATTTAATCATTTAGTCCAATTATAAGGTCAAGTTTTAGGCGCTGGGACGCTCCGTAGGTAGAACAGTGAGTTAAAGATTTCGGGTTTAAATCCGATAAAACTGAGTTCAACTTGTTCTTGGATAAGTCACAACGATGCAAGATCATTGTCCTAGAGACAATACAGTCTTTACTTTATAAATGGAATATAGACCCTTGGAGTTGTACAGGTTTGTCCTACAATATTGAATAACTTGAAAAATTACTAACGCCCACAATTCTACTTTCTTTTTTAATATTACAAACGAGTACCGAAGCTATAATTTAAATATAGGCTTGAAATTAAGTAAGAATAAAACAAAGTATATTTGTTGACTATGCGGACGAGTTAACTCCAGAGAAGCATAAACGGAAATTAATTAATATTTAAAAAAGTTATTTACATACCTTGGCACCTAGGTTAATATCCGTAACGACATTACAGCCATTCTCAATAAAAACAAAACGATTCATATCTTCATAAAATATATGTGGCATGGTTTCAAAAGTCACTATTGCTTTCGCAAAACTCCCAAGACGATTAAAGGACGTATAAAAATTAAAGCAACAAAGGATGGCGACGTTTTCATGAAAGTTTATTGGCCCTTAGTCGGGACCGAAGAAGCTATTTACAATTGGAGAATTGAAAAGAAAAAAACTATAGAGCGTCTGTAAAGACTATCTTCAACCTTGTTTTTGTTGTTATATCCTGTTTAATATTTTCTTCCGCCTTTTCTTAGAGGATTTTCTTTTTAGAGAATTTTTCTCCCGTTAAGAAATGAATTAATTAATCCCCAAGGTTGAGAGGTTAACTCAATTATATGTCCCTTTGGGACTTATCCTCATTAGCGGTCTTTTAAAATCAAAAAGTCTAAAGGTCATTCACTACTAATTCATAACGAAAATGGCTTACGGCAAAAATACTTTTAGGATTTTATTTAATTTAACCTATTAGTTAAATAAAATTAAGTGTGTGTGCGCCTTAAATTACGTATTTAAAATTTATACCGACCTGATATGAATTAGGCTACACCTACATTGGATCCGATTCGGTGCTATGTGATTCTATTACGTACGATGCTGGGGTGTATACATTATACATATTTTACTATACATTATAGTAAAATATAAATGTATTAAAAATAATTAACAAGTAATCTTAATTTTATAAATTTAAAGAACCAAATGTTATAACTCTCGATATATTTCAGTCATTTGGTTTACTAGCGACGTCTCATCGTATCACACCGGATCCAATGTAGGTGTAGCCTTAGAAAATTCTTCTGTGAAGAATTCTGGAAGTTCTATTTTATACCCTTGTATAAATATTTTGTTGTATTATACATTATTTTATAGTCATATAGTTCATATAAGATAGCACACGTGATAATTTTTATTGCTACATTATGTAATGCGATCCAAAGATTCCTATCAGGCTGACTCCGTATACTTCCTTGTAGATCCTACACAGTCCATTTATGGTTATTCAAAAATTTCTTAGACAAAACGTTTCTTAGACAAATGACCTCCTTCCACAACTCTTGGCTTAGAAATAGCATAGGGTTCAGATGAGATCAATAAATTGGTAAATAAATATGATCTACATTCTACAAATTAGTTAGTTACAACTAATGTTAATTTTTTCATCTACATTATTAACCAATACTTGTGAACTTTTACTCCAACTTTACATTTTTCAACTCTATAACTTTGCTCAATTATTCAGACCGTACTTGTGTTTCCTTGCAGAAATATTTAAACAGAATAACTTTCAATGATTGCATATATTTATTCAGGAATCAGATTGTCTATTGCTTTGAGCCCTATTAATTGTAGATTTTACATTTTACTACATAAGATGTAGTACATTGGTTAGGAATGAACTACATTTTAGGACCTGATGTCCCCAAATCATTCTTTTTTATTTCATTCGTAATATGCTACATTTCACAAAAATTTATATATTGTACCAAATATACCAGTCTATCTAAAAAATTCCATTGGACGAATTTAAATGTATCTGTACAGAATCATAATATATAACGAAAGAAAAAAATTTTCGATAGAGAAAAAAATTAATAACAATAAAATAAACAAATATTGTAACTAAACATTATTAATTACTTACATAAATATATGTAAACAATAACAATAAAATAAAATAAATTAGTATCGTACAGAAAAAATGTTTTGTTCTTTTATGTACATACCGCTTCGTACTATTTTTTGTATAGTTCCCACTATTTTTTATTAGTGGGTTTTTATTGTTTTTCACTTTAAAAAATAATGGTTTGCAAATTATGATAATGAATAGATTTATGTAAGGTATACATAAATTTAAATTTAGTGTAACATGCACAATTTCCAGCAACTCCAAGGCATTTGTTTTGGAATATTTGTAATTTTTTATAATTAGTTTTAGGCATATAACTAAATATTGAGTATGTATATGTTATTATAGGTCGTAAGCAGGCTTTATATAATAATAACTTTTTATTTGTGCTTAATTTACAATTCCTGATAAACTATGGATTTATAGTACACAGAGCCCTGTTAGCTTTATTGCACACATAATCAGTGTGGACGGTAAAAAATAACCTTTTGTCTATATATAAGTCCTAAATATTAAAGCGTCCAGGCTATTGGCGTTCTGTTTACATTCAGTTGGGGAATATTATTCGGTCCACTCTTTGTAACTAATATAGCTTGGGTTTTAACTTGATTTATTTTATTTTTCCATTTATTGTAGAATCTATTATAGCACAATAATGATAAGTTCTTAGATTATTTTTCACACATTGATCCGCATTAAAATTATTTCATTAAATTGAAGCTTCTCAGAATCGTATACCTCTGTAAATATCTTTGAAATTACTTAATTTTTCATTTTTGTAATGTTATTGATTAATTATTCATTTACTTTAAACTATATTGTATAGTGCTAAGGAAAAAGGTTTTTGTTTGAGATTAATGTTTATTTTTAATGTCTCAACTTTTTAAAAAATGTATTTTCAAAGTTTACTTGCATATCGGCTGTTAATAACATTGACTAAGTTGCAGATGTCGAAATAAATTCCTCTATATAAAATCAATTATAAATATATATATATATATATATATATATATATATATATATATATATATATATATATATATATATATATATATATAGAGAGAGAGAGAGAGAGAGAGTGAGAGACAGTAATTCTTAAACAAAACTCGGTATCAAAAATGATCAGTTTTGAATCGATGACCAATTGTCGAATCAATCGAGTTGATTTTTTAAAATAATATATTCGTATTTTCTTTTGATTGTCATCAGATGTTTGAGGGGGAAGCGGCAATCAGTTGAACAAACAGTTTCTCTAACGACCAAAACTGTCACCCCTAACACCCATCAATTCAGACACACGTCCTACACTATTTGCTATGACTATATTAAGTTTTATTCTGATATATTATATTGGGTTTTCTTATGTTTTCAGTTATGTATTAAATAATTTATTATGAAATATGTTCCAATAATATTATATTAAATATTCTTAAAATTTCCGATTTGATTTATCTCAGAATATAATGAATATCTGTCTTATATATTACAAATATAATTTTTGTTTTGTAGACAAAAATTTCAGGGTATATATTTATATATATTTATTTAATCCTTATTTGTGTGAGACTATGCATTTACGTTAACATGTTGTTTTGCTATACGAGTATTATTATAATATCTGATATTTAAAATTTATTTAATGTTATTAATTTTTAGTCGTATATCATCTGAAAATACAAATTTTGTATCATTTAATTTTAATTTCACTTTTAATTTAGTGTAATGTACTATAATTTGATTTAATATAATATTATATTATACATTTACAAGATCATATAATTGAAGCATTAAGCTACGTATTGAGGTCTATTAATTCATAGTAGTGAACCCATACTTGATTTCTACCTCAAGCTTGAAGCGTAGGTTTCCTTGTGGTTTTCAAAGATATTCTGATTGTGCCCCCAAAAATATTTCCCAACGATATTTATTCGATTTTTCTCCTTAATTAGTTAAGATAATATTCTTCCAATTAAATTAAAGTTTATAAAAGAAGACGGACGTTTTATAACCAGAATTATAAACATATCAAACATTTTTCTACGCTATCGTTGATCGTTTCCCCAAGCATCTCGTATACTTTGAAAAGTGTATATTGAAATGGTATTACACTTGCCAATATCAGGGGGATTGTAACTGTCCTTTGGTTGGCTAAGAGCCCGCGGATGGAAATACTTGAAGGGATGAATAAAATAAATACAGAGCCCTTGTAAGAGGATTTCCACTTACAATGTTCAGGAGCCATCGTAAATGTAAACCTTGGGAAGAAAATAAACCAATACAGGATATTAGAGTATCGTGGACGGGTTCGTGCATAAAGGTAAATGTTTAAATAATGTAATAGCAAACAAGTTTATTATGTCATTTCGCCTGGAATAATTATATTATAACACAGTTAATAAAAACAATTAAGTCTAGATCAATTAAATTAATGTAATTATAAAACTGTGTTATTAAAGCAAATATTTTGGTTTTCATATATTTGCTGTTTTCCCTGAAACAAATAATGTTTTTGATGAAAACTCTGACATGAATTTACAGCTAAATGATTTTAAATAACCAAGGTGAGCATATAGTTAAAACATTAAGAAAGACTGCTGGATAATTAAAAAAAAATTATCTCTTAAAGGAATTTAAAAACAATTAAATGATTAATTAATTCCAATTGTTAATAGTAACCATAAATATATAATTATGTATAATATATCTTTATAATTTTAAATATTCTAGAAAAAAATATTATCTAACCCACAGAATAGTATAAGAAAATGAAGAGTAATGAAAATCACATTAAATTACTCATGTATATCTGTCTTAAGTATATATTATATATTATATATATACATATGTATATCTGTATTAACAATCTAGGAGATTGTTTTAAGATAATAATACCTGCTTTTATGTCTTATATTCTGATAAATAGTGCAGTTTGTTGTTGTTGTAGCTATTTTATTGCAGAAACACATTTGAAGACTATTATTAAATGTTTTTTATGTTAATCATACAATTTTTTTTTTGTTAAATTCTCGAAGTACGGGCTAGAATCTGACTCGATAATAATTTTTATTGATTTATATTAATAAAATGGTCATTATACGCGTACTAATAAATACGTATGTGTACAGATCTTTGATTTTTATAAAAATCTTAAGCCAGTTATAAATTATTCTTTGATTGGAAAAAAAAATGAAATACATATTAACGAAGAGTATTTTATTTAATTGAAAAGTATTGTTAATAAAATTTTAACTATAGATACTATTTAAAGTAATGGGTTAGCTTGGTGAAAGAAATTAATATAATTAATATATAATCGTTAGAAGTATAAAAGTTAAACAATAATAGCTGGCATTTTAAAACGCTATGACCAATGAAAGCCAACACTTTTTTCATCACTATTATGTTAAATCGGCGTGGCTTAGTGGTAGAGTGCTAAGTTGTCATGCTGAATGTCTTGGGTTTGAATCCCGCTGCTGGCACGATTTTTATTTTATCAGTTAGCAGCCGGATATGGGATCTAGGACCATTTATATAGCCTATATAAAGTGGGTACGAAAATAAGGGGGGCAATCTGGTGGTTTAGCGTGATCTAGGACAAACCACCTTCCTGTAAAACCTTTGTACTTTAAACTGTACAGTCTCTACCATGTACTGGACCCCAGACCCTTCACTGGTTGCAGTGGAACAGGTTTTTTTCCACATAATGATGAAAACCAACCTTTCATTTAATTATTTTAAATAATTTAGGTTAGTTTTGTGTTTGAATCAGAATCATTATTATATTTTGTAACATTAAAGCTATTAATATAATTATATACGAATTCTATTATCTTGAAAGTTAGTATTCCTTCTGTTCCTTACTCCCTTTGTTCTTTGACAATCCTAGAATCCTCTACAAGGTTTCCTCCTACCAGGATAAAAGGGTTTGTGGGTAAGTTGTCCAATGCGCACTCAATCCTCCGAATTCACTAAATGCCAGAGTTTATGAGACCTGCCGGTGAGCCCTGGAGGCCATTTATTCTGGAGGAACTTCTCCAGCCAACTTGGACCCTCGAGGCGGCCAAGTTTTCTTTCGCTCCGTGACCACCCTTAGCTCGAGCCACCTCCACCCTTACCTCCAACCGCCCCCTTGTATTTGCTGTTTGTATTCAACAGTTCCCTCTACCTCCTCCATTATTAGATTGTTTCTCTCCCGAACTTTATTCGATTACTCCAGCTCTCTAGTTCAAAGCTATTACCAAATTCTATAGAATATTAATTTTGACTTAGAAATAACAAATAGTAAATCCCAAATTTAATTATAAAATCTCTTATTGAAATATTACTAAGAACAGTTTTTTTTCTTTCTTGCTGCATTCTTTACTTGCCTCTCTTTTATTTTTTTAGCGTATAGTCCAAAATTATGTCTGTCAATTTTTTACCTCAACAGCCATGAAGAAGACCTGCATCGTGGGTCGAGACTTCTGCCTTAAAAATAAACAATTCTTCTTACTACAGAGACATTTTTTCTGACCTCCGCCCAGACCATTTTATTCGTCATGTATATAAAGTCAACTAATATTCACTCTTAGTTAACAATCTATAGATAAAATGCTTATAGGTAGTAAATAAGTTAATACTTAACTTAAAAATTGTTATTTAAGCTAATGGATTACTAATTAATTTACAATTGATGTATCTTGCCTACTAAAATTTAGAGATTACATTATAATTTCAAACATTATTTAGCTTTGTTTATCTGCTATTTATTGATAGTCGTGTTTATTTGTCTCTCGTTAATAGAAAGTACAGCCTGCTCATTTTCAAAATCAAGCTTCATCCGAGTTCTGTAACCGAAAGGATTTGTTATCGTATATAATAATGTTATAGTAATAATAATGATATAGTTATTTTGTTTTGTAATTTTTAATATCTAATGACATATTATACATTTGAATATGACATATTGTAATTGTTGTTGTAGATGGGTCGGTCGGACAGCAAACGCGTGGTACTGAAGAATATAGGCCCATCGACAAGCGGGACTTACAAATGCGAAGTATCTGCCGAAGCTCCCTCTTTTCACAGTGCCACAGCTGAGGCAGCCATGATCGTGATATGTGAGTAAAGTACATTTATCAAATTATTATGTGTGTATATATATATATATATATATATATATATATATATATAGTGAGAGTGCGTGTGGATTTTTCATACAAAATCTTTTTTACATTTCTTTTCCTTAACTTCATACAGCATCACTTTTTTAGCTACCATAGACCCTCAATATCAATTGTTAGCACATTAGCTGATATTAATAAGCTGATATATCATTCAACAGTGCATCGATATAATGCATTAATTAAAATATAGTGCCTTTTTGAGAAAACTGTAAAATAAAAAAAACATATTATCATCACCAAAATAATATCCTGTGTGGATTTTCAAACTTTATTATTAAGAAGTTATAAATAAAGTCAGAGTGCTTTTCTGAATTGAACTAATTTGAATCCTGCTAAATAAAATATTCGTCCGAATTTTATTTTTTATACAAACTTCTTTCTTTATGAATTTTTTTTTTATTCATTATTTATTGCCGAGTGATAGCAATATACATCCATAACTTGGGATTAACATTCTTTACATTGTAAAAAAAGTACCTTTTGAATATTTGCATCAATTGTTATTATTGCAAATGTAAATAAATAAGCTGTTTTGTCGAGATATTGCTCAAAGGTAATACGTATCCGTATGTATTAAATAGCTGTCCATTAAAACATATAAAATACTTTTTTTTCATGTCTAAATTGAATTAAGTATGTAATTATTTGTACAAAATTAAAACCATAATGTATCGGTGGCGTAGGTGGTAATCGTTTGGATGTAAGAAGAAAGAACAATTTAGCTTCGGTAATTTAGTCTATATATTCATCTATACATAGTTTATATTAATAATGACAATATACAATAACAATAGAAATATCTATATAATTAATAATATAAATTATTATCGTAGTAGAGACACCGCACTAAATAGGGCGAAGTTAACGGCGCAGTGATACAGTTTTGCATGACCTTTAGGTCTTGCGGGTTTTCCATACCTTGGCAATAAGGCGCTGATCAACTAACACTTCTAACCTCGTCTTTTGTCACATTTCGTGTGGAAGTTAAAAAATCATTTAGATTAGATTTCGTTTATTAAAAAAATTATAATTTTTATAAATTTGACGACACGGTGGAACCCGAATAAACACGTGATGAATGGATTAACAATTATAATTTTCTAATTGTAATATAGTTTTCATAGAACTTTTTAAACATTAATATATAAAATTAAATTCAAAATATTGTACTATGTCCTGATGACAAATGTAGATTCAATGTCGTTGTGTTATGTTTGTTATCTTAGGACGTACAACTCATATTGTTATTGTATGTTATTATTATATCAGTATTAGTTCTAATTTCTATTCTAAACACAATTTATTGTTTTAATTATGCAGGAATCGAAGGCAATTTACCATGATACATTATACTGTAATACTATTTATATATATATATATATATATATATATATATATAGTATTTAGGATACCACTCGAGATCATCAACCAATTGAAATACAAGTAATTATTTCAAAAAGTGAAACATAACTCCCTATGTTGATAAGTAATTTTTACCTATCGATTCTTTATTTTCACTTCCTGAAAAATCTAAATAACTGATGAAATATTGTCAGGTGTCGTTGTAAATGCTATTTTTATTATATACTAATATCTATTTTTAAAAAAATTTGTTGTTTCAAATATACAGGCATAGAAGGCAAATATATAGTTTTTCACACAATATTACAACAACTAAAACTATCTTCCCTACCATTAATGTTATTTTTTCTCCTTATTGACGTTTTATTTTTTAATAAATTAGTATAGAGTTATAAACAATTAGAATAATTAATTTTCTCCTTTTCTAATATCAAAGAACTGATAAATCTATGTTAGGATGTATGTTCGTATTTAAGTACGTGAGCGGTTCTAATTTCATCTTTAAGAGAGAATTCACAGGAAGTAAAGAAAAAATACTTTAAGTAGTAAAAAAGTAATAGATGTTGGTCGTTTACTACAACAGGTACTAGACAAATACTCTTAACTCCTAATTAATTACAAAAGACTCATATAAATTATGTTTGTAAGACTAATTTGAATTTAATAGAGTAGATCTTTGGGACCCCACTAAGCTATCAAATTCTTGTCGTATCAAATCCGAAATCCTCCGTAAAATCCTTAATTCTCTTAATTTATCATCCTTTATGACCTTCATGTCCCATTTGTTGCAGATCTGGCCCGAACCCGATACCATTCGTTCCATGAAAAACTTTCTACTCAAACCCTCTAGTTTCAAGCCTAGCTATCTCTTCGATCCCTAATTATCCTGCTAGGGGTCTGAGAAGATGGCCTAGTGGCTTTTTCTCGTATTACTGTATTATTATAAAATTTGCAGTATTGTTATTTCAATGAATAAATTGTTTAAAAAAAAGTAATACAGATTAAAATTAAATTAATTCTATTTACTTAATTTAGTTTGCTTAATGTACTTCTCCTGTGGTATGGCATATAATATTGTCCCAGCCATATCCAGAGAAATCTTTCTTTATGTAGGAGAGACAGTTAGAACTGGGCACCGAAACTCATAAACGAATGTGGAAAACTTCCTTCGGGGCGTGGAAAACTTCTTCCTTCAAGCGTGTTGGTTCAACTTGCTAATGAGCATTTGATTTTCCAGCCTACATCAGAAACATTCCTAACTTCGGGGAAACGTTTCTAAAATGGAAAATAGCGGTCGTTTATGTATTTAATTTATATTAAACTGGGCTTAGGAAGCACCGCAATGGCCTCATTAAGAAAACAAAATATAGAATAAGAAAAATAAAGTGGCTTTACTACCAGTATTGTAACTGTTATTTTTCAAATAATTACAAGTATCATGATATTCATAAACAAAAACTTGTACACATATAAACAATTTATATACTTATAAACAATTTTAGGGAGCGGAGAGGCTCAGTAGTAGAGCACTAAAGTGCCATACCGAAAATCCTGGTTCGAATCCCGCTGCTGGCAAGACTTTTATTTAGTATGTTAGCCGCCGGAGATTGACCATATGGGATCTAGGACCCTCCTGGGGTCACCCAGCCTCTATAAAGTGGGTAACCAAACTAAGTGGGAAACTCTGGCAGCTGAGAGTGATATAGGAAAAATCACTTCCCTACACAACAGCTGTACTTGAAACAGTACCGTCTCACTCACTCTCTCTCTCTCTCTCTCTCTCTCTCTCTCTCTCTCTCTCTCTCTCTCTCTCTCTCTCTCTTCTCTCTCTCTCTCTCTCTCTCTCTCTCTATCTATCTATCTATTTATCTATCTCCTTCTCTCTCTCTCCTAAAATATTCAAAAATACTCAATATATCAACATTAGCTTAACGAAATTTCATATAACACAAAACATGCTATAGCGTTTTAGATCCACCTTTCATGCTTTATTTCTTAAAATCGTGCTTTTTGTTTCATGTATTCCAAAAAAGTAATAAAGCAATAGTAATAAGTAAAAGTAGTTTTATGAGAGCCCAACACCAAATAAAAAATAGGATTCCAGTAGATGCAACATCAGTAAGATTGTATAATAGAAAAATGCTTGTTATCGAATTAATATTTGAGTTTTTATTACAGCTCAAACCCATTAGCTACAAACCTATCATACTCTTCATTTCCTGATAATGTTCTGAGGTGTCTGAAAAGAGGTCATCTTCTTATTTTTCGTGACCTTATTTTTTTAAATAAATTATTTTTTTTAAATTTGCTTTAAGCACTTCTGTACACATTTCAAAGTTTGCTTAGTTATCTAAAGGCGTGCGTGCATATAAATTATTATTATTTATCTTTTCATATATTTTTAAAATTCATTATGAACACCTGTAACACTATAACCAATGAAGAGTCTTGGGTTCAGTACGTGGTAGAGACTGCACTGTTTCTTGGTCAACTGTTTTACAGGGAAAATTTATCCTTGATCACGCTCGACCCCTATTTTTTTTATCATTGGGTACCCATTTTAAAGAGGCTTGACGAGCCCCAGGAAGGGTATACTAGATCCCATATGATCCAGCTCTGGCTGTTACAAACTAATTAAAAGGGTAATTATTCCGCAGGTCCTCGTTTCGAGTTAATTCACCTTAAACATTTCATTTCATAAGAAACGTGTGTACTTCGGTTATAATTTCATCTGGAAATGAACATTTCAACAATGTTATATATACTTTGAAATGTTAGTTGAAACTGTTATTTCTCGCTTGGATGATTATCGAAATTTATTTGTGATCCATATTCTCTTTTCCATACAAAAGCTCAAAATAACTTGGATTTTTGGAAAATAATAAAAATTAAACGAACACACAGTTAAAACTAGAAAATCAACTCAAAGCGACAACCTGGGAAACAGATACCATTAACAATTTGTCAAGCAGCGAGAATTGAACCCAGAACCTTCGGCACAGCAGCACAGCGCCCCACCATTGAGCTTCTTATTTTTGAATTCATTGTTGTGGAATAATGTGTTGAGGTTAAATCTTTTTTCAATAACATTAACGTACGTTTAGATCATCTATCCGAAATATATATACATGTGGACGAGGTTCGTTGTATATTCGAACACACATTTCGAGTTCGAGCTGGCCACGGAAGCATAACCACGGGTTTGGTAGTAAAGCCTTTAATTACGCTGTTAAGTCCCGATTCGAAGGACTTGAGCTCGATTCGCGTGCGAGAGTTTTATTAAGGCCGTTATCGGAATAAGTATTTAAGAGGGAGAGAATGCCCCCTTTTATTCCGCCAGCCAACTTTATACGTTCGAATTCGTGACTTAATAGCAGCCTTTAAGCGATCAGTTCGGACACGGCCAGGTTTAATAGTCGAAGGGACATGAATTGTTTGATTTGTGGCCCTTATTTAATATTTTAATGCTTAGTTATATGTGTTGTTTTCTTTTTTTCTTTTGTTCCATGAATTTCAAGTAGTTCCGTGCATGACCTAACTATGATTTACACACAGACAAGATTTAACAGTCGTAAAAGCGAATGGTAATAGAAGTGCATTTTACTGAGTTTTTTTTTATTTTATTCTTATTTTCCAATTGCTTCTTTTAAAATGAAGGAATGGTAGCGAAGGGATCAGTGGGATCAGTGGCTGTGTTGCAATGCCGAAGGTCCTGGGTTGAAATCCCGTTGCTGGCAAGACTTTTATCTAAACTTTTAGTAGCCGAAAATGGATCCCATGAGATCTAGGATCCTTCTGGGGCTCACCCAGCCTTTACCTCACCCAAAATAAGAGAAAAATCTGGAGAATGATCTTGGTCTTGGACATATTTTAATAGGGAGTCTTCAGGACTGCTGACAGAAGGCGACACTTAAGACTTTGAATTACTGTGCTTTTTTTTGAATTCATAAACCAAATAAAGTCTGAGTACTTACTTATATTTCAAATTTATAAATTAAAATTATTAGCATTAGTCTGGTTTTCACTTATATTGACACTCCAAACTATAATCATGTACTTTTTTTTAATTTTATTAAAACTTACTGATCCTAAGTCCCTGCGTTCTCGCATTTTGCGAAATATACGAGAGGAAGAATGTTCTTTGAAGATTATTTTAATTTGGATCTAGTTGACTTACGTCATTATAATTGTTATAATTTATTTTATTTTATTTGTTACTAATTTTGAAATATTTTTATTTGAAAAGAATGTTCAAAGAACAATCTTCCCCTCGTATATTTCCCAAAATGCGAGAACGCGGGAACTTAGGACCAGTAAAAAGAAAGGATATGACCATGGCCGGGGAGTGAGCCTGATGCAGCCAAGATAGACTAGCGATCTGGAAGGCCCGGGTTCGAGTCCCGGTCCTGGACATATCTTTTCTTTTCAAATAATTATAATTATATACATTTGTATGTATTTTATTCATTAATCAAAATATATCATGGGCAAAAATTCAATTCAAAACATCAATTCATAAATAATAGCATCAACAGCACCTCCCCCTGATTAGTGAATAGTTGAAGCAGAAATTAGTAGGAAACCGTTTCAATTCGCTATTATAGTTTTATTATTATTAAGTGGAATAGATGGTGAGTAATTGGCACAGCATCATCGTCAAGATTGAGGCTTGATTTTTTAGTCCATCTACATGATTTTAGAAATTTCTTCCAAATTCTGGTGTTTGCATCCCAAAGAAGCAACTTAAAACAATACAATAAACATAAACAATACATATACAATACAAATAAATATTTTTAGGGGAAAACAAACGTTTAACTAGTTATTGAAGTTTTAAGTTATAATAAATATGAATTTCACAATTACTAAACGACATTTTAGTTAAATATTATTCTTATATAAATAGAATTCTAACCTTTTGCTATGTTTCGGTCCGGGCCTTCTTATAATTTTTTTTAAAAATTATTTTATTGAATTGTACAACTGTAATATATACATCTAGTACAAGGGCTATATGAATAAATAAATACATGACAGTGCCTGTAGAGGCACTACCCACTGGCAGCACTCTAATAACATTTCTATAATAGAAGGCCCCGAGGCCATCTTCTCTTCAGGAGGATTGTCGGGGATGGAATTGGATGCAATGACGGTCACAAGAAATAGGTCACTCAGGCAGGTATCAAGACTTTGTGAGGGAGGTTGAAGTGAAACGAAAGGGAGGGAGTTTTGGAAAAAGGGTACTCCTGGAAAGGACTATGAGAAGAGTCTGACTTCTGGAAGGAGGTACGGAAGCGAAGGCTGGTAGAGATGAAGATGGGGAGCTTTAGATGCTTATACTACAGACCCTGATGTACTTGACGAACTACCATAAATGTAACCCCTCATTTGCCAGATGCTTGATATTTGAATACAATGTATTTATTATATGCCAATCCTCTATGTATATCTGAATGATTAATCGTATTTGTTAATGTATATATTAAATGATACTCAAAATAAGAAAATGTATTAATCAAGTATAACAAATATAATTGTTTTGATGCTTACTTAATCCAGATGAATTATATATTTATGAATATTATATTAATAGTTTAATTAAGGTATTAAGTTGACTTATTAATAAAATTGTGAACACACAACCAACCTCTGGAAAAAAATACAATTTTAAATAAAGTTAGGGCATTGAAAGAACTAATAATTTGAGTAATAGAGACAAATGATTACTCTGGCATCCCAGAAGAAGAGAGAATACTCTTGGCTATAGTGTGAACTCTTAGTTAGAAGTTACAGATACCTAGGTCGTATATCCTCCAGTATCCAGACGTTATGACGTAACACTCCCCCTAGCAATAACCTAATGGACACCTATCGTAATAGTCACGTGGGTCACAGCTACCAGACGTTTATTTCCTAAGACATCAGCACACCATACACGCTCCCCTGTGTTTGATACCGTAACTATAGCGACCGGAGGGTGATAAAATATCATTTGGTGTATTGCCTGATTTCACGAGGATTGGATTGCGCTAGTCCCTTGGGAAATCTGGAAATAGAGGAAAACGCTCATGGCTGTTTGAATTCGCTAAGTGAGCCCCGTGTTGAAGTTCTCCTCTATAATCAGTGGCTGCTCTCTTCTTTTAAATTCATTAAAACTTCTTGTTAATTGTTGAGCTGGATATGTACAATTTTTTCTTGGTATTTTTTTTCTTCATCAAATTTGGCTTCAACTCCTTTTACCTTAAAGAAGAAGAGTGTTTCTGATTGAATTTCCTTATTAAGCAAGTCTTCGTACATAACTTTGTAAGCAAGTTAACTCCGAGGAAATTGAAGCTGTTTTTTTTTTCTTAAAAGAGTTTAGCAAAAAAAGAAGAGATTGAATGAACTTTAACGTTATAATTAATTGGTCAATTTCGTGGTATTTTATAAAACTTCTCCTTCTTGCTACTGAACTTAGCTTAGGATGTCAGGAAGAAGCGTAATGGAATTTTCACTGAAAAAAAATAATTTAAATGTTCTAGTATCTTCCAAAAAACAAAAAAAAAAAAATGAATTAACATTGTTTAATATGGCATCAAATAGGACCATGGAAACGATTTTCGTGTAATTTTTTTTTAGTTTAAACTTGGACAATCAGCAACCCAACCTGCAAGAAAATTACCACACCCTGCGGGGAAGCTTGTTTTGAAGAACGGACTACTCGCCGTTGGTTTAAGAAATTTTCAGTTGGTGACACAGATTAATTCCTAAATAAATCATTTCACCTTTCTTTCCTAACGTAAAACTCCTAGATCCATAACATGAAAAAGTAGGCAAAACAACCTGCATTGGTGTATCGCAAGGAATCTCTTATACGGCAATACCTAACATCGAAGTTCTCCCACACGCACATTATTTGCCCCCTACACCTCCAACAGATTTCCAACCGTTCAGAAATTTGGACAACTTAGTTAAGTGCAAACATTTTTAAAATTGTTCTCACACTTTTTTTTAAAATTTATTTATTGAAATGTATAACTTTATCAATCAATCAACACTGGCTCTACAACCCAGTACGGGTCTTGCCCGCATCAAGGCGCCGCCTCCAATCTTCTCTGTCCTGTGCCAAGGTCCTCCAATCTCTGGATCCAACAATGCTACCTGCATCTTTCTCGACCTCGTCTGCCCATCTTAATCGTGGCCGTCCGCGTTTCCTTTTTCCGTCAACATACCCAAATAGCAGTCTCTTATGAGTAGCGTTGTCCTCCATTCTGGCCACATATCCAGCCCATCTAAGCCTAGCTATTCTTATAAACTGAACCACGTCTAGCTCCTGATACATCCGATATATCTTTGTATTCTGCCTGAGTCTAAATTGATCGCCAACTCTAACTGCTCCATATATCCTTCTTAATATTTTTCTTTCAAAGAGCAGTAAACTATTGGCATCTGCCCTGGACAGAGGCCAGGTTTCCGATCCGTAAGTTAAATTAGCCCTTATTCACGTCTTGTAAAGTATCACCTTGGCTCTTCTTGATATTAGATGGCTTCTTAAAATTTTTGACATCCCAAAATAACATTTATTAGCGGTCAAAATTATTCTTTGAACTTCTGTTCCAGTTGAGTTATCCGCTTTGACCAAAGAGCCAAGGTAGACAAAACTGTCGACACTTCCAAACGTGTAGGTGCCAAACGTGATAGATCGTGTTGGTTGCCTTGAAGTGCTAGCAAGCATATATTTGGTCTTTGCCTGGTTCACTTGAAGACCCATTCGCCGTCCAGCTTTTTCCAAAGCAAGAAACGCTTGCTGTAAATCCTTCTGTGTTCTTCCGACTATATCTATATCATCCGCGTAGGCCATTATTTGGATGGACTTAGTCAGAATCGTACCAGTGACTTGTAATCCTGAGTCTCTTATGACCTTTTCAAGTGCGAAATTGAATAACAGGCACGAGAGTCCATCCCCTTGTCTCAGACCCCTAGTTGCCCTGAATACTTCAGACAAGTCATTCTGGATCTTGACCTGGCTTCTCGAATCCCTCATCAGCAATTCCACAAGGCTTATCAATTCTCTGGGGACATTCATTTCTTCCCTACCTTGATACAGTTTCCCCCTGAAGATACTGTCATAGGCATTGCTGAAATCCACAAAAAGGTGGTGGGTCGTTATATTGTACTCTCTGGTCGTATAACTTTATAATAATAATAAATCAAGCAAGTAGAATTCTAGTGGGTTCGAATGGGGAGTAAGTTTGACATGAAAAGATTGATATCGGATTCGGGCCAAATCAGTAACAAGTGGGAGATTAAGGTGATCACGGATTACTTTGTTCGTAACAAAGTAAGGAGCCTTGAGGATTTTTCGAAGGATTTTGGATTATAATGTTTGGATACGAGAGGAATTCGATGGTTTAGTGGAGCACCAAAGTTTTACTACGTAAGTCCAATAGTTCTGGGATACAAAATTCGATTCCTGGTGGTGAAAAATAAATAGAAAATGAGGGTTAATATTTTAATTAAAATGTTTTCATTTCATAAAGTAGTCAGTAATTAGTAGTAAATAACCTTTCAGTTGAAAACGAAATTTCAATTGAAAAGGCATGATAGTAAGGGAAAGAGAAAATAAATAAATAGTGCTTAACTTAGGGTAACATGATGACGGTTACAAGTAAGCGGACGTGGTATTTGCATACCCGGCTACTGTTCTAATGAACGACCCGACCTCTATCGAGCCCTATGAATATTAAAATCTCTAAAGTATATATTATAAACAGCCCTTAAAGAGAGGCAGGAAAAAAGTTAAAAAAACGAAAAAAAACGCTTATTGAAAGGGAAAATATTCACAGATGTGGATTACCGAAAGCTTAAATAATTCATGAGGTTGGGTCTTTAGTTCCGCTCTGATCAATCACTTTAGCACTCCCGCCCTCTACACCCTTCGCCAGATAACTTATCTGATCAATTGTTGTCTGCTTCACCGTGAATTATAGTTTTAGCGCCTGAAGGAAAAACGCGTGCTGAAGGTTTTTCTTTTTTTTCAACATGCTTATTATAGGCTGTATACTGAAAAAATCAGCGTTTTTCAACAAAATATTTGTATTATTATTTCTGTGATATAAAATAAAATTAATACTCAAAGAATTGTACATTGTTATCTACCGTCATTAGCCATCAGCTAGCAAATTGATCGATCCCACGTATATACCATTTCTTGGGATGGCTCTCCAGGAACTCTTGGCCCGCACTTTCAACTTCCTCAAAAATTAGCTTTTTTTTTTCGCTTGAAGAAAACTGGCCATGGATCGAAACAAGTGCAAATGGCCATCCCATCCAGTATCATTTCCGGGAAGCCAACGGATTTAACATTCGAATAATTTACGCCCTACTGTTTTACTAAACAGGGGAGTAATTAATTTACAAATTTCGTATAAAAATCATAAACGTCAACATAACATCAATAAGCTTGACGACAAACTGTATTTGGCTACTAAGCACACAGTGTCGATACTTCTTTGAAAAACTTTCTTAAGAATTATTATAAATTTAAATTATTAAAAATATTATTTAAATTATTATAAAATTAATTGGATTTTGATGAATTTGAAGGATATTATAAAAAAAAAATGGTATTGTATGTATATTTTCAGTTTTGATCTAAGGATTGTTCTGTTTCGAAGAATGTTTTTTTCTAGTTTCTTTTTATCAAAAACTCGTTATTGAAATACTATATTATACAATTATAAATGGTGGTGTTGAATGTATAAAAATTAGCATTTAATTTTCATTAAAGACCCTCCCAAATTGACTTCAATTGTTCTCTAATATATTAGTCCCACGCAAATATTTTAATTTGAATGGAGGAAACCAAATATTTAGCAAGTTAAAGCCAATGAATCCCTATTCAATATTCCCTTTTTTTTCTTTCCCCTTTTAATGACTTGATTCAATTTAAAGCCCTAAAGGTGGAAAAACCCTTCTAATGAAGGGAGCGGTAAAGTATTCTGAGGTTATAATTTGTGATTCCTTCCCCCGAAATCCTCAGTAATTTAATGATCGGGAACATTTTGTTGCAGATAAGCCGACGGCTGGACCGAAGATCTCAGGACAAAAGGAGCAGTACCTCATCGGGGACGAAGTGAGCCTCAACTGTACCTCAGCAGAGTCTTTCCCTGCGGCTCACCTTACCTGGCACATCAACGACAATCAGGTAGCAATGTTATATAAGTTTAATGCTATATAACCCTGGTAATGATAAAAGCTGTTTTGAATTTGTATGTTAATATCCCTCCGTCGTAAATCAACGACTTCCTGTCCTCCTGTATCGTTTAATAACATGCCACTGATTCCTGTAGAACAGGCCCGGTACATAGGACTACACCTTGACAAACGCTCAACTTGGAATCCTCATACTAGACTGAAACGAATAGTTTTACGCTACTTCAACATTTACCAGACAAACGCTCTAAGCTCCCAATTAATTACAAAAGACTTATACACATGACAATCATTAGACCCATTTGGACTTACGGAATAGAGCTTTGTGGCTTCCACTAAGCCATCGAATTCCTCTCGTATTCAATCCTTGCAATCCAAAGTCCTTCGTAAAATCCTAAATGTTAATTACTTATCCGATATTAGTCTTTTCATGACATAATTTCCACTCAAACCCACTAGTTTCAAACCTAGTAACCTCTTCGATTCCTGATAATCCTCCGAGGCGTCTGAAAAGAAGATGGCCTCGTGACTTTCATCACGAAAGTTGAACTTTATTGAAACGTTAAATGTTGAAGTTTTTATTTGAGTACTACGACTGGGTAGTTTCTCTTCTTGCCTTTATCTCAGGACATTATTTATCTTTCATTATATTTACTTGATGTATTCAATATATAGTTGTAAATTTCAATAAATACATTTTTTTTAAAAAGTATGCTAATATATTAGTAGAATGCAAGGGTTTCTATTTGGCTGAGTGGGGTAAATTCGCTTCGTTTTCTAATTCTCTTCCACTCTTCCCAACTCCTTTTAGGATACAAAAAGAGTTGAACTCACTTAGGGTGAGAATAATAATACTATGAATTCTATGAATATCCCTGAGATAATTGATTCACTGTTTAAGGTTGCACAGGTACAAACAAATAGATTAATTATGGAGTAATATTATTTTTTGAAGTACCTATTTGTGAAAATAAAATAAAAATGCATAAATAACAAACTGTGCCTCTACTATTCTTTAATGGCGTTGATTGGATAAAGAATATGATCTGTACTGTTTCTAAGCCAATGATTCTACAGGGAAGACTTCGATATGATCACTCTCAGCCACTAGGTTTTCCTCCTATTAAGAGTACCTATTTCATAAAGGCTTGGTGACTCCCAGGAATGACTGGAGAACCCACAGGGTTGATCTTTTACAAGTTAAATAATTTATCGGCCCTAACCGGATTAACCCGGGACCTGTGACTCAGCAACTCTAAGCTCTAATCACTGAGATATTCCACTCGCATATAATTATTACAAATAATGTTTCAGTAATTTGGAGCAAATTAAATAATTCAAGACATAACTTCTTAACAAGTTGAGTACGGAAAATCTTTCACGTCATGTGATCCATGCAATCATACCATCCTAATTGAACGTATTAATGGATAGAAAATGTGTTCCAAATCTAGTGATTGTGTCTAGATATTCTCAAAAATTGCATGGAACAGTTGTTGTAATCTAACTGAATTCATAAATTTTCAGAACATTTTTTGTCAGTTAGTTTCAGACCCATTTTAATAGCCTGGTTTTATTCCTATTTTATTATTTGACGCACATAAATAATTCAGAAAAAATTGATTCTTGAGTCGAGAAATCCTTCTGATTGGATCATATATGAGACCCCCAATTTCATGTAACATTCCTGTTTAGGCGACATATGATACTTTTTTCCAGCTTTGTCATCAAGACAGATCTCCGACGTCTCATCTTGAGAGGGAACGTAATGAGGGTTGGATCACGAGCCTTCAACCATAATGACGGTATCAGGTGTACTCGTGATGTAACAACGATCAAACACCGCCATTATTAGGGCTGTAAGGCGACCAGGATTGATTCTCTCCGCTAATTTTCCATTAAAATAATCATGGGAGGGTTTCTCTTGAGAGAAGAGGCATGCCGTATTCTGGCAGACAACAACCACTTGATCGTACTAGTATACACTGGATCAAACAACAACCACTTGAATTGAGCTGAGCAGTAAAAATAAATTTAAAAAAATTAGATTTGTAATTTCTGAATGTCCGCGACTAGGTGATTTCAAATATGTTCGAATTGCGAGGGAGCGCGCGTCGCTTCTTATACAAAATACCTCCATAGAAAAAGTTTGGAAGAAAAGAAATCTAAGCAGATCAGTACTAACCAAAACATACCAAAACTAATGACTGTCATGTTGTTAGTCGACAAACATGACAGTTTGCCCTGGTGTAGAATACGCATCTTTTCTACAAGGTACCAAAATGACAAGTCCGGTAGAGGTGTATTTAAGCCCAGCGTGATCACTGCCTGTCCACTTCCTAATACAAAAATCTCCTGTCCTAGTAGCACTGCACACTACACACTCCACACTGTACACAATTTAATAGTCACTGCACACCCTTGTTAGATAACTAGTCCATTTCCTACTCTTATCAGCGCAACGCTGCCCGGTCGTCTGTTGAGGTCGTTTCCAAGTGATATGAATAGACCCCAACAGCTTAAGGCGGAATCTAAATAAGAGTAGTAATAGTGTTTGTTTGAATAGGTGTCTTTAAAAAGGCTCCTATACAAAAAATTATCGTATTTCAACACTTCGAGAATAAAGCAATAGAATACTCCATTACCATTGATACCACACGTATCTCTTCCCGATTAGTCCCGGAATTTAAGTTTTAACTTATATCTATTATATAAAACCAATAATACAATGTTATCGAGTAGGGACCGTTACTGGCCATTTTTATTTAAAACTTGATTTTACTCCTCATAAAATTTTCATACAGCGGGCTAAATATGAAAATCGTTTCTTAAGGAGTAAACTCCAAAAATATACGGATCTATCAGAATAGATGATGGATGACGTATAAGGAAAAAGTCGAGCATTATGAGTTCTATTAGAAAGAACTCCAGCGTGGTCATTTAGATGAAGTACTATCTCAAATAATTAGGAAACATTGGGAGAATGTAGGAAGTATTTCCTTATTGCCGCGATTCAGTGACACCCGGAGGAAATATTATACTTTGGCTGCTGTTGATAGACGATCTGGAATACAATCTAATACTAGGGGTATTTAAAGATGTTGAAGAAGTTGATGGAAAATTATTAAAATTATTTGAAAGAACCAGATCCTTCAATCACACGGATTATCAAGTTTAAACTGTTATAATCAATTTTGAATGACAATCATTTGCAAGTAAACTAATAGATACTTGTCACGTTGCTATTTTATTACTGATATTATCAGTATTAAAAAAAAAGTCTATGAAATTGCTTATCTATACAATATGATTTTATTTTCACGGAACAATTTTCAGGTATTGGAACTTGGGGAAAAGAGAAACCTAGCCAAGGATTTCCATTTCATTAGGCAGTCTTTCAGGTTTAGACAATTTTAATCAATCTAAAAGTAGGATTGGTGGATAGGTTAGTCTTCTTCAGGAATGGAAAAAAGAAATGAATAAAAAGGAAACTTACACGTTCTCCTTTTATTCAGTGAGTCCCGGCATCAGAATACTTTTAGTTTTGTAATTATACTATATTTTATTTTTGCCCTGCCTAGAAGGACTCAGGGCCAGTATCAGCCGCTCTAACAAGGTCTAGATCTAATATCTAAAATAAGAATGAGGTTATGTAGCTCTGTTTAATCTAAAACAGCCGTCTAATTTACTCTGTCTGCACTACCTCCTTGTACCAGAGGCAGAGCCCTCTATCACTTTCTAGGCCAACAACTAGTGGGACAAAATGGATATCTACCAGTGCAAGTAGTGGACGAGCAGTAAAAGAGAGAACGGGCACAGGTGAAGGTGTGCTCAATACATCCGAACAATATAGAGTAGAAAACCTCAGAGGGCCAACAGGGTAAGGAGGAACCCGCAAGCACTGAAGTGAACATACCATTCACATATCTACAAGCAGTAACTACAATTATGTCATTTTTCGTATAATTATACTATGTATAGCAATAAAGCCTTTTATTATATTTCATCTTCACTCTTTAAATTATACAGTCCGTTCATATCAGAGAGGGAAGGTACCTTATCCCACCAAGGGAAGTTATTTTCTCTACCATAAACATGGTCCACCGGGCCGGATAAATGTCTTCATCGCGTTATTGTCTTGTTGAACAGACTCCACTTTAAAATATTGGACTGAAATTCCAATTTCGATGTTTATGTTTTTTTTATTAAATTTACAAAATTTGACTCAGAATCTGACACAATACGATTTTTTCTTACAAAAATTATTATCTTTGGTACTAATGAGACGTAAGATTACATGTTCTTTGATTTAACATATAAAAACTTAAATTGAAAAAAATCTAATAAGCAAGTTGCCTGATTTAGTTTTATATGTTAAATGAGGATATTTACAGCATTATATTCGTCTGTCAAATAAATGTACCATTTACATATACCAACAAATTCAATAATTAAAAGTATAAAAAAATTACGTTATATAAATATATCTTGCCATGCACTTACACACTTACAAATCTAATTTTTTATATTTCGTTCTTATATAAAAAACGGGATATTTTGTATTATCGTTTTTACGTCTATCAAAATTTCAAATTAGCAAAAGTTTTTCTCTAGCATCGGAATTGGATATTCTGAAGATCCCAAACCGAAATAAAAATGGCTATGTAGCACAGGGGTCACAATAGATGGATCATGACCTATTAAAGCTATATAGGACTTGGCTCCCCAGATCTTCCACTGTTGGACCATCCCAGTTAAGAGCATTTCCAGTGGCAGTAGTTACCGCTGCCATGGGACAGTCTGCGAGATTGGCTCTCCAACTAACGAGCGGTAAAGGAACCTTTTTAGCCCAGCGGAATCTCTTTTAGGATAAACAATCTTCACAAAAATATTTTCAAGTACCAACCATTCTCAGTAGAAATCAACCTGTAACACTGTTGTGATCATAAATAAAGCGAAAAAGTAAGTAAGGTTATTTTTTCTTAATTTAAATAGTATATCAATCTTAACGTAATTGGCTATCAACATTACAATAAAAAAATTCTAAAATAATTAAATTACAAAGAAACAAATTTAATAATTTCAATAAATATATATTAAAAAAAAATTTTTTTTAGTATCAAGATTCATAACGGTTTGTAGTAATAACGCGCTTATGACAATCTTATCTAATTTTTCACATAGCTCTGCCAATAAAATTCACTCCTCATAGTGTCCTCTTCTACTTCCCTATCATGTCCAGGTCCAAATCTCCGTGTCCGATCCAATGATAAACGATACCTTGAAAACCTATTTTACTCTCTACACCCCCCCATTTTTCCATTTTCTCCCACCCATCACACTCTCCTATCTGGCACCAGGTTAGGCTTGTTTATCACTGGCTCATTACAGAAACTCCTTTCTTCCTCACAATTACCCGCCCCATTTTTGTCCTCTCATGAATTAATCCAAATTTCATACAATATACAAACTCCAGAAATCCTACCAAACACCATAACCTTTCGCAACTTAGATGGACTCACCCCTGAAAATATATCGCCTTCCCTCGAAATCCTGAATTGGAACCAAATTTATTTCTGTACTACCATCGATTCAATGGTTGACATACTCACTGCCAATCTCAAAAGCATCCTGGATACCCATGCCCCACTCATCTCCCCACACATCTACAAGGAATGAACTTAACACTTTATCAATAACAAAATATTGCTAATTTTTAATTGTTATATGTTTTATTTAATAGATTAAAAAAAGAGCACAGCTATTTTTTATTTTTCACTTCTGTTGGGAGGCCTAATGAGTTCCCACTTTAATTTTTTTTTTAAGCCGATATACATTATAATTTTAATGCAATAGGTTTTAATAAAAAATATATTAGCTTTTTATAAAATATATTGAATGTGCAATAGAAGTGAATATGTTTGGCCGAGGTGAAGTAGGATATCATTAGGAAACCAACCAGAAAACTCCTACCTCTTCCCTTCCACCTTTCTTCCTCAGCTGCCGATAGAGAAATTCAAACAATTTCGAGGAGCTATCTGGTTCCGAGCGATTAGACGTAGCCTCCCATCTACTTCCTGGATTCAATTAAAGGCAGAATACGGAGGATCCCGTTATCTTCACGGCCCCCCCAGAACATCATCGGGGATTGAATACTTTAATTGCACATTATTTCTCTGCCGGTGTCCTTAACTTCTATTCGGGCTTACCGAATTTCGCTATCTCCAGTCCCCCTCTCACCTGAGCGGAGGAAATCTGAATGGGGATGATAGTGTTATTTACTGTAAATGAGTATCTTAATTTTTTTTTTTAATTTATTGCATGTTTTTTGCCAAAAATTAATGCTAAGATAAGCCCCTCATCATTAGTGACCTTTATACATAATAGAAGTTTTCGGATTTTCTTAATAAAAATATCGTAAATTTATTAAATAAAAAATTATTGTTAAATTAAATGAATTTTGTGGTTCTTTTGTCTATAAATATACTTTAAAAAACGGACCGAGACCGTTAAAGAATAATGAAATAGTATAAACACTTTGTATTCGGAGAGAGTGCATCCATATGTAAATATTTTCATAATTTATTATCGCTCTACGGATCAGATCTGGTAAAGAAAAGGTTAATACGAAAAATATATTTATGAATAATATTTATGGTAGTGTTCACCTGAAGGGTTATTTAGTAAAACATCATTATGGAATCAAAACTATTATTGAAAATTTTTATTAAAAATATTTACCCTCGTTTTCTATGCATTATCCAACCTGTTATCAAAATTATAATCTGAAATCTATTCCAGAACTATTAGATTTACGGGGTAGAACTTTGGTGCTCGAATTTTTCTCGTTTCCAATCCTAATGACCCGTAAACCTTAATGCTCCTTACTTTGTTACGAAGAAAGTCATATATAATGACCTCAATGTCCCAATTGTTGCTGAGTTGGCCCGAACCCGATACAAGTCTTCTCAACTCAAAATATATTCCCAATTAAGCCCATTAGTTTTAAACCTAGCTACTTCTTCAATTCCTGATAATCCTCGGCGGCGTCAGAAAAGAAGATGGCCTCGTGACCTTCTAAGTTGAATTTTTTATTTGAGTATTACCACTGGGTAGTTTCTCTACTTCCCCCATGTCATGTATGATTCCTGTCATTATATTTACTTGTTGTATTGTTAATATGCATTGAATAAATTAAAATTTATTAATTTATTAAATATATATATATATATATAGATATATGATGAAATTAAACTTCCTAATATGAGTGATAAGAATAAGTACTCATTTCCTCATCAAGTAGTTACTCCTACTTGATGGGGAAAATATAGAACACTGATAATAATAATAATATCACTGATAATAATATTTAAAATTCAAATATAAAATTATATACGTGACTTAAGTATAAGGCATTAAGGTAAAACATATATGCGCATTATTCCTGCCTTCCATAAATATCTCAACGACTTTCATTTATGGAGTAGAATATATCATCCCCGCTCTCATAACTTTGATACGTCACGAAAAATAAAACTCAGAAGGAATAAGAGAAAAAAGTGGCTGGTTACCGAATAGAGGAGACTGGAATGGAGAAAAATCTGTCGACTTTGGGACGTCAGTCAAAAGTGCGGCGGTGTCAAATTGAAACAAATGCAGTCCCTACAGATCCATAAGTCAGGAGGATCTCTGGCCGCTAAGTCCTGACTTATGCGACTTTTAACTTGGCCAAGCACTAACACGGCTTACATCTCTCCCTCGACGTCTTCCCTCAAACTCCTTCCCATATCTCTCGCCTTTTTACTGACTAACTTCGTAAGCCTCAGTATATGTTCCAGCTCTTGAGGAGGGAACAAAAAATTATACAGAAAACCGCCTCGATCCTCTGTTATGTAAAAGAAAAACATCCTAAAATTTGTGAAGGATTTTCGGATGCATTGTTAAATACATTTTATTAAATTATTAAAGGTTTTAACAAACAGGGATAATGATGGAATTATGTTATAAAAATAGGTTATAACATAGAACTGCCTGTCCAGCAGTTGATCCTCGGACGAAGAAATAATTAAATTTATTAGAGGGAATTGAAGATATTAGAAATGTCAGGAATTAGTAAAAACGAGCAAAAAATTATAAAAATATTAAAAAATATAGAGAACAAGTAAATACAATCTTAAAACAGATA
The DNA here is from genome assembly GCA_964056705.1 of Troilus luridus. Classification (NCBI taxonomy): domain Eukaryota; kingdom Metazoa; phylum Arthropoda; class Insecta; order Hemiptera; family Pentatomidae; genus Troilus; species Troilus luridus. The sequence continues at coordinate 30,582,939 of OZ057416.1, forward strand.
TCAACGCATTAACGATAATTTTGTGTACGTTAAATTATATTTTATTAAACTAAAACGTTTTTAGAGAACTGCCTGCTTAAAAGGTTTTAGACAAAACCCAGTAAAATAATTCACTTGTACCAGCATGAAGGTTCTTGGTTTTACAACACTTGATTGAGAATGTACTGTCTCTAGTTCAGCGGTGATTCGTCGCAGATCACGTTTAACAGCCTGGCTCACCCTCAATTAAGGACATCCAGTTTATAGAGGCTGGGTGAGCCCTAGAAGGCCTTTAGATCCCAAAGGTACCATCAGTGGCTGTTAACAGCTTAAATAATTTATCGCTCATAACTGGGTTTGGGTCTGGAACTTTCATCGTAGTAGCCCAGTATTCTACATACTGAGGTTTATAATATTTTTAAAGAGGTTGTCAAAAACGACACCATGTCAAACTTTATCTTGTATTTTTACACACGACTGTGATTGCTTGATCTATGTAAGTGATCGCCTGAGCATTCGTACATGATCGGCAGTGATCACGTGGACATGGATGTATAGAAAGTAAGCGTACATATTGCTTAGAGCTATCGTTGCTTTCTTCCCGTGCCTCTTCTCGATTTGGGGCAATCACACTGGGGTTCAGCTGCACCCCCTCAGCAATCAGTTCCATGGAGCGAGAAAGGGGCAGATGCTTCACTATCGCCGAATCACCGCAATGGGCTCGAACGCGTAATATCATACATACTATGAATTTTATTTTGTTATTTATTTTTTGTATTCATAATTTGTTAATACACATTTCATATATTAAATATTATTGCGACACAACATATAACATATTGCGACCGTGCCGATTCATTTTTCTTCGACGGTCCGGTGTTCGATCATTCAATTGCGTAAGACTGGACGTTATCCAGTATATTTATATAAATTCAAACACATAAGCTTCCGAAGATTTTAAGAAACTTAATATCTTTTTAAACATATATCCATTAGTTTTAGACTTAGAAACAGCATAATTTGTATGAGGTGTTGTTTTCTACATATTTTTCGTTCAAAGTCTCAAATATTATCATAACGTTCAAAGAGGAAAATCAAATGTCCCAATAAGTTTATTTTAAATATTTTTATGTACCATCACTTTTTTACTTAAAAACTACTATACAAAATACATTTTGAATTTATTATAATTTTTTAATCATTTTGTTAATTTTTAAATATTTTTACTTTGAAGAGAAAAGATTTGCCCCCAGCCGGGATTAGAACCCGGATCTCCGCATCACCCTGGCAACGCTCTAACCATTTGAGCCACCGGGGTCGCTCCCTACCTAGGACAAATCTGTTTTCATCACCGATCCCATAATAAATTTTAAATCAATTCACTATACACTTTACAGTTCTATGGTCGAATGAACTGTAAGCATGCATCAGACTTGCTCTTGAATTAAGAGCATCCGGAGGTTTTGGAGATTGGAGGGTTGAGTAGGGACAATGCAGTAGAGTAAAATAATAGAGGACAATGGAAGACTACAATTAGAGGCGGGTGTTATTTGGACCTGACACCCGAGAGCCGCACAAAGCATGTCATAACATTCCAACATCGTCCTCTCTTCCTTGTTTTAATCCCTCGTATCCTCTGCTTCATACAGCCCCTGTTGACATACCACGTCTCCATAGAGAGTTAAATGAAGTAAATCTAAATAAAACATTTCCTCAAAGTTCAAACTTCCGAAATTATGAAATTGCTGGAGATATTTATTCTCTCTTTTGATTTAGACGCGATCAGACCAAAATGACAGATGAAGGAAAAGCTACCGAATACGCTCCCTTCACCCGAAACTTGAATTCAGCTGAAAGCAACGTATTGAGAGAATATAATATATCTTTAATTGAAGTAGGAACATACATATCGATGCCTTAGTTCACAAATGTGTTAAGTGCAAATTTTAGAAAAATGGGTTTTGTTATATAAATGATATTGTAAAGTTGTGATCAGGAAGTCATAGATACTTTGTTGATATAAAATTAATAGAGAAGCTGTAAAGGTTACAAAAATATATTGTGTGCTTAAATTTGAACTATGAACTGAATTTCTTGTGTTAAATTATTATCAAAGTTGACTCATGTAAAATCTGGTTTTCGGCAATTAAGATATATGTGATCTAAGGCATCGATATATTGGTATTAACTTTCTTGACTGTTAATAAAACATATTTTATTTTTACTACTTTGAGATTCACTCATATCCTCGTTAAACTATTTTTTGGCTAAGAGATGCTTTATCCAGTGTACGAGTGAATACCAAGTAGAGAGAGAGAGATAGAGATAGAGAAAAGAGAGAGAGAGAGAGAGAGAGAGAGAGAGAGAGAGATAGAGTGTGTGAGAGAGAGGGAGACACATTCAATAAATGTGTGTAATCGTGAAGCCGGAAGTAAAACTGTCACTCATGACGAAAAACTAATCATCCTGAAACGTTTATCGTTTATAGGAATGATCATGAAAGATTATCCATATTTTTCGACAGTTTTAACTGTCTATATATCAATGTTCAGTTTTAAGTATCTAAAATCAATAATTTTATTTTATAAATTATTAGTGTTTTTAAAAAATTATTTTATTGAATTGTACAACTGTAATATATACATCTATTACAAATGCTGTATGAATAAATAAATACATGAAAGGACATGTAGAGGCACTACCCATTGGCAGCACTCTAATTACATTTCTATTATAGAAGGTCCCGAGGCCATCTTCTCTTCAGACGCCTAGGGGGATTGTCCGGGATGGAATTGGATGCAAGGATGGAAAATAGTGGGTTTGGATGGGCCTGGAGTTTATTATGGAATGATAGGTATCTGGAATGGGCTAAAACGGTAACATATGGAACGTTAAGGTCATTATGAATGGTTGTATTTGTGACAAAATAAGGAGCGTTTATTTTGCGGAGGATTTTGGATTGCAAGGATTGAATACGAAAGGAATTTGATGGTTTGGTGGAGCACCATAGTTCAATTCCGTAAGTCCATATAGGTCTCATAACAGTCACATAAATAAGCCTTTTGTAATTGATCTGAAGCTTTGAGCGTTTGTCTAGTATGTGTTGAAGTAGTCGGGAGCGTCTAGCTTTTTCTTGTCTTTTCAGTCTTGTGTGAGGGTTCCAAGTAAGACGTTTGTCTAAGTTGATTCCTAGGTAGCGAATCTGTTCAACAGGGATAAGCGGAGTACTTTATAAATTATTAAATTCAAATCTTTAGTCCTATCCCAGGAAACGAGATCTCGCCTTTTCAACGTTTAAATTCACTCCCACAGAACCAAAACATTCGTGGGTTCCTTTCTCAGCCGTCCTATCACAGAGTGGAACTCACTCCAGCCTAATATCCGCCAAGCTTCTTCCGTATCTTTATTTTAACCCATGCTTTCCCAACATATCATTTTATTGATCTAATTTTACTCTTTATATTGAACGATTGAGTTAATTTTATTGGGTCATTATAAATTGATTTACTTATAATTATATTTTCATTCTCAAGTTACAGTAATAATAGCCTCCCCTTCCATATCTATTTGTTCTCAACATTAAAGTTCATTTTTGTTAAAACTCTTAAATTTTTTAAATATTTCTATTACTTAAAATTATAATTGCTGTAATTATATTTATATTTTTTTTCTTTCAAAGTAACCCTTTGAAAGGACTGTTTATTTATTTAAAGTATTTTAAAATTGTATAATTCAATAAATCAACCTTTAATAATAAGTGCTAATATATAGATCTATAGATTTTGTATTAATTCCATCAATATTAATTTGTTTCTATTTTTATCCTTATTTTCACGTATGATTAAATAAGAACTTACTACTGATATTTACAGAAGTCTCAAGCTTATAGACAATACTGGAAGTACTTTTGGATTATTTCAAAGATCGACATACATAAGACACCTCAATTATTAGTGTATACAATTAAAACATTAGTATCTCGCGTTCGAAAATTTTCAATACGCGACAGTCTATTCGCAGATTTCAAAGAACACCGAAGCGAGCGGTTATTCAATCCTGAATATTTGAATAATATTTCCTATTCAGCACAGACTGTCATACATCCGCTTCCCCTCGGAATAAATAGTTTATCAAGTCGACCCATGAGGGTTGAAATAAAGGCTCTTCCTGTCCCGAAGGCCCACTGACAGCTTCTTCTTCTTCTGCTCCTGGCACCTCCTACATTTTTCTCTTATATTGGGTCCCATTTCCCAACGCGCGAATATGTCGTTCAAATATTTATTTCTCTCTATTTTATAATTATTAATAATCTCTTTCAGTGTATAAACAATCTAGGATTCAAGAGCATACCGAGATTATAACTCGAATAAAAGTGTTAGGTACTTCTGGAAGATTGTGTGGATACGAAAATAAAATAAACACATAATTAACAATTTTTACTGACTGGAAGTTGTATAAGTATCAAACATATCTTACAGAATAAATTTGCCATGTTGCATCAAATATTCAATATGAAATTTACATTTTTATTTATATATAATAAAACTTTAAAACTGTTTTGTTGTCTTTGGCACTATTACACTGTTGATGCTATTTTGATATTTATCAGCTATGGCGATGGCCTATAGGATTGGTTGAAACGTAGACCCATAACAAACAAATTAAGTTGAGAAATAGATTACTTTAGTAAGGAAACTAGCAATACAACAGGAACTTGTGTTGTCACTATTTTTTGCATAAAACAAATGTTAAAAATATAGCTGTATATAAAAAAATAGCTTTTATTCATATTTTTTCAACAGCTGCTGGCACAAAAATATTTCTAAGAAAAATATTTTTTGAACGAATACTGCCCAGAGTAACTAAGACCAGGTATAGATAGTTTTCAAATAATCGATGAATCGACTATCGGCTCAAGCAGGGGTTCAAATTCGACAGATGAATTATTTAATCTATTAACAGCCTGGATGGATCTTGGGGATCGCTGAATTGGATTTAATATATATATAGGTATATATGTGTGTGTGTGTGAGTGTATGAGGACAAAATGGTCCGGATAGATATAAAAAAAATATAGTTGAAGTTACTAAGCTTTTCCAAAAATTTCAAATTATCATTTTATATATATTTTTTTTTAGTCTCTAAAAAAGAAACTTTATTTTATCTGATCTGGGTAAAGAATTGTTTAACATCAGTAGTTATAAAATTATTTACATCAGTAAAGTGATGTGAGAAATATTAAAATATCGACATAGTATACTATACTCTGAATTTTTGATATAGTACCACGCTTATGATGGTGATATCACCATAAAATATTTTATGTAAGGCGTTGAATGAATGCCGGTTTCGATTATATGTCTGGATTATTTATTTTTAAAAACATATATTAAAGTTTTATGGTCAATCTGCCTTGATCTTCTAAAACCTTTGTGTAAAATTTGATAACTTGCTAGAAAAAATAGTTTTGCCAGTTTTGATATTCGGATTGATGAATAATTTTTAAAAATAAAATTTTGCAGTTCACTAGCTATTTAAATTAATTATATTTATAATTTTATATATGTATTGTTGGCAAAAAACATTTACAAACTGAATTGATTTCTTATAAATTTATACTCTCTCATTTCATTTCAATAATTTCAAAACCCATCAATGCCGGCAAATAATGGAAATTCACGGAGCTCCATACCCGCAAGAAAAACACGAGGAATTATAATGAACACACGCGTTTCTGTTTAATTTGATTTGTAAATGTCCAGATTCCTGTTCGAAAACAATTCGTCCTCGGATGCTATGTCCTCAATGTTACAAAAACTGTTTACTGAAGATCGCTGACACAAAAATATACTATTATATTGTATGAACACATTCTAATGTTTTTTATTAATACTACTTCTTCTTCAATTAATGTCCGAGTGTTTTATTTTTACATAACCCCGATAAAAAAAATTAAAAAATTTTCTTTATTGGATGATTAATTAGGCTTATTATTATGTGTGGAAACTTTATTTTATAAACAAAAAATGCGAACACGTGGAACTTATTTTAGAGCTACCTTATTACTGTTCATACAAATTTAGTATTTCTTTGACTTTTTCATTTGAAACTGTCTTAAAAGGTGCGTCTGAATACAATTCCATTCAAATCTAACGTTCCATTATAACTTACCAATAGAGTAATTCTTTTGCATTTCTTGCAGGAACCCGTCATAATATATACCCCACTCCAGTGTTGGAATTCCAAGGTAAGACAGGTTGGAGAGAATTAGTGGGTTGAAAATGAGCTCTAAGGAAACTGCAAACTTCAGTCGGTACAGTAGTAACCGACCAAGTTTCGCCTCTTAATTCCAATAATTGTGGATTTTAAAGGGAATGTCAATCAAGTCCTTAACTTGTATAAGCACATCTAGATGTATCTATATGCTATATATATATATATATATATATATATATATATATATATATATATATATATATATATATATATACATATATATACAATAAAAAATTCGAAACTCAATTTTTTCATTTTTTTTAAACGTTTTTCATGATCATTTGATTGTCACACGTTATACTCCACCCCCCTCGATATCGATTTCAGTATAATTTTAGTTACTCGTGAGAATATTTAAACTACAATTGTGTTAATGGAATTCAGTTATTGATAATAATTTTTCCTAGACTCAACTAATTAATATTTCATTTACATAATTATCATCAAAGAAAATAGAAGAAAAAAATAAGTGGAAATTAGGGGCTGACAGTTATTTTTTGCTCTCTATTCCTAATAATTAGATAGTCGTACGTTTTTCTCAATTCTTCTCCTTAACCATTTTAGTATTCTTATAGTTAGTTGTGAGAGCTTTCAAAGTGCAATCGTATTGATGGAATTCAATAAGATATTTTTTCTTATAATGCACAGATTAATATTTTATCCTTGAAATACATAATTGCTTATTTACGTTGGAATAATTTTATTAGTCTAGGGTAATTTAGGTGTTGTTTTGCAACTTTTTTTTGTTTGCTATCTATAAGAGTAATTCTCATCTTTCTATGCTCAAATTTATTAATTATTTACATATTGGAAATTTTTCTCAAATTCTATATACAATCTCTATTTCATCTCTTATATGCATTACCTTTATTTTGGTTGCCGATAGAAATGCCTGATTGATTATTTTTTTCGACTACATTTATAATACTGCATTTAAGTGTTTTTAAACATTTTCGTTGATAAAAGCAATAAAAAAAAATCAGGAGCTCAAAAAATAATTATCTATATATATATACATTATATATATATATATATATATATATATATATATATATATATATATATATATATATATATATATACATATATAAAACTTTGGGTTCTCTAGTTTCACTCAGTTCTTTAAAATTCCATGGGCGACGTTTGCAAAGAATGCGATCAATGAGTAATGTTGGTTTAATAGGATGGAGTATACAATATGTACATTACATGCAAGTATTGGAAGGTATTTTAACTGATTAATGTATTTATACACTTTCTTCATCAAATTGGTATGAGTATGAGACCAACCGAGTCTCAAAACGTCGCCCAAGGAATTTTAAAGAACTGACTGAAACTCGAGAACCATTAGTATATATTATCTATAACAGTCATGAAAATTATAAACCGATATATATATACGTACATACATTCACCTCCCCTCTCTAGTGATCCATTCAGCACTTACATATTGATTACCCGTAGGTGGAGAGCAAGATAGGTGCTTCAGAACTCGCTGGTAGCAAGCCCGAACTCATTGTGGCAGTCAACACGCTAAAGTTCAGGCTGAGTTCCAGGCACATCAAGAACGGGAGGACCATCATCACCTGCGTGTCCAGCTATGGCATCTGGCCGCCCTTTCAGGATGTCGAGGGTCCTGAAGAGAATGCACTCACTGCTCCGGATGGCAAAGACCTCCAGAGGCTGTATTCGGTTAAATGGGACACCAGGCTATACCGTAAGCTTTCAAATTATTCTTTATATCATCAATCCTTTGTTTCATTTCTGATAAGCAGGAAAACCTGTGGTTTAAATAATAATCATATAATAACATTTAATAATAATTAAAGACATAAAAAGTCCTACTGAAATAAAAAATAAGAAAAGTGATGTAAGGAAATTATCTGTTTTAATTATTTTGTCTTGCAATTAAATGATATATATATATATATATTGCTTGTCACATTCACTAATTTAATTTTTTTTTTTTTTAAGAGGTGTTTAAAGGAGTTTTGGGAATTAAAAATAAAGAAACAATATTTGTATTGTACTGAAAGAAGTATGATGGAAGAGATATTACTCAATATTGAAACGTCAAAAATGTAAATATTTGTTAAATCTTCTCAAATCGGCATAAACTGTTACTAGATGGAATAATTAGAACATTCTACTTAAACATTTTTGATAAACCTTTTTTCTGTAAAAGGAAACTGCTTCCAGAAAAACCCCCCAGATATACACGACCTTCATAGATAATAGGTCAATAGGTGATTGATATAAACAAAATATTTATTATATAAAAGGTTGCTAGGTCGAATAAGTGCAATATTCTTTTAAGACATCTATATAGAACTTATTAATGATATAGCATTAATATTATATATAAAACTTATTAATAAATTAACAATTTATTGTAACAGACTGAAAGTTTTGAGTAGTGTTTCAAATTCTGTCTCAAAAAGAACGCAACCAAATTTGTGACTCGAAAATATATCATTATTAATCCAAAGAGTGTCGTTTTCTGCAATTTCGGCTATCTGGTGTTTAGTATTAATTTATCAATTGACTGGAAATAAATAAATAAACAGCTGAAAATGTCCAATACTTGGATTAAGGAGACGGAAAAGGACACCGAAGAGCTCGAGGTATCACCGAATGTTATTGAAGGACGTTCTTCACTTAGGAAAGAACTTCAGTATGCTCGGTTTTTTTGGTTTTTTTTTAAACGAGTGAAGAAGAGAAGTAGTGAAAGCAAAAACACGGGGAGAGAATGAAAGAAATATGGAAGAAAAGAAGACGATAGTAGAAAGTAGACGTAGTCAATAGTGCCTCCATCGTAAAAGAATTAAAAATGAGTGTTTTTTGACACATATATATTCACTTTTTTATAAATAGATCACGGTATCAGAAAGCGTTTAATAGATGTTTAGAAACAGGATATCAAGTCGACTATACGAGTACATACCTAATTAATTACTACTGTTAATTGTACAACACCAAATATTGTTTAAGATATTCAATTCAAAGCTTAAGAATAAAAAGCACTTAAAATTTGAAGATCGAAACAACTGTCGGATTATGATCAGAACCCACCAAGTTTCGGTCAGCTGAAAATGACGTGTTTATAAACGGGTTCGTTCAGATTATGAATGATACAGACTGTAATAACGTTTTCAGACGAATGAAGCATTCAGTCATATAAGTCGAATAATATTAACTATCACAGATCTAAGCTCGATTCGTTGAAAACAATTAGATATTATGTAATATGTTGATGAGCACAGTACGTAGTAACTAATACATTACACGTAGTCAAGTGTAACAACAAATTGAGCACCCCGTTTGTATTAATAAACAACTCTAGGAACGACATGGAACCGAACAAAAGTCCATATGTAAATAGTTTCCGCCTCATAGTTTTATTTGAGATTTATCATGTTCATCATTAAATATAGAAAGTTATGCTGCCACCTCTATGCCCACTTATTAACCATCCTTTAATATGAAAATAATTTTACCTGGAATTCTAAACAGCGACATTAAATATTTTTAGAATTATCATTACGCTTTTGTTGAATTTTTCCAACTTATTTTCCCTGGAAGATAATAAAAAGAAAATTTTAAAAACGGCGCCTTTATAACCCGAAAAGGGTTTTGCTAACTTTGTGTTTATACCATAATTAAGATTTGCCAATTCCTCGGTGAGCCCAGAAGTGTTCTGCAGGTACTGTAAGTTCGTTCCATGACAATGACTAATATTACTAAATGCATACATACAATACATCGCTCCTTGGCAGTTTTGAGTTAATTCTTCAATAGGAATTGTATTGGTAAAAGCTTAATAATTTAGGAGCGACATATTGGACGATATTCAATTTCCAACATATTGTTTTTATTATTTAAGTCATATTTTGAGTTGAATCATGTTTGAACTTTTTTTTATTGTCTTTTTATTCTTCTTCATCGACGCTACAACTAAATGCTGAGTCCTGGCCTACTCAAGTAGTTTCGCCCATTGGCCCCACTCACTTGAAACAGCCATTATAAGAATAATAACACAATTTAAAATAAAAAAAAGTTTCAAGCTTTTAACATTTTCTTTTTTAAATGATTTAATTTAATTTTAATGAATAATACAATCATTTCAATAGCATCATTACAATTCTTTGCTTTACCAATGCCCTCAAATTGAGCTTTCAAATACCTCTATTGAAAAATTAGATTTTTTGAGTTATGGTATCGTTCTTTTGAAGGAGCGATTTGCCACAGCTGGTTCCGAACCCGAAGTCTAGAGTTCAATAACTCGGCGCTATACACACTAAGCTACTCTGAGCCCTAGTTTTTTTTTAATCTATAAAAAAATGAAATATTCAGTCTTGAGGTCGAAAGTCCTCAAAAATAAAGATATGACTTAGTGCTATGAATTCGTCAGTATAATACAGTAGTTTAGCCTTTTCATCGGCGTTTTCTCAAAATCATGTTTTTGACTAAGTGTTTTTCTCTGTTAAGACCACGATATATTCTGTTAATTGGCATGGAACTAATTCTAACATCAATGGAATTCCAACGTTTAACTACAGTTGATTAAAAGTAATTGTATAATTCATGAACTGGGCGCTAGGTGTCGCCAGACTCGGGCATGTTACGCGAACCTATAAATTTACCCTCTGAAAAAAGTTGCTAAACACGGCTAGTTTTCACTTGAAAAATAGAAGTACAAAAGATCCAATGCTATATTTTTACATAAATACTAATTTCAACATATCGAAATGTTCGGGGTCAGTAAATTATTTTTCTAAGGAAGAATAAAGAGCTTCGTTAGGAGATTAATTGACATTTATTAATCATTCTGACAGAAAATCAAATCCAGTTTATCGTAAATCCTGAAAGAGCGATAAGGAAATGTAATGGAATCATCGTGGCTCATCCTCATTTCACTCAATCCACTATTTCACGATTCCATCACAATGATCCCATCACAAATTGGTGAATAACGTTCACCCGATGACATGTGGGCTAAATGTGATGCAAAGTAGACAACAATTTGTCCTCATTTGAATATATAATGCCGTCGCTTAAAATTGAAATCGATGTGGCTTCAATTCTGATGATCCTCATAACCGTTGCATTCACCATGTTGATTTATGTCCTCGAGTTAGAGATAAAAATCAAATTTACTTTATAACGTTTAATCTCTTTCTTGTTTATTCATATTGAATTGTGTAATCTTGGTTGATTAGTAATTTAATATTAATTAAAAATTATGCCATTTATTTACATTTGTGAACTCCATTATTTATCTACATAGTATGGATAATTATTTTTAGATTATTTTATCTTTTCAATAATTTACTTAATTTCTATTATATATTTTTTGGTTTACATTATGTTGGTAAGATGGGATCTATACAGCACTAATGCTTTGCAAAATACTTTTATTCCTCAATATTGAATTTTCGAATTTTTTTCGCACCAGGATTACTAGAAAAAAATATTGTATTTGTACCGTGTTCACTAACTAGTACATTGTATTAATGGGAGATAAAAGCCATTCATTTTGGAAGTTAGACAACTTCATTTGATTAAACAAAAATTAATTAAATCTGTATATTAATATAATTTTATATTTTTAACCAATCTTCAATCAAAATTATTTCAATATCAGTATAAATTTGTTATTTGAAATGTATTAGGTCAAAAAAATATTAAATGTGTTTGACCAAATACATCTAGCAATAACCTAAAATCTAGTTGTCACACTATCGAAATCAACAGCACACATTATTATTCTTGTAAATCCCTTACACCTTACGAAAGGTCAACTCCTCTCTTACCCAAATTAAAGCATTAACACAGCATTACAACATTAACACTAATTACAACATTTAATAAGGAACACACTGAAATAACAAACATAAATACAAAATAGATTTGGTGAAATAAAAAAAAAAAGTAGGTAATGAAAAAGCACTGTAACAGCCAATTGACAGCTATGAAGTAGAAAACTTCTTGTATCTTTCAAAGGAGATAAGTTATTTTGAAACTATCGATATCGAAGTTATTTACCCGAACTGAAATTAAATATATAATTTTTTAATTTATAGGTAATTGGTTCGAAAGAAATTATTTAGACTGTTCAAGAGTTTCTTTATTTAATTTTGAAGAATAAATAATATTAAGAAAATAAGTAAAATAAATCGACTCCGACACTTACCTCGAAGAGTAAATGTTGGGAAACGAGAATATTATAATAACTCAAATTAATTTTTCTGAGGCTCTTTATATTTTACTTCATTTATTTAAAGTATAAAAAATTATTTACGAAAATGCCTTAATTGTCCCGGTTAACCAACTAATAATTTTAATTACGAAATAATATCTTTAAAAAGCAATTTTGGCAATCTAGCGAAATTTTATTTCATCATTTTACGTTTTTTTTTGTTTTTTTTTAATAGGTAATTACATTCTAAATTATAAAATATCACGATGGCTCAAACGAGCAAGCACTCTCTTGTATTTTATTTGATTAAGTTTAATAAATTTTACTTTTTCCCGTTTAAAATTTACTTTGTGGTAGGAATTTTTTTAAAACTAAATATTTATTTATTCGAATTAAAGCACAAAACGACGTTAGATATGACAAATATTAAATAACTAAAAACTGTTTTTTATTCTTCCTAGTAATAAATTGTAAATAAATACTTTTTTATCCTATATGCTATTGCTTAGAAAACAATACTGTAAGTTAGTTACTGAAAGTATCCAACCCAGAATAGGTGAAATTATATTTTAATATATAATAATAGAAATTGGGTAATTCTATTTGTAGTGTATTTTCCAGCAACTCTCGAGTTTACAATGGAAATGGGTTTTTTTTTGTTTTTTTTTTGATAAAAAATAAAATTGTAAAAATAATTTATTTTAGGTTTATATCCTATAGAAAAAAAAATTAGAATAAATAATATTGTTTAATAAAAATTATAAAGTTCTTTCAACGAGCTTAATTACTTTTTGTAATTTTGTTGAGGGTGTCTCAAATGGAAGTTTATATTTGTTTAGGTTTCTGCGAGAACGCAACGAATCTGAAGGGGGTGGGGGGGGGGGGGGGGTAGGTATGTCGATCAGTAGCCTGGCTCTTGGGAATTCAGTCGCTATGGACCCATGGTGCGGACCGTGTGATGTGTGTGCGAGATTTAAAAAAAAACGGTTATAGTATCTGTAGAGGTGCATCTTTAAGTATTTTTGCAAAATGCGATGTAAGGATGGTCTATGCACGTTTTAACCACTTCAGAGGTTCGGATCGTTAAACATTAACACGATTAACACTTTCCAGGTTTGTTACCTATCTTGTGACCTTGGCCACCCTGATTTAGGTTTTTCCAATGTTGAACCAACCTCTTCAAACTTCTCGATCCATTTTTTAATCAGAGGAATGTTTGGTGCATCATTTAAATGGCGAAAACCTCGAATACTGAAGAATCGTCTACGCGCTACAGTTGTCGAATCACCGTTTTCGTTAAACTCTCGCACGCACAACTCACGGTCCGTATCTGAGAAACGATCCATAGCGATTGAATTCCCAAGAGCCAGGCTACCGATTGACATAACTCCACCCCTTTCAGATTCTTTGCGTTCACGAATGTTCAGAAACCTAAACAAATATAAACTTTATTTTGAGACACCCTGTATTTTGACTCCTTAAACACTAAAAACAATACTTTTAGAGTCCCATTAAATAGCATATAGTGTTTTGAACAAGCTTCCGTCGTTTTCTTGTCTTATTTATCCCATTAGTATTACAAATAAAATATTATAGATACAATATATATATAATATATATATATATATATATATATATATATATATATATATATATATATATATATATATATTGTTAAAACAACAATACTATTTGCTGTTTTCGTTGTTTGTTTTTTCATTTAACATCACTATATGCTCCTATGGCTATCGGACGAGATTACATTGGAAGCCTTAAATGTTATAATTAGGGATCGTTAACGTGTGCCTCACATCGTATAAGCTCGGGACCACCATTTTACGCCTCATCTGAAGGTATGTCCTGAAGCATAACCAATTATTTTATGCTCAATTTAAAAAATCTTTCCATCACCTGCCGGCCTGCGAACCACTACGTCACAAGTGACCCACAACTTATCTGCTTTTATTTTTTATTGTTGTTACTATAATACTTTTCGTTATTGAAAGCAATGTCTTTTAATAGTTATTATAAGTCTTTAGATTTATTTTAACAGTTATAAAAAATCATTAAAAATATATTAAAATTTCCGGGTTTTTTTATATAAGCGCTGAGCACATAGGATTGAAAAAGTGCCGGATATGAATCAGCTTAAACTTTCCCATCAGGATCCATTAAAAAAAATATATATCATCGTTATATTGATGGTTACCGAATTGCCTATGAATTCAGTAGTCACAAACTAAAAGGACTCACTGGCGATCGCTTCACTCCAATGACTCCAAATGGAACATGGATATTATGAAACCCCATGTGATGTGGTTGGAGTGTAGGAGAGCAACTGGAATTCTATCCTCTCTAAATTCCACTGCGTTATAACAAAATCCAATTACTCTAGGCCATCCTGAGTGTGAAAAACGTGATGGAGTGGAAAAATGAACTCCACAATTTTTTCATCGAGTTTTTATGATGTGCTATATTAATAAAAATAAAAGTAGTTGATCTATAAAAGATTTAATTTACACGATGTAATAGATAGAAAATATTGTTATAATAAAAAATAAATTATTATTGTACGGGTATATTTTTCAGTAGGGGTTTAAGATATTATTAAATTATATATTTAAAAACAATATATTTATTGAAATTTACCACTGTATGCAAAATACATCAAGTAAATATAATGAGTGAATACATTGACATGAAAAGACAAGTGGAGAAACTACCCAGTGGAAGTACTCAAATAAAAAGTTCTGCTTAGGTCACGAGGCCATCTTCTTTTCAGAAGCCTCGGAGGATTATCAGGAATTGAAGAGGTTGCGAGGTTTGAAACTAGTAGGCTTGAGTGGAAATGAAGTTTGTCATGAAAAGATTGATATCGTATTCGGGCCAAATTAGCAATAAACGGGACGTTAGGGTCATTATGGATTACTTTGTACGTAACAAAGTAAGGAGCATTTAGGATTTTCCGAAGGATTTTGGATTGTAAGGATTAAATACGAGAGGAATTCGATGGCTTAGTGGAGCCCAGATGGGTCTAATGATTGTCATGTATATGAGTCTCTTGTAATTAATTGGGAGCTTAGAGCGTTGATCTAGTAAATGTTGAAGTAGCCTAAAACGGCGAGCTGCTTCTTGTCGTTTCAGTCCAGTATGAGGATTCCAAGTTAAGCGTTTGTCAAGGTGTCGTCCTAGAACCGGATCTGTTCGACAGGACTTAGAGGGATGTTATTAAACGATACAGAAGGGCGGGAAGTCGCTGGTTTACGACGGAGGGTAAAGGTGATTTGATGAGATTTGTGGGAATTAATTTTAATCCTATAGTTTTGACACCAATTTTCAAGGTCAGTGATGTGGGATCGAAGAGTACGGGATCCTATAACTGGATCAGCGTTGACAGATAATAGACATGTGACATCCGCATACGTGGTAAGGATAGTATTAGGATGAGTTGGAATGTCAGCTGTATAAACTGTGTAAAGAATTGGGCCGAGGATACCGCCTTGAGGAACGCCGGCAGATTGAGGAAAGAGGGGTGAGTAGACATTATTATGATTTACTGTAAATGATCTGTAGTAGAGATAGGATTGGATAATGAGAAAGTATGTAGGAGGTAGGAATTCACGGATTTTGTAAAGCAACCCGTGGTGCCAGACTCTGCCGAAAGCCTGTACAACATCAAGGAAGACCGCTGGACAATACAATCCACGTTTCATAGCTGAGGGAACAACATCAAGCACAAGATATCATTGCATTAAATTATCATATATTTTTAAAAAAATACATTTATAATTGAACCTTTTCCTTATCTTATAGATCCGTCAATTGGGCACTTGGCATTTATTTAGGTTCCCCAAATTTTATTTAGTATTCTAAGCTGTATAGTACAAAATGAGTGAGAGAAAACATCCAAATCATACCATAACAATTGTATAGTTTACAGATCACTATTGTTCTTTCTTTTAATGAAAAATGATTAATAAAAATGAGCAAAAAAACAGAAAATAATTATAAGAACTGGATAACTCGAAAGATCCCTCAAATCCTCAGGTCTCTAAAATATCGAAAGTTGTTTGTAATCTGTATAACTTTCTAATATGGCTACCGAAATTGCAACTGAAATTGCTTCCAAGTCTAGATTTTTTTTCAAAGAATCTTAATACAAATATTCGATAAATAAGCAATATTTTAGAAATACATAGATAAAATATAATTTATAATAAAATGGTTCAGGAACAACACAAGCATAACTTGAAGTAGATATCCCTTAATAATTAATAGAATGTCTTGGGAAAAATCCAAAGCGCTAGGCCTTAATTCTTTAAGGTACTGTTAAATAATTAACTAATCAACGTTTGCTAATTCAGGCATCGTCAGGACACGCAACAACAAAATTTTATACCGATGAAGATCAAATGGAACAAATCTCACCTTGAAATACTCCAAGATGCTCAATTTAATACTCAAGGGTATTGACTACTTTCACTGATTAGATATTAGAGAACTAACGGGTTGTTTTTTGTAGTTTTTCAATTCAATCTGAAATTTTTTTAAATAAGAATAAAATAAATTGTGAGATATTAATAATTAGACCGTATCTATCCATTAAATTGCAATGTATTTTAAATTCATATGAATCATTACATAACAATGGTTTAACACAAAATATGCAATGATAATCATTGGGAAAATAATAACTGTTACTCTTCAGTTAAAATTACTTATGACGAATACTATTACACGAAAAAATATATTGTTTAGATAATGATTTCTTTTGTTTTTATATAATGGAAATCGGTCTGCATAAATAAATAAATAAAGAATAATTAGTATGTAAATGTATATATATTTTTGTTGCAGTGACAATGAAAGACGACGCGAGTCGCTCTTCCCTCATCGGCTGGACAACACTATTGCTCACAATCCTGTCTGCAATACAATGCTCATCATGAACCCTGGCTCAGATCAACGATTGTCTTCGAATAATATATTATGTATATTTTATTATATAATTTAATATATAAAAAGCGTAATAATGTTATTCTCATTCATGCAATCCGTTATCAATTAAATAATGCATATTGTTTCTATAATTATAAATTTTATTAAATATAATCTTTTTTTCTAATATGTATGCCTAATGATTTATTTTTCATTATATTCATTATATGTATGTTTATGTCATAATTACATTCCCGGATTATTCATACGATTCATTTTTTTTTTAATTTAATTTATTGACATTTACAACTATAATATTATTATAACAAGTAAATCTTCTGATATGTACATTATGACATGAAAAACGCTTGTGGAGAAACTACCCATCGGTAGCACTCCAATAAAGTTCTATAGTAGATGGTCTCGAGGCCATCTTCTTTTCAGACGCCTCGGAGGGTTATCAGGAATAGTATGGGAAGCAAGTTGAGAGACTAGCGGATTCAAGTTTGTATGGAGCTTGTCATGGAAGGATAGGTATCTAGTTTGGGCCAAATCAGTAACTTGTGGGATCATGATGGATAAGTTTGTTTGTGATATAATTAGGAGCATCGAAGATTTTACGAAGGATTTTGGATTGTAAGGATTGGATACGAGATGAATTGGATGGTTTAGTAGAGCCCCAAAGCTCAACTCCGTATGTCCAAATAGGTCTGATAACTGTCAGTAAATGAGTCTTTTGTAATTAATTGGGAGCTTAGAGCGTTTGTCCAGTAAGTGTTGAAGTAGGCGAAAACGTCGAGCAGTTTCTTGTCTTTTCAGTCTTGTATGAGGATTCCAAGTGAGACGTTTGTCCAGATGGAGTCCTTGGTGACGTATCTGTTCGACAGGGTTCAGTGGAATATCATTAAAGGATACAGTATGACAGGAATTCGTAGGTTTACGACGAAGGGTGAAGGTAATTTGATGGGATTTGTTTATTTTAATTCTCCAATTTTGACACCATTCTTGAAGGTTTGAGATATGGGAATGAAGAGATTGGAATGCAACAAATAGATCCTTGTTTACTGATAACTCACACGTGTCATCAGCGTACGTAGTGAGGACAGTGCTTGGATGGGTTGGGATGTCAGCTGTATATATATAGTGTATAGGATGGGACCCAGGATACTACCTTGAGGAACAACGGCAGACTGGGTGAGGAGGGAAGAGTAGGAAAATTTATGGTTTACTTTAAAGGTTCTATTACTGAGGTAGGAACTTATAATAAGGAAGTAAGTAGAAGGTAAGAATTTACAGAGTTTGTACAGCAGACCCGGATGCCAGACTCGATCAAAAACTTGCTCTACATCGGGAAAAGCTCTCGTGCAGTACATTCCGCGCACTAATGCGGATGAGACAACGTCCACCACACGATGGCATTGGTGAATGGTGGAGTGTGATGTTCGGAAACCAAATTGGTGATCTAGGATTATTTTATTGGATTCTATGATAGGATGAAAACGTTTCAGAATGAGTTTTTCAAGGATTTTGCCAATTAAGGGCAGGAGAGATATTGGACGGTAAGAAGATGGGAGTTCTGGTGGTTTTTTAGGTTTTGGTATCATCTTAACTATGGATAATTTCCAGGAATCAGGAAATTATGTGGTGCGGAGTACGGCATTGTATATATATGTAAGGAGTAGGATCGCTTTCCGAGGAAGGCGTTTTAGAATGCGGGATGTGGATAGGTCGTGTCCAGGGGCCTTGTTGGCAGGTAATTTATGAATAATGTTTGACGATACATATTAAAGTGAAAAAAAAATAGAACCTCCGAGATGCAAACAGGATATAAAATAATATGAATACAGGGTTTACAGGAGTTTATAGGATGAATGGACTGGAATTCGTACCATCAAATCTCCCTAGGGAATCCTACAAACGTAATGAAAAAGTAATAAACAAAAATATCAGAATGTCTTCATTGAATTAAGTGATTACAGTAACTGCTCCAACATCATTGATAAATACCTTTCTGTCGTTCATCTGAGTAAAAATAGTAAAAAAAAATTATTTTGATCCTTTATACTCTATATCCCTCAGGGACAGATCCCAATGCTCACATGTGAGCACTTATATGAGAATATAAGATTTTAAATTAAATATTATTATTATTAAAATTAAACTTGATCACATGAAAGAAAAATTTTACAACAGGCATCTATTGAATGTGACAAATATAAAATGTGAACACGAATGCGCCAAGTAAATGGGAAGAAACTTAATTATATTTGATGAAAAGTATTATTCATGATTCTTATAATGTATAGATCACAGATAATAACTCTATGCCATAGGTTACCAAATCTTATAACGTCAATCTATAACTGTTAACTGACTAAATATCTTTCCACAACTGGATTATAAACTGGTTCTCGGCAACCGTTGAGCTACTCCATAAAATTAAAATTAGTTTACATAAAAATGAGGTAAGCTATCATTTAATAATTTTCTATTTAGATAGAAATGGTTCACCGGATATATTTTAGTAAAATATTCAGGGGGTGCATTCAACAGATTACTCAAAATATCTTATATCTCATCAAATACGCTATACCTTTTTTCGTACTTCTTTACTTAGTTTTTCTGTTTTCTTTTATTCTCAGCTCTAATGATGGCTGAAATGAAGGCACATATCGAGTACATTATTGACTGCATCCACTGGCTATATTACAATATTCTAATAATTTTCCATTTTTATATGAGAATTCTACCTTCAAAGTTGGACTTAACTGTTACTAGTAGTATTTAGGAAAAACCCAAACCCTCCCGTAATTGTCCTCCACCGCGACGAAGACAAAAGACCACCATTATAATCGACTGAGGAGGTAATCTGCGGCAATTGGCCTAATTGTGCCGCCCCACCTCAAAGGCTCTCCTGGAGGCGGCTAATAAACTCCTGAGGTGGCGCTTTATTGCCGAGAGATGTCGCCCCCAGCAAATTGCCGGGGACAAGACAACATGTAGCCAATAACATGCTAATGCCCCTCCACAATTACCATGCTATTACTGCCGTGTCGCTTCGTCCGGTATCTTGGTCACCTTAGGTCCTTCGGGGTCCTTAGGATCCAAGGAAGGGAAAAGTTATTGTCTCAACGATCCACGATACAGTCGAGGATCGGGTTAGAATTTAATGAAAGTTTCGGAAGCTATTATGTTATATACCATGAATTATAATGTAATATAGAATAAATAGATAATATAACCATAATATTATACAATAAATATGTAATGGCGGTAATTAAACCAACAATGTTATATGCCCGCGAAACCTTGGCACTTAACAGAAAACAGATAAGGAAATTCTAAAGGAAGAGTAAAGAGAAATAATTAGGAAAATTCTGGGACCGAAGAAGGTTACAGAAAACATTTTTAATTGGAGAATATTCTAACATAGAGATATACATGAGGAAAAGACGTCTTAAATTCTATGGCTACATAAAGAGGCTTCCCAATCACAGACATACAAAGTAAATTACGTAAGCATCCCAATGGTAATAGTAAAATACGTGGCATCCCTTGTTAATGGAAGGGAATGGATCCGAAATATTAAGAGAGACTTAGAATTAGCCAAAACTACTTATTAAGATATGATAATAATAAACAGTTTTAAACTTAAATTTTAAAAATGGGAGGCTAAACCATAAAAAAATGGAGCGAAGAAAGAAAAGCTGAATTCTCGCAAAGAATGAAAACCTGGTGAGCAAATAAGAAGATGAAGAAGCCCCACATGTTCCCCCAAAACCATCTTTACTCAGCGTCTTCCACTTAGGGAGGGAGCTTTACGACTAATAATTATAACAATAAATATACATCATACTATATTACATTGGAGTGCTGAAGGTAGGAAATGATGAGGAAGACCAGGAAAAAGATGAATAGAAGGATCTTAGGAAAGTATGAAGGGTCATGGTCTGTGGGAGAAAGATGTACAAGATAGAAGCAAATGGAAAAACGTATCGATTTTCAGTTGAAGGAAACCTCAATCTGAGGAAACCCTTGGAATAAAAAAATATTAAATTAAATATTTAAATCTGTTCAAGATAGAAAAAAGGGTTAACAGTGTAGTGTTTAGCATTGAACAATGCCGTGGATTATAAATAATCAGCCAATTCAACGCGTAGAGCTTATGTATACTTTGGAACAGCAACTAACTCAAAATGCCATAAGATAGTTGAAATACATTCCGGTTTTGAAAAAACCGCCACATACATAAGAAGAAGTAAAAACCCCTTGGTTATGCATTCTTCCGAAAAGGACGTAAAATGAGGATCCCGAGCCTGTATGATGCCAGTACTTGTCCGTACTATTCTAGTTAAAGTTGGAGAGACGACATTTAGGATTCCCACTGCACCATCGTCCAATTTCCCATAGCAGTATAAAAAGGCGTTAAAGGATTATCCAATATGAGGAATGTACTCACACAGAGCAACATATATTTTCCTCTAGAAATTGGTAGAAACACTAATGAAAAGGCTGGAGGCGTCTGATGTGAATATAACGGGGCATTCTCTCGACGCGGCAGTACTAGGGCTGATAGGGACCGGAAAGGAAATAGCATTTATAATTAAAAAGAGGAGGATTGAATATCTCGCTCATCTAATGAGGCATGACATATAATACCAACTATTACAACTAATATTTTAGGAGATGATAGCAAACGAGGCCCGGAAGCAGAAGTCATTCGTGGCTCTACAACCAACGCCAGCGGAGTGAACTGATTTTAGTTAAAAACGCCTTGACGGTAGCCAACATTCGTAACGGACAGGGCACATGATGAAGAAGAAATTAAAAAATATCCTTGGTTGTACCGTTCTTGGTTTGTAAATCATGTACAAGATCCCTATCCTAATTATAGCTTGATATTGTTACGATCAGAGCGACAGAGGGGCCGGCTGAAGGGATTAAGATAAGCCGGAAGGGATCAAAGCGTAGTCTAGACACATCGGGAATTGCATGGAATGTTCTAGGTGTCCCCACCCCAATCTACCTAACCTATATAAAGGGCCAGCTGTTTCGGCGAGTCAGTTAGTATCAGTCTGTAGTAAGTGAGTAATAAGCAGTAGTTAACTAGTGACAGTGCGTGTGAGTACAGTGAGTTAGTGTCAGCCAGTGGCAGCGTGATAAGTAATTAGTGAGTGTAATAAACTGTGCGTCAGTCTGTCATATTTTGAGAGTCTGACGGTCGGTGGACTTAAATTAGCGAACTGTAAGTGTTAATTTGTAGTTATAAACTATAGTGTAATTTTATTGTATTTGTACAAATTTAGGTAAATAATTAAGTCATTTAGTATTAGCAATATCCTATTGTATTTGTATATTATTTTAGTAATTATATAACAGTAAGGCCTAGGTTATAATCTGTAGAATATTGTTATTGTAAATTTATATTAGTTTAATAAGTTAATTGTTTTAAATAATTTCCTTGTAGCCTTTTTAATTTGTTGATAAATTTTAGAATCTTGAATTAAATAATAGTTTAGTTCATTTTACACCCAGTAGCCCGTAACAATATACTAAATTTAGGACTCCGACCATATCCTCTATATCCATCGTCTGATTACATGGCAATGCAGTGACGTTAAATGAATAAACAAACAGACAGAAAAAAATTCTCCTAAAATAACAGCTATGTAACAATAAAAAACACTTTATAATTTATTTTAAACATATCTGGTAGGTAATACCTGTCAAATTGGAATTTATTATTATTAGGGTTATGAGATTTTTTACACCAGATTTTTCACAAATATTAAAACTTAAAAACAACTAATATTTTTTGAAACTTACATTTCAATCAAGTGAGGTTAATTTTTTGTAAAAGCATTATGGCCACTATATTTTATAAGAAAATTTTTTCCTGGTGTCGAATGATTTTTCTAGGAATCGGTTAATTTATTTAAAACGTACTTGTCTTTGAGAATTATTTAATCAATGATCGAACTTAGTGTTGTTTCGATTTAAAAATGAGATTTTTCAGTGAAAACTCAAGTTCTGTATTAAATAAATTTACTTTCTGCAGGTACTTGAGAAACAGGTTTCGATTTTTTTCTAATAAAAACTCCAATCTTCAGTATATTAATGATCCCACATTTTTGGAAACCAAGATTCCTGGAAAATGCTAATAGGACTGGGAAAGGAAATATCTCGAGAAAAGGAAATATACCTAAATAAGATCAAATGCTGATTTTCCTGACTCATAAAACTCAAAAAAAGGTGGATATGAATACATATTAATTCAATAAACTACTTTTTTAATAGGTTTGACAGCAGCAACGGTTTTTTTTTATACCTGAAAATATTTTTTATTATACCAGTACGCTCGATATTATATATTTAGAGGTATTTCAAATTCACTAGTAGTCCACATGGTAGCCCACATTAATCTACAAGGAAAATAAAACATAAATCTTATTTGTTCAGCCTTCATTTATTAATTATATCCTTTCCCATTTTTATAGAACAAGTTTCTAAATGTTGTTTCAAAATCCTTCAAATACACTTAAGCTGTAAGACCCATCAGTGTCATGTACGTATATATTTTTAAATTGCATTGAAAAACAAAGCATTAAATATCGCAATTAAAGTACAAACAGACTAAGGCTACTTTCAAAATAAACGCATTATGCATGTCTTGGCAAATACTTTTCAATTAACAGATTGAAGAAATGATAGATTTTGGGAAACGGGGTACGAATACAGTGAGCGCTACGTGACAGTCGTGCGGGCTTACTATAATCTACCTAAGCCCCTTAGATTTTTATACTACATAAAAAATATGCGCGAACCCATTTATATTAATTAAATATTAGTTAAAAAACACGTGAAACCCAAAACCAAATAAAATTTGTTCATCGCTATTAGCAAAAAAATTGTAAAAGGTACTTTCAAACATTAAATTTTTCCAGGAATACCTTTAATACTACTAGAAAAATATTTGCAAGATGATTTTGATTGAAATTCACGAAAAAATATATACACTACATTAATATATATATATATATATATATATATATATATATATATATATATATATATATATATATTAATGCAGTGTATATATTTTTTTATATACATTATGCAGTGTATATATATATACTCTCAAAATAAGCGAAGTTTTCGGTGATTTGAAAACACTGCTGAAATTTAGGAGAGACTATGGTGGAACTATTATTTTCTAAATTAATTTAATATATTAATAACATACCTAGAAAGAGGTTTCATTTCTTCTATCTTTTGTTTCTTCATGTAACTAAATAACTCCCATGAGCATACCGATAATCGCTTAGAACAGGAATAATACCAACTAACCAACTTGATATTTATACAAATAAATAATAAAAATAAGAATCGATATCGAAGCAAACATCTGTAAGTTCATTGCACTACGTATATATTTATTTTCCTAATGAAATATTTCTCATCCTTTACTGAAAAAATGTTATAATACGAAAATATATCTAACTTGAATGTCTCTTTATTAACCAACCAAAAATCCAAAAAAACAAAAAAAAGGTTGCCGACCCTTGGTTTAGAATTTTTTAAAGTAAAAATATACTACAAAAAAGGTAACCTGTACGATACTGAAAATATAGAAGGAGCCGATTTTTCTAGGGAGTTTAAAAATATGATTGTATACACATAGTTATTCATACATTTCCTACTGAAATCGAGTTAATCGCTAAATCTACTGTACTAAAAAGTCACTACAAAATTAAGTCACTTGTTTCTAAAAAAATGTTGACCATAATTTTAGAGTAAATGTACAAAAATTTGAATAAAAAAAACAAAACAGAAGTATGTTTGTATGTTTCAACCAGCCAATATCAGCATCCGATTAGCGATAGCTGCATAAACCGAATTTTAATGAACCTTGAAACAGTTTTTTCTGTTTGAATACTTTGCATTTTAATCGACGATATGTTCAGTTTTCTTTCTTTTAATTTCACAATCACAATTTTTAAATAACCCATGACCTATGGTAAGGAGTAAAAGCGACAGATCAGGCAAAGGAAGGCCTTAGAGAAGGCAGGTGATTGGGGACAGTGCAGTTTCCCCAGAGAACAGATCTATCAATATTTGCTCGCGCTCTTACGTTAGGGAAAGCTGCAGGCAAGCTCATCGGGATAAATGAGCAAGGTCTGACTGGTGTCATGGGAAATCATCCGGATCCTTGGCGCACCGAATCTGATACCGACCTCGCAATCTGCCAGGCGCTGGGGTAGGCATCCTGCCACTTGTGTTTTTCCGTTTAACAGGACGGAAAGGGAAACTGGTCACCGATCGCAGCTTCAAATGAACAATGCCATTGCTCGAAAAATCTAATTTTTCAATAGAGGTATTCGAAAGTTCCATGTGAGTTAAAAAAAAAACAACTTCGGTATTGGTAAAGCAGATCATTGCTATTGAAATGATGGTATTGAGATACTTTTAATGACCATTAAACATTTTTTTAAATCTTGAAACTTATGTCATTATTCCCTGACAACTTCAAACATGATACTACTCAAAATATGACTTTATAAAAAAAAACATGTTGTAAATGGATTATTAGATATGTCGTTCCTGAATTAAAAATCTTCAACCACTGCGATCGTTACTGAGTGCTTAACTAAAAAATGACGATTGAATTAGAAATGTTTTAATTAAATAAGTCAAGTTGGTTAGTTCCATAATGATATAGTTTAGTTAAAATCAGTAAATTAATTATCAATTTAATATATACCCATCACACAGCTTCATATAATATCTTTAGTACCTATGCAGAGTACCTAATTCAAACTTATTTTGTCCTTTACTAATAAAATGGTAATCTATGTAAGTTATAATAAAATCATTTCTCTTGTAACTTTACTGTTTCATTATAAGTACCCATCCTTTGATTATCTTTTAGATTTGTTTCCATTCTCTTCGTTGATCATTCTAAATATCAAGGCAGAATCCTTAGTTTGCATCATCATACTATATGATAATGAAATGTAACTGTAATAATGATTTCATATAGTGATAATAATTATCATATAAATTTGAGAAGCTCATGAAAATAAGAGCGTTAGTTCACACAAAATAAAGCATATTATAAGTTAGGATGTGGATTATTCTCGGAAAAAAATATAAAGTTCCTTTTATCTTTATGATAGATTTTTTCTTTATTTATAGTTTTCAACAGTCCCTTCAAAGAAAGTTGGTCATAAAGGAGAGAAAAATATAAATTTGCTAAATATTATTTATTTTCTATTTATTATAAATCAATTGATTCCTATAAATTTTCGATGTTATCATAATTGGTTATTTATTGCTGAGTGAGTATTTATCCACCCCAAACCACAGTTCACTCTGGACCTCATGGAACCCGGAGCGACAGGTTGGAAGACAAAGCATTCGTAATTAGGCAAAGCACGGGAGCAATTAGTTCTTTCATGTTCTTGAGGGCTCTCCTCCAGGAAGGGCACAACCTTCTTCAGCTTTTAGGCCACCGAACACGGATTTTCTTGATATCTGTTTTACCTTATATTTTTTAACATTTGTGTTTCCTTTTCTTCTCTTATGTCCTTTCCTTCACGGAGGCATACTAAATAATCTAATGGACGAAAAAATGGTCAATGCGAAAGTAAACAATAAATACTTAATATTGGTACTTTTATTGTGAAATATCAGTTTTTATTATAACTAAAATTTAAAGTGGAATTAGAGGACTTCTGTTGTTTACTATGGTTATGCTTCCATATTGTAATGAGCTAATATCAATCCTCTGTTTCTGTAATATTTACTGTCACTACAACTGAAAGAACATTGTTTAATATTCAATCAATCATCAACATGGAAACATCATGTATTTTTTTTCGTTCGGGGAAGGACATTATCGCCGAAAGAACAAGACATCCTAAAACCAAATTCGCTTTAAAAAATATTGGTTTCTGTGTGTTGGTCACTCTAATAATTAATTTTTCCTATCTACCCAGAAGTGATAGAAAACCATCACATTCTCATCGTACTGCAGGGGCATAATGCACCGAAAACTTATCAAAAACAATATCCATTAGTTAATTGGAGGATACCTATACTCTTTCACGGTAACGCCTCCTGTTTCACCAAGGACAGGGAAGAAGCTAAACAATCTGAGTTACGAGGACCTCCCAAACCCAGACTTACTTCCAACAGAATTCAATATGTTCAGAAATTCGGACAA
The DNA here is from genome assembly GCA_964056705.1 of Troilus luridus. Classification (NCBI taxonomy): domain Eukaryota; kingdom Metazoa; phylum Arthropoda; class Insecta; order Hemiptera; family Pentatomidae; genus Troilus; species Troilus luridus. The sequence continues at coordinate 30,610,556 of OZ057416.1, forward strand.
CTTCCTTAATAATATTTTTTTAGAAACTGATCCACAAGTCAATAACGCATTTTCAAGCTAGGTGTTCACAAAATCCTGAATTTTTCAGTTATGGGGTTGATAATTTGATAATACTCGGGGAAAATGAGAGAATGAGGGTAAATATTTTAAATAATAATGTTTATATCTCAACATTTGTTTTACTAAACTACCTTTCATTTGAAAACGTATATTTCATATGACACGACTCAATAGAAAGCAACTATATCAACTAGAATCCGAGTTACGAATATGACAGTATTCTTTAGAAACTTTTTTTGGGGGGGATTTTTTGTCAATCCAAATATATTGTTTTGTCATATTCTACTTGTAAGACTATTTGCTCTTGCTCCATTATCAGGATCTTACCAAGTTACTGGGTATCTTATTGATTCCTACTATGGCATTCTGTAAAGCAGAAATGGCAAATTCATCATTATAGAATAAATAATAAAAATAAATCTAAATCTATTTCGATCGATTAAAACTTTTACAGTAGTGAATTATTTTATATATATTTACAAAACCTATAGCTATAGGTGTAAAATATGTTCTTCCATCTTCCTTGAGCAGACATTGGAGGCTAAGAGTCTTCACGCAGGAGTGCCTCTTAAGCAACCCATTCGCGGTCCTAGATTCGATCCTAGATGGATATAAAGGGAGGAAAAGGACCTTTGTTTGACGATTTTAGGATCCCACAAATATCCTACGCGATATATTTAGCCCTACACCGCCCTTCACAATACACACTGTTGGGTTCTGAACGGTTGGCTCTCCCTTATTCCTTTAGTTATATTGCACCGTTGTCTGTGGTACAATATTTAACTACTTGCAATAATTAAATGTTATTCAGCAACGATTCAATGTATTTAAATTAAAATAAGGTTTAAAAAATAATAAATTGCTTTAAAAAGAAACAAGAATGAAAAGGAAAAAAGTTTAAAATAAGAATGGAGAGATGAACAAAAAAAAGTTTTAATTTTTTTAAACAATTATTAATTGTATTTCACTTTTTGGAACTCTCTAATGTAAAAAAAGATAAAAAATAGTAGACGCTCATATGATTTGATTCTCTTGACGCTGATATGATTTAATTCGATTGATTCTCTTTATATTAGATCGATCAATCGTAAAGCATGTGTCTTAGTTTTTCAATTATGTTTTTATTATTTATAGAGGCATTGTAACAAGTCATATACTTGTCTCCATGATTAAGTCATGTATCCTTTAGTACACGGCACAATACACTACTGTGATTTATCATCATTATCAGGATAATGACAAATAATACAAACTTTTTATAACATTATAATAAGACAAATTTATTATAACATTATGTTGTTATTGGTCCTTAAGAAATGTATAATCTTTATATTTGTAATATTCCGTTACATACCTACAGCAAATAAGCCAATATAAATATGTTTAAAAAAAACGTAAATAGGTAGAAGTGAAAACTCAAGACTTCAGAATAACTGTGTCTTTTTTTGATTTTAAATCAATTATTGTCTGAATTATTTAAATTTTAAATTTTTAAATTAAATTTATTAGCATTATTCTGGTTTTCATATACATTGATTGATACTCCGAAGAATAATTGTATAGATTTTCAAGTAGTTTATTAATTAATCAAAACATATGACATATCGACAATACGAATTACCAATAACGAAATTGGAAAAAAAAAATTAGGATGTAGTTTTATCATTTATACCTCGTATTTGTATTTACATAGATTTTATTTTAATTTTTATCATCGTTAACTTCAACAATACTTAGATCTTTAACTAAACGCCTTAATGGTTTCTTCTGGTTTAGACCCTGTAGCTGAATTTTCCGCCAACGTTTCGCCAGACATGCTGCTGGCTTCCTCAAGGCTTAGTTGAGACTGAAGATGTTCCACTAACCCGCAGCGTTATATACCAGCCGCTAGTGTGCATTCGGGTCCACTCGTCGTTCATTGGCCCCTTTCGTTAGTCGATCGGGTTTACGTGTCCAGGGTCGGAGTCTACTTTTCCATGACTGTGATTGGCTGGTTTCTTATTGATTGGGGTCTGATTGGCTAGAATTCGGCTTTGTTGTGTCTGCTTGGTTGGTTCGTTGTTTCTCATGTGGTATGTTCGGGAGCCATAGTTTACTTAATTTGAGACCGTCCTCCCTGTTAAAATTTTCTGGGTGCTTAACTATTTCTATCGCTTCCAGTATTTTCCTTTCTGTGATCTTTCTACATTTCTTAACTACTCTGATTTTTTTCAAATTCTATGGCTATTGCCAAAGGTGTCCATGTTTTTCACTCTTTTGATGTGTTCTCTCAGCCTTGTGAATATCAGCCTTCCTGTTTGCCAATTGTATTCCTTTCCGCAGGAGCATGGAATGCTATATATACTTGGGGTCTTGAGTCCCAAGCTATCTTTCGCACTTGGCAAAACCTGACTTATCTTCTTGTCCGTGGCGTATATTGTTTTTATCTTAAACTTCTTCAGAACTTTTGATATTTTCTCTGTGATGCCTTTGACTTATAGGGCCACTGCTTTCTTTATATCTTCTCCTCCTTCTTCTGTTCTGTGTGGGCCTATTCCTTGGGCTTTTTTGAATTTTCTCTTTATTATGTCATCCTGATAACCATTTTTGATTAGAGCATTCTTTAGATGTCTCTCCTCTTTCTTCAAATACACCGGCTCTGAAATCCTAATGGCTCTTGTCATCAACGTTCTGATCACACCATGTTTCTGTGCAGGATAATGATGTGAGCAGGCATTCAACACCGGTCAGTGTGGGTCGGTTTTCTATACGCCGGTTATCTTTCTTTTCCACCTTCAAACCAAGGAATGGGATGCTTTCCTCAGTTTCAACCTCCATAGTAAATTGTGTGTCCAGTGTCTCCCGTTTAAGTGCTTAAAGAAATCATTAAATGTTTCCATCCCATGCGGCTAAATAACGAAAGTGTCGTCCACGTATCGGAACCAGTGAGACGGCTTTGAACAAGAAGTTTTCAATCCTTCCCGTTCGAAATCCTCCATAAAATGTTCCGCGACGAGAGGACTTAATGGCGATTCCACACTTGCACCTTCAATCTGCTTGTAGTATTTTCCGTTGAATGCTTAATGACTTAGATAATGTCTACTTTTAATCATTTCATAAAACAAGACATTTAATTACGAAAAATAAATTATTTTAGAATAAACACAAAGTTAAACCATTTATCAATGTTTTAGGTATTATTAGTATTAATTTCACAAATATATAACGACTTTTTAGATAAATATAATTATTTTTATTTCAATGGAATTCTAACCTTTAAACTAATGTTAATAAAAAGATCTTATATAACTCATGCACAGAACGCTAGATATGGGCAATCACGAGCATGTTGCTGACGCGAGCCTAGAAGTTTACCCTCTACTAAAAGTTTTCACTTCAATAAGTTGAAGTGAAAATTTTTAGTAGTGTTGTTTAAAAGTATCGATTGCACAAATATTAAACGACTTTTTAGATAAATATAATCATTCTTATATCAATGGAATTTTATCCTTTAAAATGTTTTAAAAAAAATTATATGACTCATGTACAGGTCTCTAAGTGTCGCCAGTCTCAAGCATTTTGGTGACGCAAACAAAGAAGTTTACCCTCTACCAAATTTCTCTGTTTTGAAATACAGACTCCTCCCATCTTATGCTAAACTTTATTTTTACATGACTATATATGTTGGCTACATAGCACTGAACTCCATCCTAAGACATAATGAGATGTTATTGAAAAGCAACACACATCCTTCGAGCCGAGACTCCTCCTTCGGACCCGACAAGAGACCATTAGGCCGGAGAGCGCTGCCTCTGAAAGCTGCGGGGGTGAAGAGTGTGCAAATTAGGGCAGGTGCTGCCTCTGACACCATTGTCATCATATCTGCTCCCTTCGCATCGAATTACCTCCGCGTCAGGCCCAAACCGACCAATCAGCGTCTCGCTTACAATTCCCTCCGCTCTATAGACCAATGAGCTCCCTTGTCTCATGGTAATTAATGATTCCTCGAAATGTCAACGTTTAATAGTTAATTAAATAATGGAGAATTTGTATATTAACTTCAGTCAACGATTGGTTAACTATCTCTTAATGACGTTTAAAGACTTTATTGTTCTAATGCTCATGCCCTAAAAGTGAAAAACGACGCCAAAAAATCGTTTAACGATATCTTACTGGATCTCAAGGACCAAAAAACATTATATTTGTATCAGAAGAATAGAAACATAATTTTATTTCGAGACCAGGTCTTTTAAGGATAATAAATGTGTGGAATAATAATAAAATATACATCTGTCCCAGAGGCTACATAATAAGTATCATTTAGTATTTAATAAGTACATAAAAATAGATATAAACTATATATTACGGGGGCGACCTGTGGTCTAGTGGTTCGCATAACAAACTACTAAGCTCAAGATCCCGGGTTCGTAGCCCACAAGGTGGCCCTAGGATTTTTTAAAGGAAGTAAAAAATCCTTGGTTATGCCGTCCTTTGGAAGGGACGATAGGGGACGGAAGGGACGAAAGGGAACCTCGAGCCTGTACGATGTTAGGTACTCGTTAAAAATCCCTATCCTCATAAAACCTTGATAGGCAACATTTAGAGCTCCCACTGCGGCATCATCCGATTATCCATGGCAGCATAATTAAAGTGACGTAAAATCAACAAACAAACAAACAAATTGAAGGATAAAAACATAATGAAGTCATAAGTAAAGAAAATTAACAGTAAATCATTAATCATTGCTGATGAGTAAGAGCAAATAATTATAACTGATTAAAGAGCATATGTAATATATATATATTTATAATTATTAATTAATTAAATAGAGCCAGAATTCATGTTTGTTGTTGTTGTTGTTTTATTTTAAGGGCAAACAACAACAAATGGTTATTATAGCCCTCACTACTGGAGAATATAAATATTTACAGTATCTAAATAATTACCACTAGAGAATATACATATTTACATTACCTACAAAATTACGTATATATATTTTTGTTACATTATGTTTATGGTCATTTTACCAATTTTTTTCATTAATTTTAAAATATGACTGAATATTTAAATTGCTCGTCCAGAACGTAAAATATTATGATATATGTTCAACCGGTTGGGTCAACATTTTTTTTAGAATTAGATAATTGTTATAGGAAATGAAAATTATATATTAGTCTTAAAATATAGATATGCTAATAACAATACAACAAATCAAAAAATATTATAAACATATTGTAAATAACCAGATTTATTGAGTATATTTTTGTTCTTTTCGCGATATCCAAATTTAACATAAGTAGAAACCTTAAAGAAAAGATAAGTAGAAACCTATATATATATATATATATATATATATATATATAATTATTTAGTTATTAATGAATAGTATAATTAATTCACGCCAGCGGATTGTATGTAGTCTTAGATTCACGTAATGTTTACCACTAATTTGGAGTTTACTATAACAACCAACATTAAAATTTAAACAATTGTAACTATAGAATAGCTTAAAAAGGTGGATACTTCAATATGATACTGGCTGAAACAAAAAATTGAATATTTCTAAACAAATGCTCTGAAGTGTACAGTCTATTTGAGAGACAGATTGTGGCAAAACAAATTATTTTAATTGATTTTTAAAAATAATTTATATATTTGAACATAAATTATATTAACACTGGGCAAAATATATATCTACAGCCCCGCTGAATAAGTGGTTAAGTCTAATTTTCTCCTAAATGAGTTTTTTGTAAGTAAGCGGAATCGATATATGTTCGTAGTGAATAAGGGGGTAAGGCATTGGCTTGAAAAGGAGTTACTGCTTATATTACAACTCCGTTTAAACCTATAAACTAAGAGAATGATACGATTCCGATTATCTACAAAAATAAGATAGCACTAAATTAAAAAAAAATTTGTTAATATATAAGATAATATTCTTTGTATCTAAAAAGGTAAACAGTTATGCGAATAACAGATGCCGATGCTTCCCAAATAATTTCCTTTACTTTGATCGACAACGACTGCTTGTGTGACAAGTAAATAAAGGAATCTTTTGTGTAGTTACTTTACTATAGAAACAATTCTGTATTGTCAATTTATTTAATTCAATAGCCAATATTTTATAACAAATTTGTTGAAAGTCTGTTCCATCAACATAAAAAAGAAGAAATCCTTCGTTTTATCTTCATTTATTCTATGAATTAAATTAGTATTTCCAAAACAGATGTTATATTTTCTTCCTTGAGAATTTTCTTCTCGTTCAAAACTTTTAATTAACTGGGGAAGGGGGTGACAGGATCATTACAGCTTAAGTCGGAATTATCTTGGAAACCCAGATTCAAGGCTGGATCCATCTTACTGCATAATAAGTTTGATAATATTTATTTATCATGGAAAATTTTCGTTAAGAAAAATTTATTTTAATATTGTTCACTCCTAAAAACATTATATATAAAGCTGACCAAAGATGAATAACTGAACAAGCAGTGTAAATTGATAACTTTTATGAATATTTAAATATCATGCTTATAAAAAAGTGCGGTCTTACAAAAATCTAGGAACGTTGCTCAAATTGTCCTATAAAGAAACAAATATAATGAAGACTTACGTTATTAATATTATATCGGATAATGATGGAATCGCTACACCTTCCAATAAAATTAGAAAGGTTAAGTGAAGGTATTCATCATTCATTGTTTTACAATCTTACAAAAACTTATAGAGAAGTTATATACTCAAATTTCCTATGCAAACATAAATATTTATACACATATCGATCTGAACATATATCTGGAATAAAGTAGGAAACAGACCTGGGATTTTCCCAGAAGGAAAACGAGTGCTACCACAGAACGTCTTCCAAAATATTCAGTCTTGAAGAAATAATCCTGACCAAATAAGTAGTGGAAATGGGTACCTAAAAGTTGCTCCTTAAATAATGCTCAATGTGTTCATAAGGAAGGACTTGGAACTACTATGTAGTGAAGCACTAAACACTTCTCCGAAACTGAAACATATTCTAGCAAAATTAATAATAAGCCAAACTATACCACCGTTGTCTGTGGTACAATATTAACCACTTCCAATATTTTTTTTATATTGTTATTTATTGATATTTACTACTGTATTACAATAATAAATCAAGTAAATAGGCCATGTGATACATAATGACATGACTTAATGGTAAGTAGAGAAACTACCCACTGCTAGTACTCAAATACTAGTTCAACTAATCACTTGTTCAACTAAGAAGGTCACGTGGTCATCTTCTTTTCAGACGCCTCGGAGGATTATCGGGAATTGAAGAGGAGGCTAAGTGTGAAACTAGAGGGTTTAAGTGGGAATGAAGTTTGTTTTGAAAGTATAGATACTGGATTCGGGCCAAATCAGCAACAAATGGGACATTAAAGTCGTTATAGAAGACTTTATTCTTATTAAAATAAAGAGCGTTGATTATTTTGCGAAGGATTTTGGATACGAGAGGAATTCGATGGCTTAATGGAGCCCTAAAGCTCTACTCCGTAAGTCCAAATAGGTCGTATGATGGTCATGTAGATGAGTCTTTTGTAGTTAATTGGGAGGTTAGAGCGTTTGTCTAGTAAGTGTTGAAGTAGCCTGAAACGTCAAGCGGTTTCTTGTCTTTTCAGTCTAGTATGAGGATTCCAGGTTAATCGTTTGTCGAGATGCAACCCTAAGTATCAGGTACAGGTATCCTTACAGGTACGAAAGGATACTGAAGGGCAGGAAGTCATTGACTTCCAATAATTAAATGTTATTCAGTTATGATTCAATGTTGTTAAATTAAAAAATCTTTTAGAAAATAATAAATTGCTTTAATAAAAAACAAAACTGAAAAAAAAAAAATCCGATAATTTAAAAATAAGAATGGAGCGATAAACAAAAAAAATTATTTTATCGTAAAAAGTCGTGGGGTGTTTGATGCTAATTGTAGTACATATTTCATTGAATCATATCACTAAAACTACAGTCATCATGAAAATATCTTCATTATATCATAAAAAAACGTGGAGTATTTTAAGATATTTTCATGTCTGTAGTTTTAGTGATATGATTCAATTAAATACGTACTACTATTAGCATTAAACACCCCACGACTTTTTACGATAAAATAATTTTTTTTTGTTTATCGCTCCATTCATATTTTTAAATTATCGGATTTTTTTTTTTTATTTCAGTTTTGTTTTTTATTAAAGCAATAATTGTTCATCGCTTTATTCTTATTGAAAACATTTTAATTCTGTCTCAAATCAAAGCATGTTTTTCAATCTAATATATTATTTATGTTAAAAACCTTTTTAATAGGTAGAAGTGAAAGCTCAAGACTTCAGAACAATTGTGTTAGTTTTGGAATTTTTAAATCAATTATTGGCTGAATTATTTAAATTTCAAATTTGTAAATTTAATTGATTACCATTAGTCTGGTTTTCATATACATTGATACTCCGAAGAATAATTGAATACATTTTCAAGTGGTTTATTTATTAATCAAAACATACGACAAATCGACAATACGAAATAATTAAATATAAAAGAATCATATAATGATTCAACCCATACAAATATTACAATGAATCATTTAATTTAATTATTATACCGTATTTTAAAACAAAAAGATGGACCACTACATCCCATGGAAGGGTCTTGATAAAATATTGAAAGTTTAATTTGCTAGACACAGAAGCGAGATAGCTATGCAATTCTTCATTATAGAAACAGAAAACTTATACTATTATAATCCATTAAGGGTTTTGGGCTAAGTCATAGTAGGTACTGTGACAGTTAAGCAGAGTAGCTGAGATCACAACTGATTTCTGCAAGGTTACCTGTCCTAGATCACGCTCAACCGTCAGACTTTTCCCCCTTATTTTGGGTACCCCATTTTTATAATATTTTATAGAGGCTGGGTGAGCTCCAGGAGGGTCCTAGATCCTATATGATCCATCTCCCGCCGCAAACAGACTAAATAAAAGTATTTCCCGCAACGAGGTTTGAACCAGGATTTCCGGCATGGCAACTCTGTGCTCCGACACTGAGCCACTCCGCCCCCTCGCTTTTATGATTTTAAAATTTATGATCATTTCATGGTTTTTATTATAATTTATTTATGATATTGTCACAGCTGTATTTAAACCCACAACCTTCAGCATTGCAGCTCACGACACTGCTCACTGAGTTATCCTGCACCCATTGTACATTGTAGTTGTGAAAATATAATTAACCCTATGCAAATACCTATCGTACGTTTATAATATTCAACATGGTGTATATTTAATGTTTTATAAATAAATTAAGCAGCTAATTGCTCGTTTGGGTATATGGGCAATGATACAAAATAAATAAATGAACATCAAAGGCTCTTTATTATGTTAATCAGGCTAACATCATAAATCCCATGATTCAGGTCTGTTCTTAGATTAATATTTAAGAATATATCACACAATACGTTAATTATCCTAGGAATGATTATGAGTAATATAAAAAATAATCCAGATATAAAAACTGATTGGATCCCACACCCTTCTCGACAAAAGCCCTATTTATACGTCTCATTGTTGGCGAAATTAATATTGTAACGGATGGTCAACACTTTTCATTGAGAGGGAAAATTCTGCTGGCAACAATGGCAAGAAAGTTAGCCCTATATTTTATGAAGTAGGCCAGAACTAATTTAATTTTCTGCTGAGTTGTATTCTTATTATGAATCTGGGCCCCGAAATCAGGTGAATAATCCCTCGCTTTATTCGTCTGCTTGTTATTAATAACGTCTCTCTATTCATGCAACTTCTCAACAATCAACTATTTGTACGGATGTTAAATTCTGCAATTATGTTACGTATCATAATTAGGTATTATTAAAAATCCAACACTATGCCTAAAACAGAAATAGTTCATATTTATCATTAACCAGAAACTATATTAAGAGATTTGCGTTAAGAAAAAATATATAATGTTTGGTAAAAGAAAGAAATATCGTTTTTTAATTAGCATATCTATATGTAGCTGGGAAATCATTTTAACAGGAAAATCTCTTTATTAGTTCACGAGAAACAAATTGAAAAGTCTAAAAAAAAAATCAGTTGACTAAGAATTTATTATATAAACTAAAAGATCATTTCAACATTCCAAAAATATTGAGTATAGCATATAGGTGTTTAAATTAATACCAGTAGCAACAATGAAATATATCGAATTCTTAACAGTTCACGTTCCCCAGCTATTGAAGTTAACGTAATGGTATATATAGTAAAGTATTGAACATTTGAAGACGGATAGTTCAGATTAATGTGATCACTATAAATAGAAAAATAAAACTAATAGCACTTATATGAGTATGATCCTGATTTATACCACCTATTCATTAATTTCCGAAAGACATATGATAGTGTGCACAGAGGAAGACTATTAAAAGCAATGCGGTCATTACTAATTGCAAGCAAGCTAAGAAAATAGAGGAAGGTGACCCTGGAAAAGAAAAGATGGAAGGTTAAAACTAGAGTAGGCATCTCAAATAGTTTTCAGGTTAACGCTGGCTTAAGAAAGGGGGTGAGATTTGGAAATACTAATTTAATTCATAGGATAAATGAAAATAAACGATTAAATGACTAAATGATTAAAAAATTATAATTCATTATAGATAACATAATGACGTATGTCAGAAAGTTCCTAAAATTAAAGTAAGGGAAATTATTTGGAAAGCATCGGCATGTGTTATTCGCTTTAACTATAAACCTTTTTAGTTACAAAGAATATTATTTTATATATTAACAATTATTTTAAATTTAGTGTTATCTTATTTTTGTAACGTCTTTAAGAAGACATTCAGCCGTTGTTAATTATTTTTATTCTCAAGAATGTAAGAGTTTGACCTCAAATAATTAGATAATATATCTACAGACCCGGTGAATAAGTACTTTAGGCGGATTTTGTCCAGAAAGAGTGATTTCTGAAACTGCTTCCAGATAAACGGAATCGCACCATTCTCGTATTTTTTGGCTTTAAATGGAGTTGTTATATAAACAATAACTCCTTTTCAAGCCAATGCCATACTTAGCCCCTTATTCACTACGAAAATAACTCGATTCCACTTACTTACAAAACACTCATTTCGGAGAAAATTAGACTTAACCACTTATTCACCGGGGCTGTAGATATATATTTTGCCCATGGTTGATATCATTTATGTTCAAATATATAAATTATTTTTAATAATCTATTAAAATAATTTGTTTTGCCATAATCTGTCTCACCAATAGACTGTACACTTCAGAGCTTTTGTTTAGAAATATTCAATTTTTTGTTTCAGCCAGTGTCATATTGAAGTATCCACCTTTTTAAGCTATTCTATAGTTACAATTGTTTAAATTTTAATGTTGGTTGTAATAGTAAACTCCAAATTAGTGGTAAACATTATACACTTTAGAACTTTATTCAAGGAATATTTGTGAGTAAACACTTGGCGCGAGTGGTAGTGGCGACTATTTGTTGTTGCTTTTGCGTAGTGATTTGTGACAATGGAAAAACTGAGTTTCGAGCAGTGATTAAGTACTTTGTAAAGAAAGGTATGAAAGCAAAGGAAATTCATGCCGACTTTCAGAACACACTGAGGGACTCTGCTCCTTCATATTCTACTGTTGCCAAGTGGACCAGCGGGTTTAAATTTGGTCGGGAGAGCTTAGATAACTATCCTCGTAGTGGACGGCCAAATAGTGCTAAACTCCACAAGTATGAAAAAGTCCATAAGAAGGTCATGGAGGATTGACTGAAAGTGCTAGTGATTGCTGAAGGTGTTGGGATGTAATCTCAACGTGTATATCACATTTTATCCGAAGAATTGGGAATGAAAAAAATTATCCACAAGATGGGTGCCGCGGCTCTGGACATTGGACCATAAATATACCAGATTGGAAATGTCCAAACAAATCTGGTCCTTTTCTATTTATTTTTGTTATTCTTTTTTAATTAGCGTGCAGAGAGACAATGTTGAAAAATAAAAGCAGTTCCACCGAGGTAAAACAATTCTTTCTAGTACATTCCGAGAACTTTTCAAACCACGTAGTTCAGCCAGTGCCATATTGAAGAATCCACCTTTTTAAGCTATTCTATAGTAAAAATTGTTTAAATTTTAATGTTGGTTGTTTTAGCAAACTCCAAATTAGTGGTAAACATTACATGGGTCCATGAATACATACAATCCGCTGGCTTGGATCAATAATTTAAAAAATAATAATATATTATTCTATTTTCCTGCCTATATATATATATATATATATATATATATATATATATATATATATATATATATATATATATATAATACATATATATCAGTTCAGAAAGTATTATTTACGTTTCTACATATAAACAATACTTCTGTGGTTTTCACTGGGCCTAGAATTGTTCTCATTATTCTTCTTTCAAGTAATTCAAGTTTATCTAATCTATAGTTTAATACTAAGCATTCACTCGCACATAGGCATTCTGGTTTCACAACTGTAGAGTAGTGTCTTATTTTGAGAATTTTAGATAAACGCCTTTTGTTATAAACATTCTTAGTAAAGCCAAATCCTCTTTCCATCTTGTGTACCCTTTTTTCTATTTCAGATTTTTGTAAACCATTTTCTTGGATTACTTCTCCCAAATATTTGAATTTCTTTACTTTCTCCACTCGACCATTATCTGTTATCAAATACTTTGGAGCGTTCTAGATGTTTGTAATAAGTTTTGTTTTTTCTACGGAGGTTCTCAACCCTATTTTGCTGGCTATTTCTTTAAAAAGATTGATTTTTATTGTTGCACTTGTAATGCTATCTGCTATTATAGCGAAATCATCTGGAAATGCTAGGCAATTTACTTCAATAGCCTTGTGTTTTCTTCCCAAAGTTAATGGTGACATGTTATGGTCTTTTAATTTTCCAGTCCAAATTCTTACGATTTTCTCAAGGACACAATTGAACAAAATTATTGATACACCATCACCTTGTCTTACTCCTGTATTTATTTCAATAGGCTTTAATAGCTCACCCATAAATTTTACTTTTACTATTATAAATCGTGTTCGTAAAAGTGGTGGGCCACAAATTACGAACTGTTACTTTTTCAATGTTTTTACTAATTTTTTACGACATATTATTCCACCTTATATGTACAAAGTATATTACAATATTTAAATTAACAAAAGAATAAACAAATAACTTATGATTTTTTTCTATTTTAGATGTGCATTTATTTTATTCTTATCTTTTATTCAATCGGTTTTTTCTGTTTATATTTTGAGTCCATACTTTATAACAGAATTATAAATTTAACATTTGACAGCTTACTTATAAATTTATTGATTTATTTATCTAATTGTATGTTCATGTTACTCTAAAATTTTGTTTATTATTTTTTAGTATCTATTTACTATTATTTAAATTATAATCTTCAAAATGCAATTCATACAGAATATTTTATAATTCTACAACTTTCACAATACAGGGAAAATTTCTTTCAATGTTATATCTTTTAATGTTTTTTTATAGTAAAATAAATTTCAAATTATATTCATAACATCACTCAAGTATTTTAGAAACTATCTGAACCGCATAATATGACTATTTTAATAAAAAAATCTTGAAGTATAAAAATATCTGCAAACGAAAGTGGGACAACTGGTAACCGACATAAGACATACGATAGTTTAAAGGAATTGTAGAGTTGTCAAACCTAAAGTAGGACGCTACCTCAATTTCAAGAGAGCTTTGAGTTGTGTATTTTAATTGAGAAATAATATTATTGCAATTCAAATAAAAAAAGAAACGCGTGTTCAAAAAAAGAAGAAAAAAAAGGTAGTCAAGAGGACTGAAGACAGAAGTGAAAACTCAAGACTTTGGAATAACTGTTTTTATTTTTGAATTTATAAATCAATTTTAGTCTGAATTATTTAAATTTCAAACTTGTAAATTTAAATTATTAACATTAATCTGTTTTTTACATAAATATATTGACTTCGACCAATAACTATATATTTGCAAAAGGCTTCAGTGGTTTCTTCTGGTTTAGACCGTGTATACCAATTTTCCACCAATGTTTCACCAGACATGGTGCTGCCATCCACAAAGCTTTGTTGAGACTACATATAATAACTATATATATTTTCAAGTAGGTTGTTTCTTAATCAAAACATATGATGGGCAGCAAAAGCTCAATTCACAATATCAAGAATTTAATTGAAATAATAATTACTATATACTTATATTCTTTATACCTTGTATTTTTGTTTTAATTAGATTTTTTTTTTATTTTTAGCATTTAAATCACCGTTAAGTTCAACAATACTTAGATCATTTGTACTTCCTATCATTTCATAAAACAAGATATTTAAAAATTACAAACAAAATCTTTTAGGGGAAACGAAAAGTCCAACTAGTGAGTGATAATTATTCTTATACCAACGGAATTCTAACCTTTAAACTAAAGTTGATTAAAACAAGTTGTATAACGCAAACCCACAACTTTATCCCCCAATAAAAGTCTTGTATTTATTTTATTTATTAACGATACTAAAGAAGTTTTCACTTCAATAATTACCAGTAAAATAAAACGAATAAATCGTTCTGCCATTTAGGGAAAATTCAACTTTCTGTTCTACTTTAGATCTTATACCAAACTAAGTAATTATTAAATAGGAGAGGAAAGATCAAGGAAGAGAAGAGATAGATAACGTGACCATTAAAGATTTTATAAGAAAATAAGGATTGAAGACAGGAAGGAATGAAAGGGAGTTTTCTCTCGATTTCACCGACTAATGGCAAATTAGCCTTAACAAGAGTTTTATTAGTTGTTGTATAAACAACGGTTATTTTATTGCCCATTAAATTATTACTCTGTGTCCGGGTATGAAGATTTTCAAATTTGTACTTTCATGAATGTTATTTTAGGCAACTAAATCTTATTTTTATCTTACTTATCGTATAGCAATGGATTTACGAAGATAAAGAAAATTTTCATAACTAATTGAAATTATAGGAGATGAAAGTTTCAAAATATAGCACCGAAATAGCAGTTTCTGATATGGATGCAACATATCCAGGCATTTAGATAACTCCCAAGTTTCAAAAACAGTCTTATTCATATTTTTCGCTCGTTTAGTCAACCAATTTTGTAGCAAAAGTTTCAATTTCAGAACCGGACTAAAACCCATGAGAAATAAGGCGGTAGAGTGTCGTGTTTTTCTTGGCTAAACTAGCGAAAAATAGGGTTTTGAAATTTTGGAGTTATCCACTTTTGCCCCCAAATGCCTCATGCAACTCAAGTATATTTTAGAGCTTCTATTTTTTACTTAAAAAAATAATGTAATCTGTGGAATTCCAAAGCAATATGTATTGGAGGTATGAGCATACATAACCCCAACACATAGTGAGCAAAAATAAAATAAAAAAATAAAAAGTAAGAATGCTAACTTGATTAAACCACTATACAATTAAAATAAATTATAGAAACGTATCGACGCTGTCTAAACAACACCGCTTATCTACAACTTTTGGTGAAAATGAGTTAGTAACGGTAAGGGACGTATTAAGGTCAGCAACATGGCAGTGTGATTTTTTGATACTTCTCTTCAATCTTTTTAGTAATAGTTCCAAAAGTGTATAGATAAAAATAGAGTATAAATTGCCAAGTCTACAGTCGGCGGTTTTTTTTTCTCTCTTCTGTAAAATCGCCCAAAGCGTACTTATTATTGTTTTGACAGCGAGATCTTAACAAAACGACAAAAATGTGCTAGAATTCAATTGGAGAAATACAAAAATATAGCCTCATGCCTTTATAATACTAAAAAATAACTAACCATAATAATCATCCAATAATGCACAATACACGAACTAAAATTTACATAAATTCGGTATTTTAATTTGGCGTATGGCCAAATGGTGTCTGAATAGGGAAACGTTGACTGAGTTTTTCCATTATTTTAGAGCCTAAAGGTTTTGTTTTTTGGATTTTTCCAATAATTGGATCTCCTACAACTACGCCTCCAAAAATCCATATCCATTGAAACCAGTTTTCTTGCCGAGTCAGCTGAAACGGACCAGGTTGCTGAGGCATATAGGGCACTACTTATAAGAACCGAATTGTAGAGTCTCTTTCTTGTTGTCATCATGACGTCATTACTCCACAAAATAGAATTTAGCGTCCTAATTACTTTTCCGCCTCTTATTATCTTTTCGTCAATATCTTTTCTGCTGCTGCTCCCCGGCTAAAGCCACCTGCCTAAATATTTAAATTGTTCAGTTGGGGTCTAATCCCATTCCCCAACATTTAGTGAGGAATTTCCACTGTTATTTAATGCTTTTTGTTTTACTGATTTCCAGGCCTCTTGCCTCATAGGCTTCCAGCAGTTTCCTCATCATAAAGGACGCATTGCTTTAAATATATTTCGAGGTAAAATTCAATCACAAAAAATTTATAAAATCAAACAGTTGCTAGGAATCACAAAAAGCTTATTGATTTTATAATTTCTTATAATTTTTTAATCATTGCTTTCATTTTTAAATATTTTTATTTTGAAGAGAAAAGATTTGCTCCCAGCCGGGATTCGAACCCGGATCTCCGCCTCACCGTGGCAACGCTCTAACTATTTGAGCCACCGGGGTCGAACCTTACTTTGGACAAATCTGTTCTCCTCTATTTTTAAATAGATTTTCATCATGATATTTATTATTCTTTACTATTTATCAAGCAATAATTGTAAAAACCATCCTTAAAAGGATAACATCTTCAAAAACAAAATAGGTTTATAGTTAAAAACTAAATCTAGATAAGCTCAGTACTTTTATAGTCATGGATGAGTTTATTAATAATATAGAAAGGAAAATTATTTTTTAAAAGGATATTTTGGATGCGGTGGGTGTTGGTTTTATGGAAGCAGGGGGGTATGAGGAGCGCTTGAGGAGGTATGGGGTTCTATGAGTGGTCAGTTGTTATCTATTATGAGGAGGGCTTTATCTAAAGGTATGTTGGCAAATAGGCTTTTTCCTACATAAAAAGTGATAAGTATATTAAAGTTATTTAATTATATATTGGTTTAAAAAATTTGAAAAGTAGGAAACCCGTTCGTTTCATCATAATACCGACAAAACAAACAATAAAAAAATAAATCAAGTACCATGCTTCACATTTCAATTCATTGAGAACTTTGTTACTTGATTTGTTTAATTTAGCGAAAATATGTAGATTTCGAGAGTAAGAAACTTGTGAGCAAGCATTCAAACTTTTCCCCCCTTTTTTAACACCTTTGTGGTGGAATTTCGAAAAAACCTTTCGTACCGGATGCCTACTTCATACAAAGAACACACCCTCCAAGTTTCAGGTCTCTACGATCAGCGGTTCAGGCTGTGCGTTGATCCCTCAGTCAGTCATTCATTCAGGACAAAGCATAAATTGTGGCCTGATTCTTTGCCCTTGGTCACAAATGGCCACAGTGGACGGAATAATCAACCTAAGTCAGATGAATTAGCTGTCGTTGTTGGATAGCAATTTTCTAACCGGCATAATGTAATTGAGAGCCATGATAACACATTGCATGGAATAAGTGAAATCCAGCTCTATTCTACCAATAAAGGGGTGAGAAAGGGGGACAAAGTTTGTATGGGACAACTTTATTCGTTGGTCCAATCTACTTCAAATTTTCCATCAATTCTGTTATAATTACTATCATGTTTTGTTTGTTACTTGCATTTAAAGTCACTATATGCAGGTAAAGCTTATCGGACGATGCTCCAGTAAATGTCCTAAATTTTGTCTATCCAGGAAAATTAGGAATGAGAACCTGAAACCGCACAGGCTAGGGTACGCCATTGTACGAGAAAGGCAAGGACTTTTACTCCCTTTGAAAAACCCGCAATCTTGGGCATAGTAGGTTGTTATGCTCGCCACTACGCCACTACAGGTTAATGGTATTAAAAGTTTTAATATGAATAGTGCTCCGAACTGATAATAACAATTCGATACGAAACTGAATTGAGTTTAAACGATCCGATCTGTTTTGAATGACGTATGTCTTAAATTGAGAAACTTTCAGTTAAAATAAGATAACTACTTTTGCTACAAGTATAAGGAATTCTTTAACTAGCTTGTTGTGGATACGATGATGTTCAGAGATTTAAAAGAGGATAGATACATATCGCGCTAGAAAAAAGTGGAAGAAGTGGACATGGAAATGGTATAACAATGTTGGACATGGGATTCTCAGTGTGTAGAGCTCCAAATGCCTAAGCAGAAGGTCCCAGCTTCGAGTCCGGCTGTGATAGATAAATCATTTAATCTGTTAACAGCATTAGATCTACCCTCTGGGATCTCCAGACCCTAGAGCTCATATACCCATTTAAACATGGTTTTAATAATTAAAATATGTTTCTAACTATAAAGTAATAGATAATTTGATGGCCCCTTTGTCTGTTCTTGAAGGACTTTACCTCAAACTGTGAGACGAAGAGGTGATTTTAAGGCTCTATACCTTAAACGAAATTAAAGGCTCCTATGGATGTTTCCTCCCTAGCCTCAGGTTAATGGAAAGTCCTGAGGCAAAAAGTTAAATGAGGCAGAGGTGGTTAAATGGTAACCTGAGGGTTGTTCGTAATTCCACCACCTTACTTCCCCTTTCAAGGCTAATAGCCCAATTGAAGAGGTTTAAAAATCTTATATAATAAATTTTAATTAAGGGATACTATTAATAAATAATAGTTAAAAAATTTAAGTGGAAGAATGACCTGCCTGGAGATTTAAATGAAGCCCCTCCTCTAAGGGATTCTTGTGAAAGTGTGTATGGATGAACCTCCCATTGAAGGCACTCCTAGCGCGGTTCATCTTTTGGTAGTAGATTCCTGCCCCAGAGACGTTTCAGTCTTCTTGTCGTATTCTGTGGCAATGTGTCTGTCAGTAATTATCGTAAAAATACGTTCAGGTGTCCAACAAATAAGTCATGAAATTTTTGTAGTTTTTCTTGTTTTGGTCGGTCACGAGATGTATGTTGAGATCTTTATGTAATGATTTATTAAAAATGAAAAAGGGAGAATGTATAATAATGAAGAAATTTTGATTGATTTGTCTGTAAGTGAGATTTTTGGGTATGTTAAGATAGCTATGCAGAAATGTGATTTAGCTGTGATCACGCTCATCCGCAAGGTTTTCCCCGGAATTCAGGGTAGCCAGATTATAAAGGATGAGTGAGCCCCATGAGGATTTGTAGATCTCACAGCGTCCATGCATAGCAATTAAGGAATTACGAAATTTATATTCCACAGCCGGATACGAACTAGGAACCTAAGCAAAGCTAAGGATTAAGAATAGCAAGTCTACTCCACATTGCACGAAAATAACCAAACAGCTGATGGTACACCGATTTAGGTATCAATATTATGTGCAAAATAAAAACCTGTACCACTACAACCCATAAAGGGTCTGGGGTCTGGGGGGTAGAGACTCTACTGGTTCATGGACAACGGTTCTGCAAGGAGGTGACTTGTCCTAGGTCACGCTCAACCGCCAGATTTTTTCCCCCTTATTTTGGGTACCCTATTTTTATAATATTTTATAGAGGCTGGGTGGGTTCCAGTAGGGTCCTAGATCCTATTCGATCCAACTCCCGCTGCAAACAGACTAAAAAAAAATCATGGCCTGCAGCGGGATTTCAACCAGAGATTTCCGGCATGACAACTCAGTACTCTACCATTGAGGCACTCCGCTCCCGTTATTGTGTACAAAGAAGAAAATAAATCCTATAAATCTTACATCAACAGCCGAAACAGACTCATCAATGGTAGACAGTCACCTTACTCGAAGTAGTTCAATAAAATACATTAGGGAGGGGGGCCGTAATGATAAGTCAGGGGGGCGCGAGACCAGTTGAAAATTAAGAAAATGTATACTTAGTTTTGATTATTTTCTCTTACCGGTACTTGTTTATCTTAAGATGAAACTTATAATGTTATATTTTTGATAGTAAAACATGTTGTTTATCTCATAGACGTTGGTTTTCATAGGGCGACTGATTGTTTTAGCAGTGACCCATTCCTGCTACTGGATTCAGTGAAGCGAACCATCCACTATAAAAAATGGGTAACGAAACCACTGGCAGAACCTCATGGGTGGTTTGGAATCCTGCATATCCCATAGGTAAGTAAGTATCTTCTTCTTCTTTTACTTCATTCAAGTTCCTTTCTGCTCCGAGTTGTTCTACACCAGGATCTGCATTTTTCTCTGTCCCTCTTCATTTTTGTCGTCCCCTAGAGTCTTCCCAATAACCAATCGATACACATGCTGTTCTTCTCTTACATATTATTTTTTATACTCATGAATATGATGAAGAGCAGAGGGCTCAGACTGTCTCCTTTGCCCGTCGCCAGGGCCGGCTTTACCTTGTGTGCAGGGTGTGCGATGCACACGGGCACCGGGTCTCAAGGGGCACCGCGAGGCGTAAAAATTTATTTATTAGAATTTATTTATTTGTATAGAATTTATTTATTATTTAATTTTTATTTGCACCTGCGCAATTGCGCATTCATCCAATTTGATCCTAGTGTTTTTCACTTTGCTTTTCTACATGATCTTCTGTATGATGATGGAGTAAAAATATCAATAGGTGAGTAGGTCTCTTGGGCAATGTCTTTTTAACCTTTTCCTATCAACTCCAGGTAGCAGGGAGTAGGAAAGCGGAAGGAATAGGAAAATGAATAAAAAAAAAAAAATGCGAATGAAAAAAAAGCGAAAATGAAATTTCCCAATCTTATAACAAGTTAAGTTCTTTGGAATTATTCGAAAGGCTATTAGTGTAAGATATTATTTATCATTATTTCTATAAATAATCTTAAAATTCTCTAATAAAAGTTGTTATTACTGAGTCTTTTGTCGGAATTGCAATAACTCAAAGTATTCATTGACTTCATGTTCATCCATTACCGGAAATTTAGCTACAAAAAAAGAGAAAACAAAATCACAAAGAATATTTTGTTCAATATTTTTATTTTGAAGATAATAGTTTTTTTTTCAATTGACTACGTCAGTTCCACCTCTGAAATTTATTAACGGGAAGGAAATTCGTGAACTTCGTCAAATTTTAAAAAGGCGAAATGAAAAGTAACGGATTCTTTGAACTCCACCGCCATGTCAAAGGTAAAATGAAACTGAAAGACCAGGTTTCTTTTCATCTCATGCGTGGAATCCAGCGAGGCACGATAATATCTTCTTTGTCCCGTCCGGCATAAACATTAAAATCGTTAAAAACAAAAAAGAACACAAAAACATTTGTACAGTTTTGTCTATCGATAATATTTTCCTTACATGTAACAGTATTTTAGGTGTGAAACATAACGAAAAGGTCTGCTTAAAGAACGGTAAAATTTACCTTATGTAAATGAAATAGAAAACAAATAATTATTTTCAAGAAGCTACCTAAAAATACATCCCACCAAAATTCTTGTGGTTCTTGTGGTTCTCAGCTTGTTTATCTGAAAAATAAGAATAGCGTAACCACACCACTCTATTAACGATTTATCACCTTAAGTTTGCCGTTAGTGTCGGAATTGGAGAATTAAAATCAATTCTAACAAGTCTCATCAAATTACAACTTATCGCTCTTGAACAGATTCGCTGCCTAGGACTCAACTTAGACAAACGTCTTACTTGGAACCCTCACACAAGAATGAAAAGACAATAAACAGCTAGACGCTTCCGACTACTTCAACACATACTAGACAAACACTCAAAGCTTCAGATCAATTACAAAAGACTTCTTTATGTGACTGTTATAAGACCTATATGGACTTATGGAATTGAACTATGGGGCTCCACCAAACCATCGAATTCCTCTCGTATTCAATCCTTGCAATCCAAAATCCTTCTCAAAATCCTAAACACTCCTTATTTTCCCACAAATAAAACCATCCATAATGACCTTAACGTTCCATATGTTACAGATTTAGCCCATTCCAGATACCTATCATTACACAATAAACTCCAGGCCCATCCAAACCCATTAGTTTCCATCCTTGCATCCAATTCCATCCCAGACAATCCCGCCTAGGCGTCTGAAGAGAAGATGGCTTCGATACCTTCTATTATAGAAATGTTATTAGAGTGCTGTCAGTGGGTACTGCCTCTACATGTCCCGTCATGTATTTATTTATTCATATAGCCCTTGTACTAGATGTATATATTACAGTTGTACAATTCAATAAAATAAAATAAAATAAAAGTTTGTCGTTTTATCAGAAGATTTTAAACAAGTTAGCAATATATTTATTTTTTAAATATATTTTTTTTAAAATAGCATTTTAGAGGATGATGTACAAAATATTAGGAATTTATCAACAATCGAAGTTATTAATCAATACAAATATTTGTTTCATTAGGTTTTAGAATTATTCTTTCAAGCATGAATATTATGAATCTGCATCTCTTTCTTTTTAAATTCATTAACTAATTTTTAACTTTTATTTCAAAGGCTAAAATAAATTAAATTCAACTAATGTACATAGCGACTAAAAGCTTAAGTTTAAAAATACGATTTAGAGCATTTTTTTGTAAATAAATATAATATTTAAGTGAGGATTAGATACAAATTTTAAATTTCAGAATATAAATATGAGAAAATATATCTGGTTTGACTCCCTTGTAGCTTTTAAACTATTGTTTACTAAAAGTGATTGTAAATTAAGTAAAAGTTGAAATCTGCCAAGTACTGTTAAATACGTAGTTAAAGGCTATTAAAAATATTGCAAAGAATATACAAAGCCAATAGAAAAGATTCAAAAAAAGGACTTCGATAGGCGATTTTTAGCATTACAAAATGTAATGGGGAATGACAAATTAGTTTATTGCAATATACTTGTAACTAACTTTGTTTTATGCTTTCTTTGAAATACAACTTTTGCTTTATTCATTCTGACCCAAATTTATTGCATTGTTTTTTTTGCAATATTGGTAAAACGATGTCACAGAGCTGTTCCTTAATGACACTTTTCGCAGCAGGATGTTTTGGAACAAATACATGAACAGTTCACCTGTGTCTCTTGTAGAGCGCATGTTAAAAACGAAAAAAAAAACAGAGATTGCAGAGAAAATGTGCTCAAACAAGATATTTAAAAAAAAATCAAACCAAACATTTCAGCTTCAATATTTATTTTTTCGACTTAGCTTTTTCTGACTGGAAATGTTCATTACATGCATCACCTTTTGAACCAATGCTTAATTATTTAGTTGTGTTATAATATGTCATAGCTTTTTATGTGAGCGGGTGTGTCGGTGTGTGTATGTGTATACTATTCATGTATGTATATATATATACACGAATACTTGCTAGATATACAGATAGATAGAAATAGTAAATATTTTCAAAAAGATAGGATTAATAACAGCTCATTAAAATTTGTCATGACAGAAGTCCACTAGTTTCACTTGGAATTTTAGATAATAAATAATAAAAACTGACATTTCATATGAAGCTATTCATATTAATTGAGGAATTATTTTTGGTTAAAAGCATTATTATAATCCTTCAAATTGTGAGCTCCTGTAGGGGGTGTGAGAACTTTTTGGTTGGAAAAGAAGGAATTTGAATAAAAATAGGGAAGAAGCATCCCTTGAATATTAGGAGTGAGGCAATCCCAGGGGGTATTAGAGCGGGCGAGAAAGGAACCGTCCGACATGTTAGTTCTATGGGAAGGAGTATTGGTCTGAGCTGCGGGATATTGTTTCCTCTGTGTGGATTCTGTATTCACAATATTAGCCATACTTGATTATTAAAAATTTTTTTTTCACAATGTTTTAATATTTAGGTTTATCAGCTTAGGCCAATTTATTACCACACCACCTCTGAATAAGTGACGACAATGATAGTGTATTTTTTAAAAATTTTGATGAAGGGAACATTTAAACTTATGATTTTTGTGTCTTTTATTTTTACTAATTGTTTTTTATTTATTATCATTTGCACTTTATCAGATGTTTGGATGTGTATTTTCAATTTTTTTTTTATCATAAACATTTGTTTTTATTTTCATATTTCTCAGCTGATGTCCTTCATAGTGATCCAATAATTGCATTTAGCCCTTGGTGGTGGTTGGATGCTATCCATGGTGGTTAGGGGTTACTCTCTAAGGTCGGGGTGTGCTGTGTTGTATTCCTTTTGTGTATAGTTAATTTATTTATTCTCCTTCTGTGCTGAATTGGTGAAATATGGCAGGTATTTTTTAAATAATTAATGCTTGTTGTATTTAATTTTTCCTCTTATCCCCTAAATCTTTTTTATTTTTATCTTTTTTTGAGCTTTTGGTTTTCTATACTATTAAAGCTTTTCGCCTATAATATAGTATATATATTAGGTGTAACCACTGATTCTGATAACCAGTTCTTTGTAGATCCTATACTTCTAGACCACTACTTGGTCTATAATTGATTGAAATGGTTAGTAAAATTCCAGATTTCTTATTCTCTGTCATAATTAAAAGAAATAATTTATTACATAGTTTGTCAACATTTCGACTTAAAAACTACCTCCCGACACTTTATCCACTCAAATATAACACATATCATATTTCATTAGTAAACGTACTGAAAAGAAAGAGAAAAGTGGAAATGAAATATGTAAACAAATAAAATTGAGTAGTTAATGTTGAAGTAGCTGTTTAGCGTTCAGTGGGAGAGCGTTGAGTTATGCTAAAGATCCCGGGTTCAATTCCGACAATAGCAAATAAATAATTTAACCCGAAAAGCGCCATTGGTTGTGGTTTTTATTAAATACACATTATTGAAATGGTATTACAATCTGCCACTTATAGGAAATAAGTAATAGCGCTAAGTAGCTATACAAACATACAATAAAAATAGAAAATACCACAATCATGCGGGAGAAAAAAAAATAATAATAATATAATAAAATAAAAATATATACATGCGGATAATTAAAGCAAAAGAATGATAATAAAAAGAAAGTCTAAAAGTAAAATTGCTCTTAATAATTCCTCACAATCATAACATAATTACAATATTTAAAATTTGCCTGGGGTCCCCAAACTAAGGTTCTTCCTCAGGAATGAGTGCAAAAACAGGAGTCCGGGAGGCCCCCGCTCCCTTTCCCAGCCGCGTCACTGGCATTAAACGCCAATGGAAGCTGGTTAAGGGTGCATGGCATCAGACACACAGGCAATGAGTGGAGAATCTGGCAAGTGCCAGTACTCCAAATAACATTTTTGCAACAGGTCTCGGGGCCATTGAGGGCTTAGACGGCGGGGTGGGTTATATGGATGTGTGGAACTGGATAGTGACTGAGCCAGGGGATTGGGATGACAGCCAAGGTTTTTGATGAAAGCTTGAAAATAATTGGTTGTAGTTGTAAAGGTAAATAGAGTTAATGACGTAAATGACCAAATGTCCATCAATTAAAAACATCTCTGCAAGTACCCATTAAATTAAGGGGCCTCTTTATAGAGGCTGGGTGAGCCCCTATAGGGTATAAAGATCCAACAGAATCGATGTTTATCTGTCGAACCATAATCCACCGAGACCAGATTTTCGAACAATAACTAACCCGAATTATAATCAACTCGAAAAATAAACCGGAGGTTATCTCTCTTTTTTTTCAAATTGATTTAATAAAATTTACAACTGTATTAACAGAATACATCAAGTAAATATAATGACTGTATACATTGACATGAAAAGACAAGTAGAGAAACTACACAGTGGAAGTACTCAAATAGAAAGTTCAACTTAGAAGACCACGAGGCCATCTTCTTTCCAGACGCCTCGGAGGTCATAAAGAATTTTACGAAATATTTGGATTGTAAGGATTGAATACGAGAGGAATAATGGTTTAGTGGAGCCCCAAAGGTCTATTCTGTAAGTGAAGATGGGTCTAATGATTGTCATGTATTTTTTATTTTGTTTTAGATATACTTTATTGAATTATTACAATCTGCCACTTGTGGGGAATAAGTAATAGTACTGTGTAAGTATACAATCATTTCAATAAACAAAACAAAATTGATGCGCAATTTAATAAAAATAAAATAATCTTACATTCATCCCATAATTACACTCCGATTGTCATTTATATGAGACGTTTGTAATTAATTAGGAGCTTCGAGCGTTTGCCTAGTAAATGTTGAAGTAGACTGAACGGCTTGCTGTTTCTTGTCGTTTCAGTCTATTTTGGGGATTCCAAGCTAATATTTTGTCAAGGTGTAGTCCTAAGTACCGGACCTGTCCTACAGGAATCAGTGGATGTTATTAAATGATACAGGAGGACAGGAGGTCATTGGTTTACGACGGAGGGTAAAAATGATTTGACGGGATTTGTAGGAATTTATTTTAATTAAGGATACTTCCTTGAGGAACACCAGCGGATTGAGAAAATAGGGATGAATATACAAAATTTTGATTTACTTTGAATGACCTGCTACACACGGTCAGTTCGTTGTATCAGTTCGATGTGTTCATTTCTAACTGTCACTACTAACTGAAAGCAACATTCGCATCCACACGCTCACTTTGGTGTCTCAGTTCAATGTGCTACCCCTTGGAAGCTCTAGTCCCTCTTATTGTGTTTTGTGTTATGTATTTAACATATTAAACACAATTTTGTGTTTACATCATGTTTTCGGACGATGAATTGTTATTTCTGTATAGTGCAGTGGGTTGTGTTGTTTTCACAAACATTCCTCCCCTCTGAACAGAAAACCACAGACGAGGAATACTGACGAGGTCTGTAGAAGCGATTGAAAGGGTAATTTTTTAACGTGCCACACCGAACTGACGCGACGGTACACACGCTCACTTTGGACTGACGTCAGTTCGGTGTGTCATACTGAAATGATGAATTTTCATCAGTCCATCAGTTCACTTTTTCGATGTGAGCTCCCATCAATTTAGCTTACACAAGGTCAGTATAGTGAGATATGATTGAATAATGAGAAAGTATATAGGAGGTAGGAATTGGCGGAGTTCATAAAGCGATCCCGGGAGGTTATCTTTTTTAAAAAATACGTAAAATATCTTTAAAAATATTCTTGTGAAAAATTATCCCTAACATTATTACATGTACTGTAAATACTTCCAGAGAATTGAGTGGGGGTAAAATTTGTCTTTATTAGTTTTTATTGACGCTACTTTATGTTGACTTTATGATACTATGAGTCCCATATACTATGACGATTATAATTACTTTATCACATAACATATAATGTCTCATCCTCTCTCCCAGAGAAAAATGGTACTAGAGGATCTAACACACATGAGCCTTAGCTGGTGAAGTAGCCAAGGCTGTGTATGCTCTGCCTTAGGGAGGATTACTTTCCAATCTTCTCTTCTTTAAGAAGGCAAATCCTGTTGTTAGGGCCGGGATCCTTACTCTTCTACGTGAGCAAGGGATGACTTAATGTGGATGGTACTTGAGAAAGGAGATACTGCTCGGTTGTAATGATCTAATTAGAATGGCATTACGTTCACCCTTATATAATTTTATTTCGAAAGGGATGGAAATAATTTGAATATGTTACGTGGAATATTCGGTTCGAAAAAGGATAAGACAACTGCAGAGATACGCAATGCCAAATTATGCATGCAGATTATTGATATAATTGAAGTGATCTTAAATGATGATGATGAATAGTAATCATCCGACGAATATCCCAAGGCGGAAGAGGGAGGATAACGTTAGGAGTGATCTAACGGGTTTAGGTTTTTGTAATAGTTCGTTGAAGAAGGCTTGATAGCAGATAGTGAAAGTATCTGAAAGAGCCTTAGGATTCACTAATCCTTATTATTGTTAATATGTTATTTTCCCTTATCAAAATTACTAACGTTTTTTGTCATTACTAAATATGTGTGTGTGACTAACGGTTCTGACAGAAGACGTTTAGGTATAGTTATGGATTTTCCAATAGTAACGATTGCTATACCAATAACCACATTTTTAATTTTGTTACTCATCTGGTTTAATTCTGAAAATACTTAATTTAATTTGATCTAGTATTACAGAGATCAAAGTTTGGTTTTAGTGTAATGCATATTTGTACATTTGACCATGGAAGAAGGTTAACTTCCAGGACTTTATTGTAAAATTGATTTTAGATCCATTTTGACCTCAAGGTATCTATACTTATTGTTACTGGTTATTTTTGACAAATTTTTATGGTTGTAATTTAGTGTACTTTTATAAATTTTTGCAGTGATGTTTTTACTTATGAATTTTAAAGGATGTTACGAAGAACAGGAATTGAAAATGACAAATGAATTTGTCGAAACGTATTTTTTAATCCTTCGTTAATGTTTTAACAAGATTTATCTGACTGGAATAAAGGTTTTTTGTTCATTAGTGAATTATATGATTTCAAAAGATAGTCCAGTATATAAGAAAAAGCTTATAAAGAAACTGAAAATACATGAAACGTTCAAATACCTCTATTGAAAATGAGTTGTTTTGAGTTATAACATGGTTCTTTTGAATGAACTATATATTCATTCACATTCGGAATATATGTTTTTGTTGTAAATATTTATTACGTTTTGGGTTATTCGTATTTGTTTTTTGATACTTTTATTGCATTTTTTTAACAGACATTTTATTATACTTGAGCTGGTTCTTCACTTATTATAATCAAATAAATAACGTGTTCTATCAAACAAAATAAATTGCTTTTTAGGCCACCAAAGTGGTAAAAATAAATGACAACGATTAGTATCATTGGAGTTCCCTTTGATAAGGGTCAAATCAAAAACAAGTTCTTACAACTAAAAATGAAGAAAAAAGCTCTGCCGCCGCCTGTTTGTCCAGCGTCCGTCGAATGGCCAAGGGCGCGTTGCCGACCGCTCGACATCGGATAAGGGATGTTTTTCCATCCAATAGGGAATAATATAAGGCCATAGGAACCGTCCAATAAAGAACCGTTCCGTCGAGTTGGGCAATATCCTAATGCCGAGTCTTGGGGGGATATATTCTTTTAGCGCCTCTTAAAGTTCCCTGTATCGTTGGGAAGTGTGGGGAAAACGGTCCCTTCTTTATGCGACAATTAATGACCTCGCAGTTTTATGGAATTGTTTATATCGTACGGTTACGATAGGCATTGTCATTTCCAAGTTATATCCTCTCGAACTGGGGCAATTATTAAAATATCTCGTATAATAATTTATGCTTCGGTATATTTAATATATATGTTATTTATTTTTAATAAATAAATCAATCTAACTTAAAAATTTGTAGAAAAAAAGTAACTGTGTAACGTCATAATAAGACACAAATAATAAAAATAGTAAAAATACAAGAGAAATGATTTTATTACGAAATATTAAAAATAACTGGTCCTTTTGCAAGATCTTATGAGTTGAAAAAAAAAAAAAAACCTGTACCGCTATAACCCGTGAAGGGTCTGGAGTTTAGAACATGGTAGAGACTATACTGTTTCTTAGACAACGGTTGACAAGGGTCCTAGGTCCGATATGTCCATCTCCGGCTACTATCAGATTAAATAAAAGTCTTGTCAGAAGCGGGATTCGAACCCAGGACTTTCGGCATAGAAACTCAGCACTACCACTGATCCACTTCGCTTCATTGAGTTCGAAATGGCTACTAGTAAAAATAATATAAGCCTTGAGTGAGTTATATATTAAATTAATAATTAATTTACTGCTTTTAACTCAAAAATATCATGAAAGAGCTAAACAAAGTGACTTCAATAAATTCATAATGGGGACTATGACGCTCCTTCAAAAGAATAAATTGGCATTGGCATTTTTGAGCTAAGCCTTCGGTACTAATTGCATTGCTTGGAGCGTTTTAATTCAGGAACGACATATTTGATATTCCATTTCCGTCAAGGTTTTATTTATTAAGTCACATTTTGAGTTCTATCATGTTTAAACTTGAAGTTTTATAGGAGCAGTGACTAAAGTTAAAATCAAAAAAGTACATTAAAATCAAAATAAATAAAAAAATCTGATAGTTAATAACAGAATTTCAATAGGAATGCTTTGCTTCACCAATACCCACATTTTTGTCAACTTTCAAATACCTATATTGTAAAATTGTGTTTTTGAATTATGGCATTTTACTTTTGAAGGAGCGATATATTTTGGCCCCAATCTCCATCACCAAGATTTTGCAGAGAGGGATCATTTGTGGTCTAGTGGTTAATACAAAAACCAACTATGCCTATGATCGCGGGTTCGCAGCCCGGTAGGTGGCCCTAGGGTTTTTTTAAAAGGTTTAGCCGCCCTTCGAAAGGGACCTGAAATGGAGCTCCCGACCATGTATGGTGCCATGTATTCATTAAATATCTTTATCCTAATTTTACCAGAAAGAAATAATTGAGGACTTCAACGATAACATCGTCCGATCAGGCATAGCAGCATAAAGTGACTGTACGAGCGTGATTAGACTGAATAGAAAAAAAGGATTAACAATTATAATGATATATTAGTAGATTAGAGTCGAGGAATTAAATAATTTGGCCAGATACTGAAACATGTGGAGTTTATTAAATTTAAATATAATTACAGGTTATGCATTTTTTACAATTAAAGAAAAATAAAGGAATTATCACTTATAAGTATGTACATAGGGAATGGTTATTTTTACAGAAGAATTATTTCAACAATGTGATGAAAAGAAAATTATCAAGTCTTAATTATTATTTTGCAATGATGATTCATATGAACGAGGCATTAACACTGGGTGACAGGGCCACATGGCGATAAAATTTATAATATTTGTTTCGTACGGTGAATTAAATATATTGTCTTTGAGGTTGATGGCCGGCGAACAGCTCCCTCTTACTAATTGAATGAAAAGGTAAACTTATAATTGAAGCGAAGGATTCGTTTCCTGAGCTCTGATTGCCTCTGATTAGCAGGGGATCTGGTGGTATCAACAAGGGTATACTTCTTGTGTCTTCTGGTGATAGGCTATCTAATCATCAATATCCTC
Organism: Troilus luridus; assembly: GCA_964056705.1. Taxonomy (NCBI): domain Eukaryota; kingdom Metazoa; phylum Arthropoda; class Insecta; order Hemiptera; family Pentatomidae; genus Troilus; species Troilus luridus. The sequence goes on from OZ057416.1 coordinate 30,641,574, forward strand.
CATGCGGTGAACGGCGAGGTAAGCTTTAGCCGAGGAGAGCAGAGATATGTGGGTAGCTTCCAGACTGAATCAGTAGTCAAGTTAAGTGTGAGATGACGGAGTGGTGGAAACAGTCCTTTTTATCTGTCGCCAAGGTAACAATTGTGAACAAGACCCGCGGAGGTTTAAATATTAATTTATTAGACGATTCGTGACTGAACAGTGACGTTAAATTAATAAATATAATCTAATCCAGATTTATAATTAAAGTCAATATAATTCATTTAATATGTTCGTCAATTTATGTTAATAATATCAGCATTTTATGTATAGGAAAATTTAAATTAATTAAATCTGTAAAATTAATCTCAATATTTATTCAATTTATTAATATTATTAGGTACTGAAATTATGGAAAAACCTTCTTGCAGATCTCAAGATTATAATTTTTATTTTATATAACTTTTTTTTTTACTATTATGTTTTGGTTTTTTATTTTTGATAACAAATTTAATCAACATTTTACTCTAAAATATAAATTAATAATTTATTCCACCAGAAAATTTTAAATATCTTGTACTATTAACTTATAAACGTATTGAATATTATTTCCAGGAACTGATCTGTAAATATAAAAATTATATATTTTGAAAGTAAATGGTTGACCTTGATGAAAATTGTGGAAGAAAATGGTCCGGGAAGAGGTCAATAAGTTTTTCTGAATATCAAGAATATTTATTCAGTAGCCAACGTTTCGACCCACTCTGTAGGTCTTCTTCAGGGCTAAATATACAAAATACAGACAATTTAAAATCACAAAATATTTAAAAATAGGTTAAGCATGGTAAAAACAAATGTTAAAATACAAAGGCAGGAAAAAAAAAACATACTATAGAATACAATAAGAAAAAACAGAAAGTGCTAAAATTAAAGAATAAGGTAATATAAATTCAAATGGGATAAATATTAAAGTAAACATACAATAGTATCAGTTATCTGAGTGGTGAACAATAAAGATGGGGCAGGGGAGAGCACATGAGAATTATATTGATATAGTAATAAATAAGAAAATGTTGATAAGAAATGATGATGACCAATGGGGAAGATGATGTATACATAATGTTCATGAAATAGTATAAAGGATAGATGTAGTACAATATATAATAATTGCTAAGACATGGTGAGAAAGGAGAAAATAATAGATATTAAATTAACATGTACAATTGTATAAAAAGTGCGATAAGTAAGTTTCAATTGATGGGTATTAGACAAAATTAAATGTAAAAAGACAAACAAATGTGGTTCAGAAAAGATACTTAAAATAAAAAAGTGAGTTAAGATGAACCCGGATGAAAGTCGTTAAAATGATAATAAAAGGTGGGAAATGAATAAACTTCTTACAGAAACAGTAAGCAAGGAAATAGTAAGAATAATAGTGTGATGTGTTTTATAATGTATATGACTATTAGGGAATTGAAATGAAATGAAATGGAGAAGAGACGGGGGGGATGGGTAAATTAGTGAAGAATATATAATCAATTACCTGTAGCGGGGGGAGAGCCCGATAGGTCCGTCCAAGCTGTAATCACTCTCTAACGTACAAAGAGGCGTGGGGGAGGTATAACTCCCACCCCTACGATTAAAAAAACCAACAGAAAAAAAAAACGATTGTTACAAAAGCTACGTAAGAAAATACAGGAAGAAAGAGAAAAAAACCGTTACCAAAATACGATAATATAATAAAATAGAAGAATAGATCATGTAAAAAATAAGTATTGAACAGGTGGGTATTAATAAGTGTAAAAATGTAAAATGTTTAAAAAGAGGGGGGGGGGTAGTTCTTTTTAGTGAGGTCTATTATGTGTCTGTAAACCATTGAGAGGTTATTCTTGTCGGTCTTGATGTTTAATGGATTGTTTTCGAGGTTTATGTAGATTGATTCTGCAACGAGTCTTTTGTTATAATTGGGAACAGTGGCGAGAACAGAGGATTCGTCGAAGTTAAAGGTGTAGTTAAGAGTCAAAGCATGTTCAGATAATTTGGACGCAGATATGTTTCGGGTAGATATAGAAGTCTTGTGTTGTGATATTCTTCTGTAAAAATGGTTTTTTGTTTCACCAATGTAGGAGGAGGAACAGTTAGGGGCAGAGCAAGGGATACGGTAGACTATGTTGGAGAGGTTTTTAGTAGGGATAGGGTCTTTTAAATTAGCGAACAGGTGGGATAATTTATGGTATGGCTTAAAACCAAGGGGAAGATTGGGAAAAGTAAGACATAGAATTTTTTTGATATTATCAGATAGACCGGGGATATAAGGAAAAGATCTGTACAGGTAAGAGTTGGGGGTCGGTACTGTTGGATTAGGGGAGGGGTAAAGAACATTAACATGGTTTTGTAGGGTGTATAAGAGTTTAGTGGTGATGTGGGATGGGAAGTTGTTGGAGAGTAAAATGTTTTTGATTCGTTGGATGTTGGTTGGTAGGTTTTGGGTGTCTGATAAGGAAAGACATCGGTGGATGAGGTTTTTGGCTACGTTGATCTTCTGGTGGTAAGGGTGCTGTGAGAAAAAGTTGAGAAGTCTGCCGGAATATGTGGGTTTGGTGTAACAATCAAAGGACAAGGAACCATCGTTATTTCTAATAATGAGGAGGTCGAGAAAGGGAAGGGTGATGTTGGATTCGGTTTCAATGATAAATTTGAGACGGGGGTGGTAAGAGTTAAAAGAGGCAAGTATTTCGGGGATTTTTTCGGGATTCAGAACTAAGAGGAGATCGTCAACGTATTTCTTAATGAGGATGATGCATGGGGGAAAAAAGGGGTGATGGAGTCGAGAAGGTCATTGAGAACTATGTTGGAATTGTCTGGAGCTAGGCAATTTACCATACCAAGACCTGTGATTTGATTATAATATTTACCTTGGAAACTGAGGTATCCAGATTTACAACATAGTGTAAGGGATTCTAAGTAGGAGGTGAGACTAAGAGGAGTATGGGGTTGGATGATGTTCCAGTTTTTCTCTACCATACTGAGGGCTATGTCGATAGGGATATTGGTGAATAAACTAGTGGCGTCAAGAGAGGCTAGGATGAAATGGTCAGGAATGCGAAATGAAAGTAATTGTTGCTTAAGATGAAAGGAATTAGTTACGTCGTAAGTGTTGTTGTGGCTGAGGGATTGAAGAGAAGGAAGAAGAAATTTGCTAAGTTTGCTGGATGGGGAGTTAATGTTGGAGATGATGGGACGGCGTGATTATCCTGGTTTCTGAATTTTGGGTAATCCATATAAACGAGGTGATATAGAATTATAGGAGATCAGATTAAATTATGTATGTTTGTTAATTTGTCGGGTTCTGTGAAGGTCCTGGAGGTGGTGATTAAATTTGGTCATGAGGGAAAGGGTGGATCACGGGGGATGGGTGTGTAAGTTGACGTGTCATTGAGAAGGGAGCAAATTTTTCCGTATAGTCATTAGTGTCCATTATTACAGTAACGTTGCACTTGTCTGCTTTGGTAACCGTAAGTTGTGGGTTAGATTTTAGGAATGAGCGGGTGGTGGCAATGTCTTTGAAAAATGAGGGGGAAAGAGAAGAGGGGTGTTTTGAGGAGCGTTGTAAGTGGATGGGAATTAAATTGACGATGCGGATGCGGGAGACTTCTTTCTCATCGTGGGTGACTGAAAAACTCTCATCTCTATATATGTGTTCTAGGTCAGTGATGAGGTTAGGGATGAATTTGGTGGAGTTAGAAGGGGTGGAGAAATTAGGACCTAAGCTAAGTATCTTGTTTACTTGAGGAGGGATAGTGGTAGAAGATATGTTGTGGACCCATTTTTCGTTACCTGAGGGATAAATTTTTTTGGCTGATGATGCGGTGTGGAGTTCTTTAAATTTGGATATCAGCGGTAGTTTTAAAAATTGTATATAATGACATTAATTAAGCATGGTGAATGTCCTAATTCTAATAAACAGTCCTGCCATGGAGGGTACTGTTACCTACGGAGGCAAAGGGCTGGGAGCGGACTGGGTATTATCGAGGAAACATAAGGGAAACTGGGTGAAGAAATAAAGCCCAAATCATTTATCTAACAAAAATAAAGTGGTATTATATTGAAATAAAAATTGTATTCAACTATTATGGTTAAGGCATTAATAAAATGATAATTACAGATTCATTTATTAGTAGGGCATTAATAAACTAACAATTACAATTTAAACCGAAATTTCCAGTCAACAGGAAAAATTAAACCTTTAATTTAACATAAGATTCACCGTCAATAACGGCACTAAACAATAACATATGAACTAGAATCACACACCAGATTCCACATCAATACTCAGAATCCCTAAAAACACTAATAAAATAATAATTTACAAATAAAACTCGATCTATCTTCTATAACAATAATCATATCCCTGATCTATAATAATAATTATATGCACTAAAACTAATTACAACTTACACATTCCCCATCAGTACTCATTACCTCAAAACCAATAATAAAATTAATAATTCCCAAACAAAACTCGATCTGTCATCTATAACAATAATCATATCCATCCTCTACAATAATATTCATATGCGCTAATAACAACTTACAACTTAAACATTCACCCTCAGTACACATTATCTCATAACCATTACTTAATTTCTATTTAAAACCAGTCCCCTCTTCTCTACATCTAATTCTGGGTGCACTAATACTTAAAGAAAAGATTTTTTTCTGTATTGTGCCCAAACGCGACGAATGAAAAATAATATAGTTAACTGGCTCTATCTTCAACTGACCACTCTCAGCCCACACCCCAAGTCTAGTCCGATTACCGTAGGAAATATCTTACCATCCTCTGACTTCTGTTCCGGACCCGATTCTTCCCACTAGTACACGCCTTCAACTCCTCTTCAGCCCCAACACTGGAAACACCCGCCCTGCCCGCCAGGCAGTAGCACTCTGCCAGTTTTTCAACTGCTCCACTGTCGAGAGGAAAATGGCCGGGTATTTGAAGGCTTATCTGAGCTAGCGTCAACATTCTTATCCCGTGGTCATTGAGGTGGTGCCATCTGGTAGTAATCATTATCCCAACCACTCGCGTAACGACTTTACCTTTTTTAATATTCCCTCAGATCTACACGAAGGCGACGGAAATGGTGTGTCATTTCCGTATTAGACTGCTGACTTGGCGTCGCCACAAGCAGACAAGAGCCTTCTAACAAAAATTCATATTTAATAAAATACATCTAAACTAAATGTTAAGGATCTACAATGCCTTTAACCAAAACCATAAAAAAAGAAAAATTATGTAATTAGTCACAAAAAGAAATAACACCAGGAAATCTTATTTGGCATAGGATACATATATATGTACATATTAAGGTACCAAATCCTTAAAACCTAAAATATTTTTTTTTAATCATCTTAATGAAAAGAAGGAACTAATCACTAATCATTCTCTATAATACGTAAAACTACAAATACACTTTTAACTTTAACTGATAAAATACTTCTTTTTGATCACAAAGATTAGAGTACAATTCTTAACCCAGATTAATTTTATTCGATGTGTTCTAATTAAAAATGGCTAATTAAATATAATATTCGCTGACATTTATACCCTTGAACTAAAAGCTGTAATTAATGCACATTAACTAAATTTTATTTAAATAAAATTTTCCTCAGCCCGTTACAGTACTTTAGAGAGAAAAAGAGGAAAAAAAATACAGGGACGAATCGATATTAATATTAAAATACCATTTATTTGACAACGAAATAAAATTAAGTTATGGAACAAATAATACTTTTTATTTACATTAAATAAATTTAATTCCTGTACTGCGGTTGAAGTAAATCAGCCATTATCTTTGCTGCTACATGCAAATAAATATTTTCCTCATTTAAATATAGGCGTATATTTTTCAACGTTTTACTGGGAAATTTACATAAAAATAATAAATTAAAAAATGTTTGCTTTAAATAAATACAAACTAGGAATAATTAATCAAAAAAAGAAGTAAATATCATATTCGCTGTAAAATTGGATAATAAAATATAGTAATTACCAATTCCTGTAAATAAAAAATATTTCTGATAATGTAATTGCAGAATTTATTGAATTTAATTAAGCCCATGCCTACCATTAAATTACGGTGACCTGAACGAAAGTTACTTCTTTCATTTTTGGGTTATATAAGTTTAAAAAAACATGTAGCACTACAACTATAAAGAGTCTCGGAGGAGGGACTTTACTGTTTCTAGGCCTATGCTAGAGCAGGTTACTATGAGTCTATGTGCCTAATTATAGCATGGTATGTTATTATTTAAATATGTAACAATATGTTTACTAAGTGTAATAAAGTAACAAGAATATATAAATGTAATTATGTAGGTAATGTAAATATGTATATTCTCTAGTGGTGATTATGTAAATACTGTAAATATTTATATTCTCCAGTAGTGTGGGCAATAATAACCATTTGTAGTTGTTTGCCCTTAAAATAAAACAACAACAACAACAACTAGTATTTTTTTATTTTTTGAATACACTATATTAGACCAGGGTCGATCATTTTTGAAACCAAAAAAAATATAATAGGATGAAACCCATTGGAAAAGGAAGAGACTATAACTAAAATGAAAAGAAAAATAATTTACGGGCGATCTGAGGTCGGGAAGTGGAAGGGGGAGGGGTTTTAAGGGTAAAAAACGGTTTATCTCGATTTCCGGCAAAATTGCAAGTCTTATGGAAAAAAGTAAAATCATAAAAGTTGTAGGTAATAAAAAGATATACAACTTATGTATTTACATTTTTTTTCCATAACAATATGGTGGTCTGCTGGTTATGTGACAAATTAAAAAAAACGAAGTTTTTGATTTTTCATTTCTATCTTTTACAAAAAAAAATTTTTTCACGAAATGTAGTGGAACATAAATACTTACCTTTTTATGTCTCAAGAGAATGGTACTATTGAATTTAAATACTTTACGTTATTCGTTATAATATTTTTAAATACATTAATCTTGTTTTTATAAGTACCTTATCTTGAATTCTAATCACTTAACCATTAGTTTTTGTCTCTTTGGGATTTCTTCATCGTTAGATTCGACAAACCTTCCTGATTCTAGTAGATCTTCGAAATTGTCAAGACCATCACCGTCTTCGTCTCCAATATTATTTTCAGTCTGCATTGGTTCTTCATCCACAAATTCATCTGAATCATTAACTTCCTCGAGAAGCGAGGGATGGTTGACTGGATGATAGATGTAAGGAAGAAAATAGTTGGGGGTGCAGTCAAATAAGACACTAAATAAGTGGTTACTTATTTTAATTACGTGCCGAAGTTTCGACCCACTTTGTGGGTCATCTTCAGGGCTAAGAAAGAAAAACAGACAAAATAACAGAACTATAAAAATACATTGCAGACTAAGTATATGATAAATGAGAAAAATATATATGTAGAGAGGTAGAAATTTAGAACAAAAGTGAGGGATATATATGAATAAAAAATTACAGAGAAAATGTACACAACGGTGGTGATGCCAAAAAGATTTTTTTACAAAGATAAAGGAAGGAAGTAAACAGAAAGTATTTAAAAAGAAAAAATATAAACATCAGATAATAGACTCCTGGGGAGTTTACATAAGTAAAATGAAAGAAGGTATAGCCAAAATGATATTAAAGAGTAAATAAAGGAAAAATAACAGTAGCAAGTCAAGATATAAATATAGAGTATAACAGTTTTGAAATGCATACATGTAGTATGGAGTGGTATAAAAGTATGACATAAATATACAAGGAACGTATAGAAGTATAAGTAACAATATGGTATGAGCATGGAAATAGAATGACATATGATGAAAAAGTGATGTTAAATGCTAATGAAATCTCAAATAATAATAACATATGATGGATGCCAAAAAGCTAATATGAGAAAAAGGTGTGTAAATTGGAGAAGGAAAAGGGTGAGGAGAAGATATGAGTAATAAAAATGGGCATACCTGACCAGCGGGAGGCTGACGCAAGAATGACACGAGGTCTAACAGACAAAAAAAATACGTTATGAAGGTGTTGCCAGCGATATCTGACGGCCAAAAATATGACTAAATTTTATTTTTATTTTTTAATTGTATATTAATACTAATTTTTATTGACTATTTTAAAGAAATATTGACTATTTTATTATATCTAAAAGGGTATCATGACTATTTTATAGAGGGCCACGAAAAATAATGACTAAATTAATGGGAAAAGGTAAGGTGATAAAACAGTAGGATTTGATGTCAAGAGGTCAAAATACGTATAATAGGAAAGAGACTATAGTAGTAACAGAATGACAATGGGAAGGAATAACAAGGTAAACTGATTCAAGGTTTATTTAGTCAATTTAAAATTTGTGAGTAGAAAGAGGATAAGTTGTTTGAATCGATCGTGAGGTTAACAGTGGAGGAATCTAAATTTATGTGGATAGTTTCAGAGAGTATGCGTTTATCATGGTTGGGAACAGAAGCTAGGATGGATGTATTATCAAAGTCAAAATTGTGTTTGAGGGATAAGGTGTGTTCGGAGAGTTTTGATGCGGTAAGGTTTTGGGGGGAAATGGAGTATTTGTGTTGGTAAATACGGTGAAGATGACGGTACTGAAGATGACACACAAAGTGGGTCGACACGTCGGCACGTAATTAAAATAAGTAACCACTTATTTAGTGTCTTATTTGACTGCACCCCCAACTATTTTCTTCCTTACATTAACTTCCTCGTAGGTTTTTTCTTCCACATTGGAACATTTTTCAGAGCTACAGCAATATGAGCATACATTTGTACATTTTAAACCAGGTTTTTGGCAGCCACATTTCAAATTACATCCACTTTCACAGCTGCAGCAAATAGTTTTGAGCAATATTTCCAGATTTAATTCCTTTTCTGTAAATTTAGCTATAATACCACGTTGATAATGCTTCCAGCCCCAATCTGTTGTTGTCAGTTCGTTACCCAGCCAAGTTTGAAGCTTATAATATGCCCTGAACAATGTTGATCGGCTGCACCTTCTGTGGGTGGGTGATTTTACAATATGAAAGATGATTTGATTTTCGCCAATTGATATTTTCGATATCCTAATTGATTCAGTGTTATATTATCATTTTTTTTAAATTTAATTTAATGATATTTACAACTATAATGCTATTATAACAAGTATATGTGCTAATATGTACAATATGACATGAAACACACTTGTTGAGAAACTACCCATCGGTAGCACTCCAATAAAGTTCTATAGTAGATGATCTCGAGGCCATCTTCTTTTCAGACGCCTCGGAGGGTTATCAGGAATAGTATGGAAAGCAAGTTGAAAGACTAGCGGGTTCAAGTTTGTATGGAGCTTGTTATGGAAGGATAGGTATCTAGTTTGTGCCAAATCAGTAACATATGGGATATTAAGATCATTATGGATGAGTTGGTTTGTGACATAATAAGGAGCATCGAGGATTTTACTACGGATTTTGGATAGTAAGGATTGGTTACGAGATGAATTGGATGGTTTAGTAGAGCCCCAAAGCTCAACTCCGTATGTCCAAATAGGTCTGATAACTGCCATGTAAATGAGTCTTTTGTAATTAATTGGGAGCTTAGAGCGTTTGTCCAGTAAATGTCCAGTAGGCGAAAAAGTCGAGCAGTTTCTTGTCTTTTCAGTCGGGTATGAGGATTCCAAGTGAGAAGACTATCTAGATGGAGTCCTAGGTAACATATCTGTTCGACAGGGTTCAGTGGAATATTATTAAAGGATACAGTACGGCAGGAATTCGTTGTTTACGACGAAGGGTGAAGGTAATTTGTTGGGATTTGTCAATCAAAATCCTGCTCTACATACGCCCACCACACGATGGCATTGCTGGATAGTGGAGTGTAATGTTCGAAAACAAAATTGGTGATCTGGGAATATTTGCTTGGATTCTATGATAGGATGAAGACGTTTCAGAATCAGTTTTTCAAGTATTTTGCCCATTATGGGCAAGAGAGATATAGGACGGTAAGAAGATGGGAGTTCTGGTGTTTTTTTAGGTTTTAGAATCATCTTAGCTATGGATAATTTCCAGGGAATCAGGAAATTATGTGGTGCGCAGTTCTATATATATATATATATATATATATATAAGGAGTAAGATCGCTTTCCGAGGAAGGCGTTTCAGAATGTGGGATGTGATTAGGTCGTGTCCAGGGGCTTTGTTGGCGGGTAATCTGTGAATAAAAAGAAGAGGTAGTCAAGAGGACTGACGACAGAAGTGAAAACTCAAGACTTTGGAATAACTGGTTTTATTTTTGAATTAATAAACTAATTTTAGTCTGAATTATTTAAATTTCAAATTTGTAAATTTAAATCATTAACATTAATCTGTTTTTTAGATACATATATTGACTTCGAACAATAACTAGATATTTACAAAAGGCTTCAGTGGTTTTTCTGTTTTAGACCGTGTATACCAATTTTCCACCAACGTTTCCCCAGACATGGTGCTTCCATCCACAAAGCTTTGTTGAGACTACATATAATAACTATATATATTTTCAAGTAGGTTATTTCTTAATCAAAACATATGATGGGAAGCAAATGGTCAATTCACAATATCAAGAATTTAATTGAAATAATAATTACTATATACTTATATTCTGTATACCTTGTATTTTTGTTTTAATTAGATTTTTTTTTTATTTTTAGCATTATTATCACCGTTAAGTTCAACAATACTTAGATCATTTGTACTTCCTATCATTTCATAAAACAAGATATTTAAAAATTACAAACAAAATCTTTTAGGGGAAACGAAAAGTCCAACTAGTAAGTGATAATTATTCTTATACCAACGGAATTCTAACCTTTAAACTAAAGTTGATTAAAACAAGTTGTATAACGCGAACCCACAACTTTATCCCCCAATAAAAGTCTTGTATTTATTTTATTTATTAACGATACTAAAGAAGTTTTCACTTCAATAATTACCAGTAAAATAAAATAAAATCGGACAACGAATAAATCGTTCTGCCATTTAGGGAAAATTCAACTTTCTGTTCTACTTTAGATCTTATACCAAACTAAGTAATTATTAAATAGGAGAGGAAAGATCAAGGAAGAGAAGAGATAGATAACGTGACCATTAATTTATGTAAACATTTATACTCTCCAGTAGTGAGGGCAATAATAACCATTTGTAGTTGTTTGCCCTTAAAAAAAATAAAACAACAACAACAACGTGACCATTAAAGATTTTATAAGAAAATAAGGATTGAAGACAGGAAGGAATGAAAGGGAGTTTTCTCTCGATTTCACCGACTAATGGCAAATTAGCCTTAACAAGAGTTTTATTAGTTGTTGTATAAACAACGGTTATTTTATTGCCCATTAAATTATTACTCTGTGTCCGGGTATGAAGATTTTCAAATTTGTACTTTCATGAATGTTATTATAGGCAACTAAATCTTATTTTTATCTTACTTATCGTATAGCAATGGATTTACGAAAATAAAGAAAATTTTCATAACTAATTGAAATTATAGGAGATGAAAGTTTCAAAATATAGCACCGAAATAGCAGTTTCTGATATGGATGCAACATATCCAGGCATTTAGATAACTCCCAAGTTTCAAAAACAGTCTTATTCATATTTTTCGCTCGTTTAGTCAACCAATTTTGTAGCAAAAGTTTCAAGTTCAGAACCGGACTAAAACCCATGAGAAATAAGGCGGTAGAGTGTCGTGTTTTTCTTGGCTAAACTAGCGAAAAATAGGGTTTTGAAATTTTGGAGTTATCCACTTTTGCCCCCAAATGCCTCATGCAACTCAAGTATATTTTAGAGCTTATATTTTTTATTTAAAAAAATAATGTAATCTGTGGAATTCCAACGCAATATGTATTGGAGGTATGAGCATACATAACCCCAATACATAGTGAGCAAAAATAAAATAAAAAAATAAAAAGTAAGAATGCTAACTTGATTAAACCACTATACAATTAAAATAAATTATAGAAACGTATCGTCGCTGTCAAAACAACACCGCTTATCTACAACTTTTGGTGAAAATGAGTTAGTAACGGTAAGGGACGTATTAAGGTCAGAAACATGGCAGAGTTTGATTTTTTGATACTTCTCTTCAATCTTTTTAGTAATAGTTCCAAAAGTGTATAGATAAAAATAGAGTATAAATTGCCAAGTCTACAGTCGGCGGTTTTTTTTTCTCTCTTCTGTAAAATCGCCCAAAGCGTACTTATTATTGTTTTGACAGCGAGATCTTAACAAAACGACAAAATTGTGCTAGAATTCAATTGGAGAAATACAAAAATATAGCCTCATGCCTTTATAATACTAAAAAATAACTAACCATAATAATCATCCAATAATGCACAATACACGAACTAAAATTTACATAACTTCGGTATTTTAATTTGGCGTATGACCAAATGGTGTCTGAATAGGGAAACGTTGACTGAGTTTTTCCATTATTTTAGAGCCTAAAGGTTTTGTTTTTTGGATTTTTCCAATAATTGGATCTCCTACAACTACGCCTCCAAAAATCCATATCCATTGAAACCAGTTTTCTTGCCGAGTCAGCTGAAAAGGACCAGGTTGCTGAGGCATATAGGGCACTACTTATAAGAAACGAATTGTAGAGTCTCTTTCTTGTTGTCATCATGACGTCATTACTCCACAAAATAGAATTTAGCGTCCTAATTACTTTTCCGCCTCTTATTATCTTTTCGTCAATATCTTTTCTGCTGCTGCTCCCCGGCTAAAGCCACCTGCCTAAATATTTAAATTGTTCAGTTGGGGTCTAATCCCATTCCCCAACATTTAGTGAGGAATTTCCACTGTTATTTAATGCTTTTTGTTTTACTGATTTCCAGGCCTCTTGCCTCATAGGCTTCCGGCAGTTTCCTCATCATAAAGGACGCATTGCTTTAAATATATTTCGAGGTAAAATTCAATCACAAAAAATTTATAAAATCAAACAGTTGCTAGGAATCACAAAAAGCTTATTGATTTTATAATTTCTTATAATTTTTTAATCATTGCTTTAATTTTTAAATATTTTTATTTTGACGAGAAAAGATTTGCCCCCAGCCGGGATTCGTACCCGGATCTCCGCCTCACCGTGGCAACGCTCTAACCATTTGAGCCACTGGGGTCGAACCTTACTTTGGACAAATCTGTTCTCTTCACCAATCTGTTTGACATACGTCATTATATTATTTATAAGTTTTTAATCATTGCTTTAATTTTTAAATATTTTAATTTGAAGAGAAAATTGAAATTGAACATTCTTCCTGGTGTATACGTCGGAAAATTGCGAGAACACGGGGGATATGGGATCGGTGAAGAGAACAGATTTGTCTTAAGTAAGGATCGACCCCGGTAGCTCAAATGGTTAGAGCGTTGCCACGGTGAGGCGGAGATCCGGGTTCGAATCGGCTGGGGGCAATTATTTTCTCTTTAAAATAAAAATACGTATTGCTTTTAATATTCCTAATTGATATTTAAAACTCAATCACGAAATATTAAAACAATTCAAACAAGATAAAAAAAATTGCGTTTCCTCAGTAAATGTCCGAAACCCCTATGATATATGAAGCAATTTTTCAAGAAAATTCAAGATGAACAAAGAAGAAGTCCGAGGTCCAGCGGAACTACCATTTGTTCAGGTAATTCTTTTAATTTAATTAATTTTAAGGTGTTTTTGTATGAATAATACTTTCTATCAATAGAATTTCAACGCATAAAGAGATCATTTAGTCTAATGTAGTCTTCTCTTCGTACAATAAATTTTTTTCCTCCCCTATAGTTTCTCTTATAACACTATTGGGTTTGTGTTGGAGCTTTGAGATGCCGCAGCTACGTCTTAAAAAGTCGAGGTAAATAAAACCCTGAAAATATTTTGTAGGATTGAAAATATAAAACCCTGCTGTACGATATTTTAGTTTTACTATTATTTTATAATTTTTTTCTTGTATACTGGACTCATTTCCTTTATAATTTATGTTGGGAAAGAGAAAAAAAATATTATTTTCACAATTAAAAGATAAGTGAAATGATCTAATGATTATATTTTTATTAACTGAAACTAACTACTATATAAAGTATACATTAAATAATAATAAAATATTGGGAAAGAGAAAAAAAAAACATTTTCCAGTCGATTAAATTTTCTTTGATCACTATTTATCTCTTGAGACGTTTCGACAATGTGTCATTTTCAATCCTATCACATTTTGTTTTCTGCATCGGTAAGCAATCATTTACATAACTTTATCATAGTTACAAGTCTAAAATATCTGTGAAAAAAACAATAACATCTACACTAAATAACTTTATTTAAATAAAATTTAAAATGATTTTAATTTGGAGGTATCTATAATTAATTTATTACTAGTTATTTACATATTTTTTATAATTGTTGAATTAGATAATTTTGTGAAGATGGAAGCACTTCTTCATAGAATTATTTAATCCGAATAAAGAAGGATCAACTTATGATAAAACACCATTATTGGAAAATGGAAGAGACTCGTCGAACGTGGATGAAGAAGAAATCCCACCGGATAGGGAAGAAATAGTGGAAATAATTGGAGCACTCCATAACAACAGAGCACCTGGAATAGACGATATCCCGAATGAGGTCCTGAAGTGTGGGGGGGAGGCGGTGGTGGATGAAATATATAACCTCGTATTTGATGTATGGATGGAGATGAGGATGCCACAGGACTGGAATATGGCAGTGTTGTGCCCAATACATAAGAAGGGAGACAGATTAAACTGCCAAAACTATAGAGGTATCGCTCTATTGCCCACTGTCTACAAGGTACTTTCAGTTGTAATAAATAGGAGAATTATGGCATGGGCTGAAAGAAATATTGGTGAATACCAAAGTGGCTTCCGGCCAACTAGAAGCACAACGGATCATATCTTCTCCATACGACAGATGCTAGATAAAGCATATGAGTACAATGTTGACCTCCACCACCTCTTCATAGATTTCTGCCAGGCCTACGATAGTCTTGACAGGAATGAACTGCTCAAAGTAATGAAAATTCTAGGGGTCCCGGAAAAGCTAGTCGGATTGAGTGCGATGACCTTGGAAAACACCAGATGTAGGGTGAAGATTCAAAATATGATATCAGAAGATTTTGAGGTTGAGAATGGTCTGCGCCAGGGAGATCCCCTCTCACCTGTATTATTTAACATCGCACTCGAACAAGCTGCGAGATCAATCAGAACCAACCCAGGAGGAACGATATGTAATAGGATGACCCAACACCTAGCGTATGCTGATGACGTAGTGATATCAGCAAGGTCAAAAGCGGCGCTTTCAAAGCTTTGCAGGAATTTGAAGAAGCTGGGAAAAAATTGGGTCTGGTGAAAAATAAGGAAAAAACCCAATATATGATTTCCACAAAAAATGATGGGCAGGAAGAGCTGAGTCGTGTGCAACTGCTCCACCACAAATTTAAGAAAGTATACAGCTTCAAATATCTGGGGGCTTTAGTGACAAGAAAGAATGACATCACTGCAGAAATTAAAGCAAGAATTTCAGCAGGGAACAGATGTCTCTTTGCACTGCGAAAAGCATTAAGATTTCGAAACTTGTCACGGAGGGCAAAATTATTGATTTATAAAACAATCCTAAGACCGATTGTTACATACGCTTGTGAAACGTGGGTCCTGACACAGGAATGCGAAAAGATGCTGCAGATCTGGGAGAGGAAGGTGCTTCGGCAGATATTTGGGCCAGTATGTAATGAAGGCCAATGGAGGTCTAGAAATAATAGAGAGCTTCAGGACCTATACAATGCACCAGACCTAGTCACCTTTATTAAATCTACACGTATAAGATGGCTTGGGCACGTAGAAAGAATGGGAGAATATAGGTACCCAAAGAAGCTATTATATGGCAAACCAGGAGGCAAAAGAAGAAGAGGAAGGCCCAGGCTGCGATGACTGGATGATGTAGAGAACGATCTGCAGAGGATGGGGATCAGACAGTGGAGAGGTCGAGCTGCTGACAGGGAGGACTGGAGAGGCGTTGTTGCGGAGGCCAGGGCCCTGCAAGGGCTGTAGAGCCATGGGAAGAAGAAGTGGCTAATATTCTAGAAATTTTAGCAGTTTTTTTTTTCTGAAATTTCTCCTACGTTAGAAGGGATCGGACTTACCTTTATCTATGTTTCGTTCTTTTTTATTTTTAAATAGATTTTAATCATGATATTTATTATTCTTTACTATTTATCAAGCAATAATTGTAAAAACCATCCTTAAAAGGATAACATCTTCAAAAACAAAATAGATTTATAGTTAAAAACTAAATCTAGATAAGCTCAGTACTAATTAAATGACGGAACTTGTTCAATGAAAGACCAGGTGGGGTTGGGGGTTTCTTTTATAGTCACGGATGAGTTTATTAATAATATAGAGAGGAAAATTATTTTTTAAAAGGATATTTTGGATGCGGTGGGTGTTGGTTTTATGGAAGCAGGGGTCAGCGAGGGATAGGCCACGGTGGATAATATTTTTGTTGGTGCGGATGTTGGGAGTAATAATTAAGGAGTCTGCCAGAATATGTAGGTTTAGTATACCAATCTGTGGATAAGGTGTGGTTAGGATTTCTAATGATACGGAGGTCAAGAAATGGTAGTGATTTGTTAGATTCATGTTCAAGAGTGAAATGATATGAGTTGAAGGATGATAATAATTCTGGAATAAATTTAGGATTTAGGATAAGGAGGAGATCATCCACATATTTCTTAATGAAAATAACATCGTTAAGGAACTTGGGTAGAATGGAGTCCAGAAGGTTATTTAGGACGATATTGGAGAGGTCCGGAGCGAGGGGATTTCCCATAGCAGGTCCAAAAATTTGGTTAAAGAACTGGCCATGGAAGGTAAGGTATCCTGATTCACAACAGATGTATATGGATTGGAGGTATGAGGAGCGGTTGAGAGAGGTATGGGGTTCTATGAGTGGTCAGTTGTTATCTATTATGAGGAGGGCTTTATCTAAAGGTATGTTGGCAAATAGGCTTTTTCCTACATAAAAAGTGATAAGTATATTAAAGTTATTTAATTATATTTTGGTTACAAAAATTGAGGACATTGAGAAAACTGAGAAAATTGAGAAAGACGTTCAAAAACCCACCAATAAAAAAATAAATCTAGTACCATGCTTCACTTTTCAATTCATTGAGAACTTTGTTACTTGATTTGTTTAATTTAGCGAAAATATGTAGATTTCGGGAGTAAGAAACTTGTGAGCAAGCATTCAAACTTTTCCCTCCTTTTTTTAACACCTTAGCGGTAGAATTTCGAAAAAACCTTTCGTACCGGATGCCTACGTCATACAAAGAACACACCCTCCAAGTTTCAGGTCTCTACGATCAGCGGTTCAGGCTGTGCGTTGATCCCTCAGTCAGTCATTCATTCAGGACAAAGCATAAATTGTGGCCTGATTCTTTGCCCTTGGTCACAAATGGCCACAGTGGACGGTATAATCAACCTAAGTCAGATGAATTTGCTGTAGTTGTTGTTGGATAGCAATTTTCTAACCGGCATAATGTAATTGAGAGCCATGATAGCACATTGCATGGAATAAGTGAAATCCAGCTCTATTCTACCAATAAAGGGGTGAGAAAGGTGGACAAAGTTTGTATGGGACAACTTTATTCGTTGGTCCAATCTACTTCAAATTTTCCATCAATTCTGTTATAATTACTATCATGTTTTGTTTGTTACTTGCATTTAAAGTCACTATATGCTGCTAAACACATTACATGGAATAAGTGACATCCAGCTCTATTCTAGCAATAAAGGGGTGAGAAAGGGGGACAAAGTTTGTATGGGACAACTTTATTCGTTGGTCCAATCTACTTCAAATTTTCCATCAATTCTGTTATAATTACTATCATGTTTTGTTTGTTACTTGCATTTAGAGTCACTATATGCTGCTAAAGCTTATCGGACGATGCTCCAGTAAATGCCCTAAATTTCCAGGTATAATTAGGAATGAGAACCTGAAACCGCACAGGCTAGGGTACGCCATTGTACGAGAAAGGCAAGGACTTTTACTCCCTTTGAAAAACCCGCAATCTTGGGCATAGTAGGTTGTTTTGCTCGCCCCTACGCCACTACAGGTTAATGGTATTTAAAGTTTTAATATGAATAGTGCTCCGAACTGATAATAACAATTCGATACGAAAGTGAATTGAGTTTAAACGATCCGATCTGTTTTGAATGACTATGTTCTAAATGTATAACGTATGTTTTAAATTGAGAAACTTTAAGTTAAAATAAGATAACTACTTTGGGTACAAGTATAAGGAATTCTTTAACTAGCTTGTTGTGGATACGATGATGTTCAGAGATTTAAAAGAGGATAGATACATATCGCGCTAGAAAAAAAGTGGAAGAAGTGGACATGGAAATAGTATACTAATGTTGGACATGGGGTTCTCAGTGTGTAGAGCTCCAAATGCCTAAGCAGAAGGTCCCAGCTTCGAGTCCGGCTGTGATAGATAAATCATTTAATCTTTAACAGCATTAGATATACCCTCTGGGATCTGCAGACCCTAGAGCTCATATACCCTTTTAAACATGGTTTTAATAATTAAAATATGTTTCTAACTATAAAGTAATAGATAATTTGATGGCCCCTTTGTCTGTTCTTGAAGGACTTTACCTCAAACTGTGAGACGAAGAGGTGATTTTAAGGCTCTATACCTTAAACGAAATTAACGGCTCCTATGGATGTTTCCTCCCTAGCCTCAGGTTAATAGAAAGTCCTGAGGCAAAAAGTTAAACGAGGCAGAGGTGGTTAAATGGTAACCTGAGGGTTGGTCGTAATTCCACCACCTTACTTCCCCTTTCAAGGCTAATAGCCCAATTGAAGAGGTTTAAAAATCTTATATAATGAATTTTAATTAAGGGATACTATTAATAAATAAAAGTTAATAAATTTAAGCGGAAGATTGACCTGCCTGAAGATTTAAATGAAGCCCCTCCTTTAAGGGATTCTTGTGAAAGTGTGTATGGATAAACCTCCCATTGAAGGCACTCCTAGCGCGGTTCATTTTTGGTAGTAGATTCCTGCCCCAGAGACGTTTCAGTCTTCTTGTCGTATTCTGTGGCAATGTGTCTGTCAGTAATTATCGTAAAAATACGAACAGGTGTCCAACAAATGAGTCATGAAATTTTTTGTAGTTTTTCTTGATTAGGTCGGTCACGAGATGTATGTTGAGATCTTTATGTAATGATTTATTAAAAATGAAAAAGGGAGAATTTGTAATAATGAAGAAATTTTGATTGATTTGTCTGTAAGTGAGATTTTTGGCTGTTAGAGATAGCTATGCAGAATTGTGATTTAGCTGTGATCACGCTCATCCGCAAGGTTTTCCCCGGAATTAAGGGTAGCCAGATTATAAAGGATGGGTGAGCCCCATGAGGATTTGTAGATCTCACAGAGTCCATACATAGCAATTAAGGAATTACGAAATTTATATTCCACAGCCGGATTCGAACTAGGAACCTAAGGAAAGCTAAGGATTAAGAATAGCAAGTCTCCTCTACAATGCTCGAAAATAACCAAACATCTAATGGTACTCCAATTTAGGTATCATTATTATGTGCAAAAAAATACCTGTAACACTACAACCCATGAAGGGTCTGGGGTTCAGTACATGGTAGAGACTGTACTGTTTCATGGACAACGGTTCTGCGAGGAGGTGACTTGTACTAGGTCACGCTCAACCACCAGATTTCCCCCCCTTATTTTGTGTACCCTATTTTTATAATATTGTATAGAGGCTGGGTGGGCCACAGGAGGGTCGTAGGTCCTATATGATCCAACTCCCGCTGCAAACAGACTAAAAAAAAAAATATGGCCTGCAGCGGGATTTCAACCAGGATTTCCGGCATGACAACTCAGTACTCTTCCACTGAGGCACTCCGCTCCCGTTATAATGTACAAAGAAGAAAATAAATCCCCATGAATTAAGATCAAACGTAGCACATCTTACATCAACAGTCAAACAGACCCATCAATCACAGGGAGGGGGGCCGTAATGATAAGTCAGGGGGGCGCGAGACCAGTTGAAAATTAAGAAAATGTATACTTAGTTTTGATTATTTTCTCTCACCGGTACTTGTTAATCTTAAGATGAAACTTATAATGTTATATTTTTGATAGTAAAACATGTTGTTTATCTCATAGACTCATGATCAGGACAAAGTTTGTCCTGACTGAAGGACCAGTGGTTTCATAGGGCGACTGATTGCTTTAGCAGGCAGCCATTCCTGCTACTGGATTCAGTGAAGCGAACCATCCACTATAAAAAATGGGTAACGAAACCACTGGCAGAACCTCATGGGTGGTTTGGAATCCTGCCTATCCCATAGGTAAGTAAGTATCTTCTTCTTCTTTTACTTCCTTCAAGTTCCTTTCTGCTCCGAGTTGTTCTACATCAGGATCTGCATTTTTCTCTGTCCCTCTCGATTTTTTTCGTCACCTAGACTCTTCCCAATAACCAAACGATACACTTGCCGTTCTTCTCTTACATATTTATTTTTTATACTCATGAATATGATGAAGAGCAGAGGGCTAAGACTGTCTCCTTTGCCCGTCGCCAGGGCCGGATTTACCTTGTGTGCAGGTTGTGCGATGCACACGGGCACCGGGTCTCAAGGGGCGCCGTGAGGCGTAAAAATGAATTTATTTATTATTTAATTTTTATTTGCACCTGCGCAATTGCGCATTCATCCAATTTGATCCTAGTGTTTTTCACTTTGCTTTTCTACATGATCTTCTGTATGATGATGGAGTAAAAATATCAATAGGTGAGTAGGTCTCTTGGGCAATGTCTTTTTAACCTTTTCCTATCAACTCCAGGTAGCAGGGAGTAGGAAAGCGGAAGGAATAGGAAAATGAATAAAATAAAAAAAATGCGAATGAAAAAAAAGCGAAAATGAAATTTCCCAATCTTATAACAAGTTAAGTTCTTTGGAATTATTCGAAAGGCTATTAGTGTAAGATATTATTTATCATTATTTCTATAAATAATCTTAAAATTCTCTAATAAAAGTTGTTATTACTGAGTGTTTTGTCGGAATTGCAATAACTCAAAGTATTCATTGACTTCATGTTCATCCATTACCGGAAATTTAGCTACAAAAAAAGAGAAAACAAAATCACAAAGAATATTTTGTTCAATATTTTTATTTTGAAGATAATAGTTTTTTTTTCAATTGACTACGTCAGTTCCACCTCTGAAATTTATTAACGGGAAGGAAATTCGTGAACTTCGTCAAATTTTAAAAAGGCGAAATGAAAAGTAACGGATTCTTTGAACTCCACCGCCATGTCAAAGGTAAAATGAAACTGAAAGACCAGGTTTCTTTTCATCTCATGCGTGGAATCCAGCGAGGCACGATAATATCTTCTTTATCCCGTCCGGCATAAACATTAAAATCGTTAAAAACAAAAAAGAACACAAAAACATTTGTACAGTTTTGTCTATCGATAATATTTTCCTTACATGTAACAGTATTTTAGGTGTGAAACATAACGAAAAGGTCTGCTTAAAGAACGGTAAAATTTACCTTATGTAAATGAAATAGAAAACAAATAATTATTTTCAAGAAGCTACCTAAAAATACATCCCACCAAAAATCTTGTGGTTCTTGTGGTTCTCAGCTTGTTTATCTGAAAAATAAGAATAGCGTAACCACACCACTCTATTAACGATTTATCACCTTAAGTTTGCCGTTAGTGTCGGAATTGGAGAATTAAAATCAATTCTAACAAGTCTCATCAAATTACAACTTATCGCTCTTGAACAGATTCGCTGCCTAGGACTCAACTTAGACAAACGTCTTACTTGGAACCCTCACACAAGAATGAAAAGACAATAAACAGCTAGACGCTTCCGACTACTTCAACACATACTAGACAAACACTCAAAGCTTCAGATCAATTACAAAAGACTTCTTTATGTGACTGTTATAAGACCTATATGGACTTATGGAATTGAACTATGGGGCTCCACCAAACCATCGAATTCCTCTCGTATTCAATCCTTGCAATCCAAAATCCTTCTCAAAATCCTAAACACTCCTTATTTTCCCACAAATAAAACCATCCATAATGACCTTAACGTTCCATATGTTACAGATTTAGCCCATTCCAGATACCTATCATTACACAATAAACTCCAGGCCCATCCAAACCCATTAGTTTCCATCCTTGCATCCAATTCCATCCCAGACAATCCCGCCTAGGCGTCTGAAGAGAAGATGGCTTCGATACCTTCTATTATAGAAATGTTATTAGAGTGCTGTCAGTGGGTACTGCCTCTACATGTCCCGTCATGTATTTATTTATTCATATAGCCCTTGTACTAGATGTATATATTACAGTTGTACAATTCAATAAAATAAAATAAAATAAAAGTTTGTCGTTTTATCAGAAGATTTTAAACAAGTTAGCAATATATTTATTTTTTAAATATATTTTTTTTAAAATAGCATTTTAGAGGATGATGTACAATATTTTAGGAATTTATCAACAATCGAAGTTATTAATCAATACAAATATTTGTTTCATTAGGTTTTAGAATTATTCTTTCAAGCATGAATATTATGAATCTGCATCTCTTTCTTTTTAAATTCATTAACTAATTTTTAACTTTTATTTCAAAGGCTAAAATAAATTAAATTCAACTAATGTACATAGCGACTAAAAGCTTAAGTTTAAAAATACGATTTAGAGCATTTTTTTGTAAATAAATATAATATTTAAGTGAGGATTAGATACAAATTTTAAATTTCAGAATATAAATATGAGAAAATATATCTGGTTTGACTCCCTTGTAGCTTTTAAACTATTGTTTACTAAAAGTGATTGTAAATTAAGTAAAAGTTGAAATCTGCCAAGTACTGTTAAATACGTAGTTAAAGGCTATTAAAAATATTGCAAAGAATATACAAAGCCAATAGAAAAGATTCAAAAAAAGGACTTCGATAGGCGATTTTTAGCATTACAAAATGTAATGGGGAATGACAAATTAGTTTATTGCAATATACTTGTAACTAACTTTGTTTTATGCTTTCTTTGAAATACAACTTTTGCTTTATTCATTCTGACCCAAATTTATTGCATTGTTTTTTTTTCAATATTGGTAAAACGATGTCACAGAGCTGTTCCTTAATGACACTTTTCGCAGCAGGATGTTTTGGAACAAATACATGAACAGTTCACCTGTGTCTCTTGTAGAGCGCATGTTAAAAACGAAAAAAAAAACAGAGATTGCAGAGAAAATGTGCTCAAACAAGATATTTAAAAAAAAATCAAACCAAACATTTCAGCTTCAATATTTATTTTTTCGACTTAGCTTTTTCTGACTGGAAATGTTCATTACATGCATCACCTTTTGAACCAATGCTTAATTATTTAGTTGTGTTATAATATGTCATAGCTTTTTATGTGAGCGGGTGTGTCGGTGTGTGTATGTGTATACTATTCATGTATGTATATATATATACACGAATACTTGCTAGATATACAGATAGATAGAAATAGTAAATATTTTCAAAAAGATAGGATTAATAACAGCTCATTAAAATTTGTCATGACAGAAGTCCACTAGTTTCACTTGGAATTTTAGATAATAAATAATAAAAACTGACATTTCATATGAAGCTATTCATATTAATTGAGGAATTATTTTTGGTTAAAAGCATTATTATAATCCTTCAAATTGTGAGCTCCTGTAGGGGGTGTGAGAACTTTTTGGTTGGAAAAGAAGGAATTTGAATAAAAATAGGGAAGAAGCATCCCTTGAATATTAGGAGTGAGGCAATCCCAGGGGGTATTGGAGCGGGCGAGAAAGGAACCGTCCGACATGTTAGTTCTATGGGAAGGAGTATTGGTCTGAGCTGCGGGATATTGTTTCCTCTGTGTGGATTCTGTATTCACAATATTAGCCATACTTGATTATTAAAAATTTTTTTTTCACAATGTTTTAATATTTAGGTTTATCAGCTTAGGCCAATTTATTACCACACCACCTCTGAATAAGTGACGACAATGATAGTGTATTTTTTAAAAATTTTGATGAAGGGAACATTTAAACTTATGATTTTTGTGTCTTTTATTTTTACTAATTGTTTTTTATTTATTATCATTTGCACTTTATCAGATGTTTGGATGTGTATTTTCAATTTTTTTTTTATCATAAACATTTGTTTTTATTTTCATATTTCTCAGCTGATGTCCTTCATAGTGATCCAATAATTGCATTTAGCCCTTGGTGGTGGTTGGATGCTATCCATGGTGGTTAGGGGTTACTCTCTAAGGTCGGGGTGTGCTGTGTTGTATTCCTTTTGTGTATAGTTAATTTATTTATTCTCCTTCTGTGCTGAATTGGTGAAATATGGCAGGTATTTTTTAAATAATTAATGCTTGTTGTATTTAATTTTTCCTCTTATCCCCTAAATCTTTTTTATTTTTATCTTTTTTTGAGCTTTTGGTTTTCTATACTATTAAAGCTTTTCGCCTATAATATAGTATATATATTAGGTGTAACCACTGATTCTGATAACCAGTTCTTTGTAGATCCTATACTTCTAGACCACTACTTGGTCTATAATTGATTGAAATGGTTAGTAAAATTCCAGATTTCTTATTCTCTGTCATAATTAAAAGAAATAATTTATTACATAGTTTGTCAACATTTCGACTTAAAAACTACCTCCCGACACTTTATCCACTCAAATATAACACATATCATATTTCATTAGTAAACGTACTGAAAAGAAAGAGAAAAGTGGAAATGAAATATGTAAACAAATAAAATTGAGTAGTTAATGTTGAAGTAGCTGTTTAGCGTTCAGTGGGAGAGCGTTGAGTTATGCTAAAGATCCCGGGTTCAATTCCGACAATAGCAAATAAATAATTTAACCCGAAAAGCGCCATTGGTTGTGGTTTTTATTAAATACACATTATTGAAATGGTATTACAATCTGCCACTTATAGGAAATAAGTAATAGCGCTAAGTAGCTATACAAACATACAATAAAAATAGAAAATACCACAATCATGCGGGAGAAAAAAAAAAAAATAATAATATAAATAAATAATATAATAAAATAAAAATATATACATGCGGATAATTAAAGCAAAAGAATGATAATAAAAAGAAAGTCTAAAAGTAAAATTGCTCTTACAAATTCCTCACAATCATAACATAATTACAATATTTAAAATTTGCCTGGGGTCCCCAAACTAAGGTTCTTCCTCAGGAATGAGTGCAAAAACAGGAGTCCGGGAGGCCCCCGCTCCCTTTCCCAGCCGCGTCACTGGCATTAAACGCCAATGGAAGCTGGTTAAGGGTGCATGACATCAGACACACAGGCAATGAGTGGAGAATCTGGCCAGTGCAAGTACTCCAAATAACATTATTTGCAACAGGTCTCGGGGCCATTGAGGGCTTAGACGGCGGGGTGGGTTATATGGATGTGTGGAACTGGATAGTGACTGAGCCAGGGGATTGGAATGACAGCCAAGGTTTTTGATGAAAGCTTGAAAATAATTGGTTGTAGTTGTAAAGGTAAATAGAGTTAATGACGTAAATGACCAAATGTCCATCAATTAAAAACATCTCTGCAAGTACCCATTAAATTAAGGGGCCTCTTTATAGAGGCTGGGTGAGCCCCTATAGGGTATAAAGATCCAACAGAATCGATGTTTATCTGTCGAACCATAATCCACCGAGACCAGATTTTCGAACAATAACTAACCCGAATTATAATCAACTCGAAAAATAAACCGGAGGTTATCTCTCTTTTTTTTCAAATTGATTTAATAAAATTTACAACTGTATTAACAGAATACATCAAGTAAATATAATGACTGTATACATTGACATGAAAAGACAAGTAGAGAAACTACACAGTGGAAGTACTCAAATAGAAAGTTCAACTTAGAAGACCACGAGGCCATCTTCTTTCCAGACGCCTCGGAGGTCATAAAGAATTTTACGAAATATTTGGATTGTAAGGATTGAATACGAGAGGAATAATGGTTTAGTGGAGCCCCAAAGGTCTATTCTGTAAGTGAAGATGGGTCTAATGATTGTCATGTATTTTTTATTTTGTTTTAGATATACTTTATTGAATTATTACAATCTGCCACTTGTGGGGAATAAGTAATAGTACTGTGTAAGTATACAATCATTTCAATAAACAAAACAAAATTGATGCGCAATTTAATAAAAATAAAATAATCTTACATTCATCCCATAATTACACTCCGATTGTCATTTATATGAGACGTTTGTAATTAATTAGGAGCTTCGAGCGTTTGCCTAGTAAATGTTGAAGTAGACTGAACGGCTTGCTGTTTCTTGTCGTTTCAGTCTATTTTGGGGATTCCAAGCTAATATTTTGTCAAGGTGTAGTCCTAAGTACCGGACCTGTCCTACAGGAATCAGTGGATGTTATTAAATGATACAGGAGGACAGGAGGTCATTGGTTTACGACGGAGGGTAAAAATGATTTGACGGGATTTGTAGGAATTTATTTTAATTAAGGATACTTCCTTGAGGAACACCAGCGGATTGAGAAAATAGGGATGAATATACAAAATTTTGATTTACTTTGAATGACCTGCTACACACGGTCAGTTCGTTGTATCAGTTCGATGTGTTCATTTCTAACTGTCACTACTAACTGAAAGCAACATTCGCATCCACACGCTCACTTTGGTGTCTCAGTTCAATGTGCTACCCCTTGGAAGCTCTAGTCCCTCTTATTGTGTTTTGTGTTATGTATTTAACATATTAAACACAATTTTGTGTTTACATCATGTTTTCGGACGATGAATTGTTATTTCTGTATAGTGCAGTGGGTTGTGTTGTTTTCACAAACATTCCTTCCCTCTGAACAGAAAACCACAGACGAGGAATACTGACGAGGTCTGTAGAAGCGATTGAAAGGGTAATTTTTTAACGTGCCACACCGAACTGACGCGACGGTACACACGCTCACTTTGGACTGACGTCAGTTCGGTGTGTCATACTGAAATGATGAATTTTCATCAGTCCATCAGTTCACTTTTTCGATGTGAGCTCCCATCAATTTAGCTTACACAAGGTCAGTATAGTGAGATATGATTGAATAATGAGAAAGTATATAGGAGGTAGGAATTGGCGGAGTTCATAAAGCGATCCCGGGAGGTTATCTTTTTTAAAAAATACGTAAAATATCTTTAAAAATATTCTTGTGAAAAATTATCCCTAACATTATTACATGTACTGTAAATACTTCCAGAGAATTGAGTGGGGGTAAAATTTGTCTTTATTAGTTTT
Source organism: Troilus luridus (assembly GCA_964056705.1). NCBI lineage: Eukaryota > Metazoa > Arthropoda > Insecta > Hemiptera > Pentatomidae > Troilus > Troilus luridus. The sequence goes on from OZ057416.1 coordinate 30,668,933, forward strand.
TATTGACGCTACTTTATGTTGACTTTATGATACTATGAGTCCCATATACTATGACGATTATAATTACTTTATCACATAACATATAATGTCTCATCCTCTCTCCCAGAGAAAAATGGTACTAGAGGATCTAACACACATGAGCCTTAGCTGGTGAAGTAGCCAAGGCTGTGTATGCTCTGCCTTAGGGAGGATTACTTTCCAATCTTCTCTTCTTTAAGAAGGCAAATCCTGTTGTTAGGGCCGGGATCCTTACTCTTCTACATGAGCAAGGGATGACTTAATGTGGATGGTACTTGAGAAAGGAGATACTGCTCGGTTGTAATGATCTAATTAGAATGGCATTACGTTCACCCTTATATAATTTTATTTCGAAAGGGATGGAAATAATTTGAATATGTTACGTGGAATATTCGGTTCGAAAAAGGATAAGACAACTGCAGAGATACGCAATGCCAAATTATGCATGCAGATTATTGATATAATTGAAGTGATCTTAAATGATGATGATGAATAGTAAACATCCGACGAATATCCCAAGGCGGAAGAGGGAGGATAACGTTAGGAGTGATCTAACGGGTTTAGGTTTTTGTAATAGTTCGTTGAAGAAGGCTTGATAGCAGATAGTGAAAGTATCTGAAAGAGCCTTAGGATTCACTAATCCTTATTATTGTTAATATGTTATTTTCCCTTATCAAAATTACTAACGTTTTTTGTCATTACTAAATATGTGTGTGTGACTAACGGTTCTGACAGAAGACGTTTTGGTATAGTTATGGATTTTCCAATAGTAACGATTGCTATACCAATAACCACATTTTTAATTTTGTTACTCATCTGGTTTAATTCTGAAAATACTTAATTTAATTTGATCTAGTATTACAGAGATCAAAGTTTGGTTTTAGTGTAATGCATATTTGTACATTTGACCATGGAAGAAGGTTAACTTCCAGGACTTTATTGTAAAATTGATTTTAGATCCATTTTGACCTCAAGGTATCTATACTTATTGTTACTGGTTATTTTTGACAAATTTTTATGGTTGTAATTTAGTGTACTTTTATAAATTTTTGCAGTGATGTTTATACTTATGAATTTTAAAGGATGTTACGAAGAACAGGAATTGAAAATGACAAATGAATTTGTCGAAACGTATTTTTTAATCCTTCGTTAATGTTTTACCAAGATTTATCTGACTGGAATAAAGGTTTTTTGTTCATTAGTGAATTATATGATTTCAAAAGATAGTCCAGTATATAAGAAAAAGCTTATAAAGAAACTGAAAATACATGAAACGTTCAAATACCTCTATTGAAAATGAGTTGTTTTGAGTTATAACATGGTTCTTTTGAATGAACTATGTATTCATTCACATTCGGAATATATGTTTTTGTTGTAAATATTTATTACGCTTTGGGTTATTTGTATTTGTTTTTTGATACTTTTATTGCATTTTTTTAACAGACATTTTATTATAGTTGAGCTGGTTCTTCACTTAGAACCTGCTGGTTCTTTATAATCAAATAAATAACGTGTTCTATCAAACAAAATAAATTGCTTTTTAGGCCACCAAAGTGGTAAAAATAAATGACAACGATTAGTATCATTGGAGTTCCCTTTGATAAGGGTCAAATCAAAAACAAGTTCTTACAACTAAAAATGAAGAAAAAAGCTCTGCCGCCGCCTGTTTGTCCAGCGTCCGTCGAATGGCCAAGGGCGCGTTGCCGACCGCTCGACATCGGATAAGGGATGTTTTTCCATCCAATAGGGAATAATATAAGGCCATAGGAACCGTCCAATAAAGAACCGTTCCGTCGAGTTGGGCAATATCCTAATGCCGAGTCTTGGGGGGATATATTCTTTTAGCGCCTCTTAAAGTTCCCTGTATCGTTGGGAAGTGTGGGGAAAACGGTCCCTTCTTTATGCGACAATTAATGACCTCGCAGTTTTATGGAATTGTTTATATCGTACGGTTACGATAGGCATTGTCATTTCCAAGTTATATCCTCTCGAACTGGGGCAATTATTAAAATATCTCGTATAATAATTTATGCTTCGGTATATTTAATATATATGTTATTTATTTTTAATAAATAAATCAATCTAACTTAAAAATTTGTAGAAAAAAAGTAACTGTGTAACGTCATAATAAGACACAAATAATAAAAATAGTAAAAATACAAGAGAAATGATTTTATTACGAAATATTAAAAATAACTGGTCCTTTTGCAAGATCTTATGAGTTGAAAAAAAAAAAAAAACCTGTACCGCTATAACCCGTGAAGGGTCTGGAGTTTAGAACATGGTAGAGACTATACTGTTTCTTAGACAACGGTTGACAAGGGTCCTAGGTCCGATATGTCCATCTCCGGCTACTATCAGATTAAATAAAAGTCTTGTCAGAAGCGGGATTCGAACCCAGGACTTTCGGCATAGAAACTCAGCACTACCACTGATCCACTTCGCTTCATTGAGTTCGAAATGGCTACTAGTAAAAATAATATAAGCCTTGAGTGAGTTATATATTAAATTAATAATTAATTTACTGCTTTTAACTCAAAAATATCATGAAAGAGCTAAACAAAGTGACTTCAATAAATTCATAATGGGGACTATGACGCTCCTTCAAAAGAATAAATTGGCATTGGCATTTTTGAGCTAAGCCTTCGGTACTAATTGCATTGCTTGGAGCGTTTTAATTCAGGAACGACATATTTGATATTCCATTTCCGTCAAGGTTTTATTTATTAAGTCACATTTTGAGTTCTATCATGTTTAAACTTGAAGTTTTATAGGAGCAGTGACTAAAGTTAAAATCAAAAAAGTACATTAAAATCAAAATAAATAAAAAAATCTGATAGTTAATAACAGAATTTCAATAGGAATGCTTTGCTTCACCAATACCCACATTTTTGTCAACTTTCAAATACCTATATTGTAAAATTGTGTTTTTGAATTATGGCATTTTACTTTTGAAGGAGCGATATATTTTGGCCCCAATCTCCATCACCAAGATTTTGCAGAGAGGGATCATTTGTGGTCTAGTGGTTAATACAAAAACCAACTATGCCTATGATCGCGGGTTCGCAGCCCGGTAGGTGGCCCTAGGGTTTTTTTAAAAGGTTTAGCCGCCCTTCGAAAGGGACCTGAAATGGAGCTCCCGACCATGTATGGTGCCATGTATTCATTAAATATCTTTATCCTAATTTTACCAGAAAGAAATAATTGAGGACTTCAACGATAACATCGTCCGATCAGGCATAGCAGCATAAAGTGACTGTACGAGCGTGATTAGACTGAATAGAAAAAAAGGATTAACAATTATAATGATATATTAGTAGATTAGAGTCGAGGAATTAAATAATTTGGCCAGATACTGAAACATGTGGAGTTTATTAAATTTAAATATAATTACAGGTTATGCATTTTTTACAATTAAAGAAAAATAAAGGAATTATCACTTATAAGTATGTACATAGGGAATGGTTATTTTTACAGAAGAATTATTTCAACAATGTGATGAAAAGAAAATTATCAAGTCTTAATTATTATTTTGCAATGATGATTCATATGAACGAGGCATTAACACTGGGTGACAGGGCCACATGGCGATAAAATTTATAATATTTGTTTCGTACGGTGAATTAAATATATTGTCTTTGAGGTTGATGGCCGGCGAACAGCTCCCTCTTACTAATTGAATGAAAAGGTAAACTTATAATTGAAGCGAAGGATTCGTTTCCTGAGCTCTGATTGCCTCTGATTAGCAGGGGATCTGGTGGTATCAACAAGGGTATACTTCTTGTGTCTTCTGGTGATAGGCTATCTAATCATCAATATCCTCCATGCGGTGAACGGCGAGGTAAGCTTTAGCCGAGGAGAGCAGAGATATGTGGGTAGCTTCCAGACTGAATCAGTAGTCAAGTTAAGTGTGAGATGACGGAGTGGTGGAAACAGTCCTTTTTATCTGTCGCCAAGGTAACAATTGTGAACAAGACCCGCGGAGGTTTAAATATTAATTTATTAGACGATTCGTGACTGAACAGTGACGTTAAATTAATAAATATAATCTAATCCAGATTTATAATTAAAGTCAATATAATTCATTTAATATGTTCGTCAATTTATGTTAATAATATCAGCATTTTATGTATAGGAAAATTTAAATTAATTAAATCTGTAAAATTAATCTCAATATTTATTCAATTTATTAATATTATTAGGTACTGAAATTATGGAAAAACCTTCTTGCAGATCTCAAGATTATAATTTTTATTTTATATAACTTTTTTTTTTTACTATTATGTTTTGGTTTTTTATTTTTGATAACAAATTTAATCAACATTTTACTCTAAAATATAAATTAATAATTTATTCCACCAGAAAATTTTAAATATCTTGTACTATTAACTTATAAACGTATTGAATATTATTTCCAGGAACTGATCTGTAAATATAAAAATTATATATTTTGAAAGTAAATGGTTGACCTTGATGAAAATTGTGGAAGAAAATGGTCCGGGAAGAGGTCAATAAGTTTTTCTGAATATCAAGAATATTTATTCAGTAGCCAACGTTTCGACCCACTCTGTAGGTCTTCTTCAGGGCTAAATATACAAAATACAGACAATTTAAAATCACAAAATATTTAAAAATAGGTTAAGCATGGTAAAAACAAATGTTAAAATACAAAGGCAGGAAAAAAAAAACATACTATAGAATACAATAAGAAAAAACAGAAAGTGCTAAAATTAAAGAATAAGGTAATATAAATTCAAATGGGATAAATATTAAAGTAAACATACAATAGTATCAGTTATCTGAGTGGTGAACAATAAAGATGGGGCAGGGGAGAGCACATGAGAATTATATTGATATAGTAATAAATAAGAAAATGTTGATAAGAAATGATGATGACCAATGGGGAAGATGATGTATACATAATGTTCATGAAATAGTATAAAGGATAGATGTAGTACAATATATAATAATTGCTAAGACATGGTGAGAAAGGAGAAAATAATAGATATTAAATTAACATGTACAATTGTATAAAAAGTGCGATAAGTAAGTTTCAATTGATGGGTATTAGACAAAATTAAATGTAAAAAGACAAACAAATGTGGTTCAGAAAAGATACTTAAAATAAAAAAGTGAGTTAAGATGAACCCGGATGAAAGTCGTTAAAATGATAATAAAAGGTGGGAAATGAATAAACTTCTTACAGAAACAGTAAGCAAGGAAATAGTAAGAATAATAGTGTGATGTGTTTTATAATGTATATGACTATTAGGGAATTGAAATGAAATGAAATGGAGAAGAGACGGGGGGGATGGGTAAATTAGTGAAGAATATATAATCAATTACCTGTAGCGGGGGGAGAGCCCGATAGGTCCGTCCAAGCTGTAATCACTCTCTAACGTACAAAGAGGCGTGGGGGAGGTATAACTCCCACCCCTACGATTAAAAAAACCAACAGAAAAAAAAAACGATTGTTACAAAAGCTACGTAAGAAAATACAGGAAGAAAGAGAAAAAAACCGTTACCAAAATACGATAATATAATAAAATAGAAGAATAGATCATGTAAAAAATAAGTATTGAACAGGTGGGTATTAATAAGTGTAAAAATGTAAAATGTTTAAAAAGAGGGGGGGGGGTAGTTCTTTTTAGTGAGGTCTATTATGTGTCTGTAAACCATTGAGAGGTTATTCTTGTCGGTCTTGATGTTTAATGGATTGTTTTCGAGGTTTATGTAGATTGATTCTGCAACGAGTCTTTTGTTATAATTGGGAACAGTGGCGAGAACAGAGGATTCGTCGAAGTTAAAGGTGTAGTTAAGAGTCAAAGCATGTTCAGATAATTTGGACGCAGATATGTTTCGGGTAGATATAGAAGTCTTGTGTTGTGATATTCTTCTGTAAAAATGGTTTTTTGTTTCACCAATGTAGGAGGAGGAACAGTTAGGGGCAGAGCAAGGGATACGGTAGACTATGTTGGAGAGGTTTTTAGTAGGGATAGGGTCTTTTAAATTAGCGAACAGGTGGGATAATTTATGGTATGGCTTAAAACCAAGGGGAAGATTGGGAAAAGTAAGACATAGAATTTTTTTGATATTATCAGATAGACCGGGGATATAAGGAAAAGATCTGTACAGGTAAGAGTTGGGGGTCGGTACTGTTGGATTAGGGGAGGGGTAAAGAACATTAACATGGTTTTGTAGGGTGTATAAGAGTTTAGTGGTGATGTGGGATGGGAAGTTGTTGGAGAGTAAAATGTTTTTGATTCGTTGGATGTTGGTTGGTAGGTTTTGGGTGTCTGATAAGGAAAGACATCGGTGGATGAGGTTTTTGGCTACGTTGATCTTCTGGTGGTAAGGGTGCTGTGAGAAAAAGTTGAGAAGTCTGCCGGAATATGTGGGTTTGGTGTAACAATCAAAGGACAAGGAACCATCGTTATTTCTAATAATGAGGAGGTCGAGAAAGGGAAGGGTGATGTTGGATTCGGTTTCAATGATAAATTTGAGACGGGGGTGGTAAGAGTTAAAAGAGGCAAGTATTTCGGGGATTTTTTCGGGATTCAGAACTAAGAGGAGATCGTCAACGTATTTCTTAATGAGGATGATGCATGGGGGAAAAAAGGGGTGATGGAGTCGAGAAGGTCATTGAGAACTATGTTGGAATTGTCTGGAGCTAGGCAATTTACCATACCAAGACCTGTGATTTGATTATAATATTTACCTTGGAAACTGAGGTATCCAGATTTACAACATAGTGTAAGGGATTCTAAGTAGGAGGTGAGACTAAGAGGAGTATGGGGTTGGATGATGTTCCAGTTTTTCTCTACCATACTGAGGGCTATGTCGATAGGGATATTGGTGAATAAACTAGTGGCGTCAAGAGAGGCTAGGATGAAATGGTCAGGAATGCGAAATGAAAGTAATTGTTGCTTAAGATGAAAGGAATTAGTTACGTCGTAAGTGTTGTTGTGGCTGAGGGATTGAAGAGAAGGAAGAAGAAATTTGCTAAGTTTGCTGGATGGGGAGTTAATGTTGGAGATGATGGGACGGCGTGATTATCCTGGTTTCTGAATTTTGGGTAATCCATATAAACGAGGTGATATAGAATTATAGGAGATCAGATTAAATTATGTATGTTTGTTAATTTGTCGGGTTCTGTGAAGGTCCTGGAGGTGGTGATTAAATTTGGTCATGAGGGAAAGGGTGGATCACGGGGGATGGGTGTGTAAGTTGACGTGTCATTGAGAAGGGAGCAAATTTTTCCGTATAGTCATTAGTGTCCATTATTACAGTAACGTTGCACTTGTCTGCTTTGGTAACCGTAAGTTGTGGGTTAGATTTTAGGAATGAGCGGGTGGTGGCAATGTCTTTGAAAAATGAGGGGGAAAGAGAAGAGGGGTGTTTTGAGGAGCGTTGTAAGTGGATGGGAATTAAATTGACGATGCGGATGCGGGAGACTTCTTTCTCATCGTGGGTGACTGAAAAACTCTCATCTCTATATATGTGTTCTAGGTCAGTGATGAGGTTAGGGATGAATTTGGTGGAGTTAGAAGGGGTGGAGAAATTAGGACCTAAGCTAAGTATCTTGTTTACTTGAGGAGGGATAGTGGTAGAAGATATGTTGTGGACCCATTTTTCGTTACCTGAGGGATAAATTTTTTTGGCTGATGATGCGGTGTGGAGTTCTTTAAATTTGGATATCAGCGGTAGTTTTAAAAATTGTATATAATGACATTAATTAAGCATGGTGAATGTCCTAATTCTAATAAACAGTCCTGCCATGGAGGGTACTGTTACCTACGGAGGCAAAGGGCTGGGAGCGGACTGGGTATTATCGAGGAAACATAAGGGAAACTGGGTGAAGAAATAAAGCCCAAATCATTTATCTAACAAAAATAAAGTGGTATTATATTGAAATAAAAATTGTATTCAACTATTATGGTTAAGGCATTAATAAAATGATAATTACAGATTCATTTATTAGTAGGGCATTAATAAACTAACAATTACAATTTAAACCGAAATTTCCAGTCAACAGGAAAAATTAAACCTTTAATTTAACATAAGATTCACCGTCAATAACGGCACTAAACAATAACATATGAACTAGAATCACACACCAGATTCCACATCAATACTCAGAATCCCTAAAAACACTAATAAAATAATAATTTACAAATAAAACTCGATCTATCTTCTATAACAATAATCATATCCCTGATCTATAATAATAATTATATGCACTAAAACTAATTACAACTTACACATTCCCCATCAGTACTCATTACCTCAAAACCAATAATAAAATTAATAATTCCCAAACAAAACTCGATCTGTCATCTATAACAATAATCATATCCATCCTCTACAATAATATTCATATGCGCTAATAACAACTTACAACTTAAACATTCACCCTCAGTACACATTATCTCATAACCATTACTTAATTTCTATTTAAAACCAGTCCCCTCTTCTCTACATCTAATTCTGGGTGCACTAATACTTAAAGAAAAGATTTTTTTCTGTATTGTGCCCAAACGCGACGAATGAAAAATAATATAGTTAACTGGCTCTATCTTCAACTGACCACTCTCAGCCCACACCCCAAGTCTAGTCCGATTACCGTAGGAAATATCTTACCATCCTCTGACTTCTGTTCCGGACCCGATTCTTCCCACTAGTACACGCCTTCAACTCCTCTTCAGCCCCAACACTGGAAACACCCGCCCTGCCCGCCAGGCAGTAGCACTCTGCCAGTTTTTCAACTGCTCCACTGTCGAGAGGAAAATGGCCGGGTATTTGAAGGCTTATCTGAGCTAGCGTCAACATTCTTATCCCGTGGTCATTGAGGTGGTGCCATCTGGTAGTAATCATTATCCCAACCACTCGCGTAACGACTTTACCTTTTTTAATATTCCCTCAGATCTACACGAAGGCGACGGAAATGGTGTGTCATTTCCGTATTAGACTGCTGACTTGGCGTCGCCACAAGCAGACAAGAGCCTTCTAACAAAAATTCATATTTAATAAAATACATCTAAACTAAATGTTAAGGATCTACAATGCCTTTAACCAAAACCATAAAAAAAGAAAAATTATGTAATTAGTCACAAAAAGAAATAACACCAGGAAATCTTATTTGGCATAGGATACATATATATGTACATATTAAGGTACCAAATCCTTAAAACCTAAAATATTTTTTTTTAATCATCTTAATGAAAAGAAGGAACTAATCACTAATCATTCTCTATAATACGTAAAACTACAAATACACTTTTAACTTTAACTGATAAAATACTTCTTTTTGATCACAAAGATTAGAGTACAATTCTTAACCCAGATTAATTTTATTCGATGTGTTCTAATTAAAAATGGCTAATTAAATATAATATTCGCTGACATTTATACCCTTGAACTAAAAGCTGTAATTAATGCACATTAACTAAATTTTATTTAAATAAAATTTTCCTCAGCCCGTTACAGTACTTTAGAGAGAAAAAGAGGAAAAAAAATACAGGGACGAATCGATATTAATATTAAAATACCATTTATTTGACAACGAAATAAAATTAAGTTATGGAACAAATAATACTTTTTATTTACATTAAATAAATTTAATTCCTGTACTGCGGTTGAAGTAAATCAGCCATTATCTTTGCTGCTACATGCAAATAAATATTTTCCTCATTTAAATATAGGCGTATATTTTTCAACGTTTTACTGGGAAATTTACATAAAAATAATAAATTAAAAAATGTTTGCTTTAAATAAATACAAACTAGGAATAATTAATCAAAAAAAGAAGTAAATATCATATTCGCTGTAAAATTGGATAATAAAATATAGTAATTACCAATTCCTGTAAATAAAAAATATTTCTGATAATGTAATTGCAGAATTTATTGAATTTAATTAAGCCCATGCCTACCATTAAATTACGGTGACCTGAACGAAAGTTACTTCTTTCATTTTTGGGTTATATAAGTTTAAAAAAACATGTAGCACTACAACTATAAAGAGTCTCGGAGGAGGGACTTTACTGTTTCTAGGCCTATGCTAGAGCAGGTTACTATGAGTCTATGTGCCTAATTATAGCATGGTATGTTATTATTTAAATATGTAACAATATGTTTACTAAGTGTAATAAAGTAACAAGAATATATAAATGTAATTATGTAGGTAATGTAAATATGTATATTCTCTAGTGGTGATTATGTAAATACTGTAAATATTTATATTCTCCAGTAGTGTGGGCAATAATAACCATTTGTAGTTGTTTGCCCTTAAAATAAAACAACAACAACAACAACTAGTATTTTTTTATTTTTTGAATACACTATATTAGACCAGGGTCGATCATTTTTGAAACCAAAAAAAATATAATAGGATGAAACCCATTGGAAAAGGAAGAGACTATAACTAAAATGAAAAGAAAAATAATTTACGGGCGATCTGAGGTCGGGAAGTGGAAGGGGGAGGGGTTTTAAGGGTAAAAAACGGTTTATCTCGATTTCCGGCAAAATTGCAAGTCTTATGGAAAAAAGTAAAATCATAAAAGTTGTAGGTAATAAAAAGATATACAACTTATGTATTTACATTTTTTTTCCATAACAATATGGTGGTCTGCTGGTTATGTGACAAATTAAAAAAAACGAAGTTTTTGATTTTTCATTTCTATCTTTTACAAAAAAAAATTTTTTCACGAAATGTAGTGGAACATAAATACTTACCTTTTTATGTCTCAAGAGAATGGTACTATTGAATTTAAATACTTTACGTTATTCGTTATAATATTTTTAAATACATTAATCTTGTTTTTATAAGTACCTTATCTTGAATTCTAATCACTTAACCATTAGTTTTTGTCTCTTTGGGATTTCTTCATCGTTAGATTCGACAAACCTTCCTGATTCTAGTAGATCTTCGAAATTGTCAAGACCATCACCGTCTTCGTCTCCAATATTATTTTCAGTCTGCATTGGTTCTTCATCCACAAATTCATCTGAATCATTAACTTCCTCGAGAAGCGAGGGATGGTTGACTGGATGATAGATGTAAGGAAGAAAATAGTTGGGGGTGCAGTCAAATAAGACACTAAATAAGTGGTTACTTATTTTAATTACGTGCCGAAGTTTCGACCCACTTTGTGGGTCATCTTCAGGGCTAAGAAAGAAAAACAGACAAAATAACAGAACTATAAAAATACATTGCAGACTAAGTATATGATAAATGAGAAAAATATATATGTAGAGAGGTAGAAATTTAGAACAAAAGTGAGGGATATATATGAATAAAAAATTACAGAGAAAATGTACACAACGGTGGTGATGCCAAAAAGATTTTTTTACAAAGATAAAGGAAGGAAGTAAACAGAAAGTATTTAAAAAGAAAAAATATAAACATCAGATAATAGACTCCTGGGGAGTTTACATAAGTAAAATGAAAGAAGGTATAGCCAAAATGATATTAAAGAGTAAATAAAGGAAAAATAACAGTAGCAAGTCAAGATATAAATATAGAGTATAACAGTTTTGAAATGCATACATGTAGTATGGAGTGGTATAAAAGTATGACATAAATATACAAGGAACGTATAGAAGTATAAGTAACAATATGGTATGAGCATGGAAATAGAATGACATATGATGAAAAAGTGATGTTAAATGCTAATGAAATCTCAAATAATAATAACATATGATGGATGCCAAAAAGCTAATATGAGAAAAAGGTGTGTAAATTGGAGAAGGAAAAGGGTGAGGAGAAGATATGAGTAATAAAAATGGGCATACCTGACCAGCGGGAGGCTGACGCAAGAATGACACGAGGTCTAACAGACAAAAAAAATACGTTATGAAGGTGTTGCCAGCGATATCTGACGGCCAAAAATATGACTAAATTTTATTTTTATTTTTTAATTGTATATTAATACTAATTTTTATTGACTATTTTAAAGAAATATTGACTATTTTATTATATCTAAAAGGGTATCATGACTATTTTATAGAGGGCCACGAAAAATAATGACTAAATTAATGGGAAAAGGTAAGGTGATAAAACAGTAGGATTTGATGTCAAGAGGTCAAAATACGTATAATAGGAAAGAGACTATAGTAGTAACAGAATGACAATGGGAAGGAATAACAAGGTAAACTGATTCAAGGTTTATTTAGTCAATTTAAAATTTGTGAGTAGAAAGAGGATAAGTTGTTTGAATCGATCGTGAGGTTAACAGTGGAGGAATCTAAATTTATGTGGATAGTTTCAGAGAGTATGCGTTTATCATGGTTGGGAACAGAAGCTAGGAGGGATGTATTATCAAAGTCAAAATTGTGTTTGAGGGATAAGGTGTGTTCGGAGAGTTTTGATGCGGTAAGGTTTTGGGGGGAAATGGAGTATTTGTGTTGGTAAATACGGTGAAGATGACGGTACTGAAGATGACACACAAAGTGGGTCGACACGTCGGCACGTAATTAAAATAAGTAACCACTTATTTAGTGTCTTATTTGACTGCACCCCCAACTATTTTCTTCCTTACATTAACTTCCTCGTAGGTTTTTTCTTCCACATTGGAACATTTTTCAGAGCTACAGCAATATGAGCATACATTTGTACATTTTAAACCAGGTTTTTGGCAGCCACATTTCAAATTACATCCACTTTCACAGCTGCAGCAAATAGTTTTGAGCAATATTTCCAGATTTAATTCCTTTTCTGTAAATTTAGCTATAATACCACGTTGATAATGCTTCCAGCCCCAATCTGTTGTTGTCAGTTCGTTACCCAGCCAAGTTTGAAGCTTATAATATGCCCTGAACAATGTTGATCGGCTGCACCTTCTGTGGGTGGGTGATTTTACAATATGAAAGATGATTTGATTTTCGCCAATTGATATTTTCGATATCCTAATTGATTCAGTGTTATATTATCATTTTTTTTTAATTTAATTTAATGATATTTACAACTATAATGCTATTATAACAAGTATATGTGCTAATATGTACAATATGACATGAAACACACTTGTTGAGAAACTACCCATCGGTAGCACTCCAATAAAGTTCTATAGTAGATGATCTCGAGGCCATCTTCTTTTCAGACGCCTCGGAGGGTTATCAGGAATAGTATGGAAAGCAAGTTGAAAGACTAGCGGGTTCAAGTTTGTATGGAGCTTGTTATGGAAGGATAGGTATCTAGTTTGTGCCAAATCAGTAACATATGGGATATTAAGATCATTATGGATGAGTTGGTTTGTGACATAATAAGGAGCATCGAGGATTTTACTACGGATTTTGGATAGTAAGGATTGGTTACGAGATGAATTGGATGGTTTAGTAGAGCCCCAAAGCTCAACTCCGTATGTCCAAATAGGTCTGATAACTGCCATGTAAATGAGTCTTTTGTAATTAATTGGGAGCTTAGAGCGTTTGTCCAGTAAATGTCCAGTAGGCGAAAAAGTCGAGCAGTTTCTTGTCTTTTCAGTCGGGTATGAGGATTCCAAGTGAGAAGACTATCTAGATGGAGTCCTAGGTAACATATCTGTTCGACAGGGTTCAGTAGAATATTATTAAAGGATACAGTACGGCAGGAATTCGTTGTTTACGACGAAGGGTGAAGGTAATTTGTTGGGATTTGTCAATCAAAATCCTGCTCTACATACGCCCACCACACGATGGCATTGCTGGATAGTGGAGTGTAATGTTCGAAAACAAAATTGGTGATCTGGGAATATTTGCTTGGATTCTATGATAGGATGAAGACGTTTCAGAATGAGTTTTTCAAGTATTTTGCCCATTATGGGCAAGAGAGATATAGGACGGTAAGAAGATGGGAGTTCTGGTGTTTTTTTAGGTTTTAGAATCACCTTAGCTATGGATAATTTCCAGGGAATCAGGAAATTATGTGGTGCGCAGTTATATATATATATATATATATATATATATATATATATATATATATATATATATATATAAGGAGTAAGATCGCTTTCCGAGGAAGGCGTTTCAGAATGTGGGATGTGATTAGGTCGTGTCCAGGGGCTTTGTTGGCGGGTAATCTGTGAATAAAAAGAAGAGGTAGTCAAGAGGACTGACGACAGAAGTGAAAACTCAAGACTTTGGAATAACTGTTTTTATTTTTGAATTAATAAACTAATATTAGTCTGAATTATTTAAATTTCAAATTTGTAAATTTAAATCATTAACATTAATCTGTTTTTTAGATACATATATTGACTTCGAACAATAACTAGATATTTACAAAAGGCTTCAGTGGTTTTTCTGTTTTAGACCGTGTATACCAATTTTCCACCAACGTTTCCCCAGACATGGTGCTTCCATCCACAAAGCTTTGTTGAGACTACATATAATAACTATATATATTTTCAAGTAGGTTATTTCTTAATCAAAACATATGATGGGAAGCAAATGGTCAATTCACAATATCAAGAATTTAATTGAAATAATAATTACTATATACTTATATTCTGTATACCTTGTATTTTTGTTTTAATTAGATTTTTTTTTTATTTTTAGCATTATTATCACCGTTAAGTTCAACAATACTTAGATCATTTGTACTTCCTATCATTTCATAAAACAAGATATTTAAAAATTACAAACAAAATCTTTTAGGGGAAACGAAAAGTCCAACTAGTAAGTGATAATTATTCTTATACCAACGGAATTCTAACCTTTAAACTAAAGTTGATTAAAACAAGTTGTATAACGCGAACCCACAACTTTATCCCCCAATAAAAGTCTTGTATTTATTTTATTTATTAACGATACTAAAGAAGTTTTCACTTCAATAATTACCAGTAAAATAAAATAAAATCGGACAACGAATAAATCGTTCTGCCATTTAGGGAAAATTCAACTTTCTGTTCTACTTTAGATCTTATACCAAACTAAGTAATTATTAAATAGGAGAGGAAAGATCAAGGAAGAGAAGAGATAGATAACGTGACCATTAATTTATGTAAACATTTATACTCTCCAGTAGTGAGGGCAATAATAACCATTTGTAGTTGTTTGCCCTTAAAAAAAATAAAACAACAACAACAACGTGACCATTAAAGATTTTATAAGAAAATAAGGATTGAAGACAGGAAGGAATGAAAGGGAGTTTTCTCTCGATTTCACCGACTAATGGCAAATTAGCCTTAACAAGAGTTTTATTAGTTGTTGTATAAACAACGGTTATTTTATTGCCCATTAAATTATTACTCTGTGTCCGGGTATGAAGATTTTCAAATTTGTACTTTCATGAATGTTATTATAGGCAACTAAATCTTATTTTTATCTTACTTATCGTATAGCAATGGATTTACGAAAATAAAGAAAATTTTCATAACTAATTGAAATTATAGGAGATGAAAGTTTCAAAATATAGCACCGAAATAGCAGTTTCTGATATGGATGCAACATATCCAGGCATTTAGATAACTCCCAAGTTTCAAAAACAGTCTTATTCATATTTTTCGCTCGTTTAGTCAACCAATTTTGTAGCAAAAGTTTCAAGTTCAGAACCGGACTAAAACCCATGAGAAATAAGGCGGTAGAGTGTCGTGTTTTTCTTGGCTAAACTAGCGAAAAATAGGGTTTTGAAATTTTGGAGTTATCCACTTTTGCCCCCAAATGCCTCATGCAACTCAAGTATATTTTAGAGCTTATATTTTTTATTTAAAAAAATAATGTAATCTGTGGAATTCCAACGCAATATGTATTGGAGGTATGAGCATACATAACCCCAATACATAGTGAGCAAAAATAAAATAAAAAAATAAAAAGTAAGAATGCTAACTTGATTACACCACTATACAATTAAAATAAATTATAGAAACGTATCGTCGCTGTCAAAACAACACCGCTTATCTACAACTTTTGGTGAAAATAAGTTAGTAACGGTAAGGGACGTATTAAGGCCAGAAACATGGCAGAGTGTGATTTGTTGATACTTCTCTTCAATCTTTTTAGTAATAGTTCCAAAAGTGTATAGATAAAAATAGAGTATAAATTGCCAAGTCTACAGTCGGCGGGGTTTTTTTCTCTCTTCTGTAAAATCGCCCAAAGCGTACTTATTATTGTTTTGACAGCGAGATCTTAACAAAACGACAAAAATGTGCTAGAATTCAATTGGAGAAATACAAAAATATAGCCTCATGCCTTTATAATACTAAAAAATAACTAACCATAATAATCATCCAATAATGCACAATACACGAACTAAAATTTACATAACTTCGGTATTTTAATTTGGCGTATGACCAAATGGTGTCTGAATAGGGAAACGTTGACTGAGTTTTTCCATTATTTTAGAGCCTAAAGGTTTTGTTTTTTGGATTTTTCCAATAATTGGATCTCCTACAACTACGCCTCCAAAAATCCATATCCATTGAAACCAGTTTTCTTGCCGAGTCAGCTGAAAAGGACTAGGTTGCTGAGGCATATAGGGCACTACTTATAAGAAACGAATTGTAGAGTCTCTTTCTTGTTGTCATCATGACGTCATTACTCCACAAAATAGAATTTAGCGTCCTAATTACTTTTCCGCCTCTTATTATCTTTTCGTCAATATCTTTTCTGCTGCTGCTCCCCGGCTAAAGCCACCTGCCTAAATATTTAAATTGTTCAGTTGGGGTCTAATCCCATTCCCCAACATTTAGTGAGGAATTTCCACTGTTATTTAATGCTTTTTGTTTTACTGATTTCCAGGCCTCTTGCCTCATAGGCTTCCGGCAGTTTCCTCATCATAAAGGACGCATTGCTTTAAATATATTTCGAGGTAAAATTCAATCACAAAAAATTTATAAAATCAAACAGTTGCTAGGAATCACAAAAAGCTTATTGATTTTATAATTTCTTATAATTTTTTAATCATTGCTTTAATTTTTAAATATTTTTATTTTGACGAGAAAAGATTTGCCCCCAGCCGGGATTCGTACCCGGATCTCCGCCTCACCGTGGCAACGCTCTAACCATTTGAGCCACTGGGGTCGAACCTTACTTTGGACAAATCTGTTCTCTTCACCAATCTGTTTGACATACGTCATTATATTATTTATAAGTTTTTAATCATTGCTTTAATTTTTAAATATTTTAATTTGAAGAGAAAATTGAAATTGAACATTCTTCCTGGTGTATACGTCGGAAAATTGCGAGAACACGGGGGATATGGGATCGGTGAAGAGAACAGATTTGTCTTAAGTAAGGATCGACCCCGGTAGCTCAAATGGTTAGAGCGTTGCCACGGTGAGGCGGAGATCCGGGTTCGAATCGGCTGGGGGCAATTATTTTCTCTTTAAAATAAAAATACGTATTGCTTTTAATATTCCTAATTGATATTTAAAACTCAATCACGAAATATTAAAACAATTCAAACAAGATAAAAAAAATTGCGTTTCCTCAGTAAATGTCCGAAACCCCTATGATATATGAAGCAATTTTTCAAGAAAATTCAAGATGAACAAAGAAGAAGTCCGAGGTCCAGCGGAACTACCATTTGTTCAGGTAATTCTTTTAATTTAATTAATTTTAAGGTGTTTTTGTATGAATAATACTTTCTATCAATAGAATTTCAACGCATAAAGAGATCATTTAGTCTAATGTAGTCTTCTCTTCGTACAATAAATTTTTTTCCTCCCCTATAGTTTCTCTTATAACACTATTGGGTTTGTGTTGGAGCTTTGAGATGCCGCAGCTACGTCTTAAAAAGTCGAGATAAATAAAACCCTGAAAATATTTTGTAGGATTGAAAATATAAAACCCTGCTGTACGATATTTTAGTTTTACTATTATTTTATAATTTTTTTCTTGTATACTGGACTCATTTCCTTTATAATTTATGTTGGGAAAGAGAAAAAAAATATTATTTTCACAATTAAAAGATAAGTGAAATGATCTAATGATTATATTTTTATTAACTGAAACTAACTACTATATAAAGTATACATTAAATAATAATAAAATATTGGGAAAGAGAAAAAAAAAACATTTTCCAGTCGATTAAATTTTCTTTGATCACTATTTATCTCTTGAGACGTTTCGACAATGTGTCATTTTCAATCCTATCACATTTTGTTTTCTGCATCGGTAAGCAATCATTTACATAACTTTATCATAGTTACAAGTCTAAAATATCTGTGAAAAAAACAATAACATCTACACTAAATAACTTTATTTAAATAAAATTTAAAATGATTTTAATTTGGAGGTATCTATAATTAATTTATTACTAGTTATTTACATATTTTTTATAATTGTTGAATTAGATAATTTTGTGAAGATGGAAGCACTTCTTCATAGAATTATTTAATCCGAATAAAGAAGGATCAACTTATGATAAAACACCATTATTGGAAAATGGAAGAGACTCGTCGAACGTGGATGAAGAAGAAATCCCACCGGATAGGGAAGAAATAGTGGAAATAATTGGAGCACTCCATAACAACAGAGCACCTGGAATAGACGATATCCCGAATGAGGTCCTGAAGTGTGGGGGTGAGGCGGTGGTGGATGAAATATATAACCTCGTATTTGATGTATGGATGGAGATGAGGATGCCACAGGACTGGAATATGACAGTGTTGTGCCCAATACATAAGAAGGGAGACAGATTAAACTGCCAAAACTATAGAGGTATCGCTCTATTGCCCACTGTCTACAAGGTACTTTCAGTTGTAATAAATAGGAGAATTATGGCATGGGCTGAAAGAAATATTGGTGAATACCAAAGTGGCTTCCGGCCAACTAGAAGCACAACGGATCATATCTTCTCCATACGACAGATGCTAGAGAAAGCATATGAGTACAATGTTGACCTCCACCACCTCTTCATAGATTTCTGCCAGGCCTACGATAGTCTTGACAGGAATGAACTGCTCAAAGTAATGAAAATTCTAGGGGTCCCGGAAAAGCTAGTCGGATTGAGTGCGATGACCTTGGAAAACACCAGATGTAGGGTGAAGATTCAAAATATGATATCAGAAGATTTTGAGGTTGAGAATGGTCTGCGCCAGGGAGATCCCCTCTCACCTGTATTATTTAACATCGCACTCGAACAAGCTGCGAGATCAATCAGAACCAACCCAGGAGGAACGATATGTAATAGGATGACCCAACACCTAGCGTATGCTGATGACGTAGTGATATCAGCAAGGTCAAAAGCGGCGCTTTCAAAGCTTTGCAGGAATTTGAAGAAGCTGGGAAAAAATTGGGTCTGGTGAAAAATAAGGAAAAAACCCAATATATGATTTCCACAAAAAATGATGGGCAGGAAGAGCTGAGTCGTGTGCAACTGCTCCACCACAAATTTAAGAAAGTATACAGCTTCAAATATCTGGGGGCTTTAGTGACAAGAAAGAATGACATCACTGCAGAAATTAAAGCAAGAATTTCAGCAGGGAACAGATGTCTCTTTGCACTGCGAAAAGCATTAAGATTTTGAAACTTGTCACGGAGGGCAAAATTATTGATTTATAAAACAATCCTAAGACCGATTGTTACATACGCTTGTGAAACGTGGGTCCTGACACAGGAATGCGAAAAGATGCTGCAGATCTGGGAGAGGAAGGTGCTTCGGCAGATATTTGGGCCAGTATGTAATGAAGGCCAATGGAGGTCTAGAAATAATAGAGAGCTTCAGGACCTATACAATGCACCAGACCTAGTCACCTTTATTAAATCTACACGTATAAGATGGCTTGGGCACGTAGAAAGAATGGGAGAATATAGGTACCCAAAGAAGCTATTATATGGCAAACCAGGAGGCAAAAGAAGAAGAGGAAGGCCCAGGCTGCGATGACTGGATGATGTAGAGAACGATCTGCAGAGGATGGGGATCAGACAGTGGAGAGGTCGAGCTGCTGACAGGGAGGACTGGAGAGGCGTTGTTGCGGAGGCCAGGGCCCTGCAAGGGCTGTAGAGCCATGGGAAGAAGAAGTGGCTAATATTCTAGAAATTTTACCAGTTTTTTTTTTCTGAAATTTCTCCTACGTTAGAAGGGATCGGACTTACCTTTATCTATGTTTCGTTCTTTTTTATTTTTAAATAGATTTTAATCATGATATTTATTATTCTTTACTATTTATCAAGCAATAATTGTAAAAACCATCCTTAAAAGGATAACATCTTCAAAAACAAAATAGATTTATAGTTAAAAACTAAATCTAGATAAGCTCAGTACTAATTAAATGACGGAACTTGTTCAATGAAAGACCAGGTGGGGTTGGGGGTTTCTTTTATAGTCACGGATGAGTTTATTAATAATATAGAGAGGAAAATTATTTTTTAAAAGGATATTTTGGATGCGGTGGGTGTTGGTTTTATGGAAGCAGGGGTCAGCGAGGGATAGGCCACGGTGGATAATATTTTTGTTGGTGCGGATGTTGGGAGTAATAATTAAGGAGTCTGCCTTAATATGTAGGTTTAGTATACCAATCTGTGGATAAGGTGTGGTTAGGATTTCTAATGATACGGAGGTCAAGAAATGGTAGTGATTTGTTAGATTCATGTTCAACACTGAAATGGAGGCGTGGATGGTATGAGTTGAAGGATGATAATAATTCTGGAATAAATTTAGGATTTAGGATAAGGAGGAGATCATCCACATATTTCTTAATGAAAATAACATCGTTAAGGAACTTGGGTAGAATGGAGTCCAGAAGGTTATTTAGGACGATATTGGAGAGGTCCGGAGCGAGGGGATTTCCCATAGCAGGTCCAAAAATTTGGTTAAAGAACTGGCCATGGAAGGTAAGGTATCCTGATTCACAACAGAGGTATATGGATTGGAGGTATGAGGAGCGGTTGAGAGAGGTATGGGGTTCTATGAGTGGTCAGTTGTTATCTATTATGAGGAGGGCTTTATCTAAAGGTATGTTGGCAAATAGGCTTTTTCCTACATAAAACGTGATAAGTATATTAAAGTTATTTAATTATATTTTGGTTACAAAAATTTAGATCCTGAGAAAATTGAGAAAATTGAGAAAGACGTTCAAAAACCCACCAAACAAACAATAAAAAAATAAATCAAGTACCATGCTTCACTTTTCAATTCATTGAGAACTTTGTTACTTGATTTGTTTAATTTAGCGAAAATATGTAGATTTCGGGAGTAAGAAACTTGTGAGCAAGCATTCAAACTTTTCCCCCCTTTTTTAACACCTTAGCGGTAGAATTTCGAAAAAACCTTTCGTACCGGATGCCTACGTCATACAAAGAACACACCCTCCAAGTTTCAGGTCTCTACGATCAGCGGTTCAGGCTGTGCGTTGATCCCTCAGTCAGTCATTCATTCAGGACAAAGCATAAATTGTGGCCTGATTCTTTGCCCTTGGTCACAAATGGCCACGGTGGACGGTATAATCAACCTAAGTCAGATGAATTTGCTGTAGTTGTTGTTGGATAGCAATTTTCTAACCGGCATAATGTAATTGAGAGCCATGATAGCACATTGCATGGAATAAGTGAAATCCAGCTCTATTCTACCAATAAAGGGGTGAGAAAGGGGGACAAAGTTTGTATGGGACAACTTTATTCGTTGGTCCAATCTACTTTAAATTTTCCATCAATTCTGTTATAATTACTATCATGTTTTGTTTGTTACTTGCATTTAAAGTCACTATATACTGCTAAAGCTTATCGGACGATGCTCCAGTAAATGCCCTAAATTTCCAGGTATAATTAGGAATGAGAACCTGAAACCTCACAGGCTAGGGTACGCCATTGTACGAGAAAGGCAAGGACTTTTACTCCCTTTGAAAAACCCGCAATCTTGGGCATAGTAGGTTGTTATGCTCGCCCCTACGCCACTACAGGTTAATGGTATTAAAAGTTTTAATATGAATAGTGCTCCGAACTGATAATATCAATTCGATACGAAAGTGAATTGAGTTTAAACGATCCGATCTGTTTTGAATGACGTATGTCTTAAATTGAGAAACTTTCAGTTAAAATAAGATAACTACTTTTGCTACAAGTATAAGGAATTCTTTAACTAGCTTGTTGTGGATACGATGATGTTCAGAGATTTAAAAGAGGATAGATACATATCGCGCTAGAAAAAAGTGGAAGAAGTGGACATGGAAATAGTATACTAATGTTGGACATGGGGTTCTCAGTGTGTAGAGCTCCAAATGCCTAAGCAGAAGGTCCCAGCTTCGAGTCCGGCTGTGATAGATAAATCATTTAATCTTTAACAGCATTAGATATACCCTCTGGGATCTGCAGACCCTAGAGCTCATATACCCTTTTAAACATGGTTTTAATAATTAAAATATGTTTCTAACTATAAAGTAATAGATAATTTGATGGCCCCTTTGTCTGTTCTTGAAGGACTTTACCTCAAACTGTGAGACGAAGAGGTGATTTTAAGGCTCTATACCTTAAACGAAATTAACGGCTCCTATGGATGTTTCCTCCCTAGCCTCAGGTTAATAGAAAGTCCTGAGGCAAAAAGTTAAACGAGGCAGAGGTGGTTAAATGGTAACCTGAGGGTTGGTCGTAATTCCACCACCTTACTTCCCCTTTTAAGGCTAATAGCCCAATTGAAGAGGTTTAAAAATCTTATATAATGAATTTTAATTAAGGGATACTATTAATAAATAAAAGTTAATAAATTTAAGCGGAAGATTGACCTGCCTGAAGATTTAAATGAAGCCCCTCCTTTAAGGGATTCTTGTGAAAGTGTGTATGGATAAACCTCCCATTGAAGGCACTCCTAGCGCGGTTCATTTTTGGTAGTAGATTCCTGCCCCAGAGACGTTTCAGTCTTCTTGTCGTATTCTGTGGCAATGTGTCTGTCAGTAATTATCGTAAAAATACGAACAGGTGTCCAACAAATGAGTCATGAAATTTTTTGTAGTTTTTCTTGATTAGGTCGGTCACGAGATGTATGTTGAGATCTTTATGTAATGATTTATTAAAAATGAAAAAGGGAGAATTTGTAATAATGAAGAAATTTTGATTGATTTGTCTGTAAGTGAGATTTTTGGCTGTTAGAGATAGCTATGCAGAATTGTGATTTAGCTGTGATCACGCTCATCCGCAAGGTTTTCCCCGGAATTAAGGGTAGCCAGATTATAAAGGATGGGTGAGCCCCATGAGGATTTGTAGATCTCACAGAGTCCATACATAGCAATTAAGGAATTACGAAATTTATATTCCACAGCCGGATTCGAACTAGGAACCTAAGGAAAGCTAAGGATTAAGAATATCAAGTCTCCTCTACAATGCTCGAAAATAACCAAACATCTAATGGTACTCCAATTTAGGTATCATTATTATGTGCAAAAAAATACCTGTAACACTACAACCCATGAAGGGTCTGGGGTTCAGTACATGGTAGAGACTGTACTGTTTCATGGACAACGGTTCTGCGAGGAGGTGACTTGTACTAGGTCACGCTCAACCACCAGATTTCCCCCCCTTATTTTGTGTACCCTATTTTTATAATATTGTATAGAGGCTGGGTGGGCCACAGGAGGGTCGTAGGTCCTATATGATCCAACTCCCGCTGCAAACAGACTAAAAAAAAAAATATGGCCTGCAGCGGGATTTCAACCAGGATTTCCGGCATGACAACTCAGTACTCTTCCACTGAGGCACTCCGCTCCCGTTATAATGTACAAAGAAGAAAATAAATCCCCATGAATTAAGATCAAACGTAGCACATCTTACATCAACAGTCAAACAGACCCATCAATCACAGGGAGGGGGGCCGTAATGATAAGTCAGGGGGGCGCGAGACCAGTTGAAAATTAAGAAAATGTATACTTAGTTTTGATTATTTTCTCTCACCGGTACTTGTTAATCTTAAGATGAAACTTATAATGTTATATTTTTGATAGTAAAACATGTTGTTTATCTCATAGACTCATGATCAGGACAAAGTTTGTCCTGACTGAAGGACCAGTGGTTTCATAGGGCGACTGATTGCTTTAGCAGGCAGCCATTCCTGCTACTGGATTCAGTGAAGCGAACCATCCACTATAAAAAATGGGTAACGAAACCACTGGCAGAACCTCATGGGTGGTTTGGAATCCTGCCTATCCCATAGGTAAGTAAGTATCTTCTTCTTCTTTTACTTCCTTCAAGTTCCTTTCTGCTCCGAGTTGTTCTACATCAGGATCTGCATTTTTCTCTGTCCCTCTCGATTTTTTTCGTCACCTAGACTCTTCCCAATAACCAAACGATACACTTGCCGTTCTTCTCTTACATATTTATTTTTTATACTCATGAATATGATGAAGAGCAGAGGGCTAAGACTGTCTCCTTTGCCCGTCGCCAGGGCCGGATTTACCTTGTGTGCAGGTTGTGCGATGCACACGGGCACCGGGTCTCAAGGGGCGCCGTGAGGCGTAAAAATGAATTTATTTATTATTTAATTTTTATTTGCACCTGCGCAATTGCGCATTCATCCAATTTGATCCTAGTGTTTTTCACTTTGCTTTTCTACATGATCTTCTGTATGATGATGGAGTAAAAATATCAATAGGTGAGTAGGTCTCTTGGGCAATGTCTTTTTAACCTTTTCCTATCAACTCCAGGTAGCAGGGAGTAGGAAAGCGGAAGGAATAGGAAAATGAATAAAATAAAAAAAATGCGAATGAAAAAAAAGCGAAAATGAAATTTCCCAATCTTATAACAAGTTAAGTTCTTTGGAATTATTCGAAAGGCTATTAGTGTAAGATATTATTTATCATTATTTCTATAAATAATCTTAAAATTCTCTAATAAAAGTTGTTATTACTGAGTCTTTTGTCGGAATTGCAATAACTCAAAGTATTCATTGACTTCATGTTCATCCATTACCGGAAATTTAGCTACAAAAAAAGAGAAAACAAAATCACAAAGAATATTTTGTTCAATATTTTTATTTTGAAGATAATAGTTTTTTTTTCAATTGACTACGTCAGTTCCACCTCTGAAATTTATTAACGGGAAGGAAATTCGTGAACTTCGTCAAATTTTAAAAAGGCGAAATGAAAAGTAACGGATTCTTTGAACTCCACCGCCATGTCAAAGGTAAAATGAAACTGAAAGACCAGGTTTCTTTTCATCTCATGCGTGGAATCCAGCGAGGCACGATAATATCTTCTTTATCCCGTCCGGCATAAACATTAAAATCGTTAAAAACAAAAAAGAACACAAAAACATTTGTACAGTTTTGTCTATCGATAATATTTTCCTTACATGTAACAGTATTTTAGGTGTGAAACATAACGAAAAGGTCTGCTTAAAGAACGGTAAAATTTACCTTATGTAAATGAAATAGAAAACAAATAATTATTTTCAAGAAGCTACCTAAAAATACATCCCACCAAAAATCTTGTGGTTCTTGTGGTTCTCAGCTTGTTTATCTGAAAAATAAGAATAGCGTAACCACACCACTCTATTAACGATTTATCACCTTAAGTTTGCCGTTAGTGTCGGAATTGGAGAATTAAAATCAATTCTAACAAGTCTCATCAAATTACAACTTATCGCTCTTGAACAGATTCGCTGCCTAGGACTCAACTTAGACAAACGTCTTACTTGGAACCCTCACACAAGAATGAAAAGACAATAAACAGCTAGACGCTTCCGACTACTTCAACACATACTAGACAAACACTCAAAGCTTCAGATCAATTACAAAAGACTTCTTTATGTGACTGTTATAAGACCTATATGGACTTATGGAATTGAACTATGGGGCTCCACCAAACCATCGAATTCCTCTCGTATTCAATCCTTGCAATCCAAAATCCTTCTCAAAATCCTAAACGCTCCTTATTTTCCCACAAATAAAACCATCCATAATGACCTTAACGTTCCATATGTTACAGATTTAGCCCATTCCAGATACTTATCATTACACAATAAACTCCAGGCCCATCCAAACCCATTAGTTTCCATCCTTGCATCCAATTCCATCCCAGACAATCCCGCCTAGGCGTCTGAAGAGAAGATGGCTTCGATACCTTCTATTATAGAAATTTTATTAGAGTGCTGTCAGTGGGTACTGCCTCTACATGTCCCGTCATGTATTTATTTATTCATATAGCCCTTGTACTAGATGTATATATTACAGTTGTACAATTCAATAAAATAAAATAAAATAAAAGTTTGTCGTTTTATCAGAAGATTTTAAACAAGTTAGCAATATATTTATTTTTTAAATATATTTTTTTTAAAATAGCATTTTAGAGGATGATGTACAAAATATTAGGAATTTATCAACAATCGAAGTTATTAATCAATACAAATATTTGTTTCATTAGGTTTTAGAATTATTCTTTCAAGCATGAATATTATGAATCTGCATCTCTTTCTTTTTAAATTCGTTAACTAATTTTTAACTTTTATTTCAAAGGCTAAAATAAATTAAATTCAACTAATGTACATAGCGACTAAAAGCTTAAGTTTAAAAATACGATTTAGAGCATTTTTTTGTAAATAAATATAATATTTAAGTGAGGATTAGATACAAATTTTAAATTTCAGAATATAAATATGAGAAAATATATCTGGTTTGACTCCCTTGTAGCTTTTAAACTATTGTTTACTAAAAGTGATTGTAAATTAAGTAAAAGTTGAAATCTGCCAAGTACTGTTAAATACGTAGTTAAAGGCTATTAAAAATATTGCAAAGAATATACAAAGCCAATAGAAAAGATTCAAAAAAAGGACTTCGATAGGCGATTTTTAGCATTACAAAATGTAATGGGGAATGACAAATTAGTTTATTGCAATATACTTGTAACTAACTTTGTTTTATGCTTTCTTTGAAATACAACTTTTGCTTTATTCATTCTGACCCAAATTTATTGCATTGTTTTTTTTGCAATATTGGTAAAACGATGTCACAGAGCTGTTCCTTAATGACACTTTTCGCAGCAGGATGTTTTGGAACAAATACATGAACAGTTCACCTGTGTCTCTTGTAGAGTGCATGTTAAAAACGAAAAAAAAAACAGAGATTGCAGAGAAAATGTGCTCAAACAAGATATTTAAAAAAAAAATCAAACCAAACATTTCAGCTTCAATATTTATTTTTTCGACTTAGATTTTTCCGACTGGAAATGTTCATTACATGCATCACCTTTTCAACCAATGCTTAATTATTTAGTTGTGTTATAATATGCCATAGCTTTTTATGTGAGCGGGTGTGTCGGTGTGTGTATGTGTATACTATTCGTGTGTATATATATATATATATATATATATATATATATATATATATATATATATATATATATATATATATATATATATATGTATGTATACATGTATATGTATACACGAATACTTGCTAGATATACAGATAGATAGAAATAGTAAATATTTTCAAAAAGATAGGATTAATAACAGCTCATTAAAATTTGTCATGACAGAAGTCCACTAGTTTCACTTGGAATTTTAGATAATAAATAATAAAAACTGACATTTCATATGAAGCTATTCATATTAATTGAGGAATTATTTTTGGTTAAAAGCATTATTATAATCCTTCAAATTGTGAGCTCCTGTAGGGGGTGTGAGAACTTTTTGGTTGGAAAAGAAGGAATTTGAATAAAAATAGGGAAGAAGCATCCCTTGAATATTAGGAGTGAGGCAATCCCAGGGGGTATTGGAGCGGGCGAGAAAGGAACCGTCCGACATGTTAGTTCTATGGGAAGGAGTATTGGTCTGAGCTGCGGGATATTGTTTCCTCTGTGTGGATTCTGTATTCACAATATTAGCCATACTTGATTATTAAAAATTTTTTTTTCACAATGTTTTAATATTTAGGTTTATCAGCTTAGGCCAATTTATTACCACACCACC
The DNA here is from genome assembly GCA_964056705.1 of Troilus luridus. Classification (NCBI taxonomy): domain Eukaryota; kingdom Metazoa; phylum Arthropoda; class Insecta; order Hemiptera; family Pentatomidae; genus Troilus; species Troilus luridus. Next base: position 30,696,760 of record OZ057416.1, read on the forward strand.
TCTGAATAAGTGACGACAATGATAGTGTATTTTTTAAAAATTTTGATGAAGGGAACATTTAAACTTATGATTTTTGTGTCTTTTATTTTTACTAATTGTTTTTTATTTATTATCATTTGCACTTTATCAGATGTTTGGATGTGTATTTTCAATTTTTTTTTTATCATAAACATTTGTTTTTATTTTCATATTTCTCAGCTGATGTCCTTCATAGTGATCCAATAATTGCATTTAGCCCTTGGTGGTGGTTGGATGCTATCCATGGTGGTTAGGGGTTACTCTCTAAGGTCGGGGTGTGCTGTGTTGCATTCCTTTTGTGTATAGTTAATTTATTTATTCTCCTTCTGTGCTGAATTGGTGAAATATGCCAGGTATTTTGTTAATAAGTAATGCTTGTTGTATTTAATTTTTCCTCTTATCCCCTAAATCTTTTTTATTTTTATCTTTTTTTGAGCTTTTGGTTTTCTATACTATTAAAGGTTTTCGCCTATAATATAGTATATATATTAGGTGTAACCACTGATTCTGATAACCAGTTCTTTGTAGATCCTATACTTCTAGACCACTACTTGGTCTATAATTGATTGAAATGGTTAGTAAAATTCCAGATTTCTTTTTCTCTGTCATAATTAAAAGAAATAATTTATTACATAGTTTGTCAACATTTCGACTTAAAAACTACCTCCCGACACTTTATCCACTCAAATATAACACATATCATATTTCATTAGTAAACGTACTGAAAAGAAAGAGAAAAGTGAAAATGAAATATGTAAACAAATAAAATTGAGTAGTTAATGTTGAAGTAGCTGTTTAGCGTTCAGTGGGAGAGCGTTGAGTTATGCTAAAGATCCCGGGTTCAATTTCGACAATAGCAAATAAATTATTTAACCCAAAAAGCGCCATTGGTTCTGGTTTTTATTAAATACACATTATTGAAATGGTATTACAATCTGCCACTTATAGGAAATAAGTAATAGCGCTAAGTAGCTACACAAACATACAATAAAAATAGAAAATACCACAATCATGCGGGAGAAAAAAAAAAAAATAATAATATAAATAAATAATATAATAAAATAAAAATATATACATGCGGATAATTAAAGCAAAAGAATGATAATAAAAAGAAAGTCTAAAAGTAAAATTGCTCTTACAAATTCCTCACAATCATAACATAATTACAATATTTAAAATTTGCCTGGGGTCCCCAAACTAAGGTTCTTCCTCAGGAATGAGTGCAAAAACAGGAGTCCGGGAGGCCCCCGCTCCCTTTCCCAGCCGCGTCACTGGCATTAAACGCCAATGGAAGCTGGTTAAGGGTGCATGACATCAGACACACAGGCAATGAGTGGAGAATCTGGCCAGTGCAAGTACTCCAAATAACATTATTTGCAACAGGTCTCGGGGCCATTGAGGGCTTAGACGGCGGGGTGGGTTATATGGATGTGTGGAACTGGATAGTGACTGAGCCAGGGGATTGGAATGACAGCCAAGGTTTTTGATGAAAGCTTGAAAATAATTGGTTGTAGTTGTAAAGGTAAATAGAGTTAATGACGTAAATGACCAAATGTCCATCAATTAAAAACATCTCTGCAAGTACCCATTAAATTAAGGGGCCTCTTTATAGAGGCTGGGTGAGCCCCTATAGGGTATAAAGATCCAACAGAATCGATGTTTATCTGTCGAACCATAATCCACCGAGACCAGATTTTCGAACAATAACTAACCCGAATTATAATCAACTCGAAAAATAAACCGGAGGTTATCTCTCTTTTTTTTCAAATTGATTTAATAAAATTTACAACTGTATTAACAGAATACATCAAGTAAATATAATGACTGTATACATTGACATGAAAAGACAAGTAGAGAAACTACACAGTGGAAGTACTCAAATAGAAAGTTCAACTTAGAAGATCACGAGGCCATCTTCTTTCCAGACGCCTCGGAGGTCATAAAGAATTTTACGAAATATTTGGATTGTAAGGATTGAATACGAGAGGAATAATGGTTTAGTGGAGATCTGTAAGTGAAGATGGGTCTAATGATTGTCATGTATTTTTTATTTTGTTTTAGATGTACTTTATTGAATTATTACAATCTGCCACTTGTGGGGAATAAGTAATAGTACTGTGTAAGTATACAATCATTTCAATAAACAAAACAAAATTGATGCGCAATTTAATAAAAATAAAATAATCTTACATTCATCCCATAATTACACTCCGATTGTCATTTATATGAGACGTTTGTAATTAATTAGGAGCTTCGAGCGTTTGCCTAGTAAATGTTGAAGTAGACTGAACGGCTTGCTGTTTCTTGTCGTTTCAGTCTATTTTGGGGATTCCAAGCTAATATTTTGTCAAGGTGTAGTCCTAAGTACCGGACCTGTCCTACAGGAATCAGTGGATGTTATTAAATGATACAGGAGGACAGGAGGTCATTGGTTTACGACGGAGGGTAAAAATGATTTGACGGGATTTGTAGGAATTTATTTTAATTAAGGATACTTCCTTGAGGAACACCAGTGGATTGAGAAAATAGGGATGAATATACAAAATTTTGATTTACTTTGAATGACCTGCTACACACGGTCAGTTGGTTGTATCAGTTCGATGTGTTCATTTCTAACTGTCACTACTAACTGAAAGCAACATTCGCATCCACACGCTCACTTTGGTGTCTCAGTTCAATGTGCTACCCCTTGGAAGCTCTAGTCCCTCTTATTGTGTTTTGTGTTATGTATTTAACATATTAAACACAATTTTGTGTTTACATCATGTTTTCGGACGATGAATTGTTATTTCTGTATAGTGCAGTGGGTTGTGTTGTTTTCACAAACATTCCTCCCCTCTGAACAGAAAACCACAGACGAGGAATACTGACGAGGTCTGTAGAAGCGATTGAAAGGGTAATTTTTTAACGTGCCACACCGAACTGACGCGACGGTACACACGCTCACTTTGGACTGACGTCAGTTCGGTGTGTCATACTGAAATGATGAATTTTCATCAGTCCATCAGTTCACTTTTTCGATGTGAGCTCCCATCAATTTAGCTTACACAAGGTCAGTATAGTGAGATATGATTGAATAATGAGAAAGTATATAGGAGGTAGGAATTGGCGGAGTTCATAAAGCGATCCCGGGAGGTTATCTTTTTTAAAAAATACGTAAAATATCTTTAAAAATATTCTTGTGAAAAATTATCCCTAACATTATTACATGTACTGTAAATACTTCCAGAGAATTGAGTGGGGGTAAAATTTGTCTTTATTAGTTTTTATTGACGCTACTTTATGTTGACTTTATGATACTATGAGTCCCATATACTATGACGATTATAATTACTTTATCACATAACATATAATGTCTCATCCTCTCTCCCAGAGAAAAATGGTACTAGAGGATCTAACACACATGAGCCTTAGCTGGTGAAGTAGCCAAGGCTGTGTATGCTCTGCCTTAGGGAGGATTACTTTCCAATCTTCTCTTCTTTAAGAAGGCAAATCCTGTTGTTAGGGCCGGGATCCTTACTCTTCTACGTGAGCAAGGGATGACTTAATGTGGATGGTACTTGAGAAAGGAGATACTGCTCGGTTGTAATGATCTAATTAGAATGGCATTACGTTCACCCTTATATAATTTTATTTCGAAAGGGATGGAAATAATTTGAATATGTTACGTGGAATATTCGGTTCGAAAAAGGATAAGACAACTGCAGAGATACGCAATGCCAAATTATGCATGCAGATTATTGATATAATTGAAGTGATCTTAAATGATGATGATGAATAGTAAACATCCGACGAATATCCCAAGGCGGAAGAGGGAGGATAACGTTAGGAGTGATCTAACGGGTTTAGGTTTTTGTAATAGTTCGTTGAAGAAGGCTTGATAGCAGATAGTGAAAGTATCTGAAAGAGCCTTAGGATTCACTAATCCTTATTATTGTTAATATGTTATTTTCCCTTATCAAAATTACTAACGTTTTTTGTCATTACTAAATATGTGTGTGTGACTAACGGTTCTGACAGAAGACGTTTAGGTATAGTTATGGATTTTCCAATAGTAACGATTGCTATACCAATAACCACATTTTTAATTTTGTTACTCATTTGGTTTAATTCTGAAAATACTTAATTTAATTTGATCTAGTATTACAGAGATCAAAGTTTGGTTTTAGTGTAATGCATATTTGTACATTTGACCATGGAAGAAGGTTAACTTCCAGGACTTTATTGTAAAATTGATTTTAGATCCATTTTGACCTCAAGGTATCTATACTTATTGTTACTGGTTATTTTTGACAAATTTTTATGGTTGTAATTTAGTGTACTTTTATAAATTTTTGCAGTGATGTTTATACTTATGAATTTTAAAGGATGTTACGAAGAACAGGAATTGAAAATGACAAATGAATTTGTCGAAACGTATTTTTTAATCCTTCGTTAATGTTTTACCAAGATTTATCTGACTGGAATAAAGGTTTTTTGTTCATTAGTGAATTATATGATTTCAAAAGATAGTCCAGTATATAAGAAAAAGCTTATAAAGAAACTGAAAATACATGAAACGTTCAAATACCTCTATTGAAAATGAGTTGTTTTGAGTTATAACATGGTTCTTTTGAATGAACTATATATTCATTCACATTCGGAATATATGTTTTTGTTGTAAATATTTATTACGCTTTGGGTTATTTGTATTTGTTTTTTGATACTTTTATTGCATTTTTTTAACAGACATTTTATTATAGTTGAGCTGGTTCTTCACTTAGAACCTGCTGGTTCTTTATAATCAAATAAATAACGTGTTCTATCAAACAAAATAAATTGCTTTTTAGGCCACCAAAGTGGTAAAAATAAATGACAACGATTAGTATCATTGGAGTTCCCTTTGATAAGGGTCAAATCAAAAACAAGTTCTTACAACTAAAAATGAAGAAAAAAGCTCTGCCGCCGCCTGTTTGTCCAGCGTCCGTCGAATGGCCAAGGGCGCGTTGCCGACCGCTCGACATCGGATAAGGGATGTTTTTCCATCCAATAGGGAATAATATAAGGCCATAGGAACCGTCCAATAAAGAACCGTTCCGTCGAGTTGGGCAATATCCTAATGCCGAGTCTTGGGGGGATATATTCTTTTAGCGCCTCTTAAAGTTCCCTGTATCGTTGGGAAGTGTGGGGAAAACGGTCCCTTCTTTATGCGACAATTAATGACCTCGCAGTTTTATGGAATTGTTTATATCGTACGGTTACGATAGGCATTGTCATTTCCAAGTTATATCCTCTCGAACTGGGGCAATTATTAAAATATCTCGTATAATAATTTATGCTTCGGTATATTTAATATATATGTTATTTATTTTTAATAAATAAATCAATCTAACTTAAAAATTTGTAGAAAAAAAGTAACTGTGTAACGTCATAATAAGACACAAATAATAAAAATAGTAAAAATACAAGAGAAATGATTTTATTACGAAATATTAAAAATAACTGGTCCTTTTGCAAGATCTTATGAGTTGAAAAAAAAAAAAAAACCTGTACCGCTATAACCCGTGAAGGGTCTGGAGTTTAGAACATGGTAGAGACTATACTGTTTCTTAGACAACGGTTGACAAGGGTCCTAGGTCCGATATGTCCATCTCCGGCTACTATCAGATTAAATAAAAGTCTTGTCAGAAGCGGGATTCGAACCCAGGACTTTCGGCATAGAAACTCAGCACTACCACTGATCCACTTCGCTTCATTGAGTTCGAAATGGCTACTAGTAAAAATAATATAAGCCTTGAGTGAGTTATATATTAAATTAATAATTAATTTACTGCTTTTAACTCAAAAATATCATGAAAGAGCTAAACAAAGTGACTTCAATAAATTCATAATGGGGACTATGACGCTCCTTCAAAAGAATAAATTGGCATTGGCATTTTTGAGCTAAGCCTTCGGTACTAATTGCATTGCTTGGAGCGTTTTAATTCAGGAACGACATATTTGATATTCCATTTCCGTCAAGGTTTTATTTATTAAGTCACATTTTGAGTTCTATCATGTTTAAACTTGAAGTTTTATAGGAGCAGTGACTAAAGTTAAAATCAAAAAAGTACATTAAAATCAAAATAAATAAAAAAATCTGATAGTTAATAACAGAATTTCAATAGGAATGCTTTGCTTCACCAATACCCACATTTTTGTCAACTTTCAAATACCTATATTGTAAAATTGTGTTTTTGAATTATGGCATTTTACTTTTGAAGGAGCGATATATTTTGGCCCCAATCTCCATCACCAAGATTTTGCAGAGAGGGATCATTTGTGGTCTAGTGGTTAATACAAAAACCAACTATGCCTATGATCGCGGGTTCGCAGCCCGGTAGGTGGCCCTAGGGTTTTTTTAAAAGGTTTAGCCGCCCTTCGAAAGGGACCTGAAATGGAGCTCCCGACCATGTATGGTGCCATGTATTCATTAAATATCTTTATCCTAATTTTACCAGAAAGAAATAATTGAGGACTTCAACGATAACATCGTCCGATCAGGCATAGCAGCATAAAGTGACTGTACGAGCGTGATTAGACTGAATAGAAAAAAAGGATTAACAATTATAATGATATATTAGTAGATTAGAGTCGAGGAATTAAATAATTTGGCCAGATACTGAAACATGTGGAGTTTATTAAATTTAAATATAATTACAGGTTATGCATTTTTTACAATTAAAGAAAAATAAAGGAATTATCACTTATAAGTATGTACATAGGGAATGGTTATTTTTACAGAAGAATTATTTCAACAATGTGATGAAAAGAAAATTATCAAGTCTTAATTATTATTTTGCAATGATGATTCATATGAACGAGGCATTAACACTGGGTGACAGGGCCACATGGCGATAAAATTTATAATATTTGTTTCGTACGGTGAATTAAATATATTGTCTTTGAGGTTGATGGCCGGCGAACAGCTCCCTCTTACTAATTGAATGAAAAGGTAAACTTATAATTGAAGCGAAGGATTCGTTTCCTGAGCTCTGATTGCCTCTGATTAGCAGGGGATCTGGTGGTATCAACAAGGGTATACTTCTTGTGTCTTCTGGTGATAGGCTATCTAATCATCAATATCCTCCATGCGGTGAACGGCGAGGTAAGCTTTAGCCGAGGAGAGCAGAGATATGTGGGTAGCTTCCAGACTGAATCAGTAGTCAAGTTAAGTGTGAGATGACGGAGTGGTGGAAACAGTCCTTTTTATCTGTCGCCAAGGTAACAATTGTGAACAAGACCCGCGGAGGTTTAAATATTAATTTATTAGACGATTCGTGACTGAACAGTGACGTTAAATTAATAAATATAATCTAATCCAGATTTATAATTAAAGTCAATATAATTCATTTAATATGTTCGTCAATTTATGTTAATAATATCAGCATTTTATGTATAGGAAAATTTAAATTAATTAAATCTGTAAAATTAATCTCAATATTTATTCAATTTATTAATATTATTAGGTACTGAAATTATGGAAAAACCTTCTTGCAGATCTCAAGATTATAATTTTTATTTTATATAACTTTTTTTTTTTACTATTATGTTTTGGTTTTTTATTTTTGATAACAAATTTAATCAACATTTTACTCTAAAATATAAATTAATAATTTATTCCACCAGAAAATTTTAAATATCTTGTACTATTAACTTATAAACGTATTGAATATTATTTCCAGGAACTGATCTGTAAATATAAAAATTATATATTTTGAAAGTAAATGGTTGACCTTGATGAAAATTGTGGAAGAAAATGGTCCGGGAAGAGGTCAATAAGTTTTTCTGAATATCAAGAATATTTATTCAGTAGCCAACGTTTCGACCCACTCTGTAGGTCTTCTTCAGGGCTAAATATACAAAATACAGACAATTTAAAATCACAAAATATTTAAAAATAGGTTAAGCATGGTAAAAACAAATGTTAAAATACAAAGGAAGGAAAAAAAACACATACTATAGAATACAATAAGAAAAAACAGAAAGTGCTAAAATTAAAGAATAAGGTAATATAAATTCAAATGGGATAAATATTAAAGTAAACATACAATAGTATCAGTTATCTGAGTGGTGAACAATAAAGATGGGGCAGGGGAGAGCACATGAGAATTATATTGATATAGTAATAAATAAGAAAATGTTGATAAGAAATGATGATGACCAATGGGGAAGATGATGTATACATAATGTTCATGAAATAGTATAAAGGATAGATGTAGTACAATATATAATAATTGCTAAGACATGGTGAGAAAGGAGAAAATAATAGATATTAAATTAACATGTACAATTGTATAAAAAGTGCGATAAGTAAGTTTCAATTGATGGGTATTAGACAAAATTAAATGTAAAAAGACAAACAAATGTGGTTCAGAAAAGATACTTAAAATAAAAAAGTGAGTTAAGATGAACCCGGATGAAAGTCGTTAAAATGATAATAAAAGGTGGGAAATGAATAAACTTCTTACAGAAACAGTAAGCAAGGAAATAGTAAGAATAATAGTGTGATGTGTTTTATAATGTATATGACTATTAGGGAATTGAAATGAAATGAAATGGAGAAGAGACGGGGGGGATGGGTAAATTAGTGAAGAATATATAATCAATTACCTGTAGCGGGGGGAGAGCCCGATAGGTCCGTCCAAGCTGTAATCACTCTCTAACGTACAAAGAGGCGTGGGGGAGGTATAACTCCCACCCCTACGATTAAAAAAACCAACAGAAAAAAAAAACGATTGTTACAAAAGCTACGTAAGAAAATACAGGAAGAAAGAGAAAAAAACCGTTACCAAAATACGATAATATAATAAAATAGAAGAATAGATCATGTAAAAAATAAGTATTGAACAGGTGGGTATTAATAAGTGTAAAAATGTAAAATGTTTAAAAAGAGGGGGGGGGGGGGGTAGTTCTTTTTAGTGAGGTCTATTATGTGTCTGTAAACCATTGAGAGGTTATTCTTGTCGGTCTTGATGTTTAATGGATTGTTTTCGAGGTTTATGTAGATTGATTCTGCAACGAGTCTTTTGTTATAATTGGGAACAGTGGCGAGAACAGAGGATTCGTCGAAGTTAAAGGTGTAGTTAAGAGTCAAAGCATGTTCAGATAATTTAGACGCAGATATGTTTCGGGTAGATATAGAAGTCTTGTGTTGTGATATTCTTCTGTAAAAATGGTTTTTTGTTTCACCAATGTAGGAGGAGGAACAGTTAGGGGCAGAGCAAGGGATACGGTAGACTATGTTGGAGAGGTTTTTAGTAGGGATAGGGTCTTTTAAATTAGCGAACAGGTGGGATAATTTATGGTATGGCTTAAAACCAAGGGGAAGATTGGGAAAAGTAAGACATAGAATTTTTTTGATATTATCAGATAGACCGGGGATATAAGGAAAAGATCTGTACAGGTAAGAGTTGGGGGTCGGTACTGTTGGATTAGGGGAGGGGTAAAGAACATTAACATGGTTTTGAAGGGTGTATAAGAGTTTAGTGGTGATGTGGGATGGGAAGTTGTTGGAGAGTAAAATGTTTTTGATTCGTTGGATGTTGGTTGGTAGGTTTTGGGTGTCTGATAAGGAAAGACATCGGTGGATGAGGTTTTTGGCTACGTTGATCTTCTGGTGGTAAGGGTGCTGTGAGAAAAAGTTGAGAAGTCTGCCGGAATATGTGGGTTTGGTGTAACAATCAAAGGACAAGGAACCATCGTTATTTCTAATAATGAGGAGGTCGAGAAAGGGAAGGGTGATGTTGGATTCGGTTTCAATGATAAATTTGAGACGGGGGTGGTAAGAGTTAAAAGAGGCAAGTATTTCGGGGATTTTTTCGGGATTCAGAACTAAGAGGAGATCGTCAACGTATTTCTTAATGAGGATGATGCATGGGGGAAAAAGGGGTGATGAAGTCGAGAAGGTCATTGAGAACTATGTTGGAATTGTCTGGAGCTAGGCAATTTACCATACCAAGACCTGTGATTTGATTATAATATTTACCTTGGAAACTGAGGTATCCAGATTTACAACATAGTGTAAGGGATTCTAAGTAGGAGGTGAGACTAAGAGGAGTATGGGGTTGGATGATGTTCCAGTTTTTCTCTACCATACTGAGGGCTATGTCGATAGGGATATTGGTGAATAAACTAGTGGCGTCAAGAGAGGCTAGGATGAAATGGTCAGGAATGCGAAATGAAAGTAATTGTTGCTTAAGATGAAAGGAATTAGTTACGTCGTAAGTGTTGTTGTGGCTGAGGGATTGAAGAGAAGGAAGAAGAAATTTGCTAAGTTTGCTGGATGGGGAGTTAATGTTGGAGATGATGGGACGGCGTGATTATCCTGGTTTCTGAATTTTGGGTAATCCATATAAACGAGGTGATATAGAATTATAGGAGATCAGATTAAAATATGTATGTTTGTTAATTTGTCGGGTTCTGTGAAGGTCCTGGAGGTGGTGATTAAATTTGGTCATGAGGGAAAGGGTGGATCACGGGGGATGGGTGTGTAAGTTGACGTGTCATTGAGAAGGGAGCAAATTTTTCCGTATAGTCATTAGTGTCCATTATTACAGTAACGTTGCACTTGTCTGCTTTGGTAACCGTAAGTTGTGGGTTAGATTTTAGGAATGAGCGGGTGGTGGCAATGTCTTTGAAAAATGAGGGGGAAAGAGAAGAGGGGTGTTTTGAGGAGCGTTGTAAGTGGATGGGAATTAAATTGACGATGCGGATGCGGGAGACTTCTTTCTCATCGTGGGTGACTGAAAAACTCTCATCTCTATATATGTGTTCTAGGTCAGTGATGAGGTTAGGGATGAATTTGGTGGAGTTAGAAGGGGTGGAGAAATTAGGACCTAAGCTAAGTATCTTGTTTACTTGAGGAGGGATAGTGGTAGAAGATATGTTGTGGACCCATTTTTCGTTACCTGAGGGATAAATTTTTTTGGCTGATGATGCGGTGTGGAGTTCTTTAAATTTGGATATCAGCGGTAGTTTTAAAAATTGTATATAATGACATTAATTAAGCATGGTGAATGTCCTAATTCTAATAAACAGTCCTGCCATGGAGGGTACTGTTACCTACGGAGGCAAAGGGCTGGGAGCGGACTGGGTATTATCGAGGAAACATAAGGGAAACTGGGTGAAGAAATAAAGCCCAAATCATTTATCTAACAAAAATAAAGTGGTATTATATTGAAATAAAAATTGTATTCAACTATTATGGTTAAGGCATTAATAAAATGATAATTACAGATTCATTTATTAGTAGGGCATTAATAAACTAACAATTACAATTTAAACCGAAATTTCCAGTCAACAGGAAAAATTAAACCTTTAATTTAACATAAGATTCACCGTCAATAACGGCACTAAACAATAACATATGAACTAGAATCACACACCAGATTCCACATCAATACTCAGAATCCCTAAAAACACTAATAAAATAATAATTTACAAATAAAACTCGATCTATCTTCTATAACAATAATCATATCCCTGATCTATAATAATAATTATATGCACTAAAACTAATTACAACTTACACATTCCCCATCAGTACTCATTACCTCAAAACCAATAATAAAATTAATAATTCCCAAACAAAACTCGATCTGTCATCTATAACAATAATCATATCCATCCTCTACAATAATATTCATATGCGCTAATAACAACTTACAACTTAAACATTCACCCTCAGTACACATTATCTCATAACCATTACTTAATTTCTATTTAAAACCAGTCCCCTCTTCTCTACATCTAATTCTGGGTGCACTAATACTTAAAGAAAAGATTTTTTTCTGTATTGTGCCCAAACGCGACGAATGAAAAATAATATAGTTAACTGGCTCTATCTTCAACTGACCACTCTCAGCCCACACCCCAAGTCTAGTCCGATTACCGTAGGAAATATCTTACCATCCTCTGACTTCTGTTCCGGACCCGATTCTTCCCACTAGTACACGCCTTCAACTCCTCTTCAGCCCCAACACTGGAAACACCCGCCCTGCCCGCCAGGCAGTAGCACTCTGCCAGTTTTTCAACTGCTCCACTGTCGAGAGGAAAATGGCCGGGTATTTGAAGGCTTATCTGAGCTAGCGTCAACATTCTTATCCCGTGGTCATTGAGGTGGTGCCATCTGGTAGTAATCATTATCCCAACCACTCGCGTATTGACTTTACCTTTTTTAATATTCCCTCAGATCTACACGAAGGCGACGGAAATGTTGTGTCATTTCCGTATTAGACTGCTGACTTGGCGTCGCCACAAGCAGACAAGAGCCTTCTAACAAAAATTCATATTTAATAAAATACATCTAAACTAAATGTTAAGGATCTACAATGCCTTTAACCAAAACCATAAAAAAAGAAAAATTATGTAATTAGTCACAAAAAGAAATAACACCAGGAAATCTTATTTGGCATAGGATACATATATATGTACATATTAAGGTACCAAATCCTTAAAACCTAAAATATTTTTTTTTAATCATCTTAATGAAAAGAAGGAACTAATCACTAATCATTCTCTATAATACGTAAAACTACAAATACACTTTTAACTTTAACTGATAAAATACTTCTTTTTGATCACAAAGATTAGAGTACAATTCTTAACCCAGATTAATTTTATTCGATGTGTTCTAATTAAAAATGGCTAATTAAATATAATATTCGCTGACATTTATACCCTTGAACTAAAAGCTGTAATTAATGCACATTAACTAAATTTTATTTAAATAAAATTTTCCTCAGCCCGTTACAGTACTTTAGAGAGAAAAAGAGGAAAAAAAATATAGGGACGAATCGATATTAATATTAAAATACCATTTATTTGACAACGAAATAAAATTAAGTTATGGAACAAATAATACTTTTTATTTACATTAAATAAATTTAATTCCTGTACTGCGGTTGAAGTAAATCAGCCATTATCTTTGCTGCTACATGCAAATAAATATTTTCCTCATTTAAATATAGGCGTATATTTTTCAACGTTTTACTGGGAAATTTACATAAAAATAATAAATTAAAAAATGTTTGCTTTAAATAAATACAAACTAGGAATAATTAATCAAAAAAAGAAGTAAATATCATATTCGCTGTAAAATTGGATAATAAAATATAGTAATTACCAATTCCTGTAAATAAAAAATATTTCTGATAATGTAATTCCAGAATTTATTGAATTTAATTAAGCCCATGCCTACCATTAAATTACGGTGACCTGAACGAAAGTTACTTCTTTCATTTTTGGGTTATATAAGTTTAAAAAAACATGTAGCACTACAACTATAAAGAGTCTCGGAGGAGGGACTTTACTGTTTCTAGGCCTATGCTAGAGCAGGTTACTATGAGTCTATGTGCCTAATTATAGCATGGTATGTTATTATTTAAATATGTAACAATATGTTTACTAAGTGTAATAAAGTAACAAGAATATATAAATGTAATTATGTAGGTAATGTAAATATGTATATTCTCTAGTGGTGATTATGTAAATACTGTAAATATTTATATTCTCCAGTAGTGTGGGCAATAATAACCATTTGTAGTTGTTTGCCCTTAAAATAAAACAACAACAACAACAACTAGTATTTTTTTATTTTTTGAATACACTATATTAGACCAGGGTCGATCATTTTTGAAACCAAAAAAAATATAATAGGATGAAACCCATTGGAAAAGGAAGAGACTATAACTAAAATGAAAAGAAAAATAATTTACGGGCGATCTGAGGTCGGGAAGTGGAAGGGGGAGGGGTTTTAAGGGTAAAAAACGGTTTATCTCGATTTCCGGCAAAATTGCAAGTCTTATGGAAAAAAGTAAAATCATAAAAGTTGTAGGTAATAAAAAGATATACAACTTATGTATTTACATTTTTTTTCCATAACAATATGGTGGTCTGCTGGTTATGTGACCAATTAAAAAAAACGAAGTTTTTGATTTTTCATTTCTATCTTTTACAAAAAAAAAATTTTTCACGAAATGTAGTGGAACATAAATACTTACCTTTTTATGTCTCAAGAGAATGGTACTATTGAATTTAAATACTTTACGTTATTCGTTATAATATTTTTAAATACATTAATCTTGTTTTTATAAGTACCTTATCTTGAATTCTAATCACTTAACCATTAGTTTTTGTCTCTTTGGGATTTCTTCATCGTTAGATTCGACAAACCTTCCTGATTCTAGTAGATCTTCGAAATTGTCAAGACCATCACCGTCTTCGTCTCCAATATTATTTTCAGTCTGCATTGGTTCTTCATCCACAAATTCATCTGAATCATTAACTTCCTCGAGAAGCGAGGGATGGTTGACTGGATGATAGATGTAAGGAAGAAAATAGTTGGGGGTGCAGTCAAATAAGACACTAAATAAGTGGTTACTTATTTTAATTACGTGCCGAAGTTTCGACCCACTTTGTGGGTCATCTTCAGGGCTAAGAAAGAAAAACAGACAAAATAACAGAACTATAAAAATACATTGCAGACTAAGTATATGATAAATGAGAAAAATATATATGTAGAGAGGTAGAAATTTAGAACAAAAGTGAGGGATATATATGAATAAAAAATTACAGAGAAAATGTACACAACGGTGGTGATGCCAAAAAGATTTTTTTACAAAGATAAAGGAAGGAAGTAAACAGAAAGTATTTAAAAAGAAAAAATATAAACATCAGATAATAGACTCCTGGGGAGTTTACATAAGTAAAATGAAAGAAGGTATAGCCAAAATGATATTAAAGAGTAAATAAAGGAAAAATAACAGTAGCAAGTCAAGATATAAATATAGAGTATAACAGTTTTGAAATGCATACATGTAGTATGGAGTGGTATAAAAGTATGACATAAATATACAAGGAACGTATAGAAGTATAAGTAACAATATGGTATGAGCATGGAAATAGAATGACATATGATGAAAAAGTGATGTTAAATGCTAATGAAATCTCAAATAATAATAACATATGATGGATGCCAAAAAGCTAATATGAGAAAAAGGTGTGTAAATTGGAGAAGGAAAAGGGTGAGGAGAAGATATGAGTAATAAAAATGGGCATACCTGACCAGCGGGAGGCTGACGCAAGAATGACACGAGGTCTAACAGACAAAAAAAATACGTTATGAAGGTGTTGCCAGCGATATCTGACGGCCAAAAATATGACTAAATTTTATTTTTATTTTTTAATTGTATATTAATACTAATTTTTATTGACTATTTTAAAGAAATATTGACTATTTTATTATATCTAAAAGGGTATCATGACTATTTTATAGAGGGCCACGAAAAATAATGACTAAATTAATGGGAAAAGGTAAGGTGATAAAACAGTAGGATTTGATGTCAAGAGGTCAAAATACGTATAATAGGAAAGAGACTATAGTAGTAACAGAATGACAATGGGAAGGAATAACAAGGTAAACTGATTCAAGGTTTATTTAGTCAATTTAAAATTTGTGAGTAGAAAGAGGATAAGTTGTTTGAATCGATCGTGAGGTTAACAGTGGAGGAATCTAAATTTATGTGGATAGTTTCAGAGAGTATGCGTTTATCATGGTTGGGAACAGAAGCTAGGATGGATGTATTATCAAAGTCAAAATTGTGTTTGAGGGATAAGGTGTGCTCGGAGAGTTTTGATGCGGTAAGGTTTTGGGGGGAAATGGAGTATTTGTGTTGGTAAATACGGTGAAGATGACGGTACTGAAGATGACACACAAAGTGGGTCGACACGTCGGCACGTAATTAAAATAAGTAACCACTTATTTAGTGTCTTATTTGACTGCACCCCCAACTATTTTCTTCCTTACATTAACTTCCTCGTAGGTTTTTTCTTCCACATTGGAACATTTTTCAGAGCTACAGCAATATGAGCATACATTTGTACATTTTAAACCAGGTTTTTGGCAGCCACATTTCAAATTACATCCACTTTCACAGCTGCAGCAAATAGTTTTGAGCAATATTTCCAGATTTAATTCCTTTTCTGTAAATTTAGCTATAATACCACGTTGATAATGCTTCCAGCCCCAATCTGTTGTTGTCAGTTCGTTACCCAGCCAAGTTTGAAGCTTATAATATGCCCTGAACAATGTTGATCGGCTGCACCTTCTGTGGGTGGGTGATTTTACAATATGAAAGATGATTTGATTTTCGCCAATTGATATTTTCGATATCCTAATTGATTCAGTGTTATATTATCATTTTTTTTAAATTTAATTTAATGATATTTACAACTATAATGCTATTATAACAAGTATATGTGCTAATATGTACAATATGACATGAAACACACTTGTTGAGAAACTACCCATCGGTAGCACTCCAATAAAGTTCTATAGTAGATGATCTCGAGGCCATCTTCTTTTCAGACGCCTCGGAGGGTTATCAGGAATAGTATGGAAAGCAAGTTGAAAGACTAGCGGGTTCAAGTTTGTATGGAGCTTGTTATGGAAGGATAGGTATCTAGTTTGTGCCAAATCAGTAACATATGGGATATTAAGATCATTATGGATGAGTTGGTTTGTGACATAATAAGGAGCATCGAGGATTTTACTACGGATTTTGGATAGTAAGGATTGGTTACGAGATGAATTGGATGGTTTAGTAGAGCCCCAAAGCTCAACTCCGTATGTCCAAATAGGTCTGATAACTGCCATGTAAATGAGTCTTTTGTAATTAATTGGGAGCTTAGAGCGTTTGTCCAGTAAATGTCCAGTAGGCGAAAAAGTCGAGCAGTTTCTTGTCTTTTCAGTCGGGTATGAGGATTCCAAGTGAGAAGACTATCTAGATGGAGTCCTAGGTAACATATCTGTTCGACAGGGTTCAGTAGAATATTATTAAAGGATACAGTACGGCAGGAATTCGTTGTTTACGACGAAGGGTGAAGGTAATTTGTTGGGATTTGTCAATCAAAATCCTGCTCTACATACGCCCACCACACGATGGCATTGCTGGATAGTGGAGTGTAATGTTCGAAAACAAAATTGGTGATCTGGGAATATTTGCTTGGATTCTATGATAGGATGAAGACGTTTCAGAATGAGTTTTTCAAGTATTTTGCCCATTATGGGCAAGAGAGATATAGGACGGTAAGAAGATGGGAGTTCTGGTGTTTTTTTAGGTTTTAGAATCATCTTAGCTATGGATAATTTCCAGGGAATCAGGAAATTATGTGGTGCGCAGTTCTATATATATATATATATATATATATATATATATATATATATAAGGAGTAAGATCGCTTTCCGAGGAAGGCGTTTCAGAATGTGGGATGTGATTAGGTCGTGTCCAGGGGCTTTGTTGGCGGGTAATCTGTGAATAAAAAGAAGAGGTAGTCAAGAGGACTGACGACAGAAGTGAAAACTCAAGACTTTGGAATAACTGTTTTTATTTTTGAATTAATAAACTAATATTAGTCTGAATTATTTAAATTTCAAATTTGTAAATTTAAATCATTAACATTAATCTGTTTTTTAGATACATATATTGACTTCGAACAATAACTAGATATTTACAAAAGGCTTCAGTGGTTTTTCTGTTTTAGACCGTGTATACCAATTTTCCACCAACGTTTCCCCAGACATGGTGCTTCCATCCACAAAGCTTTGTTGAGACTACATATAATAACTATATATATTTTCAAGTAGGTTATTTCTTAATCAAAACATATGATGGGAAGCAAATGGTCAATTCACAATATCAAGAATTTAATTGAAATAATAATTACTATATACTTATATTCTGTATACCTTGTATTTTTGTTTTAATTAGATTTTTTTTTTATTTTTAGCATTATTATCACCGTTAAGTTCAACAATACTTAGATCATTTGTACTTCCTATCATTTCATAAAACAAGATATTTAAAAATTACAAACAAAATCTTTTAGGGGAAACGAAAAGTCCAACTAGTAAGTGATAATTATTCTTATACCAACGGAATTCTAACCTTTAAACTAAAGTTGATTAAAACAAGTTGTATAACGCGAACCCACAACTTTATCCCCCAATAAAAGTCTTGTATTTATTTTATTTATTAACGATACTAAAGAAGTTTTCACTTCAATAATTACCAGTAAAATAAAATAAAATCGGACAACGAATAAATCGTTCTGCCATTTAGGGAAAATTCAACTTTCTGTTCTACTTTAGATCTTATACCAAACTAAGTAATTATTAAATAGGAGAGGAAAGATCAA
Organism: Troilus luridus; assembly: GCA_964056705.1. Lineage (NCBI taxonomy): Eukaryota > Metazoa > Arthropoda > Insecta > Hemiptera > Pentatomidae > Troilus > Troilus luridus. Next base: position 30,714,994 of record OZ057416.1, read on the forward strand.
GGAAGAGAAGAGATAGATAACGTGACCATTAATTTATGTAAACATTTATACTCTCCAGTAGTGAGGGCAATAATAACCATTTGTAGTTGTTTGCCCTTAAAAAAAATAAAACAACAACAACAACGTGACCATTAAAGATTTTATAAGAAAATAAGGATTGAAGACAGGAAGGAATGAAAGGGAGTTTTCTCTCGATTTCACCGACTAATGGCAAATTAGCCTTAACAAGTGTTTTATTAGTTGTTGTATAAACAACGGTTATTTTATTGCCCATTAAATTATTACTCTGTGTCCAGGTATGAAGATGCTCAAACTTGTACTTTCATGAATGTTATTATAGGCAACTAAATCTTATTTTTATCTTACTTATCGTATAGCAATGGATTTACGAAAATAAAGAAAATTTTCATAACTAATTGAAATTATAGGAGATGAAAGTTTCAAAATATAGCACCGAAATAGCAGTTTCTGATATGGATGCAACATATCCAGGCATTTAGATAACTCCCAAGTTTCAAAAACAGTCTTATTCATATTTTTCGCTCGTTTAGTCAACCAATTTTGTAGCAAAAGTTTCAATTTCAGAACCGGACTAAAACCCATGAGAAATAAGGCGGTAGAGTGTCGTGTTTTTCTTGGCTAAACTAGCGAAAAATAGGGTTTTGAAATTTTGGAGTTATCCACTTTTGCCCCCAAATGCCTCATGCAACTCAAGTATATTTTAGAGCTTATATTTTTTATTTAAAAAAATAATGTAATCTGTGGAATTCCAACGCAATATGTATTGGAGGTATGAGCATACATAACCCCAATACATAGTGAGCAAAAATAAAATAAAAAAATAAAAAGTAAGAATGCTAACTTGATTAAACCACTATACAATTAAAATAAATTATAGAAACGTATCGTCGCTGTCAAAACAACACCGCTTATCTACAACTTTTGGTGAAAATAAGTTAGTAACGGTAAGGGACGTATTAAGGTCAGCAACATGGCAGAGTGTGATTTGTTGATACTTCTCTTCAATCTTTTTAGTAATAGTTCCAAAAGTGTATAGATAAAAATAGAGTATAAATTGCCAAGTCTACAGTCGGCGGGGTTTTTTTCTCTCTTCTGTAAAATCGCCCAAAGCGTACTTATTATTGTTTTGACAGCGAGATCTTAACAAAACGACAAAAATGTGCTAGAATTCAATTGGAGAAATACAAAAATATAGCCTCATGCCTTTATAATACTAAAAAATAACTAACCATAATAATCATCCAATAATGCACAATACACGAACTAAAATTTACATAACTTCGGTATTTTAATTTGGCGTATGACCAAATGGTGTCTGAATAGGGAAACGTTGACTGAGTTTTTCCATTATTTTAGAGCCTAAAGGTTTTGTTTTTTGGATTTTTCCAATAATTGGATCTCCTACAACTACGCCTCCAAAAATCCATATCCATTGAAACCAGTTTTCTTGCCGAGTCAGCTGAAAAGGACCAGGTTGCTGAGGCATATAGGGCACTACTTATAAGAAACGAATTGTAGAGTCTCTTTCTTGTTGTCATCATGACGTCATTACTCCACAAAATAGAATTTAGCGTCCTAATTACTTTTCCGCCTCTTATTATCTTTTCGTCAATATCTTTTCTGCTGCTGCTCCCCGGCTAAAGCCACCTGCCTAAATATTTAAATTGTTCAGTTGGGGTCTAATCCCATTCCCCAACATTTAGTGAGGAATTTCCACTGTTATTTAATGCTTTTTGTTTTACTGATTTCCAGGCCTCTTGCCTCATAGGCTTCCGGCAGTTTCCTCATCATAAAGGACGCATTGCTTTAAATATATTTCGAGGTAAAATTCAATCACAAAAAATTTATAAAATCAAACAGTTGCTAGGAATCACAAAAAGCTTATTGATTTTATAATTTCTTATAATTTTTTAATCATTGCTTTAATTTTTAAATATTTTTATTTTGACGAGAAAAGATTTGCCCCCAGCCGGGATTCGTACCCGGATCTCCGCCTCACCGTGGCAACGCTCTAACCATTTGAGCCACTGGGGTCGAACCTTACTTTGGACAAATCTGTTCTCTTCACCAATCTGTTTGACATACGTCATTATATTATTTATAAGTTTTTAATCATTGCTTTAATTTTTAAATATTTTAATTTGAAGAGAAAATTGAAATTGAACATTCTTCCTGGTGTATACGTCGGAAAATTGCGAGAACACGGGGGATATGGGATCGGTGAAGAGAACAGATTTGTCTTAAGTAAGGATCGACCCCGGTAGCTCAAATGGTTAGAGCGTTGCCACGGTGAGGCGGAGATCCGGGTTCGAATCGGCTGGGGGCAATTATTTTCTCTTTAAAATAAAAATACGTATTGCTTTTAATATTCCTAATTGATATTTAAAACTCAATCACGAAATATTAAAACAATTCAAACAAGATAAAAAAAATTGCGTTTCCTCAGTAAATGTCCGAAACCCCTATGATATATGAAGCAATTTTTCAAGAAAATTCAAGATGAACAAAGAAGAAGTCCGAGGTCCAGCGGAACTACCATTTGTTCAGGTAATTCTTTTAATTTAATTAATTTTAAGGTGTTTTTGTATGAATAATACTTTCTATCAATAGAATTTCAACGCATAAAGAGATCATTTAGTCTAATGTAGTCTTCTCTTCGTACAATAAATTTTTTTCCTCCCCTATAGTTTCTCTTATAACACTATTGGGTTTGTGTTGGAGCTTTGAGATGCCGCAGCTACGTCTTAAAAAGTCGAGGTAAATAAAACCCTGAAAATATTTTGTAGGATTGAAAATATAAAACCCTGCTGTACGATATTTTAGTTTTACTATTATTTTATAATTTTTTTCTTGTATACTGGACTCATTTCCTTTATAATTTATGTTGGGAAAGAGAAAAAAAATATTATTTTCACAATTAAAAGATAAGTGAAATGATCTAATGATTATATTTTTATTAACTGAAACTAACTACTATATAAAGTATACATTAAATAATAATAAAATATTGGGAAAGAGAAAAAAAAAACATTTTCCAGTCGATTAAATTTTCTTTGATCACTATTTATCTCTTGAGACGTTTCGACAATGTGTCATTTTCAATCCTATCACATTTTGTTTTCTGCATCGGTAAGCAATCATTTACATAACTTTATCATAGTTACAAGTCTAAAATATCTGTGAAAAAAACAATAACATCTACACTAAATAACTTTATTTAAATAAAATTTAAAATGATTTTAATTTGGAGGTATCTATAATTAATTTATTACTAGTTATTTACATATTTTTTATAATTGTTGAATTAGATAATTTTGTGAAGATGGAAGCACTTCTTCATAGAATTATTTAATCCGAATAAAGAAGGATCAACTTATGATAAAACACCATTATTGGAAAATGGAAGAGACTCGTCGAACGTGGATGAAGAAGAAATCCCACCGGATAGGGAAGAAATAGTGGAAATAATTGGAGCACTCCATAACAACAGAGCACCTGGAATAGACGATATCCCGAATGAGGTCCTGAAGTGTGGGGGTGAGGCGGTGGTGGATGAAATATATAACCTCGTATTTGATGTATGGATGGAGATGAGGATGCCACAGGACTGGAATATGGCAGTGTTGTGCCCAATACATAAGAAGGGAGACAGATTAAACTGCCAAAACTATAGAGGTATCGCTCTATTGCCCACTGTCTACAAGGTACTTTCAGTTGTAATAAATAGGAGAATTATGGCATGGGCTGAAAGAAATATTGGTGAATACCAAAGTGGCTTCCGGCCAACTAGAAGCACAACGGATCATATCTTCTCCATACGGCAGATGCTAGATAAAGCATATGAGTACAATGTTGACCTCCACCACCTCTTCATAGATTTCTGCCAGGCCTACGATAGTCTTGACAGGAATGAACTGCTCAAAGTAATGAAAATTCTAGGGGTCCCGGAAAAGCTAGTCGGATTGAGTGCGATGACCTTGGAAAACACCAGATGTAGGGTGAAGATTCAAAATATGATATCAGAAGATTTTGAGGTTGAGAATGGTCTGCGCCAGGGAGATCCCCTCTCACCTGTATTATTTAACATCGCACTCGAACAAGCTGCGAGATCAATCAGAACCAACCCAGGAGGAACGATATGTAATAGGATGACCCAACACCTAGCGTATGCTGATGACGTAGTGATATCAGCAAGGTCAAAAGCGGCGCTTTCAAAGCTTTGCAGGAATTTGAAGAAGCTGGGAAAAAATTGGGTCTGGTGAAAAATAAGGAAAAAACCCAATATATGATTTCCACAAAAAATGATGGGCAGGAAGAGCTGAGTCGTGTGCAACTGCTCCACCACAAATTTAAGAAAGTATACAGCTTCAAATATCTGGGGGCTTTAGTGACAAGAAAGAATGACATCACTGCAGAAATTAAAGCAAGAATTTCAGCAGGGAACAGATGTCTCTTTGCACTGCGAAAAGCATTAAGATTTTGAAACTTGTCACGGAGGGCAAAATTATTGATTTATAAAACAATCCTAAGACCGATTGTTACATACGCTTGTGAAACGTGGGTCCTGACACAGGAATGCGAAAAGATGCTGCAGATCTGGGAGAGGAAGGTGCTTCGGCAGATATTTGGGCCAGTATGTAATGAAGGCCAATGGAGGTCTAGAAATAATAGAGAGCTTCAGGACCTATACAATGCACCAGACCTAGTCACCTTTATTAAATCTACACGTATAAGATGGCTTGGGCACGTAGAAAGAATGGGAGAATATAGGTACCCAAAGAAGCTATTATATGGCAAACCAGGAGGCAAAAGAAGAAGAGGAAGGCCCAGGCTGCGATGACTGGATGATGTAGAGAACGATCTGCAGAGGATGGGGATCAGACAGTGGAGAGGTCGAGCTGCTGACAGGGAGGACTGGAGAGGCGTTGTTGCGGAGGCCAGGGCCCTGCAAGGGCTGTAGAGCCATGGGAAGAAGAAGTGGCTAATATTCTAGAAATTTTACCAGTTTTTTTTTTCTGAAATTTCTCCTACGTTAGAAGGGATCGGACTTACCTTTATCTATGTTTCGTTCTTTTTTATTTTTAAATAGATTTTAATCATGATATTTATTATTCTTTACTATTTATCAAGCAATAATTGTAAAAACCATCCTTAAAAGGATAACATCTTCAAAAACAAAATAGATTTATAGTTAAAAACTAAATCTAGATAAGCTCAGTACTAATTAAATGACGGAACTTGTTCAATGAAAGACCAGGTGGGGTTGGGGGTTTCTTTTATAGTCACGGATGAGTTTATTAATAATATAGAGAGGAAAATTATTTTTTAAAAGGATATTTTGGATGCGGTGGGTGTTGGTTTTATGGAAGCAGGGGTCAGCGAGGGATAGGCCACGGTGGATAATATTTTTGTTGGTGCGGATGTTGGGAGTAATAATTAAGGAGTCTGCCAGAATATGTAGGTTTAGTATACCAATCTGTGGATAAGGTGTGGTTAGGATTTCTAATGATACGGAGGTCAAGAAATGGTAGTGATTTGTTAGATTCATGTTCAAGAGTGAAATGATATGAGTTGAAGGATGATAATAATTCTGGAATAAATTTAGGATTTAGGATAAGGAGGAGATCATCCACATATTTCTTAATGAAAATAACATCGTTAAGGAACTTGGGTAGAATGGAGTCCAGAAGGTTATTTAGGACGATATTGGAGAGGTCCGGAGCGAGGGGATTTCCCATAGCAGGTCCAAAAATTTGGTTAAAGAACTGGCCATGGAAGGTAAGGTATCCTGATTCACAACAGAGGTATATGGATTGGAGGTATGAGGAGCGGTTGAGAGAGGTATGGGGTTCTATGAGTGGTCAGTTGTTATCTATTATGAGGAGGGCTTTATCTAAAGGTATGTTGGCAAATAGGCTTTTTCCTACATAAAACGTGATAAGTATATTAAAGTTATTTAATTATATTTTGGTTACAAAAATTTAGATCCTGAGAAAATTGAGAAAATTGAGAAAGACGTTCAAAAACCCACCAAACAAACAATAAAAAAATAAATCAAGTACCATGCTTCACTTTTCAATTCATTGAGAACTTTGTTACTTGATTTGTTTAATTTAGCGAAAATATGTAGATTTCGGGAGTAAGAAACTTGTGAGCAAGCATTCAAACTTTTCCCCCCTTTTTTAACACCTTAGCGGTAGAATTTCGAAAAAACCTTTCGTACCGGATGCCTACGTCATACAAAGAACACACCCTCCAAGTTTCAGGTCTCTACGATCAGCGGTTCAGGCTGTGCGTTGATCCCTCAGTCAGTCATTCATTCAGGACAAAGCATAAATTGTGGCCTGATTCTTTGCCCTTGGTCACAAATGGCCACGGTGGACGGTATAATCAACCTAAGTCAGATGAATTTGCTGTAGTTGTTGTTGGATAGCAATTTTCTAACCGGCATAATGTAATTGAGAGCCATGATAGCACATTGCATGGAATAAGTGAAATCCAGCTCTATTCTACCAATAAAGGGGTGAGAAAGGGGGACAAAGTTTGTATGGGACAACTTTATTCGTTGGTCCAATCTACTTTAAATTTTCCATCAATTCTGTTATAATTACTATCATGTTTTGTTTGTTACTTGCATTTAAAGTCACTATATACTGCTAAAGCTTATCGGACGATGCTCCAGTAAATGCCCTAAATTTCCAGGTATAATTAGGAATGAGAACCTGAAACCTCACAGGCTAGGGTACGCCATTGTACGAGAAAGGCAAGGACTTTTACTCCCTTTGAAAAACCCGCAATCTTGGGCATAGTAGGTTGTTATGCTCGCCCCTACGCCACTACAGGTTAATGGTATTAAAAGTTTTAATATGAATAGTGCTCCGAACTGATAATATCAATTCGATACGAAAGTGAATTGAGTTTAAACGATCCGATCTGTTTTGAATGACTATGTTCTAAATGTATAACGTATGTTTTAAATTGAGAAACTTTAAGTTAAAATAAGATAACTACTTTGGGTACAAGTATAAGGAATTCTTTAACTAGCTTGTTGTGGATACGATGATGTTCAGAGATTTAAAAGAGGATAGATACATATCGCGCTAGAAAAAAAGTGGAAGAAGTGGACATGGAAATAGTATACTAATGTTGGACATGGGGTTCTCAGTGTGTAGAGCTCCAAATGCCTAAGCAGAAGGTCCCAGCTTCGAGTCCGGCTGTGATAGATAAATCATTTAATCTTTAACAGCATTAGATATACCCTCTGGGATCTGCAGACCCTAGAGCTCATATACCCTTTTAAACATGGTTTTAATAATTAAAATATGTTTCTAACTATAAAGTAATAGATAATTTGATGGCCCCTTTGTCTGTTCTTGAAGGACTTTACCTCAAACTGTGAGACGAAGAGGTGATTTTAAGGCTCTATACCTTAAACGAAATTAACGGCTCCTATGGATGTTTCCTCCCTAGCCTCAGGTTAATAGAAAGTCCTGAGGCAAAAAGTTAAACGAGGCAGAGGTGGTTAAATGGTAACCTGAGGGTTGGTCGTAATTCCACCACCTTACTTCCCCTTTCAAGGCTAATAGCCCAATTGAAGAGGTTTAAAAATCTTATATAATGAATTTTAATTAAGGGATACTATTAATAAATAAAAGTTAATAAATTTAAGCGGAAGATTGACCTGCCTGAAGATTTAAATGAAGCCCCTCCTTTAAGGGATTCTTGTGAAAGTGTGTATGGATAAACCTCCCATTGAAGGCACTCCTAGCGCGGTTCATTTTTGGTAGTAGATTCCTGCCCCAGAGACGTTTCAGTCTTCTTGTCGTATTCTGTGGCAATGTGTCTGTCAGTAATTATCGTAAAAATACGAACAGGTGTCCAACAAATGAGTCATGAAATTTTTTGTAGTTTTTCTTGATTAGGTCGGTCACGAGATGTATGTTGAGATCTTTATGTAATGATTTATTAAAAATGAAAAAGGGAGAATTTGTAATAATGAAGAAATTTTGATTGATTTGTCTGTAAGTGAGATTTTTGGCTGTTAGAGATAGCTATGCAGAATTGTGATTTAGCTGTGATCACGCTCATCCGCAAGGTTTTCCCCGGAATTAAGGGTAGCCAGATTATAAAGGATGGGTGAGCCCCATGAGGATTTGTAGATCTCACAGAGTCCATACATAGCAATTAAGAAATTACGAAATTTATATTCCACAGCCGGATTCGAACTAGGAACCTAAGGAAAGCTAAGGATTAAGAATAGCAAGTCTCCTCTACAATGCTCGAAAATAACCAAACATCTAATGGTACTCCAATTTAGGTATCATTATTATGTGCAAAAAAATACCTGTAACACTACAACCCATGAAGGGTCTGGGGTTCAGTACATGGTAGAGACTGTACTGTTTCATGGACAACGGTTCTGCGAGGAGGTGACTTGTACTAGGTCACGCTCAACCACCAGATTTCCCCCCCTTATTTTGTGTACCCTATTTTTATAATATTGTATAGAGGCTGGGTGGGCCACAGGAGGGTCGTAGGTCCTATATGATCCAACTCCCGCTGCAAACAGACTAAAAAAAAAAATATGGCCTGCAGCGGGATTTCAACCAGGATTTCCGGCATGACAACTCAGTACTCTTCCACTGAGGCACTCCGCTCCCGTTATAATGTACAAAGAAGAAAATAAATCCCCATGAATTAAGATCAAACGTAGCACATCTTACATCAACAGTCAAACAGACCCATCAATCACAGGGAGGGGGGCCGTAATGATAAGTCAGGGGGGCGCGAGACCAGTTGAAAATTAAGAAAATGTATACTTAGTTTTGATTATTTTCTCTCACCGGTACTTGTTAATCTTAAGATGAAACTTATAATGTTATATTTTTGATAGTAAAACATGTTGTTTATCTCATAGACTCATGATCAGGACAAAGTTTGTCCTGACTGAAGGACCAGTGGTTTCATAGGGCGACTGATTGCTTTAGCAGGCAGCCATTCCTGCTACTGGATTCAGTGAAGCGAACCATCCACTATAAAAAATGGGTAACGAAACCACTGGCAGAACCTCATGGGTGGTTTGGAATCCTGCCTATCCCATAGGTAAGTAAGTATCTTCTTCTTCTTTTACTTCCTTCAAGTTCCTTTCTGCTCCGAGTTGTTCTACATCAGGATCTGCATTTTTCTCTGTCCCTCTCGATTTTTTTCGTCACCTAGACTCTTCCCAATAACCAAACGATACACTTGCCGTTCTTCTCTTACATATTTATTTTTTATACTCATGAATATGATGAAGAGCAGAGGGCTAAGACTGTCTCCTTTGCCCGTCGCCAGGGCCGGATTTACCTTGTGTGCAGGTTGTGCGATGCACACGGGCACCGGGTCTCAAGGGGCGCCGTGAGGCGTAAAAATGAATTTATTTATTATTTAATTTTTATTTGCACCTGCGCAATTGCGCATTCATCCAATTTGATCCTAGTGTTTTTCACTTTGCTTTTCTACATGATCTTCTGTATGATGATGGAGTAAAAATATCAATAGGTGAGTAGGTCTCTTGGGCAATGTCTTTTTAACCTTTTCCTATCAACTCCAGGTAGCAGGGAGTAGGAAAGCGGAAGGAATAGGAAAATGAATAAAATAAAAAAAATGCGAATGAAAAAAAAGCGAAAATGAAATTTCCCAATCTTATAACAAGTTAAGTTCTTTGGAATTATTCGAAAGGCTATTAGTGTAAGATATTATTTATCATTATTTCTATAAATAATCTTAAAATTCTCTAATAAAAGTTGTTATTACTGAGTCTTTTGTCGGAATTGCAATAACTCAAAGTATTCATTGACTTCATGTTCATCCATTACCGGAAATTTAGCTACAAAAAAAGAGAAAACAAAATCACAAAGAATATTTTGTTCAATATTTTTATTTTGAAGATAATAGTTTTTTTTTCAATTGACTACGTCAGTTCCACCTCTGAAATTTATTAACGGGAAGGAAATTCGTGAACTTCGTCAAATTTTAAAAAGGCGAAATGAAAAGTAACGGATTCTTTGAACTCCACCGCCATGTCAAAGGTAAAATGAAACTGAAAGACCAGGTTTCTTTTCATCTCATGCGTGGAATCCAGCGAGGCACGATAATATCTTCTTTATCCCGTCCGGCATAAACATTAAAATCGTTAAAAACAAAAAAGAACACAAAAACATTTGTACAGTTTTGTCTATCGATAATATTTTCCTTACATGTAACAGTATTTTAGGTGTGAAACATAACGAAAAGGTCTGCTTAAAGAACGGTAAAATTTACCTTATGTAAATGAAATAGAAAACAAATAATTATTTTCAAGAAGCTACCTAAAAATACATCCCACCAAAAATCTTGTGGTTCTTGTGGTTCTCAGCTTGTTTATCTGAAAAATAAGAATAGCGTAACCACACCACTCTATTAACGATTTATCACCTTAAGTTTGCCGTTAGTGTCGGAATTGGAGAATTAAAATCAATTCTAACAAGTCTCATCAAATTACAACTTATCGCTCTTGAACAGATTCGCTGCCTAGGACTCAACTTAGACAAACGTCTTACTTGGAACCCTCACACAAGAATGAAAAGACAATAAACAGCTAGACGCTTCCGACTACTTCAACACATACTAGACAAACACTCAAAGCTTCAGATCAATTACAAAAGACTTCTTTATGTGACTGTTATAAGACCTATATGGACTTATGGAATTGAACTATGGGGCTCCACCAAACCATCGAATTCCTCTCGTATTCAATCCTTGCAATCCAAAATCCTTCTCAAAATCCTAAACGCTCCTTATTTTCCCACAAATAAAACCATCCATAATGACCTTAACGTTCCATATGTTACAGATTTAGCCCATTCCAGATACTTATCATTACACAATAAACTCCAGGCCCATCCAAACCCATTAGTTTCCATCCTTGCATCCAATTCCATCCCAGACAATCCCGCCTAGGCGTCTGAAGAGAAGATGGCTTCGATACCTTCTATTATAGAAATTTTATTAGAGTGCTGTCAGTGGGTACTGCCTCTACATGTCCCGTCATGTATTTATTTATTCATATAGCCCTTGTACTAGATGTATATATTACAGTTGTACAATTCAATAAAATAAAATAAAATAAAAGTTTGTCGTTTTATCAGAAGATTTTAAACAAGTTAGCAATATATTTATTTTTTAAATATATTTTTTTTAAAATAGCATTTTAGAGGATGATGTACAAAATATTAGGAATTTATCAACAATCGAAGTTATTAATCAATACAAATATTTGTTTCATTAGGTTTTAGAATTATTCTTTCAAGCATGAATATTATGAATCTGCATCTCTTTCTTTTTAAATTCGTTAACTAATTTTTAACTTTTATTTCAAAGGCTAAAATAAATTAAATTCAACTAATGTACATAGCGACTAAAAGCTTAAGTTTAAAAATACGATTTAGAGCATTTTTTTGTAAATAAATATAATATTTAAGTGAGGATTAGATACAAATTTTAAATTTCAGAATATAAATATGAGAAAATATATCTGGTTTGACTCCCTTGTAGCTTTTAAACTATTGTTTACTAAAAGTGATTGTAAATTAAGTAAAAGTTGAAATCTGCCAAGTACTGTTAAATACGTAGTTAAAGGCTATTAAAAATATTGCAAAGAATATACAAAGCCAATAGAAAAGATTCAAAAAAAGGACTTCGATAGGCGATTTTTAGCATTACAAAATGTAATGGGGAATGACAAATTAGTTTATTGCAATATACTTGTAACTAACTTTGTTTTATGCTTTCTTTGAAATACAACTTTTGCTTTATTCATTCTGACCCAAATTTATTGCATTGTTTTTTTTTGCAATATTGGTAAAACGATGTCACAGAGCTGTTCCTTAATGACACTTTTCGCAGCAGGATGTTTTGGAACAAATACATGAACAGTTCACCTGTGTCTCTTGTAGAGCGCATGTTAAAAACGAAAAAAAAAACAGAGATTGCAGAGAAAATGTGCTCAAACAAGATATTTAAAAAAAAAATCAAACCAAACATTTCAGCTTCAATATTTATTTTTTCGACTTAGATTTTTCCGACTGGAAATGTTCATTACATGCATCACCTTTTCAACCAATGCTTAATTATTTAGTTGTGTTATAATATGCCATAGCTTTTTATGTGAGCGGGTGTGTCGGTGTGTGTATGTGTATACTATTCGTGTGTGTATATATATATATATATATATATATATATATATATATATATATATATATATATATATATATATATATATATATATATGTATGTATACATGTATATGTATACACGAATACTTGCTAGATATACAGATAGATAGAAATAGTAAATATTTTCAAAAAGATAGGATTAATAACAGCTCATTAAAATTTGTCATGACAGAAGTCCACTAGTTTCACTTGGAATTTTAGATAATAAATAATAAAAACTGACATTTCATATGAAGCTATTCATATTAATTGAGGAATTATTTTTGGTTAAAAGCATTATTATAATCCTTCAAATTGTGAGCTCCTGTAGGGGGTGTTAGAACTTGTTGCTTGGAAAAGGAGGAATTTGAATAAAAATAGGGAAGAAGCATCCCTTGAATATTAGGAGTGAGGCAATCCCAGGGGGTATTGGAGCGGGCGAGAAAGGAACAGTCCGACATTTTAGTTCTATGGGAAGGAGTATTGGTCTGAGCTGCGGGATATTGTTTCCTCTGTGTGGATTCTGTATTCACAATATTAGCCATACTTGATTATTAAAAAATTTTTTTTTCACAATGTTTTAATATTTAATGAATTTTAATATTTAGGTTTATCAGCTTAGGCCAATTTATTACCACACCACCTCTGAATAAGTGTCGACAATGATAGTGTATTTTTTAAAAATTTTGATGAAGGGAACATTTAAACTTATGATTTTTGTGTCTTTTATTTTTACTAATTGTTTTTTATTTATTATCATTTGCACTTTATCAGATGTTTGGATGTGTATTTTCAATTTTTTTTAATCATAAACATTTGTTTTTATTTTCATATTTCTCAGCTGATGTCCTTCATAGTGATCCAATAATTGCATTTAGCCCTTGGTGGTGGTTGGATGCTATCCATGGTGGTTAGGGGTTACTCTCTAAGGTCGGGGTGTGCTGTGTTGTATTCCTTTTGTGTATAGTTAATTTATTTATTCTCCTTCTGTGCTGAATTGGTGAAATATGGGGTATTGGAGCGGGCGAGAAAGGAACAGTCCGACATTTTAGTTCTATGGGAAGGAGTATTGGTCTGAGCTGCGGGATATTGTTTCCTCTGTGTGGATTCTGTATTCACAATATTAGCCATACTTGATTATTAAAAATTTTTTTTTTTCACAATGTTTTAATATTTAATGAATTTTAATATTTAGGTTTATCAGCTTAGGCCAATTTATTACCACACCACCTCTGAATAAGTGTCGACAATGATAGTGTATTTTTTAAAAATTTTGATGAAGGGAACATTTAAACTTATGATTTTTGTGTCTTTTATTTTTACTAATTGTTTTTTATTTATTATCATTTGCACTTTATCAGATGTTTGGATGTGTATTTTCAATTTTTTTTTTATCATAAACATTTGTTTTTATTTTCATATTTCTCAGCTGATGTCCTTCATAGTGATCCAATAATTGCATTTAGCCCTTGGTGGTGGTTGGATGCTATCCATGGTGGTTAGGGGTTACTCTCTAAGGTCGGGGTGTGCTGTGTTGCATTCCTTTTGTGTATAGTTAATTTATTTATTCTCCTTCTGTGCTGAATTGGTGAAATATGCCAGGTATTTTGTTAATAAGTAATGCTTGTTGTATTTAATTTTTCCTCTTATCCCCTAAATCTTTTTTATTTTTATCTTTTTTTGAGCTTTTGGTTTTCTATACTATTAAAGGTTTTCGCCTATAATATAGTATATATATTAGGTGTAACCACTGATTCTGATAACCAGTTCTTTGTAGATCCTATACTTCTAGACCACTACTTGGTCTATAATTGATTGAAATGGTTAGTAAAATTCCAGATTTCTTTTTCTCTGTCATAATTAAAAGAAATAATTTATTACATAGTTTGTCAACATTTCGACTTAAAAACTACCTCCCGACACTTTATCCACTCAAATATAACACATATCATATTTCATTAGTAAACGTACTGAAAAGAAAGAGAAAAGTGAAAATGAAATATGTAAACAAATAAAATTGAGTAGTTAATGTTGAAGTAGCTGTTTAGCGTTCAGTGGGAGAGCGTTGAGTTATGCTAAAGATCCCGGGTTCAATTTCGACAATAGCAAATAAATTATTTAACCCAAAAAGCGCCATTGGTTCTGGTTTTTATTAAATACACATTATTGAAATGGTATTACAATCTGCCACTTATAGGAAATAAGTAATAGCGCTAAGTAGCTACACAAACATACAATAAAAATAGAAAATACCACAATCATGCGGGAGAAAAAAAAAAAAATAATAATATAAATAAATAATATAATAAAATAAAAATATATACATGCGGATAATTAAAGCAAAAGAATGATAATAAAAAGAAAGTCTAAAAGTAAAATTGCTCTTAATAATTCCTCACAATCATAACATAATTACAATATTTAAAATTTGCCTGGGGTCCCCAAACTAAGGTTCTTCCTCAGGAATGAGTGCAAAAACAGGAGTCCGGGAGGCCCCCGCTCCCTTTCCCAGCCGCGTCACTGGCATTAAACGCCAATGGAAGCTGGTTAAGGGTGCATGGCATCAGACACACAGGCAATGAGTGGAGAATCTGGCCAGTGCAAGTACTCCAAATAACATTATTTGCAACAGGTCTCGGGGCCATTGAGTGCTTAGACGGCGGGGTGGGTTATATGGATGTGTGGAACTGGATAGTGACTGAGCCAGGGGATTGGGATGACAGCCAAGGTTTTTGATGAAAGCTTGAAAATAATTGGTTGTAGTTGTAAAGGTAAATAGAGTTAATGACGTAAATGACCAAATGTCCATCAATTAAAAACATCTCTGCAAGTACCCATTAAATTAAGGGGCCTCTTTATAGAGGCTGGGTGAGCCCCTATAGGGTATAAAGATCCAACAGAATCGATGGTTATCTGTCGAACCATAATCCACCGAGACCAGATTTTCGAACAATAACTAACCCGAATTATAATCAACTCGAAAAATAAACCGGAGGTTATCTCTCTTTTTTTTCAAATTGATTTAATAAAATTTACAACTGTATTAACAGAATACATCAAGTAAATATAATGACTGTATACATTGACATGAAAAGACAAGTAGAGAAACTACACAGTGGAAGTACTCAAATAGAAAGTTCAACTTAGAAGACCACGAGGCCATCTTCTTTCCAGACGCCT
Organism: Troilus luridus; assembly: GCA_964056705.1. Classification (NCBI taxonomy): domain Eukaryota; kingdom Metazoa; phylum Arthropoda; class Insecta; order Hemiptera; family Pentatomidae; genus Troilus; species Troilus luridus. Next base: position 30,730,428 of record OZ057416.1, read on the forward strand.
CGGAGGTCATAAAGAATTTTACGAAATATTTGGATTGTAAGGATTGAATACGAGAGGAATAATGGTTTAGTGGAGCCCCAAAGGTCTATTCTGTAAGTGAAGATGGGTCTAATGATTGTCATGTATTTTTTATTTTGTTTTAGATATACTTTATTGAATTATTACAATCTGCCACTTGTGGGGAATAAGTAATAGTACTGTGTAAGTATACAATCATTTCAATAAACAAAACAAAATTGATGCGCAATTTAATAAAAATAAAATAATCTTACATTCATCCCATAATTACACTCCGATTGTCATTTATATGAGACGTTTGTAATTAATTAGGAGCTTCGAGCGTTTGCCTAGTAAATGTTGAAGTAGACTGAACGGCTTGCTGTTTCTTGTCGTTTCAGTCTATTTTGGGGATTCCAAGCTAATATTTTGTCAAGGTGTAGTCCTAAGTACCGGACCTGTCCTACAGGAATCAGTGGATGTTATTAAATGATACAGGAGGACAGGAGGTCATTGGTTTACGACGGAGGGTAAAAATGATTTGACGGGATTTGTAGGAATTTATTTTAATTAAGGATACTTCCTTGAGGAACACCAGTGGATTGAGAAAATAGGGATGAATATACAAAATTTTGATTTACTTTGAATGACCTGCTACACACGGTCAGTTGGTTGTATCAGTTCGATGTGTTCATTTCTAACTGTCACTACTAACTGAAAGCAACATTCGCATCCACACGCTCACTTTGGTGTCTCAGTTCAATGTGCTACCCCTTGGAAGCTCTAGTCCCTCTTATTGTGTTTTGTGTTATGTATTTAACATATTAAACACAATTTTGTGTTTACATCATGTTTTCGGACGATGAATTGTTATTTCTGTATAGTGCAGTGGGTTGTGTTGTTTTCACAAACATTCCTCCCCTCTGAACAGAAAACCACAGACGAGGAATACTGACGAGGTCTGTAGAAGCGATTGAAAGGGTAATTTTTTAACGTGCCACACCGAACTGACGCGACGGTACACACGCTCACTTTGGACTGACGTCAGTTCGGTGTGTCATACTGAAATGATGAATTTTCATCAGTCCATCAGTTCACTTTTTCGATGTGAGCTCCCATCAATTTAGCTTACACACGGTCAGTATAGTGAGATAGGATTGAATAATGAGAAAGTATATAGGAGGTAGGAATTGGCGGAGTTCATAAAGCGATCCCGGGAGGTTATCTTTTTAAAAAAATACGTAAAATATCTTTAAAAATATTCTTGTGAAAAATTATCCCTAACATTATTACATGTACTGTAAATACTTCCAGAGAATTGAGTGGGGGTAAAAGAAATTTGTCTTTATTAGTTTTTATTGACGCTACTTTATGTTGACTTTATGATACTATGAGTCCCATATACTATGACGATTATAATTACTTTATCACATAACATATAATGTCTCATCCTCTCTCCCAGAGAAAAATGGTACTAGAGGATCTAACACACATGAGCCTTAGCTGGTGAAGTAGCCAAGGCTGTGTATGCTCTGCCTTAGGGAGGATTACTTTCCAATCTTCTCTTCTTTAAGAAGGCAAATCCTGTTGTTAGGGCCGGGATCCTTACTCTTCTACATGAGCAAGGGATGACTTAATGTGGATGGTACTTGAGAAAGGAGATACTGCTCGGTTGTAATGATCTAATTAGAATGGCATTACGTTCACCCTTATATAATTTTATTTCGAAAGGGATGGAAATAATTTGAATATGTTACGTGGAATATTCGGTTCGAAAAAGGATAAGACAACTGCAGAGATACGCAATGCCAAATTATGCATGCAGATTATTGATATAATTGAAGTGATCTTAAATGATGATGATGAATAGTAAACATCCGACGAATATCCCAAGGCGGAAGAGGGAGGATAACGTTAGGAGTGATCTAACGGGTTTAGGTTTTTGTAATAGTTCGTTGAAGAAGGCTTGATAGCAGATAGTGAAAGTATCTGAAAGAGCCTTAGGATTCACTAATCCTTATTATTGTTAATATGTTATTTTCCCTTATCAAAATTACTAACGTTTTTTGTCATTACTAAATATGTGTGTGTGACTAACGGTTCTGACAGAAGACGTTTTGGTATAGTTATGGATTTTCCAATAGTAACGATTGCTATACCAATAACCACATTTTTAATTTTGTTACTCATCTGGTTTAATTCTGAAAATACTTAATTTAATTTGATCTAGTATTACAGAGATCAAAGTTTGGTTTTAGTGTAATGCATATTTGTACATTTGACCATGGAAGAAGGTTAACTTCCAGGACTTTATTGTAAAATTGATTTTAGATCCATTTTGACCTCAAGGTATCTATACTTATTGTTACTGGTTATTTTTGACAAATTTTTATGGTTGTAATTTAGTGTACTTTTATAAATTTTTGCAGTGATGTTTATACTTATGAATTTTAAAGGATGTTACGAAGAACAGGAATTGAAAATGACAAATGAATTTGTCGAAACGTATTTTTTAATCCTTCGTTAATGTTTTACCAAGATTTATCTGACTGGAATAAAGGTTTTTTGTTCATTAGTGAATTATATGATTTCAAAAGATAGTCCAGTATATAAGAAAAAGCTTATAAAGAAACTGAAAATACATGAAACGTTCAAATACCTCTATTGAAAATGAGTTGTTTTGAGTTATAACATGGTTCTTTTGAATGAACTATATATTCATTCACATTCGGAATATATGTTTTTGTTGTAAATATTTATTACGCTTTGGGTTATTTGTATTTGTTTTTTGATACTTTTATTGCATTTTTTTAACAGACATTTTATTATAGTTGAGCTGGTTCTTCACTTAGAACCTGCTGGTTCTTTATAATCAAATAAATAACGTGTTCTATCAAACAAAATAAATTGCTTTTTAGGCCACCAAAGTGGTAAAAATAAATGACAACGATTAGTATCATTGGAGTTCCCTTTGATAAGGGTCAAATCAAAAACAAGTTCTTACAACTAAAAATGAAGAAAAAAGCTCTGCCGCCGCCTGTTTGTCCAGCGTCCGTCGAATGGCCAAGGGCGCGTTGCCGACCGCTCGACATCGGATAAGGGATGTTTTTCCATCCAATAGGGAATAATATAAGGCCATAGGAACCGTCCAATAAAGAACCGTTCCGTCGAGTTGGGCAATATCCTAATGCCGAGTCTTGGGGGGATATATTCTTTTAGCGCCTCTTAAAGTTCCCTGTATCGTTGGGAAGTGTGGGGAAAACGGTCCCTTCTTTATGCGACAATTAATGACCTCGCAGTTTTATGGAATTGTTTATATCGTACGGTTACGATAGGCATTGTCATTTCCAAGTTATATCCTCTCGAACTGGGGCAATTATTAAAATATCTCGTATAATAATTTATGCTTCGGTATATTTAATATATATGTTATTTATTTTTAATAAATAAATCAATCTAACTTAAAAATTTGTAGAAAAAAAGTAACTGTGTAACGTCATAATAAGACACAAATAATAAAAATAGTAAAAATACAAGAGAAATGATTTTATTACGAAATATTAAAAATAACTGGTCCTTTTGCAAGATCTTATGAGTTGAAAAAAAAAAAAAAACCTGTACCGCTATAACCCGTGAAGGGTCTGGAGTTTAGAACATGGTAGAGACTATACTGTTTCTTAGACAACGGTTGACAAGGGTCCTAGGTCCGATATGTCCATCTCCGGCTACTATCAGATTAAATAAAAGTCTTGTCAGAAGCGGGATTCGAACCCAGGACTTTCGGCATAGAAACTCAGCACTACCACTGATCCACTTCGCTTCATTGAGTTCGAAATGGCTACTAGTAAAAATAATATAAGCCTTGAGTGAGTTATATATTAAATTAATAATTAATTTACTGCTTTTAACTCAAAAATATCATGAAAGAGCTAAACAAAGTGACTTCAATAAATTCATAATGGGGACTATGACGCTCCTTCAAAAGAATAAATTGGCATTGGCATTTTTGAGCTAAGCCTTCGGTACTAATTGCATTGCTTGGAGCGTTTTAATTCAGGAACGACATATTTGATATTCCATTTCCGTCAAGGTTTTATTTATTAAGTCACATTTTGAGTTCTATCATGTTTAAACTTGAAGTTTTATAGGAGCAGTGACTAAAGTTAAAATCAAAAAAGTACATTAAAATCAAAATAAATAAAAAAATCTGATAGTTAATAACAGAATTTCAATAGGAATGCTTTGCTTCACCAATACCCACATTTTTGTCAACTTTCAAATACCTATATTGTAAAATTGTGTTTTTGAATTATGGCATTTTACTTTTGAAGGAGCGATATATTTTGGCCCCAATCTCCATCACCAAGATTTTGCAGAGAGGGATCATTTGTGGTCTAGTGGTTAATACAAAAACCAACTATGCCTATGATCGCGGGTTCGCAGCCCGGTAGGTGGCCCTAGGGTTTTTTTAAAAGGTTTAGCCGCCCTTCGAAAGGGACCTGAAATGGAGCTCCCGACCATGTATGGTGCCATGTATTCATTAAATATCTTTATCCTAATTTTACCAGAAAGAAATAATTGAGGACTTCAACGATAACATCGTCCGATCAGGCATAGCAGCATAAAGTGACTGTACGAGCGTGATTAGACTGAATAGAAAAAAAGGATTAACAATTATAATGATATATTAGTAGATTAGAGTCGAGGAATTAAATAATTTGGCCAGATACTGAAACATGTGGAGTTTATTAAATTTAAATATAATTACAGGTTATGCATTTTTTACAATTAAAGAAAAATAAAGGAATTATCACTTATAAGTATGTACATAGGGAATGGTTATTTTTACAGAAGAATTATTTCAACAATGTGATGAAAAGAAAATTATCAAGTCTTAATTATTATTTTGCAATGATGATTCATATGAACGAGGCATTAACACTGGGTGACAGGGCCACATGGCGATAAAATTTATAATATTTGTTTCGTACGGTGAATTAAATATATTGTCTTTGAGGTTGATGGCCGGCGAACAGCTCCCTCTTACTAATTGAATGAAAAGGTAAACTTATAATTGAAGCGAAGGATTCGTTTCCTGAGCTCTGATTGCCTCTGATTAGCAGGGGATCTGGTGGTATCAACAAGGGTATACTTCTTGTGTCTTCTGGTGATAGGCTATCTAATCATCAATATCCTCCATGCGGTGAACGGCGAGGTAAGCTTTAGCCGAGGAGAGCAGAGATATGTGGGTAGCTTCCAGACTGAATCAGTAGTCAAGTTAAGTGTGAGATGACGGAGTGGTGGAAACAGTCCTTTTTATCTGTCGCCAAGGTAACAATTGTGAACAAGACCCGCGGAGGTTTAAATATTAATTTATTAGACGATTCGTGACTGAACAGTGACGTTAAATTAATAAATATAATCTAATCCAGATTTATAATTAAAGTCAATATAATTCATTTAATATGTTCGTCAATTTATGTTAATAATATCAGCATTTTATGTATAGGAAAATTTAAATTAATTAAATCTGTAAAATTAATCTCAATATTTATTCAATTTATTAATATTATTAGGTACTGAAATTATGGAAAAACCTTCTTGCAGATCTCAAGATTATAATTTTTATTTTATATAACTTTTTTTTTTACTATTATGTTTTGGTTTTTTATTTTTGATAACAAATTTAATCAACATTTTACTCTAAAATATAAATTAATAATTTATTCCACCAGAAAATTTTAAATATCTTGTACTATTAACTTATAAACGTATTGAATATTATTTCCAGGAACTGATCTGTAAATATAAAAATTATATATTTTGAAAGTAAATGGTTGACCTTGATGAAAATTGTGGAAGAAAATGGTCCGGGAAGAGGTCAATAAGTTTTTCTGAATATCAAGAATATTTATTCAGTAGCCAACGTTTCGACCCACTCTGTAGGTCTTCTTCAGGGCTAAATATACAAAATACAGACAATTTAAAATCACAAAATATTTAAAAATAGGTTAAGCATGGTAAAAACAAATGTTAAAATACAAAGGCAGGAAAAAAAAAACATACTATAGAATACAATAAGAAAAAACAGAAAGTGCTAAAATTAAAGAATAAGGTAATATAAATTCAAATGGGATAAATATTAAAGTAAACATACAATAGTATCAGTTATCTGAGTGGTGAACAATAAAGATGGGGCAGGGGAGAGCACATGAGAATTATATTGATATAGTAATAAATAAGAAAATGTTGATAAGAAATGATGATGACCAATGGGGAAGATGATGTATACATAATGTTCATGAAATAGTATAAAGGATAGATGTAGTACAATATATAATAATTGCTAAGACATGGTGAGAAAGGAGAAAATAATAGATATTAAATTAACATGTACAATTGTATAAAAAGTGCGATAAGTAAGTTTCAATTGATGGGTATTAGACAAAATTAAATGTAAAAAGACAAACAAATGTGGTTCAGAAAAGATACTTAAAATAAAAAAGTGAGTTAAGATGAACCCGGATGAAAGTCGTTAAAATGATAATAAAAGGTGGGAAATGAATAAACTTCTTACAGAAACAGTAAGCAAGGAAATAGTAAGAATAATAGTGTGATGTGTTTTATAATGTATATGACTATTAGGGAATTGAAATGAAATGAAATGGAGAAGAGACGGGGGGGATGGGTAAATTAGTGAAGAATATATAATCAATTACCTGTAGCGGGGGGAGAGCCCGATAGGTCCGTCCAAGCTGTAATCACTCTCTAACGTACAAAGAGGCGTGGGGGAGGTATAACTCCCACCCCTACGATTAAAAAAACCAACAGAAAAAAAAACGATTGTTACAAAAGCTACGTAAGAAAATACAGGAAGAAAGAGAAAAAAACCGTTACCAAAATACGATAATATAATAAAATAGAAGAATAGATCATGTAAAAAATAAGTATTGAACAGGTGGGTATTAATAAGTGTAAAAATGTAAAATGTTTAAAAAGAGGGGGGGGGGGGTAGTTCTTTTTAGTGAGGTCTATTATGTGTCTGTAAACCATTGAGAGGTTATTCTTGTCGGTCTTGATGTTTAATGGATTGTTTTCGAGGTTTATGTAGATTGATTCTGCAACGAGTCTTTTGTTATAATTGGGAACAGTGGCGAGAACAGAGGATTCGTCGAAGTTAAAGGTGTAGTTAAGAGTCAAAGCATGTTCAGATAATTTGGACGCAGATATGTTTCGGGTAGATATAGAAGTCTTGTGTTGTGATATTCTTCTGTAAAAATGGTTTTTTGTTTCACCAATGTAGGAGGAGGAACAGTTAGGGGCAGAGCAAGGGATACGGTAGACTATGTTGGAGAGGTTTTTAGTAGGGATAGGGTCTTTTAAATTAGCGAACAGGTGGGATAATTTATGGTATGGCTTAAAACCAAGGGGAAGATTGGGAAAAGTAAGACATAGAATTTTTTTGATATTATCAGATAGACCGGGGATATAAGGAAAAGATCTGTACAGGTAAGAGTTGGGGGTCGGTACTGTTGGATTAGGGGAGGGGTAAAGAACATTAACATGGTTTTGAAGGGTGTATAAGAGTTTAGTGGTGATGTGGGATGGGAAGTTGTTGGAGAGTAAAATGTTTTTGATTCGTTGGATGTTGGTTGGTAGGTTTTGGGTGTCTGATAAGGAAAGACATCGGTGGATGAGGTTTTTGGCTACGTTGATCTTCTGGTGGTAAGGGTGCTGTGAGAAAAAGTTGAGAAGTCTGCCGGAATATGTGGGTTTGGTGTAACAATCAAAGGACAAGGAACCATCGTTATTTCTAATAATGAGGAGGTCGAGAAAGGGAAGGGTGATGTTGGATTCGGTTTCAATGATAAATTTGAGACGGGGGTGGTAAGAGTTAAAAGAGGCAAGTATTTCGGGGATTTTTTCGGGATTCAGAACTAAGAGGAGATCGTCAACGTATTTCTTAATGAGGATGATGCATGGGGGGAAAAAGGGGTGATGGAGTCGAGAAGGTCATTGAGAACTATGTTGGAATTGTCTGGAGCTAGGCAATTTACCATACCAAGACCTGTGATTTGATTATAATATTTACCTTGGAAACTGAGGTATCCAGATTTACAACATAGTGTAAGGGATTCTAAGTAGGAGGTGAGACTAAGAGGAGTATGGGGTTGGATGATGTTCCAGTTTTTCTCTACCATACTGAGGGCTATGTCGATAGGGATATTGGTGAATAAACTAGTGGCGTCAAGAGAGGCTAGGATGAAATGGTCAGGAATGCGAAATGAAAGTAATTGTTGCTTAAGATGAAAGGAATTAGTTACGTCGTAAGTGTTGTTGTGGCTGAGGGATTGAAGAGAAGGAAGAAGAAATTTGCTAAGTTTGCTGGATGGGGAGTTAATGTTGGAGATGATGGGACGGCGTGATTATCCTGGTTTCTGAATTTTGGGTAATCCATATAAACGAGGTGATATAGAATTATAGGAGATCAGATTAAAATATGTATGTTTGTTAATTTGTCGGGTTCTGTGAAGGTCCTGGAGGTGGTGATTAAATTTGGTCATGAGGGAAAGGGTGGATCACGGGGGATGGGTGTGTAAGTTGACGTGTCATTGAGAAGGGAGCAAATTTTTCCGTATAGTCATTAGTGTCCATTATTACAGTAACGTTGCACTTGTCTGCTTTGGTAACCGTAAGTTGTGGGTTAGATTTTAGGAATGAGCGGGTGGTGGCAATGTCTTTGAAAAATGAGGGGGAAAGAGAAGAGGGGTGTTTTGAGGAGCGTTGTAAGTGGATGGGAATTAAATTGACGATGCGGATGCGGGAGACTTCTTTCTCATCGTGGGTGACTGAAAAACTCTCATCTCTATATATGTGTTCTAGGTCAGTGATGAGGTTAGGGATGAATTTGGTGGAGTTAGAAGGGGTGGAGAAATTAGGACCTAAGCTAAGTATCTTGTTTACTTGAGGAGGGATAGTGGTAGAAGATATGTTGTGGACCCATTTTTCGTTACCTGAGGGATAAATTTTTTTGGCTGATGATGCGGTGTGGAGTTCTTTAAATTTGGATATCAGCGGTAGTTTTAAAAATTGTATATAATGACATTAATTAAGCATGGTGAATGTCCTAATTCTAATAAACAGTCCTGCCATGGAGGGTACTGTTACCTACGGAGGCAAAGGGCTGGGAGCGGACTGGGTATTATCGAGGAAACATAAGGGAAACTGGGTGAAGAAATAAAGCCCAAATCATTTATCTAACAAAAATAAAGTGGTATTATATTGAAATAAAAATTGTATTCAACTATTATGGTTAAGGCATTAATAAAATGATAATTACAGATTCATTTATTAGTAGGGCATTAATAAACTAACAATTACAATTTAAACCGAAATTTCCAGTCAACAGGAAAAATTAAACCTTTAATTTAACATAAGATTCACCGTCAATAACGGCACTAAACAATAACATATGAACTAGAATCACACACCAGATTCCACATCAATACTCAGAATCCCTAAAAACACTAATAAAATAATAATTTACAAATAAAACTCGATCTATCTTCTATAACAATAATCATATCCCTGATCTATAATAATAATTATATGCACTAAAACTAATTACAACTTACACATTCCCCATCAGTACTCATTACCTCAAAACCAATAATAAAATTAATAATTCCCAAACAAAACTCGATCTGTCATCTATAACAATAATCATATCCATCCTCTACAATAATATTCATATGCGCTAATAACAACTTACAACTTAAACATTCACCCTCAGTACACATTATCTCATAACCATTACTTAATTTCTATTTAAAACCAGTCCCCTCTTCTCTACATCTAATTCTGGGTGCACTAATACTTAAAGAAAAGATTTTTTTCTGTATTGTGCCCAAACGCGACGAATGAAAAATAATATAGTTAACTGGCTCTATCTTCAACTGACCACTCTCAGCCCACACCCCAAGTCTAGTCCGATTACCGTAGGAAATATCTTACCATCCTCTGACTTCTGTTCCGGACCCGATTCTTCCCACTAGTACACGCCTTCAACTCCTCTTCAGCCCCAACACTGGAAACACCCGCCCTGCCCGCCAGGCAGTAGCACTCTGCCAGTTTTTCAACTGCTCCACTGTCGAGAGGAAAATGGCCGGGTATTTGAAGGCTTATCTGAGCTAGCGTCAACATTCTTATCCCGTGGTCATTGAGGTGGTGCCATCTGGTAGTAATCATTATCCCAACCACTCGCGTATTGACTTTACCTTTTTTAATATTCCCTCAGATCTACACGAAGGCGACGGAAATGTTGTGTCATTTCCGTATTAGACTGCTGACTTGGCGTCGCCACAAGCAGACAAGAGCCTTCTAACAAAAATTCATATTTAATAAAATACATCTAAACTAAATGTTAAGGATCTACAATGCCTTTAACCAAAACCATAAAAAAAGAAAAATTATGTAATTAGTCACAAAAAGAAATAACACCAGGAAATCTTATTTGGCATAGGATACATATATATGTACATATTAAGGTACCAAATCCTTAAAACCTAAAATATTTTTTTTTAATCATCTTAATGAAAAGAAGGAACTAATCACTAATCATTCTCTATAATACGTAAAACTACAAATACACTTTTAACTTTAACTGATAAAATACTTCTTTTTGATCACAAAGATTAGAGTACAATTCTTAACCCAGATTAATTTTATTCGATGTGTTCTAATTAAAAATGGCTAATTAAATATAATATTCGCTGACATTTATACCCTTGAACTAAAAGCTGTAATTAATGCACATTAACTAAATTTTATTTAAATAAAATTTTCCTCAGCCCGTTACAGTACTTTAGAGAGAAAAAGAGGAAAAAAAATATAGGGACGAATCGATATTAATATTAAAATACCATTTATTTGACAACGAAATAAAATTAAGTTATGGAACAAATAATACTTTTTATTTACATTAAATAAATTTAATTCCTGTACTGCGGTTGAAGTAAATCAGCCATTATCTTTGCTGCTACATGCAAATAAATATTTTCCTCATTTAAATATAGGCGTATATTTTTCAACGTTTTACTGGGAAATTTACATAAAAATAATAAATTAAAAAATGTTTGCTTTAAATAAATACAAACTAGGAATAATTAATCAAAAAAAGAAGTAAATATCATATTCGCTGTAAAATTGGATAATAAAATATAGTAATTACCAATTCCTGTAAATAAAAAATATTTCTGATAATGTAATTGCAGAATTTATTGAATTTAATTAAGCCCATGCCTACCATTAAATTACGGTGACCTGAACGAAAGTTACTTCTTTCATTTTTGGGTTATATAAGTTTAAAAAAACATGTAGCACTACAACTATAAAGAGTCTCGGAGGAGGGACTTTACTGTTTCTAGGCCTATGCTAGAGCAGGTTACTATGAGTCTATGTGCCTAATTATAGCATGGTATGTTATTATTTAAATATGTAACAATATGTTTACTAAGTGTAATAAAGTAACAAGAATATATAAATGTAATTATGTAGGTAATGTAAATATGTATATTCTCTAGTGGTGATTATGTAAATACTGTAAATATTTATATTCTCCAGTAGTGTGGGCAATAATAACCATTTGTAGTTGTTTGCCCTTAAAATAAAACAACAACAACAACAACTAGTATTTTTTTATTTTTTGAATACACTATATTAGACCAGGGTCGATCATTTTTGAAACCAAAAAAAATATAATAGGATGAAACCCATTGGAAAAGGAAGAGACTATAACTAAAATGAAAAGAAAAATAATTTACGGGCGATCTGAGGTCGGGAAGTGGAAGGGGGAGGGGTTTTAAGGGTAAAAAACGGTTTATCTCGATTTCCGGCAAAATTGCAAGTCTTATGGAAAAAAGTAAAATCATAAAAGTTGTAGGTAATAAAAAGATATACAACTTATGTATTTACATTTTTTTTCCATAACAATATGGTGGTCTGCTGGTTATGTGACAAATTAAAAAAAACGAAGTTTTTGATTTTTCATTTCTATCTTTTACAAAAAAAAATTTTTTCACGAAATGTAGTGGAACATAAATACTTACCTTTTTATGTCTCAAGAGAATGGTACTATTGAATTTAAATACTTTACGTTATTCGTTATAATATTTTTAAATACATTAATCTTGTTTTTATAAGTACCTTATCTTGAATTCTAATCACTTAACCATTAGTTTTTGTCTCTTTGGGATTTCTTCATCGTTAGATTCGACAAACCTTCCTGATTCTAGTAGATCTTCGAAATTGTCAAGACCATCACCGTCTTCGTCTCCAATATTATTTTCAGTCTGCATTGGTTCTTCATCCACAAATTCATCTGAATCATTAACTTCCTCGAGAAGCGAGGGATGGTTGACTGGATGATAGATGTAAGGAAGAAAATAGTTGGGGGTGCAGTCAAATAAGACACTAAATAAGTGGTTACTTATTTTAATTACGTGCCGAAGTTTCGACCCACTTTGTGGGTCATCTTCAGGGCTAAGAAAGAAAAACAGACAAAATAACAGAACTATAAAAATACATTGCAGACTAAGTATATGATAAATGAGAAAAATATATATGTAGAGAGGTAGAAATTTAGAACAAAAGTGAGGGATATATATGAATAAAAAATTACAGAGAAAATGTACACAACGGTGGTGATGCCAAAAAGATTTTTTTACAAAGATAAAGGAAGGAAGTAAACAGAAAGTATTTAAAAAGAAAAAATATAAACATCAGATAATAGACTCCTGGGGAGTTTACATAAGTAAAATGAAAGAAGGTATAGCCAAAATGATATTAAAGAGTAAATAAAGGAAAAATAACAGTAGCAAGTCAAGATATAAATATAGAGTATAACAGTTTTGAAATGCATACATGTAGTATGGAGTGGTATAAAAGTATGACATAAATATACAAGGAACGTATAGAAGTATAAGTAACAATATGGTATGAGCATGGAAATAGAATGACATATGATGAAAAAGTGATGTTAAATGCTAATGAAATCTCAAATAATAATAACATATGATGGATGCCAAAAAGCTAATATGAGAAAAAGGTGTGTAAATTGGAGAAGGAAAAGGGTGAGGAGAAGATATGAGTAATAAAAATGGGCATACCTGACCAGCGGGAGGCTGACGCAAGAATGACACGAGGTCTAACAGACAAAAAAAATACGTTATGAAGGTGTTGCCAGCGATATCTGACGGCCAAAAATATGACTAAATTTTATTTTTATTTTTTAATTGTATATTAATACTAATTTTTATTGACTATTTTAAAGAAATATTGACTATTTTATTATATCTAAAAGGGTATCATGACTATTTTATAGAGGGCCACGAAAAATAATGACTAAATTAATGGGAAAAGGTAAGGTGATAAAACAGTAGGATTTGATGTCAAGAGGTCAAAATACGTATAATAGGAAAGAGACTATAGTAGTAACAGAATGACAATGGGAAGGAATAACAAGGTAAACTGATTCAAGGTTTATTTAGTCAATTTAAAATTTGTGAGTAGAAAGAGGATAAGTTGTTTGAATCGATCGTGAGGTTAACAGTGGAGGAATCTAAATTTATGTGGATAGTTTCAGAGAGTATGCGTTTATCATGGTTGGGAACAGAAGCTAGGATGGATGTATTATCAAAGTCAAAATTGTGTTTGAGGGATAAGGTGTGTTCGGAGAGTTTTGATGCGGTAAGGTTTTGGGGGGAAATGGAGTATTTGTGTTGGTAAATACGGTGAAGATGACGGTACTGAAGATGACACACAAAGTGGGTCGACACGTCGGCACGTAATTAAAATAAGTAACCACTTATTTAGTGTCTTATTTGACTGCACCCCCAACTATTTTCTTCCTTACATTAACTTCCTCGTAGGTTTTTTCTTCCACATTGGAACATTTTTCAGAGCTACAGCAATATGAGCATACATTTGTACATTTTAAACCAGGTTTTTGGCAGCCACATTTCAAATTACATCCACTTTCACAGCTGCAGCAAATAGTTTTGAGCAATATTTCCAGATTTAATTCCTTTTCTGTAAATTTAGCTATAATACCACGTTGATAATGCTTCCAGCCCCAATCTGTTGTTGTCAGTTCGTTACCCAGCCAAGTTTGAAGCTTATAATATGCCCTGAACAATGTTGATCGGCTGCACCTTCTGTGGGTGGGTGATTTTACAATATGAAAGATGATTTGATTTTCGCCAATTGATATTTTCGATATCCTAATTGATTCAGTGTTATATTATCATTTTTTTTAAATTTAATTTAATGATATTTACAACTATAATGCTATTATAACAAGTATATGTGCTAATATGTACAATATGACATGAAACACACTTGTTGAGAAACTACCCATCGGTAGCACTCCAATAAAGTTCTATAGTAGATGATCTCGAGGCCATCTTCTTTTCAGACGCCTCGGAGGGTTATCAGGAATAGTATGGAAAGCAAGTTGAAAGACTAGCGGGTTCAAGTTTGTATGGAGCTTGTTATGGAAGGATAGGTATCTAGTTTGTGCCAAATCAGTAACATATGGGATATTAAGATCATTATGGATGAGTTGGTTTGTGACATAATAAGGAGCATCGAGGATTTTACTACGGATTTTGGATAGTAAGGATTGGTTACGAGATGAATTGGATGGTTTAGTAGAGCCCCAAAGCTCAACTCCGTATGTCCAAATAGGTCTGATAACTGCCATGTAAATGAGTCTTTTGTAATTAATTGGGAGCTTAGAGCGTTTGTCCAGTAAATGTCCAGTAGGCGAAAAAGTCGAGCAGTTTCTTAACTTTTCAGTCGGGTATGAGGATTCCAAGTGAGAAGACTATCTAGATGGAGTCCTAGGTAACATATCTGTTCGACAGGGTTCAGTAGAATATTATTAAAGGATACAGTACGGCAGGAATTCGTTGTTTACGACGAAGGGTGAAGGTAATTTGTTGGGATTTGTCAATCAAAATCCTGCTCTACATACGCCCACCACACGATGGCATTGCTGGATAGTGGAGTGTAATGTTCGAAAACAAAATTGGTGATCTGGGAATATTTGCTTGGATTCTATGATAGGATGAAGACGTTTCAGAATGAGTTTTTCAAGTATTTTGCCCATTATGGGCAAGAGAGATATAGGACGGTAAGAAGATGGGAGTTCTGGTGTTTTTTTAGGTTTTAGAATCATCTTAGCTATGGATAATTTCCAGGGAATCAGGAAATTATGTGGTGCGCAGTTCTATATATATATATATATATATATATATATATATATATATATATATATATATAAGGAGTAAGATCGCTTTCCGAGGAAGGCGTTTCAGAATGTGGGATGTGATTAGGTCGTGTCCAGGGGCTTTGTTGGCGGGTAATCTGTGAATAAAAAGAAGAGGTAGTCAAGAGGACTGACGACAGAAGTGAAAACTCAAGACTTTGGAATAACTGTTTTTATTTTTGAATTAATAAACTAATTTTAGTCTGAATTATTTAAATTTCAAATTTGTAAATTTAAATCATTAACATTAATCTGTTTTTTAGATACATATATTGACTTCGAACAATAACTAGATATTTACAAAAGGCTTCAGTGGTTTTTCTGTTTTAGACCGTGTATACCAATTTTCCACCAACGTTTCCCCAGACATGGTGCTTCCATCCACAAAGCTTTGTTGAGACTACATATAATAACTATATATATTTTCAAGTAGGTTATTTCTTAATCAAAACATATGATGGGAAGCAAATGGTCAATTCACAATATCAAGAATTTAATTGAAATAATAATTACTATATACTTATATTCTGTATACCTTGTATTTTTGTTTTAATTAGATTTTTTTTTTATTTTTAGCATTATTATCACCGTTAAGTTCAACAATACTTAGATCATTTGTACTTCCTATCATTTCATAAAACAAGATATTTAAAAATTACAAACAAAATCTTTTAGGGGAAACGAAAAGTCCAACTAGTAAGTGATAATTATTCTTATACCAACGGAATTCTAACCTTTAAACTAAAGTTGATTAAAACAAGTTGTATAACGCGAACCCACAACTTTATCCCCCAATAAAAGTCTTGTATTTATTTTATTTATTAACGATACTAAAGAAGTTTTCACTTCAATAATTACCAGTAAAATAAAATAAAATCGGACAACGAATAAATCGTTCTGCCATTTAGGGAAAATTCAACTTTCTGTTCTACTTTAGATCTTATACCAAACTAAGTAATTATTAAATAGGAGAGGAAAGATCAAGGAAGAGAAGAGATAGATAACGTGACCATTAATTTATGTAAACATTTATACTCTCCAGTAGTGAGGGCAATAATAACCATTTGTAGTTGTTTGCCCTTAAAAAAAATAAAACAACAACAACAACGTGACCATTAAAGATTTTATAAGAAAATAAGGATTGAAGACAGGAAGGAATGAAAGGGAGTTTTCTCTCGATTTCACCGACTAATGGCAAATTAGCCTTAACAAGAGTTTTATTAGTTGTTGTATAAACAACGGTTATTTTATTGCCCATTAAATTATTACTCTGTGTCCAGGTATGAAGATGCTCAAACTTGTACTTTCATGAATGTTATTATAGGCAACTAAATCTTATTTTTATCTTACTTATCGTATAGCAATGGATTTACGAAAATAAAGAAAATTTTCATAACTAATTGAAATTATAGGAGATGAAAGTTTCAAAATATAGCACCGAAATAGCAGTTTCTGATATGGATGCAACATATCCAGGCATTTAGATAACTCCCAAGTTTCAAAAACAGTCTTATTCATATTTTTCGCTCGTTTAGTCAACCAATTTTGTAGCAAAAGTTTCAATTTCAGAACCGGACTAAAACCCATGAGAAATAAGGCGGTAGAGTGTCGTGTTTTTCTTGGCTAAACTAGCGAAAAATAGGGTTTTGAAATTTTGGAGTTATCCACTTTTGCCCCCAAATGCCTCATGCAACTCAAGTATATTTTAGAGCTTATATTTTTTATTTAAAAAAATAATGTAATCTGTGGAATTCCAACGCAATATGTATTGGAGGTATGAGCATACATAACCCCAATACATAGTGAGCAAAAATAAAATAAAAAAATAAAAAGTAAGAATGCTAACTTGATTAAACCACTATACAATTAAAATAAATTATAGAAACGTATCGTCGCTGTCAAAACAACACCGCTTATCTACAACTTTTGGTGAAAATAAGTTAGTAACGGTAAGGGACGTATTAAGGTCAGCAACATGGCAGAGTGTGATTT
Source organism: Troilus luridus (assembly GCA_964056705.1). NCBI lineage: Eukaryota > Metazoa > Arthropoda > Insecta > Hemiptera > Pentatomidae > Troilus > Troilus luridus. The sequence goes on from OZ057416.1 coordinate 30,747,745, forward strand.
GTTGATACTTCTCTTCAATCTTTTTAGTAATAGTTCCAAAAGTGTATAGATAAAAATAGAGTATAAATTGCCAAGTCTACAGTCGGCGGGGTTTTTTTCTCTCTTCTGTAAAATCGCCCAAAGCGTACTTATTATTGTTTTGACAGCGAGATCTTAACAAAACGACAAAAATGTGCTAGAATTCAATTGGAGAAATACAAAAATATAGCCTCATGCCTTTATAATACTAAAAAATAACTAACCATAATAATCATCCAATAATGCACAATACACGAACTAAAATTTACATAACTTCGGTATTTTAATTTGGCGTATGACCAAATGGTGTCTGAATAGGGAAACGTTGACTGAGTTTTTCCATTATTTTAGAGCCTAAAGGTTTTGTTTTTTGGATTTTTCCAATAATTGGATCTCCTACAACTACGCCTCCAAAAATCCATATCCATTGAAACCAGTTTTCTTGCCGAGTCAGCTGAAAAGGACCAGGTTGCTGAGGCATATAGGGCACTACTTATAAGAAACGAATTGTAGAGTCTCTTTCTTGTTGTCATCATGACGTCATTACTCCACAAAATAGAATTTAGCGTCCTAATTACTTTTCCGCCTCTTATTATCTTTTCGTCAATATCTTTTCTGCTGCTGCTCCCCGGCTAAAGCCACCTGCCTAAATATTTAAATTGTTCAGTTGGGGTCTAATCCCATTCCCCAACATTTAGTGAGGAATTTCCACTGTTATTTAATGCTTTTTGTTTTACTGATTTCCAGGCCTCTTGCCTCATAGGCTTCCGGCAGTTTCCTCATCATAAAGGACGCATTGCTTTAAATATATTTCGAGGTAAAATTCAATCACAAAAAATTTATAAAATCAAACAGTTGCTAGGAATCACAAAAAGCTTATTGATTTTATAATTTCTTATAATTTTTTAATCATTGCTTTAATTTTTAAATATTTTTATTTTGACGAGAAAAGATTTGCCCCCAGCCGGGATTCGTACCCGGATCTCCGCCTCACCGTGGCAACGCTCTAACCATTTGAGCCACTGGGGTCGAACCTTACTTTGGACAAATCTGTTCTCTTCACCAATCTGTTTGACATACGTCATTATATTATTTATAAGTTTTTAATCATTGCTTTAATTTTTAAATATTTTAATTTGAAGAGAAAATTGAAATTGAACATTCTTCCTGGTGTATACGTCGGAAAATTGCGAGAACACGGGGGATATGGGATCGGTGAAGAGAACAGATTTGTCTTAAGTAAGGATCGACCCCGGTAGCTCAAATGGTTAGAGCGTTGCCACGGTGAGGCGGAGATCCGGGTTCGAATCGGCTGGGGGCAATTATTTTCTCTTTAAAATAAAAATACGTATTGCTTTTAATATTCCTAATTGATATTTAAAACTCAATCACGAAATATTAAAACAATTCAAACAAGATAAAAAAAATTGCGTTTCCTCAGTAAATGTCCGAAACCCCTATGATATATGAAGCAATTTTTCAAGAAAATTCAAGATGAACAAAGAAGAAGTCCGAGGTCCAGCGGAACTACCATTTGTTCAGGTAATTCTTTTAATTTAATTAATTTTAAGGTGTTTTTGTATGAATAATACTTTCTATCAATAGAATTTCAACGCATAAAGAGATCATTTAGTCTAATGTAGTCTTCTCTTCGTACAATAAATTTTTTTCCTCCCCTATAGTTTCTCTTATAACACTATTGGGTTTGTGTTGGAGCTTTGAGATGCCGCAGCTACGTCTTAAAAAGTCGAGGTAAATAAAACCCTGAAAATATTTTGTAGGATTGAAAATATAAAACCCTGCTGTACGATATTTTAGTTTTACTATTATTTTATAATTTTTTTCTTGTATACTGGACTCATTTCCTTTATAATTTATGTTGGGAAAGAGAAAAAAAATATTATTTTCACAATTAAAAGATAAGTGAAATGATCTAATGATTATATTTTTATTAACTGAAACTAACTACTATATAAAGTATACATTAAATAATAATAAAATATTGGGAAAGAGAAAAAAAAAACATTTTCCAGTCGATTAAATTTTCTTTGATCACTATTTATCTCTTGAGACGTTTCGACAATGTGTCATTTTCAATCCTATCACATTTTGTTTTCTGCATCGGTAAGCAATCATTTACATAACTTTATCATAGTTACAAGTCTAAAATATCTGTGAAAAAAACAATAACATCTACACTAAATAACTTTATTTAAATAAAATTTAAAATGATTTTAATTTGGAGGTATCTATAATTAATTTATTACTAGTTATTTACATATTTTTTATAATTGTTGAATTAGATAATTTTGTGAAGATGGAAGCACTTCTTCATAGAATTATTTAATCCGAATAAAGAAGGATCAACTTATGATAAAACACCATTATTGGAAAATGGAAGAGACTCGTCGAACGTGGATGAAGAAGAAATCCCACCGGATAGGGAAGAAATAGTGGAAATAATTGGAGCACTCCATAACAACAGAGCACCTGGAATAGACGATATCCCGAATGAGGTCCTGAAGTGTGGGGGTGAGGCGGTGGTGGATGAAATATATAACCTCGTATTTGATGTATGGATGGAGATGAGGATGCCACAGGACTGGAATATGACAGTGTTGTGCCCAATACATAAGAAGGGAGACAGATTAAACTGCCAAAACTATAGAGGTATCGCTCTATTGCCCACTGTCTACAAGGTACTTTCAGTTGTAATAAATAGGAGAATTATGGCATGGGCTGAAAGAAATATTGGTGAATACCAAAGTGGCTTCCGGCCAACTAGAAGCACAACGGATCATATCTTCTCCATACGACAGATGCTAGAGAAAGCATATGAGTACAATGTTGACCTCCACCACCTCTTCATAGATTTCTGCCAGGCCTACGATAGTCTTGACAGGAATGAACTGCTCAAAGTAATGAAAATTCTAGGGGTCCCGGAAAAGCTAGTCGGATTGAGTGCGATGACCTTGGAAAACACCAGATGTAGGGTGAAGATTCAAAATATGATATCAGAAGATTTTGAGGTTGAGAATGGTCTGCGCCAGGGAGATCCCCTCTCACCTGTATTATTTAACATCGCACTCGAACAAGCTGCGAGATCAATCAGAACCAACCCAGGAGGAACGATATGTAATAGGATGACCCAACACCTAGCGTATGCTGATGACGTAGTGATATCAGCAAGGTCAAAAGCGGCGCTTTCAAAGCTTTGCAGGAATTTGAAGAAGCTGGGAAAAAATTGGGTCTGGTGAAAAATAAGGAAAAAACCCAATATATGATTTCCACAAAAAATGATGGGCAGGAAGAGCTGAGTCGTGTGCAACTGCTCCACCACAAATTTAAGAAAGTATACAGCTTCAAATATCTGGGGGCTTTAGTGACAAGAAAGAATGACATCACTGCAGAAATTAAAGCAAGAATTTCAGCAGGGAACAGATGTCTCTTTGCACTGCGAAAAGCATTAAGATTTTGAAACTTGTCACGGAGGGCAAAATTATTGATTTATAAAACAATCCTAAGACCGATTGTTACATACGCTTGTGAAACGTGGGTCCTGACACAGGAATGCGAAAAGATGCTGCAGATCTGGGAGAGGAAGGTGCTTCGGCAGATATTTGGGCCAGTATGTAATGAAGGCCAATGGAGGTCTAGAAATAATAGAGAGCTTCAGGACCTATACAATGCACCAGACCTAGTCACCTTTATTAAATCTACACGTATAAGATGGCTTGGGCACGTAGAAAGAATGGGAGAATATAGGTACCCAAAGAAGCTATTATATGGCAAACCAGGAGGCAAAAGAAGAAGAGGAAGGCCCAGGCTGCGATGACTGGATGATGTAGAGAACGATCTGCAGAGGATGGGGATCAGACAGTGGAGAGGTCGAGCTGCTGACAGGGAGGACTGGAGAGGCGTTGTTGCGGAGGCCAGGGCCCTGCAAGGGCTGTAGAGCCATGGGAAGAAGAAGTGGCTAATATTCTAGAAATTTTACCAGTTTTTTTTTTCTGAAATTTCTCCTACGTTAGAAGGGATCGGACTTACCTTTATCTATGTTTCGTTCTTTTTTATTTTTAAATAGATTTTAATCATGATATTTATTATTCTTTACTATTTATCAAGCAATAATTGTAAAAACCATCCTTAAAAGGATAACATCTTCAAAAACAAAATAGATTTATAGTTAAAAACTAAATCTAGATAAGCTCAGTACTAATTAAATGACGGAACTTGTTCAATGAAAGACCAGGTGGGGTTGGGGGTTTCTTTTATAGTCACGGATGAGTTTATTAATAATATAGAGAGGAAAATTATTTTTTAAAAGGATATTTTGGATGCGGTGGGTGTTGGTTTTATGGAAGCAGGGGTCAGCGAGGGATAGGCCACGGTGGATAATATTTTTGTTGGTGCGGATGTTGGGAGTAATAATTAAGGAGTCTGCCTTAATATGTAGGTTTAGTATACCAATCTGTGGATAAGGTGTGGTTAGGATTTCTAATGATACGGAGGTCAAGAAATGGTAGTGATTTGTTAGATTCATGTTCAACACTGAAATGGAGGCGTGGATGGTATGAGTTGAAGGATGATAATAATTCTGGAATAAATTTAGGATTTAGGATAAGGAGGAGATCATCCACATATTTCTTAATGAAAATAACATCGTTAAGGAACTTGGGTAGAATGGAGTCCAGAAGGTTATTTAGGACGATATTGGAGAGGTCCGGAGCGAGGGGATTTCCCATAGCAGGTCCAAAAATTTGGTTAAAGAACTGGCCATGGAAGGTAAGGTATCCTGATTCACAACAGAGGTATATGGATTGGAGGTATGAGGAGCGGTTGAGAGAGGTATGGGGTTCTATGAGTGGTCAGTTGTTATCTATTATGAGGAGGGCTTTATCTAAAGGTATGTTGGCAAATAGGCTTTTTCCTACATAAAACGTGATAAGTATATTAAAGTTATTTAATTATATTTTGGTTACAAAAATTTAGATCCTGAGAAAATTGAGAAAATTGAGAAAGACGTTCAAAAACCCACCAAACAAACAATAAAAAAATAAATCAAGTACCATGCTTCACTTTTCAATTCATTGAGAACTTTGTTACTTGATTTGTTTAATTTAGCGAAAATATGTAGATTTCGGGAGTAAGAAACTTGTGAGCAAGCATTCAAACTTTTCCCCCCTTTTTTAACACCTTAGCGGTAGAATTTCGAAAAAACCTTTCGTACCGGATGCCTACGTCATACAAAGAACACACCCTCCAAGTTTCAGGTCTCTACGATCAGCGGTTCAGGCTGTGCGTTGATCCCTCAGTCAGTCATTCATTCAGGACAAAGCATAAATTGTGGCCTGATTCTTTGCCCTTGGTCACAAATGGCCACGGTGGACGGTATAATCAACCTAAGTCAGATGAATTTGCTGTAGTTGTTGTTGGATAGCAAATTTCTAACCGGCATAATGTAATTGAGAGCCATGATAGCACATTGCATGGAATAAGTGAAATCCAGCTCTATTCTACCAATAAAGGGGTGAGAAAGGGGGACAAAGTTTGTATGGGACAACTTTATTCGTTGGTCCAATCTACTTTAAATTTTCCATCAATTCTGTTATAATTACTATCATGTTTTGTTTGTTACTTGCATTTAAAGTCACTATATACTGCTAAAGCTTATCGGACGATGCTCCAGTAAATGCCCTAAATTTCCAGGTATAATTAGGAATGAGAACCTGAAACCTCACAGGCTAGGGTACGCCATTGTACGAGAAAGGCAAGGACTTTTACTCCCTTTGAAAAACCCGCAATCTTGGGCATAGTAGGTTGTTATGCTCGCCCCTACGCCACTACAGGTTAATGGTATTAAAAGTTTTAATATGAATAGTGCTCCGAACTGATAATATCAATTCGATACGAAAGTGAATTGAGTTTAAACGATCCGATCTGTTTTGAATGACGTATGTCTTAAATTGAGAAACTTTCAGTTAAAATAAGATAACTACTTTTGCTACAAGTATAAGGAATTCTTTAACTAGCTTGTTGTGGATACGATGATGTTCAGAGATTTAAAAGAGGATAGATACATATCGCGCTAGAAAAAAGTGGAAGAAGTGGACATGGAAATAGTATACTAATGTTGGACATGGGGTTCTCAGTGTGTAGAGCTCCAAATGCCTAAGCAGAAGGTCCCAGCTTCGAGTCCGGCTGTGATAGATAAATCATTTAATCTTTAACAGCATTAGATATACCCTCTGGGATCTGCAGACCCTAGAGCTCATATACCCTTTTAAACATGGTTTTAATAATTAAAATATGTTTCTAACTATAAAGTAATAGATAATTTGATGGCCCCTTTGTCTGTTCTTGAAGGACTTTACCTCAAACTGTGAGACGAAGAGGTGATTTTAAGGCTCTATACCTTAAACGAAATTAACGGCTCCTATGGATGTTTCCTCCCTAGCCTCAGGTTAATAGAAAGTCCTGAGGCAAAAAGTTAAACGAGGCAGAGGTGGTTAAATGGTAACCTGAGGGTTGGTCGTAATTCCACCACCTTACTTCCCCTTTTAAGGCTAATAGCCCAATTGAAGAGGTTTAAAAATCTTATATAATGAATTTTAATTAAGGGATACTATTAATAAATAAAAGTTAATAAATTTAAGCGGAAGATTGACCTGCCTGAAGATTTAAATGAAGCCCCTCCTTTAAGGGATTCTTGTGAAAGTGTGTATGGATAAACCTCCCATTGAAGGCACTCCTAGCGCGGTTCATTTTTGGTAGTAGATTCCTGCCCCAGAGACGTTTCAGTCTTCTTGTCGTATTCTGTGGCAATGTGTCTGTCAGTAATTATCGTAAAAATACGAACAGGTGTCCAACAAATGAGTCATGAAATTTTTTGTAGTTTTTCTTGATTAGGTCGGTCACGAGATGTATGTTGAGATCTTTATGTAATGATTTATTAAAAATGAAAAAGGGAGAATTTGTAATAATGAAGAAATTTTGATTGATTTGTCTGTAAGTGAGATTTTTGGCTGTTAGAGATAGCTATGCAGAATTGTGATTTAGCTGTGATCACGCTCATCCGCAAGGTTTTCCCCGGAATTAAGGGTAGCCAGATTATAAAGGATGGGTGAGCCCCATGAGGATTTGTAGATCTCACAGAGTCCATACATAGCAATTAAGGAATTACGAAATTTATATTCCACAGCCGGATTCGAACTAGGAACCTAAGGAAAGCTAAGGATTAAGAATATCAAGTCTCCTCTACAATGCTCGAAAATAACCAAACATCTAATGGTACTCCAATTTAGGTATCATTATTATGTGCAAAAAAATACCTGTAACACTACAACCCATGAAGGGTCTGGGGTTCAGTACATGGTAGAGACTGTACTGTTTCATGGACAACGGTTCTGCGAGGAGGTGACTTGTACTAGGTCACGCTCAACCACCAGATTTCCCCCCCTTATTTTGTGTACCCTATTTTTATAATATTGTATAGAGGCTGGGTGGGCCACAGGAGGGTCGTAGGTCCTATATGATCCAACTCCCGCTGCAAACAGACTAAAAAAAAAAAATATGGCCTGCAGCGGGATTTCAACCAGGATTTCCGGCATGACAACTCAGTACTCTTCCACTGAGGCACTCCGCTCCCGTTATAATGTACAAAGAAGAAAATAAATCCCCATGAATTAAGATCAAACGTAGCACATCTTACATCAACAGTCAAACAGACCCATCAATCACAGGGAGGGGGGCCGTAATGATAAGTCAGGGGGGCGCGAGACCAGTTGAAAATTAAGAAAATGTATACTTAGTTTTGATTATTTTCTCTCACCGGTACTTGTTAATCTTAAGATGAAACTTAAAATGTTATATTTTTGATAGTAAAACATGTTGTTTATCTCATAGACTCATGATCAGGACAAAGTTTGTCCTGACTGAAGGACCAGTGGTTTCATAGGGCGACTGATTGCTTTAGCAGGCAGCCATTCCTGCTACTGGATTCAGTGAAGCGAACCATCCACTATAAAAAATGGGTAACGAAACCACTGGCAGAACCTCATGGGTGGTTTGGAATCCTGCCTATCCCATAGGTAAGTAAGTATCTTCTTCTTCTTTTACTTCCTTCAAGTTCCTTTCTGCTCCGAGTTGTTCTACATCAGGATCTGCATTTTTCTCTGTCCCTCTCGATTTTTTTCGTCACCTAGACTCTTCCCAATAACCAAACGATACACTTGCCGTTCTTCTCTTACATATTTATTTTTTATACTCATGAATATGATGAAGAGCAGAGGGCTAAGACTGTCTCCTTTGCCCGTCGCCAGGGCCGGATTTACCTTGTGTGCAGGTTGTGCGATGCACACGGGCACCGGGTCTCAAGGGGCGCCGTGAGGCGTAAAAATGAATTTATTTATTATTTAATTTCTATTTGCACCTGCGCAATTGCGCATTCATCCAATTTGATCCTAGTGTTTTTCACTTTGCTTTTCTACATGATCTTCTGTATGATGATGGAGTAAAAATATCAATAGGTGAGTAGGTCTCTTGGGCAATGTCTTTTTAACCTTTTCCTATCAACTCCAGGTAGCAGGGAGTAGGAAAGCGGAAGGAATAGGAAAATGAATAAAAAAAAAAAAATGCGAATGAAAAAAAAGCGAAAATGAAATTTCCCAATCTTATAACAAGTTAAGTTCTTTGGAATTATTCGAAAGGCTATTAGTGTAAGATATTATTTATCATTATTTCTATAAATAATCTTAAAATTCTCTAATAAAAGTTGTTATTACTGAGTCTTTTGTCGGAATTGCAATAACTCAAAGTATTCATTGACTTCATGTTCATCCATTACCGGAAATTTAGCTACAAAAAAAGAGAAAACAAAATCACAAAGAATATTTTGTTCAATATTTTTATTTTGAAGATAATAGTTTTTTTTTCAATTGACTACGTCAGTTCCACCTCTGAAATTTATTAACGGGAAGGAAATTCGTGAACTTCGTCAAATTTTAAAAAGGCGAAATGAAAAGTAACGGATTCTTTGAACTCCACCGCCATGTCAAAGGTAAAATGAAACTGAAAGACCAGGTTTCTTTTCATCTCATGCGTGGAATCCAGCGAGGCACGATAATATCTTCTTTATCCCGTCCGGCATAAACATTAAAATCGTTAAAAACAAAAAAGAACACAAAAACATTTGTACAGTTTTGTCTATCGATAATATTTTCCTTACATGTAACAGTATTTTAGGTGTGAAACATAACGAAAAGGTCTGCTTAAAGAACGGTAAAATTTACCTTATGTAAATGAAATAGAAAACAAATAATTATTTTCAAGAAGCTACCTAAAAATACATCCCACCAAAAATCTTGTGGTTCTTGTGGTTCTCAGCTTGTTTATCTGAAAAATAAGAATAGCGTAACCACACCACTCTATTAACGATTTATCACCTTAAGTTTGCCGTTAGTGTCGGAATTGGAGAATTAAAATCAATTCTAACAAGTCTCATCAAATTACAACTTATCGCTCTTGAACAGATTCGCTGCCTAGGACTCAACTTAGACAAACGTCTTACTTGGAACCCTCACACAAGAATGAAAAGACAATAAACAGCTAGACGCTTCCGACTACTTCAACACATACTAGACAAACACTCAAAGCTTCAGATCAATTACAAAAGACTTCTTTATGTGACTGTTATAAGACCTATATGGACTTATGGAATTGAACTATGGGGCTCCACCAAACCATCGAATTCCTCTCGTATTCAATCCTTGCAATCCAAAATCCTTCTCAAAATCCTAAACGCTCCTTATTTTCCCACAAATAAAACCATCCATAATGACCTTAACGTTCCATATGTTACAGATTTAGCCCATTCCAGATACTTATCATTACACAATAAACTCCAGGCCCATCCAAACCCATTAGTTTCCATCCTTGCATCCAATTCCATCCCAGACAATCCCGCCTAGGCGTCTGAAGAGAAGATGGCTTCGATACCTTCTATTATAGAAATTTTATTAGAGTGCTGTCAGTGGGTACTGCCTCTACATGTCCCGTCATGTATTTATTTATTCATATAGCCCTTGTACTAGATGTATATATTACAGTTGTACAATTCAATAAAATAAAATAAAATAAAAGTTTGTCGTTTTATCAGAAGATTTTAAACAAGTTAGCAATATATTTATTTTTTAAATATATTTTTTTTAAAATAGCATTTTAGAGGATGATGTACAAAATATTAGGAATTTATCAACAATCGAAGTTATTAATCAATACAAATATTTGTTTCATTAGGTTTTAGAATTATTCTTTCAAGCATGAATATTATGAATCTGCATCTCTTTCTTTTTAAATTCGTTAACTAATTTTTAACTTTTATTTCAAAGGCTAAAATAAATTAAATTCAACTAATGTACATAGCGACTAAAAGCTTAAGTTTAAAAATACGATTTAGAGCATTTTTTTGTAAATAAATATAATATTTAAGTGAGGATTAGATACAAATTTTAAATTTCAGAATATAAATATGAGAAAATATATCTGGTTTGACTCCCTTTTAGCTTTTAAACTATTGTTTACTAAAAGTGATTGTAAATTAAGTAAAAGTTGAAATCTGCCAAGTACTGTTAAATACGTAGTTAAAGGCTATTAAAAATATTGCAAAGAATATACAAAGCCAATAGAAAAGATTCAAAAAAAGGACTTCGATAGGCGATTTTTAGCATTACAAAATGTAATGGGGAATGACAAATTAGTTTATTGCAATATACTTGTAACTAACTTTGTTTTATGCTTTCTTTGAAATACAACTTTTGCTTTATTCATTCTGACCCAAATTTATTGCATTGTTTTTTTTGCAATATTGGTAAAACGATGTCACAGAGCTGTTCCTTAATGACACTTTTCGCAGCAGGATGTTTTGGAACAAATACATGAACAGTTCACCTGTGTCTCTTGTAGAGCGCATGTTAAAAACGAAAAAAAAAACAGAGATTGCAGAGAAAATGTGCTCAAACAAGATATTTAAAAAAAAAATCAAACCAAACATTTCAGCTTCAATATTTATTTTTTCGACTTAGATTTTTCCGACTGGAAATGTTCATTACATGCATCACCTTTTCAACCAATGCTTAATTATTTAGTTGTGTTATAATATGCCATAGCTTTTTATGTGAGCGGGTGTGTCGGTGTGTGTATGTGTATACTATTCGTGTGTATATATATATATATATATATATATATATATATATATATATATATATGTATGTATACATGTATATGTATACACGAATACTTGCTAGATATACAGATAGATAGAAATAGTAAATATTTTCAAAAAGATAGGATTAATAACAGCTCATTAAAATTTGTCATGACAGAAGTCCACTAGTTTCACTTGGAATTTTAGATAATAAATAATAAAAACTGACATTTCATATGAAGCTATTCATATTAATTGAGGAATTATTTTTGGTTAAAAGCATTATTATAATCCTTCAAATTGTGAGCTCCTGTAGGGGGTGTGAGAACTTTTTGGTTGGAAAAGAAGGAATTTGAATAAAAATAGGGAAGAAGCATCCCTTGAATATTAGGAGTGAGGCAATCCCAGGGGGTATTGGAGCGGGCGAGAAAGGAACCGTCCGACATGTTAGTTCTATGGGAAGGAGTATTGGTCTGAGCTGCGGGATATTGTTTCCTCTGTGTGGATTCTGTATTCACAATATTAGCCATACTTGATTATTAAAAATTTTTTTTTCACAATGTTTTAATATTTAGGTTTATCAGCTTAGGCCAATTTATTACCACACCACCTCTGAATAAGTGACGACAATGATAGTGTATTTTTTAAAAATTTTGATGAAGGGAACATTTAAACTTATGATTTTTGTGTCTTTTATTTTTACTAATTGTTTTTTATTTATTATCATTTGCACTTTATCAGATGTTTGGATGTGTATTTTCAATTTTTTTTTTATCATAAACATTTGTTTTTATTTTCATATTTCTCAGCTGATGTCCTTCATAGTGATCCAATAATTGCATTTAGCCCTTGGTGGTGGTTGGATGCTATCCATGGTGGTTAGGGGTTACTCTCTAAGGTCGGGGTGTGCTGTGTTGCATTCCTTTTGTGTATAGTTAATTTATTTATTCTCCTTCTGTGCTGAATTGGTGAAATATGCCAGGTATTTTGTTAATAAGTAATGCTTGTTGTATTTAATTTTTCCTCTTATCCCCTAAATCTTTTTTATTTTTATCTTTTTTTGAGCTTTTGGTTTTCTATACTATTAAAGGTTTTCGCCTATAATATAGTATATATATTAGGTGTAACCACTGATTCTGATAACCAGTTCTTTGTAGATCCTATACTTCTAGACCACTACTTGGTCTATAATTGATTGAAATGGTTAGTAAAATTCCAGATTTCTTTTTCTCTGTCATAATTAAAAGAAATAATTTATTACATAGTTTGTCAACATTTCGACTTAAAAACTACCTCCCGACACTTTATCCACTCAAATATAACACATATCATATTTCATTAGTAAACGTACTGAAAAGAAAGAGAAAAGTGAAAATGAAATATGTAAACAAATAAAATTGAGTAGTTAATGTTGAAGTAGCTGTTTAGCGTTCAGTGGGAGAGCGTTGAGTTATGCTAAAGATCCCGGGTTCAATTTCGACAATAGCAAATAAATTATTTAACCCAAAAAGCGCCATTGGTTCTGGTTTTTATTAAATACACATTATTGAAATGGTATTACAATCTGCCACTTATAGGAAATAAGTAATAGCGCTAAGTAGCTACACAAACATACAATAAAAATAGAAAATACCACAATCATGCGGGATAAAAAAAAAAAAATAATAATATAAATAAATAATATAATAAAATAAAAATATATACATGCGGATAATTAAAGCAAAAGAATGATAATAAAAAGAAAGTCTAAAAGTAAAATTGCTCTTACAAATTCCTCACAATCATAACATAATTACAATATTTAAAATTTGCCTGGGGTCCCCAAACTAAGGTTCTTCCTCAGGAATGAGTGCAAAAACAGGAGTCCGGGAGGCCCCCGCTCCCTTTCCCAGCCGCGTCACTGGCATTAAACGCCAATGGAAGCTGGTTAAGGGTGCATGACATCAGACACACAGGCAATGAGTGGAGAATCTGGCCAGTGCAAGTACTCCAAATAACATTATTTGCAACAGGTCTCGGGGCCATTGAGGGCTTAGACGGCGGGGTGGGTTATATGGATGTGTGGAACTGGATAGTGACTGAGCCAGGGGATTGGAATGACAGCCAAGGTTTTTGATGAAAGCTTGAAAATAATTGGTTGTAGTTGTAAAGGTAAATAGAGTTAATGACGTAAATGACCAAATGTCCATCAATTAAAAACATCTCTGCAAGTACCCATTAAATTAAGGGGCCTCTTTATAGAGGCTGGGTGAGCCCCTATAGGGTATAAAGATCCAACAGAATCGATGTTTATCTGTCGAACCATAATCCACCGAGACCAGATTTTCGAACAATAACTAACCCGAATTATAATCAACTCGAAAAATAAACCGGAGGTTATCTCTCTTTTTTTTCAAATTGATTTAATAAAATTTACAACTGTATTAACAGAATACATCAAGTAAATATAATGACTGTATACATTGACATGAAAAGACAAGTAGAGAAACTACACAGTGGAAGTACTCAAATAGAAAGTTCAACTTAGAAGATCACGAGGCCATCTTCTTTCCAGACGCCTCGGAGGTCATAAAGAATTTTACGAAATATTTGGATTGTAAGGATTGAATACGAGAGGAATAATGGTTTAGTGGAGATCTGTAAGTGAAGATGGGTCTAATGATTGTCATGTATTTTTTATTTTGTTTTAGATGTACTTTATTGAATTATTACAATCTGCCACTTGTGGGGAATAAGTAATAGTACTGTGTAAGTATACAATCATTTCAATAAACAAAACAAAATTGATGCGCAATTTAATAAAAATAAAATAATCTTACATTCATCCCATAATTACACTCCGATTGTCATTTATATGAGACGTTTGTAATTAATTAGGAGCTTCGAGCGTTTGCCTAGTAAATGTTGAAGTAGACTGAACGGCTTGCTGTTTCTTGTCGTTTCAGTCTATTTTGGGGATTCCAAGCTAATATTTTGTCAAGGTGTAGTCCTAAGTACCGGACCTGTCCTACAGGAATCAGTGGATGTTATTAAATGATACAGGAGGACAGGAGGTCATTGGTTTACGACGGAGGGTAAAAATGATTTGACGGGATTTGTAGGAATTTATTTTAATTAAGGATACTTCCTTGAGGAACACCAGTGGATTGAGAAAATAGGGATGAATATACAAAATTTTGATTTACTTTGAATGACCTGCTACACACGGTCAGTTGGTTGTATCAGTTCGATGTGTTCATTTCTAACTGTCACTACTAACTGAAAGCAACATTCGCATCCACACGCTCACTTTGGTGTCTCAGTTCAATGTGCTACCCCTTGGAAGCTCTAGTCCCTCTTATTGTGTTTTGTGTTATGTATTTAACATATTAAACACAATTTTGTGTTTACATCATGTTTTCGGACGATGAATTGTTATTTCTGTATAGTGCAGTGGGTTGTGTTGTTTTCACAAACATTCCTCCCCTCTGAACAGAAAACCACAGACGAGGAATACTGACGAGGTCTGTAGAAGCGATTGAAAGGGTAATTTTTTAACGTGCCACACCGAACTGACGCGACAGTACACACGCTCACTTTGGACTGACGTCAGTTCGGTGTGTCATACTGAAATGATGAATTTTCATCAGTCCATCAGTTCACTTTTTCGATGTGAGCTCCCATCAATTTAGCTTACACAAGGTCAGTATAGTGAGATATGATTGAATAATGAGAAAGTATATAGGAGGTAGGAATTGGCGGAGTTCATAAAGCGATCCCGGGAGGTTATCTTTTTTAAAAAATACGTAAAATATCTTTAAAAATATTCTTGTGAAAAATTATCCCTAACATTATTACATGTACTGTAAATACTTCCAGAGAATTGAGTGGGGGTAAAATTTGTCTTTATTAGTTTTTATTGACGCTACTTTATGTTGACTTTATGATACTATGAGTCCCATATACTATGACGATTATAATTACTTTATCACATAACATATAATGTCTCATCCTCTCTCCCAGAGAAAAATGGTACTAGAGGATCTAACACACATGAGCCTTAGCTGGTGAAGTAGCCAAGGCTGTGTATGCTCTGCCTTAGGGAGGATTACTTTCCAATCTTCTCTTCTTTAAGAAGGCAAATCCTGTTGTTAGGGCCGGGATCCTTACTCTTCTACGTGAGCAAGGGATGACTTAATGTGGATGGTACTTGAGAAAGGAGATACTGCTCGGTTGTAATGATCTAATTAGAATGGCATTACGTTCACCCTTATATAATTTTATTTCGAAAGGGATGGAAATAATTTGAATATGTTACGTGGAATATTCGGTTCGAAAAAGGATAAGACAACTGCAGAGATACGCAATGCCAAATTATGCATGCAGATTATTGATATAATTGAAGTGATCTTAAATGATGATGATGAATAGTAAACATCCGACGAATATCCCAAGGCGGAAGAGGGAGGATAACGTTAGGAGTGATCTAACGGGTTTAGGTTTTTGTAATAGTTCGTTGAAGAAGGCTTGATAGCAGATAGTGAAAGTATCTGAAAGAGCCTTAGGATTCACTAATCCTTATTATTGTTAATATGTTATTTTCCCTTATCAAAATTACTAACGTTTTTTGTCATTACTAAATATGTGTGTGTGACTAACGGTTCTGACAGAAGACGTTTAGGTATAGTTATGGATTTTCCAATAGTAACGATTGCTATACCAATAACCACATTTTTAATTTTGTTACTCATTTGGTTTAATTCTGAAAATACTTAATTTAATTTGATCTAGTATTACAGAGATCAAAGTTTGGTTTTAGTGTAATGCATATTTGTACATTTGACCATGGAAGAAGGTTAACTTCCAGGACTTTATTGTAAAATTGATTTTAGATCCATTTTGACCTCAAGGTATCTATACTTATTGTTACTGGTTATTTTTGACAAATTTTTATGGTTGTAATTTAGTGTACTTTTATAAATGTTTGCAGTGATGTTTTTACTTATGAATTTTAAAGGATGTTACGAAGAACAGGAATTGAAAATGACAAATGAATTTGTCGAAACGTATTTTTTAATCCTTCGTTAATGTTTTAACAAGATTTATCTGACTGGAATAAAGGTTTTTTGTTCATTAGTGAATTATATGATTTCAAAAGATAGTCCAGTATATAAGAAAAAGCTTATAAAGAAACTGAAAATACATGAAACGTTCAAATACCTCTATTGAAAATGAGTTGTTTTGAGTTATAACATGGTTCTTTTGAATGAACTATATATTCATTCACATTCGGAATATATGTTTTTGTTGTAAATATTTATTACGTTTTGGGTTATTCGTATTTGTTTTTTGATACTTTTATTGCATTTTTTTAACAGACATTTTATTATACTTGAGCTGGTTCTTCACTTATTATAATCAAATAAATAACGTGTTCTATCAAACAAAATAAATTGCTTTTTAGGCCACCAAAGTGGTAAAAATAAATGACAACGATTAGTATCATTGGAGTTCCCTTTGATAAGGGTCAAATCAAAAACAAGTTCTTACAACTAAAAATGAAGAAAAAAGCTCTGCCGCCGCCTGTTTGTCCAGCGTCCGTCGAATGGCCAAGGGCGCGTCGCCGACCGCTCTACATCGGATAAGGGATGTTTTTCCATCCAATAGGGAATAATATAAGGCCATAGGAACCGTCCAATAAAGAACCGTTCCGTCGAGTTGGGCAATATCCTAATGCCGAGTCTTGGGGGGATATATTCTTTTAGCGCCTCTTAAAGTTCCCTGTATCGTTGGGAAGTGTGGGGAAAACGGTCCCTTCTTTATGCGACAATTAATGACCTCGCAGTTTTATGGAATTGTTTATATCGTACGGTTACGATAGGCATTGTCATTTCCAAGTTATATCCTCTCGAACTGGGGCAATTATTAAAATATCTCGTATAATAATTTATGCTTCGGTATATTTAATATATATGTTATTTATTTTTAATAAATAAATCAATCTAACTTAAAAATTTGTAGAAAAAAAGTAACTGTGTAACGTCATAATAAGACACAAATAATAAAAATAGTAAAAATACAAGAGAAATGATTTTATTACGAAATATTAAAAATAACTGGTCCTTTTGCAAGATCTTATGAGTTGAAAAAAAAAAAAAAACCTGTACCGCTATAACCCGTGAAGGGTCTGGAGTTTAGAACATGGTAGAGACTATACTGTTTCTTAGACAACGGTTGACAAGGGTCCTAGGTCCGATATGTCCATCTCCGGCTACTATCAGATTAAATAAAAGTCTTGTCAGAAGCGGGATTCGAACCCAGGACTTTCGGCATAGAAACTCAGCACTACCACTGATCCACTTCGCTTCATTGAGTTCGAAATGGCTACTAGTAAAAATAATATAAGCCTTGAGTGAGTTATATATTAAATTAATAATTAATTTACTGCTTTTAACTCAAAAATATCATGAAAGAGCTAAACAAAGTGACTTCAATAAATTCATAATGGGGACTATGACGCTCCTTCAAAAGAATAAATTGGCATTGGCATTTTTGAGCTAAGCCTTCGGTACTAATTGCATTGCTTGGAGCGTTTTAATTCAGGAACGACATATTTGATATTCCATTTCCGTCAAGGTTTTATTTATTAAGTCACATTTTGAGTTCTATCATGTTTAAACTTGAAGTTTTATAGGAGCAGTGACTAAAGTTAAAATCAAAAAAGTACATTAAAATCAAAATAAATAAAAAAATCTGATAGTTAATAACAGAATTTCAATAGGAATGCTTTGCTTCACCAATACCCACATTTTTGTCAACTTTCAAATACCTATATTGTAAAATTGTGTTTTTGAATTATGGCATTTTACTTTTGAAGGAGCGATATATTTTGGCTCCAATCTCCATCACCAAGATTTTGCAGAGAGGGATCATTTGTGGTCTAGTGGTTAATACAAAAACCAACTATGCCTATGATCGCGGGTTCGCAGCCCGGTAGGTGGCCCTAGGGTTTTTTTAAAAGGTTTAGCCGCCCTTCGAAAGGGACCTGAAATGGAGCTCCCGACCATGTATGGTGCCATGTATTCATTAAATATCTTTATCCTAATTTTACCAGAAAGAAATAATTGAGGACTTCAACGATAACATCGTCCGATCAGGCATAGCAGCATAAAGTGACTGTACGAGCGTGATTAGACTGAATAGAAAAAAAGGATTAACAATTATAATGATATATTAGTAGATTAGAGTCGAGGAATTAAATAATTTGGCCAGATACTGAAACATGTGGAGTTTATTAAATTTAAATATAATTACAGGTTATGCATTTTTTACAATTAAAGAAAAATAAAGGAATTATCACTTATAAGTATGTACATAGGGAATGGTTATTTTTACAGAAGAATTATTTCAACAATGTGATGAAAAGAAAATTATCAAGTCTTAATTATTATTTTGCAATGATGATTCATATGAACGAGGCATTAACACTGGGTGACAGGGCCACATGGCGATAAAATTTATAATATTTGTTTCGTACGGTGAATTAAATATATTGTCTTTGAGGTTGATGGCCGGCGAACAGCTCCCTCTTACTAATTGAATGAAAAGGTAAACTTATAATTGAAGCGAAGGATTCGTTTCCTGAGCTCTGATTGCCTCTGATTAGCAGGGGATCTGGTGGTATCAACAAGGGTATACTTCTTGTGTCTTCTGGTGATAGGCTATCTAATCATCAATATCCTCCATGCGGTGAACGGCGAGGTAAGCTTTAGCCGAGGAGAGCAGAGATATGTGGGTAGCTTCCAGACTGAATCAGTAGTCAAGTTAAGTGTGAGATGACGGAGTGGTGGAAACAGTCCTTTTTATCTGTCGCCAAGGTAACAATTGTGAACAAGACCCGCGGAGGTTTAAATATTAATTTATTAGACGATTCGTGACTGAACAGTGACGTTAAATTAATAAATAT
Source organism: Troilus luridus (assembly GCA_964056705.1). Classification (NCBI taxonomy): domain Eukaryota; kingdom Metazoa; phylum Arthropoda; class Insecta; order Hemiptera; family Pentatomidae; genus Troilus; species Troilus luridus. The sequence goes on from OZ057416.1 coordinate 30,766,911, forward strand.
AATCTAATCCAGATTTATAATTAAAGTCAATATAATTCATTTAATATGTTCGTCAATTTATGTTAATAATATCAGCATTTTATGTATAGGAAAATTTAAATTAATTAAATCTGTAAAATTAATCTCAATATTTATTCAATTTATTAATATTATTAGGTACTGAAATTATGGAAAAACCTTCTTGCAGATCTCAAGATTATAATTTTTATTTTATATAACTTTTTTTTTTTACTATTATGTTTTGGTTTTTTATTTTTGATAACAAATTTAATCAACATTTTACTCTAAAATATAAATTAATAATTTATTCCACCAGAAAATTTTAAATATCTTGTACTATTAACTTATAAACGTATTGAATATTATTTCCAGGAACTGATCTGTAAATATAAAAATTATATATTTTGAAAGTAAATGGTTGACCTTGATGAAAATTGTGGAAGAAAATGGTCCGGGAAGAGGTCAATAAGTTTTTCTGAATATCAAGAATATTTATTCAGTAGCCAACGTTTCGACCCACTCTGTAGGTCTTCTTCAGGGCTAAATATACAAAATACAGACAATTTAAAATCACAAAATATTTAAAAATAGGTTAAGCATGGTAAAAACAAATGTTAAAATACAAAGGAAGGAAAAAAAACACATACTATAGAATACAATAAGAAAAAACAGAAAGTGCTAAAATTAAAGAATAAGGTAATATAAATTCAAATGGGATAAATATTAAAGTAAACATACAATAGTATCAGTTATCTGAGTGGTGAACAATAAAGATGGGGCAGGGGAGAGCACATGAGAATTATATTGATATAGTAATAAATAAGAAAATGTTGATAAGAAATGATGATGACCAATGGGGAAGATGATGTATACATAATGTTCATGAAATAGTATAAAGGATAGATGTAGTACAATATATAATAATTGCTAAGACATGGTGAGAAAGGAGAAAATAATAGATATTAAATTAACATGTACAATTGTATAAAAAGTGCGATAAGTAAGTTTCAATTGATGGGTATTAGACAAAATTAAATGTAAAAAGACAAACAAATGTGGTTCAGAAAAGATACTTAAAATAAAAAAGTGAGTTAAGATGAACCCGGATGAAAGTCGTTAAAATGATAATAAAAGGTGGGAAATGAATAAACTTCTTACAGAAACAGTAAGCAAGGAAATAGTAAGAATAATAGTGTGATGTGTTTTATAATGTATATGACTATTAGGGAATTGAAATGAAATGAAATGGAGAAGAGACGGGGGGGATGGGTAAATTAGTGAAGAATATATAATCAATTACCTGTAGCGGGGGGAGAGCCCGATAGGTCCGTCCAAGCTGTAATCACTCTCTAACGTACAAAGAGGCGTGGGGGAGGTATAACTCCCACCCCTACGATTAAAAAAACCAACAGAAAAAAAAAACGATTGTTACAAAAGCTACGTAAGAAAATACAGGAAGAAAGAGAAAAAAACCGTTACCAAAATACGATAATATAATAAAATAGAAGAATAGATCATGTAAAAAATAAGTATTGAACAGGTGGGTATTAATAAGTGTAAAAATGTAAAATGTTTAAAAAGAGGGGGGGGGGGTAGTTCTTTTTAGTGAGGTCTATTATGTGTCTGTAAACCATTGAGAGGTTATTCTTGTCGGTCTTGATGTTTAATGGATTGTTTTCGAGGTTTATGTAGATTGATTCTGCAACGAGTCTTTTGTTATAATTGGGAACAGTGGCGAGAACAGAGGATTCGTCGAAGTTAAAGGTGTAGTTAAGAGTCAAAGCATGTTCAGATAATTTAGACGCAGATATGTTTCGGGTAGATATAGAAGTCTTGTGTTGTGATATTCTTCTGTAAAAATGGTTTTTTGTTTCACCAATGTAGGAGGAGGAACAGTTAGGGGCAGAGCAAGGGATACGGTAGACTATGTTGGAGAGGTTTTTAGTAGGGATAGGGTCTTTTAAATTAGCGAACAGGTGGGATAATTTATGGTATGGCTTAAAACCAAGGGGAAGATTGGGAAAAGTAAGACATAGAATTTTTTTGATATTATCAGATAGACCGGGGATATAAGGAAAAGATCTGTACAGGTAAGAGTTGGGGGTCGGTACTGTTGGATTAGGGGAGGGGTAAAGAACATTAACATGGTTTTGAAGGGTGTATAAGAGTTTAGTGGTGATGTGGGATGGGAAGTTGTTGGAGAGTAAAATGTTTTTGATTCGTTGGATGTTGGTTGGTAGGTTTTGGGTGTCTGATAAGGAAAGACATCGGTGGATGAGGTTTTTGGCTACGTTGATCTTCTGGTGGTAAGGGTGCTGTGAGAAAAAGTTGAGAAGTCTGCCGGAATATGTGGGTTTGGTGTAACAATCAAAGGACAAGGAACCATCGTTATTTCTAATAATGAGGAGGTCGAGAAAGGGAAGGGTGATGTTGGATTCGGTTTCAATGATAAATTTGAGACGGGGGTGGTAAGAGTTAAAAGAGGCAAGTATTTCGGGGATTTTTTCGGGATTCAGAACTAAGAGGAGATCGTCAACGTATTTCTTAATGAGGATGATGCATGGGGGAAAAAAGGGGTGATGAAGTCGAGAAGGTCATTGAGAACTATGTTGGAATTGTCTGGAGCTAGGCAATTTACCATACCAAGACCTGTGATTTGATTATAATATTTACCTTGGAAACTGAGGTATCCAGATTTACAACATAGTGTAAGGGATTCTAAGTAGGAGGTGAGACTAAGAGGAGTATGGGGTTGGATGATGTTCCAGTTTTTCTCTACCATACTGAGGGCTATGTCGATAGGGATATTGGTGAATAAACTAGTGGCGTCAAGAGAGGCTAGGATGAAATGGTCAGGAATGCGAAATGAAAGTAATTGTTGCTTAAGATGAAAGGAATTAGTTACGTCGTAAGTGTTGTTGTGGCTGAGGGATTGAAGAGAAGGAAGAAGAAATTTGCTAAGTTTGCTGGATGGGGAGTTAATGTTGGAGATGATGGGACGGCGTGATTATCCTGGTTTCTGAATTTTGGGTAATCCATATAAACGAGGTGATATAGAATTATAGGAGATCAGATTAAAATATGTATGTTTGTTAATTTGTCGGGTTCTGTGAAGGTCCTGGAGGTGGTGATTAAATTTGGTCATGAGGGAAAGGGTGGATCACGGGGGATGGGTGTGTAAGTTGACGTGTCATTGAGAAGGGAGCAAATTTTTCCGTATAGTCATTAGTGTCCATTATTACAGTAACGTTGCACTTGTCTGCTTTGGTAACCGTAAGTTGTGGGTTAGATTTTAGGAATGAGCGGGTGGTGGCAATGTCTTTGAAAAATGAGGGGGAAAGAGAAGAGGGGTGTTTTGAGGAGCGTTGTAAGTGGATGGGAATTAAATTGACGATGCGGATGCGGGAGACTTCTTTCTCATCGTGGGTGACTGAAAAACTCTCATCTCTATATATGTGTTCTAGGTCAGTGATGAGGTTAGGGATGAATTTGGTGGAGTTAGAAGGGGTGGAGAAATTAGGACCTAAGCTAAGTATCTTGTTTACTTGAGGAGGGATAGTGGTAGAAGATATGTTGTGGACCCATTTTTCGTTACCTGAGGGATAAATTTTTTTGGCTGATGATGCGGTGTGGAGTTCTTTAAATTTGGATATCAGCGGTAGTTTTAAAAATTGTATATAATGACATTAATTAAGCATGGTGAATGTCCTAATTCTAATAAACAGTCCTGCCATGGAGGGTACTGTTACCTACGGAGGCAAAGGGCTGGGAGCGGACTGGGTATTATCGAGGAAACATAAGGGAAACTGGGTGAAGAAATAAAGCCCAAATCATTTATCTAACAAAAATAAAGTGGTATTATATTGAAATAAAAATTGTATTCAACTATTATGGTTAAGGCATTAATAAAATGATAATTACAGATTCATTTATTAGTAGGGCATTAATAAACTAACAATTACAATTTAAACCGAAATTTCCAGTCAACAGGAAAAATTAAACCTTTAATTTAACATAAGATTCACCGTCAATAACGGCACTAAACAATAACATATGAACTAGAATCACACACCAGATTCCACATCAATACTCAGAATCCCTAAAAACACTAATAAAATAATAATTTACAAATAAAACTCGATCTATCTTCTATAACAATAATCATATCCCTGATCTATAATAATAATTATATGCACTAAAACTAATTACAACTTACACATTCCCCATCAGTACTCATTACCTCAAAACCAATAATAAAATTAATAATTCCCAAACAAAACTCGATCTGTCATCTATAACAATAATCATATCCATCCTCTACAATAATATTCATATGCGCTAATAACAACTTACAACTTAAACATTCACCCTCAGTACACATTATCTCATAACCATTACTTAATTTCTATTTAAAACCAGTCCCCTCTTCTCTACATCTAATTCTGGGTGCACTAATACTTAAAGAAAAGATTTTTTTCTGTATTGTGCCCAAACGCGACGAATGAAAAATAATATAGTTAACTGGCTCTATCTTCAACTGACCACTCTCAGCCCACACCCCAAGTCTAGTCCGATTACCGTAGGAAATATCTTACCATCCTCTGACTTCTGTTCCGGACCCGATTCTTCCCACTAGTACACGCCTTCAACTCCTCTTCAGCCCCAACACTGGAAACACCCGCCCTGCCCGCCAGGCAGTAGCACTCTGCCAGTTTTTCAACTGCTCCACTGTCGAGAGGAAAATGGCCGGGTATTTGAAGGCTTATCTGAGCTAGCGTCAACATTCTTATCCCGTGGTCATTGAGGTGGTGCCATCTGGTAGTAATCATTATCCCAACCACTCGCGTATTGACTTTACCTTTTTTAATATTCCCTCAGATCTACACGAAGGCGACGGAAATGTTGTGTCATTTCCGTATTAGACTGCTGACTTGGCGTCGCCACAAGCAGACAAGAGCCTTCTAACAAAAATTCATATTTAATAAAATACATCTAAACTAAATGTTAAGGATCTACAATGCCTTTAACCAAAACCATAAAAAAAGAAAAATTATGTAATTAGTCACAAAAAGAAATAACACCAGGAAATCTTATTTGGCATAGGATACATATATATGTACATATTAAGGTACCAAATCCTTAAAACCTAAAATATTTTTTTTTAATCATCTTAATGAAAAGAAGGAACTAATCACTAATCATTCTCTATAATACGTAAAACTACAAATACACTTTTAACTTTAACTGATAAAATACTTCTTTTTGATCACAAAGATTAGAGTACAATTCTTAACCCAGATTAATTTTATTCGATGTGTTCTAATTAAAAATGGCTAATTAAATATAATATTCGCTGACATTTATACCCTTGAACTAAAAGCTGTAATTAATGCACATTAACTAAATTTTATTTAAATAAAATTTTCCTCAGCCCGTTACAGTACTTTAGAGAGAAAAAGAGGAAAAAAAATATAGGGACGAATCGATATTAATATTAAAATACCATTTATTTGACAACGAAATAAAATTAAGTTATGGAACAAATAATACTTTTTATTTACATTAAATAAATTTAATTCCTGTACTGCGGTTGAAGTAAATCAGCCATTATCTTTGCTGCTACATGCAAATAAATATTTTCCTCATTTAAATATAGGCGTATATTTTTCAACGTTTTACTGGGAAATTTACATAAAAATAATAAATTAAAAAATGTTTGCTTTAAATAAATACAAACTAGGAATAATTAATCAAAAAAAGAAGTAAATATCATATTCGCTGTAAAATTGGATAATAAAATATAGTAATTACCAATTCCTGTAAATAAAAAATATTTCTGATAATGTAATTGCAGAATTTATTGAATTTAATTAAGCCCATGCCTACCATTAAATTACGGTGACCTGAACGAAAGTTACTTCTTTCATTTTTGGGTTATATAAGTTTAAAAAAACATGTAGCACTACAACTATAAAGAGTCTCGGAGGAGGGACTTTACTGTTTCTAGGCCTATGCTAGAGCAGGTTACTATGAGTCTATGTGCCTAATTATAGCATGGTATGTTATTATTTAAATATGTAACAATATGTTTACTAAGTGTAATAAAGTAACAAGAATATATAAATGTAATTATGTAGGTAATGTAAATATGTATATTCTCTAGTGGTGATTATGTAAATACTGTAAATATTTATATTCTCCAGTAGTGTGGGCAATAATAACCATTTGTAGTTGTTTGCCCTTAAAATAAAACAACAACAACAACAACTAGTATTTTTTTATTTTTTGAATACACTATATTAGACCAGGGTCGATCATTTTTGAAACCAAAAAAAATATAATAGGATGAAACCCATTGGAAAAGGAAGAGACTATAACTAAAATGAAAAGAAAAATAATTTACGGGCGATCTGAGGTCGGGAAGTGGAAGGGGGAGGGGTTTTAAGGGTAAAAAACGGTTTATCTCGATTTCCGGCAAAATTGCAAGTCTTATGGAAAAAAGTAAAATCATAAAAGTTGTAGGTAATAAAAAGATATACAACTTATGTATTTACATTTTTTTTCCATAACAATATGGTGGTCTGCTGGTTATGTGACAAATTAAAAAAAACGAAGTTTTTGATTTTTCATTTCTATCTTTTACAAAAAAAAAATTTTTCACGAAATGTAGTGGAACATAAATACTTACCTTTTTATGTCTCAAGAGAATGGTACTATTGAATTTAAATACTTTACGTTATTCGTTATAATATTTTTAAATACATTAATTTTGTTTTTATAAGTACCTTATCTTGAATTCTAATCACTTAACCATTAGTTTTTGTCTCTTTGGGATTTCTTCATCGTTAGATTCGACAAACCTTCCTGATTCTAGTAGATCTTCGAAATTGTCAAGACCATCACCGTCTTCGTCTCCAATATTATTTTCAGTCTGCATTGGTTCTTCATCCACAAATTCATCTGAATCATTAACTTCCTCGAGAAGCGAGGGATGGTTGACTGGATGATAGATGTAAGGAAGAAAATAGTTGGGGGTGCAGTCAAATAAGACACTAAATAAGTGGTTACTTATTTTAATTACGTGCCGAAGTTTCGACCCACTTTGTGGGTCATCTTCAGGGCTAAGAAAGAAAAACAGACAAAATAACAGAACTATAAAAATACATTGCAGACTAAGTATATGATAAATGAGAAAAATATATATGTAGAGAGGTAGAAATTTAGAACAAAAGTGAGGGATATATATGAATAAAAAATTACAGAGAAAATGTACACAACGGTGGTGATGCCAAAAAGATTTTTTTACAAAGATAAAGGAAGGAAGTAAACAGAAAGTATTTAAAAAGAAAAAATATAAACATCAGATAATAGACTCCTGGGGAGTTTACATAAGTAAAATGAAAGAAGGTATAGCCAAAATGATATTAAAGAGTAAATAAAGGAAAAATAACAGTAGCAAGTCAAGATATAAATATAGAGTATAACAGTTTTGAAATGCATACATGTAGTATGGAGTGGTATAAAAGTATGACATAAATATACAAGGAACGTATAGAAGTATAAGTAACAATATGGTATGAGCATGGAAATAGAATGACATATGATGAAAAAGTGATGTTAAATGCTAATGAAATCTCAAATAATAATAACATATGATGGATGCCAAAAAGCTAATATGAGAAAAAGGTGTGTAAATTGGAGAAGGAAAAGGGTGAGGAGAAGATATGAGTAATAAAAATGGGCATACCTGACCAGCGGGAGGCTGACGCAAGAATGACACGAGGTCTAACAGACAAAAAAAATACGTTATGAAGGTGTTGCCAGCGATATCTGACGGCCAAAAATATGACTAAATTTTATTTTTATTTTTTAATTGTATATTAATACTAATTTTTATTGACTATTTTAAAGAAATATTGACTATTTTATTATATCTAAAAGGGTATCATGACTATTTTATAGAGGGCCACGAAAAATAATGACTAAATTAATGGGAAAAGGTAAGGTGATAAAACAGTAGGATTTGATGTCAAGAGGTCAAAATACGTATAATAGGAAAGAGACTATAGTAGTAACAGAATGACAATGGGAAGGAATAACAAGGTAAACTGATTCAAGGTTTATTTAGTCAATTTAAAATTTGTGAGTAGAAAGAGGATAAGTTGTTTGAATCGATCGTGAGGTTAACAGTGGAGGAATCTAAATTTATGTGGATAGTTTCAGAGAGTATGCGTTTATCATGGTTGGGAACAGAAGCTAGGATGGATGTATTATCAAAGTCAAAATTGTGTTTGAGGGATAAGGTGTGCTCGGAGAGTTTTGATGCGGTAAGGTTTTGGGGGGAAATGGAGTATTTGTGTTGGTAAATACGGTGAAGATGACGGTACTGAAGATGACACACAAAGTGGGTCGACACGTCGGCACGTAATTAAAATAAGTAACCACTTATTTAGTGTCTTATTTGACTGCACCCCCAACTATTTTCTTCCTTACATTAACTTCCTCGTAGGTTTTTTCTTCCACATTGGAACATTTTTCAGAGCTACAGCAATATGAGCATACATTTGTACATTTTAAACCAGGTTTTTGGCAGCCACATTTCAAATTACATCCACTTTCACAGCTGCAGCAAATAGTTTTGAGCAATATTTCCAGATTTAATTCCTTTTCTGTAAATTTAGCTATAATACCACGTTGATAATGCTTCCAGCCCCAATCTGTTGTTGTCAGTTCGTTACCCAGCCAAGTTTGAAGCTTATAATATGCCCTGAACAATGTTGATCGGCTGCACCTTCTGTGGGTGGGTGATTTTACAATATGAAAGATGATTTGATTTTCGCCAATTGATATTTTCGATATCCTAATTGATTCAGTGTTATATTATCATTTTTTTTAAATTTAATTTAATGATATTTACAACTATAATGCTATTATAACAAGTATATGTGCTAATATGTACAATATGACATGAAACACACTTGTTGAGAAACTACCCATCGGTAGCACTCCAATAAAGTTCTATAGTAGATGATCTCGAGGCCATCTTCTTTTCAGACGCCTCGGAGGGTTATCAGGAATAGTATGGAAAGCAAGTTGAAAGACTAGCGGGTTCAAGTTTGTATGGAGCTTGTTATGGAAGGATAGGTATCTAGTTTGTGCCAAATCAGTAACATATGGGATATTAAGATCATTATGGATGAGTTGGTTTGTGACATAATAAGGAGCATCGAGGATTTTACTACGGATTTTGGATAGTAAGGATTGGTTACGAGATGAATTGGATGGTTTAGTAGAGCCCCAAAGCTCAACTCCGTATGTCCAAATAGGTCTGATAACTGCCATGTAAATGAGTCTTTTGTAATTAATTGGGAGCTTAGAGCGTTTGTCCAGTAAATGTCCAGTAGGCGAAAAAGTCGAGCAGTTTCTTGTCTTTTCAGTCGGGTATGAGGATTCCAAGTGAGAAGACTATCTAGATGGAGTCCTAGGTAACATATCTGTTCGACAGGGTTCAGTAGAATATTATTAAAGGATACAGTACGGCAGGAATTCGTTGTTTACGACGAAGGGTGAAGGTAATTTGTTGGGATTTGTCAATCAAAATCCTGCTCTACATACGCCCACCACACGATGGCATTGCTGGATAGTGGAGTGTAATGTTCGAAAACAAAATTGGTGATCTGGGAATATTTGCTTGGATTCTATGATAGGATGAAGACGTTTCAGAATGAGTTTTTCAAGTATTTTGCCCATTATGGGCAAGAGAGATATAGGACGGTAAGAAGATGGGAGTTCTGGTGTTTTTTTAGGTTTTAGAATCATCTTAGCTATGGATAATTTCCAGGGAATCAGGAAATTATGTGGTGCGCAGTTCTATATATATATATATATATATATATATATATATATATATATATATATATATATATATATATATATAAGGAGTAAGATCGCTTTCCGAGGAAGGCGTTTCAGAATGTGGGATGTGATTAGGTCGTGTCCAGGGGCTTTGTTGGCGGGTAATCTGTGAATAAAAAGAAGAGGTAGTCAAGAGGACTGACGACAGAAGTGAAAACTCAAGACTTTGGAATAACTGTTTTTATTTTTGAATTAATAAACTAATATTAGTCTGAATTATTTAAATTTCAAATTTGTAAATTTAAATCATTAACATTAATCTGTTTTTTAGATACATATATTGACTTCGAACAATAACTAGATATTTACAAAAGGCTTCAGTGGTTTTTCTGTTTTAGACCGTGTATACCAATTTTCCACCAACGTTTCCCCAGACATGGTGCTTCCATCCACAAAGCTTTGTTGAGACTACATATAATAACTATATATATTTTCAAGTAGGTTATTTCTTAATCAAAACATATGATGGGAAGCAAATGGTCAATTCACAATATCAAGAATTTAATTGAAATAATAATTACTATATACTTATATTCTGTATACCTTGTATTTTTGTTTTAATTAGATTTTTTTTTTATTTTTAGCATTATTATCACCGTTAAGTTCAACAATACTTAGATCATTTGTACTTCCTATCATTTCATAAAACAAGATATTTAAAAATTACAAACAAAATCTTTTAGGGGAAACGAAAAGTCCAACTAGTAAGTGATAATTATTCTTATACCAACGGAATTCTAACCTTTAAACTAAAGTTGATTAAAACAAGTTGTATAACGCGAACCCACAACTTTATCCCCCAATAAAAGTCTTGTATTTATTTTATTTATTAACGATACTAAAGAAGTTTTCACTTCAATAATTACCAGTAAAATAAAATAAAATCGGACAACGAATAAATCGTTCTGCCATTTAGGGAAAATTCAACTTTCTGTTCTACTTTAGATCTTATACCAAACTAAGTAATTATTAAATAGGAGAGGAAAGATCAAGGAAGAGAAGAGATAGATAACGTGACCATTAATTTATGTAAACATTTATACTCTCCAGTAGTGAGGGCAATAATAACCATTTGTAGTTGTTTGCCCTTAAAAAAAATAAAACAACAACAACAACGTGACCATTAAAGATTTTATAAGAAAATAAGGATTGAAGACAGGAAGGAATGAAAGGGAGTTTTCTCTCGATTTCACCGACTAATGGCAAATTAGCCTTAACAAGTGTTTTATTAGTTGTTGTATAAACAACGGTTATTTTATTGCCCATTAAATTATTACTCTGTGTCCAGGTATGAAGATGCTCAAACTTGTACTTTCATGAATGTTATTATAGGCAACTAAATCTTATTTTTATCTTACTTATCGTATAGCAATGGATTTACGAAAATAAAGAAAATTTTCATAACTAATTGAAATTATAGGAGATGAAAGTTTCAAAATATAGCACCGAAATAGCAGTTTCTGATATGGATGCAACATATCCAGGCATTTAGATAACTCCCAAGTTTCAAAAACAGTCTTATTCATATTTTTCGCTCGTTTAGTCAACCAATTTTGTAGCAAAAGTTTCAATTTCAGAACCGGACTAAAACCCATGAGAAATAAGGCGGTAGAGTGTCGTGTTTTTCTTGGCTAAACTAGCGAAAAATAGGGTTTTGAAATTTTGGAGTTATCCACTTTTGCCCCCAAATGCCTCATGCAACTCAAGTATATTTTAGAGCTTATATTTTTTATTTAAAAAAATAATGTAATCTGTGGAATTCCAACGCAATATGTATTGGAGGTATGAGCATACATAACCCCAATACATAGTGAGCAAAAATAAAATAAAAAAATAAAAAGTAAGAATGCTAACTTGATTAAACCACTATACAATTAAAATAAATTATAGAAACGTATCGTCGCTGTCAAAACAACACCGCTTATCTACAACTTTTGGTGAAAATAAGTTAGTAACGGTAAGGGACGTATTAAGGTCAGCAACATGGCAGAGTGTGATTTGTTGATACTTCTCTTCAATCTTTTTAGTAATAGTTCCAAAAGTGTATAGATAAAAATAGAGTATAAATTGCCAAGTCTACAGTCGGCGGGGTTTTTTTCTCTCTTCTGTAAAATCGCCCAAAGCGTACTTATTATTGTTTTGACAGCGAGATCTTAACAAAACGACAAAAATGTGCTAGAATTCAATTGGAGAAATACAAAAATATAGCCTCATGCCTTTATAATACTAAAAAATAACTAACCATAATAATCATCCAATAATGCACAATACACGAACTAAAATTTACATAACTTCGGTATTTTAATTTGGCGTATGACCAAATGGTGTCTGAATAGGGAAACGTTGACTGAGTTTTTCCATTATTTTAGAGCCTAAAGGTTTTGTTTTTTGGATTTTTCCAATAATTGGATCTCCTACAACTACGCCTCCAAAAATCCATATCCATTGAAACCAGTTTTCTTGCCGAGTCAGCTGAAAAGGACCAGGTTGCTGAGGCATATAGGGCACTACTTATAAGAAACGAATTGTAGAGTCTCTTTCTTGTTGTCATCATGACGTCATTACTCCACAAAATAGAATTTAGCGTCCTAATTACTTTTCCGCCTCTTATTATCTTTTCGTCAATATCTTTTCTGCTGCTGCTCCCCGGCTAAAGCCACCTGCCTAAATATTTAAATTGTTCAGTTGGGGTCTAATCCCATTCCCCAACATTTAGTGAGGAATTTCCACTGTTATTTAATGCTTTTTGTTTTACTGATTTCCAGGCCTCTTGCCTCATAGGCTTCCGGCAGTTTCCTCATCATAAAGGACGCATTGCTTTAAATATATTTCGAGGTAAAATTCAATCACAAAAAATTTATAAAATCAAACAGTTGCTAGGAATCACAAAAAGCTTATTGATTTTATAATTTCTTATAATTTTTTAATCATTGCTTTAATTTTTAAATATTTTTATTTTGACGAGAAAAGATTTGCCCCCAGCCGGGATTCGTACCCGGATCTCCGCCTCACCGTGGCAACGCTCTAACCATTTGAGCCACTGGGGTCGAACCTTACTTTGGACAAATCTGTTCTCTTCACCAATCTGTTTGACATACGTCATTATATTATTTATAAGTTTTTAATCATTGCTTTAATTTTTAAATATTTTAATTTGAAGAGAAAATTGAAATTGAACATTCTTCCTGGTGTATACGTCGGAAAATTGCGAGAACACGGGGGATATGGGATCGGTGAAGAGAACAGATTTGTCTTAAGTAAGGATCGACCCCGGTAGCTCAAATGGTTAGAGCGTTGCCACGGTGAGGCGGAGATCCGGGTTCGAATCGGCTGGGGGCAATTATTTTCTCTTTAAAATAAAAATACGTATTGCTTTTAATATTCCTAATTGATATTTAAAACTCAATCACGAAATATTAAAACAATTCAAACAAGATAAAAAAAATTGCGTTTCCTCAGTAAATGTCCGAAACCCCTATGATATATGAAGCAATTTTTCAAGAAAATTCAAGATGAACAAAGAAGAAGTCCGAGGTCCAGCGGAACTACCATTTGTTCAGGTAATTCTTTTAATTTAATTAATTTTAAGGTGTTTTTGTATGAATAATACTTTCTATCAATAGAATTTCAACGCATAAAGAGATCATTTAGTCTAATGTAGTCTTCTCTTCGTACAATAAATTTTTTTCCTCCCCTATAGTTTCTCTTATAACACTATTGGGTTTGTGTTGGAGCTTTGAGATGCCGCAGCTACGTCTTAAAAAGTCGAGGTAAATAAAACCCTGAAAATATTTTGTAGGATTGAAAATATAAAACCCTGCTGTACGATATTTTAGTTTTACTATTATTTTATAATTTTTTTCTTGTATACTGGACTCATTTCCTTTATAATTTATGTTGGGAAAGAGAAAAAAAATATTATTTTCACAATTAAAAGATAAGTGAAATGATCTAATGATTATATTTTTATTAACTGAAACTAACTACTATATAAAGTATACATTAAATAATAATAAAATATTGGGAAAGAGAAAAAAAAAACATTTTCCAGTCGATTAAATTTTCTTTGATCACTATTTATCTCTTGAGACGTTTCGACAATGTGTCATTTTCAATCCTATCACATTTTGTTTTCTGCATCGGTAAGCAATCATTTACATAACTTTATCATAGTTACAAGTCTAAAATATCTGTGAAAAAAACAATAACATCTACACTAAATAACTTTATTTAAATAAAATTTAAAATGATTTTAATTTGGAGGTATCTATAATTAATTTATTACTAGTTATTTACATATTTTTTATAATTGTTGAATTAGATAATTTTGTGAAGATGGAAGCACTTCTTCATAGAATTATTTAATCCGAATAAAGAAGGATCAACTTATGATAAAACACCATTATTGGAAAATGGAAGAGACTCGTCGAACGTGGATGAAGAAGAAATCCCACCGGATAGGGAAGAAATAGTGGAAATAATTGGAGCACTCCATAACAACAGAGCACCTGGAATAGACGATATCCCGAATGAGGTCCTGAAGTGTGGGGGTGAGGCGGTGGTGGATGAAATATATAACCTCGTATTTGATGTATGGATGGAGATGAGGATGCCACAGGACTGGAATATGGCAGTGTTGTGCCCAATACATAAGAAGGGAGACAGATTAAACTGCCAAAACTATAGAGGTATCGCTCTATTGCCCACTGTCTACAAGGTACTTTCAGTTGTAATAAATAGGAGAATTATGGCATGGGCTGAAAGAAATATTGGTGAATACCAAAGTGGCTTCCGGCCAACTAGAAGCACAACGGATCATATCTTCTCCATACGGCAGATGCTAGATAAAGCATATGAGTACAATGTTGACCTCCACCACCTCTTCATAGATTTCTGCCAGGCCTACGATAGTCTTGACAGGAATGAACTGCTCAAAGTAATGAAAATTCTAGGGGTCCCGGAAAAGCTAGTCGGATTGAGTGCGATGACCTTGGAAAACACCAGATGTAGGGTGAAGATTCAAAATATGATATCAGAAGATTTTGAGGTTGAGAATGGTCTGCGCCAGGGAGATCCCCTCTCACCTGTATTATTTAACATCGCACTCGAACAAGCTGCGAGATCAATCAGAACCAACCCAGGAGGAACGATATGTAATAGGATGACCCAACACCTAGCGTATGCTGATGACGTAGTGATATCAGCAAGGTCAAAAGCGGCGCTTTCAAAGCTTTGCAGGAATTTGAAGAAGCTGGGAAAAAATTGGGTCTGGTGAAAAATAAGGAAAAAACCCAATATATGATTTCCACAAAAAATGATGGGCAGGAAGAGCTGAGTCGTGTGCAACTGCTCCACCACAAATTTAAGAAAGTATACAGCTTCAAATATCTGGGGGCTTTAGTGACAAGAAAGAATGACATCACTGCAGAAATTAAAGCAAGAATTTCAGCAGGGAACAGATGTCTCTTTGCACTGCGAAAAGCATTAAGATTTTGAAACTTGTCACGGAGGGCAAAATTATTGATTTATAAAACAATCCTAAGACCGATTGTTACATACGCTTGTGAAACGTGGGTCCTGACACAGGAATGCGAAAAGATGCTGCAGATCTGGGAGAGGAAGGTGCTTCGGCAGATATTTGGGCCAGTATGTAATGAAGGCCAATGGAGGTCTAGAAATAATAGAGAGCTTCAGGACCTATACAATGCACCAGACCTAGTCACCTTTATTAAATCTACACGTATAAGATGGCTTGGGCACGTAGAAAGAATGGGAGAATATAGGTACCCAAAGAAGCTATTATATGGCAAACCAGGAGGCAAAAGAAGAAGAGGAAGGCCCAGGCTGCGATGACTGGATGATGTAGAGAACGATCTGCAGAGGATGGGGATCAGACAGTGGAGAGGTCGAGCTGCTGACAGGGAGGACTGGAGAGGCGTTGTTGCGGAGGCCAGGGCCCTGCAAGGGCTGTAGAGCCATGGGAAGAAGAAGTGGCTAATATTCTAGAAATTTTACCAGTTTTTTTTTTCTGAAATTTCTCCTACGTTAGAAGGGATCGGACTTACCTTTATCTATGTTTCGTTCTTTTTTATTTTTAAATAGATTTTAATCATGATATTTATTATTCTTTACTATTTATCAAGCAATAATTGTAAAAACCATCCTTAAAAGGATAACATCTTCAAAAACAAAATAGATTTATAGTTAAAAACTAAATCTAGATAAGCTCAGTACTAATTAAATGACGGAACTTGTTCAATGAAAGACCAGGTGGGGTTGGGGGTTTCTTTTATAGTCACGGATGAGTTTATTAATAATATAGAGAGGAAAATTATTTTTTAAAAGGATATTTTGGATGCGGTGGGTGTTGGTTTTATGGAAGCAGGGGTCAGCGAGGGATAGGCCACGGTGGATAATATTTTTGTTGGTGCGGATGTTGGGAGTAATAATTAAGGAGTCTGCCAGAATATGTAGGTTTAGTATACCAATCTGTGGATAAGGTGTGGTTAGGATTTCTAATGATACGGAGGTCAAGAAATGGTAGTGATTTGTTAGATTCATGTTCAAGAGTGAAATGATATGAGTTGAAGGATGATAATAATTCTGGAATAAATTTAGGATTTAGGATAAGGAGGAGATCATCCACATATTTCTTAATGAAAATAACATCGTTAAGGAACTTGGGTAGAATGGAGTCCAGAAGGTTATTTAGGACGATATTGGAGAGGTCCGGAGCGAGGGGATTTCCCATAGCAGGTCCAAAAATTTGGTTAAAGAACTGGCCATGGAAGGTAAGGTATCCTGATTCACAACAGATGTATATGGATTGGAGGTATGAGGAGCGGTTGAGAGAGGTATGGGGTTCTATGAGTGGTCAGTTGTTATCTATTATGAGGAGGGCTTTATCTAAAGGTATGTTGGCAAATAGGCTTTTTCCTACATAAAAAGTGATAAGTATATTAAAGTTATTTAATTATATTTTGGTTACAAAAATTTAGGACATTGAGAAAACTGAGAAAATTGAGAAAGACGTTCAAAAACCCACCAATAAAAAAATAAATCTAGTACCATGCTTCACTTTTCAATTCATTGAGAACTTTGTTACTTGATTTGTTTAATTTAGCGAAAATATGTAGATTTCGGGAGTAAGAAACTTGTGAGCAAGCATTCAAACTTTTCCCCCCTTTTTTAACACCTTAGCGGTAGAATTTCGAAAAAACCTTTCGTACCGGATGCCTACGTCATACAAAGAACACACCCTCCAAGTTTCAGGTCTCTACGATCAGCGGTTCAGGCTGTGCGTTGATCCCTCAGTCAGTCATTCATTCAGGACAAAGCATAAATTGTGGCCTGATTCTTTGCCCTTGGTCACAAATGGCCACGGTGGACGGTATAATCAACCTAAGTCAGATGAATTTGCTGTAGTTGTTGTTGGATAGCAATTTTCTAACCGGCATAATGTAATTGAGAGCCATGATAGCACATTGCATGGAATAAGTGAAATCCAGCTCTATTCTACCAATAAAGGGGTGAGAAAGGGGGACAAAGTTTGTATGGGACAACTTTATTCGTTGGTCCAATCTACTTTAAATTTTCCATCAATTCTGTTATAATTACTATCATGTTTTGTTTGTTACTTGCATTTAAAGTCACTATATACTGCTAAAGCTTATCGGACGATGCTCCAGTAAATGCCCTAAATTTCCAGGTATAATTAGGAATGAGAACCTGAAACCTCACAGGCTAGGGTACGCCATTGTACGAGAAAGGCAAGGACTTTTACTCCCTTTGAAAAACCCGCAATCTTGGGCATAGTAGGTTGTTATGCTCGCCCCTACGCCACTACAGGTTAATGGTATTAAAAGTTTTAATATGAATAGTGCTCCGAACTGATAATATCAATTCGATACGAAAGTGAATTGAGTTTAAACGATCCGATCTGTTTTGAATGACTATGTTCTAAATGTATAACGTATGTTTTAAATTGAGAAACTTTAAGTTAAAATAAGATAACTACTTTGGGTACAAGTATAAGGAATTCTTTAACTAGCTTGTTGTGGATACGATGATGTTCAGAGATTTAAAAGAGGATAGATACATATCGCGCTAGAAAAAAAGTGGAAGAAGTGGACATGGAAATAGTATACTAATGTTGGACATGGGGTTCTCAGTGTGTAGAGCTCCAAATGCCTAAGCAGAAGGTCCCAGCTTCGAGTCCGGCTGTGATAGATAAATCATTTAATCTTTAACAGCATTAGATATACCCTCTGGGATCTGCAGACCCTAGAGCTCATATACCCTTTTAAACATGGTTTTAATAATTAAAATATGTTTCTAACTATAAAGTAATAGATAATTTGATGGCCCCTTTGTCTGTTCTTGAAGGACTTTACCTCAAACTGTGAGACGAAGAGGTGATTTTAAGGCTCTATACCTTAAACGAAATTAACGGCTCCTATGGATGTTTCCTCCCTAGCCTCAGGTTAATAGAAAGTCCTGAGGCAAAAAGTTAAACGAGGCAGAGGTGGTTAAATGGTAACCTGAGGGTTGGTCGTAATTCCACCACCTTACTTCCCCTTTCAAGGCTAATAGCCCAATTGAAGAGGTTTAAAAATCTTATATAATGAATTTTAATTAAGGGATACTATTAATAAATAAAAGATAATAAATTTAAGCGGAAGATTGACCTGCCTGAAGATTTAAATGAAGCCCCTCCTTTAAGGGATTCTTGTGAAAGTGTGTATGGATAAACCTCCCATTGAAGGCACTCCTAGCGCGGTTCATTTTTGGTAGTAGATTCCTGCCCCAGAGACGTTTCAGTCTTCTTGTCGTATTCTGTGGCAATGTGTCTGTCAGTAATTATCGTAAAAATACGAACAGGTGTCCAACAAATGAGTCATGAAATTTTTTGTAGTTTTTCTTGATTAGGTCGGTCACGAGATGTATGTTGAGATCTTTATGTAATGATTTATTAAAAATGAAAAAGGGAGAATTTGTAATAATGAAGAAATTTTGATTGATTTGTCTGTAAGTGAGATTTTTGGCTGTTAGAGATAGCTATGCAGAATTGTGATTTAGCTGTGATCACGCTCATCCGCAAGGTTTTCCCCGGAATTAAGGGTAGCCAGATTATAAAGGATGGGTGAGCCCCATGAGGATTTGTAGATCTCACAGAGTCCATACATAGCAATTAAGGAATTACGAAATTTATATTCCACAGCCGGATTCGAACTAGGAACCTAAGGAAAGCTAAGGATTAAGAATAGCAAGTCTCCTCTACAATGCTCGAAAATAACCAAACATCTAATGGTACTCCAATTTAGGTATCATTATTATGTGCAAAAAAATACCTGTAACACTACAACCCATGAAGGGTCTGGGGTTCAGTACATGGTAGAGACTGTACTGTTTCATGGACAACGGTTCTGCGAGGAGGTGACTTGTACTAGGTCACGCTCAACCACCAGATTTCCCCCCCTTATTTTGTGTACCCTATTTTTATAATATTGTATAGAGGCTGGGTGGGCCACAGGAGGGTCGTAGGTCCTATATGATCCAACTCCCGCTGCAAACAGACTAAAAAAAAAAATATGGCCTGCAGCGGGATTTCAACCAGGATTTCCGGCATGACAACTCAGTACTCTTCCACTGAGGCACTCCGCTCCCGTTATAATGTACAAAGAAGAAAATAAATCCCCATGAATTAAGATCAAACGTAGCACATCTTACATCAACAGTCAAACAGACCCATCAATCACAGGGAGGGGGGCCGTAATGATAAGTCAGGGGGGCGCGAGACCAGTTGAAAATTAAGAAAATGTATACTTAGTTTTGATTATTTTCTCTCACCGGTACTTGTTAATCTTAAGATGAAACTTATAATGTTATATTTTTGATAGTAAAACATGTTGTTTATCTCATAGACTCATGATCAGGACAAAGTTTGTCCTGACTGAAGGACCAGTGGTTTCATAGGGCGACTGATTGCTTTAGCAGGCAGCCATTCCTGCTACTGGATTCAGTGAAGCGAACCATCCACTATAAAAAATGGGTAACGAAACCACTGGCAGAACCTCATGGGTGGTTTGGAATCCTGCCTATCCCATAGGTAAGTAAGTATCTTCTTCTTCTTTTACTTCCTTCAAGTTCCTTTCTGCTCCGAGTTGTTCTACATCAGGATCTGCATTTTTCTCTGTCCCTCTCGATTTTTTTCGTCACCTAGACTCTTCCCAATAACCAAACGATACACTTGCCGTTCTTCTCTTACATATTTATTTTTTATACTCATGAATATGATGAAGAGCAGAGGGCTAAGACTGTCTCCTTTGCCCGTCGCCAGGGCCGGATTTACCTTGTGTGCAGGTTGTGCGATGCACACGGGCACCGGGTCTCAAGGGGCGCCGTGAGGCGTAAAAATGAATTTATTTATTATTTAATTTTTATTTGCACCTGCGCAATTGCGCATTCATCCAATTTGATCCTAGTGTTTTTCACTTTGCTTTTCTACATGATCTTCTGTATGATGATGGAGTAAAAATATCAATAGGTGAGTAGGTCTCTTGGGCAATGTCTTTTTAACCTTTTCCTATCAACTCCAGGTAGCAGGGAGTAGGAAAGCGGAAGGAATAGGAAAATGAATAAAAAAAAAAAAATGCGAATGAAAAAAAAGCGAAAATGAAATTTCCCAATCTTATAACAAGTTAAGTTCTTTGGAATTATTCGAAAGGCTATTAGTGTAAGATATTATTTATCATTATTTCTATAAATAATCTTAAAATTCTCTAATAAAAGTTGTTATTACTGAGTCTTTTGTCGGAATTGCAATAACTCAAAGTATTCATTGACTTCATGTTCATCCATTACCGGAAATTTAGCTACAAAAAAAGAGAAAACAAAATCACAAAGAATATTTTGTTCAATATTTTTATTTTGAAGATAATAGTTTTTTTTTCAATTGACTACGTCAGTTCCACCTCTGAAATTTATTAACGGGAAGGAAATTCGTGAACTTCGTCAAATTTTAAAAAGGCGAAATGAAAAGTAACGGATTCTTTGAACTCCACCGCCATGTCAAAGGTAAAATGAAACTGAAAGACCAGGTTTCTTTTCATCTCATGCGTGGAATCCAGCGAGGCACGATAATATCTTCTTTATCCCGTCCGGCATAAACATTAAAATCGTTAAAAACAAAAAAGAACACAAAAACATTTGTACAGTTTTGTCTATCGATAATATTTTCCTTACATGTAACAGTATTTTAGGTGTGAAACATAACGAAAAGGTCTGCTTAAAGAACGGTAAAATTTACCTTATGTAAATGAAATAGAAAACAAATAATTATTTTCAAGAAGCTACCTAAAAATACATCCCACCAAAAATCTTGTGGTTCTTGTGGTTCTCAGCTTGTTTATCTGAAAAATAAGAATAGCGTAACCACACCACTCTATTAACGATTTATCACCTTAAGTTTGCCGTTAGTGTCGGAATTGGAGAATTAAAATCAATTCTAACAAGTCTCATCAAATTACAACTTATCGCTCTTGAACAGATTCGCTGCCTAGGACTCAACTTAGACAAACGTCTTACTTGGAACCCTCACACAAGAATGAAAAGACAATAAACAGCTAGACGCTTCCGACTACTTCAACACATACTAGACAAACACTCAAAGCTTCAGATCAATTACAAAAGACTTCTTTATGTGACTGTTATAAGACCTATATGGACTTATGGAATTGAACTATGGGGCTCCACCAAACCATCGAATTCCTCTCGTATTCAATCCTTGCAATCCAAAATCCTTCTCAAAATCCTAAACGCTCCTTATTTTCCCACAAATAAAACCATCCATAATGACCTTAACGTTCCATATGTTACAGATTTAGCCCATTCCAGATACTTATCATTACACAATAAACTCCAGGCCCATCCAAACCCATTAGTTTCCATCCTTGCATCCAATTCCATCCCAGACAATCCCGCCTAGGCGTCTGAAGAGAAGATGGCTTCGATACCTTCTATTATAGAAATTTTATTAGAGTGCTGTCAGTGGGTACTGCCTCTACATGTCCCGTCATGTATTTATTTATTCATATAGCCCTTGTACTAGATGTATATATTACAGTTGTACAATTCAATAAAATAAAATAAAATAAAAGTTTGTCGTTTTATCAGAAGATTTTAAACAAGTTAGCAATATATTTATTTTTTAAATATATTTTTTTTAAAATAGCATTTTAGAGGATGATGTACAAAATATTAGGAATTTATCAACAATCGAAGTTATTAATCAATACAAATATTTGTTTCATTAGGTTTTAGAATTATTCTTTCAAGCATGAATATTATGAATCTGCATCTCTTTCTTTTTAAATTCGTTAACTAATTTTTAACTTTTATTTCAAAGGCTAAAATAAATTAAATTCAACTAATGTACATAGCGACTAAAAGCTTAAGTTTAAAAATACGATTTAGAGCATTTTTTTGTAAATAAATATAATATTTAAGTGAGGATTAGATACAAATTTTAAATTTCAGAATATAAATATGAGAAAATATATCTGGTTTGACTCCCTTGTAGCTTTTAAACTATTGTTTACTAAAAGTGATTGTAAATTAAGTAAAAGTTGAAATCTGCCAAGTACTGTTAAATACGTAGTTAAAGGCTATTAAAAATATTGCAAAGAATATACAAAGCCAATAGAAAAGATTCAAAAAAAGGACTTCGATAGGCGATTTTTAGCATTACAAAATGTAATGGGGAATGACAAATTAGTTTATTGCAATATACTTGTAACTAACTTTGTTTTATGCTTTCTTTGAAATACAACTTTTGCTTTATTCATTCTGACCCAAATTTATTGCATTGTTTTTTTTGCAATATTGGTAAAACGATGTCACAGAGCTGTTCCTTAATGACACTTTTCGCAGCAGGATGTTTTGGAACAAATACATGAACAGTTCACCTGTGTCTCTTGTAGAGCGCATGTTAAAAACGAAAAAAAAAACAGAGATTGCAGAGAAAATGTGCTCAAACAAGATATTTAAAAAAAAAATCAAACCAAACATTTCAGCTTCAATATTTATTTTTTCGACTTAGATTTTTCCGACTGGAAATGTTCATTACATGCATCACCTTTTCAACCAATGCTTAATTATTTAGTTGTGTTATAATATGCCATAGCTTTTTATGTGAGCGGGTGTGTCGGTGTGTGTATGTGTATACTATTCGTGTGTATATATATATATATATATATATATATATATATATATATATATGTATGTATACATGTATATGTATACACGAATACTTGCTAGATATACAGATAGATAGAAATAGTAAATATTTTCAAAAAGATAGGATTAATAACAGCTCATTAAAATTTGTCATGACAGAAGTCCACTAGTTTCACTTGGAATTTTAGATAATAAATAATAAAAACTGACATTTCATATGAAGCTATTCATATTAATTGAGGAATTATTTTTGGTTAAAAGCATTATTATAATCCTTCAAATTGTGAGCTCCTGTAGGGGGTGTTAGAACTTGTTGCTTGGAAAAGGAGGAATTTGAATAAAAATAGGGAAGAAGCATCCCTTGAATATTAGGAGTGAGGCAATCCCAGGGGGTATTGGAGCGGGCGAGAAAGGAACAGTCCGACATTTTAGTTCTATGGGAAGGAGTATTGGTCTGAGCTGCGGGATATTGTTTCCTCTGTGTGGATTCTGTATTCACAATATTAGCCATACTTGATTATTAAAAATTTTTTTTTCACAATGTTTTAATATTTAGGTTTATCAGCTTAGGCCAATTTATTACCACACCACCTCTGAATAAGTGACGACAATGATAGTGTATTTTTTAAAAATTTTGATGAAGGGAACATTTAAACTTATGATTTTTGTGTCTTTTATTTTTACTAATTGTTTTTTATTTATTATCATTTGCACTTTATCAGATGTTTGGATGTGTATTTTCAATTTTTTTTTTATCATAAACATTTGTTTTTATTTTCATATTTCTCAGCTGATGTCCTTCATAGTGATCCAATAATTGCATTTAGCCCTTGGTGGTGGTTGGATGCTATCCATGGTGGTTAGGGGTTACTCTCTAAGGTCGGGGTGTGCTGTGTTGTATTCCTTTTGTGTATAGTTAATTTATTTATTCTCCTTCTGTGCTGAATTGGTGAAATATGGGGTATTGGAGCGGGCGAGAAAGGAACAGTCCGACATTTTAGTTCTATGGGAAGGAGTATTGGTCTGAGCTGCGGGATATTGTTTCCTCTGTGTGGATTCTGTATTCACAATATTAGCCATACTTGATTATTAAAAATTTTTTTTTTTCACAATGTTTTAATATTTAATGAATTTTAATATTTAGGTTTATCAGCTTAGGCCAATTTATTACCACACCACCTCTGAATAAGTGTCGACAATGATAGTGTATTTTTTAAAAATTTTGATGAAGGGAACATTTAAACTTATGATTTTTGTGTCTTTTATTTTTACTAATTGTTTTTTATTTATTATCATTTGCACTTTATCAGATGTTTGGATGTGTATTTTCAATTTTTTTTTTATCATAAACATTTGTTTTTATTTTCATATTTCTCAGCTGATGTCCTTCATAGTGATCCAATAATTGCATTTAGCCCTTGGTGGTGGTTGGATGCTATCCATGGTGGTTAGGGGTTACTCTCTAAGGTCGGGGTGTGCTGTGTTGCATTCCTTTTGTGTATAGTTAATTTATTTATTCTCCTTCTGTGCTGAATTGGTGAAATATGCCAGGTATTTTGTTAATAAGTAATGCTTGTTGTATTTAATTTTTCCTCTTATCCCCTAAATCTTTTTTATTTTTATCTTTTTTTGAGCTTTTGGTTTTCTATACTATTAAAGGTTTTCGCCTATAATATAGTATATATATTAGGTGTAACCACTGATTCTGATAACCAGTTCTTTGTAGATCCTATACTTCTAGACCACTACTTGGTCTATAATTGATTGAAATGGTTAGTAAAATTCCAGATTTCTTTTTCTCTGTCATAATTAAAAGAAATAATTTATTACATAGTTTGTCAACATTTCGACTTAAAAACTACCTCCCGACACTTTATCCACTCAAATATAACACATATCATATTTCATTAGTAAACGTACTGAAAAGAAAGAGAAAAGTGAAAATGAAATATGTAAACAAATAAAATTGAGTAGTTAATGTTGAAGTAGCTGTTTAGCGTTCAGTGGGAGAGCGTTGAGTTATGCTAAAGATCCCGGGTTCAATTTCGACAATAGCAAATAAATTATTTAACCCAAAAAGCGCCATTGGTTCTGGTTTTTATTAAATACACATTATTGAAATGGTATTACAATCTGCCACTTATAGGAAATAAGTAATAGCGCTAAGTAGCTACACAAACATACAATAAAAATAGAAAATACCACAATCATGCGGGATAAAAAAAAAAAAATAATAATATAAATAAATAATATAATAAAATAAAAATATATACATGCGGATAATTAAAGCAAAAGAATGATAATAAAAAGAAAGTCTAAAAGTAAAATTGCTCTTACAAATTCCTCACAATCATAACATAATTACAATATTTAAAATTTGCCTGGGGTCCCCAAACTAAGGTTCTTCCTCAGGAATGAGTGCAAAAACAGGAGTCCGGGAGGCCCCCGCTCCCTTTCCCAGCCGCGTCACTGGCATTAAACGCCAATGGAAGCTGGTTAAGGGTGCATGACATCAGACACACAGGCAATGAGTGGAGAATCTGGCCAGTGCAAGTACTCCAAATAACATTATTTGCAACAGGTCTCGGGGCCATTGAGGGCTTAGACGGCGGGGTGGGTTATATGGATGTGTGGAACTGGATAGTGACTGAGCCAGGGGATTGGAATGACAGCCAAGGTTTTTGATGAAAGCTTGAAAATAATTGGTTGTAGTTGTAAAGGTAAATAGAGTTAATGACGTAAATGACCAAATGTCCATCAATTAAAAACATCTCTGCAAGTACCCATTAAATTAAGGGGCCTCTTTATAGAGGCTGGGTGAGCCCCTATAGGGTATAAAGATCCAACAGAATCGATGTTTATCTGTCGAACCATAATCCACCGAGACCAGATTTTCGAACAATAACTAACCCGAATTATAATCAACTCGAAAAATAAACCGGAGGTTATCTCTCTTTTTTTTCAAATTGATTTAATAAAATTTACAACTGTATTAACAGAATACATCAAGTAAATATAATGACTGTATACATTGACATGAAAAGACAAGTAGAGAAACTACACAGTGGAAGTACTCAAATAGAAAGTTCAACTTAGAAGATCACGAGGCCATCTTCTTTCCAGACGCCTCGGAGGTCATAAAGAATTTTACGAAATATTTGGATTGTAAGGATTGAATACGAGAGGAATAATGGTTTAGTGGAGATCTGTAAGTGAAGATGGGTCTAATGATTGTCATGTATTTTTTATTTTGTTTTAGATGTACTTTATTGAATTATTACAATCTGCCACTTGTGGGGAATAAGTAATAGTACTGTGTAAGTATACAATCATTTCAATAAACAAAACAAAATTGATGCGCAATTTAATAAAAATAAAATAATCTTACATTCATCCCATAATTACACTCCGATTGTCATTTATATGAGACGTTTGTAATTAATTAGGAGCTTCGAGCGTTTGCCTAGTAAATGTTGAAGTAGACTGAACGGCTTGCTGTTTCTTGTCGTTTCAGTCTATTTTGGGGATTCCAAGCTAATATTTTGTCAAGGTGTAGTCCTAAGTACCGGACCTGTCCTACAGGAATCAGTGGATGTTATTAAATGATACAGGAGGACAGGAGGTCATTGGTTTACGACGGAGGGTAAAAATGATTTGACGGGATTTGTAGGAATTTATTTTAATTAAGGATACTTCCTTGAGGAACACCAGTGGATTGAGAAAATAGGGATGAATATACAAAATTTTGATTTACTTTGAATGACCTGCTACACACGGTCAGTTGGTTGTATCAGTTCGATGTGTTCATTTCTAACTGTCACTACTAACTGAAAGCAACATTCGCATCCACACGCTCACTTTGGTGTCTCAGTTCAATGTGCTACCCCTTGGAAGCTCTAGTCCCTCTTATTGTGTTTTGTGTTATGTATTTAACATATTAAACACAATTTTGTGTTTACATCATGTTTTCGGACGATGAATTGTTATTTCTGTATAGTGCAGTGGGTTGTGTTGTTTTCACAAACATTCCTCCCCTCTGAACAGAAAACCACAGACGAGGAATACTGACGAGGTCTGTAGAAGCGATTGAAAGGGTAATTTTTTAACGTGCCACACCGAACTGACGCGACAGTACACACGCTCACTTTGGACTGACGTCAGTTCGGTGTGTCATACTGAAATGATGAATTTTCATCAGTCCATCAGTTCACTTTTTCGATGTGAGCTCCCATCAATTTAGCTTACACAAGGTCAGTATAGTGAGATATGATTGAATAATGAGAAAGTATATAGGAGGTAGGAATTGGCGGAGTTCATAAAGCGATCCCGGGAGGTTATCTTTTTTAAAAAATACGTAAAATATCTTTAAAAATATTCTTGTGAAAAATTATCCCTAACATTATTACATGTACTGTAAATACTTCCAGAGAATTGAGTGGGGGTAAAATTTGTCTTTATTAGTTTTTATTGACGCTACTTTATGTTGACTTTATGATACTATGAGTCCCATATACTATGACGATTATAATTACTTTATCACATAACATATAATGTCTCATCCTCTCTCCCAGAGAAAAATGGTACTAGAGGATCTAACACACATGAGCCTTAGCTGGTGAAGTAGCCAAGGCTGTGTATGCTCTGCCTTAGGGAGGATTACTTTCCAATCTTCTCTTCTTTAAGAAGGCAAATCCTGTTGTTAGGGCCGGGATCCTTACTCTTCTACGTGAGCAAGGGATGACTTAATGTGGATGGTACTTGAGAAAGGAGATACTGCTCGGTTGTAATGATCTAATTAGAATGGCATTACGTTCACCCTTATATAATTTTATTTCGAAAGGGATGGAAATAATTTGAATATGTTACGTGGAATATTCGGTTCGAAAAAGGATAAGACAACTGCAGAGATACGCAATGCCAAATTATGCATGCAGATTATTGATATAATTGAAGTGATCTTAAATGATGATGATGAATAGTAAACATCCGACGAATATCCCAAGGCGGAAGAGGGAGGATAACGTTAGGAGTGATCTAACGGGTTTAGGTTTTTGTAATAGTTCGTTGAAGAAGGCTTGATAGCAGATAGTGAAAGTATCTGAAAGAGCCTTAGGATTCACTAATCCTTATTATTGTTAATATGTTATTTTCCCTTATCAAAATTACTAACGTTTTTTGTCATTACTAAATATGTGTGTGTGACTAACGGTTCTGACAGAAGACGTTTAGGTATAGTTATGGATTTTCCAATAGTAACGATTGCTATACCAATAACCACATTTTTAATTTTGTTACTCATTTGGTTTAATTCTGAAAATACTTAATTTAATTTGATCTAGTATTACAGAGATCAAAGTTTGGTTTTAGTGTAATGCATATTTGTACATTTGACCATGGAAGAAGGTTAACTTCCAGGACTTTATTGTAAAATTGATTTTAGATCCATTTTGACCTCAAGGTATCTATACTTATTGTTACTGGTTATTTTTGACAAATTTTTATGGTTGTAATTTAGTGTACTTTTATAAATGTTTGCAGTGATGTTTTTACTTATGAATTTTAAAGGATGTTACGAAGAACAGGAATTGAAAATGACAAATGAATTTGTCGAAACGTATTTTTTAATCCTTCGTTAATGTTTTAACAAGATTTATCTGACTGGAATAAAGGTTTTTTGTTCATTAGTGAATTATATGATTTCAAAAGATAGTCCAGTATATAAGAAAAAGCTTATAAAGAAACTGAAAATACATGAAACGTTCAAATACCTCTATTGAAAATGAGTTGTTTTGAGTTATAACATGGTTCTTTTGAATGAACTATATATTCATTCACATTCGGAATATATGTTTTTGTTGTAAATATTTATTACGTTTTGGGTTATTCGTATTTGTTTTTTGATACTTTTATTGCATTTTTTTAACAGACATTTTATTATACTTGAGCTGGTTCTTCACTTATTATAATCAAATAAATAACGTGTTCTATCAAACAAAATAAATT
This sequence comes from Troilus luridus, assembly GCA_964056705.1. Taxonomy (NCBI): domain Eukaryota; kingdom Metazoa; phylum Arthropoda; class Insecta; order Hemiptera; family Pentatomidae; genus Troilus; species Troilus luridus. The sequence continues at coordinate 30,796,065 of OZ057416.1, forward strand.
GCTTTTTAGGCCACCAAAGTGGTAAAAATAAATGACAACGATTAGTATCATTGGAGTTCCCTTTGATAAGGGTCAAATCAAAAACAAGTTCTTACAACTAAAAATGAAGAAAAAAGCTCTGCCGCCGCCTGTTTGTCCAGCGTCCGTCGAATGGCCAAGGGCGCGTCGCCGACCGCTCTACATCGGATAAGGGATGTTTTTCCATCCAATAGGGAATAATATAAGGCCATAGGAACCGTCCAATAAAGAACCGTTCCGTCGAGTTGGGCAATATCCTAATGCCGAGTCTTGGGGGGATATATTCTTTTAGCGCCTCTTAAAGTTCCCTGTATCGTTGGGAAGTGTGGGGAAAACGGTCCCTTCTTTATGCGACAATTAATGACCTCGCAGTTTTATGGAATTGTTTATATCGTACGGTTACGATAGGCATTGTCATTTCCAAGTTATATCCTCTCGAACTGGGGCAATTATTAAAATATCTCGTATAATAATTTATGCTTCGGTATATTTAATATATATGTTATTTATTTTTAATAAATAAATCAATCTAACTTAAAAATTTGTAGAAAAAAAGTAACTGTGTAACGTCATAATAAGACACAAATAATAAAAATAGTAAAAATACAAGAGAAATGATTTTATTACGAAATATTAAAAATAACTGGTCCTTTTGCAAGATCTTATGAGTTGAAAAAAAAAAAAAAACCTGTACCGCTATAACCCGTGAAGGGTCTGGAGTTTAGAACATGGTAGAGACTATACTGTTTCTTAGACAACGGTTGACAAGGGTCCTAGGTCCGATATGTCCATCTCCGGCTACTATCAGATTAAATAAAAGTCTTGTCAGAAGCGGGATTCGAACCCAGGACTTTCGGCATAGAAACTCAGCACTACCACTGATCCACTTCGCTTCATTGAGTTCGAAATGGCTACTAGTAAAAATAATATAAGCCTTGAGTGAGTTATATATTAAATTAATAATTAATTTACTGCTTTTAACTCAAAAATATCATGAAAGAGCTAAACAAAGTGACTTCAATAAATTCATAATGGGGACTATGACGCTCCTTCAAAAGAATAAATTGGCATTGGCATTTTTGAGCTAAGCCTTCGGTACTAATTGCATTGCTTGGAGCGTTTTAATTCAGGAACGACATATTTGATATTCCATTTCCGTCAAGGTTTTATTTATTAAGTCACATTTTGAGTTCTATCATGTTTAAACTTGAAGTTTTATAGGAGCAGTGACTAAAGTTAAAATCAAAAAAGTACATTAAAATCAAAATAAATAAAAAAATCTGATAGTTAATAACAGAATTTCAATAGGAATGCTTTGCTTCACCAATACCCACATTTTTGTCAACTTTCAAATACCTATATTGTAAAATTGTGTTTTTGAATTATGGCATTTTACTTTTGAAGGAGCGATATATTTTGGCTCCAATCTCCATCACCAAGATTTTGCAGAGAGGGATCATTTGTGGTCTAGTGGTTAATACAAAAACCAACTATGCCTATGATCGCGGGTTCGCAGCCCGGTAGGTGGCCCTAGGGTTTTTTTAAAAGGTTTAGCCGCCCTTCGAAAGGGACCTGAAATGGAGCTCCCGACCATGTATGGTGCCATGTATTCATTAAATATCTTTATCCTAATTTTACCAGAAAGAAATAATTGAGGACTTCAACGATAACATCGTCCGATCAGGCATAGCAGCATAAAGTGACTGTACGAGCGTGATTAGACTGAATAGAAAAAAAGGATTAACAATTATAATGATATATTAGTAGATTAGAGTCGAGGAATTAAATAATTTGGCCAGATACTGAAACATGTGGAGTTTATTAAATTTAAATATAATTACAGGTTATGCATTTTTTACAATTAAAGAAAAATAAAGGAATTATCACTTATAAGTATGTACATAGGGAATGGTTATTTTTACAGAAGAATTATTTCAACAATGTGATGAAAAGAAAATTATCAAGTCTTAATTATTATTTTGCAATGATGATTCATATGAACGAGGCATTAACACTGGGTGACAGGGCCACATGGCGATAAAATTTATAATATTTGTTTCGTACGGTGAATTAAATATATTGTCTTTGAGGTTGATGGCCGGCGAACAGCTCCCTCTTACTAATTGAATGAAAAGGTAAACTTATAATTGAAGCGAAGGATTCGTTTCCTGAGCTCTGATTGCCTCTGATTAGCAGGGGATCTGGTGGTATCAACAAGGGTATACTTCTTGTGTCTTCTGGTGATAGGCTATCTAATCATCAATATCCTCCATGCGGTGAACGGCGAGGTAAGCTTTAGCCGAGGAGAGCAGAGATATGTGGGTAGCTTCCAGACTGAATCAGTAGTCAAGTTAAGTGTGAGATGACGGAGTGGTGGAAACAGTCCTTTTTATCTGTCGCCAAGGTAACAATTGTGAACAAGACCCGCGGAGGTTTAAATATTAATTTATTAGACGATTCGTGACTGAACAGTGACGTTAAATTAATAAATATAATCTAATCCAGATTTATAATTAAAGTCAATATAATTCATTTAATATGTTCGTCAATTTATGTTAATAATATCAGCATTTTATGTATAGGAAAATTTAAATTAATTAAATCTGTAAAATTAATCTCAATATTTATTCAATTTATTAATATTATTAGGTACTGAAATTATGGAAAAACCTTCTTGCAGATCTCAAGATTATAATTTTTATTTTATATAACTTTTTTTTTTTACTATTATGTTTTGGTTTTTTATTTTTGATAACAAATTTAATCAACATTTTACTCTAAAATATAAATTAATAATTTATTCCACCAGAAAATTTTAAATATCTTGTACTATTAACTTATAAACGTATTGAATATTATTTCCAGGAACTGATCTGTAAATATAAAAATTATATATTTTGAAAGTAAATGGTTGACCTTGATGAAAATTGTGGAAGAAAATGGTCCGGGAAGAGGTCAATAAGTTTTTCTGAATATCAAGAATATTTATTCAGTAGCCAACGTTTCGACCCACTCTGTAGGTCTTCTTCAGGGCTAAATATACAAAATACAGACAATTTAAAATCACAAAATATTTAAAAATAGGTTAAGCATGGTAAAAACAAATGTTAAAATACAAAGGAAGGAAAAAAAACACATACTATAGAATACAATAAGAAAAAACAGAAAGTGCTAAAATTAAAGAATAAGGTAATATAAATTCAAATGGGATAAATATTAAAGTAAACATACAATAGTATCAGTTATCTGAGTGGTGAACAATAAAGATGGGGCAGGGGAGAGCACATGAGAATTATATTGATATAGTAATAAATAAGAAAATGTTGATAAGAAATGATGATGACCAATGGGGAAGATGATGTATACATAATGTTCATGAAATAGTATAAAGGATAGATGTAGTACAATATATAATAATTGCTAAGACATGGTGAGAAAGGAGAAAATAATAGATATTAAATTAACATGTACAATTGTATAAAAAGTGCGATAAGTAAGTTTCAATTGATGGGTATTAGACAAAATTAAATGTAAAAAGACAAACAAATGTGGTTCAGAAAAGATACTTAAAATAAAAAAGTGAGTTAAGATGAACCCGGATGAAAGTCGTTAAAATGATAATAAAAGGTGGGAAATGAATAAACTTCTTACAGAAACAGTAAGCAAGGAAATAGTAAGAATAATAGTGTGATGTGTTTTATAATGTATATGACTATTAGGGAATTGAAATGAAATGAAATGGAGAAGAGACGGGGGGGATGGGTAAATTAGTGAAGAATATATAATCAATTACCTGTAGCGGGGGGAGAGCCCGATAGGTCCGTCCAAGCTGTAATCACTCTCTAACGTACAAAGAGGCGTGGGGGAGGTATAACTCCCACCCCTACGATTAAAAAAACCAACAGAAAAAAAAAACGATTGTTACAAAAGCTACGTAAGAAAATACAGGAAGAAAGAGAAAAAAACCGTTACCAAAATACGATAATATAATAAAATAGAAGAATAGATCATGTAAAAAATAAGTATTGAACAGGTGGGTATTAATAAGTGTAAAAATGTAAAATGTTTAAAAAGAGGGGGGGGGGGTAGTTCTTTTTAGTGAGGTCTATTATGTGTCTGTAAACCATTGAGAGGTTATTCTTGTCGGTCTTGATGTTTAATGGATTGTTTTCGAGGTTTATGTAGATTGATTCTGCAACGAGTCTTTTGTTATAATTGGGAACAGTGGCGAGAACAGAGGATTCGTCGAAGTTAAAGGTGTAGTTAAGAGTCAAAGCATGTTCAGATAATTTAGACGCAGATATGTTTCGGGTAGATATAGAAGTCTTGTGTTGTGATATTCTTCTGTAAAAATGGTTTTTTGTTTCACCAATGTAGGAGGAGGAACAGTTAGGGGCAGAGCAAGGGATACGGTAGACTATGTTGGAGAGGTTTTTAGTAGGGATAGGGTCTTTTAAATTAGCGAACAGGTGGGATAATTTATGGTATGGCTTAAAACCAAGGGGAAGATTGGGAAAAGTAAGACATAGAATTTTTTTGATATTATCAGATAGACCGGGGATATAAGGAAAAGATCTGTACAGGTAAGAGTTGGGGGTCGGTACTGTTGGATTAGGGGAGGGGTAAAGAACATTAACATGGTTTTGAAGGGTGTATAAGAGTTTAGTGGTGATGTGGGATGGGAAGTTGTTGGAGAGTAAAATGTTTTTGATTCGTTGGATGTTGGTTGGTAGGTTTTGGGTGTCTGATAAGGAAAGACATCGGTGGATGAGGTTTTTGGCTACGTTGATCTTCTGGTGGTAAGGGTGCTGTGAGAAAAAGTTGAGAAGTCTGCCGGAATATGTGGGTTTGGTGTAACAATCAAAGGACAAGGAACCATCGTTATTTCTAATAATGAGGAGGTCGAGAAAGGGAAGGGTGATGTTGGATTCGGTTTCAATGATAAATTTGAGACGGGGGTGGTAAGAGTTAAAAGAGGCAAGTATTTCGGGGATTTTTTCGGGATTCAGAACTAAGAGGAGATCGTCAACGTATTTCTTAATGAGGATGATGCATGGGGGAAAAAAGGGGTGATGAAGTCGAGAAGGTCATTGAGAACTATGTTGGAATTGTCTGGAGCTAGGCAATTTACCATACCAAGACCTGTGATTTGATTATAATATTTACCTTGGAAACTGAGGTATCCAGATTTACAACATAGTGTAAGGGATTCTAAGTAGGAGGTGAGACTAAGAGGAGTATGGGGTTGGATGATGTTCCAGTTTTTCTCTACCATACTGAGGGCTATGTCGATAGGGATATTGGTGAATAAACTAGTGGCGTCAAGAGAGGCTAGGATGAAATGGTCAGGAATGCGAAATGAAAGTAATTGTTGCTTAAGATGAAAGGAATTAGTTACGTCGTAAGTGTTGTTGTGGCTGAGGGATTGAAGAGAAGGAAGAAGAAATTTGCTAAGTTTGCTGGATGGGGAGTTAATGTTGGAGATGATGGGACGGCGTGATTATCCTGGTTTCTGAATTTTGGGTAATCCATATAAACGAGGTGATATAGAATTATAGGAGATCAGATTAAAATATGTATGTTTGTTAATTTGTCGGGTTCTGTGAAGGTCCTGGAGGTGGTGATTAAATTTGGTCATGAGGGAAAGGGTGGATCACGGGGGATGGGTGTGTAAGTTGACGTGTCATTGAGAAGGGAGCAAATTTTTCCGTATAGTCATTAGTGTCCATTATTACAGTAACGTTGCACTTGTCTGCTTTGGTAACCGTAAGTTGTGGGTTAGATTTTAGGAATGAGCGGGTGGTGGCAATGTCTTTGAAAAATGAGGGGGAAAGAGAAGAGGGGTGTTTTGAGGAGCGTTGTAAGTGGATGGGAATTAAATTGACGATGCGGATGCGGGAGACTTCTTTCTCATCGTGGGTGACTGAAAAACTCTCATCTCTATATATGTGTTCTAGGTCAGTGATGAGGTTAGGGATGAATTTGGTGGAGTTAGAAGGGGTGGAGAAATTAGGACCTAAGCTAAGTATCTTGTTTACTTGAGGAGGGATAGTGGTAGAAGATATGTTGTGGACCCATTTTTCGTTACCTGAGGGATAAATTTTTTTGGCTGATGATGCGGTGTGGAGTTCTTTAAATTTGGATATCAGCGGTAGTTTTAAAAATTGTATATAATGACATTAATTAAGCATGGTGAATGTCCTAATTCTAATAAACAGTCCTGCCATGGAGGGTACTGTTACCTACGGAGGCAAAGGGCTGGGAGCGGACTGGGTATTATCGAGGAAACATAAGGGAAACTGGGTGAAGAAATAAAGCCCAAATCATTTATCTAACAAAAATAAAGTGGTATTATATTGAAATAAAAATTGTATTCAACTATTATGGTTAAGGCATTAATAAAATGATAATTACAGATTCATTTATTAGTAGGGCATTAATAAACTAACAATTACAATTTAAACCGAAATTTCCAGTCAACAGGAAAAATTAAACCTTTAATTTAACATAAGATTCACCGTCAATAACGGCACTAAACAATAACATATGAACTAGAATCACACACCAGATTCCACATCAATACTCAGAATCCCTAAAAACACTAATAAAATAATAATTTACAAATAAAACTCGATCTATCTTCTATAACAATAATCATATCCCTGATCTATAATAATAATTATATGCACTAAAACTAATTACAACTTACACATTCCCCATCAGTACTCATTACCTCAAAACCAATAATAAAATTAATAATTCCCAAACAAAACTCGATCTGTCATCTATAACAATAATCATATCCATCCTCTACAATAATATTCATATGCGCTAATAACAACTTACAACTTAAACATTCACCCTCAGTACACATTATCTCATAACCATTACTTAATTTCTATTTAAAACCAGTCCCCTCTTCTCTACATCTAATTCTGGGTGCACTAATACTTAAAGAAAAGATTTTTTTCTGTATTGTGCCCAAACGCGACGAATGAAAAATAATATAGTTAACTGGCTCTATCTTCAACTGACCACTCTCAGCCCACACCCCAAGTCTAGTCCGATTACCGTAGGAAATATCTTACCATCCTCTGACTTCTGTTCCGGACCCGATTCTTCCCACTAGTACACGCCTTCAACTCCTCTTCAGCCCCAACACTGGAAACACCCGCCCTGCCCGCCAGGCAGTAGCACTCTGCCAGTTTTTCAACTGCTCCACTGTCGAGAGGAAAATGGCCGGGTATTTGAAGGCTTATCTGAGCTAGCGTCAACATTCTTATCCCGTGGTCATTGAGGTGGTGCCATCTGGTAGTAATCATTATCCCAACCACTCGCGTATTGACTTTACCTTTTTTAATATTCCCTCAGATCTACACGAAGGCGACGGAAATGTTGTGTCATTTCCGTATTAGACTGCTGACTTGGCGTCGCCACAAGCAGACAAGAGCCTTCTAACAAAAATTCATATTTAATAAAATACATCTAAACTAAATGTTAAGGATCTACAATGCCTTTAACCAAAACCATAAAAAAAGAAAAATTATGTAATTAGTCACAAAAAGAAATAACACCAGGAAATCTTATTTGGCATAGGATACATATATATGTACATATTAAGGTACCAAATCCTTAAAACCTAAAATATTTTTTTTTAATCATCTTAATGAAAAGAAGGAACTAATCACTAATCATTCTCTATAATACGTAAAACTACAAATACACTTTTAACTTTAACTGATAAAATACTTCTTTTTGATCACAAAGATTAGAGTACAATTCTTAACCCAGATTAATTTTATTCGATGTGTTCTAATTAAAAATGGCTAATTAAATATAATATTCGCTGACATTTATACCCTTGAACTAAAAGCTGTAATTAATGCACATTAACTAAATTTTATTTAAATAAAATTTTCCTCAGCCCGTTACAGTACTTTAGAGAGAAAAAGAGGAAAAAAAATATAGGGACGAATCGATATTAATATTAAAATACCATTTATTTGACAACGAAATAAAATTAAGTTATGGAACAAATAATACTTTTTATTTACATTAAATAAATTTAATTCCTGTACTGCGGTTGAAGTAAATCAGCCATTATCTTTGCTGCTACATGCAAATAAATATTTTCCTCATTTAAATATAGGCGTATATTTTTCAACGTTTTACTGGGAAATTTACATAAAAATAATAAATTAAAAAATGTTTGCTTTAAATAAATACAAACTAGGAATAATTAATCAAAAAAAGAAGTAAATATCATATTCGCTGTAAAATTGGATAATAAAATATAGTAATTACCAATTCCTGTAAATAAAAAATATTTCTGATAATGTAATTGCAGAATTTATTGAATTTAATTAAGCCCATGCCTACCATTAAATTACGGTGACCTGAACGAAAGTTACTTCTTTCATTTTTGGGTTATATAAGTTTAAAAAAACATGTAGCACTACAACTATAAAGAGTCTCGGAGGAGGGACTTTACTGTTTCTAGGCCTATGCTAGAGCAGGTTACTATGAGTCTATGTGCCTAATTATAGCATGGTATGTTATTATTTAAATATGTAACAATATGTTTACTAAGTGTAATAAAGTAACAAGAATATATAAATGTAATTATGTAGGTAATGTAAATATGTATATTCTCTAGTGGTGATTATGTAAATACTGTAAATATTTATATTCTCCAGTAGTGTGGGCAATAATAACCATTTGTAGTTGTTTGCCCTTAAAATAAAACAACAACAACAACAACTAGTATTTTTTTATTTTTTGAATACACTATATTAGACCAGGGTCGATCATTTTTGAAACCAAAAAAAATATAATAGGATGAAACCCATTGGAAAAGGAAGAGACTATAACTAAAATGAAAAGAAAAATAATTTACGGGCGATCTGAGGTCGGGAAGTGGAAGGGGGAGGGGTTTTAAGGGTAAAAAACGGTTTATCTCGATTTCCGGCAAAATTGCAAGTCTTATGGAAAAAAGTAAAATCATAAAAGTTGTAGGTAATAAAAAGATATACAACTTATGTATTTACATTTTTTTTCCATAACAATATGGTGGTCTGCTGGTTATGTGACAAATTAAAAAAAACGAAGTTTTTGATTTTTCATTTCTATCTTTTACAAAAAAAAAATTTTTCACGAAATGTAGTGGAACATAAATACTTACCTTTTTATGTCTCAAGAGAATGGTACTATTGAATTTAAATACTTTACGTTATTCGTTATAATATTTTTAAATACATTAATTTTGTTTTTATAAGTACCTTATCTTGAATTCTAATCACTTAACCATTAGTTTTTGTCTCTTTGGGATTTCTTCATCGTTAGATTCGACAAACCTTCCTGATTCTAGTAGATCTTCGAAATTGTCAAGACCATCACCGTCTTCGTCTCCAATATTATTTTCAGTCTGCATTGGTTCTTCATCCACAAATTCATCTGAATCATTAACTTCCTCGAGAAGCGAGGGATGGTTGACTGGATGATAGATGTAAGGAAGAAAATAGTTGGGGGTGCAGTCAAATAAGACACTAAATAAGTGGTTACTTATTTTAATTACGTGCCGAAGTTTCGACCCACTTTGTGGGTCATCTTCAGGGCTAAGAAAGAAAAACAGACAAAATAACAGAACTATAAAAATACATTGCAGACTAAGTATATGATAAATGAGAAAAATATATATGTAGAGAGGTAGAAATTTAGAACAAAAGTGAGGGATATATATGAATAAAAAATTACAGAGAAAATGTACACAACGGTGGTGATGCCAAAAAGATTTTTTTACAAAGATAAAGGAAGGAAGTAAACAGAAAGTATTTAAAAAGAAAAAATATAAACATCAGATAATAGACTCCTGGGGAGTTTACATAAGTAAAATGAAAGAAGGTATAGCCAAAATGATATTAAAGAGTAAATAAAGGAAAAATAACAGTAGCAAGTCAAGATATAAATATAGAGTATAACAGTTTTGAAATGCATACATGTAGTATGGAGTGGTATAAAAGTATGACATAAATATACAAGGAACGTATAGAAGTATAAGTAACAATATGGTATGAGCATGGAAATAGAATGACATATGATGAAAAAGTGATGTTAAATGCTAATGAAATCTCAAATAATAATAACATATGATGGATGCCAAAAAGCTAATATGAGAAAAAGGTGTGTAAATTGGAGAAGGAAAAGGGTGAGGAGAAGATATGAGTAATAAAAATGGGCATACCTGACCAGCGGGAGGCTGACGCAAGAATGACACGAGGTCTAACAGACAAAAAAAATACGTTATGAAGGTGTTGCCAGCGATATCTGACGGCCAAAAATATGACTAAATTTTATTTTTATTTTTTAATTGTATATTAATACTAATTTTTATTGACTATTTTAAAGAAATATTGACTATTTTATTATATCTAAAAGGGTATCATGACTATTTTATAGAGGGCCACGAAAAATAATGACTAAATTAATGGGAAAAGGTAAGGTGATAAAACAGTAGGATTTGATGTCAAGAGGTCAAAATACGTATAATAGGAAAGAGACTATAGTAGTAACAGAATGACAATGGGAAGGAATAACAAGGTAAACTGATTCAAGGTTTATTTAGTCAATTTAAAATTTGTGAGTAGAAAGAGGATAAGTTGTTTGAATCGATCGTGAGGTTAACAGTGGAGGAATCTAAATTTATGTGGATAGTTTCAGAGAGTATGCGTTTATCATGGTTGGGAACAGAAGCTAGGATGGATGTATTATCAAAGTCAAAATTGTGTTTGAGGGATAAGGTGTGCTCGGAGAGTTTTGATGCGGTAAGGTTTTGGGGGGAAATGGAGTATTTGTGTTGGTAAATACGGTGAAGATGACGGTACTGAAGATGACACACAAAGTGGGTCGACACGTCGGCACGTAATTAAAATAAGTAACCACTTATTTAGTGTCTTATTTGACTGCACCCCCAACTATTTTCTTCCTTACATTAACTTCCTCGTAGGTTTTTTCTTCCACATTGGAACATTTTTCAGAGCTACAGCAATATGAGCATACATTTGTACATTTTAAACCAGGTTTTTGGCAGCCACATTTCAAATTACATCCACTTTCACAGCTGCAGCAAATAGTTTTGAGCAATATTTCCAGATTTAATTCCTTTTCTGTAAATTTAGCTATAATACCACGTTGATAATGCTTCCAGCCCCAATCTGTTGTTGTCAGTTCGTTACCCAGCCAAGTTTGAAGCTTATAATATGCCCTGAACAATGTTGATCGGCTGCACCTTCTGTGGGTGGGTGATTTTACAATATGAAAGATGATTTGATTTTCGCCAATTGATATTTTCGATATCCTAATTGATTCAGTGTTATATTATCATTTTTTTTAAATTTAATTTAATGATATTTACAACTATAATGCTATTATAACAAGTATATGTGCTAATATGTACAATATGACATGAAACACACTTGTTGAGAAACTACCCATCGGTAGCACTCCAATAAAGTTCTATAGTAGATGATCTCGAGGCCATCTTCTTTTCAGACGCCTCGGAGGGTTATCAGGAATAGTATGGAAAGCAAGTTGAAAGACTAGCGGGTTCAAGTTTGTATGGAGCTTGTTATGGAAGGATAGGTATCTAGTTTGTGCCAAATCAGTAACATATGGGATATTAAGATCATTATGGATGAGTTGGTTTGTGACATAATAAGGAGCATCGAGGATTTTACTACGGATTTTGGATAGTAAGGATTGGTTACGAGATGAATTGGATGGTTTAGTAGAGCCCCAAAGCTCAACTCCGTATGTCCAAATAGGTCTGATAACTGCCATGTAAATGAGTCTTTTGTAATTAATTGGGAGCTTAGAGCGTTTGTCCAGTAAATGTCCAGTAGGCGAAAAAGTCGAGCAGTTTCTTGTCTTTTCAGTCGGGTATGAGGATTCCAAGTGAGAAGACTATCTAGATGGAGTCCTAGGTAACATATCTGTTCGACAGGGTTCAGTAGAATATTATTAAAGGATACAGTACGGCAGGAATTCGTTGTTTACGACGAAGGGTGAAGGTAATTTGTTGGGATTTGTCAATCAAAATCCTGCTCTACATACGCCCACCACACGATGGCATTGCTGGATAGTGGAGTGTAATGTTCGAAAACAAAATTGGTGATCTGGGAATATTTGCTTGGATTCTATGATAGGATGAAGACGTTTCAGAATGAGTTTTTCAAGTATTTTGCCCATTATGGGCAAGAGAGATATAGGACGGTAAGAAGATGGGAGTTCTGGTGTTTTTTTAGGTTTTAGAATCATCTTAGCTATGGATAATTTCCAGGGAATCAGGAAATTATGTGGTGCGCAGTTCTATATATATATATATATATATATATATATATATATATATATATATATATATATATATATATATATAAGGAGTAAGATCGCTTTCCGAGGAAGGCGTTTCAGAATGTGGGATGTGATTAGGTCGTGTCCAGGGGCTTTGTTGGCGGGTAATCTGTGAATAAAAAGAAGAGGTAGTCAAGAGGACTGACGACAGAAGTGAAAACTCAAGACTTTGGAATAACTGTTTTTATTTTTGAATTAATAAACTAATATTAGTCTGAATTATTTAAATTTCAAATTTGTAAATTTAAATCATTAACATTAATCTGTTTTTTAGATACATATATTGACTTCGAACAATAACTAGATATTTACAAAAGGCTTCAGTGGTTTTTCTGTTTTAGACCGTGTATACCAATTTTCCACCAACGTTTCCCCAGACATGGTGCTTCCATCCACAAAGCTTTGTTGAGACTACATATAATAACTATATATATTTTCAAGTAGGTTATTTCTTAATCAAAACATATGATGGGAAGCAAATGGTCAATTCACAATATCAAGAATTTAATTGAAATAATAATTACTATATACTTATATTCTGTATACCTTGTATTTTTGTTTTAATTAGATTTTTTTTTTATTTTTAGCATTATTATCACCGTTAAGTTCAACAATACTTAGATCATTTGTACTTCCTATCATTTCATAAAACAAGATATTTAAAAATTACAAACAAAATCTTTTAGGGGAAACGAAAAGTCCAACTAGTAAGTGATAATTATTCTTATACCAACGGAATTCTAACCTTTAAACTAAAGTTGATTAAAACAAGTTGTATAACGCGAACCCACAACTTTATCCCCCAATAAAAGTCTTGTATTTATTTTATTTATTAACGATACTAAAGAAGTTTTCACTTCAATAATTACCAGTAAAATAAAATAAAATCGGACAACGAATAAATCGTTCTGCCATTTAGGGAAAATTCAACTTTCTGTTCTACTTTAGATCTTATACCAAACTAAGTAATTATTAAATAGGAGAGGAAAGATCAAGGAAGAGAAGAGATAGATAACGTGACCATTAATTTATGTAAACATTTATACTCTCCAGTAGTGAGGGCAATAATAACCATTTGTAGTTGTTTGCCCTTAAAAAAAATAAAACAACAACAACAACGTGACCATTAAAGATTTTATAAGAAAATAAGGATTGAAGACAGGAAGGAATGAAAGGGAGTTTTCTCTCGATTTCACCGACTAATGGCAAATTAGCCTTAACAAGTGTTTTATTAGTTGTTGTATAAACAACGGTTATTTTATTGCCCATTAAATTATTACTCTGTGTCCAGGTATGAAGATGCTCAAACTTGTACTTTCATGAATGTTATTATAGGCAACTAAATCTTATTTTTATCTTACTTATCGTATAGCAATGGATTTACGAAAATAAAGAAAATTTTCATAACTAATTGAAATTATAGGAGATGAAAGTTTCAAAATATAGCACCGAAATAGCAGTTTCTGATATGGATGCAACATATCCAGGCATTTAGATAACTCCCAAGTTTCAAAAACAGTCTTATTCATATTTTTCGCTCGTTTAGTCAACCAATTTTGTAGCAAAAGTTTCAATTTCAGAACCGGACTAAAACCCATGAGAAATAAGGCGGTAGAGTGTCGTGTTTTTCTTGGCTAAACTAGCGAAAAATAGGGTTTTGAAATTTTGGAGTTATCCACTTTTGCCCCCAAATGCCTCATGCAACTCAAGTATATTTTAGAGCTTATATTTTTTATTTAAAAAAATAATGTAATCTGTGGAATTCCAACGCAATATGTATTGGAGGTATGAGCATACATAACCCCAATACATAGTGAGCAAAAATAAAATAAAAAAATAAAAAGTAAGAATGCTAACTTGATTAAACCACTATACAATTAAAATAAATTATAGAAACGTATCGTCGCTGTCAAAACAACACCGCTTATCTACAACTTTTGGTGAAAATAAGTTAGTAACGGTAAGGGACGTATTAAGGTCAGCAACATGGCAGAGTGTGATTTGTTGATACTTCTCTTCAATCTTTTTAGTAATAGTTCCAAAAGTGTATAGATAAAAATAGAGTATAAATTGCCAAGTCTACAGTCGGCGGGGTTTTTTTCTCTCTTCTGTAAAATCGCCCAAAGCGTACTTATTATTGTTTTGACAGCGAGATCTTAACAAAACGACAAAAATGTGCTAGAATTCAATTGGAGAAATACAAAAATATAGCCTCATGCCTTTATAATACTAAAAAATAACTAACCATAATAATCATCCAATAATGCACAATACACGAACTAAAATTTACATAACTTCGGTATTTTAATTTGGCGTATGACCAAATGGTGTCTGAATAGGGAAACGTTGACTGAGTTTTTCCATTATTTTAGAGCCTAAAGGTTTTGTTTTTTGGATTTTTCCAATAATTGGATCTCCTACAACTACGCCTCCAAAAATCCATATCCATTGAAACCAGTTTTCTTGCCGAGTCAGCTGAAAAGGACCAGGTTGCTGAGGCATATAGGGCACTACTTATAAGAAACGAATTGTAGAGTCTCTTTCTTGTTGTCATCATGACGTCATTACTCCACAAAATAGAATTTAGCGTCCTAATTACTTTTCCGCCTCTTATTATCTTTTCGTCAATATCTTTTCTGCTGCTGCTCCCCGGCTAAAGCCACCTGCCTAAATATTTAAATTGTTCAGTTGGGGTCTAATCCCATTCCCCAACATTTAGTGAGGAATTTCCACTGTTATTTAATGCTTTTTGTTTTACTGATTTCCAGGCCTCTTGCCTCATAGGCTTCCGGCAGTTTCCTCATCATAAAGGACGCATTGCTTTAAATATATTTCGAGGTAAAATTCAATCACAAAAAATTTATAAAATCAAACAGTTGCTAGGAATCACAAAAAGCTTATTGATTTTATAATTTCTTATAATTTTTTAATCATTGCTTTAATTTTTAAATATTTTTATTTTGACGAGAAAAGATTTGCCCCCAGCCGGGATTCGTACCCGGATCTCCGCCTCACCGTGGCAACGCTCTAACCATTTGAGCCACTGGGGTCGAACCTTACTTTGGACAAATCTGTTCTCTTCACCAATCTGTTTGACATACGTCATTATATTATTTATAAGTTTTTAATCATTGCTTTAATTTTTAAATATTTTAATTTGAAGAGAAAATTGAAATTGAACATTCTTCCTGGTGTATACGTCGGAAAATTGCGAGAACACGGGGGATATGGGATCGGTGAAGAGAACAGATTTGTCTTAAGTAAGGATCGACCCCGGTAGCTCAAATGGTTAGAGCGTTGCCACGGTGAGGCGGAGATCCGGGTTCGAATCGGCTGGGGGCAATTATTTTCTCTTTAAAATAAAAATACGTATTGCTTTTAATATTCCTAATTGATATTTAAAACTCAATCACGAAATATTAAAACAATTCAAACAAGATAAAAAAAATTGCGTTTCCTCAGTAAATGTCCGAAACCCCTATGATATATGAAGCAATTTTTCAAGAAAATTCAAGATGAACAAAGAAGAAGTCCGAGGTCCAGCGGAACTACCATTTGTTCAGGTAATTCTTTTAATTTAATTAATTTTAAGGTGTTTTTGTATGAATAATACTTTCTATCAATAGAATTTCAACGCATAAAGAGATCATTTAGTCTAATGTAGTCTTCTCTTCGTACAATAAATTTTTTTCCTCCCCTATAGTTTCTCTTATAACACTATTGGGTTTGTGTTGGAGCTTTGAGATGCCGCAGCTACGTCTTAAAAAGTCGAGGTAAATAAAACCCTGAAAATATTTTGTAGGATTGAAAATATAAAACCCTGCTGTACGATATTTTAGTTTTACTATTATTTTATAATTTTTTTCTTGTATACTGGACTCATTTCCTTTATAATTTATGTTGGGAAAGAGAAAAAAAATATTATTTTCACAATTAAAAGATAAGTGAAATGATCTAATGATTATATTTTTATTAACTGAAACTAACTACTATATAAAGTATACATTAAATAATAATAAAATATTGGGAAAGAGAAAAAAAAAACATTTTCCAGTCGATTAAATTTTCTTTGATCACTATTTATCTCTTGAGACGTTTCGACAATGTGTCATTTTCAATCCTATCACATTTTGTTTTCTGCATCGGTAAGCAATCATTTACATAACTTTATCATAGTTACAAGTCTAAAATATCTGTGAAAAAAACAATAACATCTACACTAAATAACTTTATTTAAATAAAATTTAAAATGATTTTAATTTGGAGGTATCTATAATTAATTTATTACTAGTTATTTACATATTTTTTATAATTGTTGAATTAGATAATTTTGTGAAGATGGAAGCACTTCTTCATAGAATTATTTAATCCGAATAAAGAAGGATCAACTTATGATAAAACACCATTATTGGAAAATGGAAGAGACTCGTCGAACGTGGATGAAGAAGAAATCCCACCGGATAGGGAAGAAATAGTGGAAATAATTGGAGCACTCCATAACAACAGAGCACCTGGAATAGACGATATCCCGAATGAGGTCCTGAAGTGTGGGGGTGAGGCGGTGGTGGATGAAATATATAACCTCGTATTTGATGTATGGATGGAGATGAGGATGCCACAGGACTGGAATATGGCAGTGTTGTGCCCAATACATAAGAAGGGAGACAGATTAAACTGCCAAAACTATAGAGGTATCGCTCTATTGCCCACTGTCTACAAGGTACTTTCAGTTGTAATAAATAGGAGAATTATGGCATGGGCTGAAAGAAATATTGGTGAATACCAAAGTGGCTTCCGGCCAACTAGAAGCACAACGGATCATATCTTCTCCATACGGCAGATGCTAGATAAAGCATATGAGTACAATGTTGACCTCCACCACCTCTTCATAGATTTCTGCCAGGCCTACGATAGTCTTGACAGGAATGAACTGCTCAAAGTAATGAAAATTCTAGGGGTCCCGGAAAAGCTAGTCGGATTGAGTGCGATGACCTTGGAAAACACCAGATGTAGGGTGAAGATTCAAAATATGATATCAGAAGATTTTGAGGTTGAGAATGGTCTGCGCCAGGGAGATCCCCTCTCACCTGTATTATTTAACATCGCACTCGAACAAGCTGCGAGATCAATCAGAACCAACCCAGGAGGAACGATATGTAATAGGATGACCCAACACCTAGCGTATGCTGATGACGTAGTGATATCAGCAAGGTCAAAAGCGGCGCTTTCAAAGCTTTGCAGGAATTTGAAGAAGCTGGGAAAAAATTGGGTCTGGTGAAAAATAAGGAAAAAACCCAATATATGATTTCCACAAAAAATGATGGGCAGGAAGAGCTGAGTCGTGTGCAACTGCTCCACCACAAATTTAAGAAAGTATACAGCTTCAAATATCTGGGGGCTTTAGTGACAAGAAAGAATGACATCACTGCAGAAATTAAAGCAAGAATTTCAGCAGGGAACAGATGTCTCTTTGCACTGCGAAAAGCATTAAGATTTTGAAACTTGTCACGGAGGGCAAAATTATTGATTTATAAAACAATCCTAAGACCGATTGTTACATACGCTTGTGAAACGTGGGTCCTGACACAGGAATGCGAAAAGATGCTGCAGATCTGGGAGAGGAAGGTGCTTCGGCAGATATTTGGGCCAGTATGTAATGAAGGCCAATGGAGGTCTAGAAATAATAGAGAGCTTCAGGACCTATACAATGCACCAGACCTAGTCACCTTTATTAAATCTACACGTATAAGATGGCTTGGGCACGTAGAAAGAATGGGAGAATATAGGTACCCAAAGAAGCTATTATATGGCAAACCAGGAGGCAAAAGAAGAAGAGGAAGGCCCAGGCTGCGATGACTGGATGATGTAGAGAACGATCTGCAGAGGATGGGGATCAGACAGTGGAGAGGTCGAGCTGCTGACAGGGAGGACTGGAGAGGCGTTGTTGCGGAGGCCAGGGCCCTGCAAGGGCTGTAGAGCCATGGGAAGAAGAAGTGGCTAATATTCTAGAAATTTTACCAGTTTTTTTTTTCTGAAATTTCTCCTACGTTAGAAGGGATCGGACTTACCTTTATCTATGTTTCGTTCTTTTTTATTTTTAAATAGATTTTAATCATGATATTTATTATTCTTTACTATTTATCAAGCAATAATTGTAAAAACCATCCTTAAAAGGATAACATCTTCAAAAACAAAATAGATTTATAGTTAAAAACTAAATCTAGATAAGCTCAGTACTAATTAAATGACGGAACTTGTTCAATGAAAGACCAGGTGGGGTTGGGGGTTTCTTTTATAGTCACGGATGAGTTTATTAATAATATAGAGAGGAAAATTATTTTTTAAAAGGATATTTTGGATGCGGTGGGTGTTGGTTTTATGGAAGCAGGGGTCAGCGAGGGATAGGCCACGGTGGATAATATTTTTGTTGGTGCGGATGTTGGGAGTAATAATTAAGGAGTCTGCCAGAATATGTAGGTTTAGTATACCAATCTGTGGATAAGGTGTGGTTAGGATTTCTAATGATACGGAGGTCAAGAAATGGTAGTGATTTGTTAGATTCATGTTCAAGAGTGAAATGATATGAGTTGAAGGATGATAATAATTCTGGAATAAATTTAGGATTTAGGATAAGGAGGAGATCATCCACATATTTCTTAATGAAAATAACATCGTTAAGGAACTTGGGTAGAATGGAGTCCAGAAGGTTATTTAGGACGATATTGGAGAGGTCCGGAGCGAGGGGATTTCCCATAGCAGGTCCAAAAATTTGGTTAAAGAACTGGCCATGGAAGGTAAGGTATCCTGATTCACAACAGATGTATATGGATTGGAGGTATGAGGAGCGGTTGAGAGAGGTATGGGGTTCTATGAGTGGTCAGTTGTTATCTATTATGAGGAGGGCTTTATCTAAAGGTATGTTGGCAAATAGGCTTTTTCCTACATAAAAAGTGATAAGTATATTAAAGTTATTTAATTATATTTTGGTTACAAAAATTTAGGACATTGAGAAAACTGAGAAAATTGAGAAAGACGTTCAAAAACCCACCAATAAAAAAATAAATCTAGTACCATGCTTCACTTTTCAATTCATTGAGAACTTTGTTACTTGATTTGTTTAATTTAGCGAAAATATGTAGATTTCGGGAGTAAGAAACTTGTGAGCAAGCATTCAAACTTTTCCCCCCTTTTTTAACACCTTAGCGGTAGAATTTCGAAAAAACCTTTCGTACCGGATGCCTACGTCATACAAAGAACACACCCTCCAAGTTTCAGGTCTCTACGATCAGCGGTTCAGGCTGTGCGTTGATCCCTCAGTCAGTCATTCATTCAGGACAAAGCATAAATTGTGGCCTGATTCTTTGCCCTTGGTCACAAATGGCCACGGTGGACGGTATAATCAACCTAAGTCAGATGAATTTGCTGTAGTTGTTGTTGGATAGCAATTTTCTAACCGGCATAATGTAATTGAGAGCCATGATAGCACATTGCATGGAATAAGTGAAATCCAGCTCTATTCTACCAATAAAGGGGTGAGAAAGGGGGACAAAGTTTGTATGGGACAACTTTATTCGTTGGTCCAATCTACTTTAAATTTTCCATCAATTCTGTTATAATTACTATCATGTTTTGTTTGTTACTTGCATTTAAAGTCACTATATACTGCTAAAGCTTATCGGACGATGCTCCAGTAAATGCCCTAAATTTCCAGGTATAATTAGGAATGAGAACCTGAAACCTCACAGGCTAGGGTACGCCATTGTACGAGAAAGGCAAGGACTTTTACTCCCTTTGAAAAACCCGCAATCTTGGGCATAGTAGGTTGTTATGCTCGCCCCTACGCCACTACAGGTTAATGGTATTAAAAGTTTTAATATGAATAGTGCTCCGAACTGATAATATCAATTCGATACGAAAGTGAATTGAGTTTAAACGATCCGATCTGTTTTGAATGACTATGTTCTAAATGTATAACGTATGTTTTAAATTGAGAAACTTTAAGTTAAAATAAGATAACTACTTTGGGTACAAGTATAAGGAATTCTTTAACTAGCTTGTTGTGGATACGATGATGTTCAGAGATTTAAAAGAGGATAGATACATATCGCGCTAGAAAAAAAGTGGAAGAAGTGGACATGGAAATAGTATACTAATGTTGGACATGGGGTTCTCAGTGTGTAGAGCTCCAAATGCCTAAGCAGAAGGTCCCAGCTTCGAGTCCGGCTGTGATAGATAAATCATTTAATCTTTAACAGCATTAGATATACCCTCTGGGATCTGCAGACCCTAGAGCTCATATACCCTTTTAAACATGGTTTTAATAATTAAAATATGTTTCTAACTATAAAGTAATAGATAATTTGATGGCCCCTTTGTCTGTTCTTGAAGGACTTTACCTCAAACTGTGAGACGAAGAGGTGATTTTAAGGCTCTATACCTTAAACGAAATTAACGGCTCCTATGGATGTTTCCTCCCTAGCCTCAGGTTAATAGAAAGTCCTGAGGCAAAAAGTTAAACGAGGCAGAGGTGGTTAAATGGTAACCTGAGGGTTGGTCGTAATTCCACCACCTTACTTCCCCTTTCAAGGCTAATAGCCCAATTGAAGAGGTTTAAAAATCTTATATAATGAATTTTAATTAAGGGATACTATTAATAAATAAAAGATAATAAATTTAAGCGGAAGATTGACCTGCCTGAAGATTTAAATGAAGCCCCTCCTTTAAGGGATTCTTGTGAAAGTGTGTATGGATAAACCTCCCATTGAAGGCACTCCTAGCGCGGTTCATTTTTGGTAGTAGATTCCTGCCCCAGAGACGTTTCAGTCTTCTTGTCGTATTCTGTGGCAATGTGTCTGTCAGTAATTATCGTAAAAATACGAACAGGTGTCCAACAAATGAGTCATGAAATTTTTTGTAGTTTTTCTTGATTAGGTCGGTCACGAGATGTATGTTGAGATCTTTATGTAATGATTTATTAAAAATGAAAAAGGGAGAATTTGTAATAATGAAGAAATTTTGATTGATTTGTCTGTAAGTGAGATTTTTGGCTGTTAGAGATAGCTATGCAGAATTGTGATTTAGCTGTGATCACGCTCATCCGCAAGGTTTTCCCCGGAATTAAGGGTAGCCAGATTATAAAGGATGGGTGAGCCCCATGAGGATTTGTAGATCTCACAGAGTCCATACATAGCAATTAAGGAATTACGAAATTTATATTCCACAGCCGGATTCGAACTAGGAACCTAAGGAAAGCTAAGGATTAAGAATAGCAAGTCTCCTCTACAATGCTCGAAAATAACCAAACATCTAATGGTACTCCAATTTAGGTATCATTATTATGTGCAAAAAAATACCTGTAACACTACAACCCATGAAGGGTCTGGGGTTCAGTACATGGTAGAGACTGTACTGTTTCATGGACAACGGTTCTGCGAGGAGGTGACTTGTACTAGGTCACGCTCAACCACCAGATTTCCCCCCCTTATTTTGTGTACCCTATTTTTATAATATTGTATAGAGGCTGGGTGGGCCACAGGAGGGTCGTAGGTCCTATATGATCCAACTCCCGCTGCAAACAGACTAAAAAAAAAAATATGGCCTGCAGCGGGATTTCAACCAGGATTTCCGGCATGACAACTCAGTACTCTTCCACTGAGGCACTCCGCTCCCGTTATAATGTACAAAGAAGAAAATAAATCCCCATGAATTAAGATCAAACGTAGCACATCTTACATCAACAGTCAAACAGACCCATCAATCACAGGGAGGGGGGCCGTAATGATAAGTCAGGGGGGCGCGAGACCAGTTGAAAATTAAGAAAATGTATACTTAGTTTTGATTATTTTCTCTCACCGGTACTTGTTAATCTTAAGATGAAACTTATAATGTTATATTTTTGATAGTAAAACATGTTGTTTATCTCATAGACTCATGATCAGGACAAAGTTTGTCCTGACTGAAGGACCAGTGGTTTCATAGGGCGACTGATTGCTTTAGCAGGCAGCCATTCCTGCTACTGGATTCAGTGAAGCGAACCATCCACTATAAAAAATGGGTAACGAAACCACTGGCAGAACCTCATGGGTGGTTTGGAATCCTGCCTATCCCATAGGTAAGTAAGTATCTTCTTCTTCTTTTACTTCCTTCAAGTTCCTTTCTGCTCCGAGTTGTTCTACATCAGGATCTGCATTTTTCTCTGTCCCTCTCGATTTTTTTCGTCACCTAGACTCTTCCCAATAACCAAACGATACACTTGCCGTTCTTCTCTTACATATTTATTTTTTATACTCATGAATATGATGAAGAGCAGAGGGCTAAGACTGTCTCCTTTGCCCGTCGCCAGGGCCGGATTTACCTTGTGTGCAGGTTGTGCGATGCACACGGGCACCGGGTCTCAAGGGGCGCCGTGAGGCGTAAAAATGAATTTATTTATTATTTAATTTTTATTTGCACCTGCGCAATTGCGCATTCATCCAATTTGATCCTAGTGTTTTTCACTTTGCTTTTCTACATGATCTTCTGTATGATGATGGAGTAAAAATATCAATAGGTGAGTAGGTCTCTTGGGCAATGTCTTTTTAACCTTTTCCTATCAACTCCAGGTAGCAGGGAGTAGGAAAGCGGAAGGAATAGGAAAATGAATAAAAAAAAAAAAATGCGAATGAAAAAAAAGCGAAAATGAAATTTCCCAATCTTATAACAAGTTAAGTTCTTTGGAATTATTCGAAAGGCTATTAGTGTAAGATATTATTTATCATTATTTCTATAAATAATCTTAAAATTCTCTAATAAAAGTTGTTATTACTGAGTCTTTTGTCGGAATTGCAATAACTCAAAGTATTCATTGACTTCATGTTCATCCATTACCGGAAATTTAGCTACAAAAAAAGAGAAAACAAAATCACAAAGAATATTTTGTTCAATATTTTTATTTTGAAGATAATAGTTTTTTTTTCAATTGACTACGTCAGTTCCACCTCTGAAATTTATTAACGGGAAGGAAATTCGTGAACTTCGTCAAATTTTAAAAAGGCGAAATGAAAAGTAACGGATTCTTTGAACTCCACCGCCATGTCAAAGGTAAAATGAAACTGAAAGACCAGGTTTCTTTTCATCTCATGCGTGGAATCCAGCGAGGCACGATAATATCTTCTTTATCCCGTCCGGCATAAACATTAAAATCGTTAAAAACAAAAAAGAACACAAAAACATTTGTACAGTTTTGTCTATCGATAATATTTTCCTTACATGTAACAGTATTTTAGGTGTGAAACATAACGAAAAGGTCTGCTTAAAGAACGGTAAAATTTACCTTATGTAAATGAAATAGAAAACAAATAATTATTTTCAAGAAGCTACCTAAAAATACATCCCACCAAAAATCTTGTGGTTCTTGTGGTTCTCAGCTTGTTTATCTGAAAAATAAGAATAGCGTAACCACACCACTCTATTAACGATTTATCACCTTAAGTTTGCCGTTAGTGTCGGAATTGGAGAATTAAAATCAATTCTAACAAGTCTCATCAAATTACAACTTATCGCTCTTGAACAGATTCGCTGCCTAGGACTCAACTTAGACAAACGTCTTACTTGGAACCCTCACACAAGAATGAAAAGACAATAAACAGCTAGACGCTTCCGACTACTTCAACACATACTAGACAAACACTCAAAGCTTCAGATCAATTACAAAAGACTTCTTTATGTGACTGTTATAAGACCTATATGGACTTATGGAATTGAACTATGGGGCTCCACCAAACCATCGAATTCCTCTCGTATTCAATCCTTGCAATCCAAAATCCTTCTCAAAATCCTAAACGCTCCTTATTTTCCCACAAATAAAACCATCCATAATGACCTTAACGTTCCATATGTTACAGATTTAGCCCATTCCAGATACTTATCATTACACAATAAACTCCAGGCCCATCCAAACCCATTAGTTTCCATCCTTGCATCCAATTCCATCCCAGACAATCCCGCCTAGGCGTCTGAAGAGAAGATGGCTTCGATACCTTCTATTATAGAAATTTTATTAGAGTGCTGTCAGTGGGTACTGCCTCTACATGTCCCGTCATGTATTTATTTATTCATATAGCCCTTGTACTAGATGTATATATTACAGTTGTACAATTCAATAAAATAAAATAAAATAAAAGTTTGTCGTTTTATCAGAAGATTTTAAACAAGTTAGCAATATATTTATTTTTTAAATATATTTTTTTTAAAATAGCATTTTAGAGGATGATGTACAAAATATTAGGAATTTATCAACAATCGAAGTTATTAATCAATACAAATATTTGTTTCATTAGGTTTTAGAATTATTCTTTCAAGCATGAATATTATGAATCTGCATCTCTTTCTTTTTAAATTCGTTAACTAATTTTTAACTTTTATTTCAAAGGCTAAAATAAATTAAATTCAACTAATGTACATAGCGACTAAAAGCTTAAGTTTAAAAATACGATTTAGAGCATTTTTTTGTAAATAAATATAATATTTAAGTGAGGATTAGATACAAATTTTAAATTTCAGAATATAAATATGAGAAAATATATCTGGTTTGACTCCCTTTTAGCTTTTAAACTATTGTTTACTAAAAGTGATTGTAAATTAAGTAAAAGTTGAAATCTGCCAAGTACTGTTAAATACGTAGTTAAAGGCTATTAAAAATATTGCAAAGAATATACAAAGCCAATAGAAAAGATTCAAAAAAAGGACTTCGATAGGCGATTTTTAGCATTACAAAATGTAATGGGGAATGACAAATTAGTTTATTGCAATATACTTGTAACTAACTTTGTTTTATGCTTTCTTTGAAATACAACTTTTGCTTTATTCATTCTGACCCAAATTTATTGCATTGTTTTTTTTGCAATATTGGTAAAACGATGTCACAGAGCTGTTCCTTAATGACACTTTTCGCAGCAGGATGTTTTGGAACAAATACATGAACAGTTCACCTGTGTCTCTTGTAGAGCGCATGTTAAAAACGAAAAAAAAAACAGAGATTGCAGAGAAAATGTGCTCAAACAAGATATTTAAAAAAAAAATCAAACCAAACATTTCAGCTTCAATATTTATTTTTTCGACTTAGATTTTTCCGACTGGAAATGTTCATTACATGCATCACCTTTTCAACCAATGCTTAATTATTTAGTTGTGTTATAATATGCCATAGCTTTTTATGTGAGCGGGTGTGTCGGTGTGTGTATGTGTATACTATTCGTGTGTATATATATATATATATATATATATATATATATATATATATATGTATGTATACATGTATATGTATACACGAATACTTGCTAGATATACAGATAGATAGAAATAGTAAATATTTTCAAAAAGATAGGATTAATAACAGCTCATTAAAATTTGTCATGACAGAAGTCCACTAGTTTCACTTGGAATTTTAGATAATAAATAATAAAAACTGACATTTCATATGAAGCTATTCATATTAATTGAGGAATTATTTTTGGTTAAAAGCATTATTATAATCCTTCAAATTGTGAGCTCCTGTAGGGGGTGTGAGAACTTTTTGGTTGGAAAAGAAGGAATTTGAATAAAAATAGGGAAGAAGCATCCCTTGAATATTAGGAGTGAGGCAATCCCAGGGGGTATTGGAGCGGGCGAGAAAGGAACCGTCCGACATGTTAGTTCTATGGGAAGGAGTATTGGTCTGAGCTGCGGGATATTGTTTCCTCTGTGTGGATTCTGTATTCACAATATTAGCCATACTTGATTATTAAAAATTTTTTTTTCACAATGTTTTAATATTTAGGTTTATCAGCTTAGGCCAATTTATTACCACACCACCTCTGAATAAGTGACGACAATGATAGTGTATTTTTTAAAAATTTTGATGAAGGGAACATTTAAACTTATGATTTTTGTGTCTTTTATTTTTACTAATTGTTTTTTATTTATTATCATTTGCACTTTATCAGATGTTTGGATGTGTATTTTCAATTTTTTTTTTATCATAAACATTTGTTTTTATTTTCATATTTCTCAGCTGATGTCCTTCATAGTGATCCAATAATTGCATTTAGCCCTTGGTGGTGGTTGGATGCTATCCATGGTGGTTAGGGGTTACTCTCTAAGGTCGGGGTGTGCTGTGTTGCATTCCTTTTGTGTATAGTTAATTTATTTATTCTCCTTCTGTGCTGAATTGGTGAAATATGCCAGGTATTTTGTTAATAAGTAATGCTTGTTGTATTTAATTTTTCCTCTTATCCCCTAAATCTTTTTTATTTTTATCTTTTTTTGAGCTTTTGGTTTTCTATACTATTAAAGGTTTTCGCCTATAATATAGTATATATATTAGGTGTAACCACTGATTCTGATAACCAGTTCTTTGTAGATCCTATACTTCTAGACCACTACTTGGTCTATAATTGATTGAAATGGTTAGTAAAATTCCAGATTTCTTTTTCTCTGTCATAATTAAAAGAAATAATTTATTACATAGTTTGTCAACATTTCGACTTAAAAACTACCTCCCGACACTTTATCCACTCAAATATAACACATATCATATTTCATTAGTAAACGTACTGAAAAGAAAGAGAAAAGTGAAAATGAAATATGTAAACAAATAAAATTGAGTAGTTAATGTTGAAGTAGCTGTTTAGCGTTCAGTGGGAGAGCGTTGAGTTATGCTAAAGATCCCGGGTTCAATTTCGACAATAGCAAATAAATTATTTAACCCAAAAAGCGCCATTGGTTCTGGTTTTTATTAAATACACATTATTGAAATGGTATTACAATCTGCCACTTATAGGAAATAAGTAATAGCGCTAAGTAGCTACACAAACATACAATAAAAATAGAAAATACCACAATCATGCGGGAGAAAAAAAAAAAAATAATAATATAAATAAATAATATAATAAAATAAAAATATATACATGCGGATAATTAAAGCAAAAGAATGATAATAAAAAGAAAGTCTAAAAGTAAAATTGCTCTTAATAATTCCTCACAATCATAACATAATTACAATATTTAAAATTTGCCTGGGGTCCCCAAACTAAGGTTCTTCCTCAGGAATGAGTGCAAAAACAGGAGTCCGGGAGGCCCCCGCTCCCTTTCCCAGCCGCGTCACTGGCATTAAACGCCAATGGAAGCTGGTTAAGGGTGCATGGCATCAGACACACAGGCAATGAGTGGAGAATCTGGCCAGTGCAAGTACTCCAAATAACATTATTTGCAACAGGTCTCGGGGCCATTGAGTGCTTAGACGGCGGGGTGGGTTATATGGATGTGTGGAACTGGATAGTGACTGAGCCAGGGGATTGGGATGACAGCCAAGGTTTTTGATGAAAGCTTGAAAATAATTGGTTGTAGTTGTAAAGGTAAATAGAGTTAATGACGTAAATGACCAAATGTCCATCAATTAAAAACATCTCTGCAAGTACCCATTAAATTAAGGGGCCTCTTTATAGAGGCTGGGTGAGCCCCTATAGGGTATAAAGATCCAACAGAATCGATGGTTATCTGTCGAACCATAATCCACCGAGACCAGATTTTCGAACAATAACTAACCCGAATTATAATCAACTCGAAAAATAAACCGGAGGTTATCTCTCTTTTTTTTCAAATTGATTTAATAAAATTTACAACTGTATTAACAGAATACATCAAGTAAATATAATGACTGTATACATTGACATGAAAAGACAAGTAGAGAAACTACACAGTGGAAGTACTCAAATAGAAAGTTCAACTTAGAAGACCACGAGGCCATCTTCTTTCCAGACGCCTCGGAGGTCATAAAGAATTTTACGAAATATTTGGATTGTAAGGATTGAATACGAGAGGAATAATGGTTTAGTGGAGCCCCAAAGGTCTATTCTGTAAGTGAAGATGGGTCTAATGATTGTCATGTATTTTTTATTTTGTTTTAGATATACTTTATTGAATTATTACAATCTGCCACTTGTGGGGAATAAGTAATAGTACTGTGTAAGTATACAATCATTTCAATAAACAAAACAAAATTGATGCGCAATTTAATAAAAATAAAATAATCTTACATTCATCCCATAATTACACTCCGATTGTCATTTATATGAGACGTTTGTAATTAATTAGGAGCTTCGAGCGTTTGCCTAGTAAATGTTGAAGTAGACTGAACGGCTTGCTGTTTCTTGTCGTTTCAGTCTATTTTGGGGATTCCAAGCTAATATTTTGTCAAGGTGTAGTCCTAAGTACCGGACCTGTCCTACAGGAATCAGTGGATGTTATTAAATGATACAGGAGGACAGGAGGTCATTGGTTTACGACGGAGGGTAAAAATGATTTGACGGGATTTGTAGGAATTTATTTTAATTAAGGATACTTCCTTGAGGAACACCAGTGGATTGAGAAAATAGGGATGAATATACAAAATTTTGATTTACTTTGAATGACCTGCTACACACGGTCAGTTGGTTGTATCAGTTCGATGTGTTCATTTCTAACTGTCACTACTAACTGAAAGCAACATTCGCATCCACACGCTCACTTTGGTGTCTCAGTTCAATGTGCTACCCCTTGGAAGCTCTAGTCCCTCTTATTGTGTTTTGTGTTATGTATTTAACATATTAAACACAATTTTGTGTTTACATCATGTTTTCGGACGATGAATTGTTATTTCTGTATAGTGCAGTGGGTTGTGTTGTTTTCACAAACATTCCTCCCCTCTGAACAGAAAACCACAGACGAGGAATACTGACGAGGTCTGTAGAAGCGATTGAAAGGGTAATTTTTTAACGTGCCACACCGAACTGACGCGACGGTACACACGCTCACTTTGGACTGACGTCAGTTCGGTGTGTCATACTGAAATGATGAATTTTCATCAGTCCATCAGTTCACTTTTTCGATGTGAGCTCCCATCAATTTAGCTTACACACGGTCAGTATAGTGAGATAGGATTGAATAATGAGAAAGTATATAGGAGGTAGGAATTGGCGGAGTTCATAAAGCGATCCCGGGAGGTTATCTTTTTAAAAAAATACGTAAAATATCTTTAAAAATATTCTTGTGAAAAATTATCCCTAACATTATTACATGTACTGTAAATACTTCCAGAGAATTGAGTGGGGGTAAAAGAAATTTGTCTTTATTAGTTTTTATTGACGCTACTTTATGTTGACTTTATGATACTATGAGTCCCATATACTATGACGATTATAATTACTTTATCACATAACATATAATGTCTCATCCTCTCTCCCAGAGAAAAATGGTACTAGAGGATCTAACACACATGAGCCTTAGCTGGTGAAGTAGCCAAGGCTGTGTATGCTCTGCCTTAGGGAGGATTACTTTCCAATCTTCTCTTCTTTAAGAAGGCAAATCCTGTTGTTAGGGCCGGGATCCTTACTCTTCTACATGAGCAAGGGATGACTTAATGTGGATGGTACTTGAGAAAGGAGATACTGCTCGGTTGTAATGATCTAATTAGAATGGCATTACGTTCACCCTTATATAATTTTATTTCGAAAGGGATGGAAATAATTTGAATATGTTACGTGGAATATTCGGTTCGAAAAAGGATAAGACAACTGCAGAGATACGCAATGCCAAATTATGCATGCAGATTATTGATATAATTGAAGTGATCTTAAATGATGATGATGAATAGTAAACATCCGACGAATATCCCAAGGCGGAAGAGGGAGGATAACGTTAGGAGTGATCTAACGGGTTTAGGTTTTTGTAATAGTTCGTTGAAGAAGGCTTGATAGCAGATAGTGAAAGTATCTGAAAGAGCCTTAGGATTCACTAATCCTTATTATTGTTAATATGTTATTTTCCCTTATCAAAATTACTAACGTTTTTTGTCATTACTAAATATGTGTGTGTGACTAACGGTTCTGACAGAAGACGTTTTGGTATAGTTATGGATTTTCCAATAGTAACGATTGCTATACCAATAACCACATTTTTAATTTTGTTACTCATCTGGTTTAATTCTGAAAATACTTAATTTAATTTGATCTAGTATTACAGAGATCAAAGTTTGGTTTTAGTGTAATGCATATTTGTACATTTGACCATGGAAGAAGGTTAACTTCCAGGACTTTATTGTAAAATTGATTTTAGATCCATTTTGACCTCAAGGTATCTATACTTATTGTTACTGGTTATTTTTGACAAATTTTTATGGTTGTAATTTAGTGTACTTTTATAAATTTTTGCAGTGATGTTTATACTTATGAATTTTAAAGGATGTTACGAAGAACAGGAATTGAAAATGACAAATGAATTTGTCGAAACGTATTTTTTAATCCTTCGTTAATGTTTTACCAAGATTTATCTGACTGGAATAAAGGTTTTTTGTTCATTAGTGAATTATATGATTTCAAAAGATAGTCCAGTATATAAGAAAAAGCTTATAAAGAAACTGAAAATACATGAAACGTTCAAATACCTCTATTGAAAATGAGTTGTTTTGAGTTATAACATGGTTCTTTTGAATGAACTATGTATTCATTCACATTCGGAATATATGTTTTTGTTGTAAATATTTATTACGCTTTGGGTTATTTGTATTTGTTTTTTGATACTTTTATTGCATTTTTTTAACAGACATTTTATTATAGTTGAGCTGGTTCTTCACTTAGAACCTGCTGGTTCTTTATAATCAAATAAATAACGTGTTCTATCAAACAAAATAAATTGCTTTTTAGGCCACCAAAGTGGTAAAAATAAATGACAACGATTAGTATCATTGGAGTTCCCTTTGATAAGGGTCAAATCAAAAACAAGTTCTTACAACTAAAAATGAAGAAAAAAGCTCTGCCGCCGCCTGTTTGTCCAGCGTCCGTCGAATGGCCAAGGGCGCGTTGCCGACCGCTCGACATCGGATAAGGGATGTTTTTCCATCCAATAGGGAATAATATAAGGCCATAGGAACCGTCCAATAAAGAACCGTTCCGTCGAGTTGGGCAATATCCTAATGCCGAGTCTTGGGGGGATATATTCTTTTAGCGCCTCTTAAAGTTCCCTGTATCGTTGGGAAGTGTGGGGAAAACGGTCCCTTCTTTATGCGACAATTAATGACCTCGCAGTTTTATGGAATTGTTTATATCGTACGGTTACGATAGGCATTGTCATTTCCAAGTTATATCCTCTCGAACTGGGGCAATTATTAAAATATCTCGTATAATAATTTATGCTTCGGTATATTTAATATATATGTTATTTATTTTTAATAAATAAATCAATCTAACTTAAAAATTTGTAGAAAAAAAGTAACTGTGTAACGTCATAATAAGACACAAATAATAAAAATAGTAAAAATACAAGAGAAATGATTTTATTACGAAATATTAAAAATAACTGGTCCTTTTGCAAGATCTTATGAGTTGAAAAAAAAAAAAAAACCTGTACCGCTATAACCCGTGAAGGGTCTGGAGTTTAGAACATGGTAGAGCCTATACTGTTTCTTAGACAACGGTTGACAAGGGTCCTAGGTCCGATATGTCCATCTCCGGCTACTATCAGATTAAATAAAAGTCTTGTCAGAAGCGGGATTCGAACCCAGGACTTTCGGCATAGAAACTCAGCACTACCACTGATCCACTTCGCTTCATTGAGTTCGAAATGGCTACTAGTAAAAATAATATAAGCCTTGAGTGAGTTATATATTAAATTAATAATTAATTTACTGCTTTTAACTCAAAAATATCATGAAAGATCTAAACAAAGTGACTTCAATAAATTCATAATGGGGACTATGACGCTCCTTCAAAAGAACAAATTGGCATTGGCATTTTTGAGCTAAGCCTTCGGTACTAATTGCATTGCTTGGAGCGTTTAAATTCAGGAACGACATATTTGATATTCCATTTCCGTCAAGGTTTTATTTATTAAGTCACATTTTGAGTTCTATCATGTTTAAACTTGAAGTTTTATAGGAGCAGTGACTAAAGTTAAAATCAAAAAAGTACATTAAAATCAAAATTAAAAAAAAATCTGATAGTTAATAACAGAATTTCAATAGGAATGCTTTGCTCCACCAATACCCACATTTTTGTCAACTTTCAAATACCTATATTGTAAAATTGTGTTTTTGAATTATGACATTTTACTTTTGAAGGAGCGATATATTTTGGCTCCAATCTCCATCACCAAGATTTTGCAGAGAGGGATCATTTGTGGTCTAGTGGTTAATACAAAAACCAACTATGCCTATGATCGCGGGTTCGCAGCCCGGTAGGTGGCCCTAGGGTTTTTTAAAAAGGTTTAGCCGCCCTTCGAAAGGGACCTGAAATGGAGCTCCCGACCATGTATGGTGCCATGTATTCATTAAATATCTTTATCCTAATTTTACCAGAAAGAAATAATTGAGGACTTCAACGATAACATCGTCCGATCAGGCATAGCAGCATAAAGTGACTATACGAGCGTGATTAGACTGAATAGAAAAAAAGGATAAACAATTATAATGATATATTAGTAGATTAGAGTCGAGGAATTAAATAATTTGGCCAGATACTGTACATGTGGAGTTTATTAAATTTAAATATAATTACAGCTTATGGATTTTTTACAATTAAAGAAATTATCACTTATAAGTATGTACATAGGGAATGGTTATTTTTACAGAAGAATGATTTGAACAATGTGATGAAAAGAAAATTATTAAGTCCTAATTATTATTTTGCATCGATGCCCTGATTATTATTCATATGAACGAGGCATTAACACTAGGTGACAGGGCCACATGGCGATAACATTTATAATCTTTGTTTCGTGCGGTGAATTAAATATTGTATTGTCTTTGAGGTTGATGGCCGGTGAACAGCTCCCTCTTACTAATTGAATGAAAAGGTGAACTTACAATTGAAGCGAAGAATTCGTTTCCTGAGCTCTGATTGCCTCTGATTAGCAGGGGATCTGGTGGTATCAACAAGGGTATACTTCTTGTGTCTTCTGGTGATAGGCTATCTAATCATCAATATCCTCCATGCGGTGAACGGCGAGGTAAGCTTTAGCCGAGGAGAGCAGAGATATGTGGGTAGCTTCCAGACTGAATCAGTAGTCAAGTTAAGTGTGAGATGACGGAGTGGTGGAAACAAAGTCCCTTTTATCTGTCGCCAAGGTAACAATTGTGAACAAGACCCGCGGAGGTTTAAATATTAATTTATTAGACGATTCGTGACTGAACAGTGACGTTAAATGAATAAATATAATCTAATCCAGATTTATAATTAAAGTCAATATAATTCATTTAATATGTTCGTCAATTTATGTTAATAATATCAGCATTTTATGTATAGGAAAATTTAAATTAATTAAATCTGTAAAATTAATCTCAATATTTATTCAATTTATTAATATTATTAGGTACTGAAATTATGGAAAAACCTTCTTGCAGATCTCAAGATTATAATTTCTATTTTATATAACTTTTTTTTTTTTATTATTATGTTTTGGTTTTTTATTTTTGATAATAAAATTAATCAATATTTTACTCTAAAATATAAATTAATAATTTATTCCACCAGAAAATTTTAAATATCTTGTACTATTAACTTATAAAGGTATTGAATATTATTTCCAGGAACTGATCTATAAATATAAAAATTATATATTTTGAAAGTAAATGGTTGACCTTGATGAAAATTGTGGAAGAAAATGGTCCGGGAAGAGGTCAATAAGTTTTTCTGAATATCAAGAATATTTATGCAGTAGCCAACGTTTCGACCCACTCTGTAGGTCTTCTTCAGGGCTAAATATACAAAATACAGACAATTTAAAATCACAAAATATTTAAAAATAGGTTAAGCATGGTAAAAACAAATGTTAAAATACAAAGGCAGGAAAAAAAAAACATACTATAGAATACAATAAGAAAAAACAGAAAGTGCTAAAATTAAAGAATAAGGTAATATAAATTCAAATGGGATAAATATTAAAGTGAACATACAATAGTATCAGTTATCTGAGTGGTGATCAATAAAGATGGGGCAGGGGAGAGCACATGAGAATTATATCGATATAGTAATAAATAAGAAAATGTTGATAAGAAATGATGATGACCAATGGGGAAGATGATGTATACATAATGTTCATGAAATAGTATAAAGGATAGATGTAGTACAATATATAATAATTGCTAAGACATGGTGAGAAAGGAGAAAATAATAGATAATAAATAATGATAATAAAAGGTGGGAAATGAATAAACTTCTTACAGAAACAGTAAGCAAGGAAATAGTAAGAATAATAGTGTGATGTGTTTTATAATGTATATGACTATTAGGGAATTGAAATGAAATGAAATGGAGAAGAGACGGGGGGGATGGGTAAATTAGTGAAGAATATATAATCAATTACCTGTAGCGGGGGGAGAGCCCGATAGGGCCGTCCAAGCTGTAATCACTCTCTAGCGTACAAAGAGGCGTGGGGGAGGTATAACTCCCACCCCTACGATTAAAAAAACCAACAGAAAAAAAAACGATTGTTACAAAAGCTACGTAAGAAAATACAGGAAGAAAGAGAAAAAAACCGTTACCAAAATACGATAATATAATAAAATAGAAGAATAGATCATGTAAAAAATAAGGATTGAACAGGTGGGTATTAATAAGTGTAAAAATGTAAAATGTTTAAAAAGAGGGGGGGGGGGGTAGTTCTTTTTAGTGAGGTCTATTATGTGTCTGTAAACCATTGAGAGGTTATTCTTGTCGGTCTTGATGTTTAATGGATTGTTTTCGAGGTTTATGTAGATTGATTCTGCAACGAGTCTTTTGTTATAATTGGGAACAGTGGCGAGAACAGAGGATTCGTCGAAGTTAAAGGTGTAGTTAAGAGTCAAAGCATGTTCAGATAATTTGGACGCAGATATGTTTCGGGTAGATATAGAAGTCTTGTGTTGTGATATTCTTCTGTAAAAATGGTTTTTTGTTTCACCAATGTAGGAGGAGGTACAGTTAGGGGCAGAGCAAGGGATACGGTAGACTATGTTGGAGAGGTTTTTAGTAGGGATAGGGTCTTTTAAATTAGCGAACAGGTGGGATAATTTATGGTATGGCTTAAAACCAAGGGGAAGATTGGGAAAAGTAAGACATAGAATTTTTTTGATATTATCAGATAGACCGGGGATATAAGGAAAAGATCTGTACAGGTAAGAGTTGGGGGTCGGTACTGTTGGATTAGGGGAGGGGTAAAGAACATTAACATGGTTTTGAAGGGTGTATAAGAGTTTAGTGGTGATGTGGGATGGGAAGTTGTTGGAGAGTAAAATGTTTTTGATTCGTTGGATGTTGGTTGGTAGGTTTTGGGTGTCTGATAAGGAAAGACATCGGTGGATGAGGTTTTTGGCTACGTTGATCTTCTGGTGGTAAGGGTGCTGTGAGAAAAAGTTGAGAAGTCTGCCGGAATATGTGGGTTTGGTGTAACAATCAAAGGACAAGGAACCATCGTTATTTCTAATAATGAGGAGGTCGAGAAAGGGAAGGGTGATGTTGGATTCGGTTTCGATGATAAATTTGAGACGGAGATGGTAAGAGTTAAAAGAGGCAAGTATTTCGGGGATTTTTTCGGGATTCAGAACTAAGAGGAGATCGTCAACGTATTTCTTAATGAGGATGATGTCATGGGGGAAAAAAGGGGTGATGGAGTCGAGAAGGTCATTGAGAACTATGTTGGAATTGTCTGGAGCTAGGCAATTTACCATACCAAGACCTGTGATTTGATTATAATATTTACCTTGGAAACTGAGGTATCCAGATTTACAACATAGTGTAAGGGATTCTAAGTAGGAGGTGAGACTAAGAGGAGTATGGGGTTGGATGATGTTCCAGTTTTTCTCTACCATACTGAGGGCTATGTCGATAGGGATATTGGTGAATAAACTAGTGGCGTCAAGAGAGGCTAGGATGAAATGGTCAGGAATGCGAAATGAAAGTAATTGTTGCTTAAGATGAAAGGAATTAGTTACGTCGTAAGTGTTGTTGTGGCTGAGGGATTGAAGAGAAGGAAGAAGAAATTTGCTATGTTTGCTGGATGGGGAGTTAATGTTGGAGATGATGGGACGGAGTGATTATCCTGGTTTCTGAATTTTGGGTAATCCATATAAACGAGGTGATATAGAATTATAGGAGATCAGATTAAAATATGTATGTTTGTTAATTTGTCGGGTTCTGTGAAGGTCCTGGAGGTGGTGATTAAATTTGCTCATGAGGGAAAGGGTGGATCACGGGGGATGGGTGTGTAAGTTGACGTGTCATTGAGAAGGGAGCAAATTTTTCCGTATAGTCATTAGTGTCCATTATTACAGTAACGTTGCACTTGTCTGCTTTGGTAACCGTAAGTTGTGGGTTAGATTTTAGGAATGAGCGGGTGGTGGCAATGTCTTTGAAAAATGAGGGGGAAAGAGAAGAGGGGTGTTTTGAGGAGCGTTGTAAGTGGATGGTAATTAAATTGACGATCCGGATGCGGGAGACTTCTTTCTCATCGTGGGTGACTGAAAAACTCTCCTCTATATATATGTTTTCTAGGTCAGTGATGAGGTTAGGGATGAATTTGGTGGAGTTATAAGGGGTGGAGAAATTAGGACCTAAGCTAAGTATCTTGTTTACTTGAGGAGGGATAGTGGTAGAAGATATGTTGTGGACCCATTTTTCGTTACCTGTGGGGTAAATTTTTTTGGCTGATGATGCGGTGTGGAGTTCTTTAAATTTGGATATCAGCGATAGTTTTAAAAATTATATATAATGACATTAATTAAGCATGGTGAATGTCCTAATTCTAATAAACAGTCCTGCCATGGAGGGTACTGTTACCTACGGAGGCAAAGAGCTGGGAGCGGACTGGACACATAAGGGAAACTGGGTGAAGAAACAAACCCCAAAACATTTATCTAACAAAAATAAAGTGGTATTACATTGAAATAAAAATTGCATTCAACTATTATGGTTAAGGCATTAATAAAATGATAATTACAGATTCATTTATTAGTAAGGCATTAATAAACTAACAATTACAATTTAAACCGAAATTCCCAGTCAACAGGAAAAATTAAACCTTTAATTTAACATAAGATTCACCGTCAATAACGGCACTAAACAATAACATATGAACTGGAATCACACACCAGATTCCACATCAATACTCAGAATCCCTAAAAACACTAATAAAATAATAATTCCCAAACAAAACTCGATCT
Source organism: Troilus luridus (assembly GCA_964056705.1). NCBI lineage: Eukaryota > Metazoa > Arthropoda > Insecta > Hemiptera > Pentatomidae > Troilus > Troilus luridus. Next base: position 30,833,671 of record OZ057416.1, read on the forward strand.
GTCATCTATAACAATAATCATATCCATCCTCTACAATAATATTCATATGCGCTAATAACAACTTACAACTTAAACATTCACCCTCAGTACACATTATCTCATAACCATTACTTAATTTCTACTTAAAACCAGTCCCCTCTTCTCTACATCTAATTCTGGGTGCACTAATACTTAAAGAAAAGATTTTTTTCTGTATTGTGGCCAAACGCGACGAATGAAAAATAATATAGTTAACTGGCTCTATCTTCAACTGACCACTCTCAGCCCACACCCCAAGTCTAGTCCGATTACCGTAGGAAATATCTTACCATCCTCTGACTTCTGTTCCGGACCCGATTCTTCCCGCTAGTACACGCCTTCAACTCATCTTCAGCCCCAACACTGGAAACACCCGCCCTGCCCGCCAGGCAGTAGCACTCTGCCAGTTTTTCAACTGCTCCACTGTCGAGAGGAAAATGGCCGGGTATTTGGAGGCTTATCTGAGCTAGCGTCAACATTCTTATCCCGTGGTCATTGAGGTGGTGCCATCTGGTAGTAATCATTATCCCAACCACTCGCGTATTGACTTTACCTTTTTAAATATTCCCTCAGATCTACACGAAGGCGACGGAAATGGTGTGTCATTTCCGTATTAGACTGCTGACTTGGCGTCGCCACAAGCAGACAAGAGCCTTCTAACAAAAATTCATATTTAATAAAATACATCTAAACTAAATGTTAAGGATCTACAATGCCTTTAACCAAAACCATAAAAAAAGAAAAATTATGTAATTAGTCACAAAAAGAAATAACACCAGGAAATCTTATTTGGCATAGGATACATATATATGTACATATTAAGGTACCAAATCCTTAAAACCTAAAATATTTGTTTTTAATCATGTTAATGAAAAGAAGGAACTAATCACTAATCATTCTCTATAATACGTAAAACTACAAATACACTTTTAACTTTAACTGATAAAAGACTTCTTTTTGATCACAAAGATTAGAGTACAATTCTTAACCCAGATTAATTTTATTCGATGTGTTCTAATTAAAAATGGCTAATTAAATATAATATTCGCTAACACTTATACCCTTGAACTAAAAGCTGTAATTAATGCACATTAACTAAATTTTATTTAAATAAAATTTTCCTCAGCCCGTTACAGTACTATGGAGAGAAAAAGAGGAAAAAATATATAGGAACGAATCGATATTAATATTAAAATACCATTTATTTGACAACGAAATAAAATTAAGCTATGGAACAAATAATACTTTTTATTTACATTAAATAAATTTAATTCCTGTACTGCGGTTGAAGTAAATCAGCCATTATCTTTGCTGCTACATGCAAATAAATATTTTCCTCATTTAAATATAGGCGTATATTTTTCAACGTTCTACTGGGAAATTTACATAAAAATAATAAATTAAAAAATGTTTGCTTTAAATAAATACAAACTAGGAATAATTAATCAAAAAAGAAGTAAATATCATATTCGCTGTAAAATTGGATAATAAAATACAGTAATTACCAATTCCTGCGAATAAAAAATATTTCTGATAATGTAATTGAAGAATTTATTGAATTTAATTAAGCCCATGCCTACCATTAAATTACGGTGACCTGAACGAAAGTTACTTCTTTCATTTTTGGGTTATATAAGCTTAAAAAAACATGTAGCACTACAACTATAAAGAGTCTCGGAGGAGGGACTTTACTGTTTCTAGGCCTATGCTAGAGCAGGTTACTATGTGTCTATGTGCCTAATTATAGCATGGTATGTTATTATTTAAATATGTAACAATATTTTTACTAAGTGTAATAAAGTAACAAGAATATATAAATGTAATTATGTAGGTAATGTAAATATGTATATTCTCTAGTGGTAATTATGTAAATACTGTAAATATTTATATTCTCCAGTAGTGTGGGCAATAATAATCATTTGTAGTTGTTTGCCCTTAAAATAAAACAACAACAACAACAACAACTAGTATTTTTTTATTTTTTGAATACACTATATTAGACCAGGGTCGATAATTTTTGAAACCAAAAAAAATATAATAGGATGAAACCCATTGGAAAAGGAAGAGACTATAACTAAAATGAAAAGAAAAATAATTTACGGGCGATCTGAGGTCGGGAAGTGGAAGGGGGAGGGGTTTTAAGGGTAAAAAACGGTTTATCTCGATTTCCGGCAAAATTGCAAATCTTATGGAAAAAAGTAAAATCATAAAAGTTGTAGGTAATAAAAAGATATACAACTTATGTATTTACATTTTTTTTCCATAACAGTATGGCGGTCTGCTGGTTATGTGACAAATTAAAAAAAACAAGTTTTTGATTTTTCATTTCTATCTTTTACAAAAAAAAATTTTTTCACGAAATGTAGTGGAACATAAATACTTACCTTTTTATGTCTCAAGAGAATGGTACTATTGAATTTAAATACTTTACGTTATTCGTTATAATATTTTTAAATACATTAATCTTGTATTTATAAGTACCTTATCTTGAATTCTAATCACTTATCCATTAGTTTTTGTCTCTTTGGGATTTCTTCATCGTTAGATTCTACAAACCTTCCTGATTCTAGTAGATCTTCGAAATTGTCAAGACCATCACCGTCTTCGTCTCCAATATTATTTTCAGTCTGCATTGGTTCTTCATCCACAAATTCATCTGAATCATTAACTTCCTCGAGAAGCGAGGGATGGTTGACTGGATGATATATGTAAGGAAGAAAATAGTTGGGGGTGCAGTCAAATAAGACACTAAATAAGTGGTTACTTATTTTAATTACGTGCCGAAGTTTCGACCCACTTTGTGGGTCATCTTCAGGGCTAAGAAAGAAAAACAGACAAAATAACAGAACTATAAAAATACATTGCAGACTAAGTATATGATAAATGAGAAAAATATATATGTAGAGAGGTAGAAATTTAGAACAAAAGTGAGGGATATATATGAATAAAAAATTACAGAGAAAATGTACACAACGGTGGTGATGCCAAAAAGATTTTTTTACAAAGATAAAGGAAGGAAGTAAACAGAAAGTATTTAAAAAGAAAAAATATAAACATCAGATAATAGACTCCTGGGGAGTTTACATAAGTAAAATGAAAGAAGGTATAGCCAAAATGATATTAAAGAGTAAATAAAGGAAAAATAACAGTAGCAAGTCAAGATATAAATATAGAGTATAACAGTTTTGAAATGCATACATGTAGTATGGAGTGGTATAAAAGTATGACATAAATATACAAGGAACGTATAGAAGTATAAGTAACAATATGGTATGAGCATGGAAATAGAATGACATATGATGAAAAAGTGATGTTAAATGCTAATGAAATCTCAAATAATAATAACATATGATGGATGCCAAAAAGCTAATATGAGAAAAAGGTGTGTAAATTGGAGAAGGAAAAGGGTGAGGAGAAGATATGAGTAATAAAAATGGGCATACCTGACCAGCGGGAGGCTGACGCAAGAATGACGCGAGGTCTAACAGACAAAAAAAATACGTTATGAAGGTGTTGCCAGCGATATCTGACGGCCAAAAATATGACTAAATTTTATTTTTATTTTTTAATTGTATATTAATACTAATTTTTATTGACTATTTTAAAGAAATATTGACTATTTTATTATATCTAAATGGGTATCATGACTATTTTATAGAGGGCCACGAAAAATAATGACTAAATTAATGGGAAAAGGTAAGGTGATAAAACAGTAGGATTTGATGTCAAGAGGTCAAAATACGTATAATAGGAAAGAGACTATAGTAGTAACAGAATGACAATGGGAAGGAATAACAAGGTAAACTGATTCAAGGTTTATTTAGTAAATTTAAAATTTGTGAGTAGAAAGAGGATAAGTTGTTTGAATCGATCTTGAGGTTAACAGTGGAGGAATCTAAATTTATGTGGATAGTTTCAGAGAGTATGCGTTTATCATGGTTGGGAACAGAAGCTAGAATGGATGTATTATCAAAGTCAAAATTGTGTTTGAGGGATAAGGCGTGTTCGGAGAGTTTTGATGCGGTAAGGTTTTGGGAGGAAATGGAGTATTTGTGTTGGTAAATACGGTGAAGATGACGGTACTGAAGATGACACACAAAGTGGGTCGAAACGTCGGCACGTAATTAAAATAAGTAACCACTTATTTAGTGTCTTATTTGACTGCACCCCCAACTATTTTCTTCCTTACATTAACTTCCTCGTAGGTTTTTTCTTCCACATTGGAACATTTTTCAGAGATACAGCAATATGAGCATACATTTGTACATTTTAAACCAGGTTTTTGGCAGCCACATTTCAAATTACATCCACTTTCACAGCTGCAGCAAATAGTTTTGAGCAATATTTCCAGATTTAATTCCTTTTCTGTAAATTTAGCTATAATACCACGTTGATAATGCTTCCAGCCCCAATCTGTTGTTGTCAGTTCGTTACCCAGCCAAGTTTGAAGCTTATAATATGCCCTGTAACAATGTTGATCGGCTGCACCTTCTGTGGGTGGGTGATTTTACAATATGAAAGATGATTTGATTTTCGCCAATTGATATTTTCGATATCCTAATTGATTCAGTGTTATATTATCATTTTTTTAAAATTTAATTTAATGATATTTACAACTATATTACTCAATGCTATTATAACAAGTAAATGTGCTAATATGTACAATATGACATGAAACACACTTGTTGAGAAACTACCCATCGGTAGCACTCCAATAAAGTTCTATAGTAGATGATCTCGAGGCCATCTTCTTTTCAGACGCCTCGGAGGGTTATCAGGAATAGTATGGAAAGCAAGTTGAAAGACTAGCGGGTTCAAGTTTGTATGGAGCTTGTTATGGAAGGATAGGTATCTAGTTTGTGCCAAATCAGTAACATATGGGATATTAAGATCATTATGGATGAGTTGGTTTGTGACATAATAAGGAGCATCGAGGATTTTACTACGGATTTTGGATTGTAAGGATTGGTTACGAGATGAATTGGATGGTTTAGTAGAGCCCCAAAGTGGTCCTGGGTATCCTGAGGTATGCATCCCCAATGTGGAGCCGAAACCTCACGCAGCTACAGAGGAGGAGATTGGCCACCATCCAGAGACTGGCTCTGCTGCGAGTCACGAAGGCGTACCGAACGGTGTCGCACGAGGCGGTGCAGGTGCTGGCGGGAGCGATGCCCCTGGACCTCGCCCTTAAGGAGGACGCGGTGGTCTACGAGGTGAAGAGACAGGGGCTAGCGGCGCTCCCGGAGGGACTCCGAGAAAGGATCGGCGAGACCCCCAACAGATGGAGGAGGATTGTTAGGGAGGACTCGATCGAATGGTGGAACGGACGGTGGGTGGGAAGCCAGAAAGGCTCCACCTTGAGGAAGTTCTTCCCCACCGTCCAGTCGAGAATGACCGCGACATGGGTCCTCCCGGACTACTGGGTCTCGCAGATGTTGACAGGACATGGCGGGTTCCGGGGAAAGCTCAGCGAGCATAAGAGAGAAATCGACCCCCGGTGCCTTGCCTGTGGAGTCCCTGAGACAGCGGAACACGTTATTGTTTCCTGCACCGCGATGGAAGGACACCGTGCCAGGTTGTCGCGGAAAACCGGGATTTTCGCCCTCGCCGAGGAGGACTTCCCCCGTTTGATGGAGGAAGGTAATTACCCCTTCTTCAAGGAGTTTGTCTACGGGTGGAAGGAAGTGGTCGGGCCTGCGCATTTCACCATTAGCAGGGTCCGGCCCCTCGGCGAGCCGCCAGACGAGGAGCCACCAGATGAGGAGCCAGACGGGGAACCACCCCCGGAAGAGAGAGATGGAGCTGAGGATCGGACGGATGCGGACCAGGAGGGCTGGACGGCATCCGGACGGATGGAGACCGGCCAGGAGGCCTAAAGGTGCTGCCCCAACAGTAAGGTGCACATCCGTGCACCGGGCAGCACCACAGATTAACAAAAAAAAAAAAAAATGTACCCAAAAAATTAAATGGTACCCCCCCATCTAATGTAGTAATAGTTTGTTTAAATAAAGATTAAAAAAAAAAAAAAGTTGATTTATTGGCAGTGGCGGGCGTGCGTAAACCCAACGCATCAACCCGTCACTGCCGAGAACCCCGTATGCCAGCAATGGCAGGAAGGGGGCCCTAAAAAAAAAAAAAAAAAAAAAAAAAAAAAAAAAAAAAAAAAGGTACTGAAGATGACACACAAAGTGGGTCGAAACGTCGGCACGTAATTAAAATAAGTAACCACTTATTTAGTGTCTTATTTGACTGCACCCCCAACTATTTTCTTCCTTACATTAACTTCCTCGTAGGTTTTTTCTTCCACATTGGAACATTTTTCAGAGATACAGCAATATGAGCATACATTTGTACATTTTAAACCAGGTTTTTGGCAGCCACATTTCAAATTACATCCACTTTCACAGCTGCAGCAAATAGTTTTGAGCAATATTTCCAGATTTAATTCCTTTTCTGTAAATTTAGCTATAATACCACGTTGATAATGCTTCCAGCCCCAATCTGTTGTTGTCAGTTCGTTACCCAGCCAAGTTTGAAGCTTATAATATGCCCTGTAACAATGTTGATCGGCTGCACCTTCTGTGGGTGGGTGATTTTACAATATGAAAGATGATTTGATTTTCGCCAATTGATATTTTCGATATCCTAATTGATTCAGTGTTATATTATCATTTTTTTAAAATTTAATTTAATGATATTTACAACTATATTACTCAATGCTATTATAACAAGTAAATGTGCTAATATGTACAATATGACATGAAACACACTTGTTGAGAAACTACCCATCGGTAGCACTCCAATAAAGTTCTATAGTAGATGATCTCGAGGCCATCTTCTTTTCAGACGCCTCGGAGGGTTATCAGGAATAGTATGGAAAGCAAGTTGAAAGACTAGCGGGTTCAAGTTTGTATGGAGCTTGTTATGGAAGGATAGGTATCCAGTTTGTGCCAAATCAGTAACATATGGGATATTAAGATCATTATGGATGAGTTGGTTTGTGACATAATAAGGAGCATCGAGGATTTTACTACGGATTTTGGATTGTAAGGATTGGTTACGAGATGAATTGGATGGTTTAGTAGAGCCCCAAAGCTCAACTCCGTATGTCCAAATAGGTCTGATAACTGCCATGTAAATGAGTCTTTTGTAATTAATTGGGAGCTTAGAGCGTTTGTCCAGTAAATGTCCAGTAGGCGAAAAAGTCGAGCAGTTTCTTGTCTTTTCAGTCGGGTATGAGGATTCCAAGTGAGAAGACTATCTAGATGGAGTCCTAGGTAACGTATATGTTCGACAGGGTTCAGTGGAATATTATTAAAGGATACAGTACGGCAGGAATTCGTTGTTTACGACGAAGGGTGAAGGTAATTTGATGGGATTTGTCAATCAAAATCCTGCTCTACATACGCCCACCACACGATGGCATTGCTGGATAGTGGAGTGTAATGTTCGAAAACAAAATTGGTGATCTGGGAATATTTGCTTGGATTCTATGATAGGATGAAGACGTTTCAGAATGAGTTTTTCAAGTATTTTGCCCATTATGGGCAAGAGAGATATAGGACGGTAAGAAGATGGGAGTTCTGGTGTTTTTTTAGGTTTTAGAATCATCTTAACTATGGATAATTTCCAGGGAATCAGGAAATTATGTGGTGCGCAGTACTTATATATATATAAGGAGTAAGATCGCTTTCCGAGGAAGGCGTTTCAGAATGTGGGATGTGATTAGGTCGTGTCCAGGGGCTTTGTTGGCGGGTAATCTGTAAATAAAAAGAAGAGGTAGTCAAGAGGACTGACGACAGAAGTGAAAACTCAAGACTTTGGAATAACTGTTTTTATTTTTGAATTAATAAACTAATTTTAGTCTGAATTATTTAAATTTCAAATTTGTAAATTTAAATGATTAACATTAATCTGTTTTTTAGATACATATATTGACTTCGAACAATAACTAGATATTTACAAAAGGCTTCAGTGGTTTTTCTGTTTTAGACCGTGTATACCAATTTTCCACCAACGTTTCCCCAGACATGGTGCTTCCATCCACAAAGCTTTGTTGAGACTACATATAATAACTATATATATTTTCAAGTAGGTTATTTCTTAATCAAAACATATGATGGGAAGCAAATGGCCAATTCACAATATCAAGAATTTAATTGAAATAATAATTACTATATACTTATATTCTTTATACCTTGTATTTTTGTTTTAATTAGATTTTTTTTTAATTTTTAGCATTATTATCACCGTTAAGTCCAACAATACTTAGATCATTTGTACTTCCTATCATTTCATAAAACAAGATATTTAAAAATTACAAACAAAATCTTTTAGGGGAAACGAAAAGTCCAACTAGTGAGTGATAATTATTCTTATACCAACGGAATTCTAACCTTTAAACTAAAGTTGATTAAAACAAGTTGTATAACGCGAACCCACAACTTTATCCCCCAATAAAAGTCTTGTATTTATTTTATTTATTAACGATACTAAAGAAGTTTTCACTTCAATAATTACCAGTAAAATAAAATAAAATCGGACAACGAATAAATCGTTCGGCCTTTTAGGGAAAATTCAACTTTCTGTTCTACTTTAGATCTTATACCAAACTAAGTAATTTGTAAATAGGAGAGGAAAGATCAAGAAAGAGAAGAGATAGATAACGTGACCATTAAAGATTTTATAAGAAAACAAGGATTGAAGACAGGAAGGAACGAAAGGGAGTTTTCTCTCTATTTCACCGACTAATGGCAAATTAGCCTTAACAAGAGTTTTATTAATAGTTGTATAAACAACGGTTATTTTATTGCCCATTAAATTATTACTCTGTGTCCAGGTATGAAGATGCTCAAACTTGTACTTTCATGAATGTTTGTATAGGCAACTAAATCTTATTTTTATCCTACATATCGTATAGCAATGGATTTACGAAAATAAAGAAAATTTTCATAACTAATTGAAATTTTCAAGGAAATGAAAGTTTCAAAATATAGCATCGAATCAGTTTCTGAAATGCATGCAACATTTCCAGGCATTTAGATAACTCCGAAGTTTCAAAAACATTTTTTGAAATTTTGTAGCCTAAGTTTCAAGTTCAGAATCGGTCTAAAACCCATGAGAAATAAGGCAGTAGAGTGTCTTTCGTGTTTTTCTTGACTCAACTAGCGAAAAAATAGGGTTTTGAAATGTTGGAGTTATCCACTTTTGGCCACAAATGCCTCATGCAACTCAAGTATATTTTAGAGCTTATATTTTTTATTTAAAAAAATAATGTAATCGGTGGGATTCCAAAGCAATATGTATTGGAGGTATGAGCATACATAGCCCCAATACATGGTGAGCAAAAATAAAATAAAAAAATAAAAAGTAAGTATATTAATATGATTAAATAACTATAAATTTAAAAGAAAATATAGAAACGTATCGACGCTGTCAAAACAACACCGCTTATCTACAACTTTTGGTGAAAATGAGTTAGTAACGGTAAGGGACGTATTAAGGTCAGCAACATGGCAGAGTGTGATTTTTTGATACTTCTCTTCAATCTTTTTAGTAATAGTTCCAAAAGTGTATAGATAAAAATAGATTATAAATTGCCAAGTCTACAGTCGGCGGGTTTTTTTTCTCTCTTCTGTAAAATCGCCCAAAGCGTACTTATACTACTTACGTAATACGTAATACTTACGTAGTATTGTTTTGACAGCGACGATATGTAAGACCTTAACAAAACGTCAAAAATGTGCTAGAATTAAATTGGAAAAATCCAAAAATATAGCCTCACGTCTTTAAAATACTAAAAAATAACTAACCATAATAATCATCAAATTATGCACAATACACGAACTAAAATTTACATAAATTCCCTATTTTAATTTGGCGTATGACCAAATGGTGTCTGAATAGGGAAACGTTGACTGAGTTTTACCATTATTTTAGAGCCTAAAGGTTTTGTTTTTTGGATTTTTCCAATAATTGGATCTCCTACAACTACGCCTCCAAAAATCCATATCCATTGAAACCAGATTTCTTGCCGAGTCAGCTGAAAAGGACCAGGTTTCTGAGGCATATAGGGCACTACTTATAAGAAACGAATTGTAGAGTCTCTTTCTTGTTGTCATCATGACGTCCTTACTCCACAAAATAGAATTTAGCGTCCTAATTACTTTTCCGCCTCTTATTATCTTTTCGTCAATATCTTTTCTGCTGCTGCTCTCTGGCTAAAGCCACCTGCCTAAATATTTATATTGTTCAGTTGGGGTCTAATCCCATTCCCCAACATTTAGTGAGGAATTTCCACTGTTATTTAATGCTTTTTGTTTTACTGATTTCCAGGCCTCTTGCCTCAAAGGCTTCCAGCTGTTTCCTCATCATAAAGGACGCATTGCTTTAAATATATTTCGAGGTAAAATTCAATCACAAAAAATTTATAAAATCAAACAGTTGCTAGGAAACTACAAAAAGCTTATTGATTTTATAATTTCTAATAATTTTTTAATCATTGCTTTCATTTTTAAATATTTTTATTTTGAAGAGAAAAGATTTGCCCCCAGCCGGGATTCGAACCCGGATCTCCGCCTCACCGTGGCAACGCTCTAACTATTTGAGCCACCGGGGTCGAACCTTACTTTGGACAAATCTGTTCTCCTCTCCGATCTTTTTGACATACGTCATTATTTTATTTATAATTTTTTAATCATTGCTTTAATTTTTAAATATTTTAATTTGAAGAGAAAATTGAACATTCTTCCTAGTGTATACGTCGCAAAATTGCGAGAACACGGGGATATGGGATATGGGATCGGTGAAGAGAGCAGATTTGTCTTAAGTAAGGATCGACCCCGGTGGCTCAAATGGTTAGAGCGTTGCCACGGTGAGGCGGAGATCCAGGTTCGAATCGGCTGGGGGCAAATATTTTCTCTTTAAAATAAAAATACTTATTGCTTTTAATATGCCTAATTGATATTTAAAACTCAATCACGAAATATTAAAACAATTCAAACAAGATAAAAAAAATTGCGTTTCCTCGGTAAATGTCCGAAACCCCTATAAGATATGAAGCAATTTTTTAAGAAAATTCAAGATGAATAAAGAAGAAGTTCGAGGTCCAGCGGAACTACCATTTGTTCAGGTAATTCTTTTAATTTAATTAATTTTAAGGTGTATGAATAATAATTTCTATCAATAGAATTTCAACGCATAAAGAGATCATTTAGTCTAATGTAGTCTTCTCTTCGTACAATATATTTTTTTCCTCCCCTATAGTTTCTCTTATAACACTATTGGGTATGTGTTGGAGCTTTGAGATGCCGCAGCTACGTCTTAAAAAGTCGAGGTAAATAAAACCCTGAAAATATTTTGTAGGATTGAAAATATAAAACCCTGATGTACGATATTTTAGTTTTACTATTATTTTATAATTTTTTTCTTGTTTACTGGACTCATTTCCTTTATAATTTATGTTGGAAAGAGAAAAAAAAAACATTTTCGAGTCGATTAAATTTTCTTTTACCAATCTTTGGATAAGGTGTGGTCAGGATTTCTAATGATACGGAGGTCAAGAAATGGTAGTGATTTGTTAGATTCATGTTCAACAGTGAAATGGAGGCGTGGATGGTATGAGTTGAAGGATGATAATAATTCTGGAATAATTTGGGGATTTAGGATAAGGAGGAGATCATCCACATATTTCTTAATGAAAATAACATCGTTAAGGAACTTGGGTAAAATGGAGTCCAGAAGGTTATTCAGGACGATATTGGAGAGGTCAGGAGCGAGGGGATTTCCCACGGCAGGTCCAAAAATTTGGTTAAAGAACTGGCCATGGAAGTTAAGGTATCCTGATTCACAACAGAGGTATGAGGAGTGGTTGAGAGAGGTATGGGGTTCTATGAGTCGTCAGTTGTTATCTATTATGAGGAGGGCTTTATTAAAAGGTATGTTGGTAAATAGGCTTTCTACATCAAAGGAGGTGAGAACGTAATGATCAGGTATGGGGAGGGATGTTAATAGATCACGTGAAATGAGTTTTGGATATCGTATGGGTTGTTACGGCTGAGGACTTGTAAGGAAGGAAGTAAGAATTTGCTTTGTTGATGGTGAATTGATGTTAGATGTAATAGGCCGGAGGGGGTTGTTAGGTTTGTGGACTTTGGGAAGGCCATAAAAGCGGGGAGCAATGGAATTATAAGAAATACGGTTTCTATAAATAAGGGACTCTCTCTCTGTTTTTGGTCTCTATTGAATGTACATGTATTATTTAATAAAAGTCCTTTTAAAAAAGTGATTAGTATATTAAAGTTATTTAATTATATATTGGTTACAAAAATTTAGCCTGTTAAAAAAGACCGAACGCACTGCCAGCGAACCCAAAGTCAAAAAATAAATCAAGTACCATGCTTCACTTTTCAATTCATTGAGAACTTTGTTACTTGATTTGTTTAATTTAGCGAAAATATGTAGATTTCGGGAGTAAGAAACTTGTGAGCAAGCATTCAAACTTTTCCCCCCTTTTTTAACACCTTAGCGGTAGAATTTCGAAAAAACCTTTCGTACCGGATGCCTACGTCATACAAAGAACACACCCTCCAAGTTTCAGGTCTCTACGATCAGCGGTTCAGGCTGAGCGTTGATCCCTCAGTCAGTCATTCATTCAGGACAAAGCATAAATTTTGGCCTGATTCTTCTCCCTTGGTCACAAATGGCCACAGTGGGCGGTACAATCAACCTAAGTCAGATGAATTTGCTGTAGTTATTGTTGGACAGTAATTTTCTAAGCGGGATAATGTAATTGAGACTCATGATAACACATTGCATGGAATAAGTGAAATCCAGCTCATACGGTGAATTACAGTATCCACTTTTGTTTTCCTACGGCGAGGATAGACACTCCATTTCTATACCCCAGTATGATACTGAGACCGCCGTCAGTACGATTATAAGCCGCTTAAGAAATTAATAACGTAAAAAAACAATTAAAAATGCTATTAGAACCATTTTCGACTTCTACGCGGACGAAGTCGCGAGCAAAAGCTAGTCTATACATACAAAATCCTTTGTCCTGAATGACTGACGGATCAACGCACAGCTAAACCGCTGATCATAGAGACCTGAAACTTAGAGGGTGTGTTCTTTGTATGACGTAGGCATCCGATAAGAAAGGATTTTCCGAAATTCTACCAATAAAGGGGCAAAGTTTGTATGGGACAACTTTCTTCGTTGGTCCAATCTACTTCAAATTTTCCATCAATTCTGTTATAAAAATTTGTAACAGCATTGATGGAAGACGTGTATCGTATTTTATTGAAATTCATCCCCTAACGAGGTTAAAAGGGGTAGAAAGTTATTATTTCTCACGTGTTTCTTACTCACAAAATCTACATATTATCGATATAAGTCGATGCCTGATTTTCACATAATTTTGCTTTGATGAGTTCAAACTATATAAATAACGGGAAAATAATATAAAAAATAAACGTAAAACTGCAATAACGTGCAATTTTGATTGATTTGTCTGTAAGTGAGATTTTTGGTTATGTTAGAGATAGCTATGCAGAAATGTGATTTAGCTGTGATCACGCTCATCCGCAAGGTTTTCCCCAGTAATAAGGGTAGCCACGTTATAAAGGATGGGTGAGCCCCATGAGGATTTGTAGATCTCACAGGGTCCATACATAGCAGTCAAGGAATTACGAAATTTATATTCCACAGCCGGATTCGAACTAGGAACCTAAGGATAGCTAAGGATTATGAATAGCAAGTCTCCTCTACAATGCTCGAAAATAACCAAACTTCTAATGGTACACCGATTTAGGTATCAATATTATGTGCAAAATAAAAACCTGTACCACTACAACCCATAAAGGGTCTGGGGTCTGGGGGGTAGAGACTGTACTGTTTCATGGACAACGGTTCTGCGAGGAGGTGACTTGTACTAGGCCACGCTCAACCGCAAGATTTTTCCCCCTTATTTTGGGTATACTATTTTTATAATATTTTATAGAGACTGGGTGGGCCCCAGGAGGGTCCTAGATCCTATATGATCCAACTCCCGCTGCAAATAGACTAAAAAAAAATCTCGGCCTCCAGCCGGATTTCAACCAGGATTTCAGGCATGACAACTCAGTACTCTACCACTGAGGCACTGCGCTCCCGTTATTATGTACAAAGAAGAAAATAAATCCTCATGAATTAACATCAAACGTAGCACATCTTACATCAACAGCCCGAACAGACTGATCAATCACAGACAGTCACGTTACTCGAAGGAATTCAATAAAATACATTATTTTAGAGGAGTGGTTCCCAACCAGGGAGGGGGCCGTAATGATAAGTCAAGGGGCGCGACACCAGTTGATAATAAAGAAAATGTATATTTAGTTTTGATTATTTTCTCTTACCGGTACTTGTTTATCTTAAGGTGAAACTTATAATGTTATATTTGTGATAGTAAAACATGTTGTTTATCTCATAGACTCATACAAAGTTTGTCCTGACTGAAGGACAAGTGGTTTCATAGGGCGGCTGATTGCATTAGCAGCCATTCCTGCTACTGTATTCAGTGAAGCGAACCATCCACTATAAAAAATGGGTAACGAAACCACTGGCAGAACCTCATGGGTGGTTTGGAATCCTGCCTATCTTATAAGTAAGTATCTTCTTCTTCTTTTACTTCCTCCAAGTTGCTTTCTGCTTCGAGTTGTTCTACACCAGGATCTGCATTTTTCTCTGTCCCTCTTCATTTTTGTCGTCCCCTGGAGTCTTCCCAATAACCAATCGATACACATGCTGTTCTTCTCTTACATATTATTTTTTATACCCATGAATATGATGAAGAGCAGAGGGCTCAGACGGTCTCCTTTGCCCGTCGACAGGGCCGACTTTACCTAGTGTGCAGGGTGTACGATGCACACGGGCGCCGGGTCTCAAGGGGCGCCGCGAGGCGTTCTTATGCGCGGGATTAAATAAATACATTAATTACGAGAGGTGAGCCGCGGGCGCGAGCGGTGCGGGCGTTCCTTCGTCTCGCTTCGATATTATTATATCCCGCCTCTTGTTTCTATCCCGCGTCTTATATCTTCCCATTCCGACACGGTCAGTCTATGGAAAAGTAACGTCCATAACTCAAAATTGTTTCCAAAGCTAAGGTTGCCGTCGTCTCCGAATTGCACCTTTAGGGAGCAGGGTTTCATGGGACGCCGCCCGCCGCCTCTTTGTCGGAATTTTTACAAAGTAGGTATTGTTTCAACGTGATATCAATCTTGCCAGAAATACTTAGAAACTATCGTGTAGAGTTCACAGAGATCAGAGGTCAGATAAGACCTCATCAAATAGTGAGTGATATATTATCGACGATTTTATTTCAAAACGGTTTATAGTGCAGAGCAGGTTAACATAATGGTAAGTAAAAATGCTATTTACGTACTAGTTACCTAGGAATTAATTTAGGTTATGTCTTATTTTGATAATTACTTATTTGTATGTATGTAATCTTCGTTACGTACTTACAACTGATGAAGTGGCTCAAGTGGCGGTTTTTCTGTATGTAGTTATGTGGTTTTTAAACGGGTAACTGACCTTACCTTGCCTTTTGGTTTTTAGGGTTCCGTCCCCGATAATCATAAGGATATTAAAATTGTAGTTGTGGATAGATGAGGGCTTTCAAAATAACTACCATCGATCATTTCAGGTTTTGAATGTACTGAGTGTGTATATGATGTGAACAACTTTTGCTTTGGGGCTGAACAATCGTTGCTACTGTGAAATTGGAAAAAAAAAAAATCAGCTTTTATTTTCTGTAGATTTTTCGTGGTTTCTGAATTACTTGGTCCCTTAAGAAAAGTTGTTCTTATACATGAGTAAGTACATTCATCAGATTCATCAAAGCGCTCGCTAATTAAAGTCAATATATAGTCATTAATACTTAGTACATATAGTTACAGGTGGCACCCAAGTAAACAATTCTTAGAATAATAGTAAGATACCCAGAATTGTTATGCACTTTTAGATGCAGGTGCAGTTGTCAGGTGGTCAACGAGTAAACAATACCAAGAATTAGCATCACCGATATAAAATCCTATATAAGCCTGGAGGAGAAGCTCCTCGCGACACTCGTATCTCACTTGCATTTTGTCACTAGTCTAGATATTTCATTTATACTGTATTAACGTAATTTTACTTGTTGTGATTATTAAAAATAAATGTTTTAAAAAGTCTTTGAATAGTTAACGACATTTAACTATATAGACAACAGCCACACCCGGGAGCAATAATTAAACTTGCCCTCCGAAGCACGGAGGAACGTATATACATCCAGCATTCAGTTAGTGGCTGCCTGGGCACTAGGCGGCGCTATTTTTAACCGAACGACTTTCAATGAAACTACTTAACACCGCATTACCTACGGATGGGTGATAAGCTGATGTGATGAACTTATAATTCGGGATGATGGTTATATTGGGATAATATTGATATAGAAACATTTACATAATTTGATTTATTTATGTCAGTGTTTTTCGTCGGGTTAGTTAAATCTTACCTAAATTCTTAGTTTATGTAAGTATTATTATTATTAATTTTATATGCCTGATGGCGGTGGAAAAAAGAAACTTTCTGGTGCACAGAATCGGAAAATAAAACTAGAAAAGGAAGTATATCTGATACTTCTATCGAAAAGTTTATACTACTAGTTCTATCGAAAAGTTTATGTATCGGCACGATTTGTCTTCGAGAGAACTTCTAGAGACGCAAGATGACCCTACAGAAGAACTCGTGTCTGCGCTGCCACCTCCATCGCCGCTGCCATCACCGTCGTCGGTTGTCGACCAACCTCCTTGCGCCGAATCTAAAAGATCTTTTTCGAATTCTTATTTTACTAAAAAAATGTTAAATAATGAAACAGTTTCAAGAACCTGGCTGATTTATTCTAAATCAACTGATTCGGTTTATTGTAAACTTTTTAATGCCAATGTCACTCCTTTTAATGGTAAGATAGCTTATAACGATTGGCAGCATTTGTCTATAACCTTAGAACGTCATGAAAAGAGCTCAGCGCACCTAATTTGTCTTAAGAAACATATTACATTAAAAATTGGCATTTTAAAAGAAAAAACAGTCGATTTCGTGCTCCAATCTGAAATTGGACGAGAGAAAAAAAAAACCATTGGGTGGCAGTAATGCCAAATTATGCATGCAGATTATTGATATATTTGAAGTGATCTTAAATGATGATGATGAATAGTTAACATCCGACGAGTATCCCAAGGCGTAGGAGGGAGGATAACGTTAGGAGTGATCTAACGGGTTTAGGTTTTTGTAATAGTTCGTTGAAGAAGGCTTGATAGCAGATAGTGAAAGTATCTGAAAGAGCCTTAGGATTCACTAATCCTTATTATTGTTAATATGTTATTTTCCCTTATCAAAATTACTAACGTTTTTTGTCATTACTAAATATGTGTGTGTGACTAACGGTTTCGACAGAAGACGTTTTGGTATAGTTATGGATTTTAATAATTTAGTTATAATATGAAAATTAGCTTTAACGAAAGGTATATACTACTATATTTTAAATAGTGATCTTATATATTAATACTGCTTCTTCTAATGAACATAAAACTAAAAGTTGGCAATTTTATTTGTTGAAGCTTTTCAATTCAGGAAAGACACATCGGGTTTCATTTCATTTTAATGTGATGACGGTTTTTCTTTTTTTAATAAAATCACATTTAGAATTTTTCCACAGAAGATTGTGACCAGTAGAGAAACTACCCAGTGGTAGTACTCAAATAAAAGTTTAGCTTAGAAGGTCACGAGGCCATCTCCTTTTCAGACGCCTCGGAGGATTATCAGGAATTGAAGAGGTTGCGAGGTTTGAAACTAGTGGGTTTGGGTGGAAATGAAGTTTGTCATGAAAAGATTGATATCGGATTCGGGCCAAATCAGCAATAAACGGGGCGTTTAGGTCATTATGGATTACTTTGTTCGTAACAAAGTAAGAAGCGTTGAGGATTTTCCGAAGGATTTTGGATTGTAAAGATTGGATGCGGGAGGAATTCGATGGCTTAGTGGAGCCCCAAAGCTCTATTCCGTAAGTCCAGATGGGTCTAATGATTGTCGTGTATATGAGTCTCTTGTAATGGATTGGGAGCTTAGAGCGTTTATCCAGTAAATGTTGAAGTAGCCTGAAACGGCGAGCTGTTTCTTGTCGTTTCAGTCTAGTATGAGGATTCCAAGTTAAGCGTTTGTCAAGGTGTAGTCCTAAGTACCGGATCTGTTCTACAGGACTAAGAGGGATGTTATTAAACGATACAAGGGGGCAGGAAGTCACTGGTTTACGACGGAGGGTAAAGGTGATTTGATGAGATTTGTGGGAATTTATTTTAATCCTCCAGTTTTGACACCAATTTTCTAGGTCAGTGATATGGGTTTGAAGAGTACGGGATGCTATAACAGGATCAGTGTTGACAGATAATAGACATGTGTTATCCGCATACGTGGTAAGGATAGTATTAGGATGAGTTGGGATGTCAGCTGTATAAACTGTGTAGAGAATTGGGCCGAGGATACTGCCTTGAGGAACGCCGGCAGATTGAGGAAAAAGGGGTGAGTAGACATTATTATGATTTACTGTGAATGACCTGTAGGAGAGATAGGATTGGATAATAAGAAAGTATGTAGGAGGTAGGAATTTACGGAGTTTGTAAAGCAACCCGGGGCACATAAGTTGAAATCAAAAAAGCTTCAAGCTTTTAAAAACTTTCTAATGATTAATAAAATCATTGTTTAATACAATTATTCCAATAGTAATGATTGCTATACCAATAACCACATTTTTACTTTTGTTACTCATCTGATTTAATTTTGAAAATACATGAAACGTTCAAATACCTCTATTGAAAATGAGTTGTTTTGAGTTATAACATGGTTCTTTTGAATGAACTGTATATTCATTCACATTCGGAATATATGTTTTTATTGTAAATATTTATTACGTTTTGGGTTATTCGTATTTGTTTTTTGATACTTTTATTGCATTTTTTTAACCGACATTTTATTATAGTTGAGCTGGTTCATCACTTATTATAATCAAATAAATAAAGTGTTCTATCAAACAAAATAAATTGATTTTAAGGCCACTAAAGTGGTAAAAAAAATGACAACGATTTATCTCATTGGAGTTCCCTTTGATAAGGGTCAAATCAAAAACAAGTTCTTACAACTTAAAATGAAAAAAAAAGATTTGCCGCATCCTGTTTGTCCAGCGTCCGTCGAATGACCAAGAGCGCGACGCCGACCGCTCGACATCGGATAAGGGATGTTTTCCCATCCAATAGGGAATAATATAAGGCCATAGGAGCCGTCCAATAAATAACCGGTCCGTCGAGTTGGGCAATATCCTAATGCCGAGTCTTGGGGGGATATATTCTTTTAGCGCCTCTTAAAGTTCCCTGTATCGTTGGGAAGTGTGGGGAAAACCGTCCCTTCTTTATGCGACAATTATCTCCTCCGAATGACCTCGCAGTTTTATGGAATTGTTTATATCGTACGGTTAAGATAGGCATTGTCATTTCCATGTTATAACCTCTCGAACTGGGACAATTGTTAAAATATCTCGTATAATAATTTATGCTTCGGTATATTTAGTATATATATATATATATATATATGTATATATGTTATTTATTTTTAATAAATAAATCAATCTATCTTAAAAATTTATAGAAAAAAGTAACTGTATAACGTCATAATAAGACACAGATAGTAATAATAGTAAAAATACAAGAGAAATGATTTTATTACGAAATATTAAAAATACCTGTTCCTTTTGCAAGATCTATGAGTTGAAAAAAAAAAACCTGTACCGCTATAACCCGTGAAGGATCTGGAGCTTAGAGCATGGTAGAGATTATACTGTTTCTTAGACAACGGTTGACAAGGGTCCTGGATCCGATATGTCCATCTCCGGCTACTATCAGATTAAATAAAAGTCTTGTCAGAAGCGGGATTCGAACCCAGGACTTTCGGCATAGCAACTCAGCACTACCACTGATTTACTTCGCTTCCTTGAGTTCGAAATGGCTACTATTAAAAATAATAAAAGCCGCGTGAGTTATATATTAAATTGATAATTAATTTACTGATTTTAACTAAAAAATATCATGAAAGAGCTAAACAAAGTGACCAATAAATAAAAAAAATCATAATGGGAACTATGACGCTCCTTCAAAAGAACAAATTGGCATTGGCATTTTTGAGTTAAGCCTTCGGTACTAATTGCATTGCTTGGAGCGTTTTAATTCAGGAACGACATAGTTAATATTACATTTCCGTCAAGGTTTTTTATTAAGTCACATTTTGAGTTCTATCATGTTTGAACTTGAAGTTTTATAGGAGCAGTGACTAAAGTTAAAATCAAAATAGTACACTAAAATCAAAATTTTAAAAAATTCTAGTAGTTAATAAAAGAATTTCAATAGGAATGCTTTACTTCACCCATACCCACATTTTTGTCAACTTTCAAATACCTTTTCTTCTTTTTTTTTTTAAATCTGTTTATTGAAATTTACAACTGTATACAAAATACATCAAGTAAATATAATGAGTGAATACATTGACATGAAAAGAAAAGTAGAAAAACTACCCAGTGGTAGTACTCAAATAAAAAGTTCAGCTTAGAAGGTCACGAGGAGGATTATTTTCTTAAATTCATTCTTTTCAGACGCCTCGGAGGATTATCAGGAATTGAAGAGGTTGCGAGTTTTGAAACTAGTGGGTTTGAGTGGAAATGAAGTTTGTCATGAAAAAATTGATATCGGATTCGGGCCAAATCAGCAATAAACGGGACGTTAAGGTTATTATGGATTACTTTGTTCGTAACAAAGTAAGGAACATTAAGGATTTTCCGAAGGATTTTGGATTGTAAGGATTGAATACGAGAGGAATTCGATGGCTTAGTGGAGCCTCAAAGCTCTATTCCGTAAGTCCATATGAGTCTAATGATTGTCATGTATTTTTTATTTTGTTTTAGATATACTTTATTGAATTATTACAATCTGCCACTTGTGGGTAATAAGTAATAGTGCTATGTAAGTATACAATCATTACAAAAAACAAAACAAAATTGATGCGCAATGTACTAAAAATATAGTCTAAAAATAAAATAATTCTAAAAATAAAATAATCTTACATTCATCCTATAATTACACTCCGATTGTCATTTATATGAGACGTTTGTAATTAATCAGGAGCTTAGTGCTTTTATCTAGTAAATGTTGAAGTAGCCTCAAACGGCGAGCTGTTTCTTGTCGTTTCAGTCTAGTATGAGGATTCCAAGTTAAGCGTTTGTCAAGATGTAGTCCTAAGTACCGGATCTGTTCTACAGGACTTATAGGGTTGTTATTAAACGATACAGGGGGGGGGCGGCAGGAAGTTGCTGGTTTACGACGGAGGGTAAAGGTGGTTTGATGAGATTTGGGGGAATTTATTTTAATCCTCCAGTTTTGACACCAATTTTCAAGGTCAGTGATTTTGGATTGAAGAGTACGGGATCCTATAACTGGATCAGTGTTGATAGATATTGATAGATAATAGACATGTGTCATCCGCATACGTGGTAAGGATAGTATTAGGATGAGTTGAGATGTCAGCTGTATAAACTGTGTAGAGAATTGGGCCGAGGATACTGCCTTGAAATACGCCGGCAGATTGAGGAAAGAGGGGTGAGTAGACATTATTATGATTTACTGTGAATGACCTGTAGGAGAAATAGGATTGGATAATGAGAAAGTATATAGGAGGTAGGAATTTACGGAGTTTGTAAAGCAACCCGGGGTGCCAGACTCGGTCGAAAGCCTGTTCGACATCAAGGAAGACCGCTGGACAATACAATCCACGTTCCAAAGCTGAGGAAACAACATCAACCACACGATGGCATTGCTGAATAGTGGAGTGGGATGTTCTGAATCCAAACTGGTGATCTGTGATAATGTGATTCGCATTTAGGATGGGGTACAATCGTTTCAGGATGAGCTTTTCCAGGATTTTACCCATTGATGGTAATAGTGAGATAGGGTAAGAGGAAGGGTATTCCAGTTTCTTTTTAGGTTTAGGTAACATTTTCACGACGGATAATTTCCATAGATTAGGAAAATATGTAGTGCGGAGTATAGCATTGTATATGTAGGTGAGGAATAGATTGGTTTTTCTAGGAAGATGTTTTAGGATGTGAATCGTGATGAGGTCGTGTCCAGGAGCTTTGCGAGAAGGTAGTCTGTGAATAATGTTCGATATTTCTGAAGGATGGAATGCTTTGGGAGGAAGGGTCATTTAAAGGGGGATATTTAACTCTCTTTGTATATATTCATGGTGAGATGGATTCATGATATCAGGATGAGGCTGAAAAATTTCAGAAAGGAATTGGCCGAACAACTGTGCTTTTTTTTCATCAGATCTTGTCCAGTCATATGATTCAGTAAGGAGTGGATGGTTAAAGTCTTTGAAGTGAAGGATCGTTTTGGTGGTCATCCATAATGATTTGACAGAAGACGTTAGATTTTCAGTTAGGTTCGTTAACTTAGGGTTTTTGAATTTTCTAATTTCTGCTTTTAGTCGGTTAGTCAATTTAGTATAGATAGATTTATCTGCCGGGTACCGAGTTCTATGCCACTTCGTTCTAGCTCTGCGTTTCTCTCTTAATAAGGTACGAATATGCTTTGGGAGGTCAGTCTTCTGAGAATTGTTAATTTTATGATTTGAGGTATTATCGTTTAAAGTGGTTTTTATTGGTGTTGTAAGTTTTTCTATGGCTGTATAAATGTCTTGTTTTGTCTTAAGTGAAATTTTTAAGTCCAGTTTGTTCTCCAAATCATAACAAAAGTTGTCCCAGTTTACACGTCCTGTAATCAATCTAGGAAGGGGAGGCTTGGGAACGAAACTTGAATGTAATAAAAGGAGAACTGGGCTATGATCTGATGAAAGATCGTCCAAGGATTTGGGATCGGTTTGGTTGATGGAAATCTGGGATGTGATAAATATGTCAAGGATGTCGGGACATTTTTTAATGGATGTAGGCCAATAGGTGGGGTTGTTTGGTGCCAGGATGGAATAACTCTTTGTGTATGTTACAGTAGACAGGATATTTCCTCGGGAGTTGGATGTTCGACAACCCCATCGTTGGTGTTTAGCGTTGTAGCCTCCTCCAGCAATGAAGCGCGGAATGGATATGAGACTTGAATTTGATAGGGATAATGAAAGGGTAAAGGATGGTTAGCTGGAGCTTGTACCAGATCTGGTGGTAACAGCAAGGGTATAATTCTTGTGTCTTCTGGTGCTAGGCGATCTAATCATCAATGTCCTCCATGCGGTGAACGGCGAGGTTAGCTTTAGTCGAGGAGAGCAGAGATATGTGGATAGCTTGCAGTCTGAATCAGTAGTCAAGTTAAGTGTGAGATGACGGAGTGGGGGAAACAAAGTCCCTTTTATCTGTCGCCAAGGTAACAATTGTGGACAAGACCCGCGGAGATTTAAATTTTAATTTATTAGACGATTCGCGACTGAACAGTGACGTTAAATGAATAAATATAATCTAATGCAGATTTATAATTAAAGTCAATATAATTCATTTAATGTGTTCGTCAATTTATATTAATAACATCAGCAATTTATATATAGGAATATTTAAATTAATTAAATCTGTAAAATTAATCTTAATGTTTATTAAATTCATTAATATTATTTGCAACTGAAATTATGGAAAAACCTTCTTGCTGATCTCAAAATTATAATTTTTATTTTATATAACTTTTTTATTTTATTTTTATGTTTTGTTTTTTATTTTTTGATAATAAATTTAATCTACAGTTCACTCTAAAATATAAATTAATAATTTATTCTACCAGTAAATTTTAAAGAACTTGTATTAACTTATAAACGTATTGAATATTGTATCCAGGAACTGATCTGTAAATATAAAAATTATATATATAATGACATTAATTAAGCATCGTGAATGCCCTAGTTCTAATAAACGGTTCTGTCATAGAGGGTACTTGTTACCTACGGAGGCAAAGAGGTGGGAGCGGACTGGACACATAAGGGAAACTAGGTGAAGAAATAAATCCCAAAACATTTATCTAACAAAAATAAAGCGGTATTATATTGAAATAAAAATTGCATTCAACTAATATGGATAAGGCATTAATAAAATAATAATTACAGATTCATTCATTATTAAGGCAAAAATAAACTAACAAATACAATTTAAACCGAAATTCCCAGTCAACAGGAAAAATAAAACCTTTAATTTAACACAAGATTCACCGTCAATAACAGCACTAAACAATAACATATGAACTAGAATCATACACCAGATTCCACATCAATACTCAGAATCCCTAAAAACACTATTAAAATATCAATTCCCAAACAAAACTCGATCTGTCATCTATAACAATAATCATATCCATCCTCTATAATAATATTCATTTGCGCTAATAACAACTTACAACTTAAACATTCACCCTAAAAGATTCCTTTATGTCTTGTGGCCAAACACGACGAATGAAAAATAATTTAGTTAACTGGCTCTATCTTCAACTGACCATTCTCTGGCACACCCTAAGTCTAGTCCGATTACCGTAACGAGGAAATCTCTTACCATCCTCTGTCTTCTGTTCCGGACCCGATTCTTCCCGCTAGTACACGCCTTCAACTCATCTTCTGCTCCAACACTGGAATATAATTTTATATTCAACTTGATTTAATATGATGACTTTGATTAGGAAGGTATGCCTTGTGCCACCACAATCCTACAATGGTACACATTATCGATAGTACCTATCGATCATAAATAAATTAATAATAATTAGCCTATATTATATAATATAGATGAGGAGGTCCCAGACCTGTCGATATTGCTTTGTACCACATCCACAATGTACATAATTGGGTTTGCCTATTTTTGGGATTATTGTTGGTTAATATTAAATTTTGGGGTTTAATAAAAAAAAAATACGACTGATTAACACAATTTATTTAAAAAATAAAAAAGATATATGGAGAGAGAAAATCTATATTTTTGTAGAATTATTAATGAATCATCCGACAGTACTAAACAAAATTTTGGTGATAATATTGATGTGTAGCTTCTAACTGATCCAAGAAAATTTATGAATTGAATAAAACTGAATATTTTTTTTACAAAAAATATAAGTTCATATTTCAAAAACTTGTCAAAGAATTATACAAAGAATTATACACCGTAAATAATGATAAGCTATTTATTAAAAGACAACGTTTTGAACCACATTGCAGGTCATCATCAGGACAAGGTATACAAATATTTAAACATGAAATAATTAGAATAGATAATAATATAATTAATAAAATAAAATAATTTGTAAATTATAAAATAATTATAATAGTTAACAAGATAATTACAAACAAAATTAATATAATAGTTAATAACGAAATTACTAAATAGAATAAATGAATGGGACAGCATCCAATAAAGTATTTACAAAGTCTGTATCTTCTTTGGGAAAAATAAACAAAACAGCTAGGTAACCAGATCGAGTATTCATTAGCTATTTATTCAAGCGGAAGATTGAACTGCCTAGAGAGCGTCTTTTTGGGATGCCAAGAGATATTGAAAAAGCAGGGATTTAAATGAACCCAGTGAAGAAGCCCGGTGGATGAAAGGAGGGATTGGGTTCCACACAGTGGTGGAGCGGGCGAGGAAGGAACTCTCGAATGCCATGGTTCTATGGGAAGGAATGTAGAGATCGGAAAGGCGGGATCTTGTTTTGTGGTGTTGGACAGAGGATTTGAATTGGAAGAGACTGTAGATATATGAAGGGTGTTGAAAAGCGCTAAGGAAATAATATCTACGAATGAGGGGGAAGAGCCACTTTAACTCATCGTAGTGATGTGACACCCAGGATAGCCTCGGAGTAACAATGACAAATCTTAAAGCGCAGTTCATTATTATTTTTAAGCGGCCCTCAAACGTTTTCGAAATGCGCCCGTATACCACACTGCAGTAGTCAAATTGGATAGAGCCATCGAATAGAGCTGTTGGAAAAAGGATAATGACTTTAGTTTGGCAAAAAATATAGAATGGTCCATGGAATCGAAAGGTTTAGCAAAGTCTAGTAGGATTAGAACGGTTATTTGTTTGTTTTCCATGGCTTTATGTGTGTCAGTAGTGATTTTGGTAAGGGCAGATTGAGTGGACAAACCAGGACAAAAGCCTGATTGAAGGAGTTGCGACTGTTCGAGAAAATTTGATATTTGAGACTGGACTATTCTTTCGAGGGGTTTGGAAAGGTTGGAAAGTATGGAACTTTAATATAACTAGATCTTATATTATTCCTTTAATTAAAAATTAGACAATTTTATTACAATTATCTATCGAAAGACCTAGCAAAGGCTTTAATTTATAAATTAGTTATTTACCAATGGTCTTTGTGTCACTTAAATAGTTGACATGTAGACATATTTTTTCCTATTATTTTTGAGAATTATAACCTCTATTTTGAAATTAAGTACCTAAATATTATTATAAACATGTTTTAAATATAAATCGATCTTATATTATTTCCTCGACTAATAATTAGACAATATTAATACAATTATATATCGATAGACCTAGTAAAGAATATAGTTTATTAATTATTTATTTCCTATTGGTCTTTATGTCGCCTTAATGGGTGAAATAAGACAAATTTTCCTTTCTTCTTATATTTTTGAGAATTAAAGTTTCTATTTTGAAAATTAAGACCTAAACATTATTTTATTTAAAATAATGTATCAAGCTAAATAAATATGGTTACATTTTTATATTAATCTATCTATATCTAGTATAATATAAGATAGTATAATAATCTATAAGAGTATATCCTCTTTTTCAGTCTTTCCTCTTATATGTTAATACACATCTTATCTTATTTAGTTGTGAAATATCGATATGTTTTCTTTTATTCTATTACTTTTGAGAAATCAGTATTGTTATTTGGGATTATTTCTATTTATGCTTTTATAAGAATGATATTTCGATATAATCATTTATAAGAACATTGACAAGGCTTGTTTTGCGGAAGAAAAATTCTTTGTCTTCCGCTGAGTAATAGGTCTCGTCAGTTTTTGTCTCGAGAGTTATTTTCTAATTGAACTTACCTTGGAACTTCTTCAAGTTTCATAAATTTTAATTGTTTTTTTTCTTCCTGAAATTATATAATTAAAACTTGGAAACAAAGCCATAGATTCATACAGTTCAAAAGTTGATCAAAATGATTCACAAGTATTTCACAGTTCTCGGCATTGCTCAGCCCAATTCTACCCTTTTCGTGTTTGAAGCATATAGTGGGTGCTTGATAACATTTCAATTTATTCCTGAAACCCTGATAGAAGTTTCGAGAATTATTTTTAACAAAGCTGTCCTGAAGTTCTAAAAGTTGTAATCTCTCAAAATCTCTTTTAACCCCCCTTATTATTATGGGAGAGGAGTGGCTCAGTGGTAGAGTACTGAGTTACCATGCCGGACATCCTGGTTCAATTCCCGCTGCAGGCCATGATTTTTATTTAGTCTGTTTGCAGCGGGAGATGGATCATATAGGATCTAGGACCCTCCTGGGGCCCACCCAGCCTCTATAAAATATTATAAAAATAGGGTACCCAAAATAAGGGGGAAAAATCTGGCGGTCGAGCGTGACCTAGGACAAGTCACCTCCTTGCAGAACTGTTGTCCATGAAACAGTACAGTCTCTACCATGTACTGAACCCCAGACCCTTCATGGGTTGTAGTGGTACAGGTTTTTTTTTTTTTTTTTTTTTTTTTTTTTTTTATTATTCTTGCACTGTTCTTCTGCAATTCTGAATTGCTCATAGTATAAACAATACTATTTTATATATTAACAATTTAATCTTAGTATTCTAAAAACATCTTTAAAGAGACTTTCGGCAGTTGTTAATTATTTTTATTATAAGAGTTTAACCTCAAATAATTAGATGATACATGTTCTTTGTTTGATATAATTTATGTTAAAATGTATAAATACGAAATTAATGCTGTCCGGTTTCTAAGCCAATTTTTGTGAAGGGAGGTGATTTCGCCGAGATTAAATTCAACTAATTTTACCCGAAATAAGATACACACTTTACAGGAACTGGATGGAATGCAGAAGTGTCTTCAGATCCTCCTTATCCCACGTCATATTGGCATAATATTTAATTTATCAGGTGCTGCTAGATTTGAACCCTGCTCAGCAGTGAAGAAAATCAGTCGCTAATAATTTAACTGGTACCTTACTAGAAATGTTTAACTATGTTTTCAGTTTGTTATCTCATTCTCAAAATAGTTTTCGAAAATATTTTTACATTTGATGCTGAATCAGTAATTCTTTAAAACCCTTCATATTTTTCTTAAGCAGTTCACTGACTAGACCCAGTTAATGGGGATCCTCATAACACTAATATCCTTGAGAACAAGAGGATGAAGGCAAAGATCCAAGACTTTAGCCGGGGCAAATAAATACTTATCCGTTGAAATATAGCCGAGCACTAAATCAGAGCATACAAAAGAGAGATAAATCAGACGGAGCACTAATGTGGCTGAGAGATAGCCCCCAAGTGAAAAAATAACTTAGCAAACTGTCCGTGAAAGCCCGTTTTTTAAAGTCCCTATTTTAAGTCTTAACTAAAGGGGGCCAATTTTGAAGCCTTATGGAAGCCCCTATCCTCCCCCCCCCCTCCACTTCTAAGGCCTAAGGAATTTCTTATAAAAGTTAGTAAGGCCCTCATCACCTGTAGCGCTGCTCACCGAGTTGGAGCTACATAGCTTCTTGATATGAACGGCCCTCGTGACTAGTTCTACAGAAAAAGATAAAAAAAATTATTCATTATCATTAACTATTCATTTATTGGTTAAAAAACATGACTAATCGTACACACGTGTCTAACTTGAAGAAAAGGTTGAATTACCGACTCTCACTCCTAAGAAGGCAACTTAACGACAAAAATAAAATATCGCTAACTAACAAAATACAACAAGCTACTTGAATCGACATGACTTGTGCCTCTAGGTGTGGGACTCATGCAAAAAATTACACTTATAGACCATTCATATTTTTCAATCAAAATATCTTCGTGATGTTCCACATATAATAATAAATCATTACAACAAGTTTTCAACACTCGTGACTGACAGAATAAAGAAAATAGCATGTATTCTGATCAAACTCTTTTAAAACCCCAATGAAAAGCGTATTATACTTGATTAAAGCCTAACGATTGTATCAGGTAAATCAATAAAATATTTATTAAAGTGTTTTATAAGCAGAGCATGATACATATGCACAGGTACTTTTTTTTATTTTAGCACAACGTTTCTAACAAAAACAAGCGAAAATGAAACAAAATAAGATTTCATAATCAGACATTTTAGGTAAAGATCCACACGGCACTGTTATTTCTCTTTATATCACCCCTTTTAGATTAGTATTTGTTCAGGCCAAATTAAGAAAATGTGTTGAAATATCCTTCCTGGGAAAATGTCAGTCTTCAAAATGTCATTTCACAAAACACCGACAATTCGATATTTTATTAATCTTTAAAACTTTTTCATGATTAAGTATATATGAACAATAACCATTAAAATTTTCTTCATGGTAAAACAGCTCCAGAGTTTTTTTTTTTGTTTTTCTTTTCACAGGCTGTCCTTAACTTGAAATGAAAAACATATATAGAACTCACATTTCAACTAAAAACAATCTTTACATTTTGTGTCTCCTAAATTGAATGAGACCGTATATTGAATCATTCAGTTATGAAAGAGTTTAGGAGAAAAGCTGAAATTAATGAAAGGGAGATAAAAGAAGCTGGAACATTGGCCTAAGATAAGCTGCTTTAAACGAAAACCGTCATTACCGATAACAAAAACATGAGACCTGATAAACCAAAAAAGTTAGTCTATAAATTATTTTATATATGTATATACACATATATTATAGTTGGTCACTTTAAGTATTCTTCTTTTCTCGATAAGAAGCATGCTAACTTTTTTATTATGTGTATTTATGTATTTTAAAAAATCTGTACCCAATTTAAAAAACAACCACCTATGAAGGGTGTGGGGTTCAGTGCATTGTAGAGACTGTACTGTTTCTTGGACAACGGTTGTGCAGTGAGGTAATTTGTTCTGACTCAACCGACAGATTTTTCACTTTGGGTACCTAATGTATAGATGCTGGGTGAACCTCTGGGTGAAATATTGTCCATCTCCGGCCGCAAATAAATTAAATAAAGGTCTTGCAAGCAGCGGAATTATTACAGTACATTTTCGGCATGGCAACTCAATGCTCTGCCACTGAGCCACTCCGCTCCCCTGAATTTATATAAAACTATTAAATATCACTATAATTATTTTAGAACCTTTTTGTATATAATATTGGTAATTTTTTCTAACTATATATATTTACTAGGTGAACCGGCAAACGTTGTTTTGCCATATAAATTATTTCTAGTGAATATTTTGGTAGGCAAATACAAAATAACTAACTTATTGTAAGTGTGTGGGGATGTCGTATATGACTGAAAGAAGAATGGAGCGCTGTGAACGATGAAAGGCTATAAAAATAACAAAACACCTAACATTTATTTTTTGAAATCATTGTACTTTTATTATCTTAACTAATAAATTTCAAATTACAACTCTATCACAAATTATGACAATTAAAAAAGAAACATTATCAGTCTCTTAGTGCAATGGACTGTACGATATTTTTAGTGAGTTAATCTTTAGCCAACAAAAACAAGATGTATTGTTTACCCACGCGAGAACATGCCATCCATGTATAAATGTCCGTGTATACAAATCTAAGCTAGAAACAGACATCGTTTGGCCTTGAGACTTATTGTTTGTCAGTCCGAGTGCCAATTTATTTGGAAATTGAACCCGCTTGAATTCAATTGGCACATCTGTGGGAATAATTTGGATTCGTGGTATTAATACATCTTCTCCTCGGAACTTGCCATTCAAAATGCTGGATTCGACAACGGTTTCATCAATTTTTAATGACTAATCGCTTGCTATTGCGCAGCCGTGGTGGGTTCAAATTACAAAGCAAAATAACCAGATATAAATTGTAATGCCATGACGATGTATAGTATTTTGTCCTGGCAATAGCAAAGATGTAATCTCCGGCCATTTTTGATCACATAATGAATAAACATGGTCGTCCGTATTCGTGGACAAAAGTCATAGCATTATAGATGTATTCTTTCGTGTGACCTGGACTGCCTTTGTACGATGATGGTAGAATGATAGAGTTACCTATTTCGGTAGTGCCGGCTTTGCTCAGAATTGATTGTGAGCACGTCTCGCAAGTGAATGCACTCATCAGCACGCATCTTCTGTTGATTATATCGTAAGTATCGCAGCCAATCGCTCTCTATTTTTAAGTACATGTCGAACATGAATTGCTGGAAAAGCACAATAGTAGAATGACGTTGTCCTGATCTTATAATCAGACTATACGCATAATAATCCTTCGAGCTAACGTTCTTGTATGCTTCGGCTCCTGTAATAACATATTCATAAATATTAATTCAAATTAAGTAATGATTTTCATAATGAATGAAGTACTTGTTACAGGATCCCGTTGTTTAATATTTACAGAATATCCATCTTGTCCCTTCCAGAACATTAGCGAATACTGGAGAGCGTCGTATGAGCGATGTGTATCAGATATGAACTCAAGATTATTATTTCTTCTTCAAATCTAAATTTGTCGCGTAGCTGAACGATCGCCATCCATGATTTCAGCAACGTCGGCAAGAATCTGTGCGGCAACGAATGTGCTCTCCAGCTGGTGATTTATCAGGATTGATGACAATAGCCGTGAGTGTAACTTTATAATTTATGCATGTATGATTTGATACAATACAAAAATGTATTGTGCTCATTCAACAAAGCTTAAGCTCGCCGGTGATGCATCTTGCAAAAGGTTAATTCATGTTATTGTAGCTGCAACGTCCATCCACGCGATTGGCGAGTGCGCTTTCGGAGTCCTAATCGCCCATAAAGTAAATTTGTAAACATTTATGTGGTTCATTGGCAGCAGTGGCACACTTTGTGATAAACCTGGGCTTAGATTTTGAATATTGAATTAAATTTTATTAGAATGCAAATGGAAAAAACCACAAGCAGAGCCTTATGTTTCAAATCTGGTGTAAAATACAAACAATTATCAGTCGACGTTTCGCCTGTTAAGGCATTATCAAGACACAAAAAAGAGTAAGATCAATCACATCTCAAAGAAGAAGTGCAATACATCCCAACGAATAATCGCCCAAATAACCTGAGACCGCACCTCCACCCCAAGACGTTCAACCCAAAACTTAAAAGCGATTATTCGTTAGGATGTATTGCACTTCTGCTTTGAGATGTGATTGATCTTACTCTTTTTTGTGTCTTGATAATGCCTGAATAGGCGAAACTTCGACTGATGATTGTTTGTATTTTACACCAGATTTGAAACATAAGGCTCTGCTTGTGGGTTTTTTTCCATTTGCATTCTAATAAAATTTAATGTTTCGTTTTGAGTTTTGGCTCTATTTTATTGATTGAATTAAATTGTTGACCATTTACAGCACTATTTTTAACTATTTCTGTTGTTCCGAACGATGTCATTTGGAAACATGACTTGATTTTTCGATTGACTTCAGGAACAAATTAGAATCTGGATCCTTACCGATAAGTAAACCGTTTAATGGTTCAGGTGGTGTTTCAATTTCCGGTAGTTCCAAGTTTCCTGAGGCGCAACACACACCGGCTGGCTCATTTTTGAATGTAAGCACTTTACAATGCGGACATTCCTTGCCCTTCGAACCAATCCCCTCTTTCGAATGAGAGTAATATTTAATATCGGGCTCATACTAAAATCGAAATCGAATGCGAAACGACGGAATGAATTGGATGTAAATGCTTGATGAACTTGTCGGTCATTTGTTCTGCGTGTGTCGTCTACGAATCGCGCTTGTCTTTGTTCTAATTGTCTTTGTTGATTTTGTTCAGTTCGTGTCTCTTGTTATGATTCACCCAATTGCGCCATGTTCACACGCGTATCTTCATTATCCTGTTGGATTCGTTCATCTGTTCTTTGGGCTTTTCTATTTCGCAAGTCTGATCTAGTCGTTCGACGACCCAATCAGACCTTTTGCGTCTTGCTGGCATTTTTCACTGTACAAATCACACAAATAGATCAAATTGAAGTGCTTAATCCTAGATAACAGTATACTGATAATGTATTGTCCCTTTATTATTTTATCTACATTAAACAATTATAAAAAAAAATTCCCATTATATTTCTCTTATAATTGAAAATGGTCCCAAAAAAATTGCACGCACTGAGTATTATAGTATTATTAATCGTCGATTAATAATAAATAATAAATCAGAGCTAATGAATGAATGAAAATATTCAGGAATGGTTTACAGGTAACACAAAGGTTGTTGTTGGCAGGACCGCGTGACATGTATTGAAAACTATTAATTTAAATGAGATCACTTGATTAACTGTACGTGAGAACTGCACAATCAATAGTAATGGCCGAAACTTATCACTTAAGAGTATGAAAAATAGTTTACGTCCTATTCTCAGACCTACTGAATGTACAGACAAAATTTCATAAGAATCGATCAAGCCGTTTCGGAGGAGTTTTGTTACAAACGCTGACACGAGAATTTTATATATTAGACGATGGGGAAGAAAATGGTTTGGGTGGAGGTCAAAGAAATGATTCCTTTAGTAGAGATGAACTATTTATTAGAAACAGACGCCGCATTTAAGTCACTTTACTTCTTGTGACCTGTTGTTCTTGTTAATTAAAAATTTAAAGAATGACTTTTAAATAATTTAATGGTTTACTGGTTCGTATAAACATATATTAACTGCTAAACTAAAAAAATCACAATAATTGCTATTACTTAAAAGATATAATGAGTTCATTCAACCACGATCTTTTGATTTCGTTTATTTATTTTTTTATTAAATTTTAGATGAATTTATACATTACAAATTTATACTAACCTGAAAATGGTGAAAAAATATTTTATTTTAAACGATAAGAAATTATGAATGATTGTATTCACTATCTTGTGTTCCCGTGTTACCATGCATACTTTCCAGACGGATTGTTGTTTGTTCATTTAACGTCACTTTATGCTGCTATGGCTAATCGGACGATGGAAATGGGATCCTTAAATTTTGCCTTCCCAGACCAGACGGATTGATAAAAGACTTTAATCTTATGCAAATATCTACAGCCCTCATGAATAAGTGGTTAAGTCAAATTTTCTCCAAAATGGGTTCATTACACTTAGGGAATTTTCTTGTTTTTGTGGTGGTAAAAGGGCTATGACAGCCATTCGCTTTAAATGGAATTATTGCTTATAATCTCCATTCAAGCCGAAAACTACAAAAATGACACCCTGGTTCCCTCAATACAATCTACTCACTCCTGACAAAAATCGAAGGGACTGCATATAGTTAATGACTGTTACATATTATAATAGTTTCTCAAAGGAATTTATCTATCTCTAAGATAACGCTAAGGCTATAACCAGCTATGCAGACACCCTTCAATATAATCTTATCTTCGGATGATCTACCTAAGTAGCATATATCTACTGCTTTATAAAATACTCACACGTTTCAATTGGGAACGAAGTCCAGAGCCACAGTGACAGGAGACACATAATAGCCTAACAGACAGAGACAAATACAGACAGAGAACGCTATATACAATCCTACGGTGATTACCGCTCGAGCTAAACGGAAAGCCTTGTATTGGGACCCAGCGACGCGTTGCCTGATCAGCCGATAGCAGTGGCGTCGCTATATATTGCTAGTGCCCCGCGCAATCCTATTCCAGATATTACACAGCAATATTGTTTCCTCATATTGTTTTCCATGTCCGACACTTTTTCCTGATCCTTTTGATTACTATTTCATCTCCAGATTTTTTTTCTGATGCTGTATGATACCCTACCTAGTCACCGACATTAAAAAAAACTGTATACAGCCAACAACCTTTCAGTTATTCACAAGCTATTAATTTTCTTCAAAAGTTTTTATATAGGAAAAAACAATTCAAATCAACCAAACCACTAACAAAATTCTAAATCATGAATTATTGATCATAGTGCAAGTATCGTCGTTTTTATTAATTTAAAAAAATCTATTTATTATTATATCCAGTTCCTTATTAGACCACATCTATAATAGGGCATATAATATGAAGGAGGTCCAGATATAAATCAAAATAAATTATGTATATACACTTACTAGTATATAGTATTTGAAGATACGTGTGAAGATTGACACAGCCAGTGTCACGAATGCTTGCCCACTTCAAGATGAATAAATATGTTCTTACTTTTTATGTGACCTGTATCCTTCCCCATAAATTTCCCCTCCAATAATTTAGATCTGTTCTAAGCATATAATTGTAAAATATATATAAATTTATACAAATTCAATGCTGTAGAAAAGTAAAGATTATGTCCATGAAGTAAGATATCTGTAGCACAAGTAAAGGTGTCGATAAACAAAAAAAAAAAACCTTTACCCCAATCCAATACAATACAATCCATGAAGGGTCATGCTTTCAGCAAAAAGTGAAGACTTTCTAAGGCAACAGTTGGCGGGTGTGCCCCAGGAGGGTCAGGAAATTCCACTCCATTCGTCCATTAGCAGATTAATAATTTATCAGCCATAGTCGGATTTGAATCCGGAACCTTCAGCGCAAGAACTCAGCATTCGACCCACTGAGCCACCCCACTCCCCTATTTTGGTAAATATTCACTTATAATATTTTTTTTAAATATTAATA
The DNA here is from genome assembly GCA_964056705.1 of Troilus luridus. Lineage (NCBI taxonomy): Eukaryota > Metazoa > Arthropoda > Insecta > Hemiptera > Pentatomidae > Troilus > Troilus luridus. The sequence goes on from OZ057416.1 coordinate 30,869,575, forward strand.
TAATAATATTTATAATGCATTATTAGTGCTATATATTTATAATACATTATTATATTGATAATGTTTACAATAATTACCTACAGAATGGCTTTAAATAAATGATTCTTATTAATCATGAAAATTTTGTTACTAAACTGGTAAAGAACATTACACAAAAATTAAAGACCTCTAAACCTCAGCTGTCTCTTACTTGGATATTTTATTGCATTTCATGAAACTAAGCACATATAAACTGAGCAAAAATTTATAAGAACTAATTTTGTTGTATTTACTTCGCCTAGCATTTTAATTTTTTTTTATTATAAAAAGCATTCATATTTATTATAAATTATACTACATTAAATATTAATGTATTTATCAAAGATATAATAATAAAAATGGTAGGTAAAGTATATATTACTTTCAGACAAATACACCATACACAAATACAAGTAATAATGACCGACATATTACTTTAAGTACATATTTTTTTATGTGTGTAAAGTTGAAATTTCGATGAAGTTAGTGAATTTCGGTTTCTACCTTGGTTACGACCAGTCTCGTTTATGTGCACCTTTTTTCCGATTTTTTTGTATTACTATCCTATCTGTCAATGTTCCTGAAACTATGGCGAGGTAACTTCAGCCCTAGTTCCATAAATCTTGCCTGTCTTCAACAATTTTCTATCTAGGTCAAAATTCGGACAATAACTTATTATCAATACCCCGATGGCCGAAGAACCAAGAAGAGCCATCCCTCCTCGTTAGGAAGGCCGCAATTAAATGAACTACTGCAGGGCGGCTAATCGATGTTCATTAATGCTGGGGCTGAGCCAGTGGGGCCGATTCCCGCGGGCCCCACAAGTCGCCGGCCCATGACTAAGTAGCTAACTCCGGTCCTCCCCAGCGCCCTGTCCCTAATTCTATTTCCCCCTTTCAGCGTCCGATGGAGCAGCATATCCTCATTTGAACCAGTTTTCGAACTGTTTCCCCCCCAAACTTCTTACACACTTCACCAAACTTACCAGAGTCCCATTCCATGTACTCACCGTAGAGCCCACTCACCCGAACTCCTGTTGAATGGCTGTTGTCCCTAAGTTCTTGAGCTTCTTTTAAAAGATACTTCTCGCATATAAATGAGTTGACACGAATAAATAGAATAAGAAACTTTTCCCATGCAACATTCAGTTTCTTTTTCTTATTTCTGTCTCTTTATCACTGTTTTAATATATTTAAAAACAAGAAAATACGTTACGAGTTAGTAATTGGTATCGCTTATCAATGCACTTTCAATATATCGCACTAGTATTTTTAAAGTGCCATAACTCAAAAATTGTTTCGCTTGTGAGTAATGAACATGAAACAAAATGGGTAAACAACTCTTTATCAAAACTGTGTCAACCTTCAGAGCTTGTCCAAAGCTCCTAAGTGCCAGAAGGCACTTTTGTCACTCTTAGTGCCCTAATGCTATTCCAAGGTCACTAATAGTTTTTCCTGTGATTCCAAAAATTAGTAGGTTTTTGACTTATGTCATTTTAGAAATACTAGTGCGATACGTTATAAATTAGTGTGTATTTTCCTTTGTCAATCAGCCAGAAGTAATATATTTGTAAACATATTGGAATGGTATTTCTCAAGTGGTACAACCCAAAAACCTACATTTTCATAAAGACTACTTTTACATAGTGAACGACTATCAGTGAGCTTGGAATAGAATTAGGACACTACGAGTGGGACAAGTACCTTCTGGCAGACAAGCTCTGAAGTTAGGTTGATACAGTTTTGATAAGTAATAAAGAGATATTTACCTATTTTTTTCATGGTCATAACTCACAACAAAAAAAAACCCCGATTTTTTAGTTGTGCCACATACTATAGTGAAATACTAGTGGGATATGTTTATTACCCATTTGTTATTCATTTTAAGTGACGGTGTCAAATATTATAATGTAAACAAGAACTGTTGATCAATTGTTCTGTTTCAATTATGATTTATATATATTTATCATTTCAAAGTAATAAAATTATGTTTCGGTTTTACCAATCGATTAACTCTTAAAAATAGTGAAACTAATATTAAATATTTAAAAAAGGATTATTGTGGATACTAACTAATAGTATTTGTCTTGATCTATTAAATTGTACAGAATGTAAGTATTAATTTCAATCAACTACAAAATTTGGGATAATAATACCTTCAAAGTTATTTGTATTCATCTTCCTTTTTTTTTTTTTACTATCTTCATTTATTATAAAATTTTAATTTCGTGTTTGAATACAAACCTAGTTTTTTTTCTCATTTGATAAAAATAATAAATTAATTAAAAGTCACTATAAAAATTGGGGCTTGTGGAGAGGATGGACCCAAATAGAACTCCAAGAAGGATGATGTATGAGATACCGAATGAGGGTTCAAGATTAAGAGGGAGGCCCCGTCTCACGTGGCTCGACGATGTGGAGTGTGACCTGAAGGCGACCGAGATAAACCGCTGGAGGCTCCTTGCGGCGAACAGAGGCGAATGGCGGAACAAATTAGCAGAGGTCAAGGTTTTTGAAGGACTGTAGAGCCCATTAATGAATAAATAAATTATTATATATATACTTTGTTGAGAGATTTGGTGGTAAACGGAGCAAACAAATTAACAAAACTTTTCTCTCTTGGAAGATTGGAACTTACCTCAGGGAGCGGCGTGGCTCGGTGGCAGAGCTCTTGCCATGCTGAAAATCCTCAAATCCCGCTGCAGGCAAGCCTTTTATTTAGTCTGTTAACAGCCGGAGATGCATCATATAGGATCTATGACCCCCTGACGTCCAATGTCAGGACTTTAACTACACCTACCACCAAGATGACTGCGGGATAGGTGTAAATGTCAACCCGAGTACAAATAATTGATTGTACTGTGAATCAATGAATTATACCCGAGTATAAATAATTGATATACGAAAAAAATCAAACATTTGTTTACAGTAATAATACACGTATTATACAGGTAGTGCCTGGAGGTCTGGATCCACCAACCTCTTTATAGTGGGTGCCCTTAATTTGGGGGAAACCTGGTTGTTGAGTTTGATCACGGACAAATCACTTCCCTGCACAACCGTTGTCCTTGATACAGTACAATATCTACCATGAACTGAACCCCAGGACCCGTTCACGGGTTGTAGTGTTACAGGTTTTTTCCTCTCTTGTATTTTAAAGAATTTTTGTTTTATTGAATTGAATTTTATTAAATTGAAAACGATTCAAAATTTAATTAAAATTTATTACTAATATTGTTCTGGTTTTAAAATTATTTCAGGCTTTATTATTTAAAATACTTCTCTTCCAGGTAAAACGCTTGGTTTTATTGGAAAGTATTTTATTAAAAAATAACGCATGAATTTTCAATCAATTTTTTAATTGAAGGTAAAATTTGAGGTAAAAAAAGACATTATTTAAAACTATGATGTCCTCGGGTTATGTCTATATTAAGCTTACAGCTCCTCTCTTCTAAAACACTTTTCCTTAGAAAATGAATAATAAAAAGCTTGTATTTGCTACAATTCCTCATTATGTTTTCCTTCGTTTGATTGTGTTAATCTTCCTTTTTGTCTACTCCATTCTTCTAACACTCTCTCGTTGGTCGCCCTGTCTACCTATGATATTATAATAATACTTCAGTAGAGCCATATTTCAAAGGACCCAAATTACTCATGTGATGCTTCGGTCGATGCCCATGATTCCATTCTAAAGTATGATTCGTCGAATATTTGAGATGACAGATGTCTTTCTAACTTTCACAGTGGCTTTTGAAAAGTTTAGACATTCAGGTGAAAGCATCTCTGACTTATTGTACATTTGTTTAGAGTGGTCAAAATAACGAAATACTTGGGTTTGGTTCTGAGCAACAGTTGATTAAACATACTATTGAAACATGAAGGAAACACGTCTAATTAATTATATTTTTTCAAATTATCTATACTTTCAATCTAATTTTATGAAATTAAAATGCTGACCCTCATATGGGTCACTCGTCCATTATGAAGTGGTTACCCTTGGTTAGGGAATAACCCATGGGGTCGAGCTTAATGTCCGACATATCATCTCCAAATTGATTCAAAACTGTTGTCCTACAACACTCTTTACTGTATCCAATTCCCTTCATGGGTTGTAGCCGTTTGGTGTTTTTGGTTTATTGTTTTAACACAGATTGTTAATGGTATCCTCCCAGCAAGTAAACTATGTACTAAAGATATTCCCACCAGCTGTTCCATATGAATGTGAAATTTTCGTGCCCACAAAACCTAATAACATGACTTCTTACACCTACATCCAGAGGAGTTAAGGTTCCGGAGAATGAGGAAGGAGTTCGATTCAAAGTAGGATTGATTAGATTCCGGGAAGAAACTGAATAAGGAATTCCTTTGATTCAAATCTGGTTTAATGACATGGCTAAGGTAGAATACATTTTCCCTTTAGGAGCCTTTTCGGGTATATGTAGGACCTAACAAGCAGTAATCCTTGATGTAACAGAAGCGATCTATATTTATATAGACTTCAAAGTGCAGATCTTATTCAGAGGAGTATAAAAGACAATTCAGTTTATGTTTTTCAGATAATGGAATGTATTAATATTAAATGATTATTTATTTATTAAAAATATTTATAGCTAAATTATAACTAAAACCCTACATCAGAGTGCTACCAGTGGGTAGTGCCTCTATATGTCCTTTCATGTATCTGGTTAGTCATATAGCCCTTGTACTAGATGTATATATTACAGTTGTACAATTCAATAATATAATTTTTTTTAAAAACACTAAAAATATTATCGCTATGCACATAATAAAAAACATTAAGAATAATGACAATTTTTTAAATAATTTCTGCTCTGTTCCATTCACTCATCACATTCTGACACACTGTTTTTTTATTACTCTGTTCGAACTTGGTCTCTTCTTCATTTATATTGTGGTAAGGTCGAGTTATTGCATGTCTAAACTTTGATTTTTCCTTTATTTGAAGTGTTGTTTTATGTTTACGAGAAAATACAAGGTCATCTGAAGCCATTTGTGGTGTTTTATTGAAAAAACGTATTTTTATGTCTATTTCTACAAATTTTGATCCTGGCCTCAGAAGATCTTGAACTTATTTATTAAAAATGTTAGATCATAGTTTAACTGTACCTTTAGAATATAATAACGAATCTAACCCTGATATATATATATATATATATATATATATCATCTTTCTCACTTGATTGGATATTATATATAATTATTAGTAATAAAGATTAAAGACTTCCTTGGCTTAAGTCCAAGGCTTCCTTAAGTCCAATCGGCTGAGAAATTCGGGTAGGGGAGGGCAACAATAGAACCAAGGAATTCTACACAACGCCCCGTCATAAATTCCCACATAGCTCAAAGCTTCGAGAATAGGGAAGGAAAATCATTTTCTTTTCTCTTTAGGCAATCTCCATACTTAGCCCTTTTTATTTTGGGAAACCGCCTTAGAGCGCAGAATGGAACGAAGATGAAATCATATTTTACTCTTATATTAAATGTCATTTCTCAACTGTATCATGTTCCCTCAGCAGCTGTTAACCTTGAGGGATTTTCGTTTCACAGTACCTACAATTCTTGATTGGACTTGTGGTACTGTGAAGTTGAGGAGGGTGTTGAAATGGGCTGACGTGAATATTGCATTTTAAAAGATAGCGTTCATATTTCAACGCTGCGTTGTGTGAAATAACACTCGTAATATGATTACATCTCATATTATATTAAATTTATTTAATAGCCATGAATTATTGAATAATCTCCAAACTAATTGTAAATATGTATACTAGTTTTGTATCATATTTACTTATTTCAATGCTTATCTGTGGTTAACCATAATTTATCACTCTTTTAAAACATATGATACTGACCTATAAGAATATACTCATGTAATATGATTCTTTAGGGCGCCTCTTAGTATCCTTCAAGAGTCATCTTCGGTCCGAGGGTCGGCAATAATCAAGGTTATTCGAATTTTGGATAAGGAACGTCTGAAAAGGTATCTTGTAGAGCACCCGAACCATTCCTTTAGGTTCCTCAGCCAGCAGTGTCTTCTCCTTTCTTCGCTTCTTCTTCCCTGCATCATCAGCTGCCGTAACTTCTTATTATCCTTATATTTATAAGTTATATCTGTACCAGATTTGGGAGTTTGCGTTTCCTCATAGTAATCCTCACCCTCTGCACATCAGTCTAGTTAGTAAATCTGTCCTTCTACTTTTTCGGGAATCCTTCGGTAATCCATATCTCAAACGCAGTAAAATATAAAAATTATCTTCTTGTTGTTCCTTTATTTTAATCTGAATTATTTGTATAATCGTAATAAGCGAAATTTGCTCAAATATTGTTTTTTTTTCAAATACTTTGTCTTGGCCGGGATTCGAACCCGGGTCCTCCGCATCTCTAGTACGGTGATATAACCATCTGAGCTACCAAGGCTAGTAACCAAGCCAGTCAAATATATTCTCTTCACCAATCCTATATTATTTAAAAATATTTTAAATAATCACCATCAAAAGAACAATTAATATAAAATAAATTATACTAATATTAGTATGATAAGTATTTAAGGAAGTCTAAACCACCTTGTCAGAGCACCTGGTCTAAACCAAAAATGAATATTTGGTACTTTACCATTAAAAAAAAATATTTGGACAGCTTTTCCCATCTTTATAATGTTCAAAGCGTTGAATATTCCAATAAAACCTGTAATACTGCACCTTGCAAATACCTCGGATTCAGTGCAATGTAAAGACTGTATTGTTTTTTATTAATTTGTAATTAAATTATATTTTTTTTCAAATTACGGCACCTTTATAATGTGTCGATATATCGGGTCTATGTCGACGAAAAAGGTTAACTAACCATTAGAGTAATAGTGCAAAAAACAAATAACAGTTTTATTATAATTACTGTTTATTTATCATAAGAGAAGGAAAAAATACAAAGAATTTATATCAAGAAATATTCTATTCACACTGATGAAGGAAAGAAGGGTTGAAACGACGAAAAAGGGTGAAACTGGGAAAGATACCTCGTTCTAAAAAAAGAAAAACAGTACAGTTGTGCAATGCTTATTGGACAATTTCATAATTTAGGCTTTTGAAAAAGAGGTCATCTCATTGCAAATTTTTCTCACGCTCAAAACTGCCTTTGTTATGAAAAATACTCCAATATTATTAAAACTCCTTAGGTAGAATTTATATAATAATCAGAATACCAGGTGAATGAATTATTTCATTCATTTAAATGTAATAATAAATTCTTTTTTTTCCCCCCGGAACACATTTAAAAATTTCCTTCAGTATTACAATCAAACTACAGATCAGCGACATAAAAAACAAAGAAGAAAGAAATAACGAAACGTAAAACAATAAACAATGAAGTAATATCTAATATTGACAAATAAAAAAAATGATGATAATACAATTTTAAAATAACAACTAATGAACTTGTTCATGTATAATTATTCATTATGGAATCAACATTTATTTTTTAACATATTTTAATGTTAAATGAATATTTGCCTTGTATTTAGTTAGTAAAAAGGTCTCTCGTACCTGTTAGTAGTAACTTATACGCATGTATATTTGTTTGTTATGCCCGAAATTAATAGTTTCAGCGTAAATATTAGTGAAATAGTTTATGATACTGACATTTTCTCTTCATTTGTTTCCTTAAATAAATCTATTTCATATTATTGTTTATATGTTTTTGTAAATAAATTTTATATGTAATTATCTTGCTTTATTTCTTAAAAGCTCTTACGTGCCAGATCCTTTTTTTATTATTGTGGCCAGATTTGGTTACTACTTTTTAAAATTTCTAGTAATAATCTTTTATAAAAAAAAAATGAAAAAGTTTCATTAAACTAATAAGGCTGAATAGCTGAATTAATAATAATTTAATGTATTCCATCTCTTAACTAAATAATGATAAGAATGCAGCGTTTTTGATTATAACTCTTTTCGTGAAGAAGAACATTTATTTAAAATTCTTTGGGAATTCAATGAAAATATAACAAAATAATAGTTGGGGTTTTAAGGTCGGAAGGATATTTGAGGAAGGATTGGATTCCAGTAGAGGCGAGTACTGGATAAGGAAAGACCTGTCAAAAGCTACATTTCTTTTTTTATCATAAAATATTTTTCTTTAAGTAGAGATCGGGTATTGGACAGAAAATGGACAGTGTATTTGAACAGGATGCCAAAGATTCGCACTACTCATGAAGCAGAGTAGACAAACTTTATTCATTTGGGGACAACCCATATAAAATATTTTTTTTTTCTGAACGAGAATATTGTTTTAGTCCTCATGTGTCTTGAAAACACTTTAATTCGACCGTGCTACGATATTCGTGTTAAATTACCCGCTAAAACTAAACACTTAATAATCGATACTAATCCAATCTATCCGAGCGAATTAAATCGATAGGGGCAGAGGAAATGAACCGTGAGGCGGCAGATCGTTATGCGGGCTCTATCCATCATGTGGCCTCCTGGCGCAGTCTTTATTCCTAATGTATCAAAGATAGTCTTGTATGCACAGCTTAACTTGGAAAAACTGATTTTTTTGTATTGTTTATAATTCACTTTTTTGTTAATAAGCCATTTTGTACTTATTGTGCGGAGTGTTCAAGACTAGATTGATCAAGATTCCTTTCATTCCTTTCTCAAGATCTGCAATTATTGGGCAAATGGGAGCATTATGGGGAACAATTATATATATTATAACCGACAATTATTTATTCGTGGAAATATTTGAATAACTTCTGGTGACATGTTCCCAAAAATCATATCGAACTTTTGTAATGACATGAAGTCATATAATCTTTTATTTTCTAATAGTATTACACTTATATTAGTATGATAAGTATTTAAGGAAGTCTAAACCACCGAGTTAAAATGAATATATGGTACTTTAATACTCAAAAAAACTTTTCGGATAGCTTTTCCCATCTTTATAATGATCAAAGGATTGAATATTCCAAAAAAAATCTGTAATACTCCACCTTGCAAATACCTTGGATTCAGTTCAGTGTAAAGATTGTATTGTTTTTAACACAGCAGTTGCATAGTGAAGTGACTTAACCAGGCGTGAAATGGAACTACCAGGTTTTTTTCCCGAATCAAAGGGTACCCGCTTTATAGAGACAAGATATAGGCCGATAGGGTCTGCACAGTGCTCATCCATACTTGTTATTAGATTAAATTCTTTAGCTGGATTCTAACCTTGGACCTTCACAGCAACTTTTTGCTCTCCACATTGAGCTAAAAATTCTTCCCCATATGTGCAGGTAGGATCAGTGAAGAGAATGGATTTGTCTGGCCTGGTTACGAGCCCTGGTAGCTTAGTTGGTAGAGTACCGCACTAGAGATGGTTCCGAATTCTGGCCAGGACAAATCTTTTCTCTTAAAAAAATGTAAAAAATTAGTTATTAGAATCGGAACTAGAGATCTTCACTACTTCCCACCCTTTGAAATTATTTAACAAAATGTAATTTAGATACAAAATTAATCTCTGCTCCCTAGATTAATATCATCACAAATATATGACTCTTAAATACATTTGTGATGTGTGCTGTGATGAACAATGAATTGCTTAGTTTTTCTCGAGTGACAGAGAAGACAGCATCTGAGAAGTCGGTTGACTTCGAAGAAAGGTGTAACAGAAAACCTGCCTCCAGGGCGGAAACGTGACTCACTTACACTATTCCAGTCTTGTAACGTCGAAAGGATATGACCAACCCACAAACACTACTTATCATTACACATAACTCAAGCTTTCGAATCCTCGGTAACAATGCATCGGTACGTAACACCGTATCAATCACAACAGCTAATTACACTAGGGCAATGTCTCTATTTACTAGTACAACTCTAGTATCATCACTCTTTTCTCTCATTGACACCATATTACTCACAACCATATTGCAAGCCACAAATACACTCATAACATAAAAAAAAACACTACTACTACACTTTTAATACTAGTTATTTCTCCACCCCTAAACGATTCAAATCCATGCTATATCCGTACATTGCATTGCTAATTACTAAATTCATTCCAACTGCCAGTCCTATATTTTATATGAAAAACAATCTCTAAAGCTTCTTCTTTGGTGTTAGATTGGCCGCCTATACCAAATATATTAATTTGGCATATAATTACACGAAGAATTTTACTGGCATTGCACTAGTTGATGAAGGTAATTTATCATATAACGCAATATTCTTTACACAGATGATATTTTGTAGTGACCATTCAACCAGTAGTGCCTTTGATGGATTCAAGGTAGATGTAGTAAGGTAATTAACGCTGCACAGAAGAACACGTCAAACATCACAACGACGGAGATTAGTAGAAGATGGAATCTTCCGAATGTCTTGTCTGTTATGCATACATCGTAGATGGAAACTTAAAAGGAGTGTCTGGGAATTCCTTTATCCTTTCTATTTCTAAACCAACGCAAGAAAAAACTCAAAGGAATATTAAAATTAATGAACCTCTTTCAAGCACGAAATCAATGGGCTAGCGTACAATATTTATTCTCTGCATAATCAATCATATTGTATGAGAGCTTTCGTAGGAATCCAATAATTACTCTTCAAAACTCATCGCTCAACTCCTTCTCAAATAGATTTTTTAACATTTTATCCGTCACATCCGGGCTTGGAATTTATGTCCCTTCCTCCTGTCATCGGAAAAATGGCCAGCAATGTCTGAAGGAAACGAGCGCTATATAGGAGGAGACGTAAGGAGTTGACAAGACAAACTGATAGCGACGATGTGCTAACACTTAAATAACGACCACAGTTTCATTTATCAGACTCCATCGGAGCACCTGGACTCTCTTCAGGTCCGATGGTACATTAGTCCTCCGCATCATCTTTCATCTCTCCACCAATTTATTAGCCCCACTCGGACCTCATTTTGGAATCGTCCGTTCCGTTTTTCTCGCGATATTTCAACTTGAAAGCGCCACTCCGTCGGAGTCCCTTGTCCAGTGCTAATTGCGTTCTTTGTCATTTTTCAGTTCGAGGCTTTGTATGACAGCTTTCATAATCTTCAAAATGTTATGTATTTCTGTTTCAAAAATGATATGTTTCAAAAAGTTAAATTTTAGCAAAATATTGGTGTTTAAGTGATTGGTGATCTATCCCAAAACCCAGGTTTCGGGTTGTTCAATGTCTGATTGTGATATCAATGTTTTGCCAAATATTCAATCAGTTATATTCTACATTTTAACATCATCTGAAGTCGATTTAAATGTTGTATTTGTTTGCGAGTATCTACAACCCATGATAGGTTTTGGGAACAGTACAGAGATCGGTAGAGACTTTACTGTCTCTACAACAACGATAATAGGAAGGTTATTTGTCCAAGATCACGCTCAACTACCAGGCTTTTCTTCCAATTCAAGGCATCCGCTTTAAAGAGGCTAGTTGAGCCGCTAGGGGTCTGTAAATTCCAAAGGTTTATGTGTGTAAAGGAGTGTGTGTAATAAACTTAAGATATAGAGATTTTAGGGGATTCAAATATGATTTAGTGATACAGGTACACCGTCACGAATAGGAAGTGTTCCATTAGAATTGAAATATGCACAGCTTACATATATCACAGTAACATTGCATACATTTTAAAACCACAACTTCCAGATCAATTTTTTTTACGTATTCCCAAAACGAATTCGGCTCATAAGGCATGTAAAGACAACTAACACTTACTTCTTGTAACAAATCAATTTTATTACGTTTCTGAGTAATACAGTACGCCATTATATCACAATTATTATTTGATCTTCATGACCCCACTTATGTTTTGAGGTATTATTTTCAATGTTCTTAATCTATTTTTTACTCCATCAACTATACTCCTATTGCCGAAAATAGTGAGTTATACCTGTTAAATAAATACCATCTTCTCTTTACCTACTGTAGAACTAATTCTAATTCTATTAAACATTTTTGAGAAAGTATACATTTTTTTATGATTACCAGCTTTGAAGTACTAAAAAAGTTTTAGCCTTGAGAATAAAACAAGCTCTTTTGTTATTTTTTGATGGTCGAATAATAGATTAATTCCAAGTAAGTATTTATTTAAAAGATAAACTCATAAATTATATATTAATAAAAATTAAAATACAAAGATATAATTGATATTTCCATCGCAAAAATACATTTATTTCTTCACCTATATAAATCAATACGAGTAAGATAATACATCAGAAGGAATTATTTAAAACTGTTTGTTTTCAATATTGCTTTCTTTTATATTTAGCAATCAACTATTATTGTTAAGTTTAAATAATATTAATCTTTATATTTTCGCTATCATTGAAGGAAAAATTAGTATAAATAATAATAAAGAGCTGTTCTATTTTCCTTTATTAAATATCGAATTAACTTTCATTCCTGGAAAGTACAAAGTAAATAGTCTAAATTTGAAAGGGGTGGATATTAATTTCAGATTTTTCCTCTAAATATCCATCATTTAGGGAGTGACATATCTAATTGAGGAAGTTTTTGAATAATTTTCCTGTTACATCGCTTTTCCCCCTTAGGTTTGTGTTCAAACATTGTACAGAATGTCTAAAACCTGTTTTTCGTGAAAAGAGAATGGATAAAAAAAAAAACTTACCAAGTAGAATCCATTTGAATTCAGAACCGTAAGGCAACAATTCCAAACAGAATTTTATCAATAGTTGTACGAGGGAGAAAAAACAATATTTTATTAATGGTTGTTCCCATATTTCTGCAACATAAACGACCGAACCGTTCGTTTTTATCTATTTTTATGGCCCATATCCCTCTGTTGTTAATCACTAACACTTATTCTTGTTAAGTCGCAAAGAGATCTGATCTCCTATTATTTATAACTTTGTTTATTCTTATACATTTCATGAATACATTATTTATTTACACTAATCTTTCTAGGAAGAAGGAGACATTGAGCGCTTTATTTTATTCACGAACGATTTTTTAAAGTAAAAATTGATTTATTATTTATATAAATTATATAAAATGCATAACATAAATATGACCTGGATGAATAATAATAAATAAATAAATAAAAATAGAATAGGATCACCAAAGTAGGAGATCTATCCCACATCGCTCAGACAACTGATACGAGTTTTATTATGTGAATCTCTATGAAGGTTATTCTCATGAGAGCATAAAAAGATTGTTGATCTCCAGTTCTTGCACCTATTAAAATTATTTCAGAAGGAACAGGGATAGGATTCTAGAGGCCTGATTTTGAAAATTGTAAAATGTTAAAACAATCGATTGATGTGTACTTTTCGAACAAATTAGTTATAGAGTACGGTTATAAATCGCATCATTATCAAAGCCGATTTATATCATTTTATATCATAATGGAGAATCGATTTATATTCACTCACCGGATTCATTCACAGTAATCGAACACATAATTTCCAAAATATTACTTATTTTGAAATCACGCTCTCGGGTATTACTTTTTCAATTTAATTCTTATTGAGGCCCATTATTAGTTTATAGATGCGACTTCAGAAACACTGTTCAGTTTGAAAACCGTCCAACTTACTTCTGGCTCGATGTTCTACCTCTTTGCTATAGAAGTGGAGCCATGCATATTACCTAGGCCTACAACTAGTGGGAAAATGGCCATCTACACCCACTAGAACTACCAGAAAAAGGACAAAAGAAAACAGCCCCTGGTGAACATGTCCTCTATAGGTCACATCATCATGGAGAGAAACCCAAGAAGGCCGCCAGTAGGGTAGGGAGAAGCCAACTACCGCCAGAAGGCACATGCCATTAACAAAATAAGTAAACCATATTTCTTTTATCATTATATCCTACTATTTTAATGCCTTTCATTTTCATTAATTTCTCCAAATTTACGATTGGTTTGAATACTGTCCATTATAACCAGAGGAGTAATATAGCATATCCCATGTAAAAAGGGGAAGGCATTTTCTCTACTTAAACATGGTCCTCCGGTCTTTAAGCACAACGGCTACATAATTGATTTATATTAACTTATCAGATAGTGTCATGAATAACTGATTATTATAAATCGGTAGTATTACTAAAACTAATAAATTCAAAACTTATTGTACAACAGTAAATCGCAGTACAAGCTAAATTTTCAATAATTATTACTTATATTAGAAGTCGTGATATAATTCGGATTTCATAATGAAAAAAAGGAGTAAGAAATAAAAGAGGAGAAAGAAGAAAAATTAAAATTAAAAAAAAAAAGGCCAAGTTATAATAGAAATAACGACTGGGGTAAAGGATGCCCACCATAACCTCATTAGGCAACCCGGAACGTTTCTCATTTTCGAAAGAGGGAACGACAGATGAATTAACAGATAATTTCTTTTTGGGCCATTTAATTCCTTTATAAAAGTGAAAAGTAGGTTTTTCTTTCTGCGGCGAGTAACTCGGTCCTTGAAGAGAATGGCTTTGGAAAGATATTAGGAAAATTAACGACCTGCGAAATAGGACATTACAGGTTGGTTTCTAGAACTCTTAAGTTATGAAGAATATAGTCATAAATTTAGGATCGCTGACACCATTAGATTACTAGTGGTTCCAGTAACATTATCGAAAAAACATTTTTAAAAGCTAATTACAACGTTTAACATGGAATCTTCATACTCAACTGAAATGAAACCGCTAGCCGTTTCAGGCTACTTCAACATTTACAAGACAAACACTCTCAATTCAATTCATTATTTATTACCGGGTGGTAGGAATATACCCCATAACTTGAACATTCTTTATTTACAAACGTAACTGTTGAAAATTAACAATAGTTGTTATTATCGCAAAGGTAAGTAAATTATATATTTTGTCTATGTTTTGCTCAAAGCCAATACATATTCAATTTGTTAGTTTCTATTTAATCAAAACATATAAAATTCGTTTATTCCATATCTGAATTGAATTATCTATATAAACGTTGTGGTGGTGGTAATCGTTCAAAATATTTGGAGATAAATATAAAAAAAAGAACAATTCTGAGTCGGTCATTTAGATTTTCTTCTATCAGTCTATATGTGGTTTATTTAAATATCTATAAAATAAAAATACAATAGAAATATATGTATATATAATATATAATTATATATATATATAATTAATAATATAAATTTTTATTGTAATAGGAACAACGCTTAGGTAGGGCTAAGTTGAACGGCGCAGCAATACAGTTCTGCATGACGTTTAGGTCGTGCGGGTTTTGCATACGTTGACAACAAGGCGCTGTACAACTGACTTACTTCCTACCTCGTCTCCTTTCAAATTTCGTGTGGAAGTTTTAAAAATTCATTTAGATTAGATTTTGTCTATTTAAAAAAATGATAATGATTATAAATTTGACGATACGGTCGAAACCTGAAGAAATAAGTGATGAATGGATTTAAAAATATAAGTTTGTTATTGAATCATAGTTCCCATACATGTTGCTCTAGGAAAAAAGCTACTTGCTAATGAGATGGACTATTGGAGGAGAGCTGCCTAGGTATCCAGACTAGAAAGATGCGTTAAAATAAACAGAAATAAAGGTATACAATATAATAAAACATATATTAATATAATATATGCTAGTATTTAGGATGAAATTCGAGAACTAAAACATATTCAATTAAAGGTAATTATTTTTTTTTAAAAACATAATTCCCTATCTTGTTAATTAATTTTCAACTAATACACGTTTTACTAATAAGTTATAATGATATATAATTTTCTTTATTTTTCCTTGTTTTCACTATCTAAAAAATCTAGACCCATCGGGATAAAGAAATAGATCTTTTGGGCTCCACTAAGCCATCGAATTCCTATCGTATTCAATCCTTGCAATCCAAAATCTTTAATGCACCTTAGATTGTTAAGAACAAAGTGAACCATAATGACCTTAATATCCCATTTTTTACTGATTTGGCTCGAATCCGATATCATGACAAACTTTATTCCCAATCAAACCACTAGTTTCAAAGCTAGCTAGCAACGTCTTCAATTCCTGATAAACCTAAGATAAAAAAGAAGATGGCCTCGTGACCTTAAGTTGAATTTCTTATTGAGAACTACCACTACCCAGTTTGCCTACTTCTCTTTATCCATGCCATTATATATAATTCCTGCCATTATATTTACTTGTATTGTTATAATGTTGTAAATTTCAATGTATAAATTAATTTCTAATAAAGCTAATGGCGTTGTATAAACAAATTCCATTCAAGATTAAATAATGTATAACAATATAAGGTGTAAGTTAATTAAAAAATGTATTAAGCTTCTCCCGACACAAGCTAACCAAAACCTAATCCTAAGGCTCCTTTGCAATAGAAGTAAACTTAATAAAGTACTTAGTAGTCATCTAATACTAATAAAGCCCTTATTTAAGGATCTTGGGATAGAACAATTTAATCTTCCCATTATTAAGTAACCTTGACCTTATACAATATATCATTAACTCTTTTCTTCTACCGAAAAAAATGAGTTGATAAAAGCTGCTACTATTTACCCGAGATCATAAGCGGAGATCATTCTTCATTTTCTGAAGAAAAAAGCTCTAAATGAATCAACGGATCCTTTTTTCGAACTCCACTTAATTTCTTCATGAATCTCTTAAGTAGGTGCTTCTTTCTCTTGGTAATGACCGAAAGTTTGAAGGAATGAATTCAAAAGCAGGATAAGAAGTAGTGAATTACTTTGTCAAAGAAGCTTCGAAATATTTATTGAATATTCATTCGCCTTGTTGTGTTTAAACTGCCAATATCAGCCTTCATCCTGACATCTGCTTATGTTAGTTCAGTACGAATGAAGCATTGAATAATGCCGAAATTTTTGACTTTAAAGACGAAATGTCGGAAATTATTTCAATAAAATATATCACCATTCTCCAAGAGATTCACTCACTCGCACTCACATTAAACAACTGAGAAAGGTGAAAATCAAAACTGCTAATATAATGAAAACAGGTAATACGAATATATAATTAACAAAATTGGGGAGAAGACTTTAGCAACCAATAATTAATAACCCGAGGAAGAATAAAAATATATATATATAAAAGCAGACAGTGAGAAGAATTATTGTATCAAAAGCCCAGGAATTCTCCCCTCATTCACGCCCTTGTTTTTACGGACTCAAAAATTGCGGTGTGGGCCTTTCCATTAATATCCAAACAATTATTTTATTCCTCTCGCAGGTTTTTATTGGTTGCTTCTCCAGTTTGCTCAACTGTCAGGCTGGGAACAAGCAGTCCCTCAGCATTGTGGGTTGTTATGATAGCTACGCCACTCGTGATCCCCTGTAAATAACTGTAAACGATATAGTTATGTAAAAATGATATATATATATATATATATATATATATATACTTTTTTTCTATAAAAGCTGAATTTGAAATGGAAAACATTAAATTTGTTTTGTAAAAGGTTTAATTTGAAATGTGAAAGGTTCGAATTCGTTTATAAAAGTTATATTTTACTTTGAAACGGTTGAATATGACCTGTGAATGCGATATATTGACTTTGTTTATTCGTTATCCTTTTTTATTGGAGTTTCACGTTTTTATTCATTTCATATCTCTCTAAAAACTACAATTACAAACACCATTTATCTTAAACGTACATTCAATTTATATTCTATTAGCTTTTCTATTGAAGAATAAACGATAAAAAAAATATTAATATATTTCTGTATAATTTACTGACCTGCTTTATTCTATTAGGTCGTTTACAGGAACGTCTTTCTCAAGCAGCCATTATTGCGACTTAACGAACAATTCTCTAACAAGCATTGTACATGAGTTGATCTTCAGCACACTACTGCAGTTACTCTTTTTCACATTAGTTTGCATCCCTTCATCTCCATAAATTAAGTTACTAGATTTTTTCTTTACACTTTACTTTTTTTTATACCGTAGCCCTATGTATGTTTTTACTTTTACCCAGCTTCGGGCTACTCCTGCTCAATCATTACTGCTTATTCCGTGACATTCTCTCCCCCTTGTATCTCTTCATACTCTCTGATCTCCTCCTTTCCTCATAAAAGATTTTGATCTTCGGGTCTGTTCTCGCCTCAAATCTCATTCTCTTAGCTGGGGTTATGATGCTCTTGGATGTTTCATCCCTAAACGTATCGTCGGTTACCTCGAATTCTCCCATGCCTAAAGGATTCAAATGTTCTTTTCGATAGTTCTTTTCATTTGCAGTATATTTACATAGAACCCTTGTTTTCCTCATTGTGTCTGATATGGTTTCTGTTGTTTTATAAAAAGTATCATTTCTCGTGTGAACTAATTCGATGCTGGAGGATGTAGGACCTACATGTTCCTTGATATTTTCTATTCTTTAATATCAAACCTTTGAATAAATGAAAAAACTGATCGCTCAACCGCTAAGCTTTTCTCCCATTTAAGGGTACCCACTCTATAGTCTTTACATTCCATAGGACTCGTCCGGTATGGAGATACACTGTCAACAGATCACTAGGTTGGACTGATGACCGAAGGTTATTCTGAATTCTTATGGGTTCCTAAGCCCTTAGTTGTGAAATATCTTCCGTGTTGTCAGCAATGTAACCTACCCTCTTCAGTTACATGTATATACGTCAGCTCTATACAGAATAGAGAGAGAGAGAGAGAGAGAGAGAGAGAGAGAGAGTGATTAGAGGGTAGAAAGGAAATGGTGTGGTTAGTTTATAGTATGTAAGGAGTCCAGTCACTAAGTTAATACTAAAGTATTCAATAAGTTATTATACTAGTCTAGTTCATATAAGAATGTCTCTTGTATATCCTGGTAATTTTTGTTCTATATCACAGAAAATCTATCTTTCTTGCAAGTCGTCCACTGTTCAACCCGCAGACGAATATTTTTGAAGATTCTTTTTTGTTTTGGTAGTTTTTATTATTTATTGCTTTTATTTTTTATCTTATACAAAATAAATCTTATACTCATACAATATAATCTTTGTATAAGTACCATTACATACAGTGTAAATAAATGATCCTTTAAGATGTAAATGATTTACGATGAGTTCTCCGGGAGAAAATAACAGCATTAAGCCGTTAGGGATGTAAGCCGTCACGTCGGAGGGGACAAAGTATATTAAAACTTGTGCTATAACAAATGAAGGGAGACAACTCATAAATTATAACTCAGTACACCGGATGAAGATTTTCTTCTTCTTTTTCTAGTTTGTTCAAGAGAAAGGGAAAAAAAATCATGAAGATAAATGGAACGTTATACGATAATATTTTCAGACTTTCGGATTAGACTCTTCGAAATTACTGTATCAATTAAGTTAGTTAAAAAGATATAAGATTCGCTTAGACCACTTAGACGCAGGTATAATTAAATAATTTGTATTCCTATGACTTACCCTAAAGGAAAAATCCTAGTTACTGTTCTTCCTAAACCTGCCTCTAGAGAAAGTCTTATATCGTATATCGATATCATGCATCGACAATATATCGATTCCGGCACTCTTTCGACAAATAAATTAAATATTCCACACCACTAAGGTATGGAACGATGCATTCAACAATCGGCCATCTCGTTCTTCGATAATCAACTAAGCTTCCTAGAAAATCTTCCATTGATTTGCCAAAATCGATTTTTAAATTAAAATTTCAACTCCGAATATGGGCCTGAAGTTCAAAAACCATATTCACATTTCTCACAAAAATCGGGTGCTTTTGTGTATGTGTTTTTTTTTTTTTTAATATCACACTTTTGATAACTAAAAAGTGTATAAGAAATTATAATAAACAACAACAAATAACTTAAAATCTTCTAAAAAAATATTCTACATTGCGATAGTGAATGGTCCCCGAGGGAACAAAAATATTGTTTTCAATAAAACACCATCAGGGAATTTCAAAAGCAATCATCAACTCGGAGTGAGTAATAATTTTAAAACTAAACATCAAAAATTACCTTTACCCAGGGGTCCGTGTTTATTAGCAATTATTTGACTCTAATAACTAAGGTAATCCATTTTCGATGTTACTGTCGTAAAGCAGATAAAATTCTATTTAAGAAATCTGGATTGGTTAAACTAAATCCATTGAACAAGAGCTTTCGGGGAAAAAGAATTGGACTGAAACATAGTACGCTTCGGAATTTTTTCTCAGTTTCCTCATAATTGGGCAGGGATTCCAAGTTTTTATGGAACATTTTGCTTATAAGGTTCTAATTTCTTGGTAAAGAAATCGAGAAGTCTTTTGGGATTGGTTTAGAATGAGCATGTCTGAGTACCTGCAACTGTCCTGAGAATGAAATATAATAATTTCGAATTTTTTAATCATTGCTTAAATTTTTAAAATATTTTTATTTCTCATCAAAATAAAAATATATAATAATATAGCATTGATACTAGTCAATAAGACAATTTTTCTTGTGTTATGTCTAAATACTTAAAAAGAAAATATTAATTTAACCACAATACCAGTAATAATAATACCAAAGATGCATAAAATCAGAAGTTTAAATACTAAACAAATGTTATTTAAATGTACACACCTGTAAGATGGTCGAGATCTGAGGTACCAAAATACAATAAATGAATTTTTTTTAAATTTAATCATCTTCTATTAAAAAAAAACAAAAACAATAAAGAGTGAACACGCCAACTCCCTTTGATTATTAGCATATTCAGACGCCTTGTGTATGAGCTAGCTCGAATGGAAAACGTGTGCTCCTGCGCTTCTATTTACTCTGTAGTAAAGAAAATGTACTCAGCAATGTTGCGAAATGCCTAAGGAAAAATTACTAATATTATTCTTTGCGATTTGATCACTCCCATTATATTAATCGGGTGCAAGCTCTGCAACACGACGTTGTGTAACTGTAAGTACATATAAGTACTCCAGTGGATCCGTCTATTTTAGGACCGAATATCCTACAATACTTTAAGCCGTTGTACATCATTTAACACCACTGGCCAAATTTCACTCCACTTGTAGAAAAAGATTATAGTGATATAAATTCTGTGATTAAAGTTTCGGGGTAAAATATGTCATCCTGGTAATTATGAGCCTGAATATGCATTTGCTGCTCTCAACTCTATGTTCTCTTGATATTAGGAGTATAATTTGTTTATTGTGAATTAATGTTGTTAATTTTGTGATTATAATATACCATCGTGTTCTAATTCTCATTTAAATAATTTATTTAACTTTCAGTTGAATAATGACTAGTACTTCCTCCATCCTTAGATGTAAAATGATTACTCCACGTACCTCACATTTGCCGTTGAGGCCTAAGAAACAACCAAGGACCGAGATTTAGCACTGTCAGAGCAACAGGTAGCCTGCCTTGAGTGCCAGCTCCGAAGTGAGCTTATATCATTTAGTTCTTTAGTCCTCATTAGTAACTCCTTCGCTCTTTGCCTTGTCAAACTACTAAGTTCATTATCAGTTTTTAAGTTTGTTTGTCTTGACAAGTTACATTGCTAAGTTGAAGCACTGACTGTGGCATATTCGAGGCTAATTGCGAGGAATCCAACAATAAGTAGATGGTTTCATATTTGGGTCAGGTTTGTAGTAAAGAAAAAATAAATTAAAGACGCAATTGGTTATTAGTTACGACCTTTACTTCGAAAATATCTTATTATGACTTATTGTATGTCACAAAAGAAGAGTGCAATAAGGTTATAAAAGAAAACTCAAGCAGGAACAAGAATTTATGTTAACCAAATTAAACTTTTATTAACATTTCCAAAACCTTTTATAATTGAATAATCATCATTGACGAATCACGCGAAACAATAATCATCAGAATAACCTGTATCAGAGAATAGTGTTCCCTGACCTAACTGTTCTTGAGTGAAGTCTGTTACTCTTGGTGGTGTTTTTGCAATACTAGATCGCCGCCGCGTACATAGCTGTCACATTCCAGATTAGCTTCTCTGGACCCCTAGAAAAAAACCTAAACTGAGGGGACAACTGGGTAACGAACCTACAACGTTCCAAACTGCCCAGTAGTTAGGACATCACGTCATCTGAGTGCTTCTCCAATCTAAAAATAAAAGAATAGCAGACACCCTAAGTGTGTTATGGTAATTCTAAAATATATATAGTAATTCATTAAGGCAACATTAAACGTGCATACTATTGCTTCAATAAATAGGTAGTTATTGCTAAAGGCTCCTGAGTGGTCGTAAACGTTTTAATTTCTAAATAAATTCCATTTGCGTCATAGTAGAATGGATCTGTATAAGAACTATTAAAAATTATATACTGCAGGAATTCGTCTCCTTAGATACTCAAAAACATAACAACAAAATTGCTGTTGTCAGAAATAATGGGAATATTGGTTTATGGGTGAAACAGACAGCAGTGAAAATATTGTTATATCCAGGCAATCCTGACATAAATTTTTTGACCCTAAAATAGAACATGGAAAATAGGGTTACATACCATACATATCTAAAAAATGACAATTTTTGAGCCCCTAATGGGATGAATTAGTAATCGGAATTTGTTTCAGTTACAGTTTTGACAGTAGTTCGTAAAATGGAAATCTATAGTGCTTTGTTTGGCCTGGTCCTTTCGTATAGCTGTGTAGTACGCCCATTAATAATAGACTGACCCAAACGCACAGTGTGCATACTTCATTTTCCACACACGTACAGCCGAAGTCCATGCACAGTATACCCTATGGTGTTTACTGTAAACGCCTTGCAAGCTACCAAGCCTGTACATTGAGCAAGTAAAGGCTTACAGAGTGGGCCATTAACATCACAGAGCCAAATGGGGTTCAGAATCCGTTTTCATTAAACCTAATATTAACCAGCATACCCTTATCAATATAAAACAGACTTAACTATTTTTATGGAGTTTAAAAACACTGCCTTAGAGTAGTAACGGTAGACTTTGTTGCTAATGAACTCAAATCTTAATTTAAGAAGCTATTTCCACTTGTTATTGGAAATAAACGAATTTCATTTCCATATTGTAAAGCTTTTTATAAATATTACTGCATTTTTGTGGTTAGAAGAAAGGTGTTTTCCCTGCATAGAATGCAACTACCTATTTTGCATTGTAATGATTGCGTGACTTGCAACCAGACGTATGATACATTTCAAGTCTCCAGGGTATCAGAATATGCTGATATGACTATTACGCCACAGAAGCACATATGAGAGAGCGAATACCAACAATTCAAGTCCATTGTAAACTGCAAAAAATTAGGTTCAGTTATCCTTGAGAGAGCAATCATGACAAAATGGAATTCTTCCCATGGATCATATGAAAAAAATTATAAAGAAGATAGACGTGTTTCAAGGAGGCAGATCCTCATAGGAAACAATCATAAATCAAGAAGTTGAAAGTAAAATGTCGATCAGTAGATTCACGGAAAACAGGATGATTCGAGAAGGAGTTTCCGAGGATCTCAGGTGTTACGGTAAATTCCCATCGACAGTTTATTCAACGGAGACATTCAAGTTCAGTCGCAAAATTCCGGATCCGGAAAATTAAATAACGAAAATAATCTTACTTAGATTGAAAATAATTTGCAAAATCAATCTTAGCGAAGAAATGGAGAATATGAATTTTCACTACACCCTCAATTACACCGCTGATGTTAACGTAATGAGGGACGTCACTTTTACTCAAAGACTGTTGACTGATACACTAAGGTGTATCGTAGGTGACTTGAAGTCCAACGATGTGGAAGGCTTGAAAGAGGCAATAAAAAATACTGAAAAATAAATTTTAAAAAAGGACATTGAAATAAGAAGAATACTCTGAAAAAATAGAACATACGAACGCAAAGGTCACGTTTATGGTTATAAATTGATAATGACAATTGTGTAACAGGAACATACGACCTTATCAACACATTATACTAACAGCACCGGTGAATTAGTCTTGTGTCGAAAAGCTTAAATTCGAAAGGAGTTTCTTGTAATCAGGAAAGTGAAATCGTTTTTTTTGCGTTGTGAATCAGGGACTAAGTCAGGTAGTAGCTTGAAAAGGGGTTATTGCGTATATTGCAACTCCAAAGCCTAAAACTACGAGAATGATACGATTCCGCTCCCTTAACTTAACACTTAACTCGCTCTACACAAAATTCGACTTAACCACTTATTTACCGAGGCTGCATATATAATGTTGTTCAAACGTGAATTTATATCCATTCATTTTAATGCAATTCATTTTCATCATTCAATGGACTAAGTGTCAATGGCTGACCTTTCTGTGCAGATCAGCCCTTTAAGGAAAAGGAAATCCCCCCTTACCTTCGCGCCGTGAGAAGTCTATTTTCGTCACAAAGGGATGAGTTCAATAATAGCTTGTCAGGCTTCTATTTTAGTTTAAAACTTTATAGCTTGGTTTATCTTAGTTCTTTGTAGTTGGAAGGGAATAGATTTTAAGGTCATACAAATTTTCTCCCGCAAATAAAATATTACCAAAATAGCGAAAGAGAAATGTTAAGTCGCCTGCACAATAGCTTTGGGAAATTCTAAAACTGTGTTTGATACACCTACTTCATTTCGTATTCGATACGCTAGCTTAGTGAGGAATGAAGGGTAAGAATCTCACAAAAATAAAATTAAAATAGAATATGATATAAAAAACCAGTCAAATATATTCATAATATAGTGATAGTATTAATAAAGTTATTACTTAAAATCGGAAAAAAATGAGCAGAAAACAATCGTCTCTAAATTACCTAAAATATTACTCCAAGAAGATAAGCCTTGCAGAAAAAAAACCGTTCTTGAGCAATGTAATTGAAGAAAAGGAAATATTAAATATAATTATCCGTAATTGAAAATTTTGGAAATAGTTTTATTTCTGATCTCCTGCAACTTTGATTTGGATTTTTCTCTGTCACACAAAGAGATTGTGCTTTGATCCATTCAGTATTTATAAGTATGATTAATTTTGGCTTGTATTACTTCATTTGTTGCATGGAATTTATAGAATTTCATGATGAAATTCTAGAAAGGATTGAAGTATTTTCTTACTAGAGATTCATACGGTCTATGATTGAATCTAGTTTTGCAGACAAATTAATGATTAAAACATAGAAGTTCTGCTTAAACGTTTTTAAAAGAATTGAGAGAATAGAACAACAGGACCTTTGGATTTTTTTTTGGATATCCTATTAATAAAATAATTAGGGCTCTGTTATTTATTTATTTTTTATTACGCTCCTGTTTTATCCAAGATAAAATGTCAGATGATATTGAAGACATCAGTATTTATAAATCAATAAGCCCGAGAATAACAAGATTTAGTTTCTGGAGCTTACGTATACGTTATTATTATTGTGTAAGGAAAATGATATCAACGAAATACGATACAGTAAAAGCCTGTATCTCGTGTCTCGAAGCCACAATTAGTAGAACAAAGCCTTTAACAGATGGAAGAGAACACGTCCGATATTCGAAAACCGGTGAGGTAGATAGATGTATTACCACAACTAACAACTGGAGACGACTCTTGGTACATTTAATGATGGCGGTGTATACACAATTATACACTGAAGGTACACCTCCGACCATCTTCCCTGGCACTCTCTCTTTATTAGTGCCCCGTTGATTATTCTCTGAAACAGAACCTCGACAGAAACATTATGATTAATGACTCGCTCACAAAAGGCTTTGTGCTTGCGCTTGTGCTGTCATTGCCAGGCTCACTCTTTGTGATCCTTTGTGAGTGTATGCTCATTGTCTCATCTTCGGCCCCTCTTTCATGGCTAGGTCCTCTCCTCGTGTAATTAGACCTTCCTCTAACTTTCCACCTCTAGCGCTATTATCCTGCAAGTTTTCTCGTATACACGGTCCCCCCTTGCAATAACCTCGGTTTTCCCCAGCCGGATCTGCTTTTAAACACCTACTTACTTTTAATAACTTTTACGCAGCGCCATTAAAACAATCAAATAGGGCATTTCTCTCCTTTTTTATTCATATATAAAATTAAATTAAATAATTAGGGAGTAGTATATCAATTTTATATATATATATATAACTAATTTTGCAGCCTCTGTGAATAAGAGTTTAAGGCTAAAACAAACACCTGCACAACTGCAACCAGTCCGTACATCTGCGACCGTGTCTGGTGTTCAGTACATGGTAGAGACTTTACTGTTTCACGGACAACCGCTGTGGAAGGAGATGATTTGTCCTAGATCACGCTTAACCCCCACTTTTCCCCCTTATTTTGGGCGCCCATTTAATGAAGGCTGGGTTATAAGCCTCAGGAGGATCCTAGATCTCATGTGATCCATCTCCGGCCGCTAATAGACTAAATAATAGTCTTGCGATCAGCGGAATTTGAACCAGGATTTTCGGCATGACAACTAAGTGCTCCACCGAGCCACTCCGCTCCCCGTTTAATGCCAACTATTTCCGAAAATTGTAAATTGTATTGAGAAAAGCGGAATCGTGTTATTCTAATAATGAATTAGTGACGAAGTAAGTAAGGCATTGGCTTCAAATATAATTATTGCATATATCGCATTAGTATTTCTAAAGTGACACATAGATTTCTTTTTTTGTTGATGAGTTATGGCCATGAAAGAAATGGGCAAAAACTGTATCAATCTTAGCTTCTAAGCTTGTCTACCATAAGACACTAGTGTCACTCTTAGGGTCCTAATACTATTCCAAGCTAATACTTTGTCCTGTTTACCAGATATGTAGATTTTTGGGTTACATCACTTAGAAAATACTAGTGCGACATTCAAACTCTATTTAAATCCCAAAACTACGGAAATGATTCGATTACACTTCGCTTTGTATAATTTACTCATTGTGGACAAAATTCGACTTAACCACTTATACACTGAAGATACAGAATTATTCTCCAATGTATAATGAGAATAGAATATAGTACACAAATATTTGTTTTCTTTTTCTTCAAGTAATTCAGAAATATATGGTTCATTCACACGATTTCCTTATCGCTTAGACAAGATGAATATACACAAAAGGAGGATAAAATAGTACAGATATTTCTCTAGAAGACGTATTTCAGAGAGTAAAAGAAAAACGGAACAATATGAAGCAGGCTGTGAGCATGACTGGAGATAAATGATCGGAACTGACATCACATGATTTTAAGAACACCACAAAGTTCAATACTAATAAGAGAAATAGTTTCTTTTTCTTGGTCGACTCAAACAGTTCACTTCCGAGAATAAGCCAAAACTATTCACCTTTATGTGTTTCTTACTTTTAAGGACTCGGTATATTGATCCTATAACAGTTTATGCTTTCCCGTATCTTTGGAATCTAGCATGTCTTATAACATACCTCATTGGGCGCTAGTATAAAACGAGAAGGCATATGGTAATTTCATATCAAGATCCACTGAATTAGTACGAAAATTAATAAAATGAGTAACTAATTAAACGAATCATTTGGCGATCTTGATGCCCAATACACTCATTTGTCTTTTTTTATAGTTGATATAATTTAATTTATTCTTATTAATAAGGAAAATAATACTTGAAAAAATCACTATTATGTTTTCGTCCACTAAAATCCATTACTTGATAAAAAGTGTAGTAGTTGTGCCTTAATTTAGTTATCAATACAAGTTAATTTAACTGGTTATGGTCACCGTTGAACATCGTAATTAACTCAAGAGTTCTTCAACAAGACAGCAGAAGTTCTCAATAAACTCTGCTAATGGCAAAACGAATGTGAGCTCGGAGAAGTGCAGGGTTACCACAAGCTGTCCTACTGCAAGTTTCGGAATCTATCGCGCAAGTTTCCAAAGCTATAAAGTCAATGCACGCCCAACATTTATTGACTCTCGGATTATCTAATTGACTCAATTAATTTTCCGGCAGAAATTCAGCTGCAACTCCTATGTTTATTGTCCAAATTTTTACGTTGAGAGTCAGAAAAGGTGTAATTAAAATTACATTTTTTTTAATTGAAAATATTGTTAAGGTTATTTTCTAGTTATTTTGCTATATAAAGTAACAAAGGGTAAATATTTATTGTTATATACCTTATTACTTTTTTTTCTTCACTTATTTCCTTCATACAATAGCCTACTATTCGGTATACACACTTAATGCAATACTCTTACCTGTTGATGAAGACCTGTTGTTTAATTAGTCAATTGTAGCTGGTTTCTTTGTAGCTATGAATTTTAAAGCATCTAGGTCATTACTTCCCTATAGATGTATAAATATGGGAATGGTTTAAATATAAAAATAAATAAATAAAAATAAGTGAATGTATTTTATAATTGCTCATCTTGATATAATTGGGTAGAAAAAGAAATGACTTTGTCAGCCGGAAGACAATTTGATCCACATAGCTACTGAGATATTTTGTGGTAACCACATTCGTTCAAATTACTACTAAAGAAGAAACACTACTGAAAAGATGAAAGAGAGTATTGTAAAAAAATTTACAGCTTGGTGGCATTCACTTGCTAATCAGGTGTAGTAAACTAAATTAAAATACCAAATTCTGAGCAAAGTAAAAACCTGACCCTCTGTGGGGATATAGCGACTATAAGAGTTCAGATGTTTTACTTCTTTGTTTGTAAGTTTAGGTTTACTTGGAGGGTTCCTGTCACACCTAACCTTTTGTCATTCATTATGAATATTTTCTTTCAGTTCTAATCATGTCAAGAGTTCCTCAACAAGGAAGTTTATTGCGAATGAAGTCGGAGCTATTGGCTTCAAAATGCTCAGGCACAGCAAGGGAATAACCAAATTACCCTTATAGAATAATTTTGAATAAAAATTTGATTTTATTCTGCGCAAAAATAGAATATGCATGGCAATGAGGCTGCACAATAAAAATTAGATGGATATATATATATATATATATATATATATATATATATATATATATATATATATATATATTTACATTTTTTTTAAATATTTTTATTTTGAAGAGAAAAGATTTGTCCTGGCCGGGATTCGAACCCGGGCCGTCTGCATCTCTAGTGCAGTGCTCTAACCACTGAGCTACCAGAGGTCGTATCCAAGCCAGACAAATCCATTCTCTTCGCCGATCCCACATTCCCGTGCTCTCGAAATTTTTGCGATGTACATATGGGGAAGAATATTCATTGAACAATACTTTAATTGGGATCTTGTTGACTTATGTCAATTTTGTAGTTATAATTTATTTTTATGTATTATTCTTTCGATGGTGATTATTTTTAAATATTTTTATTTTGAAGAGAAAAGATTTGTCCTGGCCGGGATTCGGACTGTATTCGAATTGTATTGAACCGGGATTCAAATCGTATATATTTTTTGTCTCTATAGTGTTTTACTGTTCTATGTCTTGTACCCAGAGATCATTTAATTAATGGCAGCATCTGAATGAGATTATATGTAATTAGATGAGAACCTAATAAATATAAATATTATATACAATTAATAGTAATACAATATAAACATTTATACATTAAACACATTACTATTTCAATAGGATAAGATAGCTTCATGTGACTGCAAGTTGGAAAGTCGAAGCGAATTAGCATGAAGGAGTGGGCAGAGAACAGCGAACTGAACTTAGCTAAGCTCGTGATGACCGGGTTCTCTTGTTGGTCTTTTTGATCTTGTTGGTCAAGTTTCCATCCTTGAAACCAAAAATTATGTAATTAAATGATTAAGTATGAAACATTAAATAATAATTACGTTTACAGGTGCCAAATAAAACCTTAATGAATGCGATATTTCTTGGGTTGTTAATATGTTTAAAATTTATTAAACTTATATTTTTTTTAAATCAAATATTTCATTAACTTCCTGAAGCTTTTAAGCTTTTTTCCTCCAGAACTAAACTTTTTTATTTATATTTTCCCCTCCTGGTCGTTTTATCCATACTAATTTCATCCATACTAATCAATATTAAGTAAGTTATTTTGGATACATAAAATAATTTGAGTAAAATACTTATTATTGCTATGTATTATAGATAAACAGGAATATGTAACGAAGAACTTGTTAGTTCGCCACAGTTTACAAATAAATAATTATATATTTTTTAGACTTTAGTAGACTTCCAATAATAAATCAAATATAAGAAATTGAATAATCATTTTATTAATTAAATAACCTCATATTTTTCACTTCTGTATATTGTGAAGTAATAAAATCAATTATAATTATTTATAAATAATTTGAAGGCTATTTTGTCCAAAATACAAGTAACTGGTTTTAATATCGAGCTGTTTTGAGAAAATGTTAATTATGTTTTCAATTACTATCTGTAATATAATTCTTCGGTTATTATTGTAATGTAAAATGAGGTAAAATCTTGCTTGGCGTCTTTACAAAGGCGGTGTCCACGTCAATATACATAGCACCATTAGCGTCATATGTGTACCAGGGCGTTACGTATTTATTTTACCTTTACTGATAGCAAAGAGGTTTTAACACATTTTTAATAAAAATAAATTATTTGTTGTTTTTTTAATAAAAAAAGTTATTAATGTTCATTATACGATCTCAGTCAGAGATTTACAACTGTTTTTAGTTTTCTTACCATACGATACATAAACGGAATGTAATGCATTTAAGTTATAAACGGAAATGTGTTTCTCCAATTAGAAAATCCCATTTCCTCACTTTTCTTTATATCTATGCCTACTGTGATTATTAAGAAAGGCTATTAAATGTTTTATAAACCAATAAAAAAAGTGTTTAGTATCTATTTATAAGGAAAAAACAAATAAACACTACAAGCGATTTTATGACTCACTTGCTGGACATCCAAACTTACTAATGCAAACATTACTGAGACATACATTAACCCATAATCCGGCTGAAATGTCTATTAGTAATCTAACATTCTTAAAACGTCAGTAAATTTTATGAAATGTATTATGTTTAGATTGTGGCTTTTCGGAGTATATTGAATCGTGTATTTATCGAATCGGTCCATAACCTAAAGCAATGTTTATAATGTGGGTGTTTAACCAAGGATATGTAGACATTGCTTCCTTGTCAGTAATGCAAACTTCCTTGACTTCCCTGCCTATTTTATGTGAGTATATACGAGGGTAAGTCTATATTTATCCGCAATTTTGTTATATTTTTGTTTATGTAGGTAGTACTGTCGTTTTGCATTGATGACGCATGCTTTGTTTATTTATACTTTGCTTATTTCAAGCTGCTAGGTTAGTTTCGTTATGGTTGTCGTGCTATTAATCATGGCTGTTCCGCTTTCTATTTGCACCAAAGAAGAGCAACGGTCAGTGATCCTTTTTTTGTGGTCGGAAGGCGTATCAGGAGCCAAAATTCATCGAAGACTTTCGGTACATTACGGGAACAGTGCCAAACGACCTGAGATGTATGAGGCGATGAGAGAAATGGGCATTCCAAGCAAACTTATACGTCTCGTGAAGTTGACAATGAAAGATGTAAGGTGTCAGTTACGGATCCAGTCTGACTGCTCTGACGCATTTCCCTCCAGTAAAGGTTTGAGGGAGAGGGTGGACTGGCATGTCTCCTTTTTAATCTTGCACTGGAGAACGTTGTACGGGATTGAGGACTCCAGAGAGGCCACACCATATGTATCCGTACTGTACAGATATTGGGGTACACTGACGACCTGGATACCATTGCCAGGACACGATCAAAATTGGTAGAAGCCTTTGGGGAACTCATGGACGCTGCTTCAGCCATGGGGTCAGCCATAAACGAGAGTAAAACAAAATATATTCACACAGGGACTGGTGGCAATGAGACACTGATTGTTGGCCCTTACACATTCCAAAGGGTGAACGAATTTACGTATTTAGAATCCTTAGTGACACTAATATTCGATGTCTCTGTTGAGATAAGAAAAAGGCTAGTGGCGGAAAATAGGGCATGTATTGCCTTACTGAAAACTCTACGCAGCAGATCCCTTACCAGGGGCAATAAACTGGTCACATGCAAGACTTTTATACGCCATTTTCTTACCTATGCTTCCCAAACCTTTTAATTTTCGAATGAAAAATATTACGGCATATAGTTGTCCCAGTGAGAGATGGAGATGGATGGAGGATTAAGAGTAGCAGGGAGGTTTATGACCTTTACGGAGATCTGGACATCGTAAAGCTTGTAGAACTGGGGAGGCTCAGTTGGCCTGGCCATTTCGCATGATGGAAGTGGAACAAATTCCTAAAAAAGTAGTGGACATCGTCCTTCACAGTACACGACGTACTGGTAGGCCAAGGTTTCGATGGGTTGATAGAGTGGCAGCGTACTCACGGAGCCAGGTACGGATCAGAAGCTAGAGAGCGGCAGCACTAAATCGGTCCGAATGGCAGCGGCTCATTAAGGAGGCCAGGTTTGTAGCACCACTTAGGTATAGGTAAAGGCACGGGAACAGTGTTTTGTCACAACGGAGTCTCTACGAATGGATTGGAAAATTCAAAAATGGTCGAACAAGTGTTATGGACGATGAAGGAGCCAAACGACAAAATGAAGAAAACATTAAGCGTTTAAGTGAAATGGTGGTCTTAGACTGACGAGTAACTATTGAAGAAGCTATGATAATGAAGCAGTGAAATCAGCCGTGCATTCCTGGCTCCCAGCTCAACCGAAAATCTTCTTTTATGACGGCACCATGAAGCTTATACAACGATGGACCAAGTCCGTTGAAAAGCAAGGGGTGTCGAAAAATTATGTACTTGTAAGTTTAATATTTGATTACAATAAAATTGTATAACTATTTTGCGGATATTAAATGACTTACCCTCGTAATACACCTCTAAAATATTGCAATTAGAGATAGATAGAGAAGAAATACGGTAGAGGTAGGAATAAAGTATAGTATGGTTAGTAACAAGTGTGGTGAAGAGATTAGTCACTACATTAATCCTTAGTTAATAGACAACCAAGTTAGATTAGATCAGAATGTCTGCTTATAAAAACGTTACATCATTCCATTTTACAATAAATATAATTCTTTCTTGCTAGTCAGGTCTTCTGATTGTTAAATCAGTTCATTAAATAATAAAAAATCATTCTGGCTGATATTAAAAAAAATCTTGGTATTTTTAGTATCTTAAAAAAGTAACGATAAAAAGGGAGTCAATTTTTATATTTGAGATATCTTAAAAACTCAAGAGCCTTCTGAAAGAAAACAAGGCAGATAATTACTTTTTTCAGCAAGTGGTCGTTAATAGTGGCCAACGAATAAACCCTCACGTAATTATACGCAAATATTTGCCGAGTGAGAATTGAATTATTCAAATTTATTCAACAAACTGAGCAAAGTGAAGTAAACTGCACTTTACAACAATCAGGAGGCTTAATTTACTTTGTTTTAACGGGCCTTGGAACTTTTCAAGCCCTCCCACTCCTTCATTCAATGTAGACAGTAAGTCTAGGCAAACTAAAATATACCGTTTCAAAGTACATATCTGATCCCAATGAGGCACTTGTATTTATGTTCAATCTGTTGTTAGGCGCAAATTTATGCTCTTCAAGGTTGTCTTAAAACTTGAACGTTCAAGTTAAGCATATTCATGCTGAATAAATTGTAGAGAAACATTATTTGATTTTGTTAAAAAAATGAAAATCGAAGAACAAAATGAGTTATGCAAGATTTATTTTATGCATTATCATGTTTCACTCATGTCCATGTTTCTATAGTTCGTGTTAAAATAATAAAAAACATTTTTGACAGTTCTCAACAAACCCAGTTTTTACCCGAATTTCGGAAAAGTTTTCATACTTTCAAACATAATCTTTCCTGACCAGAGAATGTTTTTTTTACATATTAAATAAGGGTGAACTGTTGCTAACCCACCGGTTGTGCTGGGAGGTGATTTTGCAAAGATCCCAATCAACTGCCAAGTTTTTCCTTCAATCAATGGCAACCAATTGCTAGAAGCCAAGCTGTCATCTGGAGGGTCTGCAGTACTCGTACGATAAAAACTAAACCAATCGACTAAAAAAACGTTTTGCTGATTATTCTATCATCTTTATTACAATGAACAAAGGCACAGATTATCCGGTTTAGCAAACCTCAAGAGTTCAAAACAAAACCTGAGAAGACACAGAAGTAACCAAGAGTACGTTATCAATTCTTGCTTCTTATATAGCTCGTGGCGGAGTTAGCTTGAGTCACGACACAAGATGGCTACGCAAATTAATTGGATAAGTTTGCAAATTAAATTTCAGAATTTGAAACCGACCGCAGGGACAG
This sequence comes from Troilus luridus, assembly GCA_964056705.1. Taxonomy (NCBI): domain Eukaryota; kingdom Metazoa; phylum Arthropoda; class Insecta; order Hemiptera; family Pentatomidae; genus Troilus; species Troilus luridus. Next base: position 30,903,734 of record OZ057416.1, read on the forward strand.
ATTGATAGGAGGCAAAGTTGCCAATATGGCTCCTCTTACGACTTCACATCAAACTTTAATTATCCGAGGATGGAGTAATTAGTCCAATGATTAATCATTTAAAATGACTGTATTATCTAGGACCCCCGGGAACGGGTGCGGCCCGAGAGCGATGTGACAACGGTCGTTCATAATTCGGTGAGATAATCGTCTCCAATTGGATTGAGTGGATACCAAGTAATGAGAACTAGGTATTGTCCAATTTCACTAACATCCTGTGAATATTCTTAGATAAGTTTTTTTTTGTTTATATAAAATGTCTATTATTATACCCAATGTTTAGCATTATTATTTTTTCATATTTTACTATAATTAGAAACAGATGGTATGTATCATTTTTATCGAATTTTAAAGTTATTATCAAATTTCTAGCCCTGTTTTTTTTTATAGTTTGCTTCTTAATAAATTTAACACCACTATGTGCTATTAAGGCTATTTTGCCTATCTAGGTTTAATTAGCATCTTTAGTTTGTAATTAAACACCGCTCTGGACACCCACCTTAGCCCATTTCGAAGAATGGCGTATCCAAGGATCTTCTGCCTCATTTCAAAATACCTAGGGTCAGCTGGAGGAGTTCGAACCCGTGACCGTGAGCATAGAAGGTTCTTATGCTAACCATTATACCATAGGTAACTCCTCTTTTTAAATATACATTATCCTACTATCCATTGAATTTTATGAATATTTATCAACCTTCTTGTGTTGCAAAAAATAATAATAATAACAATCAAAATAGAAATATAGGATATATTTAATGACCTATTATATTTTTAAGCATAAAGTAGTAAGTTAAGGGGATTTAATTAGATGATAGAGTCAATACTGTGTCTAAGCAATCAGCTGAGCAGAGCTATTTGCTAAGATCATGCTTGGCCGCCTGATTTGTCCTTATTTATAGAAGCTGCTTGAGCCTAAGGGGATTCAACAGATCCCATAAGGATCTTCTATTATTATAAATGCATTAAATAATTCATCATTCATTGGGCACCGGTCTATCATCTCAGCAGCACAGTACCCCACATTATAACAATTATATTTCAGATTTTTATTAGTTCTTCCCGAATTGCTCTGTTACTAGTTTATGACACTGTATGAGAGGGGATAATTCTTCAGCACCAAAAAAGTAGTCCTGTTCCAAAAGCAGCTTTGAAAGTTTATCACTAAGAGAAACAGATATATGAAATTGTATAGTTTAATTAATTTTAGAATATAAATTAAAAGTTCAAAAACAAATTTCAAACTCTCCCTTTAATGTTCAGAAGTATCAAATGGATAGGTGTGTAGAGATGAAAATTCTTTGAACAAATTTTGACATTTGAATTTGTCCAATTTGGCAATTGTGATCCATTATTATTTATTAATTATTATTATTATTTTTCTTAGATTATTATTTTTATTCAATAAACCTAAGCAGATTATAAAAAACAATCACTATCATCAATGTTACTGCCATTGCTACAACGGAAACGTTTTATATCCCCTTTATAAATATTATCAACCTCAAGACCTTAACATTGAAGTTCTAAAACCAACTTGTATAGCCTCAGCAGAGGAATAAATAAATAAATGTAAAAAAAAAGTAAAACCCTCCCTCGCACCCCAGCGAAGAAAAAGATAAGGGTAGGAAGAAACACCGTAAAATTTATTTCGGAAGATATTTCACATTTGGAAGGGGGGAGGTTACTACGGCGCTACAGTGCTCTTTACCCGCCAAAATACTACAGCTACCCGCCTTTTTTTCCACAGCCAGCTTTATACGACCGTATCCGGAATACCCGAGGCTCCCGGCCACAAAACTTCTAAACCGAAAACGTTTTTCAGACTATTTCGTCTTCTTATGTGTTTTTATAAGATCAACCGAAGAAGCCTTATCTAATCTATTTCTTTATATTTCAGTAATTGATTATTAATATATATATATATATATGAGAACAGAATGAATGCAATTGAAAGCAAGAATGCAATCGTTTGTGAAAGAAAATTATAATTCGTTTCCAATCGTATCAATGGCCGCTGTCGTCTTCTTACAGATATACTTGCATGCCTTACTTAAAGGAGAACAGATAACCCGGGCAGTGTGACAAAGCGGTCTAGATCCATGGTTTATGCCCGTTCGGGGTCATCGGGAGCACGAGTGCCAATATTTCTTTTCCCGGAATTTTCCTAGTGACTATTACCAAATCAAAACGCAATTCTGTATGTATTTAATGGCAATTCTCTCTCTCTCTCTCTCTCTCTCTATATATATATATATATATATATATATATAGTTAAAAGTTACTAATTGATCACCAGGTTTTTAAAAACTTTATTTTGAATGAATATACAATTAAAAAGTAAGCTAACACAATACAAGAGTAACTAGCCGGACAAGTGACGAAAATCAAGAGAGCGAGGAGCCTCTGCTCCAGGCTTAAATAGGATCTGTTATTGATGATGTTAATTTCTAGAATTGTTTACTTGGTAGCCACCTGCCAACTGCAGCTGCATCTAAAAGTGCATAAAAATTCTAGGAATTAACTATTATTCTCAGAATTGTTTATTTGGGAGCCACTTGTAACTATATATATATATATATATATATATATATTTATCTCTCTCTCTCTCTCTCTCTCTCTCTCTATATATATATATATATATATATATATGAATCATTAATCTTAATTTCTCAATGTTTATGTTAAATGATAGTCCAAATATGATATTGCGTATTGATGGTTTTATTAAGCTATTATGATGACTGATTGGTATATTGGTAAACACACGCCAACCACTGGAATAGAATCCAATTCTGAATAAATTTAGAAAGATTAAAGAAATCATTATTTGAATAACTACCGTAAGTGATTACTCTGGCATCCCAAACTAAACAGAATTATTTAAAATATATTTAACACCCCAAAACATAGCAATTACTTTTAAGAGAACTATCAGAATCACTCATCATATACCACCCGAAAACCAAAATGCTGCTACTCCTCATCATACCTGGATCCCCTCGTCCTATCAAGGTGACCTGGATACAGCAACTGCATACGGCTTCCAAACCGCGCCGCAGTGGGACCGGCTGGGTTCAATTACTAACAAGGGCTATTATATTGTCTGCCGTGTTTAATGCACCTTCTCTCCAATTTCTGTAGCACATCATCAGATATGGTTTCCGATTCATCAGAACCCAGGCTGAGGGCTAACTTATACAGTGGACTCTCTCTCTCTCTCTCTTCAAAAGTTGTTTTGTTATATTTAAGTAATGGTAATATTTATTTATGATGATAGCCCAAGGATACTATGAAAATCTACTATATAACGTGAAGTTATAATCCGTCCTGATTTCTAAACGTCACACTTACTTCATCATGCTTATTGTATACTAAGCATCACCCATATCAGATGCCATTCCCGTTGAGGTAATCGCTGGGTACCCGACCATAGATTATTGCTTCCATAGAGTTACTCTGATTTTTTAAATTAAGCATCAGAGGCTAAGTTCGAGCTGACACTTTCCTGTCAGAGTGTGCAGTTATAATTTACTTTTGCACTTGGGGGGCTACAGTAATAGTACAATTTTGTTGGAAGGTAATATTATGGCCACTCCTGTCTCCTGTTTTCCCTATAAATCCATTTGTTCGTTTATTCATTTAACGTCACTTTATGCTGCTATAGCTTAACCGACGAAAATGTTGTCTTTCAAAGAATAGAAAAAAAAACAAAAAAAACGTCTAATATAAGTTTTTGAAAATAGTTCTGAAGATATCTTGGACTATAGCAGAGGAAACCTTCACATTTACGTTTTGAGAAACTGTTATCTTCGGAAACTAGTGAACAAATTTGGTTCAGGATCTCTTCTTCAGCCTCTGAACTACAGTGCAACGGAAAATGCAATCTTAGAGACTAAATACCAACGGGGTAAAACGATTTATTTAATCCGTTGGCAGCAGGGGTTGAATTCTGTAGGACCTGGAGACACTCCTGGGGCTCACTCAGCCTCTGTAAAGTGGGTATCCTTACTAAGGAGAAAAATCTGGCTGTTGAGCGTGATTCCGAACAAAAGATCTCTCTGCAAGTCCTTTGTCATTTCTTAAGAGTTTCTACCTCTTACTGAAACTAAGACCCTCCTGGGTTGTTGTGGTACAGGTTTTTTTTTTTTAATATATATGAATTACTAACCTATTGATTTTAACCAGCATTAACTGTTCGAATTAGAGTTTTCAGATAAAATATGCATAGTATTCATAATCGTATAAATTCAATATTTTATCCTCCTTCGGCCGAAAGAAGACCTAATTGTAGAGAAGGCTATGAAATATACCCCAGGACCCTCTGGGGTGACATTAGTGTGTTGTAGGGAACGTATGTTGGCTTCCATCTTCATCAGCTAAATGTGTACATATAGCCCTCCGTGGCCTTACTGTCTCCCGTCCCGGCCCTTCTCTCTACAACTTCGGCCCTTTCTTATTCTATTTTCAACTTAATCGCATCTGAAAGCTTCTTGAAGAGTACCAGTCGCGGTTCTGTATACCAGACTGAAATAAAATTAAGTTTGGCCTTGGGCTTACAAAAAAAATAATCGTACTTAGAGTCATTATGATAATCTTACAATGACACAAAACAAAATGGAATACTTAACCTAAAATATTTGGAGATTAAATTGTATAAAACGTCGCTACAAATGCAAAGTATCGAATGTGAAACACATTTTTCGCTTTGGATCTACATCGTTTGTTTTAGGATTGAAAATTTATTTAAACTCTCGATACAGAAGTAACACTTGTTTAATTTTCACCTGTTTCAAACCAATTATTAATTGCAGGTTTAAAATTCTCGGAAGACATCTATATTAAGTGAAAAGAATTATTTTTAAACTTAAATACACAACAAAATACATTGATGTATTTGAGTCGATCTTTCAAGCTGTATTCTGAGGATTCAGAATTAACCTCTAATAACTAATTATTTAAAACGAAGTTTAGACAAATTCATAAATAATTTCTTTATATGTTTGATGTTTTTTTTATATTAATAATAATTTAAATATATCTAATAATGTTCCTGAAAAAGTACCAGAATGAGGGAAAGTGTCTGAATAACTAGGGATATGATAATTACACTTTTTTTGTTTTTACATATTTTTTATATATTTATATTTTATATATATTTTTTTTTACATATTAGTACAATTAGATATTAAATAAGAGAAAACGCATATTTTCTTTAGTATATTAGAATAATAAGTTATTTATCAGAAACAAATAAGGTGCATAGGGAATGCAGAATATGAGAGGTTCTTCACCCTTGGGACTGCACCACCACTGCACCAGTCCCTCATTTCTCACGTGTTCCACGCTCTGATTTATTCTATCTTTAAATATTACTATCACAGAATATATTTCTTTGTAATATTGGAATACTGGCATAGTGTAGAGTGCTGAGTTGTGTGCAGTTTGCTGAAGGTTCCAAGCCAAGGGGTTCAAATCCGACTATGTCTGATAAATGATTTGATTTGTTAACAACCACGGATGGACCCTGTGAGATCTAGAGGCATAAGTGGGGCTCACCCAGCCTCTATACAGTGGGTAACTTTAATTGGGAGAAAACCCTGGCGGTGGAGCGTGGCCTCGGAAAAATCAACTCCTTGCACAACCGCTGTCTTAAAAATTGTAATTTCTCTATCATGTTGTGAACCCAAGACTCTTCTTGAGTTTTAGTGGTAAGGATATATTTTTGAGAAAGGTGTATCATCACCAAGCAACAACTTGATTAGCCACAAGGATAATAACAATTTTTTATGGCAACAATGCGACAGAGAATAAAAAAATGATGGTGGTGGAAAGTAGTTACAGTGACTTGATGAGGCCTTATACTTCTCCCGCCATTCACTGCATCAGTGTTACCATGGGATCAGTAATTAATGTTGAACTCTTGAAGTAGGTTATATGTAGCTTTATTTATTTGCCAAAAAAAAAAAATGGCAACTGATATAATTTAAATTAAAGTTATTCAGCACAGGATACTAACTTACGGCTCACAATTATGATGTCAGCTTTTCCCACTGATTGGCTTAGAGCAATCTTACCATATAATATATACCCCTCAAATATGTAGTGGTTCACCACTGTTAACGAAGAAATAACAGAAGATGACTAGGTAAGGGACTGCAAAGTACAATTTCTTTCTTAAATGACCTATGTATTTTTTAAAATAATTATTAAGGGTTTCCTCAAATTTTTCGACTTGTATATCCTATCTCATATTATGATTTTGCAAGCATCCTCAACTCCTTCTACCCCCTCTTCTGTGCTCTTCCTCGCCGTTGCCTTCCTTCAGCATTCTCATTGAAAATTAAATTAGGTAATCTTTTCTTCTTCGTTCTTCTAATATGGCTATACAATTCCGATATTCTTATTTCTATATTTTGTAAGACATTTTGTTGGGTTTCATTCGCTCTCTGATTTCAACATTAGTCCTTATATTTTGACAGCTCCCCTCTAATAGTTCATTTCAGATGTAAGTAGCTTGGTTATCGTCCATAATTCTACTCCATGTAGCATTATGCTTTCAATGATGGTTTTCAATTTCGAATGAGCCTCTTGGAACGTTTCGTCACATTATTGCTTCAAAGAACCGAGTTCAGTTTACCATTAGCTTAGGGGGTTTTGTTTTATCTCTTTATTTTCATTAAAGAGCTCTAATATGGAAAATTCCCGAATCTTTTTACTATATTCCTCCTTATAATTATTTGAATCAACATATACCATCCTCGTTTATTGATAGCAATGTTCTTAAAATCGATCGTGTATTTCTTTCTGAATCTTATAATTAAGATGTTTACTTAAATAAATGGATTTTTTTTGCGAATAAAACTCTGTAGCGATGACTGAGTAATTGTCTGTAGATGGCTATATAGGGCTAGAAAAATGGCCGGAGAGGAAGATATACGAAAAGCCTTTGTAACGCTAATGATGGAGGCCCATTAGGGGAATCATGGGAGCTGAGGGCGCCTTAAGAACCTTGAAGGATCGCTGCAAGAAAAGACTTAGCTCATTTGCTAGCGATGTTTATTAATGAAACTTCAAACCGCAGATGGAAAGGAAGCATAATTCGAAGGAGAACAGCGGAAGGGGGACAGACGTTGATGTATGGCGAGGAATTGAATTAAATTGAGCCGGCAGTGCTAAAGCTGAATACGCTGAGCTTCATCAATGGTTGAAATCTTTGTGTTATAAATTATTAAACGTTGAAATTCCGTTCGCTACGACGTTTGATGATTCGTAGTTAAAGAATTTCATTAATAATTATTATTCTTTTCCTTAATTTATTTTTATAAGATAATCAGATGGAGTGATTTTCTTTCAATGTTTCCTAATGATAATAGGCGAAACGTCGAATGGTTGTTTTTATGATCCTGCATTTTGGAGTCCTAAGGCTTCCTTTTTTCGGATTTTCCATTGCTTTGAAATTTTATTGTTCTAGAAAGCTGATACCATTTAAAATTAAAAAAAAAACAAAGCATGAAGGGTATCGTGTTCAACAAATGATAGCTAAGACAAGGTTGTATACCGTCATATTGTTGCCCCATATTGTTTTTTCCAACCATTTGAATGGCAACTTCATCGATTGTTGGTGCATTGAAACATCTCCCATGTTTTCCTACAGGAGTTATATCAGCTCTTATTACAATTTTATGATTACTATATGGCACAAGATCCTGCGTAGTTTTAAACAATGAAATCAATTGATTTTGTTGATGAAACAAAGTTTACAATAGAACCCCTCACTAAACTGTTACTGGAACAACGCTGATCAAATTCTTCTAGTGTATTGCCCATTTATTCCAGTTGCAGGAATTTATAGTCGCCATCAGTCACCGGCAACAGGGAACCTCCTTATGATATATTTGGCCTTGTATCAGACGATTAAACGGAAACGTTTAATTTTTACACAAAAACTTATATTATTTTATTATATGATAGGGACTGGACCCTAATAAACTTTTACTTACAACTAACGCGCCTTTGTTTTCCTTTGATTGACGTCAAATGTTTGACAGCTGGGAACAGAGTGGTTTGTATGGGAAAAGAAAATTGTTGTTTTTATTATTTCCCTCGTCATTTTTACGGTTTTTCTTTCCATAAGAACCTTTTTTGTGCTTTTAAAAAATAGTTGAATTGGTCGAGCCGTTCTCGAGTTTTGTGGTTAGCAAGGAAATGGTGAGTCATTTATTATTAAATAGATAAGATTCCAGTTATTTATTATATGGTAGGGCCCGAACTCGGAATCTATTAGGCCTACAGAGCTGCAATTGGAATCAAATTGTAGCAAATTTGATCTACTTTAAAGATGGTTACTTATGTTTTTTTTTCAAATACGCACCGATTAGGAGATACAGGCCAAAAACTGAAATAAATCGGAAAATTTCAAGGTTTTTTGGCCACCGAAGGTTTCCCTCGTCATTTTTACGGGGTTTCACTCCAAAAGAACCTTCTTTGGGCCTTAAAAAAAATATGAAAAAAAGCCGAATTGGTAAAGCCGTTCTCGAATTTTGCGGTTAGCAAGGAAATGGTGATTCATTTTTATTATATAGATAAAATAAAATAATGTAAAAAATACTTTTGAAAACTGATAATTATTTGTCTATGCGCTCTAGTCAAACGTCGTCAGAAGAATATGGCCAATAAATGTCAATTTGAAAAAAAAAATGCCGTTTAAAGTAATTGCTTCCGTGGGTGATAACCGTTCAACGCTATGGGGAATTCAAGCTACAGATATTATCATGTCAGAACTGGAATTTCTTTTTAAAATTATTAGTAGAAGTCAATTTTACTGCACTTGTTAAATTTAAGAATTATTTAATACTAATTTTCTTACTTAATTTACTTTATTCCTTCAGTTCTGTTCTATAAAAATACAGCCTTAATATGTAATATTCTTATAACCGAAATATCGGTCTTTTTAATTTTTAAATATTAATATTATAGAGAAAATTTTGTTTGTTTGTTTCGCTTAACGTAGCATTAGGCTGTTATGGCTAATCGGATGATGCTACAGTGGTACTCCTAAATGTAGCCTCCCAAGGTATAATCTCGATAGGGATATTTAACCATAAATCACTGACACTGAACAGGCTAGGGATCTCCATTTTATGTCACATCCAGAGGATTTTTACTCCCTTTGAAATATCTCAACAAAACATGCAAAACCACGATCTCGGGCAAAGTGGATAAATAAAAATATTATATCTGTTTATGTCAATATTCACACCTTGTTTATAATATTGATTACAAATATGAAATAGATTCAATTAAAATTCATTTGGCTATTTAATAAATTCTTTGGATAAAGCGGACGTTTTTCTAGAGACACTTCCTTTAATACCAAAATATATTGCATTAAGCACAATTAGACTAATCATACATACTTTAAAAGGGATGACCTTTTAGTTAGATGGCCATTATATGAACGTTAATTTAATTTAAACTTATTTTGTAATAATCTCGACACGTTACTCATGACGTGGGATGAGGACTAATTATAACAACGTAGAATTACTCACCCTCGATGGGGTAATGAAGGCAGTTAGTGGCGATGAGGCTTTTTGCTGACTTGATAATTAGTGAATCTAGCTTTTTGTTGCCATCGCTTGGTCCCCTGCAAGGCTGGGATCAATGCTGTAATAGCCGGAAGGAAATTGTTAACATCGTTTATTATCAGCTAATTACTGATTAATGTATTATATTTAATTTTTGTATTTATAATGAAATCCCCACATCATTCCTAAATCGTCTAGGTTTGTGAATTTTATAAAATATACTAGGGGGTGCACTTAGGATCAATCCCCATTTTACAATACAAATTATATATTAAACTTTTCACATACCTGTGTTTTTTTCTATGTAGCGTAAACAGGTAAAAAAATGCAAGTCTTTATCCAAACATTTTAGCCTGTACTTCAATTTATTGCAACTTTTCCGTGATTATATAATATGTAACTGAATCATCAGTTAAACTCCATTCTTCACTACTTACTTTTTTTTAAAATAAAATATAATACGGTGATCACTAAAAACTTGCTTATATTAACCATTACACGAAGACGAGAGACTTATGACAGACAAGATCTAAAAAAACTACAAAAATTTTCATGGCTAATTTGCATCCTTAGTTATTAGGAGAAAAATAATATTCAGATTCCTAACCACACGATACGTATAAGGAATGTAATTCAAGATTATGAATAGATCTGTATTTAAAGTTTTTTTGAGTCCATAAATCACTTATCCTCGTTTTTCGTGTATGTACTATTAAGAATTATGAAAGAAAATTCAAATTGTTATAAAAGAATGAGTGAAAAAAGTTTTATTATCCAGTTATAGCTAAGAAATCACTACACAAAGACCTTTAAATACCACTCGTGACTGACACTATTAAAAAACACAATAAAAAATTCCATGACTCATTTGCTGAACACCCAAACCTACTGGTACAATCATTACTAACAGACACATTGCCACGAAATCCGACAAAGAAACTGAAACGTCTCTGGAGCAGGGATCTACTACCGACAGATGAACCACGCCTTCTATAGGAGGTTTATCCATCCACGATTCCACTTAGATTTGGAGGAGAAAGAACATTACAATGTCATTTGTATAATTTATCTCAATAAATCTTTATAATTATATTTCCAAGGAAATATAGTAAATGAAAAAAGTTAAATAACAAGGCCTTAAACATGATAGTTATGAAAAAAGTTGAAGAGAAGTCCCCGAGATTTTGTAGAAGGCCTCTTCATACCATAATTAGTTAGATTGTAAAGAGGAAGCCGAAAATCATAGGGCGTTAAACGGTTCTACTGAAAAGCAGGGGGGAGTTTACAGATACAAATTCAACACAAAACATTCCTAGCAAGAAATAATTCTTGGAATAACAAGTGTGGTGTCCCTGTTACGATCCGTTCTCCTTTACATAGATAAAAAAAATATATCACTAATAGTGTACCAAGTCCCAAGAATGGCTGTTTAAAAGTTTAACCCTCATAATGCCAACCTTATTTTTGTCTACTATTGTTAAACACTTCACAATTAATGCTTTATAAAAGCTGCAAAATATTCTAAGAAATTATAAGAGAATATCAGTTAAGAGTTTATGATTTCTTCTTATTCTTCAGTCAATGGTTTCTAGCTTCATTGAATATAATAATAAATAATACATAGAAATAAAATAGTATCATAGATAATTTCATCATATATATTTTGATTAATAATTATTACATTAACAATTTTATTATAATTACTAATTATTATTTTGATAAAGCTATGTTATTATAATACAATTATTAATATTTGAAAAAGTTAGTAAGGCGATTTAGGGTTACTTTAAGAAATGCATCGTATTTTTTAGAATTTGTTTGTTAATTTTTCAAAAAATTAATTACATTATATTAAAATTAAATAGACTAATCTTGTTTTAAATGTTTGTTTTGAATAAGTTGAGACTAATTATTTAAACATGAAATTATCAAGTCTCCAATATTGATGATAATAATGATGTAAATTATATCAAGATTAAAAAAAACAACTTTACAAATTTGGCCAGTTACCTTCTGCACCTAGTAGCCACTCCTATTGGCCCTGAAGATGACCTACAAAGTAGGTCGAAACGTCGGCACACATAAAATATAATAGGTTTCTACTTATTTGTTGTGTAATTTTTTACTGCACCCCAACTATTTCCATCCTACAAAAAACAACTTTAGTTTGAAGTGTATTAACATTTTCCTTTGCGATATCGTTTGGTTAGAAAAATTAAATTTTAATCTATCCTGTATGAAATAGAGGAAAAATCAGACATGTAGAAACGATCCAGTCCTACACGAGCATATTTATCGCCATCGTTCAAACAGTTTTTTCTTTAGTCTGTTTTCGACAGGTTGCTTGGAATACGAAAAAAACTGACGGTTTTCACCACTGCTAGGTATTTTTTTCACCTGTTTGAATCGTCATTCAGAACCGATGAAGAAACGATTATGTAGGGCCACTTTATGAGATAGAAAGGATGGAGGGTCACTTTATTATATTATATTAAGGAGGGCAATTTTATGAGATAGAAAAATGTTCAGATGTTTACAGTTTATGGGCCTAGAAATAAAAATCGACCTTTAGTCTCAAATTATAGTTCCACTTGATATGGAGAGAACTTGGACCACAACACATGATCTTGGGTTCAGTATACAGTAAAGACTGCTGTTTCTAGGACCCCAATTTTGCAGGGATGTGATTCGTCTGTAATCAGGCTGAAACAACCCACTAGAGACTGGCTGAGCCCCAGGAGGATCACCAGATCCCCAGATTTGTACCCGGACTTTGGACACGGCAATTCAGCGCTCTTTCCTGGGATAGTGGAAGAGCATTTAAAAGTTTGCTTCAATTCAATGTCTCTCTTTCGCACTTAGTTAATATATAATATAATCTGATTATTTGTCAAACTCGATTTTTTACGACCTACTTTATTATCTCCTCCTTATATTATATGTAATGTAAAATATTACACGTTGATCAAAAACTAAAAACTTGCATATGTAGAAGAGTGATAAATAATAAATAGTTACGCTAAGAGCTGAACATACCACTCGTTACTGACGCGATCTAGAAAAACTTCAAAAATTGTCATGACTGATTTTCTGGGCACCCAAACTTATTGACAGACGCAGTGCCACATAATCCGACAGAAACGCCACTGGAGCCGGGATCTCCTACATCCTTCAATGCTAGGTTTCTCTGACTTTTTTCAAGATGATTTCTCCGCTCTTTCCATCTGGAGAGAAATATTATAAAATTATTCTGAACATAAAGTGGATGGATATGTAGAACTGACTAGGACATCTTGAAATGTATATATGACTCAAAATCTATATTTCTGCTCACAGAAGGTTCTGTTGACAATATACAAAATGACATCTAACTTAACAACAGAAATATTCCTTCAGAAAAAATAAAGGTGGATTTTATTTAAGCGAATTTCCGAATATTCGAGAAGGTTGGGAAGGAAATGAAGAAACGTTGAGAAGACACGGTCCTAACAAGAAAGCAGTTAGGAAGGGCGTTGGAATATCTCATGCCAGCCAATTAAACTTCTGTCCCCGGGTGACTTCCTGGGCGACTTGTTGAGAATTTTACAGAAAAACAGGACCTTGCTTCATGGACCTCCGGCATCCGGGAAAGGTTGGAGAAAATAACTTTCATTGCAACTGGAAAAACAAGATTCTGCAAGTCCTGTTCAACTTCTTCTTAAATTCCGTGTCAAAGTTCATTTTTTTTTTTTAAATCTTATCCTTTAGAACCTGCGAAAAAAAAGAAAAATACTTATCCATAATTTTCTTGTACCAAAATAATGTACTATTCTTAGTACAACAAAGAGTATCCATACTCATACAAGAAAATCCATGTAGACTTTTGAAAATTCTACATATGCCTTCGCATATAACTTTCACATAGAAACTTTAGTATTATGTCAGGTTCTGTTAGGAAAAGAACTATCTATCTCAACAGGTTTGACACATGGAGGCCATAGTATATCGAACACTTTCAATCAATAGGGCATTAAATAATTTATGAAATAAACGTTTAGTGTAACTAACATAAAGTATGAATATAAACATAATAATCAGTATAAACATATAGTATAAAGCTGAAACTTCCGGGAGTTTTGAGGGCAAACTGTTTCTGAGCACACCTCTATAAAAAGCAAAATGTGGACAATACTGATGGATCACATAAAATTGTTTAATTATATACATCAAATATATTATTGGCTACTGAATAAATAAATATTTGATAGTATTTTGAGATCTACTTCAGAATTGGATATCAATTGATGGATGAGCTGCTGAGAGCTTGAGACCGGATGATTACAAAATTATTAAACAGATTATATAAAAGTATTAATCAGAGAACATTGTAGAATAATCACAACAGAGGACACTTCAAATCAGATTTTGTAGGAGGCTATCGGAATGTACCCAAGAATAAAGCAACGCATGTTTATTTCATATATCCTTTAGTGCTCCATCAATTGAAAATGTCCAATATTCTACAGGATACAGTCCTACATATCCGAAGCTTGTTGAGATAGATAGGCATTTTACGATAAGAACCTGATATAAACCGTGCTGTTGCTTTGAACACAAAGTTTTTTTTTTATTGTAGGAAGAACTATGTTAATAATACCGGAACTTATCCCATCCACTAAACATTTACTATAAATCTGGACTCGTGTAACTATGTCATTAGTCAAACTCTAATGAATTTATGTTTCTTGTAGAGTTCTGCAGCTGTAGAACTCTAGTTTCTGGTAGAACAGAAGATCTATCTATGTACAGAACTACCTACTAGCACCGATGGCAGTGGTCCTATGACAGTAATCCAGAGCCTTCTACATATTACCCCCGAAATGATTTCTTACCAACTTGATGAAATCTAAGTTCAGAACTCCGACAATTAGGTGGGTGAGTGAAGTTGCTAATAGCACCTGATTTTATTCATCCGATTTGTATTTTTGTTTCCTTTTCAATGGAAATGTTAATCAAGACACATTATCGAGAAAAAAAATCCTGCAATATTAATTTTTCTTTATGATGACTTGTGGTAAAAAACTGATCGAATAGCAATGCAATATACTCTGTTAGACAAAATGACAAATTGTTTAAGGCCACAATTACTGTTTACACAATAAAAGATTTGATAACGAACCCATGATAAAAGTATTTCATTTCACTCTACATTCCCCAACTTAAAAAAAAAACACGTAAAAGCACAAGCATTTTGTTATGACATTCGACGACCTTTGAAAGGAAGGATCATTGGGGGGGGGAGCATTTTTTATGGATATTTCATTATTACGCAATGAATAACTACACCTAATAAAAACCTACTTTTTTTCAGAACCTCCTTTATTATATGAATTACAATTACTAATAGGTCATAAAAAGTATGGTTTCTATGTAAAATAAAAACCAAAAAAAAAAAAAAAAAAAAAGATGACTTATAACTCTTCTTAGAAGTTAAAGAAGTTCTTGATGGGTTGTAAATGACATATAGCCGAAACGTATCCACGTAATAAAGTTATATGAAAAAAAGAAACGACTGGAAATAGGTTTTCATTGAGTGAATGAATTATTAAATAAAAACCTTCTGTTACCTTTCGGTATTTTAAGGCGTTACATGGGGCTGAGTCCGCTTAAGGCGGTTTTTACTCGAACCGGCACGAGGCCGCTGACATTATACAATACAAAACGGTGAGGGACCGTTTAGCGGGATCAAGTGACAGAAACGACCTTTCAAATTCATAGGTTGAGTTTTAGGCATTGATATGAACTAATTGAACCGGAATTGGAAATCCATTAACAATCTATTTATTAAATTTTTTTATCCATGTGATCCTCATGAACATATTTCATTACTTCTTTCCTATACTATAGCTTGCGATCCAGAGAAAACTTCTGGTTAACACTTAGATGACTTGTCTGTATCTAGAATTTACTTATGGCTTTTTTTTTTTTTTTTTTGCAATAAGCGATCCAAACTAATTAATCCATAAACCTTAATGTTAATTCAGAAATAATTTTTTTATATCTACCAAATTTATTTTATGTCTGTTCCGTGACACGAAAAATTTAAAATTTTACTACCATTTTCAATATTTTGAAGTTTTAGTAAAATCATTTCGGTCTTTATGCATTAAAAAATATTTCAAATAATATGATAATAAAATGTTTGTGTAAATCAATTTTACTTCATTAAAAGAAAATATATATTATCTCTACATTGCAAGTTGGAAGATATGACAGAATAAGAAAGAAAGAAGAACAGAAAATATTTAATAGTGAGGTATCTTTACTAAACCATTTAGAGCAATAAACTATGCAATCGACCATTGGGCCACGGTTACATATATATATATACATATTCATGACAGCAGAACCTGGGGTGTATGGAGATCATGTTTGGTATGTAGATTATATCGGTCGGGGGTTTGGCCTCGATGTCTACCAAGGAAAGGGCTACGGCCCTAATTTGTGTTAATTCATAATAGGTCGAACTTAGTTCCGAAGGTGGTGTCCTACTAGATGCTAGCAGAACTCTCATTATTCATTTAATGGAAAAGTTGTTAATTGGTCAATTAAAGGTGATATTTGTCAATGAAAAAATTTATTTATTTCAGATAGTTGAAGATCAAATGTAAATCTAGAAGTTATTCACGGGTAAGGTATGGCTCGCAGTGATACTTAAGGCCGAAAATGCGGGGAAGCAAGAAGAGAAAAAGCAGCTCTATCGATGCTTAATTTATATAAAATGAGAAATAAATCATGTTCGATATTTTGATAGTTCCCATCTATGCTGCTATGTTTTACATTTTTAAATATATTTTAAATATTCTAATTAATTTTGGGATGCCAGATTAATCATTTAAGATGATTACTCAAATTATTATTTCTTCCAACGTCCTGACTTGATCCTTAATTGGATTCTTTTACAAAGGTTGATTGTGTGTTTACCAATTTACTAATTATTTAAAACATCAATACATTATTCATAAATATATAGTGCATCTGGGTTAAGTAACCACCAAAATAATTATAACGAGTATACTTTATTAATACAATTTGAAATACGATTAATGATTCAGATATTATATAGGATTGCCATAAAGTACATACAGAACTTAAATCACAACATTTGGGTACTCCTGCTCTTGCATCGTTCGCTGGCCTCCTTCTTCCGTGTCCTCGCTGCTTCTT
This sequence comes from Troilus luridus, assembly GCA_964056705.1. Classification (NCBI taxonomy): domain Eukaryota; kingdom Metazoa; phylum Arthropoda; class Insecta; order Hemiptera; family Pentatomidae; genus Troilus; species Troilus luridus. The sequence continues at coordinate 30,920,566 of OZ057416.1, forward strand.
CTTCAGGAGTCTTTGGTATCTCTTGACCCACCTTGACCATGGGGTCAAATCATTCTGCCTGAGTGGCCTCTTGCAAACGGTCATTTTCTCACTCTGAAAATAAGTATTTATTTTTAAAATAACGCCCAGTACAATTCATAGAAATATAAATTACTTCATAAAATATAATTAAAACATGTTTAGTAAAATTGTGAAAAAATTTATCATTTTTTTCATGGTCATAATAAATCGTTTTTATTTTTATTTTGAACTGATAAAAAAATATCATTTTTCTCTGTATATCAACTCTGCAAATTCAAATATTTTATTTTTCAATCGTACATTATTTGTTCTTGCATTCCAGTGTAGGGAGTTGGAGGCCTTATCGCCCAGTGTTCTGACTCCGATCAGCCACTGGTCCTTGAGGTTGGGGGAAACCCAGTACGGGGGGGTATAGATCCCACCCTATCTCCTGAGGGTACATAAATATTCAGGAGACCAGTTGTCGCCTAGGATACGGGCCCTCAATCGCTGGGCATGACAGTAAATCATACAAAATAGCCTGGAGTGTGAACGGAGCTCATGAAAACGACCTGGCGCTCATGTGATATTTTGCATCAAATTATACATTTATTGATTCATGTTGATATCTAAGGGTTTCTGACAACAAAGCACGTCGAGATATCGATGCTGAATAGTATACATGTACCTTCTCGTTTTTTTTTAAGTTGCCTAGAGAACAATTGTATAATCAAAATAAAAGAATATTGTTTTTCTTAGTACAAATTTTACATATATTGGAATAAAGATATAAGATGCAATTAAAATAACAATAACTTCATAGAATACTTTAGTATTAAATAAGGGGTTTAGTCAGGATTATAATTTAGAAAAAAGAGTTCATTTCAATGAAATTTGTTGCTAAAATTATCACAAAAAGTTCCAATTGTTTTTCGACTTGTGTATGGAGATGGCTAATGCTAAAAAACCTTGCTAAAAATGGAGTAAAAGGCTATATATTAAGCTTAGAATATTTAGGAAGAAAATGGTAGTATTTACTCTGATGAATTTGAACAGAAAAATGGAGTGCCCAAGGAAATGTAAATACCCCTTCCCTTTTTTTTATAGCTATTAATCCAGTCTTGCGTAAAATTCGGTTAATGGTAAAAGGTGATTTGTATGCAGACGACCTTCGGATCCATTATTCAGATAAATCAATAGGCAACCTACAGCAAGTCATACAAGAAGTTCTTCATATAATTAATAGTTGGCTAAATAACCAATTTACCATATCTACCAATAAAACAGAATGCATACTCTTTTCCCCTAGAAAAACTCTCCAACTTCCACTTATTTATATCAATAACGAAGAAATTCCATATAAAGAGTCGGTTAAATATTTGGGCTTACATTTTGATTCTAGGCTCAACTGGAACACAATGGTTGTATGGCATACGGTTCGGTTCAGAAAGAATTCTCTACAAATGTTAGATAGTGTTCATCACACAGGCATCAGGATAGCAACTGATGCCTTCCGATGCAGCCCTGTTCTTAGTATACTTTCTGAAAGTGGAGAGCCACCTTTAAAATACCGCAAGGAGTACCTCACCATGAATTATTCTCTCTCGATATTAGCATCACCAGTGCATCGATTACACAAATCTGTAAAATCTACACCTCCAAATTACTTCAACAATAGGGAAAAATCATTTAAACACCGAGTAATTGAAATAATATACACCATAAATATTACAATACCTAATATTTTACCTCACATTTTAACATCAAAAGAGCCGTGGATTACATATCTCCCAAGATTCAATCTCACATTACCAAAGATGGTCAAAAAAGAAACTAACCCCATAGCGTTTAGAAATGAATACCTCAGGATTTCTAATGATTTCTCATCAGCTACTCACATTTTCATAGACGGTCTAAAAGACAAGAACGGTGTTGGTGCTGCCTTTATCTGTGGGTTCAGGAAACAGCAATTCTCAATGAATGTAATCAGTTCAAGTTACACAGCAGAACTAGCAGCTATCGCCAAAGCATTACACGTTATAATGCCAGCTACAAGCACCATTACGATTAACACGGACTCCTTCTCTGCACTCCTCGAAATTAAATATACTTTCACAAGACATCAACTAATAATTGAAATATTTGAGGCTCTTTACAACTTAAAAAGAAACAACATAGGTGTGGCACTTGTTTGGGTACCTCGTCATTGCGGTATATTGGCCAATGAAATAGCTGATAAAGCTGCTAAGGAAGCAATTAAAAAGGCGATCAGTATAATAAAGTTACAAAGGGAGACGTAGTTTGCTTCATTAAAGAAAAAATTAATGAAAAGTGGGGATTCATTTGGAAAAATACCACAAATAATAAACTGTCGTTCTCACCAGGCTACGGATAGGTCACACTCGTCTAACTCATTCTTACCTCGTGGCTAGAAGAACCCCCTATGTGTGAAACGTGTGGATTGCCGCTGAATATAAAATATCATCTCACGGAATGCAGACGATACCAACATCAAAGGAAAAAATTGGGAGTTTCATGAAACTTGGATGAAATATTAGGCAACAACGAACAGAACTTAGCTTCCTCGTTTAACTTCCTAAAATCAACAGGCCTTTTAAAAGATATATAAATTAAAAGAAATTAACGTGTAAATTATTCATGAGAAATTACGATTACAAAAAAAAGTATATTTATATACTTTGTATATTATACAAATTAGATATTATATAATAATAAGATTTTCGTTCAGTTTAAAATAATTCATAGAGTACTTACTAATTAGGCCACATTGAAATATCCCCTGTGATCCGGTCGAGGTCCGGCTGGGGGCTAGTGGTGGGGGGGGCGCTGGCCTGGGAGGTTGAAGTGAGCTTTAATCTACCAATACGTGTTATCAGATTAAGCAAATAAAGGATTTAATAGATACGTCAATATAATTAGTATCATGTATATACATCATCTGTATATATCATACATAGATGTATATCATACATCTGATCTGTCTTCAAAACGCATGTATTTCTATAATATGCTCATTTATACATTTTTATATCTATGTGTATGTACATATATTTATATATTACCTTTTTTTTAATACTTTGTTTCTTATATGTCAATCCAATTCTCATATTGATCCGTCTACCATCCACTTTTAATAGGCCTATTCTTTGAAATCAATATTCATGATAATTTCACAATGGAATATAAATGATGTTATTTCGCATAAAACAGATCTCATCTCACTCCAAAGGGACGTAAATTGTAAAAGTATATGTATCCAAGAGACACGTCTAAAAGAATCTACCGATTTTTCTCTCACAGGTTTTCAAATCTTCAGAAAAGATTTTACAGAGGGACGAATCGCATGTTGTGGGGTGTGTGTATGTGTTTCCAATCTTCTCTTTTGTTCTGAAGTTCCACTGAACACTACTCTACAGACAGTAGCAAACCAAGTTTTTCAGCCATGGAAAGCCACAGGTTGTTGACAGTTATTATTTATATTCATGAAATTGTTGATTCGTCGTTGAATGTTGACTGAGCGGCTGACAAAGGGAAGCTAGTAAACGGAAATCTGGGCTCTTCCAAATCTGCAAAGGCTCCCTTCCGACATCTGAATTAAACAATAACACTATTTAATATTCGGCGCTTATCCGGGGGACTTGTTTATTCATCTATAACTGGGGAACTTAGCTCCATCCCCTCCCTAACTTAGTATTTGTACACTTAACTAAATTAATTTAAGCACTAATTAAATCAGGGCTCCAGCCTACTTTTTTATTTTCTTTCTCTTAGTATCTGAATATAATTACGATATTTAAAAAAAAAGGAAGTGGGGAAGCTCAGTTGCTATACTAAAGGTTCCGCGTACAAATGTGGCTGATTATTTATTCAGTTAACAGTCACTGATGGTCCCTATAGACCATCCTGGGGCTCACCCAGCCTCTATATAGTGCCTATCCTTAATTGGAGAAAAATGTGGCGGTTTAGCGTGACCTAGGACAAGTCACCTCCTTGTCCGTGAAACAGTACAGTCTCTACCATATACTGAGCTCAAGATCCTCCATGAGTTGTAGTGATACTATTTAGGTTTAAAAAAATAAGTAGACTCGAGTATAAAACTAACGCATATTTTAATAAAAGTACAGTACAGTGGTACAATGGCTCTAATAATATTTTATACAATATTGATAAATAATCGGATAAAAAAAGTTGTATTCTCTAATTTTACTGCAATAATTAAACCAATTTATTTGAAACATACCTTTCAATTAAATAATTATTCTTAAAATACAGGTCAGTAACTTTTTCCTGCCAATAAATAACTGTATTGTTGATACAGTTTAACTACCTTCTGTTTCATAAAATGCACACGAAGGCTTTATTATTTATTTGTTATATTATTGTATCAAATAATTTGTTTATCAGTGATTATTTAATTAGTTTACATTTAACAATAGTAACAACACATAAACAACCAATTTAATATAAATTGATTCAAAAAATAAATAAATTACATCAATTTTAATAATCTGCGTATAATACGAAACAGTATATATGAAACAACTATTTATGAATATATCAAGAAAGTTTCTTGTTATCAGAGGAAAATATATGTATTCCTCAAGTAGAGTGAACCCTCATCTGGTTTCCCAGGCACTTAACCTAGAGATGCAGAATGTGAAGGATTAGTAACTTCAACAGTACATTTAACACATTTAGAAAAGGAAGGGACAAATATTTTTTATCTACAAGTATATATTTCATCACTTAAATGGTATTCGTCAGAGTCAGTTTTATCAGGCTTGTCGTTTTGTCCACTCCGTATTCCCTTACAGTTTCGAGCAATACTTCTCTGTCTATTGAATCATAGGCCCTTTTGAAGTCTATGAAGGAGATGTAAAGATTTTCCTGGGGTAACATGTTTCTTGTGTTACTAGAACTGTAATATTTTATGACCAATTTGAGGCTAAGTATTTGCTCCTGACAGGATCTTCCCTTCCTAAAACCTGCCTGATATTCCCCTATTTCTGGTCTATTCGCGGCTCTAATCTATTGAATGTTTTGAGGTGTATTTGCCCTTATTTCCAGCTTTTCTCTCGGTTTCTCACAATTAAAAAGTTTTTCAAAGTAATTAGCAAGTATTGTTCAGTTTTCATCGTTGTTTAGTACCAGTGTCCCTTTCTCTCTCTTAAAATTCAAGCTGGGAGGGGGGCGCATAGCCTCTGATGCTGTTCTTAAAGGACCCGTAGAAGAGTCTAGTGTTGTTTTTCTTAAAGTTCTCCTCCATTTCATCCACGTGGTTTCTGTGGAATTTTTTTATTTATTATTATTTATAATAAACAATTAATGATTACAGATAAATTATACATTATTGCATCATTTAAAATAGGTTGACTGATTGTGCAGTACTTCTAAAAATAATAAGTGTATTACTGTTATATTAGGGTATTATATTTTTACTAAACGTTCAGAAGTTTTGTGTAATATCAATAAAAGAAAGTAAATAATATCGAGAATATGTTTTTATGTGATAATTAATTAGAAATGAAAGATACATGTATATTCATATATTCTAATAACTTCTTTACGCTTTGCATAGTCTTAATTAACTATTCTATCCATCTGGAGAGTTATTTTTCTTTTTCCCATTTAAAAACTACTGTTGAAGAAAAATATATATTAATTTAATTCTAACATAGAGTGAATTAGATTTATTAATATTTATTACATAAAAGATCGGGAAAAACAAAATACTTTGTTTATAATCGTGAAATGAAAGAGTTAAAAATATGATCTGCAACAGCATTGTTTTATGAAGTAAAAATTGAGCTGTTATTTTTGAAAGTGGTATAAGTCTATTTGGATCTAAATAAAAATCGTTTATTCTTTTATATAGTGTAAATGAATACAAATTAAAAGGTGTTTTAGTGGAAAATAGTTGACTGGATAATTCTAATAATGGGTTGAATTGGTCTAATAAGGGATTGCAGTCAAAGACCGAGTCGTTTGGTGCAACTCTACGTACTCTCATCGGTTCCCCCCCTCCCCCCAGGCAGCCCTCAAGAAGACATACTACATCTTAGGCCGAAACGTTGGCTCATTAAAATATGTTCTGCTTATGTTGTGTATTCTTTGACTACACCCCCTTACCAAGTAAATCTATTATTAAAGGTGTTAACAGTATCCCTCTTCGCAAAGTGTTAAAAACGTAACGTTTGCCCATACATACATATCTCAATCCATAAAAAATGAAATTGTATTATTTTCAAAAATAATAGCTCAGTTATAGATTAATTAATAAAGTAGTGTAGTTATTTAACTTATGAAAATTTTAGTTATATAAATAATATCAAGTCGAAACAATACATTGTTATATTTACTTATACATGTACTATTTGCTTTTCACGGAATTCTAAAGTAAACAACCTGTTAATTTTCTTTATTAAAGCTGAAGCTTTTGGAATATAAACGCAACCGCAACTCTTAACATATAAAATTAAAACATAAAGAACGATGTTTAGACTTGTAGAAATTAATTAATTAAAAAATGTAAACATGAAAAGGGAATATATATTTGAGGAGTGGAATGAGAGTCGACTATAGAGCCCTGTTTAAATCTGGAAAACCACCTGGTTTGAGGGGGGGAGTAGAGAATAAATTTTCATATGCCCTAATTTCGCCAACGACGGTCGAATGAGTCCTCCTGAGGGCATTTTTAATTTTTCCCACTCTAATTTCCACCATTTTCACATTTGGCTGCCTCGTCCGTTTTTCACCATTTGCCGGGCACCAGACATTTGTTTAACTTAAAAGGAGTCCGTATTTGTTCTCTTTTTCTGTATTTCTTTTTTTACTTCTTGTCTCTTACACTTTTTTTTTTTTAGTTCTTTTTCAGGACTTCGATAATTCTCAAATGCGTAATGTGATCAAGTAATTTATACCTTTAACGTTCAAGAACTGTAACAGAGTAAAAATAGATATTAAAAACCTACCTCCCTGTACTTATAATTTTTTTCTTTTATACATAAATACATCCCTGGTCATTTATGGGCTCAATTGAAAATATAAACAGAAATATCGCTGTATTGTGGCGTATTTGCTATATTTAGTTACATAGAGGTGTGGTTATACCTGTTGTTGAGCTGAGTTGCTGTACTGAAGATCCTAGGTTAAAATCCAGTTGTGACAGATAAATTATTAATTCTACAGCCATGAACAGATCCTCCTGGGGTTCACCTAGTACCTTCGTTTGAGATAAACCAAGCGGTTGAGAGAGATCTTGTACAAATCACCTTCCAGCACAACTCTTTCCCAGACACAGTGCAGTCTGTACGGTTTTTCTTTTAATATTCATATATGTGTGTCTGTGTGTGTGTATACAGTAGAGATTTCATTAAGCCTTTCAAATCATAGAAAAATACTATACATCTACTACTTCTAGAAATTAACAATTACTGTAATTTATATTTTAAAAAGTCTCTTAATCGGTTTTTCATTATTTATAGAACTAACGAACGGCTAAATATAAATATCATTAATATCACTAAACATCATTTATTATACGAGCTACCATAGCAGTTGAACGTCATTTCTATTTATCTTATTTCAACAGTTCGTCTTAATCAGTCTTCACCTGGTACGAATTCACCTCCTGAATTGTCAAAGACTTTCTTTCGAAACAGGACCATACTAGTCTCATCAATAGGGTGTACTTTCCCTTTGCTACTCAAGTATACTTAAAGAAAGAGCAACAGCAATAATGCTAGTTGATTCATTTTTATACCCACATCAAGCTGAAAGGTTTTTTTCCGGTTCTTAGGAAATTTGTATTTATTTGTTATTACCTTGCATTTATTTATTTTTTTAATATATGACAAAAACCTTCAACGCTTGATCGTTAATTTTGACATCATTACTAATTCCTTTCGGAGCCTGAAACGCGTTCATAATCACACATTTCATTAATCATCTATTTCATCGGTAATGTACTTGATTCAATCATGACTTGCGCTATCCATCAACTCCTTAATGTGTACGATCGATCTAAAAAGAAAAACTGACCTAACAAAAGTGGGAACTAATGTCCCAGAACACAAGGTCCCGAAACAATGACCCCCATCGACTCCCAAGAAACTTTTTTAAATCCCAGGACGGAAACTCGTCTACCACTTAGTGATAGTAATTCTGCAAACAAATATTTGATTTGTTTGTAAATTAATTATCTGAATTCGGGTTGATATTTTTGTAGTCATTCCGCAGATTTGTGATAGAGGTAGGTAAAGTCCCTTCAAGTGACGTCAATTCCACGTAACGATCGTATATGCATTTGCGCTATCCCAAGTAATTTCTTGCCAATAAATAAGAAAAAAAAAATAACTTGGTATGCTTTACCAAGCCAATATGCACTTATTTGGATATTAGAATTTGTTTTGTTTTTTCTGTTTGCTTTACATATAATGCAGATTATATTGGTCTTCACATATAACAGGAAATTCTGCCAGTTTAAATTACCCTATATCGAATTACCTATTACTGGCTATATTAGTCATTCTCAAATACGCTCCCACATTCCATTATTGAGGTATATTCTCAAGTATATTTTTTCTAATTCTATAGATTTAATGGCGTATAAGATCTTGACGTAGAAATGAAGGAACTACCCCTACCTCCAGGTTGGCAACCTGCGGAATAATTACCAGCATTTATTTCGTTGAAAAATTATCGCAATAAAACTGGACCAACACTTCTGCCTGGATCACCCTGAATCGTAAATTCAATATTATTTTCTTTATAGAATAATCGATTATGGACTACGTTTTATTAACGTTCTGCTTCTTTTCTGTCTCCTCAGTTCCCGAATGGCCTTCATTTTTTATGTGTGTTTTTCCTTCTTTTCTTTTGGTCTCCTTCTCCTTTGAAGGTGCTTTCTGAAAGCGCTTTTTTCTAGAAAAATAAATATGTTTTATTAATATTATTGTTCTTCGGATGCTATGAATAATAATTAAAGATAATTTCTCATAAATATTACTGATATATTTATTTTAACGTCCTAATTAATTTTAAATTGGATTCTTTTCCTGATGCTTTTAAACATGAGTGATAATGATTCAGATAGATAGGGTATTGCCATAAAATATGTACATAAATTAAATTAACACTAATTTGGTATAACAAGGTTGCATATAGATCTACCTGCCTAGATTGATGTAGGATGTGAATCTAGAATAATCTAGATTTTATAACTTTCATTTCTGACTATTCCTATTCTCCAAATTAATCTCTCCCTTTTTATTAACAAAGCCTATATGGCCTGATCATCCCTCTGTGATATCTTCTGAAGTAATCTTCATTTTTCCATCTTCTACAAATCACGTTTTCTTTAATTTCAGCTTTTTCGTACACAATCACAATTATTTTTTCTGTTGCCAGCCTACTTTGCAGGTCTTCTTTCCAGAAGTAAAGCCTTCAACGCCCTTCTTCCGTGTCTCTTGATGTAATGTCCCTTTAGCTCTACCTTCGATAGGAGTCATTTTTCTCCTACATTACTGGTACCTGCTTAAATGATTTATATTTTATAACTGTAATTTCTGACTATTCTTACTCTCCAAATTAAAGTTGTATATAATTCGGTCTTCAGAGATGATCCGATTTGCTATTTGTTTTCCACCTCTGCAAACCAAGTATCTTTAATTTTAATTTTTTCATATACAATCACATACTTTTTTTTTCTGTATTCATTATTTTATTCCCTAAAAGATTTTAAATATTTATATAATATAGCCTATGCCAAGAAGTAAAAAAAAAAACTGGATACATATTTCATTACAATAAAGCACACACCGAGGCAGAGAATAGTGAAGGAGGATCGGGGCGGCCTTAAATAGTCCATGCGGCAGCGACCTCTGAATATTGTACCTGTGACATTATTCAATACTTCCGTCCTTGTACTGTCTCGTTTCGTTGGATTCAGTGCATGATGCTAATAATTTATGGAACTTAAAAAAAAAAAAATTCTCTCTGAAAAGTCTTCCCGAAATTGCTGCGTAACAACCGTGCATTCACTGACGTACAGTCAGTGATACTTCTGAATAATGCATTACCTTATACGACTCTTCTGTCCTATGAGTTGAGCTCGAATGTATACAAAATCTGTCGTTTGCAGATTATTTTACAAATGGTACCAAAAAAAATAATTATATTTTACCTTACAGGTTCGAATGCCAAAAGTCGGAACTGTCAAGGCCTACAATGGATGCATCAGTGCCCTCCGTTAATTCGTAAACTCCAAAAGTTAGAAAAATTGAACTTTAAAAACCTACTTCAAAGTGTTAATATTAAAGTAAAGCTTTTCTGGTTAAAATATATTAAAATTTAAAACAAATAACTTCAGGGGCAATTGTATAGGGTGTTTTTTTAAGCTAGATAGAACTTTAAATTGTAAAAAGTAACACAAAAAATTAAATTGTAATCAAAATTTTTTTTTTATTCGAAAGATCAATACGTGACATTAACATTTGAAAATGATTTCGGGCATATGGGCACCGCGGCTGTTCTTGACGAAGCGCATTCTGGACGTCCAATTTTGGGCCACTTTTTCGAGCACTGCTGGCCGTATGTCACGAATAACACGAACAATGCTGGCTTCCAAGGCGTCAATTGTTGCTGGTTTATCAGCATAAACCAGTGACTTCACGTAGCCCCACAGCACGACCTTGGAGGCCAATTGACAGGTCCATTTCTCGAAATCAACCAAAAATGCGTCTCATCGCTGAACACAATTTTGCGATAAAACAACGGGTCAGTTGCCAACTGCTCTAGAGCCCAATCGGCGAAAGAAGTATACGAAATGTCAGAGTATACTGAAACAAATAAAAAAAAATTTTTGATTACAATTTAATTTTTTGTGTTACTTTTTACAATTTAAAGTTCTATCTAGCTTAAAAAAACACCCTATATTTCCATTAATAAAATGTTCTGTTTGAATTGAAAAATAAGCTTTAAACTGTCAAGATTAACAACAAAACGGTTTTGTTAAAACTCTGTAACATAGCTGGGATATAATGGATATAATAAGAATTCGATATAATAAGAAAATTTGGTAAATTTTAAATTTAAATAAATAAATGTTAAATTTAGTATATATAAAAGAGAAATCGATCAAAGCTACCTCAATAAAAATAAAAAAAACTGTTAAACCAGTCAATTATATTTGTAGATAAAAAAAAAAGTAGTTTTGTTACATTAGCATTAAATTTACAATTGTAAAATCCTTGTCGAAGAGAAGTTACTGACAAAATATATTAAAATACTACTGAGTCATAAAATTTAATAAAAGACAACAGAAGCTACAACCTGTTGTTATTTATCACAATTGGTTGTTTCTATTCTGCATATTTAAATAAGTAAACAAATAAAAATAGTAGTAAAAATAAAATATTAGCGATACTGTAGAAAAAAATAAAGGTGTGACTCAACTGAATTGTCGCACTTATCTAAGCCCCGATATTTGATCCTAAAAGCTATAGATGGCTCGTCAAATTACAAACTAGGACTGTCAAAGAACACTTTATTAACTGAATAAAAAAAAAAAATTCTGCCGGAAATATGAGAGGGGCACGCCACAATGACCAACCGCTCCCGATGAAATTTCGACAAAAATTGGTTTAAGCCAGCGGGGTTCCATCCCCCCCCCCTCGGAGTCGATCAAACCGATCCATCGCAATTAGCGTAAAATAGAGTTATCGATATCGGGTCTCCCTCGCCAAAGGGAACAAAACCGAATGGCCCAATCTCCACCGGATAGCGATTATTCGACTCAGGAGTCTGTTTATTCTCGCCGCGTCCATTTTAACGAAATTGATACATAAAACGTCAAAGCATTTAATTATTATTTATAAGGTACATGCAGGAGTGATATATATATATATATATCAACTGTACTTGAATAATAGTTGACGTTATTTATATGTACATATATATGCGAATGAAAATGGTAAAAATTATCTTAAACGAAGAGAACTATTTATTGGAAAGCCAATCTTTCGAGCCACATTGCAGTTCTTCTTCAGGGCTTATAATGGGGTATAGGGTTCAGGTTTAGGGTTGCGATTTGACAGTTAAACTTAAACCCTTGACCCCATTATAAGCCCTGAAAAAGATATGCAATGTTGGTTGAAAAGTTCCCCCTATTTAAGAGAATTTATCGTTATCAGTAATATTTAATAAACTTTTTTAATTTGTCATTAATTTATAAAATAAGAGTGGAAATTAAAAACTTTTTTTATGACAATCGGAGCGGAGTGGCTCAGTGATAAAGCACTGTGTTGCCATGCCGAAGATCATGGGTTCAAATCCCACTCGCTGACAGAGTTTTATTTAAACTTTTATCGGAGACAGATCCTATGGAGTCTAGGACCCTTCCTGGGGCTTCCCAGCCTATATAGTACCCAAAATGAGGGGAAAACCTAGTGCGTGATCTTGGAAATCAACCCCCCCCCCCCTTCCGCAGAACCGTTGTCCCAGACACATTAAAGTCCCTAACCATTACATGGGTTGTATTAGTACAGGTGTTTTTTTTTTTACAGATCAAATTCCAAATTAACATATTGTAGTATATACATTACCTACCAGTACCACTACAACCCATGATAGGTATAGGTTACGTTATCTATATCTATATACAAGTTAGCAACGTTAGCTCGTTTTAAATCTTAATTAAAGAAACAGTTTGAATACTGTCTATATGCATATACTGTCTATAAGCATATATTTCCTTTCACGCCTTAAATATCTACAGTAGTAAGTGGCCCCAGTAAATAAGTGGTGAAAAAATTCTCTTAAATATGGAGAACTATTTATGACTTTTCATTTCATCTTTAACATTTGACCCCATTATAGGTCCTAATGAAGACCTTCAAAGTGGGCCGAAACTTTGGCTTTCAAATGAACAGTTCTCCCTATTTATGAGGATTTTTCCTGATCTCCACCCGAACCATTTTCTTCCTCAATACGTAATAATGTTAGAAAATGTATTCTTAATAATTTTGATTACTTATCGTTGCTTCGATTGCTGGGACTAGAATTGACGAATTCTCTTCTAATTTCCTTTTGCTGTATCAGCTTTTTCTGTATTCCATTGTTTTCTTTTTATGGTAGATAAGTTTCAATTATCATATTTATTCTATTTCTTCGATACTTTTTATATCTGTATAAATATAAGTTGTACTGTCACAAATTTGTAATTTTGGTTGATGTAGCACTAAAAGTAAATGTAGATGAGTCAGTTTTATGTGTCTCGTTCTTCCCCTGCTCATTATCCAGTATTCTTTCGCATTTAGGCCTTTTCGAGAGAGCCAAGCTTAATTTTTATCTTTTACAGAGGGAGCTCGGAATTAATTACAACAATTGAAATTTAGTATTCGCGTACATTTTTTTGTTGGAATTCAATTTGTTTAATTATGGAATTCCCGGTGGATCGGGATATTGCCTCAATCAATTAGTTTTAATTGAGAAAATAATCCGATAGGAGGGGAATGTCATAATTAAACAAACCAAATTCCTCTTCTCCCTCCAAAGAAAGAAAGAAATTGAAAAAACATCGATTTTTAGGATCCAAAAAACAATAATTAAAAGTTGTATGAAATTTAGACTGATTAATAGGAGGAATTCGGAATGAAATTTAAGTCTAGACTTAGTAGTCCTAATTGGGATATATTGTTTTTATCTGAACGCAAGTGTGCAACTTGTATTGTACAACGATTATCCTCCTCGCTAAGATGCGCGTTACTTAATAGGTTGACATTTGGAAGTCAACCAGTTCTCTTTTAATATTAAAGAAACCCTTTGTATGAATGAACTTAACGGAAACTGGAGGAAAAAAATAATCCAAATATAAAAAATCTCAACAAATGTGCCTATGTGCTGTAATACACTACCTTATAATTCTAGTAAATTAAAAATTAAATAAAACTAAACGTGAACTATAACTGCGTAACTTTTGATCCCACGAATATCGTTTGCTTTGACCTGATCTATATGAAAGAAAGAACTCGATTTTGTACTAACAATTGAAATTTAGATCGCGCACACACTTTTTTTTTGGGAACACCATTATTAAATAAACTAACCACAAAAACCAATTATTTAAGTATAATAATGCCTAACCCATGAGGTTTCTGGAAAAATTCATTTTCAATTTAGATCAAGTCCCAAGAACGACTGAAAAAATAACTGCAAGGGCGGTCCGGAACGACTTCCCGAACAATGGAGAAAATGAAGAATTGCCATGCCATTACGGGAAGAAAAATAATTGAAGAGGCCTCTTAGAGATTAGGCATAAGAAGGCGAGGGAGAGCCAGCTGCGAATTGAGGAAATTAAAAATAAAAGAAGTTTAATGAAGGAAACCTCATTGTCGGCGAATCTTTGAAGGAATAAATAAATAAAAGCTCATTTTTGGGAGTGGGCCCCCTCAGCTAAATTATAATTCCTGAAGGGGGGGGGGGAGCTACGGTTCCCGCTTTGATCAAGGCCCTGCTTCTAAGTGACTGGCACGCTTGTATGACCATGGTTTACTACGGCTGGTGATTAGCAACCCTTCAAACTTAGGTAAGGGGTGAAAACATATATAAAATCGTAAGGATTATCAAGAATATTAATAGCATAATCTATATTAAATTTACAATATAAGAGTTACATGGAGTTAGGTTATTATGTGAATCACAGGTATTGTATTTTCATGCATCAATAGAACAAATTCTTCCTTATTATTAAAGCCAATAAAATTTATCATCGCAATAGGTCGTTCTATATGAAATTTCCGCTTTGTAATCTTTATAATATCCGCTTAATATATCCTTAAAAGTTATTTAGTAAAACAGCTTAATGAAATCTTGACCCTCATTTCCTAAATATTTTCCCATAACTGATATCAAGTTTTCAATAGCAGAACTGAAAATTTGAGTGTTTTGTGGAAAAATAAAGTGTGAAAATACGTTTTTGACTTGATAATTCTTTTCAAAAGTTTAAAAACCATTAAGCAGGTTGTCCAAATTTCTGAACAGATGGAAATCTTTTGGAGATAAGTCTGGTGAATACGGATGGTATGGGAGGACTTCATAAACGGGGTGTGTTAATTTCTTACCTGTCTGTATTACAGGTTGTTTTTTTGAAAGGTTTCTGTTATGATATGATAGTATCACCTCTGGGTAGAAATGATAAATTAATTATTCCTGCAATTGGCTACAGAATCACAGACATCAATAATGGTTTTGCTCGGAAAATTTCTCCAATGAACGGCGAATGGGCCGTTCGTTAAAACACCCTTCCCAGGAAGCGGTGGTAATGTTCCTTCGGGTACTAATACTTTTTCAAACCGAGATAAAATTCATTAAAGATATTTAAGACATTTTAAAATTAATTTTAATAATTATCCAGCATTTTTTATCTTTCTTATTTCCTTATTACTATAATGTGAGTGATTAAACAAATTAATTTAACTTAGTAGACGTAATTAAAGATATTACTACAATGACAAAATTAATATATACTATAAAGATATATGTTTTTTTGAAACTGTTTAGTTTGAATGATAGAATTTATATTTTATCTTTTCTGTAATATTTAAAACTATCCCTAAAATGATAGAAAATCTCTGATGTAGCGTAGTAAAAGGTAAACATAAAGTCGCCAATGGCCTGAAATGACGCATACATTTAGAAAATGACTATGTACTCTCGCGTCGAGTTTATGGCCTGAAATCATTTTCAGGGTTGATAAGGCAAATCGTATTTGAGGCGGGATCGTATCAGTTATTGAAGCGTTTACTCTGCATTGACCCGAAACGTAAGGGGGGGGGGGAAGGCTATTGTGTGTGGTGATGATGACCATTAAACCGAAACTGTCCCTAAGTGGCAAATAGTGAGAGGCTATTTGCACTGCTCTCGAAAGCTCACCTCATCATCTGCTTTCATACACACTCCACCGGCCCCTTCCCTCTGGGCGGATCATATTAAATTTACATATCACCGGATTTAATTGTGTTTACTTATAATTATTTCTGAGTCGTATCGTGTCTCAGATCGTTCTTGGCGATTATTGTTAGCAGTTAATTCCTATTGCTTATTCACCGCCTTTTAGGTTCCATCAATCGTGGTTGAGGATAACAGATTAGTAAATGGAAGATTCTAATTGTATAAGAGCCATTTGAAAAAAAGAAAAGTCACTTATACTGCCTCTCAATTAAGTACCTTCATTTATCCCTTATTAGTGCTTATTTCCAAACGACTAAAATTACTGAATAAACTAAATATCTGAGCCCTAAATATCATGTGATCAGATTGATTCCAGCTGATTGGTAAAAATGCTGATTCAAGGTAATGTTAAAATTTGTCATGTCAAAATTTCTCTTTTGAAATACATAGAGCAACTTATAGTTAGTTGCATCCCATTATTTATTGATCCCGTGTCAACACTGATCAATAAAATAGCGGGGAAAGTGCTAGGCCTCATCAAGTTAGTGTAATGCTTCACCTTGTGTAATCCTAAGTTGAACAGATGCCTGAAGTTGTGCCCTTGTACTATCTTTTAAACATGGAATGCTTTTTTATTCTCTCCCATTTTACAAATTTTCAATATCCTTGAGGTTAATCAGGTTGTCGTTTGCACGGTGATTAGCTGTTATGTATACTTGAATCAATCCCTTACTGCCAGCCTTAAAACGAATTGAGGATAGAACGAGTGTTATTTTTGTTTAAATTAAAAAAGAAAGAATGATGACCGGTGTCCAAGTGACAAGTTATAGCAATGGTGGGAACAGGAACTTAATTCTTGAAATTAATTGAAATCTACAAGAAAGAACAGATTTTTTATTCGGTCGCTATTTCTACAGATAAGCTAGGGCCACGTGTGGTGTATTGGTTAAAACATCAACCTGATATGCCCAAGAACGCGGATTAGCAGCCTAAAAAGAATTGCCTCCAGAAAGGAGGGAAATGGGTGTCCTAAGCCTGTGCGGTGTCAAATGCTCGATTAAGAACCCTGTCCCCTTTTTAGCTGAATATGCGACTACACCCACTGTAGTATCGTCCGATTTGCCGTATCAGCATAAAGTGAAATTAAATTAATAAAAAAAATATTTTATTTTATTTTTTTATCAATTATTATGATTTTTAAATATTTTATTTTAAAGAGAAAAGATTTGTCCAGGGCCAGATTTTGAAATCGGGTATCCGTCACGGTGCTCTGCCACCTGAGCTAGAGAACCATCCATTCTCTTCACCGATCTCACATCCCCGCGGTCTCGCAATTTACGATGTATACAAGGGGAAGAATGTTCATTGAGCATTACTTTAATTAGGATCTTGTTGACTTAGGTCTATTTTATATTGTTAAAGTATTTTTTTTTATTAATTGTTATAATTTTTAAATATTTTAATTTTGAAGAGAAAAGATTTTCGCAGGGACGGGATTTGAACCCGGGTCTCCCACGTATCCGTCGTGCTACTCTGCCACCTGAGTTAGCCTGGCTCGTACCTTGGTTTGACAAATCCATTCTCTTCACCGATCCCGCATCCCCACGCTCTCGCAATTAGCGATGTATAAAAGGGGAAGAAGGTTCATTGAACATTACTTTAATTAGGATCTTGCGGATCACCACGGGTTCGAATCCCGGCTCTGGACAAATCTTTTCTCTTCAAATAAAAATATTTTAAAATTAAAACAATTAATAAAAAGATAAAATAAAATAAACTATAAATAATATAATGACGTAAGTCAACAAGATCCTAATTAAAATAATGTTCAATGAACATTCTTTCCCTGGGATCGGTGAAGAGAATGGATTTGTCTGACCGAGGTATGAGACAGGTAGCAGAGCACCATGACGGATACCCAGGTTCGAATCCTGGCGCTGGACAAATCTTTTCTCTTCAAAATAAAAATATATAGTTTAGACAGAATGTGCCGTACCATTAATGCCAACCCTTTCATGAATGTCGTAAGGTTTTGCAAGTTCAATTGAAGAAGACAAACCTTAAGATTCCTACAAGGTGCATCCAGGAAGAGCAAAGACTAAGATGAGACAGAGACAGGTATTCCAAGTCCTAGGGAAGTCTAAATATTTGGAGGGCTGTGTTCTCATGAATATGATAATTAATGTTAACAGAGCCTAAGAGGTGCCGAATTCGTTAGCGCCTTCCCCGCTTCAGTTATATTATTATCCCTCCGCTTTCTATTAGCGCTTTGTGTCTACCAAGTCTACCAAAATATTTGTTTTATCGTTTAAATTATCTGATAATTACTCGATTCGTTCCTTCAATCAATTTAATTTAAAATAAATAAAGAGGTAAAAGTGAAACCTTACTTCAACACTTTAAAGAAGGATCCTGGTTTAAAGTTATTTTTTTTTCTTTAGGGAGCAGGTAGAGCGCCGAGTTGCCATGTCAAAGGTCCCGGGTCCAATCAGACAGTGCCAGATAACGTATTTAATTAGTTAATAGCCGAGTATGGATCCCTTAGGATCTGGAGACATGGGCCCCTCCCTATCTCTATAAAGTGGTACCCTTGAATTAACTGCATTGTCTCCGACAGACTCATCCAAGAGAGACAGAAACCTTGCTCCAAGACAAACCACAAACACCACAAAATACAAAATTTACAACTATTATAGATACAATTTTTAGAGATCTCGGACAATTCACCTCACTGTACAATCGTTGTCTTGAAACAGTACAATATTTACCTAGTACTGAACCCAAGACCCTTCATGGGTTGTAGTGAGGCAGATCTTTTTTTTCTTGGTATAAGAAAATTGCTAAAAGGGATTCTACGAGGAAATAAAATACTCTAACAAAAAGGGGATAATCCATTTTTCCAGAAAAAGGTATACTGACTCTACATTCAATGACATACACATGGTTTCCTCAATCATGATTTTATCTTTTAACAAAGAGTATGCGAATTTACGTTATGTAGCACACTAGTCTCTTTACTCCATTGTTTATAATGTTAGTTAAAGAATGAAAAACAGAAAAAAATTAGGTAAAATAAAATGAATTTAGATGGTTAAATTAAAAAAAAGTAATCAACGCTTTCTAATTTAAGGTCTAGAATATTTTGAGCGTGTTAAACATAGAAGAAAAAAATTTAAAAATATCAACATTGTTGAAAATTACCAAATCTTATTCGTTGAGATTCATTCATACTTGAGGGAAATTTTTTAGAAAATAAAAAAAGGATCTCAGAGGATTTCAGGTCTGTGATATTTTAAAACCTGAGCTCAGGTTGCAAACAAACATGGTTGAGTGCCGCTTCATGATATGGATAAAGATAGATCTCACCCGGAGCCAAGAAGGAAAAATGTGGTTTTCCTTCTTTTTTTTTTTTTCTTTTTTTTTATCCTTTTCCTGAAGGAGTTTCGAATTTCAGCTCAGCCCCAACGGAATATATTAGAGGCTCTCAGAGGAAGAGAAAGGGTTCGCCTCTATATAAAACGAATTTACATATCGCTTTTTGGTAAAATTGGCTTCCTGACAGGACCTAACCCCCCTCCACGTTCCACGGCTACCTTTTGAAATGGAAATAATACCTCGCATGATTGATATAATATAACGATTGTTCAATGCAGTGGGTTTATAGAATCCCGTAATGTATAAAATGATTTAGGGAATGATACTTTAAAATACTCTAAATTCGTTGAGTGGATATCATGTCATTGATAGACTTGTTACGTCGCCGTTCCAAGGTCGAATAGTTCTTCTTCTTCTTTATCTTCCTTTTGTGCCTTTCAGCGTCGAGGTACCGCATCAACCCAGGATCTCCATCTGTCTCTATCTCTCACCATAATCCTCAGATCCTACATGTTCTTCCCTCGTGCTTGTCCCAACTTGGAAATGTAATTACAGTAAGTCTGCCTTGGTATCCCTCTAGCTCTAGTGCACACGGGTTTGGCTTCCATTAACTTTCTAGGATTCCTGTCTTGACTCATTCTGTGGGTATGCCCAAACCATTTGAGCTGACGCTTCTCCAGGGTTTATTTCAAGGAGGCAATGGGTAGCTCCAATCTAATAGTTTCGTTCCGAATCCTATCTCTTCTTGTCTTGGAGTTTCTCACTCTACACTATTCTTGACTATTCTCATGTAAAAGAATAGTATGAGACTCATTTCGTAAAGCATGCATTGCTATATGTGACGCTATCTGGAACATTAGAGGGAATAGGGTAAGTGGCATTAAGCAGGTAGTCAGTTGTCCCTTAGCATTAAGTGTCCTATAGGATACCTTTACTCTTAAAGGACAGGACGGCACTTGTAGGCAAGAAGTGGACAACTCAACAAGTAGACTTTCTTACCAACACAAGTAGACAAAGCCTTCCTTTTCTTTCCTGTTAAGTAGATTTATAATGTATCTTTTAACTAAGATCAACACACAATAAATATAATTTAATTCAATTTAATGAAAAAGGGTCTTTAGTTAATAACCATCACCTGGTCAGTCAACCACATCAACCTTTGGAGAAGGGTGAGACAAGTATAACGATCTCAGGGTGGCATCCCATTTAATTATTTAAAAATTATTAAGATCAAAGGATCTTAATCAGGGCAGTGAAGTCAATATAGCAACAAGTATTCTATGTAACTATGATCACCGTTTAATGAAATTAAAATTATGTTTTCCGATATGAAAAGATGTTTATTTATTAAAACAACTCCCAGTCAATCACTCACGTATACTTTTTGAGAAGAAGGGATATATATTTTCATTGATATTTTAATAACATTACTGTACCTCAAATAAGTACCCACTTATTTAGTGTTTAATTTTGACTGTACCCCCAACTATTTCCTTCCTTACTCATATCAATGGATCTTAACTTTTCCTTCGTTGGTTGGCCAAGTAAGGACAGCTTGACATTTTATTGTTTCCTATTGCACTCCTCTTTAACTCAATGTATATTCATTTTATTAAAAACTCCACATAATAAGATCAGGAATGTACCATATCCCATAAAAGGGGCTGGTATGTTTCCACTTTGAACAATTACTGTAAAGAGATATTCCGTCATTTGTATTGGAAGGAGAGTAGTAAAATCTGTTATGATAATTGCAACTGACTCAGCAGAAGGTGATTGAGAGACAGAGGAATACTTTTATCGAGGCCCGACTCGACGACAGAGGCTGCTTAAAGAATTCTTTGACCATTAGAGGCTCCTGAAGAATCTAATTTGGGGCGATGGGTATCGGCTAGCCGCTCCTATTTCACAAAGCCTAACTAATTCTCAAAGGGTTTCGACCCTTTGCCAATCCTTTATTCAGTCCCTAAGTCCAATTTTTTGTATTGTGTCCCTCCAATGATATAATTTCAACCAGATCGCAGCCTAAAGCCTGTATTCCCTACATTGCATCGCATGTAATTCAGTTTAACCGAGTCCAAATGCGGAATGCTTCATTCATTTGGGTTCATAACCTAAGGAATTATGTTTGTAATATGAGCTTAAAACCCAGGAAATTATAATATTACTTCCTGGTTGTCAAAATAAACTTCCTTGGCCTCCCCTACTCTTTTACACGTATATTGTTCAAAGTAGAAATGTGATAGGATGCATATGGTGTATTCTCCATCTGGAAGTTTGGACTGTATTTAATAATATAAATATATATTGAGTAAAAGAACATTGAAATAGGAACATTCAGTATGTTGGCTGTCTGCTGAGGAATTTCTACTCCATGCTGTATGCTTTATGCTGCTAATGTAATGATAGACTTGTAAATAAAACGCGCACGTCTGCCTATTTCCCTTGAATCTATTCTAACACCCCATTTTATTCAGGTAGAAGGCCAAGGCGGATTAGAGATGACACTGCTTCTATGGCATAGAGATATGATAGAACCAGGAGTAGGGTGAATAGTTCCTGAACATTAAACGTATTTATACTACCTCTAAAATATTTTAAGAGTAGAGTATTCCATGTGTTAGTTCGTAATTTATAATTCTAGTGTACAGTTAATAGTCAAGTTAGTTAGATAAGAAGTTCTTCTTTATATATCCAAGTAATACGATTCCATTCGACAATAAATATAACAACAAGTTTTTCTTCTTAAACTCCAAGTCTTGAAAGTATCGTCTAATTGTGTTATCTTACTTTGATCAAACTTGTTAATATGGTTCTCTGGGAGAGTGTATTAAAAAGAATTACTTCAAAGATAAGTTCCCACGTAATCAGTACGAATACAAAAAAACGGGTATTTATATAAAGTACCCTTTGTCATTAACAACTTTCTTGAATTGAATTGTATACTTAAGAAGATTACAGTTTATTCACCTTGCAATTTGCAAGTTACCAGGTAGTTATAAAATCAGAAGAATAGGATCTGCAATATATGCTTAAGAAGCTCCTAGAGGAGTACTCTAAAAGGGGTCTAGTCAAAAATCAGGGGGGAACGGAGTACATCTCCTTTAACTCTCCGTACACGTCTTTGTCGATTGGAGATTGGACTCTTTCTCGCAGCAAGAACTTCAAGTATTGGGTCGTAACGGATGAAATGTCAGTTTCGTTTATTTACAGATTTCTTTTCATTAGGAATTAGATTATTTGTTGACAAACAATTATGTTATGTCTAATTGTTTGAAAGATCATTTTATCCTTTTTCATAACCAGTCTTACTTTTCCTTTTGAAAGTGAAGCAACTTTTCAAAAATAAATAAGAATAAAATTATGTCTTCCGCGGAAGTTAGTATAATTTTTCTCGGCGAATTTAAACTTGGTCGTAGCGTCACGGAAGCGTTCCGAAACATTAATATTGTTTACGGTGAAGATTCAGTGAGTGAAAGAACAATCTTCCGTTGGTTAGAAAAATTTCGGTCTGGAGATTATGACTTAGCCAACAAAGAACGTGGTAGGCCGAAGACTAAGTTGGACTACGAAAAGTTGAAAGAGCTGGTCGAAGCGGGCCCTTCCTAAACCACTTGTGAAATAGGTTCACAACTTGTAGCAAGCGCCATGACTGTTTCCAAGCACCTTAAGGAGCTTGGTATGACAAAAAAACTGGAAATATGAGTACCACATGAATTAAACGAGGCCCAGCAGCTCACTCGATCGGAAACGTACTACTCACTTCTGTTCCTAAACGGAAATGAGAAGCACCTTCCTCACCCACCATATTCTCTGGACCTTTCCCAACTGATTTTTACTTTTTCCGTTGTTTGGATATTTTTTTTTTAATGAAAAATTTGACAACGAAAATGCCCTGAAATCGGCCTTCCAAGACTTCGCTTCTTCCTTGACACCTAATTTCTATACAGAAGGGATAGAAATTCTCGTTTCACGTTCGGAAAGCGAAGGATCCTATTTTGATTAATAAAAGTATTGTTTAATAATTATTTTGCCAATAATTTAAATTTACACCTTCACTGACATTTCATATGTTACAACCAAATACTTAGATGTCTATATAAATTTGACAAGTGCATAGAGATGAAGATATTCCGAGGTAGGATAATCATAACTCAACTCGGTCCTTTGGAATAAAGTTAGGGTTCCCAGATGTGTTCCAGAAAAAAACCGGACAACTTTTTAAAATTTTTTATTAGCACATAAGTATTACAGAAAATGACAAAAAAGCTTACAATATACTTTTGGATCTATTTAGGATTCGATGACAGTGCTTTTAACAAAGGTTTATTGCATGAAATGGCATCATTGAAATCAGTGCAACTAGCGCTTATATTTAAAAAAAAAAAAAACGCACACTCACATTTTACAGTATTTACTTTCTTATGTACTACAACTTCATTGATCGCTGTAGGGTTCAAGTTAGCGTAGTGGATAGCGTGGTGGGGTGACAGATATTTCGGAAAATTTCTTTAAAACCAGAAATTCTTATGTCCGGTTTACCCATATTTTCTTGACCGGACAACCATAAAAAAACCGGACATCTGGCAACCCTAAATAAAGAGGTCTGGTTAGAAATGAAAAAGAAAATATTTCATTTTTTCTCCAGGAGACAACTATATACAAAGGCCGAAACATGGACAGTAAAAATACAAGATGCCCGTAAACTGCTCGCTCTTGAGATGGATAGACTTTCTTAAGCGTGGCTGCGGCATCATAAGGCTCCAACACATAGCCAGTATTGTTAGAAGAGAAACTATTGGGTAGGAGAAGAATATATTCTATGAAATAGAGACTAGGAGGTTTCAATGGTTTCGCCATCTAATGAGAATGAGAGACAATAGATGGCCAAAGAAACTCTTCCCATATAAACCAGACTGTAGAAGGAAGAGACGAAGACCGAGGAAGACATTCTTTAGGGCTTCTTTATCGTCAATCATATTTAAAAGTCTATTTTCTATTTTATTTTTTTATTTAACATTCATATGAAACGTTTATAAGCAAATAAATAAATAAATATATATATATATATTGGTTTCTACTTATCTTGACTGTTGTAGAAATATATTGTTTATGGTTCTCGAGTTCCAGTCAGTTATTTGAACTTCTTAGGCGACGTTTCGAGACTAGGTTATATATATATATAAGTTATAATTATACTGAAACAACACTATAAAAAAAAATAGGGTTTCGGGCACAGTAACGACACAGACTCAAGATAAGAACTGAGCTTTATTTATCTCAGCTCTCATATATATAGTCAATAGTGTTTATAACTTAATAACAACAACCTTAATCCTCTATGAACATAATATTTATCCATAATATTTTATTTATAATATTTGTCCTTGTAACTTATATATATATATATATATATATATATATATATATATATATATATATATATATATATATATATTTAATACATGTATTTGTTTTCTCAAAAAACTATTTTCAGGCACTGACACACGCTTCAGAACGGATGCTGTACTTGGGCGTTCAGGCGCCAAAATCCCGATAATCGCCTACAAATTCCTAGAATGCCGAGCTGACAAACGACCTTCGGATTTATAGCCACCGCAATGGACCTTCCTGTTTTGCATATCATTTGTGTCCTTTATTGCCCCTTTATATCTCCACTGTCATTGGCCAATTCATACCCGATAAGGATTTATGGGAGTTGTTTTTTGTTTTTGTTTTTTTTTAACCAACAATCCTTCCTTCTCACTCTGTACTGCCTTTAAACAGTTAGAGATTAGAAAAAAAAACTTACAGTGTATAAATAAATTTAAAAAATTTAATTGTAATGTCGATTTTAGTAATAGAAAATGAGTTCTACACCGTGATCTGTTTATGTCCTAAGTTGAATAACCTAGGGATTTTTTTAAATTAAAATAATAAATTAAGTCCATAAATCCATATATTTCATTTCTACCTGAAACTTTTAAAAATTAAGACCAATTTAATAATTTATTAATTGTTAATAAATAGTCATTTATATGCTTACTTAACCCCAAAACACTATATATTAATGAATACTACATTAATTTAGGTTTTATCTTGCCTGATCAGTAAATTGTTAAGCACATGACCAACCTCTGGAAAATAATACAAAATTAAAAATAAAGTTAGTACATTAAAATAAATAATAAGTTTGAGTAATTAATAAGAAATAATAATATAAATAGATAGAACATTCCGATTATAAAATTAAAAATGTTTATTTCATGAAGAAAAAATGAAATCATTTAGCAATTGATTTGATAATGAATATTTATTTTCTTACAACATAGCAAATGAAGAAGAAATGATTTTAATATTGATATTAATAATACGAAATAAGTTTTACAGCGTCATATCTATACATCATAATTTCAAATGCCTTATTAATTTTGTTATAATAATCAAAAATAATTTAATCCTGTAAATAAAGTACGCTAACATATTACTGGTGGATCATGAATTCTGCCAAAAAAACTGCTACGTACCTGCCAATATTTTAACGTCATTTTGAAGTTAAACTAATTTTTGAAGAATGTAATAACTACATTTTAATAATAAATAAAATAAGATCAACCCTAAATTTATCAAAGCCACTTAGTGAAACGCAGGTACCATCACTTTGATAATTTAGTTGTTAAAAGCACATCGTCTACTCTCTGAACCATACCATTATCTCTAAATTGTCTTTATCTTTCATTTCGAATACATAGCATGCGCGTGTGTTGTATGTGTGAGTTATTTATTTACAATACATACCAAAATTTCATAAACCAAACTGTAGGCGTTGTTGACCTTTAAACACCGACAAACGACAACATGAGTCACACTTAGTTCTCGACCAAACATACTCTAACCTGTACACATAATCACGGACTAAATGTAACCCGCAGCTTTACATAAAAGAAAATATCGATGCCTTCGTTCACATACATCTCAAGTGCCGAAAACAAGATTTTACAGTAGCCAACTTTGATAATAATTTAACACAAGAAATACAGTTCAAGTTTAAGCACACAATATATTTTTGTAATCTTCACAGCTTCTCTATTAATTTTATATCAATTAATAAATGACCTTTTATTTTATATGACCTCTTGTCATGTATTGTAACCCCCTGATATCTATAAATATATGATATTTACTCCAGTGTATATCAGTATATCAAATATATTAATATACAATATAAATCATTTCAGGTTTACCTCATTTACAAGAATTAACAGGAATGTAATAAAATTTGGTTAAAACATTAATAGGAGATATAAATTTCAGGCAAGAGAGAGAGACAGGTCGGAAGCACTTTTCAGGTTTTCATTTTTCATGCAAACTTCAGTTGACGCATATAAATGATCTTGGTCTCTTTGAATGCTAGATCAATGATGGTAAGTAATATTTTTTTCAGACTTTCATGGGAAGTGCTGAGTTTTTAGGAGAAAAAAAGTTAAGAAGTCGAACTTCCCCGAACGACCATCTGGGTCCGGAAAATCTCTCATAAAATTCTGAATAAAACTGAGATCGAGGAGTTGTTTTGTAAAACATAATAAAGGGACAATGACCAATGATATAAAAATAAAACGAAATCTACCTTAAAATATTTTAATTTTTTTTTTAAGTTCTAGAAAATCCAATTCTTCATTTTTTATTTGTATTTTGTAACATTTCTCTTAAATCCTTTTTTTCACTATAATCCTAAATTAATAATATTTACAATGTACCAAAATACAATCATTCTTGCAAAAATCATATTAATATTAATGTAGCAAAGCTGTTTTGTTCGAACAGAATTGGGTTAATGTAGCTGTCAAGGTCAAGGGAAAAAAATCGAGAAATTACCGCGATAACTTTGTCATAAAATAAAAAAATATTAGTTGACTATATATATAGAATAGAATAGAATAGAATAGAATAGAATAGAAAAGTAACTTTATTCTGGGACAAAGTCCCTTTAGAATAACAGATATGAACAGGAATAAAAACATAATATATATATCTGGCCAGAAGGCTAAATGTTACAAATCATAAAGCGTGAAAACATGACAGAAAACAATTTAAAAAGAAATAAATAAACAAAAATAATACTAAGTAAATAAATAGTACAGATCTTGACAGGATATTAAGCAATTACAGAGAGTAGATAAAAACCATAGCTTTTGAAATTGAATGCATGAACTAGCATTCAATAATTTGTTTACATGATGTACAGCTTTTCAAAGAGCAGAATTAAAAGAACTAGATAACACAATAAGTTATTATATACATTGTATTCTAAGCAAATGACTAACCTTCCTAGAGACTATCCTTTTGGGAAGCTAATAGATGTTGATACAGCAAGGCTTTGAATAATGATAGAGAGGGAGTATGACGGATATTAGGGGGGATTGAGTTCCACATTGTGGTGGAGCGGGCGAGAAAGGAACGTTCGAATGCTTTAGTTCTGTGTGAACGTATATAGAGATCAGAAAGGCGGGATCTTGTTTTATGGTGTTGAACTGATGATTTGAATTGGAGTAGACTGTAGATATATGAAGGGTGTTGAGAGTTAATGGATTGGTATAAGAATGAACAGAGGAAATATTGTCTTCGGAAGGGAGGGAAGAGCCACTTTAACCCATCATAGAGGTGGGAGACGCGAGATCGCCTCGGAGTACCAAGCAAAAATCTTAGAGAGCAGTTCATTATTCTCTTTAATCTGTCTTCAAGCATTTTAGAGAGGCCTCCATATACCACGCTACAATAGTCAAAGTGGGGGAAGATGAGAGAAGATACGAGAAGCTTGCGGGAAGATTGTGTAAGGAGATGACGAGAACGATGGAACAACTTCAGGGAACTAATTGTCCGTCGGGATATTTGGGCGATGTGGGATTTCCAGGAAAGGTTTTGGTCGATGGTTATGCCTAGGTTTTTCACCGATGAGGTAATCGTGATAGGATTATCGTTTAGGAGTAATGTTGGGAGGGTGTGGATGGATGTAAGGAGGGAATTGGAACCTAAAACAATGGCCTGAGTTTTCAATGCGTTCAATTCCAGTTTGTTCAGCTTTGCCCAGGCACAGATCCTATCTAGGTCTTCCTGAATACTAGCGAACGCAAAAAATAGCTCGGAAGGGGGAAAGGACAGATATATTTGGAAATCGTCAGCATATAGATGATGGGAACAGTGGTGAACAGATTTAGGGAGATCATTGATATAGCAGTTGAAAAGAAGAGGAGAGATACTTGAGCCCTGTGCCACGCCTGAGGAAAGAGTGAGGAAAGAGGAAAGGGGATGATTAGGTATAGAAACTGCTTGAGATCTATCAGAGAGGAAGGATTGGAACCATCGGATGGAACTGTTGGAAAAGGACATTGATTTGAGTTTGCTAAAAAGGATAGAATGGTCCAAGGAATCAAAAGCTTTAGTAAAATCCAGAAGGATAAGGACAGTTAGTTTTTTGTCGTCCATAGCGGTATGTATGTCATTGGTGATTTTGGTAAGTGCCGATTGTGTGGAGAAACCGGGACGGAAACCAGATTGGAGTGGGTCAAGGAGGTTGGACTGTTCGAGGAAATTTGACATTTGTGACTGGACTA
This sequence comes from Troilus luridus, assembly GCA_964056705.1. Taxonomy (NCBI): domain Eukaryota; kingdom Metazoa; phylum Arthropoda; class Insecta; order Hemiptera; family Pentatomidae; genus Troilus; species Troilus luridus. The sequence continues at coordinate 30,949,521 of OZ057416.1, forward strand.
TTCTTTCTAGAGGCTTGGAAAGGTTGGAGAGGATTGAGATTGGGCGGTAGTCTTTGAGTGAGACAGGGTTAGAGGATTTATTAATAGGATGGACTATGGCTTTTTTCCAGGAGGCTGGGAATACACCGTTTTGCAGTGAAAAATTGTATATAAAGAGTAGGACAGGTATAATATCGATAAGGCAGGATTTTAACAGTTTGACAGGAATCCCATCGAAGCCTGTGGAGTTGGAGTGGGATTTCAGAACAGAGGAAATAATGTCGTTGGGTGAAATGTCAGCAAAGTAAAAGTTGTCAGGGTTGAAAGATGGTGGTAGGGAATATACGGGAGAGGATGATTTAGAAGTATTAACTGAGGTGGACAAAAAATATGAGTTTATTTCATTGGGAGAGGCTGGAAAGGGCCTAGAACAAGATGAATTAAGAAGAGAAAGCTTTCGAAGGAGATGCCATTTGGATTTAGAATCGGGAGCAGATGAAAGGGCTACGTGGAAGTATTTGGTTTTTGCCTGCCTGATTGTCGACTGTGTCAGATTGCGGAGAGCCCTAAACGCTTGATAGTCGTCAGTTAACCTTGTCCGTCTAAAGCGTCTTCGGGCCGCATCACGCTTCCTTTGAAGATCTTTAATTTTTGGACACAACCAGGGAGCAGGCTGGTGACGGAAGGTTGAGGTTTTCAGTGGGGCATGGGTGTCAAGGATATATTTGAGATTGGAAGTAAGTATGTCCACCATCGAATCAATAGAGGCACAAGAATAAATCTCTCTCCAATCCAGGGCTTCAAGAGAGGGTGAGATGTTCTCTGGGGTGAGAGCATCTAAGTTCCGAAAGGTTACGGTTTTAGGTAGTATAACAGGAGTTTGGATATTGTATGAAATATGGATGAGATCATGAGAGGACAGAAATGGAAAGGGTAATTGAGAGGAAGAAAGGAGGTTCTGCCGTGAATCAATGACAAACAGGTCTAACCATGTGTCGGATTGAAAGGTGTGATGGGTGGGAGAAAATGGGACAATGGAAAGGTGTAGAGAGTAAAAGAGATTTTCCAGGTATAGTTGATCGTAGGATTGGACAAGGAGATTGGCATTAAAATCACCGGAGATAATGATATGGTTATAGAGAGGAATGTAGTCGTAAAGGGTAGATTCAAAAATTGAATCAAGAGGGGCCAAAGGAGGGCGATATAGTACGACATACAGGAGAGGGTTTGGGTTAAAAGAGATTTCAACCAGAAGGAATTCTGTGTGAGGATAACCGGTTGCAGGTGAGGAATCAAGGATACGTGATTTTAGGGAGTTGTGTACGTAGAGACCTACTCCTCCACCCGTCCGGTCTACCCGGTCGTGGCGGAGGAATGAATAGTCTGGTAGGGCTATTGCAGAGGAGGGGATGTGGGGTTTTAGCCATGTTTCGGAAATTCCAATGGTATGATAAAAGTTTTGGGTAAAATATTGAAGGAATTCGTCAAAATGGGCAGGCAAGGATTGGGTGTTGACGTGACAGGATGTCAGGATACTGGACATGATGGTGAGGTAGGAGAGAAGATCTCAGTATAAGAGGATAAGATGCTGTGTGCAATTAATTTTAGCAGGTAGATTAGGTAAAAGGCTATGAAATGTTCCAGATAGTTGAAGACATGCAAGATAAAACAAAAAACAGATAAGAATATTAATAGTATAGAAATGATAATACTGTTAAAATATGTAAAAAGAGAAAATAATGAATTAATAATGAGAGAAGTAAAGTAATAGAATATATATAGTTGCTTGAACATGCAGAAAGATCCTAAGAACTAAAAATATGGACCAATAAAAAGAAATTAACTGTATAGAGAGGGCATGGGCAAAATCCAAAATTCCGTGGTGATCGCCATAGGTAGCGGGGAAACAAAACTTTAGTAGTCACCCGAAGACGTCTAGATCTTGGGCCTGATCTATGAAGACCACCTGGTGACCATAATATATATATCAGACTTGAAATTATCCTATTCTACAACAGCCCTGAAGATGACCTGCAATGTGGGTCGAAACGTCGGCTACCAAATAAACAGTTCTGCCTATATAAGAGAATTTTTTTACCTCCACCCGGACGATTTTCCTCCTCTTCTAAAATAAAATAGTAATTGACGTAAAGAATGAAGTGTTTGGCATGCAAATGGTTCAGACGAAAAAAATCAATAAAAGATATGTAGACTTAAAAAAAACAGCTTTCGTTTATCACCCATCAATTTAAGCTGATAACTAGAAATGAACGACACAAGGGAAGAAGATGTTATTCCTGAGCGTATGTTGAGTAAATTTAATCATATAAATACGTGAATTAATCAATTGTATTATGATCATATTTTATCAATATATTAAATGAATTATATAACATTGCAGTTTATTGCTGTTACTTTTTGTGGTAATATTTGAGCTTTTGAAATTTTTACATTTTCTTACTTAATGAAAATTTTTATTCTTCCACATTTTAAAATAAAGAGAAACTTTTCCTTCATTATTTTTTAATTTATCTTTCAAAAAACCCGTGGTATTAATTTTATTTAAAACCGTTTCAATGAAGTGTAGCTTAATCGAATTAAATCTGATATGATATACTCCGTTGTTTTCATCCAAAAGAGGATAAAATGACAGATTCAAAGTAAGCTCTTGGCAATGAAATACCTTTCATCTCCCTTTACGAATCATTCTATTTTTGATCAATCAGATTTATTATCTGTTCCAAATTAATATTTTATTTAATTAAAACTCTGTTATATATATTATTGACTTGAAGCGTTTATACTTTCTTTATGGTCTACCACAATAATTAGGTCAGCTCTTAATTTGGCTTATCTATTCGCCCTTTATAGTAATTATTGCCACGTGAATGTTACAATTTTAATCTAAAATATCAAAGTATCCCACACCATTTTCTAACAATCATGATAATAATTAAAATATAAATGTTTTTATGTTCAGTTATATAAAAACATTCAATGTTATATATCTGAATTTTCCTAAAGAATTATTTATTAAATGAGTTAAAATGAGACGATCAATTATTAGGATTAAATGTTTTATAGAGAATTGTTATAAAGTTGGCTTGTAGGGAAATTATAAAAAAAACTGCTTACAAATGTCTTTTATAAATATGAAAAAGTTATAATTATTATTTGCAAATGAGCTCAATAAACCAAAATATTTATTCTTTGTAGCCATACTTCTTTCATTCTATTGCTATGGACTACCTTTCTCACTTGAGACCAAGTTCTTTCAGTCTTCTATGATTTCTCCTCTTGATCAATTACCCACTTATGAATTTTAAATCTGCAGTACGTGTGGTTTTGGATATCCTATGATATGATTCCAATTTTGATCTGATCTTTTTTAAATTTTCACTAATTCTGTGGATTAACTTCCTTTATTCATAAAATTCATCTATTTGTTTTCTATTTCTGCTTGAATTCATCCTTTCGATATTTCCGTAAGATCTTAATCTCTGTTTCCCAACAATGCTGTGAATATTAGAGTAACATTTCAACATTTTTTGACCTCTTAACTCCAGCCTATCATTTACTAAAATGCATACTCCAAACACCAGGTTCCATAGTGCTGTACAATAAAACCTAATCATTCCTGCATGCCCAATTGCTGGTCAATCAAAGCGGAAACATTTAACTAATGTATATTAATTATTCATGTCCATCTCCTATGAATTGAACAACTAAAACGGTTAATCGCGACAGGCAGCTGTCATCGAGCCACTTCGGGTATTAAACGCACCGCGTGTGAGTTCCGTCCAATTCTTCAACTTCAAGCCTATATTGGTGGCACTTATGTTCTTTTTATTTAAATGGCTATTCCATGTAGAGTTGAGACCAACAGACTTTTCGAGATTTAATTAAAAAAGGACTCCACGGCCATCCCTCACCAGTGCTAATACGGCGTTGACAGGAGCGCACTCTATTTTCAATTAAAGGGCACAGCTGGCTCTTAATGATGTCCAGCCGACTTATTAAAAATTGATCCTTCCTCCTCTATGGCAATCTCTCAAATGGCATTTTTGTCAAAAACACACAGAGACCGTCGGCGAAAAATTATATTTGTTAATTGGGGAGGAAGACAAGTGACAAATGACCTTGGGATCAGCTGACTGATGTAGGCCAGAAATGGCGGGGGCGGGAGATTGATGGAACCGCTTCTGGTTTGCCGCCAGGAAGTTGTCGACCGGGTCAGTTCCACCTCTTACCTTATCCATCCCTCATCCGGTTTCCCTCTGCAAAATTAATTGCGTTTTGATTTTTCTTCTTGAGGATCTCGAGCAAATCACATTTCCCACGGCTTTTATAAACAAGTTGTAAGCGCATATATGTGCAGACGATATGTATCCTGAATGGTGTTTGTATGAAATACCACTTTCCAACACTGATCAAATGTTACTTCCCTAAAATTAGGCCAGCATAACATTTGTATCAAGGACATAACTCATCATAAATTGTCGTACTCTGAAGTTATAAACTGCTTGCTTTCTTATTCGAAAACATTTCAATCTATTTCTTTTGATGTTTTCTCCAAACATAGTTCATCTAGATATCAGACTCAAATCTTCCATTGTTTCGCAAATCACAGCCACATTTCGTCTTTTGACGATCTACTTCCTCTCACTTACCGTAGTCTCCTACAAGTAGGATCTACAGCCAATCAATCGTCTCGTAAGGGTATATATGATAATGCTTCTTTGTTCATATGGTATGTATCCAAAATATTGTTAACACGAATTCAAATTTTACAAACCAGATCATACATTATTATCGAATGAAGGATGGAATTTGTTGGGGGGTCCAGTCATAAATAACGTCAAAAAAGTAAAACTTATTTATTAATAGTGCCGACGTTTTGACCTAGGTTTTAGGCCATCTTCAGGGCTATCAGAGAAAAACAAACAAAACAAAAATAACTATAAAAAACATCATTATTATCTAACGCTTGGGAAATAGTAACATTTGTATCCAAGGCATAACTAATTAACTTTTCCGACTTCTATTATGGTGCTACTAAAGTTCACTAAGATATCTGGAAGTCCACATCCAAAACTTGCGTTATTTAATATATTACAACCACATTATATCTTTTCAGGATTGCCTCCATTCATTTTTCGTAAACTCCTGCGAGTAGGATCAGCAACAGATCAGTCATCTCATAACGATGTATTTTAATAATGCTTAGTTGCTCAGAGGATATGCATCCTGTATATTTCTAATTAAAATTTCACAAAACAAATTATGCAATATTCCCCAAATTTTAGGAGAAGGCATCATTTGTACCCGGGGCACATAAATTTGCATACTCTGAAGTTCATAATTAGTTAGGATTCATATTAAAAAAGCAAATCAATCTATTTCTTTGTCTGGCTTCCATCATGATGTTTTATACAGTTCTTAAATTAAATATATGGAAGTACAGACTCAAAATTCGCATTGGTTCTTACATCCCGGCTGTAAATTTCTCGATTCACTTCTATCACCTTTCCGAAGTATGCTGCAAGCTATAAGTCGTCACATAATGGTGTATTTGATAGTTCCTATTTTTTCACACGAAAACTATGCCGAATATTGTTTACATCCAATTTAAATATTACAAAACAAATGATACATCATGTTCGTAATCCTAGGAAAATGTAACATTTGAATCCAGGCTCTTTATAAATTTGCGTACTCTTAAGGTCATAATTCGCTTGGATACTTGTTTAAATTCATTTCAATCTATTTCATTGTCCCTATTCTGCTATGATATCCTCTATAATTCTCCAAGAACTATTGAAGTACATACTCAAAATCCATATTATATCTTTTCACGATCTACTTCTATCCTTTTTTCCGAAATCTCCTGCAAGTAGAACCTACAACTGATCAGTTGTAATCGACAATATATTACTATCTACAGTCTATTACTTTGATATATTCCTACATAATACCAAATACTACATAAACTTCAAAACTTTTTAAATTTAAGTTTTGAAATCTACTCGTTTTTTGACAATTCAGATAGTTTTAGCGTTACATTCTAAAGAAGTACTCTTTTGAGTTTAAGTATAACAATGCTCTTCCCGAGGTACCCAGTTTTATGCTAACTGCTAGCTAGAAATTTACAAAAAAAAGAAAGAAACTCCCAGACATTTCCTAAGCTAACCAACTTTGCCGGGCTTAGAAACTAACCCCTTCCTTCTAGCCAGTGGAGACTGATTCGCTTAGCGATCAAAGAAGTATGTGCATAGCTCAGAGGACATCTTCCGGGTCTTTAATTTACCTGAGTGCTTCCTTTCTCCTCGGTGAAGGATTACAGAGGCTCTGTTCATATCGAAGGGCATCCAGGAATGAGAAGGTTATATTTAACAAGTGAACGTCCAGGTCCGGCGGTCGATAAACCGATGCCCACGCTTGTTGCTCAACCTTCATTTAATTCACAACATGGGCAGCGTGATAGTTCGATGGTGAAGATATAATCTGCGATATATTTTAAGAGCTATCCATTATATTATATTATAGGTGCTTTAACATCGTGTATACGTCAACTAGTTTTTGCCTTAAGTGACTAATGTTAACGCTCCTTACTTTTTTAGGAAGAAAGTCATCCATTACGACCTCAGTGCCCGATTTGTTGCTAATTTAACCCGCCTTAACTCAATGACTCCAGTAGAAGAATTCCGATACTTCGGATTAGATCTTGACAAACGTTTAGATTGGAATCCTCATACTAGACGGAAAAAACAAGAAACTGCTCGCCGTTTCAGGGCACTTTAACACTTACTACACAAAAGATCAAAGCTTCCAACGAATTAAAATAGACTTATATACAAGACTATTATAAAACTGTTATATTATATCCAATCCATTCCTAACAATCCAAAATCCTTCGTGAAATCCTCAACCCTCATTACTTTGTTACGAAGAAAATCGTCCATAATGACCACAATGTCACATATATGTTGAATATTTGACCCGAACCCGATACCAGTCTTTTCAGGACAAGCTTCATTCCCACTTTAACCGAGCTACTTTTTCGATTCCCGATAATCCTCTGTGATCTTCTATGTTAAATTTAATTTACTTGTTGCATTGTTATAATGCAGTTCCAAACTACTAACAGTTACTATTAAAAAAGTATAATATGACATAAAATGCTTGCAATATACTTAGAAATGAGACTTTAATGAATCTTCATAAAGTCCAGTACATTAAGAAAACCAACCAAGAAAAGTGAATACTCTAACGGGAAATGTCCATTTTAAAAATACACTTGTACCTTAACGCGGAAAAAAAAACCAGGAATAATATATACCCGAAAAGCTTTCGGGCAGCACCTCGTCTTTCTGTTGAGCCCGAGAGAGATGAGGGAAAAGTTTGGACATTTATTTTATATAGAAGTTCTCAGACCAACAAATCTTCGTAGATGAAGTATGCATATAAAAAGAAAGCATATCGTCTCACAACAGAAAATATGCGACAACTTTTCCAGCTCTATTAGACTCTCTGGAGTTGTTAGTTCACTATCGCTAGTTCTTCTGGTTGAAAATTCAATGTTTCCAAGTTTTAATTATATAATTGCAGGAAGAAAAATAAATTAAAATTTATGAAACTTTAAGAAGTTCCATGGCAAGTTCAATTAGAAAATAACTCTTGAAACCAAAACTGACGAGACCTATTACTCAGCGGAAGACAAGGAATTTTTCTTCCGCAAAACAAGCCTTGTCATTATTCTTATAAATGATTATATTTAAATATTATTCTTATAAAAGCATAAATAGAAATGATCCCAAATAACAATACTGAATTCTCAAAAGTAATAGAATACAAGAAAACATATCGATATTTCACAAATATAATATAAGCGCATCAATCTTTGAGTCTTGAACGGAAACTGATTAGAGGTTAATTTTAAGTAATGTACCGTCAAAAAAAACTTACATTAAACTCGAAAATCTATAGTAACATACAGATAGGAAATCCCAGATGAAATTTCCACTGACTCAGTCTGACCAGTTGTTAAGGGTCTGAGAATTTCATCTAAAGACGCGCACTCAATTAGCAATTCAGGGCTTCTGGGCATCGCTCCGCTGATATAGTCTAAATTAAGTCTTTAATTCATGGCATAAGTCCCCTTGGACTTTTTCACAGTCCTCGACTGGTAGAAAGAGGCACCACCTTGACGTCGTTTGACTGACTTGCCACTACTGAGAGTGCTTTATCAATCTTCATATATTTACTCCTGTGCGCGTTCATTATCTTTCCACAGGTGGTTAGTATTATCCTTACAAATAATATAAATACATCATACAAAAGAAACAATTCTGATCCATAGACTTTCAGTTAAATTTTATGCTAAAGTTCACACCAACTAGACTTTTTTTCATGCTCCCAGTTCCCCAATCCAAATACTAAAGGATAAGATTAAAGGACAACGATTAAAAATTGTAAAGTGAAAAATTACTTTAAGTAAAAAAAGTAATGATAAAAATTACTCACACTAACTATCATAAAAATGCGATTGATAATAAAAATTAAACTAATAATAACAAAAATTAAATAAACTAATAAATAAATACAAATGAAAGAAAATACTGGAGATTTCACGGCGAATGCACAGCTAGTCCATAAGATAAGATGCGTATTAACATAAAAGAGGAAACGCCGAAAAAGAGGATATACTCTTCTAGATTAATATAAAAATGTAACCATATTTATTGAGCTTGATACATTATTTTGAATATAATAATATTTACGTCTTAAATTTCAAAATAGAAACTTTAATTCTCAAAAATATAAGAAGAAAGGAAAATTTCTCTTATTTCACCAATTATGGTGACATAATGACCAGTAGGAAATAAATAATTAATAAACTAAATTCTTTACTAATTAATTTTTAGTTAATGGAATAATATAAGATCTAGTTATATTAAATCTCCATACTTTCCAACCTTTCCAAACCTCTCGAAAGAATAGTCCAGTCTCAAATATCAAATTTTCTCGAACAGTCCCAACTCCTTCAATTAGGCTTTCGTCCTGGTTTGTCCACTCAATCTGCCCTTACCAAAATCACTACTGACACAAATAAAGCCATGGGACAACAAACAAATAACCGTTCTAATCCTACTAGACTTTTCTAAACCTTTCGATTCCTGGGACCATTCTATTTTTTTTTTTTTTTGCCAAACTTAAGTCATTGTCCTTTTCCAACAGCTCTATTCAATGGTCCAATCCTTTCTCTCTGACAGGTCCCAAGCGGTTCCGCTAGCCCAGCCATCCCCTTTCTTCTTTCCTCACTCTATCCTCAGGTGTGGCACAGTGATCAAGCATCTCTCCTTTCCTTTTCAACTGTTACATCAACGATCTTCCTAATTATGTTCACCATTGCTCCTATGGTAGGATATAGGATGGTCTATATCCTGACGACTTCCTGATCTATTTATCCTTTCCTCCTTCTGAGCTTTCATCTGCGTTCGCCAGGATTCAGGAAGACCTAGATAGGATCAGTGCCTGGGCAAAGCTGAACAAACTGAAATTGAACGCAATGAAAACCCAGGCCATTGTACTAGGTTCCAACTCCCTCCTTACAACCATCTCCATCCTCCCAAAATTAATCCTAAACGACCACCCATTCAGTTTCAACTCCTCTGTCAAAAACCTAAGCATCACTATTGACCAAAACCTTTCCTGGAAACCCCATGTCACCCTAATATCCCGACGGTCATTTAGTTCCCTGAAATTATTCCATCGAGTTCGGCATCTCTGTACACAATCTACCCGGAAGCTTCTCATATCATTCCTCATATTCCCCCAATTTGACTAATGCAGTGTGGTATACGGGCGCATTTCGAAATTCGGCTAAGAGTTGTACCACCCACTGCTCCAGATATAAGCCTTCGTAAATTGATCTTGGAATGTAGAGATTCTTCCTTTGAAGAGCCGACTATTTTTAATTTGTAAAGCACATTTTGTAGAAAATATGGGAAAGAGAATAAAAGGCATATAAATAGGATATCTCAGTTGTTAATAAATACAATTAAAAAAAATAGAATTTGAACCAATTTAAACCTGGTCCCTTACGACTGATAATAATTGGTACTTTAGCCAATGGACTAGGAGTTTTCATCCGGATCAAAAAATTATAAATTTGTCAAAGATTAATTCATATTTTATTTTTATTATCATAAATAAATAACAATTTCAACTATCGATTTCTCAGTGGGTGATACTCTCCGGTCACATAGTAAATTGATATTATAGTATAGATAATCATTATATTTATGTATGATAAATTCACCGGTCTTACAGTAAATTTCAGCGAAACATTAGCTGGGGGAATGTGTTAAGATGGCCTACATCTTAGGCCGAAACGTTGGCACTTTAAAATAAGTTTTACTTATTTTGTTTTATCTTTGACCGCACCCCCTGACAAATTCAGTCCATTATTTGAACTATCCAGTTGACCATTTTATACTTAAATAAGAAATATTTCAATCATTGCCGGGTTTTTTTTTTGGTTTTTTTTTTCCTTTTTCCCCAATAGGGGTAGCATTGGTATATTCCATACAGCCACAATCATTGCTGGGTTCTACAATCCTTTAAGAACGATGGCCTCTACTAACTTCTTACTCCATTCGCCTGTGTTCGTCACAAAACGCTCCTGCGTTTTATACCTATCACCTCCACACCGTCAAGCCCCCGAACCGTTTTAATCTAATTCCACCATTCGGTATTAGAAACAATTTATTTGATATTAATGATATCAATATTTATTATTTAATGATGCAGATTAAATATTATAATGATATTTAAACTTCTACAATAAACTACGACTAATTACTATTTTATTTAGTAGGATCAATCAATCTAGTTCTGTACTGTATTGAACCATGAACCATCATTTTTTTCTCCCTACTCCCTAGAAACTATACCTGCAATAAAAACTTGAAAAAAAAAAAGATACCTCTTACCTGGAGAACACGGTAAGAATATCAAAGTGCTGTATATTTCCAAGAAGCACTCAGCTGTGGGGCTAAGATTTGAGGAAACCCGCCGACCATCCTTCATCCTGGTTCTTCTCCTCAGGGAATCGAACCCCCGTGTTCTGTAGCCAATTATCTCCTTTATCATCTCGACTCTTTCTTCACTTTTATCAACATTGTTTTCCAAGTATTCTAAGCTGGACTACAGTGATATTTATTTTATGTAAGATTTATTTTCCAGTACTCCTTTAAATATACAATTATTATAGTATTGTATGACAAAATTGTTATATAACAAAAAAATTATAAATCTTCCATTAATTTAATAATGAAAGTAAATATATTCGATTTTATTTAGTTGTTTTTTCTTTTTATAAAGCTGGTTATGTACCAACACCTCTCCACGTTTGAATACTATACTTTGCTAATTTGGATTGATAATTCATTTAAAATATTTATAAATAATTAAATTCAACATTATTTTAAAAAATGCACTTCTTCGAATCGTCACACACAAACACAGGCATTAAAAGTTAAACTCATGAAGCTGAAAAATAAATAAAAAAGATACCATTTCATTTTGTTTTAACGGATTTTAGCTTTCATTCCTTCATCTTAGGCATTTGCTTGGGCGCAAAATCTTAGAGATAGATTAAAAATACCTATATATTAAAATCATTCAAGATTTTTTGAATAATTAAAGATTAAAATAATAGATTTAATTAATCTTAACCTTTTTTCGATTAACCTAAATTTATTAATCGTAGGTGGTTGGTTATACGATTACGGTATTACATCATTTATTAGACCATTTACGATTCGCATGACTAAATTAAAAAATATCGAGGTACTAAACAGATTTGCATTTATTTTATTTTTTAATAAGCGAAAATGTCTAAGTTAGTACGATTTTAGGGTTATTGATAATTTTATACTAAAATTTAGGCAATGGGATTTGATAATGAAATGATTTGGTTGGCTTTATTGCTATCATATTGTTAGTGTGTTTGATTAATTTAACTTTACCTTATGAAGGCTAAGGCGAGTACCTAATACCGCACAGTATAACCCCCTCGGCTCCGCTCGGACCTCCATTTTACGCACCTAGTAAGACGTCATAACCTAACATGAAAACTCCTTTTTTAGTACTTTTAAAAAATCTTAAAGTCTCCTTCCGAGCTGCGAATTCGCGGCCTTAAGCATAGAAGGCTTCCTAGATTTTTCTAACAAGAAGGTGAAGGACTGTCTGTACCTTGAATACAGAACGTCATTGTTTCTTACAGGAGTGTGTTGAACTTCTCCAAGATTGTTAAGGTTCAAAGGTCAAACTCATCGAATGTTTGTTGTAACCTTTATTTATTTATTTTTCATTTAAAGATTTTCGATCAAGTAGAAGACAATGGCCCTCTACCGTGGAGAAACAGAAGTGGTCACACGCACTCGGAGGCCTACAGCTCCAAGGGCCCCGGACACTACGGCCGCAGATCGATTATCCATAACCCTCAGCAACTAATATTCAAGTTGCTGGCTTTGAGAAGTTGTCCAGTAGAGGCCAAACGGCCTAACTTTGCGCTGCGGATTCCCCTCCTCGTGGAATTTCAATTCATTGGAGTTCCCTGGCGGCATTAATGAATTCCTTCTTCATGTTGTATCCTTGCAGAAATAAAGCCCTTGTTCGGAAATGCATACCATACTGGACAGGGAGGTCTGATCGTTTCTTGAGTGATTTTTCTTTAGTTAAGCGCCAGGAAGTAAAAGGTCATTCAATATCAATATCAAGGCACTTCCAGAAACTAGAAGAGAATGATTGGCAATTTCTGAATTATAAACTACTCATTGAACACGTAAAAACAATATGCATGTACAAAGTTTATAATAGGCTTGTAATATCTTATTTTCAGTAAACCTCAATTATATTACTTTTTTACGATGGAATATAATTATTTTAACCATTATGGACTGTTCGTTTAGGGCAGCGTTGCTTTGATAAGAGTTAGATATTGACTAGCTATCTAGCAAGGCTGTGGAGTGACTATTTATTTTTTTACAGTGTGTAGTGTGTAGTTATAAGTGTAATAAACTGTGTGTCAGTTTGTCATATTTGGAGAGTCTTACGGTCGGTGGACTTTAATAAGCGAACTGTAAGTGTTAATTTGTAGTTGTTAACTATAGTGTAATATTACTGTATTTGTACAAATTTATATAAATAGTTTAGTTATTTAGTATTAGCAATATCTTATATTATTTATCTTAAGTAAATATATAATTTATATATTATATTATCTTAGAAATTAGATAACAGTTAGGCCTAGGTTATAATCTGTAGAATATTGTTATTGTAAATTTATATTAGTTTGATGGCCTCGAGATCATCTACTATAGAACTTTATTGGAGTGCTATCGATGGGTAGTTTCTCCACAAGTGTTTTCATGTCATATTCTACATTTTTGCACATTTACTTGATATAATACCATTATAGTTGTAAATATCATTGAATTAAATAAAATAAAAAAATATATATTAGTTTAATAATTTAATTGTTTTTAATAATTTCCTTGTAATCTTTTTAATTTGCTAATAAATATTAGCATCTTGAATTAAGTAATAGTTTTAATTCATTTTACATCCAGTAGCCCGTAAGAATATTTTAAAAAAATGATAAAAACGAAAAAAATAATCAAGTTATTTTTCTTGGGGGGAGGGTTGGTGGGTGATGTATTGGTGTTATAAGAAGGACAATTTGCTTACGCTCTGAGCACAGAAGTAGGAAGAGCCTCGACCCTTTGTTGTCGTGTCCGGCGGAGGGTTTCTTCGGTAGAACTGTCACTCGCACTCCGCCCCAGATTGGAAAAGTTTAGACTTCAATAATAGAACGTACTTTAACAAACTTGGCCGCTTTGGCCTCCTTAGCTGATAATGGCGTCGTCGTTTTGGAGATGTTGAGGATAACGAGATAAAAATGGAAGAATGCAGAGGCCTCTATTATCGTCCACGCCAAAGTCTTAATAACAATCTTCTAGGGTTTTTTTTGCTTCCTTTTTCATGTGAATCGGATCAATACGTCAATTAATGTAAGCATGATAAGGCCACCAAGAAGGCGTAACGCCGAGGTAACCATGGTAACGCCTTAGGCTCTGCTGCCTTTCGACCTGAATTAAAAATGAAAATATTATTTAAGCAAGAATAGTTATTGGTTATTGGTGTGATATGGAGAAGAAATGGTCCGGATGGAGGTACAATTAATGCTCATAGTGGTAAACTGCTTATCAGAAACCGATGTTTTGACCCACATTACAGGTGTTCTTCAAATAATTAAATTATCGTAAATAGGAATACTTAGGAATATTAAAATAAGACCTAACCTAAATTAATACCTAGGTAATACTAGTACGTAAATAGCATTTTTACTTACCATTATGTTAACCTGCTCTGCACTATAAACAGTTTTGAAATAAAAGCATCGATAATATATCACTCACTATTTTATGAGGTCTTATCTGACCTCTGACCTCTGTGAACTCGTGAGACGAGCGGCAACCTTTGCTTTGGAAACAATTTTGAGTTATGTACGTTACTTTTCCATAGACTGACCGTGTCGGAATGGGAAGATATAAGACGCGGGATAGAAGCAAGAGGCGGGATATAATAATATCGAAGCGAGACGAAGGAACGCCCGCACCGCTCGCGCCCGCGGCCAACCTCTCTTAATTAATGTATTTATTTAATCCCGGGCTTAAGAACCCCTCCTTGGAGGTTTCACAAGGGACGCCTCGCGGCGTCCGTGGGCATCGCACACCCTGCATACAAGGTAAAGCCGGCCCTGTCGACGGGCAAAGGAGACAGTCTTAGCCCTCTGCTCTTCATCATATTCATGAGTATAAAAAATAATATGTAAGAGAAGAACAGCAAGTGTATCGATTGGTTATTGGTAAGACTCTAGGTGACGAAAAAAATCGAGAGGGACAGAGAAAAATGCAGATCCTGATGTAGAACAACTCGGAGCAGAAAGGAACTTGAAGGAAGTAAAAGAAGAAGAAGATACTTACTTACCTATGGGATAGGCAGGATTCCAAACCACCCATGAGGTTCTGCCAGTGGTTTCGTTACCCATTTTTTATAGTGGATGGTTCGCTTCACTGAATCCAGTAGCAGGAATGGCTGCCTGCTAAAGCAATCAGTCGCCCTATGAAACCACTGGTCCTTCAGTCAGGACAAACTTTGTCCTGATCATGAGTCTATGAGATAAACAACATGTTTTACTATCAAAAATATAACATTATAAGTTTCATCTTAAGATTAACAAGTACCGGTGAGAGAAAATAATCAAAACTAAGTATACATTTTCTTAATTTTCAACTGGTCTCGCGCCCCCCTGACTTATCATTACGGCCCCCCTCCCTGTGATTGATGGGTCTGTTGATGTAAGATGTGCTACGTTTGATCTTAATTCATGGGGATTTGTTTTCTTCTTTGTACATTATAACGGGAGCGGAGTGCCTCAGTGGAAGAGTACTGAGTTGTCATGCCGGAAATCCTGGTTGAAATCCCGCTGCAGGCCATGATTTTTTTTTTAGTCTGTTTGCAGCGGGAGTTGGATCATATAGGACCTACGACCCTCCTGTGGCCCACCCAGCCTCTATACAATATTATAAAAATAGGGTACACAAAATAAGGGGGGGAAATCTGGTGGTTGAGCGTGACCTAGTACAAGTCACCTCCTCGCAGAACCGTTGTCCATGAAACAGTACAGTCTCTACCATGTACTGAACCCCAGACCCTTCATGGGTTGTAGTGTTACAGGTATTTTTTTGCACATAATAATGATACCTAAATTGGAGTACCATTAGATGTTTGGTTATTTTCGAGCATTGTAGAGGAGACTTGCTATTCTTAATCCTTAGCTTTCCTTAGGTTCCTAGTTCGAATCCGGCTGTGGAATATAAATTTCGTAATTCCTTAATTGCTATGTATGGACTCTGTGAGATCTACAAATCCTCATGGGGCTCACCCATCCTTTATAATCTGGCTACCCTTAATTCCGGGGAAAACCTTGCGGATGAGCGTGATCACAGCTAAATCACAATTCTGCATAGCTATCTCTAACAGCCAAAAATCTCACTTACAGACAAATCAATCAAAATTTCTTCATTATTACAAATTCTCCCTTTTTCATTTTTAATAAATCATTACATAAAGATCTCAACATACATCTCGTGACCGACCTAATCAAGAAAAACTACAAAAAATTTCATGACTCATTTGTTGGACACCTGTTCGTATTTTTACGATAATTACTGACAGACACATTGCCACAGAATACGACAAGAAGACTGAAACGTCTCTGGGGCAGGAATCTACTACCAAAAATGAACCGCGCTAGGAGTGCCTTCAATGGGAGGTTTATCCATACACACTTTCACAAGAATCCCTTAAAGGAGGGGCTTCATTTAAATCTTCAGGCAGGTCAATCTTCCGCTTAAATTTATTAACTTTTATTTATTAATAGTATCCCTTAATTAAAATTCATTATATAAGATTTTTAAACCTCTTCAATTGGGCTATTAGCCTTGAAAGGGGAAGTAAGGTGGTGGAATTACGACCAACCCTCAGGTTACCATTTAACCACCTCTGCCTCGTTTAACTTTTTGCCTCAGGACTTTCTATTAACCTGAGGCTAGGGAGGAAACATCCATAGGAGCCGTTAATTTCGTTTAAGGTATAGAGCCTTAAAATCACCTCTTCGTCTCACAGTTTGAGGTAAAGTCCTTCAAGAACAGACAAAGGGGCCATCAAATTATCTATTACTTTATAGTTAGAAACATATTTTAATTATTAAAACCATGTTTAAATGGGTATATGAGCTATGGGTATCTGGAGATCCCAGAGGGTAGATCTAATGCTGTTAACAGATTAAATAAGTTATCTATCACAGCCGGACTCGAAGCTGGGACCTTCTGCTTAGGCATTTGGAGCTCTACACACTGAGAAACCCCATGTCCAACATTGTTATACCATTTCCATGTCCACTTCTTCCACTTTTTTCTAGCGCGATATGTATCTATCCTCTTTTAAATCTCTGAACATCATCGTATCCACAACAAGCTAGTTAAAGAATTCCTTATACTTGTACCCAAAGTAGTTATAAATATATATAGTTATAGTTATCTTATTTTAACTGAAAGTTTCTCAATTTAAAACATACGTTATACATTTAGAACATAGTCGATAGAAAACAGATCGGATCGTTTAAACTCAATTCAGTTTCGTATCGAATTGTTATTATCAGTTCGGAGCACTATTCATATTAAAACTTTAAATACCATTAACCTGTAGTGGCGTAGGGGCGAGCAAAACAACCTACTATGCCCAAGATTGCGGGTTTTTCAAAGGGAGTAAAAGTCCTTGCCTTTCTCGTACAATGGCGTACCCTAGCCTGTGCGGTTTCAGGTTCTCATTCCTAATTATACCTGGAAATTTAGGGCATTTACTGGAGCATCGTCCGATAAGCTTTAGCAGCATATAGTGACTCTAAATGCAAGTAACAAACAAAACATGATAGTAATTATAACAGAATTGATGGAAAATTTGAAGTAGATTGGACCAACGAATAAAGTTGTCTCATACAAACTTTGTCCACCTTTCTCACCCCTTTATTGCTAGAATAGAGCTGGATGTCACTTATTCCATGTAATGTGTTTAGCAGCATATAGTGACTTTAAATGCAAGTAACAAACAAAACATGATAGTAATTATAACAGAATTGATGGAAAATTTGAAGTAGATTGGACCAACGAATAAAGTTGTCCCATACAAACTTTGTCCCCCTTTCTCACCCCTTTATTGGTAGAATAGAGCTGGATTTCACTTATTCCATGTAATGTGTTTAGCAGCATATAGTGACTTTAAATGCAAGTAACAAACAAAACATGATAGTAATTATAACAGAATTGATGGAAAATTTGAAGTAGATTGGACCAACGAATAAAGTTGTCCCATACAAACTTTGTCCACCTTTCTCACCCCTTTATTGGTAGAATAGAGCTGGATTTCACTTATTCCATGCAATGTGCTATCATGGCTCTCAATTACATTATGCCGGTTAGAAAATTGCTATCCAACAACAACTACAGCAAATTCATCTGACTTAGGTTGATTATACCGTCCACTGTGGCCATTTGTGACCAAGGGCAAAGAATCAGGCCACAATTTATGCTTTGTCCTGAATGAATGACTGACTGAGGGATCAACGCACAGCCTGAACCGCTGATCGTAGAGACCTGAAACTTAGAGGGTGTGTTCTTTGTATGACGTAGGCATCCGGTACGAAAGGTTTTTTCGAAATTCTACCGCTAAGGTGTTAAAAAAGGAGGGAAAAGTTTGAATGCTTGCTCACAAGTTTCTTACTCCCGAAATCTACATATTTTCGCTAAATTAAACAAATCAAGTAACAAAGTTCTCAATGAATTGAAAAGTGAAGCATGGTACTAGATTTATTTTTTTATTGGTGGGTTTTTGAACGTCTTTCTCAATTTTCTCAGTTTTCTCAATCTCCTAAATTTTTGTAACCAAAATATAATTAAATAACTTTAATATACTTATCACTTTTTATGTAGGAAAAAGCCTATTTGCCAACATACCTTTAGATAAAGCCCTCCTCATAATAGATAACAACTGACCACTCATAGAACCCCATACCTCTCTCAACCGCTCCTCATACCTCCAATCCATATACATCTGTTGTGAATCAGGATACCTTACCTTCCATGGCCAGTTCTTTAACCAAATTTTTGGACCTGCTATGGGAAATCCCCTCGCTCCGGACCTCTCCAATATCGTCCTAAATAACCTTCTGGACTCCATTCTACCCAAGTTCCTTAACGATGTTATTTTCATTAAGAAATATGTGGATGATCTCCTCCTTATCCTAAATCCTAAATTTATTCCAGAATTATTATCATCCTTCAACTCATATCATTTCACTCTTGAATATGAATCTAACAAATCACTACCATTTCTTGACCTCCGTATCATTAGAAATCCTAACCACACCTTATCCACAGATTGGTATACTAAACCTACATATTCTGGCAGACTCCTTAATTATTACTCCCAACATCCGCACCAACAAAAATATTATCCACCGTGGCCTATCCCTCGCTGACCCCTGCTTCCATAAAACCAACACCCACCGCATCCAAAATATCCTTTTAAAAAATAATTTTCCTCTCTATATTATTAATAAACTCATCCGTGACTATAAAAGAAACCCCCAACCCCACCTGGTCTTTCATTGAACAAGTTCCGTCATTTAATTAGTACTGAGCTTATCTAGATTTAGTTTTTAACTATAAATCTATTTTGTTTTTGAAGATGTTATCCTTTTAAGGATGGTTTTTACAATTATTGCTTGATAAATAGTAAAGAATAATAAATATCATGATTAAAATCTATTTAAAAATAAAAAAGAACGAAACATAGATAAAGGTAAGTCCGATCCCTTCTAACGTAGGAGAAATTTCAGAAAAAAAAAACTGCTAAAATTTCTAGAATATTAGCCACTTCTTCTTTCCATGGCTCTACAGCCCTTGCAGGGCCCTGGCCTCCGCAACAACGCCTCTCCAGTCCTCCCTGTCAGCAGCTCGACCTCTCCACTGTCTGATCCCCATCCTCTGCAGATCGTTCTCTACATCATCCAGTCATCGCAGCCTGGGCCTTCCTCTTCTTCTTTTGCCTCCTGGTTTGCCATATAATAGCTTCTTTGGGTACCTATATTCTCCCATTCTTTCTACGTGCCCAAGCCATCTTATACGTGTAGATTTAATAAAGGTGACTAGGTCTGGTGCATTGTATAGGTCCTGAAGCTCTCTATTATTTCTAGACCTCCATTGGCCTTCATTACATACTGGCCCAAATATCTGCCGAAGCACCTTCCTCTCCCAGATCTGCAGCATCTTTTCGCATTCCTGTGTCAGGACCCACGTTTCACAAGCGTATGTAACAATCGGTCTTAGGATTGTTTTATAAATCAATAATTTTGCCCTCCGTGACAAGTTTCGAAATCTTAATGCTTTTCGCAGTGCAAAGAGACATCTGTTCCCTGCTGAAATTCTTGCTTTAATTTCTGCAGTGATGTCATTCTTTCTTGTCACTAAAGCCCCCAGATATTTGAAGCTGTATACTTTCTTAAATTTGTGGTGGAGCAGTTGCACACGACTCAGCTCTTCCTGCCCATCATTTTTTGTGGAAATCATATATTGGGTTTTTTCCTTATTTTTCACCAGACCCAATTTTTTCCCAGCTTCTTCAAATTCCTGCAAAGCTTTGAAAGCGCCGCTTTTGACCTTGCTGATATCACTACGTCATCAGCATACGCTAGGTGTTGGGTCATCCTATTACATATCGTTCCTCCTGGGTTGGTTCTGATTGATCTCGCAGCTTGTTCGAGTGCGATGTTAAATAATACAGGTGAGAGGGGATCTCCCTGGCGCAGACCATTCTCAACCTCAAAATCTTCTGATATCATATTTTGAATCTTCACCCTACATCTGGTGTTTTCCAAGGTCATCGCACTCAATCCGACTAGCTTTTCCGGGACCCCTAGAATTTTCATTACTTTGAGCAGTTCATTCCTGTCAAGACTATCGTAGGCCTGGCAGAAATCTATGAAGAGGTGGTGGAGGTCAACATTGTACTCATATGCTTTATCTAGCATCTGTCGTATGGAGAAGATATGATCCGTTGTGCTTCTAGTTGGCCGGAAGCCACTTTGGTATTCACCAATATTTCTTTCAGCCCATGCCATAATTCTCCTATTTATTACAACTGAAAGTACCTTGTAGACAGTGGGCAATAGAGCGATACCTCTATAGTTTTGGCAGTTTAATCTGTCTCCCTTCTTATGTATTGGGCACAACACTGCCATATTCCAGTCCTGTGGCATCCTCATCTCCATCCATACATCAAATACGAGGTTATATATTTCATCCACCACCGCCTCACCCCCACACTTCAGGACCTCATTCGGGATATCGTCTATTCCAGGTGCTCTGTTGTTATGGAGTGCTCCAATTATTTCCACTATTTCTTCCCTATCCGGTGGGATTTCTTCTTCATCCACGTTCGACGAGTCTCTTCCATTTTCCAATAATGGTGTTTTATCATAAGTTGATCCTTCTTTATTCGGATTAAATAATTCTATGAAGAAGTGCTTCCATCTTCACAAAATTATCTAATTCAACAATTATAAAAAATATGTAAATAACTAGTAATAAATTAATTATAGATACCTCCAAATTAAAATCATTTTAAATTTTATTTAAATAAAGTTATTTAGTGTAGATGTTATTGTTTTTTTCACAGATATTTTAGACTTGTAACTATGATAAAGTTATGTAAATGATTGCTTACCGATGCAGAAAACAAAATGTGATAGGATTGAAAATGACACATTGTCGAAACGTCTCAAGAGATAAATAGTGATCAAAGAAAATTTAATCGACTGGAAAATGTTTTTTTTTTCTCTTTCCCAATATTTTATTATTATTTAATGTATACTTTATATAGTAGTTAGTTTCAGTTAATAAAAATATAATCATTAGATCATTTCACTTATCTTTTAATTGTGAAAATAATATTTTTTTTCTCTTTCCCAACATAAATTATAAAGGAAATGAGTCCAGTATACAAGAAAAAAATTATAAAATAATAGTAAAACTAAAATATCGTACAGCAGGGTTTTATATTTTCAATCCTACAAAATATTTTCAGGGTTTTATTTACCTCGACTTTTTAAGACGTAGCTGCGGCATCTCAAAGCTCCAACACAAACCCAATAGTGTTATAAGAGAAACTATAGGGGAGGAAAAAAATTTATTGTACGAAGAGAAGACTACATTAGACTAAATGATCTCTTTATGCGTTGAAATTCTATTGATAGAAAGTATTATTCATACAAAAACACCTTAAAATTAATTAAATTAAAAGAATTACCTGAACAAATGGTAGTTCCGCTGGACCTCGGACTTCTTCTTTGTTCATCTTGAATTTTCTTGAAAAATTGCTTCATATATCATAGGGGTTTCGGACATTTACTGAGGAAACGCAATTTTTTTTATCTTGTTTGAATTGTTTTAATATTTCGTGATTGAGTTTTAAATATCAATTAGGAATATTAAAAGCAATACGTATTTTTATTTTAAAGAGAAAATAATTGCCCCCAGCCGATTCGAACCCGGATCTCCGCCTCACCGTGGCAACGCTCTAACCATTTGAGCTACCGGGGTCGATCCTTACTTAAGACAAATCTGTTCTCTTCACCGATCCCATATCCCCCGTGTTCTCGCAATTTTCCGACGTATACACCAGGAAGAATGTTCAATTTCAATTTTCTCTTCAAATTAAAATATTTAAAAATTAAAGCAATGATTAAAAACTTATAAATAATATAATGACGTATGTCAAACAGATTGGTGAAGAGAACAGATTTGTCCAAAGTAAGGTTCGACCCCAGTGGCTCAAATGGTTAGAGCGTTGCCACGGTGAGGCGGAGATCCGGGTACGAATCCCGGCTGGGGGCAAATCTTTTCTCGTCAAAATAAAAATATTTAAAAATTAAAGCAATGATTAAAAAATTATAAGAAATTATAAAATCAATAAGCTTTTTGTGATTCCTAGCAACTGTTTGATTTTATAAATTTTTTGTGATTGAATTTTACCTCGAAATATATTTAAAGCAATGCGTCCTTTATGATGAGGAAACTGCCGGAAGCCTATGAGGCAAGAGGCCTGGAAATCAGTAAAACAAAAAGCATTAAATAACAGTGGAAATTCCTCACTAAATGTTGGGGAATGGGATTAGACCCCAACTGAACAATTTAAATATTTAGGCAGGTGGCTTTAGCCGGGGAGCAGCAGCAGAAAAGATATTGACGAAAAGATAATAAGAGGCGGAAAAGTAATTAGGACGCTAAATTCTATTTTGTGGAGTAATGACGTCATGATGACAACAAGAAAGAGACTCTACAATTCGTTTCTTATAAGTAGTGCCCTATATGCCTCAGCAACCTGGTCCTTTTCAGCTGACTCGGCAAGAAAACTGGTTTCAATGGATATGGATTTTTGGAGGCGTAGTTGTAGGAGATCCAATTATTGGAAAAATCCAAAAAACAAAACCTTTAGGCTCTAAAATAATGGAAAAACTCAGTCAACGTTTCCCTATTCAGACACCATTTGGTCATACGCCAAATTAAAATACCGAATTTATGTAAATTTTAGTTCGTGTATTGTGCATTATTGGATGATTATTATGGTTAGTTATTTTTTAGTATTATAAAGGCATGAGGCTATATTTTTGTATTTCTCCAATTGAATTCTAGCACATTTTTGTCGTTTTGTTAAGATCTCGCTGTCAAAACAATAATAAGTACGCTTTGGGCGATTTTACAGAAGAGAGAAAAAAAACCCGCCGACTGTAGACTTGGCAATTTATAATCTATTTTTATCTATACACTTTTGGAACTATTACTAAAAAGATTGAAGAGAAGTATCAACAAATCAAACTCTGCCATGTTTCTGGCCTTAATACGTCCCTTACCGTTACTAACTCATTTTCACCAAAAGTTGTAGATAAGCGGTGTTGTTTTGACAGCGTCGATATGTTTCTATATTTTCATTTAAATTTATAGTGATTTAATCATATTAATATACTTACTTTTTATTTTATTTTTGCTCACTATGTATTGGGGTTATGAATGCTCATACCTCCAATACATATTGCTTTGGAATTCCACAGATTACATTATTTTTTTTAATAAAAAATATAATCTCTAAAATATACTTGGGTTGCATGAGGCATTTGGGGGCAAAAGTGGGTAACTCCAAAATTTCAAAACCCTATTTTTCGCTAGTTTAGTCAAGAAAAACACAACACTCTATCGCCTTATTTCTCATTGGTTTTAGACCGATTCCAAAATTGGTTGACTAAACGAGCGAAAAATATGAATAAGACTGTTTTTGAAACTTGGGAGTTGTCTAAATGCCTGGATATGTTGCATCCATATCAGAAACTGCTATTTTGGTGCTATATTTTGATACTTTCATCTCCTATAATTTAAATTAGTTTTTAAATGAAAATTTTCTTTATTTTCGTAAATCTATTGCTATACGATAAGTAAGATAAAAATAAGATTTAGTTGCCTATAATAACATTCATGAAAGTACAAGTTTGAGCATCTTCATACCTGGACACAGAGTAATAATTTAATGGGCAATAAAATAACCGTTGTTTATACAACAACTAATAAAACACTTGTTAAGGCTAATTTGCCATTAGTCGGTGAAATCGAGAGAAAACTTCATTTCATTCCTTCCTGTCTTCAATCCTTATTTTCTTATAAAATGTTTAATGGTCACGTTATCTATCTCTTCTCTTTCTTGATCTTTCCTCTCCTATTTAATAATTACTTAGTTTGGTATAAGATCTAAAGTAGAACAGAAAGTTGAATTTTCCCTAAATAGCCGAACGATTTATTCGTTGTCCGATTTTATTTTATTTTACTGGTAATTATTGAAGTGAAAACTTCTTTAGTATCGTTAATAAATAAAATAAATACAAGACTTTTATTGGGGGATAAAGTTGTGGGTTCGCGTTATACAACTTGTTTTAATCAACTTTAGTTTAAAGGTTAGAATTCCGTTGGTATAAGAATAATTATCACTCACTAGTTTGACTTTTCGGTTCCCCTAAAAGATTTTGTTTGTAATTTTTAAATATGTATCTTGTTTTATGAAATGATAGGAAGTACAAATGATCTAAGTATTGTTGAACTTAACGGTGATAATAATGCTAAAAATTAAAAAAAAATCTAATTAAAACAAAAATACAAGGTATAAAGAATATAAGTATATAGTAATTATTATTTCAATTAAATTCTTGATATTGTGAATTGAGCTTTTGCTTCCCATCATATGTTTTGATTAAGAAATAACCTACTTGAAAATATATATAGTTATTATAGAATAGAATAGAAAACAAACTTTATTCTGGGACCAAGTCCCTTTAGAATAACAATAAAGAACAAGTAAAATAAACATAATATTCATCTGGCCAGGAGGCACATAATGATACAAATCATGAAGTAATCATGAGTGACAAAAAATAATAGAAATAGTGAAAGAAAAAAAACAAATAAATAACTGTTTAAAAAGTAAGAGACTTTACAGGATTTTAACTAATTTTCTAGAACAATAAAAATAAAACATATATATAAAGGTTTGATATTAACAAAATAAAAATAAATAACATTAATATAATAGTTAATAACGGAATTGATAATAAAGCAAATAAATTGCATAGCATGCAAAGTATTTACAAAGACTGTATCTTCTTTGTTGTTGGAAAAATAAACAAACACGTAGGTAACGAGATCGAGTATTCGACACACATTAATTCAAGCGGAAGATTGGCCTGCCTGGAGAGCATTTTTATGGGATGCCAAGAGATGATGGAAAAGCAGGGATTTAAATGAGGCCAGTGAAGATGAATGGCAGATGAAAGGAGGGATTGAGTTCCACACAGTGGTGGACCGGGCGAGGAAGGAACGGTCGAATGCCTTAGTTCTATGGGATGGAATGTAGAGATCGGAGTGGCGGGATCTTGTTTGATGGTGTTGGACAGTGGATTTGAATTGAAGGAGACTATAGATATATGAAGGGTGTTGCGAGTTAATGGATTGGTATAGAAAAACACTAAGGAAATAATGTCTACGAATGGGTGGGAAGAGCCACTTTAACTCATCATAATGATGTGACACCCGGGAACGCCTCGGAGTACCCAGGACAAATCTTAAAGCGCAGTTCATAATTCTTTTTAAGCGGTCCTCTAGCAATTTCGAGAGGCCCCCCGTATACCACACAACAGTAGTCAAAGTGGGGGAAGATAAGGGAAGATACAAGAAGCTTCCGGATAGATTGTTACGGGTATCTCATCAAAGCCAGAAGAACTGGAGGATGATTTGAGAACGGAGGAAATAATGTCGGTAGGTGAAATGTCAGAGAAAAAAAATTTGTCGGGGTTGAAAGATGGAGTTAGTGAGAAGACGGAGGGTGATGATTTTGATGTGTTAGCTGAGGTAGACAAAAAATACGAATACATTTCATCTGGCGAAGCAGGAAAGGCTCTGGAATATGTTGAATTGCAGAGGGAGAGTTTTCGGAGGAGTTGCCATTTAGATTTAGGATCGGGAGCCGAGGAAAGTGCTTCGTGGAAATATTTGGATTTTGCTTGTTTGATTGTAGACTGTGTCAAATAGCGAAGAGCCCTGAACGCTTGGTAGTCATCAGTGAGCCTAGTGCGTCTAAAGCGTCTACGGGCAGCATCACGTTTCCTTTGCAGGTCTTTAATTTGTTGACACGTCCAAGGAGCAGGATGGTGACGGAAGGTTAAAGTTTTGAGTGGGGCATGGGTATCCAGGATGCTTTTGAGATTGGCCGTGAGTATGTCGACCATTGAATCGACAGTGGTACAGGAGTAGATTTGGTTCCAATTCAGGATTTCTAGTGAAGGAGATATAGATTCAGTGGTGAGTCCATCTAGGTTGCGGAACGTTAATGTTTTCGATAGGATTACTGGAGTTTGGATGTTGTATGAAATTTGGATTAAATCATGAGAGGACAAGAATGGAGCAGGTAATTGTGTGGAAGAAAGAAGTCTCTGCGATGAGTCAATGATGAACAAATCTAACCAGGTGTCAGATAGAAGAGTGTGATGGGTGGGAGAGAATGGAACATTAAAGAGGTGTAGAGAGTAAAAAAGATTTTCAAGGTACAGTTTATCATTGGATTGGACTAGGAGATTGGTATTAAAGTCTTCGGAGATTATGATGTGGTTGTAGAGAGGAACATGGTTGTAAAGGACCGATTCAAAGATAGGATCAAAAGGCGCCAAAGGAGGGCGATACACTACGACGTATAGGAGAGGATTTGATTTGCAAGAAATTTCGACGAAAAGGAATTCTATGTGAGGGAAATTGGACGCTGGTGAAGAATACAGGATGCGTGATTTTAGGGAGTTGTGGACATAAAGACCTAGACCTAAAAAAAAAAAAAAACCTCCACCAGTCCGGTCATTTCGGTCGTGGCGGAGGAAGGAATAGTCAGGTAAGGAAACAGAGGAGGACGGGATATGGGGTTTTAGCCATGTTTCTGAGATTCCAATAGTGTGGAAAAAATTCTGGGTAAAATATTGATGAAATTCATCAAAGTGAGCGGGCAAGGATTGGGAGTTGATGTGACAGGAGGTTAGAACACTAGACATAATGGGGAAGCAGAAGAGAAGCTCTCAGTATCGGAGGAGAGGAGCTAGGAGGAGTAAATCTTATTGGCAGGGCTAATTGAAAAGTTTGATAGTGCCGAGCAAAGGCAATCAGTGCCGAGCCATTGCTATTACTAAAAACCGCTATAAATTTTGATCCCAAAGAATAGATAATAAAATTAAAGCATAACGAAAGGAAGAATGATACGTAAATAATGAAATATATTAAACAATAAACAAAAAGAAGAAGATAAAAGTGCGAACAAAAAATAACAGTTAATTTTATATGAAAAAGAAAAAATAATTTCGCGACATATTTCTTAGGAAAAAATAAAAAATTAAAGAAACACTCGAGGTTATTAGAATAATACAAGATGAACGCGTGAGCACCGTTGTGAGAGCCATGGTTATTAACGCAACTAGAAGGCATACCGGTCTTCAGTAGTCAGCCGAATACATCCAGGTCTTGAGCTTGATCAATGAAGACCACTTCAAGAGTTTTCACTTCTGTCGTCAGTCCTCTTGACTACCTTTTCTTTTTATTCTTAATATGAACACGCGTTCCTTTTTTTGATTGAATTGCAATAATATTATTTCTCAATTAAAATACACAACTCAAAGCTCTCTTGAAATTGAGGTAGCGTCCTACTTTAGGTTTGACAACTCTACAATTCCTTTAAACTATCGTATGTCTTATGTTGGTTACCAGTTGTCCCAATTTCGTTTGCAGATATTTTTGTACTTCAAGATTTTTGTAGTCATATTATGCGGTTCAGATAGTTTTTAAAATACTTAAGTGATGTTATGACTATAATTTGAAATTTATTTTTCTTTAAAAAACATTAAAAGATAGAACATTGAAAGAAATTTCCCTGTTTTGTGTAAGTTGTAGAATTATAAAATATTCTGTATGAATTGCGTTTTTAGGATTATAATTTAAATAATAGTAAATAGATACTAAAAAATAATAAATACAATTTTAGAATAACATAAATAAATAAGCTAACATAAACATACAATTCGATTAAATAAATCAATAAATTTATAAGTAAGCTGTCAAATGTTAAATTTA
Source organism: Troilus luridus (assembly GCA_964056705.1). Taxonomy (NCBI): domain Eukaryota; kingdom Metazoa; phylum Arthropoda; class Insecta; order Hemiptera; family Pentatomidae; genus Troilus; species Troilus luridus. The sequence continues at coordinate 30,977,888 of OZ057416.1, forward strand.
TAATTCTGTTATAAAGTATGGACTCAAAATATAAACAGAAAAAACGATTTAGTAAAAGATAAGAATAAAATAAATACACATCTAAAATATAAAAAAATCATAAGTTATTTGTTTATTCTTTTGTTAATTCAAATATTGTAATATACTTTGTACATATATGGTGTAATAATAAAAATATGTCGTAAAAACAGTGAAAAAGTAACAGTTCGTGATTTCTGGCCCATCACTCTTACGAACACGATTCCAAAAGTAAAATTTATGGGTGAGCTATTAAAACCTATTGAAATAAATACAGGAGTAAGACAAGGTGATGGTCTATCACCAATTTTGTTCAATTGTGTCCTTGAAAAAATCGTAAGAATTTGGACTGGAAAATTAAAAGACCATAACATTTCACCATTAACTTTGGGAAGAAAACACAATGCTATTGAAGTAAATTTCCTAGCATTTCCAGATGATTTCGCTATACTATCAGATCGCATTACAAGTGCAACAATACAAATCATTTAAAAAAAATAACCAGCAAAACAGGGTTGAGAATCTCCGTAGAAAAAAAAAAAATTATTACAAACATCAAGAACACTTCAAACTATTTCATAACAGATATTGGTCAAGTGGAGAAAGTAAAGAAATTCAAATGCCTATGTGCGAGTAAATGCTTATAGATATATGCTTATAAACTATAGATTAGATAAACTTGAATTACTAGAAAGAAGAATAAGGAGAAAAATTCTAGCCTCAGTGAAAACCACAGAGGTATGGAAATTAAGATCTAATGATGAAATATACAGGAACGTAGAAAACATAACAGAAACGAAAAGTAAAAGGACTTGTTTATTATTTTTTGGACTTGTTTTAAGAATGGATGATTCGAGATTAACAAAAAGGATATTCAAGTACTTTTGGGAGAAAAAGTCAACAACAAGCTGGATTCGAGAGGTAAAGAAGGATTTGGAAAGAAACAATATAAGGGAAGACGACACTATGGGCAGAGAGATTTTTAGAAAGAAGATCTTGAGTATGAAAGGATTCCAGGGAAGAGTGAGGAGGAGACCTGGGGTGAGATGGTCTGAAGACAGAAAGAAACACCAGTGGAAGGATGAAGCCTGCGCTCCTAGGGAACCTATAGCTCTAGGCAACAGGCGGGTCGCAATGGCTGATAGCGCAATGTCCTGTTTTCTCCGACAGGATAGCTGGAAATATGATGAATACCCCTGATCATGAGCGGCCGCGTCTAGGGCGGGGGAACATGGTTAGTGGCGTGGCCGTGTTCATCAAATACCCCAGCGGGTCATGAGACGACTTCTGTGACATGGCGAGGAGCGCCGCCACTAAATAGGCGCTGCCCCCTAGTGCGGGACTCTGCCTAGGAGAAGGATAACTTCGAAATAAAAACCCGGGAGGATAGAACTCGAAAGTCAGATGATGACAGTCTGTCTAAGGGAAGGAAACCCCTGAAAGAAAACCCTGGTCCTCCAGGTTGGGGGTTTTCGTTAGGGTTAGCTGCTCAACGATTTAAAATCTGCTTTGCTAAAAACAGTCAACAGAGAGCCTCAGATCCGGATGGATCAAACGGAAAAAGACTTTGGAAACGTCAAAGGACCCTTCATTTTGGAACTTGGAATGTACAGTGAATATCAAACAAGAAACAGGAGGTACAAAGAGATATTTCTGCTTCCCAGCTTGACGTAATTTTGCTAACTAAGACTAAGATTAATGGAAAAGGTCAGGAATGGATTGGAGAGTATGTTCACCTGTGGAGTGATGTGCCAAAGGAGGAAACAGCGAAAGCAGGGGCTTCCATGATGGTGAAGAGAAAGCTAAAAAGTAGGATCACAACAAATATCGATAAAATATCCGAAAGATTGATGAAAGTGGATCTCAACCTTTGGGGTAGATGCGTTGTGATTATAGGGGAGTACGCACCAGGAAACCATGAACCTCATGCGAGTAAAGATGTTTTTGAGGCAGCTTGAGAGAAGCTTTAGAAAAAGTGAAGCCTCACAATCGAAGTCTCAGTTCAAAATTTCCAATGGCATTTTTGACTAATTCGCTTTTTTCGTTTAAAGACAACTGCACCAGATCGCCTCTTAGTTGGTCCCTTAAAACTGGTTGCTTCTTGTAGACTTTTTCTATTAAATTACCCCAAAGGAAATAGTCAAGTCGGCTAAGGTCTGGTGATCGTGCCTGCCAGTCGACTGGTCCCATTCGTCAAATCCATCGTTCATGAAATAATTCATCAACTGCATTTCGTGTATTCCTAGAAAAATGAGTAGGACAGCCGTCCTGTTGAGACCACATTCTCCGGCGTATATTAAGAGGTACTTCTTCCAATAGCTCATGTAGTTTCTCTCTTAAAAATCTGTCATACGTCGGCCCATCAACATCGTTACAAATCGGCCCAACAAACTTACAAAAAATAAGGACCATTGATTTTGCTCCCCGAAATACCATACCAACCATTTATTGACCAACGATGTTGGTGATATCAATTATATCAATGAGGCTTTCTAACAGCCCAATACAGTGTGAAAAAACAAAAATATTTTTTTATTTCTTCAAACTAGGCCTAAAAAACTACAACTTTTACCTTAATCGTTTTTCCGAATTTTGTTTCGTTTAAAAGTTAAAAACGTTTGATCCACTTAAAATGGGACACCCAGTATATATATATACATATACACACACACATACTAGCAAATAATATATCTATAATAAGGAAATAAAACAAACGGAAAATAACAACAAATCCATCTACAGCAAGGACAATGGATGATCAAATATTGCTTATTAATTTACAGTTTGTAATGAATTTCACCACTTTGTCGATTTCAGATTTGCTGTCTCTTAGTGCTACTCAGTAATAGGGTGGCATTTTAAGCTGGTTTAGTATTTTATTATAGGAGTAGCATTCCTCAAATATATGTCTGATACAAAGATTTTTATTACACCTAGGGCATATCGGTGCATCCCTGGTAATGAGATGTGAGTGGGTAAGCCGGGTGTGTCCTATTCTAAGGCGAGCAATAGCCACCTCTTCATGGCGTTTTCTGCGATTAGATGTAGCCCAAGGCTTTACTTCCTTTTTATATATTTCAATTTACTGGCTGGACTTTCATCCCACATCGCTTGCCATCATTTATCTATACATTCTTTAAGGGGTCCAGCAAGTTCTTGGGCGGTTAGAATAGCTGTACCTCTACCTGGGAGGGTTAGAGCTGCTCGAGCAGCTTTGTCAGCCATCTCGTTCCCGACAATACCCACATGTCTCGGGGCCCAGGTGAAGAATAGTTTTTCGTTTATGTGATTTAGCATTATTAAATATTCGTGAATGCTAAATAGTTGGACTATGGGGTTGAGCGAGTACATGTTGTTCAATCCCTAGAGGGCGCTTATTGAATCGGAAATTATTACTATATTGTCTGTTTGTATATTTGTCATGTGGAAATGTAGAGCGGATGCTATGGCATTTAGTTCGGTGGTATAGACGTTGCAGAGGTGGTGTAGCTTTTTTTTTATGTGTTGAATTGGACGTAATAAAGGCAGATCCAGTTGAGTTATCAGACTTTGAGCCATCTGTATATATTGCAGTGTGGTGTGGTAAAGATTGTATCAATTCACAGAACATTTTTCGATATTGAGCGGTCGGGGTGTCTTGTTTACGGAACTTGGACAGCTGTAGAAATACTTTGGGTGGTCTGTAAGTCCAGGGTGGTGTATGTGTATCCATTATATTATGGAGTGATATGTCTTTAAGGAAGGCGATTGCAAATGAGATTCTTTCTGCGAGAGGGAGGGTCGAGTTCGGTTAATTATGGAAGGCAGAAGAAAACTTAGGTTTAAAAATATATTTATGAGTGGGAGGATCACTTTGCAAGTATAGTTTGGAAACATAATTCATAGCCAGTGTCTGCCTTCTAAATAAAAAGAAAGAAAACCGGCTTCGGTGCACAGACTAAGGATGGAACTTGTTCAAAAAGAACCTGTCGATATCCTAATTCCAGCGTGGTGAATGGAGTCAAGCTTGGCTGGGATTCTTGGGCGGGCGGAAGTGTAGATAAAGGACCCATAATCAAGGTTCGAACAAACTAGTACCCGGTAGAGTTTCAGAAATGTAGCCCTTTCTGAACCCCAAGTATCAATTTTTAGTGACAGTGTACTTAGATACAAAAAAAATGGTTATGAGTCAATATAATTATGTATAATATTTTTGCATACGCAAATGTATTTTCCTTTTTACAGCATTTCAAAAACAGTCCCACACGTCGTTAATTTAAATGTAAGTAATTAATTCATACAAACAAATAACGATCCTAAATACTTTTTTATGTCTCTGCCTGATACTCAATAGTAGAGTTTCATAAAAAAAAAATTGATGTTTTGATTTAAATAATTACAATCGTAACTGTTTTTTTACAGAGTCCTTATTATGTAAATCGGTAAATACCTAGAGAAAAGTGTGTTTTTACACACTATTAAATTTTATCATAGACACATGTACAACTCACACATATACTTGTTCAATATATTCTCCTTGGAAGAAAACCCGCTGATAAAAGTTAGCAAACATTTCTGGTTGCAATACAACATCTCCATTTGCCGGGTAAGCAAAAAAAGTATCATAAATTCATTGTTAGACAATACAAAATTGTCAAATTTGGTCAATGTTTTTTATAAAAAATATGCAAACAAAGAAGATATCGAAAAAAAATATATTACAATTAATCAAATCTATTTCTAAATGATAATCGGACAAGAGTCATTATACCAAACTGACCAACAAATTAAAATCAGAGATCAGAACATACAAAATTTGTGTTACCGTACAGAAAATCTAAGTACTACTGACAAATCCTTACGGAATACCACTAGAAAACTCCTAAGCTATAAAATATTCAACCATCCACTTTTAACCGAATCCCAAACCTGGTCATGATCTGATGAAGAAAAATCACAAATTTTCGGCCAGCACCTATTCAAAACATTTAACCCTCATCCAGATATCCTTAATCAAACCCACTCTGAATACATTGGAGCAGAATTGAGTATTCCTCTTCAGTTGTTCACTCCCCTAAAGCATTCCATCCTTCCGAAATATCAAAGATTATTCACAGATTACCCGCCAACAAAGCCCCTGGACACGACCTAATCACACCCACATTCTGAAACGCCTTCCTCGGAAAGCGATCCTACTCCTCATATATATATAGTTAAAGGTTCTGAACGTATCTAATACTTTTTAAAAACTTTATTATAAATGATACATAGAATACATGTAAATAAATGTCAACTAAATAGCGATATTAACTGTACAAATGTCTACGGACGAAAAGGCCTCTCCCTTTGGTCCGGGACGGTTAAATAGGATGAGCCATGCTGATGCTATTTCTCTAGAATTGTTTACTATTTACTCTGGCCACCTGTAGCCACCTGCATCTTAAAGTGCATAACAATTCTAGGTAATTGATTATGATTCTAAGATTTGTTTACGTATTTACTCGGGAGCCACCTGTAACTATATATACAATGCCGTACTCCGCACCACATACTTTCCTGATTCCTGGAAATTATCCATAGTTAAGATGATTCCAAAACCTAAAAAACCACCAGAACTCCCATCTTATTACCGTCCTATATCTCCCCTGCCCATAATGGGCAAAATACTTGAAAAACTCATTCTGAAACGTCTTCATCCTATCATAGAGTCCGATCAAATAATCCCAGATCACCAATTTGGTTTCCGAACATCACACTCCACCATCCCGCAATGCCATCGTGTGGTGGACGTTGTCTCATCCGCATTAGAGCGCGGAATGTACTGCACGGGAGCTTTTCTCGATGTAGAGCAGGCTTTTGATCGAGTCTGGCATCCGGGTCTGCTGTACAAACTCCGTAAATTCTTATCTTCTACTTACTTCCTTATTATCAGTTCCTACCTCAGTAATAGAACCTTTAAAGTAAACCATAATTTTTCCTACTCTTCCCTCTTCACCCAGTCTGCCGATGTTCCTCAAGGTCCCACCCTATTCACGATATATACAGCTGACATCCCAACATATCCTAGCAATGTCCTCACTATGTACGCTGATGACACATGTGTGTTATCAGTAAATAAGGATCCATTTGTTGCATCCCAATCTCTTCAATCCCATATCTCAATCCTTCAAGAATGGTGTCGAAATTGGAGGATTAAAATAAATCCTAACAAATCCCATCAAATTACCTTCACCCTTCGTCGTAAACCTACGAATTCCTGCCCTACTGTATCCTTTAATAATATTCCACTGAACCCTGTCGAACAGATACGTTACCTTCGGACTCCATCTAGATAAACTTCTCACTTGGAATCCTCATACACGACTGAAAAGACAAGAAACTGCTCGACGTTTTCGCCTACTTTAACATTTACTGGACAAACGCTCTAAGCTCCCAATTAATTACAGAGAATTACAAAGACTCATTTACATGACAGTTATCAGACCTATTTGGACATACGGAGTTGAGCTTTGGGGCTCTACTAAACCATCCAATTCATCTCGTATCCAATCCTTACAATCCAAAATCCTTCGTAAAATCCTCGATGCTCCTTATTATGTCACAAACAAACTCATTGGGTGCTTTTTCTATATTAAGGCAAAATAAAGTGAAAAAATAAATATTTGAAATAAAAAATTAGTGTTTGAGACATAAAAAGGTAAGTATTTATGTTCCACTACATTTCGTGAAATTTTTTTTTATTTGTAAAAGATAAAAATCAAAAATCAAAAACTTGTTTTTTTGAATTTGTCACATAACCAACACACCACCATATTGGTATGTGAAAAAAAATACATAAGTTGTATATCTTTTTATTACCTACAACTTTTATGATCTTACTTTTTTCCATAAGACTTGCAATTTTGCCGGAAATCTAGATGAACCGTTTTTTACCCTTAAAACCCCTCCCCCTTCCACTTCCCGACCTCAGATCGCCCGTAAATTATTTTTCTTTTCATTTTAGTTATATTCTCTTCCTTTTCCAATGGGTTTCATCCTATTATAATTTTTTTTGGTTTCAAAAATTATCGACCCTGGTCTAATAGAATAGAAAAATAATTTTATTCTGGGACCAGGTCCCTTTAGAATAACACAGAAGAACAAAATAAATGACTATATATCTGGCCAAAGGCCTACATTAAAATAAAACAATAATTACATAATATCCTGAAAGTAAATAACTAAACAGGTATGTTTTGTATGTAGAGAATAAGAAAATGTGATACAAAATAAAAATAAAGGAACAGACATATTTACAATAAAAAGAAATAAGCTTTTGGAAAAATAAGTGAATAAATAATAACATCTGATAATAAAAAAAAACAAAGAAACAATGGTATTATTATGAGTGAGGAATATTTACAGTAGTTCATCAATCGATCAATTTGAACATATCTATAAATTATTTATTGATTATAAAGCATCTGATTGGGAATTAAATGAGGTTAAAGAAGACTCATGGCGGATATCGTGAGGAAGAGAGGTCCAAAGAGAGATAGAACGGGCTAGAAAGTAGCGCTCAAAACTTTTGGTTCTGTGGGACCGGATATAAAGATCAGAAGGCCGAGATCTTGTGCCCTGGGATTGGATAGAGGATTTGAATTGTAGGAGACTATAGATATAAGACGGATGTTGTGAGTTGATAGTTTGATATAAGAAAGAACCAAGGAAGTAAAGTCTACGGATAGAAGGAAAAAGCCACTTTACCTCATCGTGCCGGCGAGACACATGAGACCTCCTTGGGGCGTCGAAGACAAATCGAAGCGAACAGTTCATAATTCGCCTCAAACTTTCCTCGAGCCTGTTCGATATGCCACCATATGCCACACAACCATAGTCAAAGTGAGGAGAGATAAAAGAAGTGATGAGAAGCTTACGTATAGGTAGTGTTAGAAGATGCCTGGAACGGTGAAATAACTTTAGAGAGCTATTGCTCGGCGGGAAATTTGGGAAATGTGGGGTTTCCATGAGAGGGATTGGTCGAAAATGATCCCGAGGTTTTTAACAGAGGGACTGAAGGCAATAGGGTGATCATTTAAGGTTAATGGGGGAAGCGAGTTGATAGATTTAAGAAGGGTGCTGGAACCAATTAGGATGGCCTGAGTTTTCGCGGCATTCAACGACAGTTTATTCAAGTTTGCCCAGGCACTGATCCTATCTAGGTCACCTTGAATTTTGTCGAATGCAGCTATTATCTCAGATGGAGGAAAGGACAGATAGATCTGGGAATCATCGGCGTACAGATGGTGGGAACAGTGGAGGATTGATTTGGGAAGGTCATTAATATAACCGTTGAAAAGGAGTGGGGAAATACTAGAGCCCTGTGCCACTCATGTGTTCAGCGGTAGGAAAGAGGATAGGGGTTGATTAGGGATGGAGACTGCTTGAGTCCTATCCGAGAGGAAAGCTTGGATCCAGTGTAATTCAAAAAATTAAAAAAGACTAGTGAAATAACAGATTTAATACAGTCTAGAATTTAGAAGAGATTGATTATTTAAAAAAAAAATCACTAGTATACTATATTAATTGCTATTAATATAATATAATTATGACTAGTGTAATATATCAATGTATAATAATATTATTAATAAACACTGGCATTTGTTTTCAGATTACAATCAAAGAGGATATGAACACGAACCTAAAATACGCGAACTTATTATTACTAACGAAATCTGAGTACTACAGAAAGCGTATATTCCAAATTATATATCAAGAAAAATTAACAATTCATTCTGATTGATGAGCTAAGAACCGACACAGGTTGCATGAATAACTAAGATAACACAAACATATCAACAAATCACCTTGCACAACCGTTTTCCTAGAAACACTAAAACATCTACCATGTACTGAACCAAGAAACATTCATAGGTTTTATTATTATGCAGAAAAAAAGTTTACATTCGAGTAATGTCAAACTTTAGAAAATATATTTTCTAATCACTATCTTTTTAATATATTATCTAATCACTCTATCTATTTTACAAACTTGAATCTATTGCATAAAAATTTCATCATATTATTTTCTCATAAGGTGATGAAATAGTATCAGTGGAATATTTCTTGTAAGCCATTTAATACTAATGAGCTTTAAAACATCAACTTCAAGACAAATCGTTTTCTTGTTTAATAAATCTCAGAAATTGAAGGTTACCTTCCATTCGTTATTAAAAATAAAACTCTTCCTCTTTAAATATTATTCCACTTAAGATGTTTTAAAGTGTATTTCGGTCGAACTCTTGACTCCGTTGAAGATACTCTTCGAAAGCCAATTTCTTGATTTCATTTCAAAGTATTTGCATAAAATGTAACGTTTTTTTTTCTTAAATGATCAATTAGGTGAAAAGTAATATGCTCTGACCTTTAAAGGTCTAAAGCAATTAAAAAATTTATAGAATTGTAAAAATTCAATCGCAATGACAACTTGAAAAATATACTCGAAATTTAATTACCTTTAATTTATTTGGTATTTATTTTATTTCCGTTCTTGGAAATCGAGGACTGATATCGCTATCTGATTGCATTTATTTCATAGTGTTGGTATGCCGCCAGCGTTTTCTCAATTATTTTAGGGCACTTTTTGAGTTATATTTGGAATACATTGGAACATGTTTGAAATAACTTAATTGTCCCTAATGGTCTCAAGATCTTCAGGAAATAAAAACGTTGATCGTGCGAGCTTCAAGTAAAACACGTAACTTTAACTTAATTCATATAATTGGCCTGTTATTAATTAAGCATACTTTTATACTTCTATGTTAGTTATTCAGTTACAACTGGAGCTGAGAGAAAAAAAATATTGTACAATACCTTCTAAAGATAAGGTTCCCTTGAGCGATAATATTTACATATATAATATTCACTTGCAGGTTCTGGGATAAATGTCTAAATACTAAATACTAAATACTAAACCATAAACATAAATAAAAAAGGAAAATATTTGCCAATATAATTCATTTTCTTATAACATATATAGTGTTCATTAAACAGAATATTGTATAACAAGTAATCTAGGGGTGTGGGTTCATTAAATTGAAAATTCGAGAAAATCGAAAGATATATTATAATCTATATATATAAAAATGAATGTATGTGTGTTTGTCCGTTATCCGCTACTACACCAATCTTCCGATCGTCATGAAACTTTGGGAAGTTGTTCAGTACACTCTAAAGAAGGTTTCTACCTTACATTATTTTTATTTTATTTTTATTTCAAAAATTTCTAGAAAAAAAATAATTATATAATAATTCATTCACTCAATGAAAACCTATTTCCAGTCGTTTTTTGGCATATAACTTTATTATGTGGATACGTTTCGACTAATTTGTCATTTACAACCCATCAAGAACTTCATTAACATCTCAGAAGAGTTATAAGTCATCTTTTTTCTGTAAATTATTAATTACATAAATCACAACAATATAACAAATATACATTTCTTAAAATCGTCCATAAATAGAAGTAAGTATAGATACCTTTTTTTATTATTCTATGTCATTAGCTAAAATCTTTTCTTGGAGGTCCATTGTCCTCCATGGTCCTTTTATAAATATTTTAAACTTTGGTCTCTATTTATACTATATTTTATTTATATTTACATACTAAAATCCTTCCCATTTAAATTTATCATAATTAAATTATAATTCAAAAAAATTATAATTCAAAAAAAATTTTTAATACGTAAAATTTATTAAGTTTATTATTTTATTTTTAATATATTTTTATAGGTTCTTAATTAAAAAATCAGATAGGACTGAAATTGGGATATCTAGGTAACTGTTGGGAGGTTATAGTGCTAGGTTATCTCTCTGTGTTTTTAAAGTAGAACATCCCATTTGTTATTTTGTCTTTAACTTCATAATAACTGATGCATATGATTTGCTAATTTCTCCTCCCTCTTTCCTATCATTCACCACATTATCTATTTTGTCGCTGATATATAATGCTTCAAGGAATCGTCTTTTAATTACATTCTTTTCTTTGTGTAATACCCTTGGCTTATCGAAATTAAAGGTGTGTAATTCATTTTTACAGTGTGTTGATAAAGCGTTATTAGTTTTTGAATTAGGTTTTAAATTATTTTTATGGTGATAAAATCTATTTTTTAAATGTGTACTAGTGTGACCTACATATTCTTTATCACAATTGTTGCGACTCAGGTTATATATGACATTTTTATTCTCTAAAAGTGGTATTTTATCTTTTTGGCTATATATTATGTTTTTTATCGGGTTTCTTGTTTTATACGCCAATTTTATATCTGGGATGTCATAATTTTTGAAAGTTGGTGCTATTTTTTCAGACAGATTTTTGATGTAGGTTATGCTTCTATAATTTACTTTATTATGTTTTACTTCCTTATTCGGTGATTTAGTGACTATATGGTTTGTGCTGTTATTGATTTGCGGATTTCTATTATTATCTTCTGTATGAAAAAACTTTGTAATTTTTGTTTGGGATGGTTTAATTATTGATTTTTTATTATTATTGTAAGCAATTTTTGAATTATTACTGGATTCTCCTGGAATTAAGTTAATTTCTTTATTTATTGACATGCTGTTATCAACTTTATTCCTAATAACATTGTATTGTTTGTGCCATAATTCGTTAATGAGTTTTATCGGAAAAGCGTTGCTTAGGAGGATTTTGAAAATATTGTTTTTAGTTTCTTTTAGATATTCGTCATCTGTTACTTTAATTGATCTGCTAATTAAATTGAGAGCTATATTTTTAATTTGATGCTTCGGGTGGTTTGAGAAAAAATTAAGTAGTCTATTGGACGTGATTTCTTTTTTATACCATTTTGTTGTTATAATATTATTACTGGGGTTTCTAATGATGGTGATGTCCAAGTAGTTCAGTACATAATCTTTTTCTATTTCTTGGGTAAATTTAATATTTTTGTTTTGTTCGTTCAAGATTTTGTTGAATTTTTCTAATGTATTTTTATTTGTGATTATTAGAAGATCATCTATGTATTTAGAGATGAAAATAGGGGGGTTGTTTAACTTTTGCAGACTATTTTTTATGATATGATTAAGCACTATTCCGGACAGATTGACTGATAGTCTACCTCCCATAGGTAAACCTGTTGTTTGTTTAAAATACTGTTTTTGAAAGGTGAAAAACCCATTTTCAGTACATCATTTTATTTCCTCTAAAAAGATTGTTTTACTTTTTATATTTGTGTGAGGTTCTATTTGATCCCAATTATCATTTATTAGCTTATATGCTAATTTTAAAGGGATGTTAGGAAACATAAAGACTACATCTAAACTTGCAACAATGTGATCTGTTTGTAGATTGATGTGGTTTAGTTTATTTTTTAATTCTATTGCATTTTTTATATCATATTCATTATTATTGTTATATTGATCTAGGGATTTATTCAAGTATCTGGCTAGGTTGTCTGTTGGGTTGTTTGTGCAATCTACTATTGGTCTTATTGGATAATTTTCTTTATGCATTTTAATTAAACCATGAATTCTAGGTGCGTTAAAGTAGTTATTAGATAATTTATTTTGATGTTCTTTTTCAATAAATTTATATTTATTTAATTTATCTAGATATTTGTTCACTTTATGTGTGTTTTTCCGTTATGCACTACTACACCAATCTTCCGATCATCATGAAACTTTGGGAAGTTGTTCAGTACACTCTATAGAAGGTTTCTACCTTACTTTTTTTTTTTTTTTTTCAAAAATTTCTAGAAAAAAATAATTATTTGTCGCAAATCAAGTTATTTCTTTCGTAATCGAGTCAATAATAAAGGGAGAGTAGGAACAAATTTTAATCTCTATTATACTTATTAGATATAGGTCGCCAATCTATATATATAAAAATGAATGTATGAGTGTTTGTCCGTTATGCACTTCTGTACCTATCTTCCGATCGTCATGAAACTTTGGGAAGTTGTTCAGTGCACTCTAGGAAAGGTTTCTACCTGCCTTTTTTTTTCTTTTTTTTTTTTTTTTAAATTTCTAGAAAAAAAATAATTATTTGTCGCAAATCAAGTTATTTCTTTCGTAATCGAGTCAATAATAAAGGGAGAGTAGGAACAAATTAAGATATTAAGTTGAACACCAATATGCGTGTTCAATTGCAAAATGATGCATCAGCCAACATTCTCGCAAGGCATTTGCTGGATATTGGGAATGGAAAGATGGCAATTGTAATTGGAACACAATGTATCACATTGCCAACGAACTTTTGTAAAATGGCGAAATAATTGGAGGAGTTTTCCCAAATATTGCCCAGAATTACAAAAATCATCAGTGGCTCAGTTCACGTGCTAAATTAGCAGCTACGAATAACGATGTCAATGTCATCAATTTTAGCATTCAGAATCGAATACCAGGTGAAGCAACAACATAAAAGTCCATCGATACTGTGATTAATCAAGACGAAATTGTCCAGTACCCAACCGAATTCTTGAATTCCCCTCATTTGTCAGGTGTGCCACTGCACATTTTAACACTAAAAATTGGCGTGCCTATCATTCTCCTCCGAAACACCAATCCACCACGACTTTGCAATGGTACGAGACTTGCAATTAAAAAGATGATGAAGAATGTCATCGAAGCTACAATTTTAAATGGGAAATTTAAGGGTGAAGATTTACTGTTACCACGTATTCCTATGATTCCAACAGATATGCCATTTGAATTCAAGCGCTTACAATTTCCGGTTCGATTCGCTTTAGCAATGACCACCAACAAAGCGCAAGGGCAGTCACTACAAGTGAGTGGCCTAGATTTGTAGCATCCATGTTTCGCACATGGAAAACTGTATATGGCCTCACGCATCGGAAAACCTTTAGATTTATTCGTTTACACACCAGAAGGAAAAACAAAAAATATTATGTATCCAAAAGCACTTGAGTAAATAAAGAAAATTGATTTTTACATATAAAAGTGATTGTGAATAAGAAAAATGATATATTACAAGTGAATTTCCTTTCGCAGCAACGCGCGACGGGACAGCTAGATACAACAAGAGCAGAAACTGTACATTATGCTACAAATGTTTTTAAAACTCTTAAATATAAATGCTACCACTGAATACTGTTTTATTTAAACTACCTTTTTATTATTCTGGCATAAATTGGGAAGAAATTTCTGTTTAGTAACATTCTTCCACCTTATAGCCTTCTATGTACATTTTAACTTACGATACACCGGAAGTTCTATTTGATAAGATCACTTTTTTTTCAAGAAAGTAAATGAAAGAAAATGTGGAGGCGAGAACAAATCAGAAATATAAATTATTTTGAATTCAATTATAAATGTTATTTTCGATTCAAAGAATTATGTTCTACAAAATCTCAGCTTCACTTATTTTTTCTAAATCAAGCAATTAAAGATAACCTAAGAGCGATTATGTTGGGAAATATTAACAACCAATTTATTAAGCAATATATGTTCTGAATACACTATCCAAAGGGTATAGCCGGATAAGAAGGTAAAAAATACCCCATGCGATATTTGGAACAAAAAAATTGGATCTTATTTGCAATAAAAAATAATGAAGATTCCCAAATTTTTAACTCCAAATATCAAAATTCACCCTAAAAAAAAAACAACTTAAAAAATCGTTTTTTCTTCATAACTTTGTCAATTATTAACGTAGATTCCTTTTTTTTAAATTAAAATGTTATTTTTCACTTTACAACTGAATATTTTTAAAAACATTTTTGGTGCCAATTTCAAATTAATTGGAAACATTTACAATTTTAAAAATACAATACAAAAAAAAATCATTTTCCTCGACAAAAAATATACGTTGAGGGAACAATTACTATGAATTATTTCAGATTTTTTAATTTAGTGCAACACTGTTAAAAATTTCCTATCGCAGCAACGCGCGACGGGTCAGCTAGTATATAATATATATGTGAAAGATATATAATTATATGTGGAATTTTCTAAACTCTGAATAAACAATTCCCATTTCACTCATGTTATTTTCTAAAGCATCTTTAATCTTGTTTAATTGGAAACCAGCCGAGTTCCCGAGTTTTGTGCTTAGCAACACATTTGGTGATTCATTTTTATTAATATAGATAACTCGATGGGATATGTCTTAATGTTATTGGTAATAAAAACCTATACCACTTCAACGGACAACGGTTCTGCAAGGAGGTGACTAGTCCTAGGTCCGCCATATTTCCCCCCTCCTTATTTTTGGTACCCTATTTTTATAATATTTTATAGCGGCTGGGTGAGTCCCAGGAGGGTCCTAGATCCTATATGATCCATCTCCGGCTGCAAAGAGACTAAATAAAAGTACTGCCTGCAGCGGGATTTGAACCAGGATTTCCGGCATGGCAACTCAGTGCTTGTTAGTAGTAATAGCAAACACATAAAGTATGAAGGATTTTTTTAAGTAATTATTGGGAGAAGAAGAAGGATAATTTTCCTTTTAAAATAAGTTTATGCAAAAGGAGTAAAATTATGTTACAAAAAATAAAAGATTTTGAACAAAAATAATATTTAAAGTCTTATATGGTCATTGAGAGTAGGGAAAACTCTTACACTTACTTAAGTCATTTGATTATTATTGAAGATAATATCAGCGGTCGTATTATTTAGTGGAAAATAAAAGGCAAATCCATAAAAATTAATTGATTAATTAATTAATTTTAAATTATATTTTATGTGACAAGGTAACTTTATGTATAGTAAAAAATATTTTCACCATTGTATATCATGACTTCTCTCTCAATTATCGATGGATGGCAAACACTTTAATCCCGTTGCTTCCCTAAACATGAACCCTAGTCTTGTGTAACCCATCACTCCTAAGACGTTACATGTGTGGCTTCTGCAAGCGCTGAAGCAAACAGTCTATTTGCTGTGCCTGCATGAAAGCTGACTCTAGCTCGTCTCTAATCCAATAGGCGAAAAGCTGTTTCAAGGTAGCATCTGGGGAAGGATCCAGTACGGTCTTGCAACATTGTTAATCCTCAATCAGTCTTATTTTCCAAGTATTCAAGAGCCGGTATTCTGTCCAAAACTCTTCTTTAATTACTGTTGTGATATTATATGTCAAAAATTATAACTATCCGGTTAAAAATTTATAATTATATAGGAATTATCAATGGTCCGGGTGGAGATCAAAGAATTAATTCCTTAAATAGATATAATTATTTATCAGAAACAGACTTTTCACCACACACTGTATATCTTTTTTCAGGGCTGGATAGACAAGATACTAAAATATCTAAAAATGAAATAAAAAGTATAAATAAAATATAAAATTGAAACTATTGGAGCAAGCCTGAATTTTATTATTATATATCGGGAATATGAGTAGTAATACAAATATATGAAATATCCACTTTGAAAGATAAATTATTAGGAATCTTATTATGTAGCATGTAATGTTGGAGAAGAAGAAGCTGATTTATGAAATAAGCACTAACTCAAACCAATTTTGTTAT
The DNA here is from genome assembly GCA_964056705.1 of Troilus luridus. Lineage (NCBI taxonomy): Eukaryota > Metazoa > Arthropoda > Insecta > Hemiptera > Pentatomidae > Troilus > Troilus luridus. The sequence continues at coordinate 30,994,369 of OZ057416.1, forward strand.
TTATAAATTATTTTTTTATCCTTAGTGGAAAATAATATGGTAAATAATAAATATTGAGTGATTTTTATGTTTTGAACAACACGTACAAATACCATGAGGGGCAGTGAATACAGTCTATGGAATACTGCAGTGTATTGTGGGTTAATATCAGATTCTCGTTGTCGGCATTAGTTTTATTTTTTTTTAATTCAATATTTATTTCTACATTATTAATTTACTAATTATGAATTGAATTGTAGTTTTTATTCAAAATAAAACATTACTTGAATCACAATGTAAAGCATAGACTCACAGAAAAGCAAATACTGAGAAATAAATTCAATTTTAATAAAATTTCCACAAAATATTTTACAAAATTTAAAGTTTAATACGAAGAAATACCAGAAATATTGCTGATATTGGTGAACTAATGACGTAGCTAATTAATCGCATAACAATAATGTCATTCTTAAATTATTATTATTATTTTATTAAGACAGTTACTCTCCCACTACTAGAAGCCTATTTTTTAAGTTCACTTGCGTGCAGCAGCTTCCAATATATTTTCGAGCTGAATTTCAAGGCATTGATTGTTTTGAATTCCAACTTACTCCACTAAATGGGTTTAATATTATTATTTATACATTAATGTCATACTTATTTGTTTGAAATATGCATTTCACTACATTCGAAAATAAAGTTCTTTTAGTAGCATAGAACGGTCAGGGGATGTAGTAAGTATTGTACCTTTTCGGGCTATGATTTAGACTTATTTAAGGGCAGAGAGATGAAGAGTCTAACTTCTTTTCTTTACAATTTAGTCACTTTATAACTACTTTAGATTCAACCGTTCTTTCTTTCTGTTCTCTTCAGATTTGTTTGATTCGTTACCTGTATTTTTTCTTTAATACATATGTCCTAATTGACCCGATTTTTATTTTTTTTTCTTAAATGTTCTTCAGTGTCATCAGGGGAAACCTAGAGCTCTTTAATGTCTTTCTCAGTTTGCTTATCCCAAGAGTTGGCAATTTTCAATTCTTTTTAAAGATAAGTGAATTGGCAATAGAGCTGAATTGTAAATAAATGTTTATTTTTTTTTAAATATATCATTAAATTTCTTAATAAAGTTTGCGATAGAGATATATAATGCTCTTGAAACGATCGTTAGGCCTGAGATAAGGTTACGAATGAATTAACCCCAAGTTCCCAGAATTCATGGAATTGTATTTCTCAGTGACCTTGGCTAACTGAAACAAAAACGGCTTGCTAGAATGAGAGTATTGTGTTAATTTAGATTCCAACTTGGTCGACAATCCTTTTAGTATTTCGTCTGATGTGTTTAATGTTTCTTTTTATTAGTCTTAACTGTCCATTTCTACATGATTAGAAATAAAAAAGTGGGTATTTCTATACCCCATCGAGGGTATTTGAATCAGTGCATGGTGGATAATGTAATGTTTCTAAGCCAAAAGTTGCACATGAAGATAATTTGGTTAATTTTAAAGTAGCTGTAGTTTCAAAAAAATAAGTTCGCAAAAATTGCCTATGCACTAAAATAACAGATGATATCTGTTCCGCAGTTTATCGCTTCGATTTGAGTTACAACAAGTTTTAACTATTTATTCCTTTCATTATATATTTTCCAAAAATCCTAGTTATCGTGAGCCTTAGCGTTGAAAAGAGAATGTAATTATGGGTAACAAGTATCATTTCATCAAGAAATAAAATTTTCAACTAACATTTAGAATTAGAGATAATATGTTTTTGTAACGTTCATTTCTAGATGAAATGATTACCGAAGTATACACATTATATAATATATTTTATTTTATTAGTTATTGATTTTATTAATTTTTAAATATGTTTATTTGAAAAGAAAAAATATGTCTAGGACCGGGAATCGAACCCGGGTCGCCCAGATTATATTATAATCCATTGTATAATAATTACATTCTCATATCCACACCAAAGCTCATGATAACTTGTATTTTTGGAAAATATTGAAAGGAAAACGAATGAAAATTTAAAGCTTGTGACTCAACTCGAAGCGTCCACCAGCAGAATAATTACCTTTTAAATTGTACAAAATGTGTATTTTTATCATGGTATTTAATCATTTAGGTTTTATATACAGTTTTGGACTTTTTGAATTGTCCCTACATTGTTATATTTCTTTTAAGTTGTTAACTCATCAAAAATTAAGTATCTACTAATCACAGTTTAAAATAAATGATTTTTTTTTGTTTATTAATCTAATAATCACAAGAATAATAATATTGTCTTACTATCGTAAATATACTTCATTAAATACTTCTGAGATAATAGCTTTACAATGTGAACGCAATACAGCGCAGAGAGAAACTGAAAGCCATAATTATCAAAGGATTTCCTTAAATCCCTCCCCTAAAAATTAAAAAAGTTTCACTCGTTTCCCATAGGTCGTATGTACGAAGAAGTTCACCTGAGTGGTAGACTAGACAGTTTTGCAATATTGTAGGTACGTTTAAACATTTATTTGAAAATTTTATTACATAAAAAGATTTGAGTATTAGTGACAATCCGTCAAACTCTATACTATGTTTGAAATGTTTTCTATTATTAAAAAAAAAAAATCAGGTAACTGTGGTCAAGTGGTACCAACCTATGAACCTGATTAGCAATAGTTCCATAAAGTGACGTATTTCGGACTTCAGTTATATACAACGTGCTTCATCATGAATGTGATGGTGATGGAAATAAATAAAAGTTTATAAAACAATAAGTCTAAAAACGATCTCTCATCATTAATATTAAAGCAATAACATTGAAGGTTCTTTTAACACGATTGAATATTGAGTCAATAATAAGTCAACAATCAATCGAATTACCCAAAGGATTTGAGAAAGCTAAATAATTATTTATATCTTATTCATTTTTTTTAATAATTGCAATGAATATTCAATTAGTTAGGTACTCGTTAAAGATCTCTATTCTAATTTTACCTGGATAGGCAACATTAACCAAAAACAACACAAACCAAAAAGAACAACTATATCTTGTTGTTCAAATAAAAGAAAAACAGAGAAAACTGAAGGTGAATCAGAATTTTTAGTCATCAAATTCCGTCCATTATTCATTTCCTCGGGATTATAAAACCATATTTTTTCTCGCTATTTGTAGGAACCGGTAGTAGTTGGAAACGACGGATTGTGCAAACGGTCAGTAGGTCAAGGTCATTGCAGGGCTGGGGGAATGTTTACTTAGGGCTGGAGGGGGTGACCTTGGGCTAGTGACTGGTGTTTGTGTGCACAATGTGGCAACACTGTAAGGAATTTATTAGATCTGGCAACGTAGCATTTGTTTACATTGGTGGGGGTGATTGAACTATAACGGTTCATCAGGAGGTCGTTTAATTCATGGAGTGGTTTGACCTTGGATGACGTTGACTTCGGCTGGACTGGTCTTATGGCCTATATTTGTTTACTTCCGCGTCGACGCGGCCGGTTTCCTCTGTGAGATCACCTTGAGGGCTGCTTTAAGTGGTCTAATTTATCATCGGTAGTTAACCTGGTGCATTTGTTTGCAATGGTGGGGGTGATTGAACTTTGTACCGGTCGTGTGAGATGGGTGTGACGTAATTTCATTAAAAGAAAAAACACTTATCCTTGTATATTTACTGCCGCATTGACAAGTATTCCCGTGTCTTAGGGTATTTTGTTTACATTGATGTGGGGGCATAGAACCCTGTACGTGAACTGGTTGTTGGCCTGTGAGATCGTCGTTTCGAGGGGGTCATTAGGCATGTTTTAGTTTAATGACCTAATGCATACCCGTTCGTCGCAGGGTGTCGAGGTAATTATAAATTTGCTCCTTCGTCAATTGCCCTTACTTGTTAGTTTATCATGGGACGTTTGACAAGTAGGAACTTGAGGTATGAGAAAGACCGTCTGTCGACATTTGTCGGCTGGACGTCACCAGTGAGTCCTTTGAGGTTAGCGTCTGCGGGATTTTATTATTTAAAATTCTCTGACCGAACAAGGTGTCCATTTTGCGGAGTAATAGTGCACGAATGGGAAGAGTTTGACGATCCTTTATTAGATCATAAGAAATGGTCTGAAAATTGTGCATTTATCAAGTATTTGGATCAACTGGAAAGCTTGCCGTTAAAAATAGGTGATGTAATTGATGGTGAAGAAGAAAATAAAGAAAAAAGATATGGGTGTTGCTGATACTCGCAGGAGACTATGTATTTTTCTACGCCAACTCAACGACTTGAAAAACTGGATATCATTGTATGAAAAAAAATTAGAGATAAATCATTTAATAAAAAATTTAGAAAAACTTCATCTTCCCACCTCCAACGTTTAAAATCTCTCAGAGTCGACGTTGTAGCCTTGCGAGATGGTTGTCCCACGTCGATTGGAATTAGTAACTGATTATCCCATCACTAGGAGCAAACTAGTTCGAGTCGGTGTGTGCGATTATGTGCCTACAATCGCCGTTATGGATAAGAAAACAGTTGTTTATATGGATACAGAAGAGTGGAAATTCGTTGAAGCGCAGATTCCTAGGATGCTGTCTCTATTACAAAACAGACGTAACAAGAAGGTGGATGCCGATGAGCGAGTAAGATGTAAAAATGTACTTTGTTTATATTCTACGAGGGGTAGAAACAGAGTAATGAAAATAGAACAGGTTTTTCATTGTTTATCAATGTTTAACCAAAGTCCACCGACTCTTGAGTCTGTTTCAGCATGTTTTAACAGGATAGAAACGACTAAGCTAAGTACGAACATTAAGAAAATCAATGACTCGCTGGACTTGATAACCAAGATGGTCGATCTATACCAGAAAAATGAAAAATGTCAACTCACCGAACCTGCGGAATGTGTGCCGATTGATTTTAGTATTAATACCAATACCCTTTTTTATAATTTAAACGAACTTAACGATATATGTAATAATAATTAATGGAATAAAAAGTGTAATTGTATCGATATGAAAAAATATATAATTGTTTTCTATATTTCGTTGCATTTATTTTTACCCAACACCCTTCCTATAAATTAAAAAAATAAGGTATAATAAAATAATAAACCAACTTATAAAATGTGCATTGTTTATTCATAACAATAAAATAATGTAAACAAATAAAACAAAATTTCAAAAAATACATATAGTACAATTAATAATAAGTAGAGTCTTCATCAATGTAGGAAAGTCTTCGTTTCTGGATAAATTCCTCGTCATGTTGCCATTCCTCAGGTAAGTTGTCCCAGATATAATCCAATGTACAGTCCAAAACGTACAAAAGCAACGAGCGGGGTAAAATTCTCAATTCTTCAGTAGTTAGAGTTTCTATGCCTTCTTCTCCCAAGCGACGTATTACAGCCTCCATTCTGTCCATTATCAAAGTGATACAAGGTCCTTCCTGTCATTTTTATAAATACTCCTTTTCAAAATACAAACACTGAGGACGACTCGCCTTATGGTACTTGAGAGGGTTGATTAGTGATTTGGAATCATAGACCAGTCCGCAGTATACACATTTAACACTATCCTTGACTCCGCGTATAAATCCTGCAAACGACAGCAGATGATGAGGCGAGTCAATGTTTCTAAATGATTGCTTACGTACCTCTTCTTTATTGAAATTTAAAGCCTCAGAATTTTTTCTGACCCATGCAGCCAATCGATGGGCTTGATTTAATGAGCAGACAAAGGAAGTGTTCAAATGAAAACTACATGCAATTTTATCATTTTCTAAAATTTTCAAGTTTGGACAGCCGAAATCATGAAGATCGTAGACTGGTTTATCGATAAGTTCTTCTATGAAATTGCATTTTTCCATTCCTTTCCCCCATAATGTGTCATAGTCTTCCGTGATGGATAGTAAGAAATATCTCATATCATCATATGGTACATCACCATAGTTCCATTCCAGTCCGTGAATATGTTTCTTTACCCAAAGATTTGTTTTCGACTCACCCACTTCTCCGACATCTCGAGGTGGTTTGAAAAACCAATGCCACGATGAACCATGGCTGATTGAGATTACAGATAGTTCTTTAACGATCAATGAATTAGAAGTCGAGCGATAGCCCTGAAAATCAATGACCGCCGAACGCATTATATGCTTCAGTCAATGTCCTACGGTGAAGTGATATTTTTTGCAGTCGACTTAAGCTCTATATATATACATGTTGTTTCAGTACATTTTACGGACCAAACCGGTTCCCACCTCATATTCTACAATTTTATCGTGAAGAATAAGACAGTATGCCTTAGTATTTGGCGGAAAGTTCTCACTCGCCTCTAGTAATACACGAATATCAATAGTCGTACTTTTTATTGCTTCAGATTGTTTAGAACAATCTATGATGGCTATAGGTGCGAATGTCTCAAAATCAGATCGTGACAGTAGAGGCTGAGAATGTCTACTATTATAATAACTCTCTTGAAACTCTACATACATTTCGTAGAGGAGAGCCACTTTTCCTTGTGCAAAATCTAAATTCAAATCGTCATAAGGATATTGTTCGCTATTCAGATAGAGTTTCAAATTTTTCAATTTGCAACTATCAAACTGACTGCTGTCTTTGGTAGCGTTTCTCGTTCGATCAGTCTGGAATGCGATAATAACATACCGCGGCTTTTCTAAATTTGTCGATGTTTTGACAGTCCAATTTTCCTGCTGTGTTGCAGGCAAACTAGGGTATTCGTAAAGATCCCATGATCGAAACGGAATTGATATGACCTTGTTTTTGTCAACCATCTTCAGCAATCTAAGACGTTCTTGATCAGAAACACGAATATGAGGCATCCTCCAAACCACTTTGTCCAATTTTATTTGGACGTTATCATCGTTACCCTTCACACAGTTCAAGTCCGTACTAGATCGAATCAAAACGAGTTCCTGCTTAAGATTTATTAAAATTTTTCTATAGTCTTCACATATTCCTAAAAGAATATCCAGGGGCAGGCATGCGCTGAAAAATCCGTTTTTGTCTAAGGAAAGAGTATTGTTAACACCGGGCGTCGTCCATCCCGCATTTTCTAGTCCTTTGACATGAGTAGGTGAAAATGATGCATGACCTTTAAGCGTTGTAGTTATTCCAGGATTTCTCACTCTATCAACTTCAATGCCATTCAATTCATATCTAATCTCGTCAAACAAAAACGCAAATGCGTTATTAGTCAATTTTGAAGTAGCTCCAGGAGTACCATCTTTTTTTAAAATTCGTCCTTCAAGATAAACATAACTTAATGAAGGAAACGTGTAGACATCTTGTTGATGTATAGGTATTCTGATTTCGTCGGACCTGTTAAAGGTGTTCCCCGCATACGGCTGATGTGAATGATACTGGAATTGCGTAAGGGAATCATCAAATTTTATATCTGATGTAATGTTGAGTATGTTATTCATTTTTTCTTATTTTGTAACCGAAAACCGCACTGTTTCAAAAAGTTAGCGTTTGCAGTTGTTAACTGTCTCGTCAATTTAGGATTACTAATTCTTAACATGGTTTGCTCTCTCCTTTTATAACGAGCTACACTATTATTCTGCACACCATCCATCGTAAAATCAATCCCCATTTTTCTTCAAATGTATTCTCAATGTAACAGTTTCTCCCCTAAAGTCAATAAGTTCTCCGTCTTGATCCACTAACCGAACGGTAATATTGTCAACAGTCCTCACGTTAGTAGGAAAGTAAATGACAGGATTCGGGGTTTCTATTATTTTATATCCTGGTTCTACAGCCGGAAAGAATTGGTGTATGCTATGATCCGGATCTCCATTGACGTAAGACCCTACTGCGATGTTACAATGAATCGAAATAGTGTTTACAGAAAGAATTTTCACAATACCATCCGATTCGCTGTACCGATGCACTGGGTTGATTACATGATTTGGACAATGAAAACCCAACAGTGGACCAATAGAATGGGGCTTGTCGGGGAAGTTGAAGTAGACCGGCTTCGTTGTTTTAAGTTCAGCCTTTAAAGTATTCTGATTTCCTCGCAGCATAAACCCCCCACCAGGTTCCTGGTGAGCAATTTCTTCGCGAAGAAAAGAATTTAGTGCATCGATATCATACGATCCTTCAGGTATCTGGATCGTCGAATTTCCAAAATAAAACTTATCGTTAACATCCTTTCTTATATTAGGAATAGTATTATATGTGTCAAAAGATAATAACCCAACTGTATAACTTGAGCCTAATTCCAGCGGAGGTAAAAAGTTTGCATGAAGAACACTAGAATTTCCCGTAAACGTTACTGTATAGCTCATGATTATGAATGATCAAAATTTATGAGAAACGTCAGCTAAATACTTTAAGCAGAGATGTCCGCAAATCGGAGTATTCCACTTCTGATAACGACGTCTGTTGTAAGTTATTTTTGAACCCTTGAAATAGTCAAGTAGCTGTGGTGGTGGTTTCAAATTTCCAAACGAATCAAAGTATTTCACAAGATTATCTTTTTTCACATAACACACCCAATGAGAACCAGGTTCTGAACTTGTTTGCAAGTTTATAATAGCTGTCTCATATTTATTCGGATATTTAGGGAGATTATCGATCATAAATACTCCACGAAAATTTTGAATATTTAAATCTTTAGCCATATAATTTAATTCAAGATCGGTCAACGGTTTATTTGGTAGTCATATTTTTCTAGGTCTTTTTTGTCGGCTTATAAACAGACCGTAACCATCCCTGTGGGGCTTCAAATAAAGTCCATCACCAACTTTCTGACCTTCCATTGCCATGTTATGTCTCTTTTGCTCGTCTAATTTAAGTTTGGCCTCTTTCGTCTCATTAATCGCTTTTGCCACACTCGCAGCTCCTCCTGCCAAAGATCCTATAGCGGAAAGTCCTGCCATCAACGGTACAAGAAATTGGAGAAAGCCTCCCTCCTTTGGTAGCGGTAGAATTCTAGGCGGTAAAGGATTCACCTTACCGCGTAAATGTTTTTTAGCCTTCTTATACGCCACTTTCGATGCGTTCAGAATTGATGATACATCATCTACCTTTGACGATTTAACCAAATCCATAAAATTTATCTTCCCTTTCTTTTTCTTATTTTTTAAACCTGAACCAGTTTTCCCTTTCGCCTTCATGACATTTGTAACTAGCCAAGCTGCTGCTTTTTCTCCCCATGACGAATCTGAAGCTTTAACTCGTTTCCAAGCATTATCAGCTAGGATCTTGTCCGCTTGTTTGCGACTATCCATATTCGTATGTTTGTGATAAGCTATATCGTGTTCTTTACAAGCTCTATCAAGTTTGTTTATTCCACTATCACCCGCAATTAAACGTTTTTCTAATTTCGTACCCGGCCCGCAATACTGGTATCCCGGAAGGTGTAATTCAATTGGTAACTTGTTAATAACACTGTTCAGCAAGCCTCTTCCTTTGCGAGTCCTACGAACCATACTGTACTTGGAAAATAAAGAACTGAGATATATATATATATATACAGAGGAAAGATGATGTTGTTTGCATTCAGAATGAAATTAGTTAGACAAGGACAACGTTTCTCTACTACTGACTTCTCCCCTGTTAAGTGGGATTCAGAGAGGAGGCACAGTTCATTATTACCAAGCACCATTAGGGCATCGATTTGTGGACCAAGCGGATGCGGAAAGACTAATATCATGATTGGACTTTTATTAAATCCGAATGGCTTAAAATTTAAAAATGTGTATCTTTTCGGAAAAACTTTACATCAACCGAAATATCAATATTTAAAAAGTATCATAAATCTAGTTCCTGAAATAGGATTATTCGAATTTGAAGATGCAAAAGAATTGCCTCAAGAAGTTGAATCCAATTCGGTCTGTATATTCGATGATGTGACTATGGAAGATCAGGATATAATTAAACGATATTTTAGTTATGGTCGTCACATGAACCTTGATTGCTTTTATTTAACACAAAGTTATGTTTGTATCCCGAGACACCTTATCAGATGTAACTTTAATTTTTTAATAGTATTTCCTCAAGATGAGTTAAATTTGAAACATATTTACGAAGAACATGTAAGCACTCCAGATTTAAGTTTTTCACTTTTTAAAGATATGTGTTCGTTATGTTGGAAAGATTCTTTTAGTTATCTCGTCATTGACAAAAGTAGAGACCTGAACAATGGGCGTTTTAGAAAAGGAATCGATACATTCATTGTGGATATATAAAGAGCATTCATGGGGGGTGTAACGGCAGTCATGGACCCAAGAGTCACTCGTGAGATTATAAAAACTAGCGAGATTTTGAAAAACAAATATCAGTCTTTGAAGCGTAGTCTCCAAGATATTGAAAAAGGTCGACAAGAATTCTTTACACCCGTGCTTCAACCTCTAGAAGACATTAAACAATCAGTACAATTGTACCAGGCTAAACCGGAACTTGCATCGACGCCCAAAAGAATAAAAAGAAGAGAGAGTGATGTTTGGGGCGAATCCCCTGATAAAAGTGAGATAGAGTCTGTTAATATTTACAGAAAATCAACACTAGTGCCAAAAACATCTTATTACAAAAGAGCTACAAACATTTTATCCGATGATACAAAAACTAGTACAATGCAAACACCTTTATCTCACTCAACGATTCCCGTTCGTGAAATTATGTCTTCAGAAGAGGTGGGCGAGTATGTTACAGACGATCCAATTTCAGAACAAGTCAAAGAATATGCTAAAACGCCAAAGGGAGAAGCCGAAGTTACGGAGCACCTCGCCGCATTTGGAAACCTGCAAAGGGAATACTTGGATAAGATGTTGAAAGGTGATAAGACACATGACTCTCGTTACGGCATTAGAGTCATGCCTTCTGGGGGATTAGCCATTGGCGACTCGAACGATGTTCAGCTTTTCGAGAACAGTGATGATATGTCTATAAACGGTGTGGTTTATGAAGGAACACCGGGGCTGCTGCAGCTACTCTACTTGAAAAATCCCGAAGGTTATAGCGAGTCCGACTTGGATAATTATAAGAATATTTTACTCTCGACCAATGCTCACAAGAGAGGCTATAGTGAGGAACAGGGGGTATTAGGAAATAGATCTGATAAATATAGAAATATAATATCGAAGTTATTCCCAACACAATCTTTAAAACAACGCCCCCCTTCCTCCGCTTCATCAGCTTCGAGCAGGCTAACTTCACTCCGTTCTCACACTTACAAACGGGGCACTGGCCTTATGAGAGCCAATAAACCCTTGTACGAGTATTGGAACGACCCTAACGAACTTGTCGATCGACTAAGGCTGTTAATGTCTTCAACTCGTGCCGGGCATGAAGGACACCAAAACGAAATAGAATCAATAATTGAAGAGCTGCGAGAAGGAAATATCATATATTAACGCCAATACTTTTATATTTAGTTCCAGTATAAACATGACGATAAACAAGTTCGGAACCCACATAGCGAAAAAGCATTCAAAGTACAAAACAGCTTATTTTCCATATAACTTATTAAGGTCTGAAAAGGATATCGATGCAAGTCAGTTACGAATAATCAATATTGCAAATCCACTCGCTGCACACGATGCTGCCAATAAAGTATATTGCGATACTCTAGCAGCTACCTACACTGATTTGAAAAATTGGCCTGGTAATTATATAGACGGAAAGAGAAAAAGACTTGTAAACTTTGCACCGCCTATAAATAAATATGATGTTGTCACCAAAGAATTCTTAAGCAGTGTTGCCTTAACTTTAGTTGGAAATATATATGACTCTCTTGACAAGAGAATAACAAACGTAGGTGAGCCTAAGAAGGAATCTGATGCGGTCACACTCGGTTATCTTAACAAAATACTCAAAGAGAAGTTATAGATGGAATCATCAATATTAAAAAGAACTGTTGTAGATGAATTGCATAAGCCAGCTCGGAGGATATATCCCAGACGTAAGACAGTTTTGAAAGGAATAGATGACTTGTGGCAAATAGATCTAGTAGAAATGATACCTTATGCTCGAGAAAATAAAGGGCACAAATATTTATTGACAGTTATAGACTGCTTTTCCAAATATGCTTGGGCAGTGCCTCTAAAGCAGAAATCAGCAGACAATGTGACTAAAGCGATGGAGAGTGTGTTTCTGTCAAATAAGCAGACTCCGAAAAATATTCAAAGTGATCAAGGGAAAGAATTTTACAACTCAAAGTTTAATTCTCTGATGAAAAAATACTCTATTAATCATTATTCTACTTTTTCCTCAATGAAGGCTTCCATTGTAGAAAGGTTTAATAGAACATTGAAAGGGAAAATGTGGAAAGCATTCAGCTTACTAGGAAATTACAAATTTTTAGATATTTTACCCCAGATTCTACATGAGTATAATTCATCCTTTCATACAACTATAGGTATGAAACCGATTGATGCTCGTAATAAAAAAACGGAAAAGTACTTGCAAAGCAATGTATATTCTTTGGTGCCTAAATGGAAAGGACGAATACAAAAATTTATTGAAGATGATTTTGTGAGAATATCTAAACAAAAATCGGTATTTTCGAAAGGATATTTTTCAAATTGGTCAAGTGAAATTTTTAAAATAGTCAAGGTTCAGAAGACCTATCCATACACATATTTGTTAGAAGACCTGAAAGGACAGCCAATCAGTGGTGCATTTTATGAACAGGAGTTACAAAAGGTTAAATATCCAGATGTATATCTTGTAGAAAAGGTTTTGAAGAGAAAAGGAAACAAGTTGTACGTGAAGTGGTTGGGATTGGAAGAACGCAGCTGGATTGATAGAAAGGATATTGCATAATGTTGTGAAAGAAAAAAACACTCTTATATTAGACATTTATTTTTTTTTTAATCCTGTTACAACAAAACGTTTATTAAAAACATTCCTAAAATATAAAATAGGATTTTTTTATTGACTTGTTGCTGCTATAACATGTAAAATAAATCTAGTGATTGATAATTAATGTTCTTGTTTTTTTTTGTTTTTTAACCTACACTTCTATGATTTAAGTAATCATTTATTTATTCATTTATTAATGTTTTAGAATTAATTTATTACAACTATTATATACTTATAACTACAATTACATATAACAATTAACAATTATATAACTAATGCAATGAATAATGGCCGTAAGGTAGCGTATCTGTATTGTTAATTGCTGTATGGCGTTTATCATCATATGGGGAAAGAGACTTTTTATTTATTAATACTGTTTGCACTTGATGTCTTTTTGATTGTATAATTTGAAATTGACTGTACATCGACTCGTAATTTCTTATAGTATTTAAATAATCTTGAAATGTGAATTCACGAACTGCACATTTTTTAATCCCTTTGGATCGTTTTATAAGTAAACCATGTTTAGTTATAAATGAATACATTTTTGGTCTTAAGCCAACGTATTCAACAATTGGATCTCCAGCTGTTTCATCTTTGAGCATTCCTACAATTTTTTTGTTTTTGTCAGAATAAGAACGATGCTCTGTCGGATAATTACTTGTATCGAAATAGTCTTTTAAATTGTTACTTATGTCGTCGTATATATCTTCTGTATTAATAAGGTATAGAAGTGAATCGGTGTCTATATAGCACAGGTTTATATTTTGCGGACCATAAGCTTTTAAGAATACGTCATAATGTAATTTGTACATTAAAACCTTTGAAAGTTCCAGTATGCTAAAACCGACATAAAGGGGCTTATCAAATACAATTTTTTCCTTCTCTAACTGGACGGATACTACATTTTCAGTGAAAATTATTCTCTCTTTGAAATTTGGCTTTTTAACTAGTTTGTTTAACGATCTTTTATTTGTTACAATTTTTAGGTCTATTCGTTTTCTAACGTTTTCCATAAATTTCCCAAAACAGGAGTTGTTCATGAGTTTGAAAAAATCTGACTCAAAAGGATTGGTAGACTTAGCTCTATGTTTGCTATTTAAATTAATGTATGGAGCCAACCAATTCTTTTGGTTAAATTTTAAAACTCTATGTATTTTTTTCAATTTAATCCCGAGATTTATAGCTTGTTTCAAGTTAACATAATGCACGATATAACGGGTTTTTGGTGTGAGTGTCGTTAGTAACTTTTCTGTAGTTTTATTGCAAGGGGGTTTTAATCTTTCGGGTAATAAAGGTAGTTGACAGTGCAAATCGTGTATGGCTTTAGGGTAATCAATGTCTACATCAAGTATGTACCCAACTTCAGAGTCATCGGGAACGTTTAACACGTCTAAATCTTCATTATGCCATTTAAAATCACTATATGGAAGGAAACAGTTCATTGCATAACCATACAAATTATTTACATCAGCATACATTAGGTAGCTAATGGGCAGATTTGGATCATAATCATCTACGTAACAATTATTTGCTTTGGCATAACGCTTGACAACTTGTGTAATACCTCCTCGAATTCCTTTTTCGATAAATAATACCATATCTAGGTCTTTTATAATGTCTAGCTCAATGTTTGTAGTTTTTAACATTGCTTCATAGCTAAGGCCCGGAAGAGACATAAAATAGGCTGGATCTAAGCGATATATATCTATACAGAGTTTACGAAATTTTTCAAAGACTTCGCATAATAAAATTACATCTGTTTTTATATACATTTCGGTATACTCTTTTAAGTTCTTTATATTGAAGTTTTTCCATATGGCTTGAGCATGTTGATAATCAGAATTAGAAATATTTTCTAAAGTTAAATTGTTGTAAAATTTCTCTATTGCAGGTAACTTAGTTTCCTCCAACCGCGCGAAAGAATCTATGTAAGAATACGGGTAAATTCCTTTTTTTGTCAGCAATTCAACTTTGGTTTCTTCAGAAAATAACTGGTACAAATGAGGGAATGTGATTGAATGATTCACAGAACCTTTCTTCATGTTTTGTACTAGGGTGTCTAGGCTAGCTGCTAAAAATTTATAACTGTCTACGAACCTTATTTTAGTTTTACAATTTTTAAATGTTTTAGTGAAACTTATGTATTTTTCTGTGTTACTTGGAATTACAGTAACATCTCCTTCATGGTCGGCTAAAAAAGGAACAATAAAGTGCGAGTCATAACCCTGAAAGTTATGCATAAATACCGGAATAAAATTGGGAGTTTTTGCTTGTAAATTGCAATTGGAATGAGCCGCTCCAATAAACTTAGATGTTACATGATCGTGATGACGTACTTTCTCATCGTTATTTAAAGTTTTCTGGCATATAACGCATAAATCAGTAGATTGATAAATTAACTTTTCTTGCTCGGTCATTTCAGCCATAGGTTCGATATTTCCATATATTTCATCAGCTCTTTTAGCCAATTCATGTAATGCTTCCATAAACATTGACATACAGTTTTCACCGGTGAAAATTGATGGTTGTTGTTGATTAAATACTGGTATATCCGCTTTGACCATAAGTGATGCACAAAAGATTTTATGATTTTGAACTGATTTTGTCCAAGAAATTGATGGATTTTGTGAAGGACCCTCAATTGGTTCCAGATAGGATTCAAAGTCTGCATATGCTACAATTTTAATTTTTTGTGTGCATTCGAATTTTTTAAATTTGATTTTATCAGCAACTGGAAAATCCGATCTCACTGGTTTATGCGTACCGCAAAATAATAAATGCTCCTTTAATCTTTCTTCCGCGTTTTTTCCGCTTTTTGTTTTATATCCCCAGGAAATAGATGTTAAACATCTGTGACAAATTTCTTTGGCAGATTTGTCATCGGATATTTGTCTACTAACCAGCCGGCTTAAGTTTGTGATGTAACAATAGTGCGAATTTCTTTCATTTTGAAGAAACAAAAGGTCAAATCTCTCCTTGTAGGTTTCTCTTTTGCTTATTCTTAAAGGAAATATATCATTTTTTTCATCTAAACCGTAAACATTAATTAAAACATTGTTTACATTTTCAAATTTTTTAATGTCTTTCATGGAAGTGGGATATGTAATACAATCGAAATTATAATTATTATCAAAATGTTCATACGACTTAGGATTGCTCGAACCAATAGTTTTGCTTAATATTGCTAATCGAAAACAATCATTGTTTACGTTTTTTACATTAATTACGGCATGCTTGTTTTCTATAACTTTTGGCAATTTAATAAATTGTTTCCCGCTGAGAGGTTTATATTTAGTTAAATGCAAGTATAGAAAGTTACATGATACAAATGTCCAACCAGAACCTTTAGCTTCAAAAGAATCTAATTCCAAGACTATTTTTTCGAATGATTCTCTAATATATTCGTCCAAATCGGTTGAAGAATCTATAACTTGCTGACTAGTCTTAAAATTCATATCGGACTTTTCCTCATTATTTTGACTTATTTTTTTATATGTACAGTCTAACTGTAGATTAACTTTAAATATATTCCATTGAGCCAAATATGATTTTAAAATCTCAATCAATTTTTCTTTGTTTACTTCTAAAAATGTTTTCGGAATTATGTTTTTATCCCGATTTTCAATATAAAAATCTAAAACTGTATTACCAAATGCAGCCTTTTTAATGCCTTGTTCATACGTGATTAAGCTACTGAGTTGTTCCTTATGATAAAGTTTATATTTCTTAGGAGAACTAATTCCTTTTTCTGCACTATTAACACTGGAGAAAGATGGTATGTTTGAATGTGTCCGTTTTTTAAATGGTAAATGAAGTTGAGATTGTTTCAAAGATGACCCAGCAGGAGTTTGGAAATTTTCCATTGCTAACGATTGGCTACTGTGACCCACGAACGCTTGAAGGGAACTGATGCGCTTTTTTTTCTCACATACAATTTTATGTCGTGAACAGCTAAAATTTGATTTAAATTCGCGACTGCAATTTGTGCACGAATGAAATTCCCATTTACATATATGAGAACTTAAATTTTGTAATAAGAGCCCACATTTTGTACATAAAACATCCATACCTTATGACACAGATACTTCCCCTAGGCCGATATTCACGCTTTTCTTATTTACTAAAACTTATGATGTATGTATTTTTGCACTTCCCTCCGTATTTCATCTTCAATAATCCTAAAAATAAAAAAATCTTACTTTTTTATTTTGAAAATTAAGTAATAATAACATTGATCGCAATAACAATTAATGATATGAAAACTCACCGTCATACTGCTCTATCTCCTCATCGGTGAAACATTCGCGGTACCTCTTTGGAAGAAAGGTTCGGATGAGTTCTCCTTCCTCTCCCTCTATGATGGCCTGCAGTGATTGGCCGTATTCAGTATTTTTTAAATTGAGTTTAAGTATTTTATATGTCGCTCCCTCTTCTAATTCTCCTATTGTCTTATAGGCTGTAAGACCGTTCAATTTTTTTAATAATAATGACATCTGTAATATTTATAACCATTAGATTGCTATCACTATGCTAGGATTAGTTCATACTAATAGTTATACTGATATATAGATAGTTATACTGACTTACTTTTAAGCAAGGTTGGTGCTGTGAGGTTGAGCGAAGAGTAGAAGTAAACAATGTTTTAAAGCTCATAAGAGTACCTCTTATATACCATTTATAGAGAGGGGTAGAGGAGGAGGAGAGAAGCGTTGCAATTAATTATTTTATTCGCTCTAGACGTATTCAGAAAAAGACACAGATCTAAGCAAAAAAATGGCGATATTTATAGTGACAATTACCTCGTATCGATGAATATCACATTTTCGCTGCTGATGACATGTACTTGGATTTTAAATTTTTGTTTGTTTTTTAGATTAATAGCCATCCGTGAGAAAAACTTGCTTATCTTATTTGCTCTGATCGTTTCGCACCTGTAGTAATTTAAATAATACCTGGAACATTTTAAGCTGAGCGCACATTAATACCACAGATAACGCTATTGATTTTTTTTAATAACCAATAAATCAAGAATAGTTATCTATCCGTGAGAAAAACTTACTTTTCTTATTTTTATGTCTGGTCGTCTTGCACCTGCAGTAATTTAAAATTGTTTTTTAGATTAATAGCCATCCGTGAGAAAAACTTACTTTTCTTATTTGCTCTGATCGTTTCGCACCTGTAGTAATTTAAATAATACCTGGAACATTTTAAGCTGAGCGCATATTAATACCACAGATAACGCTATTGATTTCTTTTAATAACCAATAAATCAAGAATAGTTATCTATCCGTGAGAAAAACTTACTTTTCTTATTTTTATGTCTGGTCGTCTTGCAACTGCAGTAATTTAAAATACCAAGCTGAGAGCACATTAATACCACAGACAACGCCATTATTTTCTTTTAATAACCAATAAATCAAGAACAGCTATGTAACCGTGAGAAATACATACTTTTCTTATTTTTTTGTCTGGCCGTCTTGCACCTGCAGTAATTTAAAATACCACCTGGGACATTTCAAGTTCAAGGAACATTAGCATTCGAACTAAGCGAGGCGTGACGTAACTCACGTAAGGTCGAAAATAAAACTTGATCTATGTCAAGAACACATAAACAAACGAGAATGTCGTCGACTGCAGAGCTGATTAACAGGTTAACTACCGATGATAAATTATAAACCATTTAAACAGGTCCTCAAGGTTCTCTTACCGAGGAAACCGGCCGCGTCGACGCGGAAGTAAACAAATATAGGCCATAAGACCAGTCCAGCCGAAGTCAACGTCATCCAAGGTCAAACCACTCCATGAATTAAACGACCTCCTGATGAACCGTTATAGTTCAATCACCCCCACCAATGTAAACAAATGCTACGTTGCCAGATCTAATAAATTCCTTACAGTGTTGCCACATTGTGCACACAAACACCAGTCACTAGCCCAAGGTCACCCCCTCCAGCCCTAAGTAAACATTCCCCCAGCCCTGCAATGACCTTGACCTACTGACCGTTTGCACAATCCGTCGTTTCCAACTACTACCGGTATACACGTTCCATGTTTATTTTATAAGGAGAGACCTACCCTTACTTAAATTGAATAATGAATATTTCATACAATCCACTGTTCACCAGAGGTTTTGTTTCTTGAGGAATTTGAAACGTGGGGGAGAGGAATGGCGGGCATAGAATAAGCCGGGGGTAAATGGGGGATACACCCCCCTGATTCGGCACTCCTCGGGCCACTCTCACGCCTCGGGAACCAATATATGGCCCTGCTCTTGTGAAAAATAGATGACGCCAAACCGAAGAAAGAGAAACTACAACGGGCTGGTTATAAATGTCCAATCAGGCCCGGGGGAGTCTGAAACATTCACAGCTGTTTGGGCTGAGCCACGTGTAAGTGTTCGACTGTCACCTCCATGTTCCCTTCCGCAAGCCTCGAGCACGCAAATTAGTTTTTTATTGCTATAATTAAAGTGGAAGTCGGGGTTCGAATTATTTGTGAATTTAGTAATAATAGATTTTTAAAATGGTGTTTAAATACCAATAAGCACATATTCTATCTGCGAACTTTTTTCAAAAAAAATTCCCCTAAGAGATTCACGTGGAAGAGAAGATGGAGAAACCTCAACACGCACCCCAAGCATGTTTCATATCGTTGTAATGGATCTCAGCTCCAATGAGGTTTCAGTTGGATTCCGAATCACTCATACCAGACAAATTCGAATGAAATGAATATCTATGCCCAACCGGGTATAAATGAATCAAAGCTGTCCAATCTTCCCGTTCATGTGTCAAAGTAGTACCCTATTGCACTTGATGGCAAATAACTTTCTGTTTCAATGCAAACTATGTCATACAGTATGCTTTTGAATCGCTTGTACCAGAAAAAATTCGAACGAAATGAATATATATGATGAAACAAATATGAATACAGCAGAACTATCGTATCTAAAGTAGCAACACACACTTTTGGTTTTACAATTCCTAAATTAAGCAATATACGGGATCGGAAATGTTCCTTTAAAAAATTTTGGCAAACTGAAACCAACAAGGGCTTCAAAATCAATATTGCCGATGGCGTATATTAGTCGAAAATACTACTTATCTGGACCAATGTTTTTTCTGAATGTGAAAGAAACAGTAAGTCTATTACCTCAAACCCTAAATCTGTATGTTCAGCCTTCCTTATTTCAGGGCTTCACAAATACTAAGAAACAAACAGAGTGTATTGTATTTTGAGATAAAGTCAACAAAGATAAAGTTAAATAACAAAACTTTCAAGAGCAACAATGGCTATCCAATTAGTAACTAATTAGTAATAACATTATACCTGAGCACTCGACAATAAAGTAGAGGTTACACCTGGCCACTCTACACTACAGTAGAGAGTAAGCTATTCACTTTTTGAACAAACTATGATTGCACGTTGTCGAACCTTAAGAGGCCAGTCTCGTGAATCCCTTTTGAGCTCCTCATTATTAAAAATTAATGTAGTTTGATTGATAAATTTCAATTATCATTGTCTAATTTACAGACTATACTTAATTTAATCATTTTTTTTAAATAGGTAGTAATATTAACGTTAATAACAATTAAATATTTTAACTAGGTTTGTAGGTTTGAGGTTCAAGGTCCAATTGAAGAAAAAACAAACAAATGTCCATAGAAACTAAACTTTATTACTTGATCAACGTAATATAACATAACCTTGCATTGCATAGCGCAAGCTAAGATTAAGAAATAATGCATCATAAGAAAAAATATATATAAATTCATATTTCATAATGGGATATCTACCAGGATATTTATAAAGGATTATAATAGGTTGCTTACCACTAAGACACATAAGCAAACAAATGTTAGTGAACGGAAAATTTTAGCTACTTCTTGGCCAAATTACACTGAGGAAAGGTCCATCCACATTCACCAATTGTTCATCAGAATATGAATCAAAGATGGGGGCTTCAAAATAGGATAGGTCCACCTCAATAGGTAGCACCACCCGAAGGAAGAAATGAGCTAAAAAATAAATAATATGTTCTGTTGTATAGCAATGTATAACATATATGAGAACTGAATTATTATCTCATTTAATTTTCGAATACTTAATTGATATATTCGATTGTTTGCTGTAATAGTTTCTAAAGAAACACATAAAGGAGATTATAGATACAAATAAAACACAAACAATTCAAAGGAGAACTAATGCTTGAAATTAGAAGTCAGGTGTCTCCGTTACGTCTAGCTTTACAATGGTAAAATAAAATATTGCAATATCGCTAAAAACGTATTTAATAGAAAGATATAAAATCGTAGGATCCAACAAAACCCTTTCCAATATTGGGATCGGCAATCGATAGGAATTGCTACGGAAGAGAAAATTTGAGATTGTATCATAAACTGCCTAACGAAAAGCTGAGGAAGCTCTCGACCTGAATAAAAAAATAAAATAATGGTCGGTTTTAAACGTAAAAGAACCCTAGGATTCTTAACAGAGGGTTTTGCGGGGCCAAATTTACAACTGTTGCTGTCCCATTGTCAACATTCTACCCCTCAGAGTCTCTTATATTTCCCATTTTTATATCTAGTGCTCTATAAGCTTTCCTCTTTTTTTTTTTTTAATCTGGTTCCATTCCAAGGGTGGTATCGTTCAATGCATTGTGTGGACTGAATTTTAATATGACGATATGGACCAGGATAAAATGTTGTATAGTTTAAATACAACACATATGATAGTTATTACAATATGGCTGGCTATAAAGATAAAATTACTTTACTATTGTTGAACGTGATCATAATAATTATCACAATTGATATTTATTTCGGATTTTATTTCAGTTATGGCATATTTCATTTATGTCATTCAGTTATACTATAACATTTACGTACGTGTTTAACTGTATGCAAAAAGATATGATAAAAATAAAGGAAAATTAAAAACAAAACAAATTAAAACAAAAATATTTAAACTGGAATACGACGCTACCCGGTCAGTCGTCCTCGGGCATTTGGAAATAAAAATTGACTCACCGAATCTTGCCGGACTCTCCTCTCCTGACTGCCGCACAGTGGAACGAGCGTTAGGGAGGCCTGGACATTCATTAATATCTCCGCTTCTGGTTCTCCTAGAATAAGGCTATTGCTACGGTTTTAAAGCTTTTTGAATGGACTATTTAATTATATGATAAACAGGATCAAACATTTTAGGGGAAACGTGTAAAACTTCTAGATTTGATATTTCGATGTTCGATAATTTATTATCTAACATTTTACCTATATACTACTAGAATGGGTACAGTACAGTATTCTATGAAAAGACAGATACATAGGTATTAAATAAAGTTATACAAAGGAAAAAGTAACAAGCCAAATATTTTAATTATTAAACAAAATGAATATAATAATTGATAATTACTTTTGTTAGTTAATTCACTAGGTATAATTGATACATCAAAATTATATTAAATGTAGGTGCCTATATAAAATTGTTTTATTTAAATAACGAAATAAAAATTTAAAAAATAAATAAATAAAAATTTAAAAACTTGATTTGTTGTAGGGACTATTGCACCTATGTGCACCATTACACATATATCGTTCAAATACCACACACAAACTAAATTTCATTGTTAATACTATTATGTTAGATAAGGATTCGGATAAATGAATGTAAACAATCATTGGTAAACAAAAGAAAACTTGGGAAAAGTAGACCCCAATATCAACAGAAATTATTTTAAATTAATTCTCAAGGTCTGGAAAAGAAAAAAAAGAAGAAAAAAATCATTTTCTCGGAAAATAGCACCTAGTAGCAGAATCCGACTAATGAAAAAAAAACTTCAAACATTCTAGTTATTTACTGTGGAGGTAGTTTTTTGGGCGATTTTGAGCGATTTTCGCAATTGATTATTTTAGTTTTATCCCCCAATTTTCACCGAAAAATCCCAGACGTTTGAAATAATCCCAAGTTTTATTTGCCTAAAATAACTTATTATGGATGAGTTTTTTTCCAGTAGGTGCACGATTAATTTAATGCATTACCTCAAACAGTGGATTGCTTTTAAAATATGAGTTTTTAGAAAAATTTATATTTCAATTCAGAATTTTTCATATAAGATTTAATTTTACAATTAATTTATCTATGGATTTTGTTGAGAAGAAGTATAAAGTATAATTTAAGATCAAAATAAAGGACAAATTTAGTTATTAGAGAATTGGTCCAATGTCCAACAAATGCGGGATTCGTTCCACTGTGTGCCGTCCCGCAGGCTTGAGCTCACCGCGGTGGCGTACTTCCAATCCCAGTCCTCTCAATTCGGTCATATAACTCAGGAAAACGCGGTGTAAAATAAGCGGAATAATCAATGGAGAATTTAGGAATAGGCGGTGTAGAATAAGCGGTTCAGGAATAGCGGTTAACAATAGACTGGGTGTAAGAAAATGCGGGAAATCAATTTGCGGGAGAAAAATGCGGTTCTGCAAGCTTGGGACAACTGGTTTCAGCGGATATAAACAATATAATCCTTCCGGCAGGGGGTTTTAATTCTATTAGACCGTAAATACGCGCACCCGAAATTATATAAAGAAACTCAATAAGTATATCAATACAGAACTGAACATAAGGAAAACTAAATAATTCTTATTTATAACTGATTCATTTTTTTATACATCATACATTGCAATATATATATATATATATATATATATATATATATATATATATATATATATTAAATTTTCATATTCATACAATTATTATTTAGGTTCTTAATCCGTAGGTTGTCAGCTTGGTGGTAGGAGTAGTTAAAGTCTCGTCAAGAGACATCTTCTTGTATTTATTGGCGATATCCCCTACCACTTCTTAATCAATAATAATTAATTAAAAAATAACCGAGTATATTTAACCTAGTCGATATGTGCATATTTTGGTATTGAAATCTCGCATAATTTCCTGTTTCTTTAAATGTACTGCAGGTTAAATTATATCCTTCTCATATAACGGGAAATTATGACAGTCGAAATTACTCTTCTTGAATTACCCATTACACGTCATGTTACAAATGATTTTTTAATCGATTGAATTGGTCAAGGAGTGCAGTCAAAGATAACACAAAATAAACAGAACTTATTTTAATGTGACAACATTTAGGCCTAAGATGTAGGCCATCTTCAGGACTGCCAGTAGTGTGTCCTGAGTCTGAGGTGTCAAACTATCAACTGTCATCTTTGAGTTCTAATCCATTATTAAAATTATTCAGTCAAATATTCTCTACTTAAATAATTTTTTTGTACTTTATTTTATTGAGGTATAGTTTCTCTAGCCAGTTTTTTCTAACCATTCCGATTTTATAGATAACAAAACGGTATAAGAAATTATTGTAAAAATGGTGAAAGATGGAGACATTTAACGGGAATTTAACTATCTCTACCACGTTTTTTTTTGTGGGAGAGAGTTATGATGATATTACTTATTGACATATAACAGGTTTTAGTTGAGTCAACAAAAAATCCTTCACCTATTTAAAGATCGATGTGTGTGAGTAATCTATCAGGTCAAATCGGACAGACAATTCCAGCCCTTCCTCCTTCATTAGAATCCTCGTTCAATTGATAAAGATAAAAGAAACACTGTCCTAGATAAGAACTTGTGTGACCGTTCGCAGTAAACTAGACAACCTCGACTGACGGCTTGATTTAGCTTCCGTTAAAGAACTACCGACGACCAATTAACCCAGTTAGTGGCCAACTGTACAAAGTACTCTTGCTAACGATCAATGTAAAGAGAATAATAAAACGTATTAGTTGTAATAGGCATCATTAATATAATCGAACATAGTTTAGATTGCATCTTAACTATCGAAATTATAGCCCTGTGCATCTTTTATTATACTATTAGTAAGGGAAGCATTAAAGAGAAAAAAATTAGCAAATTATATTTATATATTAAATTATTTAGCAAACTAAAAACAAGAGAGAACTTTTAGCTAGTACCTTTCTTTTAAATGTTTTTTTTAACTAAGCAATTATTTCTACAACAACCGGATATGAAATCATAATAATAAGCCTACAGTCCTGTTGAATAAGTGATTAAGTCGAATTTCCTCCAAAATGTAATTCTTGTACTTAGGGAAGCGGAATCGTGTTATTGTTGAAATGTATAAGACGCTAAGTCGGGCTTTGGCTTGTAATGGAGTTATTACAAATATTAGAACTCCATTCCAAACCAATAGATACGAGAATGACGCGGTTCCGCTTCACTCAATACAGTTAACTATATCTGGATAAAATTCGACTTCACCACTTATTCACCCAGGCTGTGGTAATAGTTCATTATATTAATTATTAATTTTTATTTAATAAATAAATATTACAGGTCTAGACCCCAGAAAGATGAGTCAATAGACAGAGAAGTATTGCTCGAAATTCTGAGATAACACGGAGTGGACAAAAAGACAATAAGCCTGGTAAAACTGACTCTGACGAATTCCATTTCAAAGTTAAAATTCCAGGGACTAATAAGTAAACCGTTCCAAATAAAAATCGGGCTTAGACAGGGTGACGGCCTATCACCGATTCTGTTTAATGCTGTGTAGGACAAGATCATGAGAATTTTCTTGCAAAATGACGATGCGGGTCCAGTAATAGGAACAAAAAGAGACAATGTGAAAGTAAAGCGTATGGCCTTTGCAGACGATCTAGCGCTTCTAGCAGAAACAGAGGAGGACGCTATAAAACAGATAAACACCCTGAAAGAAATAGCTGAGAAAACGGGACTACAGATTTCGTATGAAAAGACAGAGGTTATGACAACGGATGCCAGCTTTAGCAAGGAAATGTTGAACACAAAATATAGGCAAATAAAAGTCACAAAAAAGTTTAAATACCTAGAGGAGCATATATGTAACAACGGAACAGATAGGGCATCCTTAGAAGAAAGAATAGCCAAACTGGAAAGACTGAACTTTGCCAATAAAAACATGTACAGCAAGAAAAATTTGTCCTCCAATGCAAAAATAAGGCACCACTGTACAGTAGTAAGACCAGTAATACTGTATGGTATGAAAACGGTCAGTCTTCCGAGGCTGGAGAAAGTCCTGAAGATTGAGAGACAAATTTTGAGGAGGATTCATGGACCCAATGTAAAACAAGAGGGGTACACGCGAAAATCCAACTAAGAAATATATTGAAATTTAGATGATCTTGAAACAGCCATCAGGACTAGGACAGGAGACTGAAGGTCTACGGCCACATGGCCAGAATGAACAATACGAGGCTGAATAAAAAAATTGTCGATAAAGTCTTAAGGTATAAGAGTATAGGTGGATATGTGAAACAAATAAAAGAGGAGGTGGATAGGCTAAAAATCAAGGATAAGGACTGCTTGGACAGAGAGCTTTTCGGAAAAAAACTAAAAGAAGTTGGGGTTCTTGCAGGAAGGAAAAAGAGACAAGAGAGAAAATTGACTAAGGAAGAGCGAGAAGAACAGTCCAGGAAGATGAGAGAGTATTGGAGTAGAAGGAAAGAAAGCGGAGAGTGTGAAGAAGATTATTAAGTTATATTCTTGCTGGCCGGTTCGTGTAAAAAAATAAAAATAAAGTCGGCATTGTAAAATCAAGAATAAATCATAGATTCATCAGTTTAAGTAAAGTGATAAAATAACTATTTTAATTTCACAAGAGTCTTGATAACTCTATCCTTTGATATCCTTTAGCAATAAATATTATTGTATATACTTTGCCATGACTTGATCTATTAATGGAAATAAAATAGTGAAATGTAGCCTATTACTTTTAATTTAATCAATACCATATTATTTTATTTTTGAAGACTTCTAACCCTTTGCATTTGGACCTTAATGAAAGAATTCATATTTAAAAACATTTAAATGATTATAATAAAGTCAATTTTAAATTATATTAAAAAAACATTGTGTTATGTGAATGTAGTGCAACGCCGGTCAGTGTATAGATTTATTAGTTACTATTCTGAAGGTTCCGTAATCGAATCCAGTTGTGGCAGATAAATTATTTAAACTGTTTACAACAACCGACGAACTTTGTGGGAATATCAGACCCTTCTCGTGTTCATCCAGCCTCTATAAAGAAGGTACCTTAAGTTGGAAAAAACCTCAGGGCTCAGCGTGATATCTCAGCGTTGTTCAAGGAACAGTACCGTCTCTATCATAATATTCTAAAAAATAATTTATATTAATTTGTTGAAAAAGTGAGCTATAATCGTATAATAAAACATTTTTATGAAAAAAGTAGTATTGCTGATTACATATTTTAAATTTTAAAGATTTTTTGAATAATTAAAGATTACAATAATAGATTTAATTAATCTTAACCTTTTTTCGATTAACCTAAATTTATTAATCGTAGGTGGTTGGTTATACGATTACGGTATTACATCATTTATTAGACCATTTACGATTCGCATGACTAAATTAAAAAATATCGAGGTACTAAACAGATTTGCATTTATTTTATTTTTTAATAAGCGAAAATGTCTAAGTTAGTACGATTTTAGGGTTATTGATAATTTTATACTAAAATTTAGGCAATGGGATTTGATAATGAAATGATTTGGTTGGCTTTATTGCTATCATATTGTTAGTGTGTTTGATTAATTTAACTTTACCTTATGAAGGCTAAGGCGAGTACCTAATAGCGCACAGTATAACCCCCTCGGCTCCGCTCGGACCTCCATTTTACGCACCTAGTAAGACGTCATAACCTAACATGAAAACTCCTTTTTTAGTACTTTTAAAAAATCTTAAAGTCTCCTTCCGAGCTGCGAATTCGCGGCCTTAAGCATAGAAGGCTTCCTAGATTTTTCTAACAAGAAGGTGAAGGACTGTCTGTACCTTGAATACAGAACGTCATTGTTTCTTACAGGAGTGTGTTGAACTTCTCCAAGATTGTTAAGGTTCAAAGGTCAAACTCATCGAATGTTTGTTGTAACCTTTATTTATTTATTGTTCATTTAAAGATTTTCGATCAAGTAGAAGACAATGGCCCTCTACCGTGGAGAAACAGAAGTGGTCACACGCACTCGGAGGCCTACAGCTCCAAGGGCCCCGGACACTACGGCCGCAGATCGATTATCCATAACCCTCAGCAACTAATATTCAAGTTGCTGGCTTTGAGAAGTTGTCCAGTAGAGGCCAAACGGCCTAACTTTGCGCTGCGGATTCCCCTCCTCGTGGAATTTCAATTCATTGGAGTTCCCTGGCGGCATTAATGAATTCCTTCTTCATGTTGTATCCTTGCAGAAATAAAGCCCTTGTTCGGAAATGCATACCATACTGGACAGGGAGGTCTGATCGTTTCTTGAGTGATTTTTCTTTAGTTAAGCGCCAGGAAGTAAAAGGTCATTCAATATCAATATCAAGGCACTTCCAGAAACTAGAAGAGAATGATTGGCAATTTCTGAATTATAAACTACTCATTGAACACGTAAAAACAATATGCATGTACAAAGTTTATAATAGGCTTGTAATATCTTATTTTCAGTAAACCTCAATTATATTACTTTTTTACGATGGAATATAATTATTTTAACCATTATGGACTGTTCGTTTAGGGCAGCGTTGCTTTGATAAGAGTTAGATATTGACTAGCTATCTAGCAAGGCTGTGGAGTGACTATTTATTTTTTTACAGTGTGTAGTGTGTAGTTATAAGTGTAATAAACTGTGTGTCAGTTTGTCATATTTGGAGAGTCTTACGGTCGGTGGACTTTAATAAGCGAACTGTAAGTGTTAATTTGTAGTTGTTAACTATAGTGTAATATTACTGTATTTGTACAAATTTATATAAATAGTTTAGTTATTTAGTATTAGCAATATCTTATATTATTTATCTTAAGTAAATATATAATTTATATATTATATTATCTTAGAAATTAGATAACAGTTAGGCCTAGGTTATAATCTGTAGAATATTGTTATTGTAAATTTATATTAGTTTGATGGCCTCGAGATCATCTACTATAGAACTTTATTGGAGTGCTATCGATGGGTAGTTTCTCCACAAGTGTTTTCATGTCATATTCTACATTTTTGCACATTTACTTGATATAATACCATTATAGTTGTAAATATCATTGAATTAAATAAAATAAAAAAATATATATTAGTTTAATAATTTAATTGTTTTTAATAATTTCCTTGTAATCTTTTTAATTTGCTAATAAATATTAGCATCTTGAATTAAGTAATAGTTTTAATTCATTTTACATCCAGTAGCCCGTAAGAATATTTTAAAAAAATGATAAAAACGAAAAAAATAATCAAGTTATTTTTCTTGGGGGGAGGGTTGGTGGGTGATGTATTGGTGTTATAAGAAGGACAATTTGCTTACGCTCTGAGCACAGAAGTAGGAAGAGCCTCGACCCTTTGTTGTCGTGTCCGGCGGAGGGTTTCTTCGGTAGAACTGTCACTCGCACTCCGCCCCAGATTGGAAAAGTTTAGACTTCAATAATAGAACGTACTTTAACAAACTTGGCCGCTTTGGCCTCCTTAGCTGATAATGGCGTCGTCGTTTTGGAGATGTTGAGGATAACGAGATAAAAATGGAAGAATGCAGAGGCCTCTATTATCGTCCACGCCAAAGTCTTAATAACAATCTTCTAGGGTTTTTTTTGCTTCCTTTTTCATGTGAATCGGATCAATACGTCAATTAATGTAAGCATGATAAGGCCACCAAGAAGGCGTAACGCCGAGGTAACCATGGTAACGCCTTAGGCTCTGCTGCCTTTCGACCTGAATTAAAAATGAAAATATTATTTAAGCAAGAATAGTTATTGGTTATTGGTGTGATATGGAGAAGAAATGGTCCGGATGGAGGTACAATTAATGCTCATAGTGGTAAACTGCTTATCAGAAACCGATGTTTTGACCCACATTACAGGTGTTCTTCAAATAATTAAATTATCGTAAATAGGAATACTTAGGAATATTAAAATAAGACCTAACCTAAATTAATACCTAGGTAATACTAGTACGTAAATAGCATTTTTACTTACCATTATGTTAACCTGCTCTGCACTATAAACAGTTTTGAAA
Organism: Troilus luridus; assembly: GCA_964056705.1. NCBI lineage: Eukaryota > Metazoa > Arthropoda > Insecta > Hemiptera > Pentatomidae > Troilus > Troilus luridus. The sequence goes on from OZ057416.1 coordinate 31,024,205, forward strand.
TAAAAGCATCGATAATATATCACTCACTATTTTATGAGGTCTTATCTGACCTCTGACCTCTGTGAACTCGTGAGACGAGCGGCAACCTTTGCTTTGGAAACAATTTTGAGTTATGTACGTTACTTTTCCATAGACTGACCGTGTCGGAATGGGAAGATATAAGACGCGGGATAGAAGCAAGAGGCGGGATATAATAATATCGAAGCGAGACGAAGGAACGCCCGCACCGCTCGCGCCCGCGGCCAACCTCTCTTAATTAATGTATTTATTTAATCCCGGGCTTAAGAACCCCTCCTTGGAGGTTTCACAAGGGACGCCTCGCGGCGTCCGTGGGCATCGCACACCCTGCATACAAGGTAAAGCCGGCCCTGTCGACGGGCAAAGGAGACAGTCTTAGCCCTCTGCTCTTCATCATATTCATGAGTATAAAAAATAATATGTAAGAGAAGAACAGCAAGTGTATCGATTGGTTATTGGTAAGACTCTAGGTGACGAAAAAAATCGAGAGGGACAGAGAAAAATGCAGATCCTGATGTAGAACAACTCGGAGCAGAAAGGAACTTGAAGGAAGTAAAAGAAGAAGAAGATACTTACTTACCTATGGGATAGGCAGGATTCCAAACCACCCATGAGGTTCTGCCAGTGGTTTCGTTACCCATTTTTTATAGTGGATGGTTCGCTTCACTGAATCCAGTAGCAGGAATGGCTGCCTGCTAAAGCAATCAGTCGCCCTATGAAACCACTGGTCCTTCAGTCAGGACAAACTTTGTCCTGATCATGAGTCTATGAGATAAACAACATGTTTTACTATCAAAAATATAACATTATAAGTTTCATCTTAAGATTAACAAGTACCGGTGAGAGAAAATAATCAAAACTAAGTATACATTTTCTTAATTTTCAACTGGTCTCGCGCCCCCCTGACTTATCATTACGGCCCCCCTCCCTGTGATTGATGGGTCTGTTGATGTAAGATGTGCTACGTTTGATCTTAATTCATGGGGATTTGTTTTCTTCTTTGTACATTATAACGGGAGCGGAGTGCCTCAGTGGAAGAGTACTGAGTTGTCATGCCGGAAATCCTGGTTGAAATCCCGCTGCAGGCCATGATTTTTTTTTTAGTCTGTTTGCAGCGGGAGTTGGATCATATAGGACCTACGACCCTCCTGTGGCCCACCCAGCCTCTATACAATATTATAAAAATAGGGTACACAAAATAAGGGGGGGAAATCTGGTGGTTGAGCGTGACCTAGTACAAGTCACCTCCTCGCAGAACCGTTGTCCATGAAACAGTACAGTCTCTACCATGTACTGAACCCCAGACCCTTCATGGGTTGTAGTGTTACAGGTATTTTTTTGCACATAATAATGATACCTAAATTGGAGTACCATTAGATGTTTGGTTATTTTCGAGCATTGTAGAGGAGACTTGCTATTCTTAATCCTTAGCTTTCCTTAGGTTCCTAGTTCGAATCCGGCTGTGGAATATAAATTTCGTAATTCCTTAATTGCTATGTATGGACTCTGTGAGATCTACAAATCCTCATGGGGCTCACCCATCCTTTATAATCTGGCTACCCTTAATTCCGGGGAAAACCTTGCGGATGAGCGTGATCACAGCTAAATCACAATTCTGCATAGCTATCTCTAACAGCCAAAAATCTCACTTACAGACAAATCAATCAAAATTTCTTCATTATTACAAATTCTCCCTTTTTCATTTTTAATAAATCATTACATAAAGATCTCAACATACATCTCGTGACCGACCTAATCAAGAAAAACTACAAAAAATTTCATGACTCATTTGTTGGACACCTGTTCGTATTTTTACGATAATTACTGACAGACACATTGCCACAGAATACGACAAGAAGACTGAAACGTCTCTGGGGCAGGAATCTACTACCAAAAATGAACCGCGCTAGGAGTGCCTTCAATGGGAGGTTTATCCATACACACTTTCACAAGAATCCCTTAAAGGAGGGGCTTCATTTAAATCTTCAGGCAGGTCAATCTTCCGCTTAAATTTATTAACTTTTATTTATTAATAGTATCCCTTAATTAAAATTCATTATATAAGATTTTTAAACCTCTTCAATTGGGCTATTAGCCTTGAAAGGGGAAGTAAGGTGGTGGAATTACGACCAACCCTCAGGTTACCATTTAACCACCTCTGCCTCGTTTAACTTTTTGCCTCAGGACTTTCTATTAACCTGAGGCTAGGGAGGAAACATCCATAGGAGCCGTTAATTTCGTTTAAGGTATAGAGCCTTAAAATCACCTCTTCGTCTCACAGTTTGAGGTAAAGTCCTTCAAGAACAGACAAAGGGGCCATCAAATTATCTATTACTTTATAGTTAGAAACATATTTTAATTATTAAAACCATGTTTAAATGGGTATATGAGCTCTAGGGTCTGGAGATCCCAGAGGGTAGATCTAATGCTGTTAACAGATTAAATAAGTTATCTATCACAGCCGGACTCGAAGCTGGGACCTTCTGCTTAGGCATTTGGAGCTCTACACACTGAGAACCCCATGTCCAACATTGTTATACCATTTCCATGTCCACTTCTTCCACTTTTTTCTAGCGCGATATGTATCTATCCTCTTTTAAATCTCTGAACATCATCGTATCCACAACAAGCTAGTTAAAGAATTCCTTATACTTGTACCCAAAGTAGTTATAAATATATATAGTTATAGTTATCTTATTTTAACTGAAAGTTTCTCAATTTAAAACATACGTTATACATTTAGAACATAGTCGATAGAAAACAGATCGGATCGTTTAAACTCAATTCAGTTTCGTATCGAATTGTTATTATCAGTTCGGAGCACTATTCATATTAAAACTTTAAATACCATTAACCTGTAGTGGCGTAGGGGCGAGCAAAACAACCTACTATGCCCAAGATTGCGGGTTTTTCAAAGGGAGTAAAAGTCCTTGCCTTTCTCGTACAATGGCGTACCCTAGCCTGTGCGGTTTCAGGTTCTCATTCCTAATTATACCTGGAAATTTAGGGCATTTACTGGAGCATCGTCCGATAAGCTTTAGCAGCATATAGTGACTCTAAATGCAAGTAACAAACAAAACATGATAGTAATTATAACAGAATTGATGGAAAATTTGAAGTAGATTGGACCAACGAATAAAGTTGTCCCATACAAACTTTGTCCCCCTTTCTCACCCCTTTATTGCTAGAATAGAGCTGGATGTCACTTATTCCATGTAATGTGTTTAGCAGCATATAGTGACTTTAAATGCAAGTAACAAACAAAACATGATAGTAATTATAACAGAATTGATGGAAAATTTGAAGTAGATTGGACCAACGAATAAAGTTGTCCCATACAAACTTTGTCCACCTTTCTCACCCCTTTATTGGTAGAATAGAGCTGGATTTCACTTATTCCATGCAATGTGCTATCATGGCTCTCAATTACATTATGCCGGTTAGAAAATTGCTATCCAACAACAACTACAGCAAATTCATCTGACTTAGGTTGATTATACCGTCCACTGTGGCCATTTGTGACCAAGGGCAAAGAATCAGGCCACAATTTATGCTTTGTCCTGAATGAATGACTGACTGAGGGATCAACGCACAGCCTGAACCGCTGATCGTAGAGACCTGAAACTTGGAGGGTGTGTTCTTTGTATGACGTAGGCATCCGGTACGAAAGGTTTTTTCGAAATTCTACCGCTAAGGTGTTAAAAAAGGAGGGAAAAGTTTGAATGCTTGCTCACAAGTTTCTTACTCCCGAAATCTACATATTTTCGCTAAATTAAACAAATCAAGTAACAAAGTTCTCAATGAATTGAAAAGTGAAGCATGGTACTAGATTTATTTTTTTATTGGTGGGTTTTTGAACGTCTTTCTCAATTTTCTCAGCTTTCTCAATTTCCACAATTTTTGTAACCAAAATATAATTAAATAACTTTAATATACTTATCACTTTTTATGTAGGAAAAAGCCTATTTGCCAACATACCTTTAGATAAAGCCCTCCTCATAATAGATAACAACTGACCACTCATAGAACCCCATACCTCTCTCAACCGCTCCTCATACCTCCAATCCATATACATCTGTTGTGAATCAGGATACCTTACCTTCCATGGCCAGTTCTTTAACCAAATTTTTGGACCTGCTATGGGAAATCCCCTCGCTCCGGACCTCTCCAATATCGTCCTAAATAACCTTCTGGACTCCATTCTACCCAAGTTCCTTAACGATGTTATTTTCATTAAGAAATATGTGGATGATCTCCTCCTTATCCTAAATCCTAAATTTATTCCAGAATTATTATCATCCTTCAACTCATATCATTTCACTCTTGAACATGAATCTAACAAATCACTACCATTTCTTGACCTCCGTATCATTAGAAATCCTAACCACACCTTATCCACAGATTGGTATACTAAACCTACATATTCTGGCAGACTCCTTAATTATTACTCCCAACATCCGCACCAACAAAAATATTATCCACCGTGGCCTATCCCTCGCTGACCCCTGCTTCCATAAAACCAACACCCACCGCATCCAAAATATCCTTTTAAAAAATAATTTTCCTCTCTATATTATTAATAAACTCATCCGTGACTATAAAAGAAACCCCCAACCCCACCTGGTCTTTCATTGAACAAGTTCCGTCATTTAATTAGTACTGAGCTTATCTAGATTTAGTTTTTAACTATAAATCTATTTTGTTTTTGAAGATGTTATCCTTTTAAGGATGGTTTTTACAATTATTGCTTGATAAATAGTAAAGAATAATAAATATCATGATTAAAATCTATTTAAAAATAAAAAAGAACGAAACATAGATAAAGGTAAGTCCGATCCCTTCTAACGTAGGAGAAATTTCAGAAAAAAAAAACTGCTAAAATTTCTAGAATATTAGCCACTTCTTCTTCCCATGGCTCTACAGCCCTTGCAGGGCCCTGGCCTCCGCAACAACGCCTCTCCAGTCCTCCCTGTCAGCAGCTCGACCTCTCCACTGTCTGATCCCCATCCTCTGCAGATCGTTCTCTACATCATCCAGTCATCGCAGCCTGGGCCTTCCTCTTCTTCTTTTGCCTCCTGGTTTGCCATATAATAGCTTCTTTGGGTACCTATATTCTCCCATTCTTTCTACGTGCCCAAGCCATCTTATACGTGTAGATTTAATAAAGGTGACTAGGTCTGGTGCATTGTATAGGTCCTGAAGCTCTCTATTATTTCTAGACCTCCATTGGCCTTCATTACATACTGGCCCAAATATCTGCCGAAGCACCTTCCTCTCCCAGATCTGCAGCATCTTTTCGCATTCCTGTGTCAGGACCCACGTTTCACAAGCGTATGTAACAATCGGTCTTAGGATTGTTTTATAAATCAATAATTTTGCCCTCCGTGACAAGTTTCGAAATCTTAATGCTTTTCGCAGTGCAAAGAGACATCTGTTCCCTGCTGAAATTCTTGCTTTAATTTCTGCAGTGATGTCATTCTTTCTTGTCACTAAAGCCCCCAGATATTTGAAGCTGTATACTTTCTTAAATTTGTGGTGGAGCAGTTGCACACGACTCAGCTCTTCCTGCCCATCATTTTTTGTGGAAATCATATATTGGGTTTTTTCCTTATTTTTCACCAGACCCAATTTTTTCCCAGCTTCTTCAAATTCCTGCAAAGCTTTGAAAGCGCCGCTTTTGACCTTGCTGATATCACTACGTCATCAGCATACGCTAGGTGTTGGGTCATCCTATTACATATCGTTCCTCCTGGGTTGGTTCTGATTGATCTCGCAGCTTGTTCGAGTGCGATGTTAAATAATACAGGTGAGAGGGGATCTCCCTGGCGCAGACCATTCTCAACCTCAAAATCTTCTGATATCATATTTTGAATCTTCACCCTACATCTGGTGTTTTCCAAGGTCATCGCACTCAATCCGACTAGCTTTTCCGGGACCCCTAGAATTTTCATTACTTTGAGCAGTTCATTCCTGTCAAGACTATCGTAGGCCTGGCAGAAATCTATGAAGAGGTGGTGGAGGTCAACATTGTACTCATATGCTTTATCTAGCATCTGTCGTATGGAGAAGATATGATCCGTTGTGCTTCTAGTTGGCCGGAAGCCACTTTGGTATTCACCAATATTTCTTTCAGCCCATGCCATAATTCTCCTATTTATTACAACTGAAAGTACCTTGTAGACAGTGGGCAATAGAGCGATACCTCTATAGTTTTGGCAGTTTAATCTGTCTCCCTTCTTATGTATTGGGCACAACACTGCCATATTCCAGTCCTGTGGCATCCTCATCTCCATCCATACATCAAATACGAGGTTATATATTTCATCCACCACCGCCTCACCCCCACACTTCAGGACCTCATTCGGGATATCGTCTATTCCAGGTGCTCTGTTGTTATGGAGTGCTCCAATTATTTCCACTATTTCTTCCCTATCCGGTGGGATTTCTTCTTCATCCACGTTCGACGAGTCTCTTCCATTTTCCAATAATGGTGTTTTATCATAAGTTGATCCTTCTTTATTCGGATTAAATAATTCTATGAAGAAGTGCTTCCATCTTCACAAAATTATCTAATTCAACAATTATAAAAAATATGTAAATAACTAGTAATAAATTAATTATAGATACCTCCAAATTAAAATCATTTTAAATTTTATTTAAATAAAGTTATTTAGTGTAGATGTTATTGTTTTTTTCACAGATATTTTAGACTTGTAACTATGATAAAGTTATGTAAATGATTGCTTACCGATGCAGAAAACAAAATGTGATAGGATTGAAAATGACACATTGTCGAAACGTCTCAAGAGATAAATAGTGATCAAAGAAAATTTAATCGACTGGAAAATGTTTTTTTTTTCTCTTTCCCAATATTTTATTATTATTTAATGTATACTTTATATAGTAGTTAGTTTCAGTTAATAAAAATATAATCATTAGATCATTTCACTTATCTTTTAATTGTGAAAATAATATTTTTTTTCTCTTTCCCAACATAAATTATAAAGGAAATGAGTCCAGTATACAAGAAAAAAATTATAAAATAATAGTAAAACTAAAATATCGTACAGCAGGGTTTTATATTTTCAATCCTACAAAATATTTTCAGGGTTTTATTTACCTCGACTTTTTAAGACGTAGCTGCGGCATCTCAAAGCTCCAACACAAACCCAATAGTGTTATAAGAGAAACTATAGGGGAGGAAAAAAATTTATTGTACGAAGAGAAGACTACATTAGACTAAATGATCTCTTTATGCGTTGAAATTCTATTGATAGAAAGTATTATTCATACAAAAACACCTTAAAATTAATTAAATTAAAAGAATTACCTGAACAAATGGTAGTTCCGCTGGACCTCGGACTTCTTCTTTGTTCATCTTGAATTTTCTTGAAAAATTGCTTCATATATCATAGGGGTTTCGGACATTTACTGAGGAAACGCAATTTTTTTTATCTTGTTTGAATTGTTTTAATATTTCGTGATTGAGTTTTAAATATCAATTAGGAATATTAAAAGCAATACGTATTTTTATTTTAAAGAGAAAATAATTGCCCCCAGCCGATTCGAACCCGGATCTCCGCCTCACCGTGGCAACGCTCTAACCATTTGAGCTACCGGGGTCGATCCTTACTTAAGACAAATCTGTTCTCTTCACCGATCCCATATCCCCCGTGTTCTCGCAATTTTCCGACGTATACACCAGGAAGAATGTTCAATTTCAATTTTCTCTTCAAATTAAAATATTTAAAAATTAAAGCAATGATTAAAAACTTATAAATAATATAATGACGTATGTCAAACAGATTGGTGAAGAGAACAGATTTGTCCAAAGTAAGGTTCGACCCCAGTGGCTCAAATGGTTAGAGCGTTGCCACGGTGAGGCGGAGATCCGGGTACGAATCCCGGCTGGGGGCAAATCTTTTCTCGTCAAAATAAAAATATTTAAAAATTAAAGCAATGATTAAAAAATTATAAGAAATTATAAAATCAATAAGCTTTTTGTGATTCCTAGCAACTGTTTGATTTTATAAATTTTTTGTGATTGAATTTTACCTCGAAATATATTTAAAGCAATGCGTCCTTTATGATGAGGAAACTGCCGGAAGCCTATGAGGCAAGAGGCCTGGAAATCAGTAAAACAAAAAGCATTAAATAACAGTGGAAATTCCTCACTAAATGTTGGGGAATGGGATTAGACCCCAACTGAACAATTTAAATATTTAGGCAGGTGGCTTTAGCCGGGGAGCAGCAGCAGAAAAGATATTGACGAAAAGATAATAAGAGGCGGAAAAGTAATTAGGACGCTAAATTCTATTTTGTGGAGTAATGACGTCATGATGACAACAAGAAAGAGACTCTACAATTCGTTTCTTATAAGTAGTGCCCTATATGCCTCAGCAACCTGGTCCTTTTCAGCTGACTCGGCAAGAAAACTGGTTTCAATGGATATGGATTTTTGGAGGCGTAGTTGTAGGAGATCCAATTATTGGAAAAATCCAAAAAACAAAACCTTTAGGCTCTAAAATAATGGAAAAACTCAGTCAACGTTTCCCTATTCAGACACCATTTGGTCATACGCCAAATTAAAATACCGAATTTATGTAAATTTTAGTTCGTGTATTGTGCATTATTGGATGATTATTATGGTTAGTTATTTTTTAGTATTATAAAGGCATGAGGCTATATTTTTGTATTTCTCCAATTGAATTCTAGCACATTTTTGTCGTTTTGTTAAGATCTTGCTGTCAAAACAATAATAAGTACGCTTTGGGCGATTTTACAGAAGAGAGAAAAAAAACCCGCCGACTGTAGACTTGGCAAATTTATAATCTATTTTTATCTATACACTTTTGGAACTATTACTAAAAAGATTGAAGAGAAGTATCAACAAATCAAACTCTGCCATGTTTCTGGCCTTAATACGTCCCTTGCCGTTACTAACTCATTTTCACCAAAAGTTGTAGATAAGCGGTGTTGTTTTGACAGCGTCGATATGTTTCTATATTTTCATTTAAATTTATAGTGATTTAATCATATTAATATACTTACTTTTTATTTTATTTTTGCTCACTATGTATTGGGGTTATGAATGCTCATACCTCCAATACATATTGCTTTGGAATTCCACAGATTACATTATTTTTTTTAATAAAAAATATAATCTCTAAAATATACTTGGGTTGCATGAGGCATTTGGGGGCAAAAGTGGGTAACTCCAAAATTTCAAAACCCTATTTTTCGCTAGTTTAGTCAAGAAAAACACAACACTCTATCGCCTTATTTCTCATTGGTTTTAGACCGATTCCAAAATTGGTTGACTAAACGAGCGAAAAATATGAATAAGACTGTTTTTGAAACTTGGGAGTTGTCTAAATGCCTGGATATGTTGCATCCATATCAGAAACTGCTATTTTGGTGCTATATTTTGATACTTTCATCTCCTATAATTTAAATTAGTTTTTAAATGAAAATTTTCTTTATTTTCGTAAATCTATTGCTATACGATAAGTAAGATAAAAATAAGATTTAGTTGCCTATAATAACATTCATGAAAGTACAAGTTTGAGCATCTTCATACCTGGACACAGAGTAATAATTTAATGGGCAATAAAATAACCGTTGTTTATACAACAACTAATAAAACACTTGTTAAGGCTAATTTGCCATTAGTCGGTGAAATCGAGAGAAAACTTCATTTCATTCCTTCCTGTCTTCAATCCTTATTTTCTTATAAAATGTTTAATGGTCACGTTATCTATCTCTTCTCTTTCTTGATCTTTCCTCTCCTATTTAATAATTACTTAGTTTGGTATAAGATCTAAAGTAGAACAGAAAGTTGAATTTTCCCTAAATAGCCGAACGATTTATTCGTTGTCCGATTTTATTTTATTTTACTGGTAATTATTGAAGTGAAAACTTCTTTAGTATCGTTAATAAATAAAATAAATACAAGACTTTTATTGGGGGATAAAGTTGTGGGTTCGCGTTATACAACTTGTTTTAATCAACTTTAGTTTAAAGGTTAGAATTCCGTTGGTATAAGAATAATTATCACTCACTAGTTTGACTTTTCGGTTCCCCTAAAAGATTTTGTTTGTAATTTTTAAATATGTATCTTGTTTTATGAAATGATAGGAAGTACAAATGATCTAAGTATTGTTGAACTTAACGGTGATAATAATGCTAAAAATTAAAAAAAAATCTAATTAAAACAAAAATACAAGGTATAAAGAATATAAGTATATAGTAATTATTATTTCAATTAAATTCTTGATATTGTGAATTGAGCTTTTGCTTCCCATCATATGTTTTGATTAAGAAATAACCTACTTGAAAATATATATAGTTATTATAGAATAGAATAGAAAACAAACTTTATTCTGGGACCAAGTCCCTTTAGAATAACAATAAAGAACAAGTAAAATAAACATAATATTCATCTGGCCAGGAGGCACATAATGATACAAATCATGAAGTAATCATGAGTGACAAAAAATAATAGAAATAGTGAAAGAAAAAAAACAAATAAATAACTGTTTAAAAAGTAAGAGACTTTACAGGATTTTAACTAATTTTCTAGAAAAATAAAAATAAAACATATATATAAAGGTTTGATATTAACAAAATAAAAATAAATAACATTAATATAATAGTTAATAACGGAATTGATAATAAAGCAAATAAATTGCATAGCATGCAAAGTATTTACAAAGACTGTATCTTCTTTGTTGTTGGAAAAATAAACAAACACGTAGGTAACGAGATCGAGTATTCGACACACATTAATTCAAGCGGAAGATTGGCCTGCCTGGAGAGCATTTTTATGGGATGCCAAGAGATGATGGAAAAGCAGGGATTTAAATGAGGCCAGTGAAGATGAATGGCAGATGAAAGGAGGGATTGAGTTCCACACAGTGGTGGACCGGGCGAGGAAGGAACGGTCGAATGCCTTAGTTCTATGGGATGGAATGTAGAGATCGGAGTGGCGGGATCTTGTTTGATGGTGTTGGACAGTGGATTTGAATTGAAGGAGACTATAGATATATGAAGGGTGTTGCGAGTTAATGGATTGGTATAGAAAAACACTAAGGAAATAATGTCTACGAATGGGTGGGAAGAGCCACTTTAACTCATCATAATGATGTGACACCCGGGAACGCCTCGGAGTACCCAGGACAAATCTTAAAGCGCAGTTCATAATTCTTTTTAAGCGGTCCTCTAGCAATTTCGAGAGGCCCCCCGTATACCACACAACAGTAGTCAAAGTGGGGGAAGATAAGGGAAGATACAAGAAGCTTCCGGATAGATTGTTACGGGTATCTCATCAAAGCCAGAAGAACTGGAGGATGATTTGAGAACGGAGGAAATAATGTCGGTAGGTGAAATGTCAGAGAAAAAAAATTTGTCGGGGTTGAAAGATGGAGTTAGTGAGAAGACGGAGGGTGATGATTTTGATGTGTTAGCTGAGGTAGACAAAAAATACGAATACATTTCATCTGGCGAAGCAGGAAAGGCTCTGGAATATGTTGAATTGCAGAGGGAGAGTTTTCGGAGGAGTTGCCATTTAGATTTAGGATCGGGAGCCGAGGAAAGTGCTTCGTGGAAATATTTGGATTTTGCTTGTTTGATTGTAGACTGTGTCAAATAGCGAAGAGCCCTGAACGCTTGGTAGTCATCAGTGAGCCTAGTGCGTCTAAAGCGTCTACGGGCAGCATCACGTTTCCTTTGCAGGTCTTTAATTTGTTGACACGTCCAAGGAGCAGGATGGTGACGGAAGGTTAAAGTTTTGAGTGGGGCATGGGTATCCAGGATGCTTTTGAGATTGGCCGTGAGTATGTCGACCATTGAATCGACAGTGGTACAGGAGTAGATTTGGTTCCAATTCAGGATTTCTAGTGAAGGAGATATAGATTCAGTGGTGAGTCCATCTAGGTTGCGGAACGTTAATGTTTTCGATAGGATTACTGGAGTTTGGATGTTGTATGAAATTTGGATTAAATCATGAGAGGACAAGAATGGAGCAGGTAATTGTGTGGAAGAAAGAAGTCTCTGCGATGAGTCAATGATGAACAAATCTAACCAGGTGTCAGATAGAAGAGTGTGATGGGTGGGAGAGAATGGAACATTAAAGAGGTGTAGAGAGTAAAAAAGATTTTCAAGGTACAGTTTATCATTGGATTGGACTAGGAGATTGGTATTAAAGTCTTCGGAGATTATGATGTGGTTGTAGAGAGGAACATGGTTGTAAAGGACCGATTCAAAGATAGGATCAAAAGGCGCCAAAGGAGGGCGATACACTACGACGTATAGGAGAGGATTTGATTTGCAAGAAATTTCGACGAAAAGGAATTCTATGTGAGGGAAATTGGACGCTGGTGAAGAATACAGGATGCGTGATTTTAGGGAGTTGTGGACATAAAGACCTAGACCTAAAAAAAAAAAAAAACCTCCACCAGTCCGGTCATTTCGGTCGTGGCGGAGGAAGGAATAGTCAGGTAAGGAAACAGAGGAGGACGGGATATGGGGTTTTAGCCATGTTTCTGAGATTCCAATAGTGTGGAAAAAATTCTGGGTAAAATATTGATGAAATTCATCAAAGTGAGCGGGCAAGGATTGGGAGTTGATGTGACAGGAGGTTAGAACACTAGACATAATGGGGAAGCAGAAGAGAAGCTCTCAGTATCGGAGGAGAGGAGCTAGGAGGAGTAAATCTTATTGGCAGGGCTAATTGAAAAGTTTGATAGTGCCGAGCAAAGGCAATCAGTGCCGAGCCATTGCTATTACTAAAAACCGCTATAAATTTTGATCCCAAAGAATAGATAATAAAATTAAAGCATAACGAAAGGAAGAATGATACGTAAATAATGAAATATATTAAACAATAAACAAAAAGAAGAAGATAAAAGTGCGAACAAAAAATAACAGTTAATTTTATATGAAAAAGAAAAAATAATTTCGCGACATATTTCTTAGGAAAAAATAAAAAATTAAAGAAACACTCGAGGTTATTAGAATAATACAAGATGAACGCGTGAGCACCGTTGTGAGAGCCATGGTTATTAACGCAACTAGAAGGCATACCGGTCTTCAGTAGTCAGCCGAATACATCCAGGTCTTGAGCTTGATCAATGAAGACCACTTCAAGAGTTTTCACTTCTGTCGTCAGTCCTCTTGACTACCTTTTCTTTTTATTCTTAATATGAACACGCGTTCCTTTTTTTGATTGAATTGCAATAATATTATTTCTCAATTAAAATACACAACTCAAAGCTCTCTTGAAATTGAGGTAGCGTCCTACTTTAGGTTTGACAACTCTACAATTCCTTTAAACTATCGTATGTCTTATGTTGGTTACCAGTTGTCCCAATTTCGTTTGCAGATATTTTTGTACTTCAAGATTTTTGTAGTCATATTATGCGGTTCAGATAGTTTTTAAAATACTTAAGTGATGTTATGACTATAATTTGAAATTTATTTTTCTTTAAAAAACATTAAAAGATAGAACATTGAAAGAAATTTCCCTGTTTTGTGTAAGTTGTAGAATTATAAAATATTCTGTATGAATTGTGTTTTTAGGATTATAATTTAAATAATAGTAAATAGATACTAAAAAATAATAAATACAATTTTAGAATAACATAAATAAATAAGCTAACATAAACATACAATTCGATTAAATAAATCAATAAATTTATAAGTAAGCTGTCAAATGTTAAATTTATAATTCTGTTATAAAGTATGGACTCAAAATATAAACAGAAAAAACGATTTAGTAAAAGATAAGAATAAAATAAATACACATCTAAAATATAAAAAAATCATAAGTTATTTGTTTATTCTTTTGTTAATTCAAATATTGTAATATACTTTGTACATATATGGTGTAATAATAAAAATATGTCGTAAAAACAGTGAAAAAGTAACAGTTCGTGATTTCTGGCCCATCACTCTTACGAACACGATTCCAAAAGTAAAATTTATGGGTGAGCTATTAAAACCTATTGAAATAAATACAGGAGTAAGACAAGGTGATGATCTATCACCAATTTTGTTCAATTGTGTCCTTGAAAAAATCGTAAGAATTTGGACTGGAAAATTAAAAGACCATAACATTTCACCATTAACTTTGGGAAGAAAACACAATGCTATTGAAGTAAATTTCCTAGCATTTCCAGATGATTTCGCTATACTATCAGATCGCATTACAAGTGCAACAATACAAATCATTTAAAAAAAATAACCAGCAAAACAGGGTTGAGAATCTCCGTAGAAAAAAAAAAAATTATTACAAACATCAAGAACACTTCAAACTATTTCATAACAGATATTGGTCAAGTGGAGAAAGTAAAGAAATTCAAATGCCTATGTGCGAGTAAATGCTTATAGATATATGCTTATAAACTATAGATTAGATAAACTTGAATTACTAGAAAGAAGAATAAGGAGAAAAATTCTAGCCTCAGTGAAAACCACAGAGGTATGGAAATTAAGATCTAATGATGAAATATACAGGAACGTAGAAAACATAACAGAAACGAAAAGTAAAAGGACTTGTTTATTATTTTTTGGACTTGTTTTAAGAATGGATGATTCGAGATTAACAAAAAGGATATTCAAGTACTTTTGGGAGAAAAAGTCAACAATAAGCTGGATTCGAGAGGTAAAGAAGGATTTGGAAAGAAACAATATAAGGGAAGACGACACTATGGGCAGAGAGATTTTTAGAAAGAAGATCTTGAGTATGAAAGGATTCCAGGGAAGAGTGAGGAGGAGACCTGGGGTGAGATGGTCTGAAGACAGAAAGAAACACCAGTGGAAGGATGAAGCCTGCGCTCCTAGGGAACCTATAGCTCTAGGCAACAGGCGGGTCGCAATGGCTGATAGCGCAATGTCCTGTTTTCTCCGACAGGATAGCTGGAAATATGATGAATACCCCTGATCATGAGCGGCCGCGTCTAGGGCGGGGGAACATGGTTAGTGGCGTGGCCGTGTTCATCAAATACCCCAGCGGGTCATGAGACGACTTCTGTGACATGGCGAGGAGCGCCGCCACTAAATAGGCGCTGCCCCCTAGTGCGGGACTCTGCCTAGGAGAAGGATAACTTCGAAATAAAAACCCGGGAGGATAGAACTCGAAAGTCAGATGATGACAGTCTGTCTAAGGGAAGGAAACCCCTGAAAGAAAACCCTGGTCCTCCAGGTTGGGGGTTTTCGTTAGGGTTAGCTGCTCAACGATTTAAAATCTGCTTTGCTAAAAACAGTCAACAGAGAGCCTCAGATCCGGATGGATCAAACGGAAAAAGACTTTGGAAACGTCAAAGGACCCTTCATTTTGGAACTTGGAATGTACAGTGAATATCAAACAAGAAACAGGAGGTACAAAGAGATATTTCTGCTTCCCAGCTTGACGTAATTTTGCTAACTAAGACTAAGATTAATGGAAAAGGTCAGGAATGGATTGGAGAGTATGTTCACCTGTGGAGTGATGTGCCAAAGGAGGAAACAGCGAAAGCAGGGGCTTCCATGATGGTGAAGAGAAAGCTAAAAAGTAGGATCACAACAAATATCGATAAAATATCCGAAAGATTGATGAAAGTGGATCTCAACCTTTGGGGTAGATGCGTTGTGATTATAGGGGAGTACGCACCAGGAAACCATGAACCTCATGCGAGTAAAGATGTTTTTGAGGCAGCTTGAGAGAAGCTTTAGAAAAAGTGAAGCCTCACAATCGAAGTCTCAGTTCAAAATTTCCAATGGCATTTTTGACTAATTCGCTTTTTTCGTTTAAAGACAACTGCACCAGATCGCCTCTTAGTTGGTCCCTTAAAACTGGTTGCTTCTTGTAGACTTTTTCTATTAAATTACCCCAAAGGAAATAGTCAAGTCGGCTAAGGTCTGGTGATCGTGCCTGCCAGTCGACTGGTCCCATTCGTCAAATCCATCGTTCATGAAATAATTCATCAACTGCATTTCGTGTATTCCTAGAAAAATGAGTAGGACAGCCGTCCTGTTGAGACCACATTCTCCGGCGTATATTAAGAGGTACTTCTTCCAATAGCTCATGTAGTTTCTCTCTTAAAAATCTGTCATACGTCGGCCCATCAACATCGTTACAAATCGGCCCAACAAACTTACAAAAAATAAGGACCATTGATTTTGCTCCCCGAAATACCATACCAACCATTTATTGACCAACGATGTTGGTGATATCAATTATATCAATGAGGCTTTCTAACAGCCCAATACAGTGTGAAAAAACAAAAATATTTTTTTATTTCTTCAAACTAGGCCTAAAAAACTACAACTTTTACCTTAATCGTTTTTCCGAATTTTGTTTCGTTTAAAAGTTAAAAACGTTTGATCCACTTAAAATGGGACACCCAGTATATATATACATATACACACACACATACTAGCAAATAATATATCTATAATAAGGAAATAAAACAAACGGAAAATAACAACAAATCCATCTACAGCAAGGACAATGGATGATCAAATATTGCTTATTAATTTACAGTTTGTAATGAATTTCACCACTTTGTCGATTTCAGATTTGCTGTCTCTTAGTGCTACTCAGTAATAGGGTGGCATTTTAAGCTGGTTTAGTATTTTATTATAGGAGTAGCATTCCTCAAATATATGTCTGATACAAAGATTTTTATTACACCTAGGGCATATCGGTGCATCCCTGGTAATGAGATGTGAGTGGGTAAGCCGGGTGTGTCCTATTCTAAGGCGAGCAATAGCCACCTCTTCATGGCGTTTTCTGCGATTAGATGTAGCCCAAGGCTTTACTTCCTTTTTATATATTTCAATTTACTGGCTGGACTTTCATCCCACATCGCTTGCCATCATTTATCTATACATTCTTTAAGGGGTCCAGCAAGTTCTTGGGCGGTTAGAATAGCTGTACCTCTACCTGGGAGGGTTAGAGCTGCTCGAGCAGCTTTGTCAGCCATCTCGTTCCCGACAATACCCACATGTCTCGGGGCCCAGATGAAGAATAGTTTTTCGTTTATGTGATTTAGCATTATTAAATATTCGTGAATGCTAAATAGCTGGACTATCGGGTTGAGCGAGTACATATTGTTCAATCCCTAGAGGGCGCTTATTGAATCGGAAATTATTACTATATTGTCTGTTTGTATATTTGTCATGTGGAAATGTAGAGCGGATGCTATGGCATTTAGTTCGGTGGTATAGACGTTGCAGAGGTGGTGTAGCTTTTTTTTTATGTGTTGAATTGGACGTAATAAAGGCAGATCCAGTTGAGTTATCAGACTTTGAGCCATCTGTATATATTGCAGTGTGGTGTGGTAAAGATTGTATCAATTCACAGAACATTTTTCGATATTGAGCGGTCGGGGTGTCTTGTTTACGGAACTTGGACAGCTGTAGAAATACTTTGGGTGGTCTGTAAGTCCAGGGTGGTGTATGTGTATCCATTATATTATGGAGTGATATGTCTTTAAGGAAGGCGATTGCAAATGAGATTCTTTCTGCGAGAGGGAGGGTCGAGTTCGGTTAATTATGGAAGGCAGAAGTAAACTTAGGTTTAAAAATATATTTATGAGTGGGAGGATCACTTTGCAAGTATAGTTTGGAAACATAATTCATAGCCAGTGTCTGCCTTCTAAATAAAAAGAAAGAAAACCGGCTTCGGTGCACAGACTAAGGATGGAACTTGTTCAAAAAGAACCTGTCGATATCCTAATTCCAGCGTGGTGAATGGAGTCAAGCTTGGCTGGGATTCTTGGGCGGGCGGAAGTGTAGATAAAGGACCCATAATCAAGGTTCGAACAAACTAGTGCGCGGTA
The DNA here is from genome assembly GCA_964056705.1 of Troilus luridus. Lineage (NCBI taxonomy): Eukaryota > Metazoa > Arthropoda > Insecta > Hemiptera > Pentatomidae > Troilus > Troilus luridus. The sequence continues at coordinate 31,042,045 of OZ057416.1, forward strand.
GAGTTTCAGAAATGTAGCCCTTTCTGAACCCCAAGTATCAATTTTTAGTGACAGTGTACTTAGATACAAAAAAAATGGTTATGAGTCAATATAATTATGTATAATACTTTTGCATACGCAAATGTATTTTCCTTTTTACAGCATTTCAAAAACAGTCCCACACGTCGTTAATTTAAATGTAAGTAATTAATTCATACAAACAAATAACGATCCTAAATACTTTTTTATGTCTCTGCCTGATACTCAATAGTAGAGTTTCATAAAAAAAAAATTGATGTTTTGATTTAAATAATTACAATCGTAACTGTTTTTTTTACAGAGTCCTTATTATGTAAATCGGTAAATACCTAGAGAAAAGTGTGTTATTACACACTATTAAATTTTATCATAGACACATGTACAACTCACACATATACTTGTTCAATATATTCTCCTTGGAAGAAAACCCGCTGATAAAAGTTAGCAAACATTTCTGGTTGCAATACAACATCTCCATTTGCCGGGTAAGCAAAAAAAGTATCATAAATTCATTGTTAGACAATACAAAATTGTCAAATTTGGTCAATGTTTTTTATAAAAAATATGCAAACAAAGAAGATATCGAAAAAAAATATATTACAATTAATCAAATCTATTTCTAAATGATAATCGGACAAGAGTCATTATACCAAACTGACCAACAAATTAAAATCAGAGATCAGAACATACAAAATTTGTATTACCGTACAGAAAATCTAAGTACTACTGACAAATCCTTACGGAATACCACTAGAAAACTCCTAAGCTATAAAATATTCAACCATCCACTTTTAACCGAATCCCAAACCTGGTCATGATCTGATGAAGAAAAATCACAAATTTTCGGCCAGCACCTATTCAAAACATTTAACCCTCATCCAGATATCCTTAATCAAACCCACTCTGAATACATTGGAGCAGAATTGAGTATTCCTCTTCAGTTGTTCACTCCCCTAAAGCATTCCATCCTTCCGAAATATCAAAGATTATTCACAGATTACCCGCCAACAAAGCCCCTGGACACGACCTAATCACACCCACATTCTGAAACGCCTTCCTCGGAAAGCGATCCTACTCCTCATATATATATAGTTAAAAGTTCTGAACGTATCTAATACTTTTTAAAAACTTTATTATAAATGATACATAGAATACATGTAAATAAATGTCCACTAAATAGCGATATTAACTGTACAAATGTCTACGGACGAAAAGGTCTCTCCCTTTGGTCCGGGACGGTTAAATAGGATGAGCCATGCTGATGCTATTTCTCTAGAATTGTTTACTATTTACTCTGGCCACCTGTAGCCACCTGCATCTTAAAGTGCATAACAATTCTAGGTAATTGATTATGATTCTAAGATTTGTTTACGTATTTACTCGGGAGCCACCTGTAACTATATATACAATGCCGTACTCCGCACCACATACTTTCCTGATTCCTGGAAATTATCCATAGTTAAGATGATTCCAAAACCTAAAAAACCACCAGAACTCCCATCTTCTTACCGTCCTATATCTCCCCTGCCCATAATGGGCAAAATACTTGAAAAACTCATTCTGAAACGTCTTCATCCTATCATAGAGTCCGATCAAATAATCCCAGATCACCAATTTGGTTTCCGAACATCACACTCCACCATCCCGCAATGCCATCGTGTGGTGGACGTTGTCTCATCCGCATTAGAGCGCGGAATGTACTGCACGGGAGCTTTTCTCGATGTAGAGCAGGCTTTTGATCGAGTCTGGCATCCGGGTCTGCTGTACAAACTCCGTAAATTCTTATCTTCTACTTACTTCCTTATTATCAGTTCCTACCTCAGTAATAGAACCTTTAAAGTAAACCATAATTTTTCCTACTCTTCCCTCTTCACCCAGTCTGCCGATGTTCCTCAAGGTCCCACCCTATTCACGATATATACAGCTGACATCCCAACATATCCTAGCAATGTCCTCACTATGTACGCTGATGACACATGTGTGTTATCAGTAAATAAGGATCCATTTGTTGCATCCCAATCTCTTCAATCCCATATCTCAATCCTTCAAGAATGGTGTCGAAATTGGAGGATTAAAATAAATCCTAACAAATCCCATCAAATTACCTTCACCCTTCGTCGTAAACCTACGAATTCCTGCCCTACTGTATCCTTTAATAATATTCCACTGAACCCTGTCGAACAGATACGTTACCTTCGGACTCCATCTAGATAAACTTCTCACTTGGAATCCTCATACACGACTGAAAAGACAAGAAACTGCTCGACGTTTTCGCCTACTTTAACATTTACTGGACAAACGCTCTAAGCTCCCAATTAATTACAGAGAATTACAAAGACTCATTTACATGACAGTTATCAGACCTATTTGGACATACGGAGTTGAGCTTTGGGGCTCTACTAAACCATCCAATTCATCTCGTATCCAATCCTTACAATCCAAAATCCTTCGTAAAATCCTCGATGCTCCTTATTATGTCACAAACAAACTCATTGGGTGCTTTTTCTATATTAAGGCAAAATAAAGTGAAAAAATAAATATTTGAAATAAAAAATTAGAGTTTGAGACATAAAAAGGTAAGTATTTATGTTCCACTACATTTCGTGAAATTTTTTTTTATTTGTAAAAGATAAAAATCAAAAATCAAAAACTTGTTTTTTTGAATTTGTCACATAACCAACACACCACCATATTGGTATGTGAAAAAAAATACATAAGTTGTATATCTTTTTATTACCTACAACTTTTATGATCTTACTTTTTTCCATAAGACTTGCAATTTTGCCGGAAATCTAGATGAACCGTTTTTTACCCTTAAAACCCCTCCCCCTTCCACTTCCCGACCTCAGATCGCCCGTAAATTATTTTTCTTTTCATTTTAGTTATATTCTCTTCCTTTTCCAATGGGTTTCATCCTATTATAATTTTTTTTGGTTTCAAAAATTATCGACCCTGGTCTAATAGAATAGAAAAATAATTTTATTCTGGGACCAGGTCCCTTTAGAATAACACAGAAGAACAAAATAAATGACTATATATCTGGCCAAAGGCCTACATTAAAATAAAACAATAATTACATAATATCCTGAAAGTAAATAACTAAACAGGTATGTTTTGTATGTAGAGAATAAGAAAATGTGATACAAAATAAAAATAAAGGAACAGACATATTTACAATAAAAAGAAATAAGCTTTTGGAAAAATAAGTGAATAAATAATAACATCTGATAATAAAAAAAAACAAAGAAACAATGGTATTATTATGAGTGAGGAATATTTACAGTAGTTCATCAATCGATCAATTTGAACATATCTATAAATTATTTATTGATTATAAAGCATCTGATTGGGAATTAAATGAGGTTAAAGAAGACTCATGGCGGATATCGTGAGGAAGAGAGGTCCAAAGAGAGATAGAACGGGCTAGAAAGTAGCGCTCAAAACTTTTGGTTCTGTGGGACCGGATATAAAGATCAGAAGGCCGAGATCTTGTGCCCTGGGATTGGATAGAGGATTTGAATTGTAGGAGACTATAGATATAAGACGGATGTTGTGAGTTGATAGTTTGATATAAGAAAGAACCAAGGAAGTAAAGTCTACGGATAGAAGGAAAAAGCCACTTTACCTCATCGTGCCGGCGAGACACATGAGACCTCCTTGGGGCGTCGAAGACAAATCGAAGCGAACAGTTCATAATTCGCCTCAAACTTTCCTCGAGCCTGTTCGATATGCCACCATATGCCACACAACCATAGTCAAAGTGAGGAGAGATAAAAGAAGTGATGAGAAGCTTACGTATAGGTAGTGTTAGAAGATGCCTGGAACGGTGAAATAACTTTAGAGAGCTATTGCTCGGCGGGAAATTTGGGAAATGTGGGGTTTCCATGAGAGGGATTGGTCGAAAATGATCCCGAGGTTTTTAACAGAGGGACTGAAGGCAATAGGGTGATCATTTAAGGTTAATGGGGGAAGCGAGTTGATAGATTTAAGAAGGGTGCTGGAACCAATTAGGATGGCCTGAGTTTTCGCGGCATTCAACGACAGTTTATTCAAGTTTGCCCAGGCACTGATCCTATCTAGGTCACCTTGAATTTTGTCGAATGCAGCTATTATCTCAGATGGAGGAAAGGACAGATAGATCTGGGAATCATCGGCGTACAGATGGTGGGAACAGTGGAGGATTGATTTGGGAAGGTCATTAATATAACCGTTGAAAAGGAGTGGGGAAATACTAGAGCCCTGTGCCACTCATGTGTTCAGCGGTAGGAAAGAGGATAGGGGTTGATTAGGGATGGAGACTGCTTGAGTCCTATCCGAGAGGAAAGCTTGGATCCAGTGTAATTCAAAAAATTAAAAAAGACTAGTGAAATAACAGATTTAATACAGTCTAGAATTTAGAAGAGATTGATTATTTAAAAAAAAAATCACTAGTATACTATATTAATTGCTATTAATATAATATAATTATGACTAGTGTAATATATCAATGTATAATAATATTATTAATAAACACTGGCATTTGTTTTCAGATTACAATCAAAGAGGATATGAACACGAACCTAAAATACGCGAACTTATTATTACTAACGAAATCTGAGTACTACAGAAAGCGTATATTCCAAATTATATATCAAGAAAAATTAACAATTCATTCTGATTGATGAGCTAAGAACCGACACAGGTTGCATGAATAACTAAGATAACACAAACATATCAACAAATCACCTTGCACAACCGTTTTCCTAGAAACACTAAAACATCTACCATGTACTGAACCAAGAAACATTCATAGGTTTTATTATTATGCAGAAAAAAAGTTTACATTCGAGTAATGTCAAACTTTAGAAAATATATTTTCTAATCACTATCTTTTTAATATATTATCTAATCACTCTATCTATTTTACAAACTTGAATCTATTGCATAAAAATTTCATCATATTATTTTCTCATAAGGTGATGAAATAGTATCAGTGGAATATTTCTTGTAAGCCATTTAATACTAATGAGCTTTAAAACATCAACTTCAAGACAAATCGTTTTCTTGTTTAATAAATCTCAGAAATTGAAGGTTACCTTCCATTCGTTATTAAAAATAAAACTCTTCCTCTTTAAATATTATTCCACTTAAGATGTTTTAAAGTGTATTTCGGTCGAACTCTTGACTCCGTTGAAGATACTCTTCGAAAGCCAATTTCTTGATTTCATTTCAAAGTATTTGCATAAAATGTAACGTTTTTTTTTCTTAAATGATCAATTAGGTGAAAAGTAATATGCTCTGACCTTTAAAGGTCTAAAGCAATTAAAAAATTTATAGAATTGTAAAAATTCAATCGCAATGACAACTTGAAAAATATACTCGAAATTTAATTACCTTTAATTTATTTGGTATTTATTTTATTTCCGTTCTTGGAAATCGAGGACTGATATCGCTATCTGATTGCATTTATTTCATAGTGTTGGTATGCCGCCAGCGTTTTCTCAATTATTTTAGGGCACTTTTTGAGTTATATTTGGAATACATTGGAACATGTTTGAAATAACTTAATTGTCCCTAATGGTCTCAAGATCTTCAGGAAATAAAAACGTTGATCGTGCGAGCTTCAAGTAAAACACGTAACTTTAACTTAATTCATATAATTGGCCTGTTATTAATTAAGCATACTTTTATACTTCTATGTTAGTTATTCAGTTACAACTGGAGCTGAGAGAAAAAAAATATTGTACAATACCTTCTAAAGATAAGGTTCCCTTGAGCGATAATATTTACATATATAATATTCACTTGCAGGTTCTGGGATAAATGTCTAAATACTAAATACTAAATACTAAACCATAAACATAAATAAAAAAGGAAAATATTTGCCAATATAATTCATTTTCTTATAACATATATAGTGTTCATTAAACAGAATATTGTATAACAAGTAATCTAGGGGTGTGGGTTCATTAAATTGAAAATTCGAGAAAATCGAAAGATATATTATAATCTATATATATAAAAATGAATGTATGTGTGTTTGTCCGTTATCCGCTACTACACCAATCTTCCGATCGTCATGAAACTTTGGGAAGTTGTTCAGTACACTCTAAAGAAGGTTTCTACCTTACATTATTTTTATTTTATTTTTATTTCAAAAATTTCTAGAAAAAAAATAATTATATAATAATTCATTCACTCAATGAAAACCTATTTCCAGTCGTTTTTTGGCATATAACTTTATTATGTGGATACGTTTCGACTAATTTGTCATTTACAACCCATCAAGAACTTCATTAACATCTCAGAAGAGTTATAAGTCATCTTTTTTCTGTAAATTATTAATTACATAAATCACAACAATATAACAAATATACATTTCTTAAAATCGTCCATAAATAGAAGTAAGTATAGATACCTTTTTTTATTATTCTATGTCATTAGCTAAAATCTTTTCTTGGAGGTCCATTGTCCTCCATGGTCCTTTTATAAATATTTTAAACTTTGGTCTCTATTTATACTATATTTTATTTATATTTACATACTAAAATCCTTCCCATTTAAATTTATCATAATTAAATTATAATTCAAAAAAATTATAATTCAAAAAAAATTTTTAATACGTAAAATTTATTAAGTTTATTATTTTATTTTTAATATATTTTTATAGGTTCTTAATTAAAAAATCAGATAGGACTGAAATTGGGATATCTAGGTAACTGTTGGGAGGTTATAGTGCTAGGTTATCTCTCTGTGTTTTTAAAGTAGAACATCCCATTTGTTATTTTGTCTTTAACTTCATAATAACTGATGCATATGATTTGCTAATTTCTCCTCCCTCTTTCCTATCATTCACCACATTATCTATTTTGTCGCTGATATATAATGCTTCAAGGAATCGTCTTTTAATTACATTCTTTTCTTTGTGTAATACCCTTGGCTTATCGAAATTAAAGGTGTGTAATTCATTTTTACAGTGTGTTGATAAAGCGTTATTAGTTTTTGAATTAGGTTTTAAATTATTTTTATGGTGATAAAATCTATTTTTTAAATGTGTACTAGTGTGACCTACATATTCTTTATCACAATTGTTGCGACTCAGGTTATATATGACATTTTTATTCTCTAAAAGTGGTATTTTATCTTTTTGGCTATATATTATGTTTTTTATCGGGTTTCTTGTTTTATACGCCAATTTTATATCTGGGATGTCATAATTTTTGAAAGTTGGTGCTATTTTTTCAGACAGATTTTTGATGTAGGTTATGCTTCTATAATTTACTTTATTATGTTTTACTTCCTTATTCGGTGATTTAGTGACTATATGGTTTGTGCTGTTATTGATTTGCGGATTTCTATTATTATCTTCTGTATGAAAAAACTTTGTAATTTTTGTTTGGGATGGTTTAATTATTGATTTTTTATTATTATTGTAAGCAATTTTTGAATTATTACTGGATTCTCCTGGAATTAAGTTAATTTCTTTATTTATTGACATGCTGTTATCAACTTTATTCCTAATAACATTGTATTGTTTGTGCCATAATTCGTTAATGAGTTTTATCGGAAAAGCGTTGCTTAGGAGGATTTTGAAAATATTGTTTTTAGTTTCTTTTAGATATTCGTCATCTGTTACTTTAATTGATCTGCTAATTAAATTGAGAGCTATATTTTTAATTTGATGCTTCGGGTGGTTTGAGAAAAAATTAAGTAGTCTATTGGACGTGATTTCTTTTTTATACCATTTTGTTGTTATAATATTATTACTGGGGTTTCTAATGATGGTGATGTCCAAGTAGTTCAGTACATAATCTTTTTCTATTTCTTGGGTAAATTTAATATTTTTGTTTTGTTCGTTCAAGATTTTGTTGAATTTTTCTAATGTATTTTTATTTGTGATTATTAGAAGATCATCTATGTATTTAGAGATGAAAATAGGGGGGTTGTTTAACTTTTGCAGACTATTTTTTATGATATGATTAAGCACTATTCCGGACAGATTGACTGATAGTCTACCTCCCATAGGTAAACCTGTTGTTTGTTTAAAATACTGTTTTTGAAAGGTGAAAAACCCATTTTCAGTACATCATTTTATTTCCTCTAAAAAGATTGTTTTACTTTTTATATTTGTGTGAGGTTCTATTTGATCCCAATTATCATTTATTAGCTTATATGCTAATTTTAAAGGGATGTTAGGAAACATAAAGACTACATCTAAACTTGCAACAATGTGATCTGTTTGTAGATTGATGTGGTTTAGTTTATTTTTTAATTCTATTGCATTTTTTATATCATATTCATTATTATTGTTATATTGATCTAGGGATTTATTCAAGTATCTGGCTAGGTTGTCTGTTGGGTTGTTTGTGCAATCTACTATTGGTCTTATTGGATAATTTTCTTTATGCATTTTAATTAAACCATGAATTCTAGGTGCGTTAAAGTAGTTATTAGATAATTTATTTTGATGTTCTTTTTCAATAAATTTATATTTATTTAATTTATCTAGATATTTGTTCACTTTATGTGTGTTTTTCCGTTATGCACTACTACACCAATCTTCCGATCGTCATGAAACTTTGGGAAGTTGTTCAGTACACTCTATAGAAGGTTTCTACCTTACTTTTTTTTTTTTTTATTTCAAAAATTTCTAGAAAAAATAATTATTTGTCGCAAATCAAGTTATTTCTTTCGTAATCGAGTCAATAATAAAGGGAGAGTAGGAACAAATTTTAATCTCTATTATACTTATTAGATATAGGTCGCCAATCTATATATATAAAAATGAATGTATGTGTGTTTGTCCGTTATGCACTTCTATACCTATTTTCCGATCGTCATGAAACTTTGGGAAGTTGTTCAGTGCACTCTAGGAAAGGTTTCTACCTGCCTTTTTTTTTTCTTTTTTTTTTTTTTTAAATTTCTAGAAAAAAAATAATTATTTGTCGCAAATCAAGTTATTTCTTTCGTAATCGAGTCAATAATAAAGGGAGAGTAGGAACAAATTAAGATATTAAGTTGAACACCAATATGCGTGTTCAATTGCAAAATGATGCATCAGCCAACATTCTCGCAAGGCATTTGCTGGATATTGGGAATGGAAAGATGGCAATTGTAATTGGAACACAATGTATCACATTGCCAACGAACTTTTGTAAAATGGCGAAATAATTGGAGGAGTTTTCCCAAATATTGCCCAGAATTACAAAAATCATCAGTGGCTCAGTTCACGTGCTAAATTAGCAGCTACGAATAACGATGTCAATGTCATCAATTTTAGCATTCAGAATCGAATACCAGGTGAAGCAACAACATAAAAGTCCATCGATACTGTGATTAATCAAGACGAAATTGTCCAGTACCCAACCGAATTCTTGAATTCCCCTCATTTGTCAGGTGTGCCACTGCACATTTTAACACTAAAAATTGGCGTGCCTATCATTCTCCTCCGAAACACCAATCCACCACGACTTTGCAATGGTACGAGACTTGCAATTAAAAAGATGATGAAGAATGTCATCGAAGCTACAATTTTAAATGGGAAATTTAAGGGTGAAGATTTACTGTTACCACGTATTCCTATGATTCCAACAGATATGCCATTTGAATTCAAGCGCTTACAATTTCCGGTTCGATTCGCTTTAGCAATGACCACCAACAAAGCGCAAGGGCAGTCACTACAAGTGAGTGGCCTAGATTTGTAGCATCCATGTTTCGCACATGGAAAACTGTATATGGCCAGCTCACGCATCGGAAAACCTTTAGATTTATTCGTTTACACACCAGAAGGAAAAACAAAAAATATTATGTATCCAAAAGCACTTGAGTAAATAAAGAAAATTGATTTTTACATATAAAAGTGATTGTGAATAAGAAAAATGATATATTACAAGTGAATTTCCTTTCGCAGCAACGCGCGACGGGACAGCTAGATACAACAAGAGCAGAAACTGTACATTATGCTACAAATGTTTTTAAAACACTTAAATATAAATGCTACCACTGAATACTGTTTTATTTAAACTACCTTTTTATTATTCTGGCATAAATTGGGAAGAAATTTCTATTTAGTAACATTCTTCCACCTTATATAGCCTTCTATGTACATTTTAACTTACGATACACCGGAAGTTCTATTTGATAAGATCACTTTTTTTTCAAGAAAATAAATGAAAGAAAATGTGGAGGCGAGAACAAATCGGAAATATAAATTATTTTGAATTCAATTATAAATGTTATTTTCGATTCAAAGAATTATGTTCTGCAAAATCTCAGCTTCACTTATTTTTTCTAAATCAAGCAATTAAAGATAACCTAAGAGCGATTATGTTTGGAAATATTAACAACCAATTTATTAAACAATATATGTTCTGAATACACTATCCAAAGGGTATAGCAGCATAAAAAGGTAAAAAATGCCCCCAGGCGATATTTGGAACAAATAATTGGATCTAATTTGCCATAAAAATAATGAAGATTCCCAAATTTTTAACTTCAAATATCAAAATTCACCCTAAAAAAAATAAAACTTAAAAAATCGTTTTTTCTTCATAACTTTGTCAATTATTAACGTGGATTCATTTTTTTTTAAATAAAAGGTTATTTTTCATTTTACAACTGAATCTTTTTAAAAACATTTTTGGTGCCAATTTCAAATTAACGGGAAACATTTACAATTTTAAAAATACAATAAAAAAAAATCATTTTCCTCGACAAAAAATATAAGTTGAGGGAACAACTACTATGAATTATTTCAGATTTTTTAATTTAGTGCAACACTGTTAAAAATTTCCTATCGCAGCAACGCGCGACGGGTCAGCTAGTATATAATATATATGTGAAAGATATATAATTATATGTGGAATTTTCTAAACTCTGAATAAACAATTCCCATTTCACTCATGTTATTTTCTAAAGCATCTTTAATCTTGTTTAATTGGAAACCAGCTGTCCCGGCAGACGTTGTTCTGCCCTCTTTCCCTAATACAAAGGGCTTCCAAATTTTCTCCAACCATTACATTGGCAACTTCATCCATTGTTAGTACATTGAAACTTCTCACATGTTCTCCTACAGAAATTTAACCAGCTCTGATTACTACTTTATGATCGGCAGATGGCATAAGATCTAGTGCAGTTTGACACAATATGTTCAATTGTGTTGATGAAACATAATTTGTTACTGTTCTACAATAGGCCTCCCCACTGAACTGTTATTTTTTATTAAGGGATCAAGAAAGGTGTTTTTAATATTTTCCTTGCAATTTTTACGGTTTTTCTGTCTATAAGACCCTTCTTTGGGTCTTAACAAAAATAAGGAAAACAAATTAGCCGGTCGAGGATTGGTCGAGCCGAGTTCCCGAGTTTTGCGCTTAGCAACACATTTGGTGATTCATTTTTATTAATATAAGTAAGGAAGAAAATAGTTGGGGGTGCAGTCAAATAAAACACTAAATAAGTGGATACTTATTTAATTAAGTGCCGACGTTTCGACCCACTTTGTGGGTCATCTTCAGGGCTATAGAACGCTGCAGTGCGAGTAATATTTCCCCTACTCGCACTGCAGCGTTCTATAGCCCTGAAGATGACCCACAAAGTGGGTCGAAACGTCGGCACTTAATTAAATAAGTATCCACTTATTTAGTGTTTTATTTGACTGCACCCCCAACTATTTTCTTCCTTACATCGATCATCCAGTCAACCATTCCTCGCTTCTCTTTTTATTAATATAGATAACTCGATGGGATATGTCTTAATGTTATTGGTAATAAAAACCTATACCACTTCAACCCGTGAACGGGTCTGGGGTTCAGTACATGTTAGAGACTGTACTATTTCATGGACAACGGTTCTGCAAGGAGGTGACTAGTCCTAGGTCCGCCATATTTCCCCCTCCTTATTTTTGGTACCCTATTTTTATAATATTTTATAGCGGCTGGGTGAGTCCCAGGAGGGTCCTAGATCCTATATGATCCATCTCCGGCTGCAAAGAGACTAAATAAAAGTACTGCCTGCAGCGGGTTTTGAACCAGGATTTCCGGCATGGCAACTCAGTGCTTGTTAGTGGTAATAGCAAACACATAAAGTATGAAGGAATTTTTTAAATAATTATTGGGAGAAGAAGAAGGATACTTTTCCTTTAAAAATAAGTTTATGCAAAAGGAGTAAAATTATGTTACAAAAAATAAAAGATTTTGAACAAAAGTAATATTTAAAGTCTTATATGGTCATTGAGAGTAAGGAAAACTCTTACACTTACTTTAGTCACTTTATTATTATTGAAGATAATATCAGCGGTCGTATTATTTAGTGGAAAATAAAAGTCAAATCCATAAAAATTAATTGTTTAATTAATTAATTTTAAATTTTATTTTATGTGACAAGGTAACTTTATGTATAGTAAAAAATATTTTCACCATTGTATATCATGACTTCTCTCTCAATTATCGATGGATGGCAAACACTTTAATCCCGTTGCTTCCCTAAACATGAACCCTAGTCTTGTGTAACCCATCACTCCTAAGACGTTACATGTGTGGCTTCTGCAAGCGCTGAAGCAAACAGTCTATTTGCTGTGCCTGCATGAAAGCTGACTCTAGCTCGTCTCTAATCCAATAGGCGAAAAGCTGTTTCAAGGTAGCATCTGGGGAAGGATCCAGTACGGTCTTGCAACATTGTTAATCCTCAATCAGTCTTATTTTCCAAGTATTCAAGAGCCGGTATTCTGTCCAAAACTCTTCTTTAATAACTGTACTGATATTATATGTCAAAAATTATAACTATCCGGTTAAAAATTTATAATTATATAAGAATTATCAATTGTCCGGGTGGAGATCAAAGAATTAATTCCTTAAATAGATATAATTATTTATCAGAAACAGACTTTTCACCACACACTGTATATCTTTTTTCAGGGCTGGATAGACAAGATACTAAAATATCTAAAAATGAAATAAAAAGTATAAATAAAATATAAAATTGAAACTATTGGAGCAAGCCTGAATTTTATTATTATATATCGGGAATATGAGTAGTAATACAAATATATGAAATATCCACTTTGAAAGATAAATTATTAGGAATCTTATTATCTAGCATGTAATGTTGGAGAAGAAGAAGCTGATTTATGAAATACGCACTAACTCAGACCAATTTTGTTATTTATAAATTATTTTTTTATCCTTAGTGGAAAATAATAACTATTGAGTGATTTTTATGTTTTGAACAACACGTAAAAATACCATGAGGGCCAGTGAATACAGTCTATGGAATACTGCAGTGTATTGTGGGTTAGTATCAGAATCCCGTTGTCGGCATTAGTTTTTTTTTTTTTTTAATTCAATATTTATTTCTACATTATTAATTTACTAATTATGAATTGAATTGTAGTTTTTATTCAAAATAAAACATTACTTGAATCACAATGTAAAGCATAGACTCACAGAAAAGCAAATACTGAGAAATAAATTCAATTTTAATAAAATTTCCACAAAATATTTTACAAAATTTAAAGTTTAATACGAAGAAATACCAGAAATATTGCTGATATTGGTGAACTAATGACGTAGCTAATTAATCGCATAACAATAATGTCATTCTTAAATTATTATTATTATTTTATTAAGACAGTTACTCTCCCACTACTAGAAGCCTATTTTTTAAGTTCACTTGCTTGCAGCAGCTTCCAATATATTTTCGAGCTGAATTTCAAGGCATTGATTGTTTTGAATTCCTACTTACTCCACTAAATGGGTTAAATATTATTATTTATACATTAATGTCATACTTAGTTGTTTGAAATATGCATTTCACTACATTCAAAAATAAAGTTCTTTTAGTAGCATAGAACGGTCAGGGGATGTAGTCAGTATTGTACCTTTTCGGGCTATGATTTAGACTTATTTAAGGGCAGAGAGATGAAGAGTTCAACTTCTTTTCTTTACAATTTAGCCACTTTATAACTACTTTAGATACAACTGTTCTTTCTTTCTGTTCTCTTCAGATTTGTTTTATTCGTTACCTGTATTTTTTCTTTAATACATATGTCCTAATTGACCCGATTTTTATTTTTTTTTCTTAAATGTTCTTCAGTGTCATCAGGGGAGACCTCGAGCTCTTTAATGTCTTTCTCAGTTTGCTTATCCTAAGAGTTGGCAATTTTCAATTCTTTTTAAAGATAAGTGAATTGGCAATAGAGCTGAATTGTAAATAAATGTTTATTTATTAAAAATATATCATTAAATTTCTTAATAAAGTTTGCGATAGAGATATATAATGCTCTTGAAACGATCGTTAGGCCTGAGATAAGGTTACGAATGAAATAGTAATTAACCCCAAGTTTCCAGAATTCATGGAATTGTATTTCTCAGTGACCTTGGCTAACTGAAACAAAAACGGCTTGCTAGAATGAGATTATTGTGTTAATTTAGATTCCAACTTGGTCGACAATCCTTTTAGTATTTCGTCAGATGTGTTTAATGTTTCTTTTTATTAGTCTTAACTGTCCATTTCTACATGATTAGAAATAAAAAAGTGGGTATTTCTATACCCCATCGAGGGTATTTGAATCAGTGCATGGTGGATAATGTAATGTTTCTAAGCCAAAAGTTGCACATGAAGATAATTTGGTTAATTTTAAAGTAGCTGTAGTTTCAAAAAAATAAGTTCGCAAAAATTGCCTATGCACTAAAATAACAGATATCTGTTCCGCAGTTTATCGCTTCGATTTGAGTTACAACAAGTTTTAACTATTTATTCCTTTCACTATATATTTTCCAAAAATCCTAGTTATCGTGAGCCTTAGCGTTGAAAAGAGAATGTAATTATGGGTAACAAGTATCATTTCATCAAGAAATAAAATTTTCAACTAACATTTAGAATTAGAGATAATATGTTTTTGAAACTTTCATTTCTAGATATGATTTCTAGAAATGATTACCGAAGTATACACATTATATAATATATTTTATTTTATTAGTTATTGATTTTATTAATTTTTAAATATGTTTATTTGAAAAGAAAAAATATGTCCAGGACCGGGAATCGAACCCGGGTCGCCCAGATTATATTATAATCCATTGTATAATAATTACATTCTCATATCCACACCAAAGCTCATGATAACTTGTATTTTTGGAAAATATTGAAAGGAAAACGAATGAAAATTTAAAGCTTGTGGCTCAACTCGAAGCGTCTACCAGCAGAATAATTAAGTTTTAAATTGTACAAAATGTGTATTTTTATCATGGTATTTAATCATTTAGGTTTTATATACAGTTTTGGACTATTTGAATTGTCCCTACATTGTTATATTTCTTTTAAGTTGTTAACTCATCAAAAATTAAGTATCTACTAATCACAGTTTAAAATAAATGATTTTTTTTTTTTATTAATCTAATAATCACAAGAATAATAATATTGTCTTACTATCGTAAATATACTTCATTAAATACTTATGATATAATAGCTTTACAATGTGAACGCAATACAGCGCAGAGAGAAACTGAAAGCCATAATTATCAAAGGATTTCCTTAAATCCCTCCCCTAAAAATTAAAAAAGTTTCACTCGTTTCCCATAGGTCGTATGTACGAAGAAGTTCACCTGAGTGGTAGACTAGACAGTTTAGCAATATTGTAGGTACGTTTAAACATTTATTTGAAAATTTTATTACGTAAAAAGATTTGAGTATTAGTGACAATCCGTCAAACTCTATACTATGTTTGAAATGTTTTCTATTATTAAAAAAAAAAAATCAGGTAACTGTGGTCAAGTGGTTTGGATACCAACCTATGAACCCAAGATCGCGGGGTTTGCATCACGACAGGTGGCCTAATGGAGTGAAATTTTTTAGTTATTCCGTCCTCCGGAGGGGGCATAAAATGGGGGTTCTAGGTCTGTGCGATGTCAGCTGATAGTTAAAGATTCCTACCCTAATTATACCTGGATAGGCGTAATTTAGGACTTCTGTTGGATCGTCTGATTAGCAATAGTTCCATAAAGTGACGTATTTCGGACTTCAGTTATATACAACGTGCTTCATCATGAATGTGATGGTGATGGAAATAAATAAAAGTTTATAAAACAATAAGTCTAAAATCGATCTCTCATCATTAATATTAAAATAATAACATTGAATGTTCTTTTAACACGATTGAATATTGAGTCAATAATAAGTTATCAATCAATTGAATTACACAAAAGATTTGAGAAAGCTAAATAATTATTCATATCTTATTCATTTTTTTTAATAATTGCAATGAATATTCAATTAGTTAGGTACTCGTTAAAGATCTCTATTCTAATTTTACCTGGATAGGCAACATTAACCAAAAACAACACAAACCAAAAAGAACAACTATATCTTGTTGTTAAAATAAAAGAAAAACAGAGAAAACTGAAGGTGAATCAAAATTTTTAGTCATCAAATTCCGTCCATTATTCATTTCCTCGGGATTATAAAACCATATTTTTTCTCGCTATTTGTAGGAACCGGTATACACGTTCCATGTTTATTTTATAAGGAGAGACCTACCCTTACTTAAATTGAATAATGAATATTTCATACAATCCACTGTTCACCAGAGGTTTTGTTTCTTGAGGAATTTGAAACGTGGGGGAGAGGAATGGCGGGCATAGAATAAGCCGGGGGTAAATGGGGGATACACCCCCCTGATTCGGCACTCCTCGGGCCACTCTCACGCCTCGGGAACCAATATATGGCCCTGCTCTTGTGAAAAATAGATGACGCCAAACCGAAGAAAGAGAAACTACAACGGGCTGGTTATAAATGTCCAATCAGGCCCGGGGGAGTCTGAAACATTCACAGCTGTTTGGGCTGAGCCACGTGTAAGTGTTCGACTGTCACCTCCATGTTCCCTTCCGCAAGGCTCGAGCACGCAAATTAGTTTTTTATTGCTATAATTAAAGTGGAAGTCGGGGTTCGAATTATTTGTGAATTTAGTAATAATAGATTTTTAAAATGGTGTTTAAATACCAAAAATTTTCAATACCAATAAGCACATATTCTATCTGCGAACTTTTTAAAAAAAAAAATCCCCTAAGAGATTCACGTGGAAGAGAAGATGGAGAAACCTCAACACGCACCCCAAGCATGTTTCATATCGTTGTAATGGCTCCCAGCTCCAATGAGGTTTCAGTCGGATTCTGTGGTAATGTGTATCTCATTAATGTTAACAAGTAAGTTGGAGTGTCTAGGAAGTGACCCATGACATTTTTTATGTGTTTCTTAATTTTGTTAATCACGAGTGGTATGATATTTGTCAATATTATTAGTAACTTGAAGATATAATATTAAATAAAGTAGGATTCAATGGACTAGAAGTTTTCCCAAATGAAGCAGGACATCCTAGTATATTCAAACCAACCTTTCAAAGTAGTAACACATAACTAAGTAATATCCCATCACACATGATCAGTAAGATTCTGGTAGAATGAAAATATTGATAAAATCTCACTCAATGAATACAATGCCATTTTCGTATGCCTGTGAATCACTCATACCAGACAAATTCGAAGGAAATGAATATCTATGCCCAACCGAGTATAAATGAATCAAAACTGTCCAATCTTCCCGTTCATGTGTCAAAGTAATACCCTATTGCACTTGATGGCAAATAACTTTCTGTTTCAATGCAAACTATGTCATACAGTATGCTTTTGAATCGCTTGTACCAGAAAAAATTCGAACGAAATGAATATATATGATGAAACACATATGAATACAGCAGAACTATTGTATCTAAAGTAGCAACACACACTTTTAGTTTTACAATTCCTAAATTAAGCAATACACGGGATCGGAAATGTTCCTTTAAAAAATTTTGGCAAGCTGAAACCAACAAGGGCTTCAAAATCAATATTGCCGATGGCGTATATTAGTCGAAAATACTACTTATCTGGACCAATGTTTTTTCTGAATGTGGAAGAAACAGTAAGTCTATTACCTCAAACCCTAAATCTGTATGTTCAGCCTTCCTTATTTCAGGGCTTCACAAATACTAAGAAACAAACAGAGTGTATTGTATTTTGAGATAAAGTCAACAAAGATAAAGTTAAATAACAAAACTTTCAAGAGCAACAATGGCTATCCAATTAGTAACTAATTAGTAATAACATTATACCTGAGCTCTCGACAATAAAGTAGATGTTACACCTGGCCACTCTACACTACAGTAGAGAGTAAGCTATTCACTTTTTGAACAAACTATGATTGCACGTTGTCGACTCTTAAGAGGCCAGTCTCGTGAATCCCTTTTGAGCTCCTCATTGTTAAAAATTAATGTAGTTTGATCGATAAATTTCAATTATCATTGTAGTTAATAACATTAACTTTTATGCTCCGTAAAAAAAGTCTGTTTCCATGGAAAATAAATAACAAACATATTCCAAATGTGTGATGTGTTCAAACTAAAAACATTTTTTTATAAATTTTAATTGCAGTTAATCTTTAAGGTAAATAAAATCAAAAACTTATAGAATATATCCTAATTTACATAGTATACTTAATTTAATCCTTTTTTTTAAATAGGTAGTAATATTAACGTTAATAACAATTAAATATTTTAACTAGGTTTGTAGGTTTGAGGTTCAAGGTCCAATTGAAGAAAAAACAAACAAATGTCCATAGAAACTAAACTTTATTACTTGATCAACGTAATATTACATAACCTTGCATTGCATAGCGCCAGCTAAAATTAAGAAATAATGGATCATAAGAAAAATATATATAAATTCATATTTCATAATGGGATATCTACCAGGATATTTATAAAGGATTATAATAGGTTGCTTACCACTAAGACACATAAGCAAACAAATGTTAGCTACTTCTTGGCCAAATTACACTGAGGAAAGGTCCATCCACATTCACCAATTGTTCATCAGAATATGAATCAAAGATGGGGCCTTCAAAATAGGTTAGGTCCACCCGAAGGAAGAAATGAGCTAAAAAATAAATAATATGTTCTGTTGTATAGCAATGTATAACATATATAAGAACTGAATTATTATCTCATTTAATTTTCGAATATTTAATTGATATATTCGATTGTTTGCTGTAATAGTTTCTAAAGAAACACATAAAGGAGATTATAGATACAAATAAAACACAAACAATTCAAAGGAGAACTAATGCTTGAAATTAGAAGTCAGGTGTCTCCGTTACGTCTAGCTTTACAATGGTAAAATAAAATATTGCAATATCGCTAAAAACTTATTTAATAGAAAGATATAAAATCGTAGGATCCAACAAAACCCTTTCCAATATTGGGATCGGCAATCGATAGGAATTGCTACGGAAGAGAAAATTTGAGATTGTATCATAAACTGCCTAACGAAAAGCTGAGGAAGCTCTCGACCTGAATAAAAATATAAAATAATGGTCGGTTTTAAACGTAAAAGAACCCTAGGATTCTTAACAGAGGTTTTTGCGGGGCCAAATTTACAACTGTTGCTGTCCCATTGTCAACATTCTACCCCTCAGAGTCTCTTATATTTCCCATTTTTATATCTAGTGCTCTATAAGCTTTCCTCTTTTTTTTTTTTAATCTGGTTCCATTCCAAGGGTGGTATCGTTCTATGCATTGTGTGGACTGAATTTTAATATGACGATATGGACCAGGATAAAATGTTGTATAGTTCAAATACAACACATATGATAGTTATTACAATATGGCTGGCTATAAAGATAAAATTACTTTACTATTGTTGAGCGTGATCATAATAATTATCCCAATTGATATTTATTTCGGATTTTATTTCAGTTATGGCATATTTCATTTATGTCATTCAGTTATACTAAAACATTTACGTACGTGTTTAACTGTAAGCAGTTAATGCGACCTCAGAGAAGACATAAGGTGTGTGAAACGTGGTATGTGAAAATTAGAAAAAAAGTTATGATAAAAATAAAGGAAATTTAAAAACAAAACAAAAATATTTAAACCGGAATACGACGCTACCCCGTCAGTCGTCCTCGGGCATTCGGCAATAATGAAGGAATAAAATCAGGCGAGGAAATAAAAATTGACTCACCGATTCTTGCCGGACTCTCCTCTCCTGACTGCCGTCCCGCAGGCTTGAGCTCACCGCGGTGGGGTACTTCCAATGCCAGATAAGCGGAATAATCAATGGAGAATTTAGGAATAGGTGGTGTAGAATAAGCGGTTCAGGAATAGCGGTTAACAATAGACTGGGTGTAAGAAAATGCGGGAAATCAATTTGCGGGAGAAAAATGCGGTTCTGCAAGCGTGGGACAACTGGTTTCAGCGGATATAAACAATATAATCCTTCCGGCAGGGGGTTTTAATTCTATTAGACCGTAAATACGCGCACCCGAAATTATATAAAGAAACTCAATAAGTATATCAATACAGAACTGAACATAAGGAAAACTAAATAATTCTTATTTATAACTGATTCATTTTTTTATACATCATACATTGCAATATATATATATATATTAAATTTTCATATTCATATAATTATTATTTAGGTTCTTAATCCGTAGGTTGTCAGCTTGGTGGTAGGAGTAGTTAAAGTCTCGTCAAGTGACATCTTCTTATATTTATTGGCGATATCCCCTACCACTTCTTAATCAATAATAATTAATTAAAAAATAACCGAGTATATTTAACCTAGCCAATATGTGCATATTTTGGTATTGAAATCTCGCATAATTTCCTGTTTCTTTAAATGTACTGCAGGTTATATTATATCCTTCTCATGTAACCGGAAATTATGACAGTCGAAATTACTCTTCTTGAATTACCCATTACATGCCATGTTACAAATGATTTTTTAATCGATTGAATTGGTCAAGGAGTGCAGTCAAAGATAACACAAAATAAACAGAACTTATTTTAATGTGACAACATTTAGGCCTAAGATGTAGGCTATCTTCAGGACTGCCAGTAGTGTGTCCTGAGTCTGAGGTGTCAAACTATCAACTGTCATCTTTGAGTTCTAATCCATTATTAAAATTATTCAGTCAAATATTCTCTACTTAAATAATTTTTTTGTACTTTATTTTATTGAGGTATAGTTTCTCTAGCCAGTTTTTTCTAACCATTCCGATTTTATAGATAACAAAACGGTATAAGAAATTATTGTAAAAATGGTGAAAGATGGAGACATTTAACGGGAATTTAACTGTCTCTACCACGTTTTTTTTTTGTGGGAGATGGTTATGATGATATTACTTATTGACATATAACAGGTTTTAGCTGAGTCAACAAAAAATCCTTCACCTATTTAAAGATCGATGTGTGTGAGTAATCTATCAGGTCAAATCGGACAGACAATTCCAGCCCTTCCTCCTTCATTAGAATCCTCGTTCAATTGATAAAGATAAAAGAAACACTGTCCTAGATAAGAACTTGTGTGACCGTTCGCAGTAAACTAGACAACCTCGACTGACGGCTTGATTTAGCTTCCGTTAAAGAACTACCGACGACCAATTAACCCAGTTAGTGGCCAACTGTACAAAGTACTCTTGCTAACGATCAATGTAAAGAGAATAATAAAACGTATTAGTTGTAATAGGCATCATTAATATAATCGAACATAGTTTAGATGCATCTTATCTATCGAAATTTTAGCCCTGTGCAACTTTTATTATACTATTAGTAAGGGAAGTATTAAAGAGAAAAAAATTAGCAAATTATATTTATATATTAAATTATTTAGCAAACTAAAAACAAGAGAGAACTTATAGCTAGTACCTTTCTTTTAAATGTTTTTTTAACAAAGCAATTATTTCTACAACAACCGGATATAAAATCATAATAATAAGCCTACAGCCCTGTTGAATAAGTGATTAAGTCGAATTTCCTCCAAAATGTAATTCTTGTACTTAGGGAAGCGGAATCGTGTTATTGTTGAAATGAACAAGGAGCTAAGTCGGGCTTTGGATTGTAATGGAGTTATTACATATATTAGGACTACATTCCAAACCAATAGATACGAGAATGACGCGGTTCCGCTTCACTCAATACAGTTAACTATATCTGGATAAAATTCGACTTCACCACTTATTCACCCAGGCTGTGGAAATAATTCATTATATTAATTATTAATTTGTATTTAATAAATAAATATTACAGGTCTAGACCCCAGAAAGATGAGTCAATAGACTGAGAAGTATTGCTCGAAATTCTGAGGTAACACGGAGTGGACAAAAAGACAATAAGCCTGATAAAACTGGCTCTGACGAATACCATTTCAAAGTTAAAATTCCAGGGACTAATAAGTAAACCGTTCCAAATAAAAATGGGGCTTAGACAGGGCGACGGCCTGTCACCGATTCTGTTTAATGTTGTGTAGGACAAGATCATGAGAATTTTCTTGCAAAATGACGATGCGGGTGCAGTAATAGGAACGAAAAGGGACAATGTGAAAGTAAAGCGTTTGGCCTTTGCAGACGATCTAGCGCTGCTAGCAGAAACAGAGGAGGACGCTATAAAACAGATAAACACCCTGAAAGAAATAGCTGAGAAAACGGGACTACAGATTTCGTATGAAAAGACAGAGGTCATGGCAACGGATGCCAGCTTTAGCAAGGAAATATTGAACACAAAATATAGGCAAATAAAAGTCACAAAAAAGTTTAAATACCTAGACGAGCATATATGTAACAACGGAACAGATAGGGCATCCTTAGAAGAAAGAATATCCAAACTGGAAAGACTGAACTTTGCCAATAAAAACATGTACAGCAAGAAAAATTTGTCCTCCAATGCAAAAATAAGGCACCACTGTACAGTAGTAAGACCAGTAATACTGTATGGTATGGAAACGGTCAGTCTTCCGAGGCTGGAGAAAGTCCTGAAGATTGAGAGAAAAATTTTGAGGAGGATTCATGGACCCAATGTAAAACAAGAGGGGTACACGCGAAAATCCAACGAAATATACTGAAATTTAGATGATCTTGAAACAGCCATCAGGACCAGGACAGGAGACTGAAGGTCTACGGCCCCATGGCCAGAATGAACAATACGAGGCTGAATAAAAAAATACTCGATAAAGTCTTAAGGTATAAGAGTATAGGTGGATATGTGAAACAAATAAAAGAGGAGGTGGATAGGCTAAAAATCAAGGATAAGGACTGCTTGGACAGAGAGCTTTTCGGAAAAAAACTAAAAGAAGTTGGGGTTCTTGCAGGAAGGAAAAAGAGACAAGAGAGAAAATTGACTAAGGAAGAGCGAGAAGAACAGTCCA
Source organism: Troilus luridus (assembly GCA_964056705.1). Lineage (NCBI taxonomy): Eukaryota > Metazoa > Arthropoda > Insecta > Hemiptera > Pentatomidae > Troilus > Troilus luridus. The sequence continues at coordinate 31,065,276 of OZ057416.1, forward strand.
GGAAGATGAGAGAGTATTGGAGCAGAAGGAAAGAAAGCGGAGAGTGTGAAGAAGATTATTAAGTGATATTCTTGCTGGCCGGTTCGTGTAAAAAAAAAATAAAATAAAATAAAGTCGGCATTGTAAAATCAAGAATAAATCATAGATTCATCAGTTTAAGTTAAGTGATTAAATAACTATTTTAATTTCACATGAGTCTTGATAACTCTATCCTTTGATATCCTTTAGCAATAAATATTATTGTATATACTTTGCCATGACTTGATCTATTAATGGAAATAAAATAGTGAAATGTATCCTATTACTTTTAATTTAATCAATACCATATTATTTTATTTTTGAAGACTTCTAACCCAGTGGCATTTGGACCTTAATGAAAGAATTCATATTTAAAAACATTTAAATGATTATAATAAAGTCAATTTTAAATTATATTAAAAAAACATTGTCTTATGTAAATGTAGAGCAACGCCGGTCAGTGTATAGATTTCTTAGTTACTATTCTGAAGGTTCCGTAATCGAATCCAGTTGTGGCAGATAAATTATTTAAACTGTTTACAACAACGGACGAACTTTGTGGGAATATCAGACCCTTCTCGTGTTCATCCAGCCTCTATAAAGAAGGTACCTTAAGTTGGAAAAAACCTCGGGGCTCAGCGTGATATCACAGCGTTGTTCAAGGAACAGTACCGTCTCTATCATAATATTCTAAAAAATAAGTTATATTAATTTGTTGAAAAAGTGAGCTATAATCGTATAATAAAACATTTTTATGAAAAAAGTAGTATTGCTGATTACATATTTTAAATTTAAAAAATATTAATACTTTTTGAAATCACATGTTTAAATACACTGGAAGTTTCTATCACAGTACTTGTAAATTTTCAAAATTTCCTTACAAAGTGCAAAATAAATATCTGAAGAATAAGAACATAGAAGCCTTAAAATACCGTCCAATAATATATATTATTTTAGTATATATATTTGTATTACGTTTATGCAATATGAGGGCTAAAAAACAAGAATCGTTTTATTTATTCACCATACAGCAGGAATATGAAGTAACTAGTCGTTACTTCTTAGTTCTCAGTAGTTGCTTCTCTTAAGGAAACACTTGGACTCCTATAAGTTCACCTATCTCCATACCAAAAGTATTTTGCCTTCTCCCTTCTGTAAGGCCACGAGGCTATCCCCTTCTCTCTGAGGTAATGAAGTTATTCAAATGATCGCTATTAGATCAGCTGAATATTTTATGTAAATTCCTACTGTCGAATGTAAGCTTTAAAAGGAAAAGCTATTCCTGAGAAACTATTAAATATATATCTAACTAATCCCACGACCACCGCAATACAAAAATCAAATTAGAAAGAAAATGCATATCAATTGCAAACTATTAAGTATTGAATCGAAGAGAGAGAGAACGAGGGAGATAAATTGATAGAGAGCGAGAGAGGGAGGGAGAGAAAAGTTTTCAGTATACTTAATTTATTATTCTTTCTTACTTATTTCAGAAAAACCCAAGCGGAAGTTGTTCCAATGATTTTTGTATGTACTTTTTCCAGAAAAATTATAGCATGTAGTGTAAGTACCATCTTGTCGTTTCTATCTTAAGGATTATTCTGAAAGTTTTGTATAAAAAATTGAATAGTTCATGTAATTTATTTTCACTGAACATCATTCATATAAAAACATGACTTGAATATTGATATTTAAAGAATCTGCAATTTTCTCTTAAATTCAAATTTTCTTTAGTAATTTTAATTCAGTAATAACTTATTTAAAAATTAATGGTCTTATTTATTATGGTTCAAGCTACATTTAAATGTCACATTTAGAATCTATTGTATTATTCAATTTTACAAATCCCAAACACTAGATTAATAAAAATATTTTCTCAATTTTGATAGACTATTACACTTACTAGTTCTTGTTTTCTATACCCTATCAATAATTATTCTATTTTCATTTATTTAAAAACCCTTTCCAACATTACTGCAACTATTGGGTTTCTACAACAAAGGATTTGGCAGTGACAACATGCGTGCATGGTATTGCTGCCTATAACATATTACAGGGTGTAATAATCCCTGGAAATCCAGCATGAACAGTACTTCAGAATGCTATAAGAATTTGAAGGAAACATAGAACAATATTTGTTCTTTTTGTTTACAATAAAAGTAAGTACAATTGTAAGGAAAACATTTTCAAAATCAGAATAATGCGGCTAATATTTAGTCAGTTTTTATGAGTAATGTCCTAATAAATTATTTTTAATGTAATGTTGTGAGCATTGATTCATTTATTTTCATATCACATGTTATTGTTACATAACTACAGAGATGTATATCTCGAAATAGAACAGATAATTCTTGGATGAAGCTGTTTGTTGATAAAAAACACTTAGTTGTATAGAATGGCGGAAACCATTATTCTTGACTTACAACATAAACAGCCATCTTTATCAAACCAAACCTTAAAAAGTACGATCCTTAGGAAAAATAATATTCGTACTCTGCTTTTATAGTCAATTTGAAATACTTCAAAAATTTATCCAGATTGATTTTCTTTTTGTAAAAAATATAACATAAACATTACGACAGCACGAAAACGAGATTGAGACCATGAAATTCGATATTAGGAAGAAACTGCTGTCCGTGTGTTTGTACAATTGGCGGCGATGAGAATAATATCCAACTGAAAAAATAAACTATAAACAAAAAATAATTCCATAAAGAAGACAGCTATGAAATACATAGTAGACCTTTATATATGGAAGTAGAAGACTAAAAAAGATGGAATAATGGAATGGAATCTTTGATGGGAATAGAATAATAATGGGCATTGGGCTGAATAGCTTGAAATAAGGTGATGCAAGATCTAGGTTAAGGAAACCAAAAAAGCAAATGCTTCCTCTCCTTTTGGATCATCTTTTTTGTTCCTTTCAGCATACTGGAGCGTTTACCCATGATTGCTATTCTTCCCTAGTTCTATCCACGACCCGAGGTCCTGATATTTTTGCCTCTTTTTTTCTGCATAAGCGTTCAATATTGTACAGGTATGCCATTTTCCTCATGTTCATCATTTTCAGCGGGTCCCTATGCTGTTCCAATCTCACTTCATGCCCAAACCATTGTAATTGGCGCGTCTCCGTAACGTCTTTCATCGAGGTGATCTTAAGTTCCTCTTAGACCATTTCATTGCGGATATGACCTCTCCTTGTATTTCCCCCTTTCTTTCGAGGAGATTTCATCTCTGCAATGGTCAGTCTGCTCGTTAGTATAAAACGTTCAACACTGTATAAACGTATAGGTAATTAAATAAATATAAATTTTAAAAAACATAGTGTAATAACTATCAGCGTTGTTTAAACAATTAAATAAACGTAATGCATCAACGGTATTCTCCAACTGAACCAGAGAGATAGTAAAGTTTCTCAATATGTAAATTAGGTGTTGGGGAGCCGAGTCTAGGTACTCCCCGCCCCGATAACTTCGGACGGGAGCATACATAACCCAGGGTGCGTGCGAACACCTCTAGAGGACCCCGCAGACTATAGAGGAACCGAAGGGTGTATAAATAGACAAAGGGCTCGGCCCCCGGCCCCAATAGGCAAGGGCTAATAGACCTAGCTGCTCCGGTCGAATACAAATCAGCCCTTCCGAATTTCCACCTCAAACGGATATTATTAGAGCGCCCCGACCCTCCCAACTTTTTTATCTGCCCGCTTTTCTTTATCCCATTTGCATATAATTCACCATCCTCCCCTCTTATCACCTACAGCGTCTTATTTTCTATTCCTTCGCTCTTCATCGGTCGAGAATAAATATGTCCGTGGGCTTGTCTTTATTATACTTTTCTTTTTCTTTTGTGAAGAAATTCTTTAATGTATAAAAAAACTGTAATGGTTCTTAAAATATCTCCATTTATTCCCTGACGAAATATTCTATTCCATATTTTTATATATTTCAATCGAAATATACTGATCCAATAAATGTTTACTACTCCTATTACAACCCATGAAGTATCTAGAGTCCAGTCCATGGTAAAGTCTGTACTATTTCTCGGGCAACGATCGTGCATTGAGGTGATTTATCCTAGATCACTCTCAACCACCAGGTTTTTCCTTATTTAAGGGTACTCACTTTACTGAAGCTGCGTCTACCAGATATCAGAGGATCCATCCGTGGTTGTTATCAGATTAAATAACTTATCTGTCACTGCTGGATTTAAACCCAGAACAATCGGCATATCAACTCTACCACTAAGCTACCTTGCTCATAAAAAAAAAAAAGTTTTATTTTGCTGGGTTGGAACGTGGATTGTATTGTCCAGCGGTCTTCCTTGATGTCGAACAGGCTTTCGACCGAGTCTGGCACCCCGGGTTGCTTTACAAACTCCGTAAATTCCTACCTCCTACATACTTTCTCATTATCCAATCCTATCTCTCCTACAGATCGTTTACAGTAAATCATAATAATGTCTACTCACCCCTCTTTCCTCAATCTGCCGGCGTTCCTCAAGGCAGTATCCTCGGCCCAATTCTCTACACAGTTTATACAGCTGACATCCCAACTCATCCTAATACTATCCTTACCACGTATGCGGATGACACATGTCTATTATCTGTCAACACTGATCCAGTTATAGAATCCCGTACTCTTCAATCCCACATCACTGACCTTGAAAATTGGTGTCAAAATTGGAGGATTAAAATAAATTCTCACAAATATCATCAAATCACCATTACCCTCCGTCGTAAACCTGCGATTTCCTTTCCCCCTGTATCGTTTAACAACATCCCTATAAGTCCTGTAGAACAGATCCGGTACTTAGGACTACACCTTGACAAACGCTTAACTTGCAATCCTCGTACTAGACTGAAACGACAAGAAACAGCTCGCCGTTTCAGGCTACTTCAGCATTTACTAGATAAACGTTCTAAGCTCCCAATTAACTACAAGAGACTCATTTACATGACAATCATTAGACCCATCTGGACTTACGGAATAGAGCTTTGGGGCTCCACTAAGCCATCGAATTCCTCTCGTATCCAATCCCTACAATCCAAAATCCTTCGTAAAATCCTCAACGCTCCTTATTTTGTTAAGAATAAAGTCATCCATAACGACTTAATGTCCCATTTGTTGCTGATTTAGCCCGAACCCGGTATATATCCTTTCATAACAAACTTGATTCCCACTCAAACCCTCTAGTTTCAAACCTAGCTTCCTCTTCGATTCCCGATAATCCTCCGAGGCGTCTGAAAAGAAGATGGCCTCGTGACCTTCTAAACTGAACTTATTAATTTGAGTACTACCACTGGGTAGTTTCTCTACTTGTCTTCTCATGTCAATGTATTCACTCATTATATTTACTAGATGTATTTTGTATACAGTTGTAAATTTCAATAAATAAATAATAAAAAAAAATATTTTGCTGGTTCATTAGTTGTTGATAAAAATATATATGTTTCTAGAATTTAGTTGAAAAAACAAGACTCTAAAATACGGAAAAATAATTATCCATTCAAAAGTTCAAAAACAATTTTTATGATAAAACCAACACAACTCACATCAACAGCGTGAAGGGACTAATCAGAGACAGAAGCTTCACCCAAATGTCACTAAAAAAACTAATACTGCCTGAATTGTCTAAACGTTGATTGGTTAGTATTTCCCATTATTTTATAGAGTAAGGCTTTCATATGATTGAGTTTTCCTATTATGTTCTATTAAGTTTTTGCGTCTTTTTTGTTTTTTCTTCTTTTTTTTTATGAATATTTAAATTATATTAAGATTACAGTTTTGAATTACCCTGAACTAGTATATTTTAATTTTAGGGCCTATTCATTATTACTAAATTGTTTATTAATTATTTACATACTCTATGAATTTTTGAACTGTTAGGAATGAGAAGTAAAAGGGGTAAAGGTTAGGCTGTACCGGGATACTGCAATGTATTGCGGGTTAGTATTGAATCGTTTGGCCGGAGTAGAAAGGGTAGATGTTTTATAATCATTCCTTATGGGCCATAGTATATTGTTAGTAATTAATATTATATATTTCAAATCTGCTTCAATTGACGGATTTTTCTTAATTTATTATACCCTATTTGGTAAATCTTTGTTATAAAATAAAAGTTAGTTTTTTATGAAACTACTGAACATTCACGCATTGCTTTTGAATGTTTTTATAAAATTGATTTCAAGTCATTTTTTTTAATGAGGCCTATCTATCTAGTAAAAACAAATTGCTAATTATTTCTATATTACAAAATTTCCCCATCACATAAATCCGATTTATTGTTTACTGTCCGTTAGTAGGTCCTAAAAAATTTTTTTTTTATTAAAATAGGTCAGAATATTTCTAAATGTTGATTAATCCTCACTCCGAGTGTTTTGATATTTATAGATTAAGTTAAAATTATAAGAAAAACTGTTTTAAAAGTTCTCTGAACGCCAGGAGATGACGGGGAAAAAAGAATTTATAGGTCTCATTAAAATTTAAACTGGCTAATTAAACTTTTAGAAGATTATGTATTGCATACAATGCATATATAGATATGCTACAGTGTTGCTTATGTATAAACAACATACAAACAAGGGTTAAAAGATCGGATACTGGAGGAAATGTATCGAAGTTGAAACAATGATGGCAATTGTGATGTATTAAAATCAAGCGGTGATGAAGGATCCAGTTTAAGCCTCTGATAGTTCTACATAAATTTACCCTTTAATTTAACTTTTATTATTATAATACCTTCAATTTTTAGTTTTCAATAAACGAATGTGATTAGGTTTGGAAGACTATTCCGAAAAATCTTTGAAAAGTTATAGCAAAATAATTATGTTTTCATCTTTAAGGTCAAGACAGTTTTGTTTTAATATCAAATTTAAACAAAATATCAAATATCAATAATCAATAAATATCTATTTTTATATCTTCTTGATAGTCTAGCTAATATATGCTAAATGTCAAATGTATTTTTTTGTGATCTATGAGGGATTCTTGCACTATAAAAAATTAGTTTTATTTGTTTGATAAATAAATCCTTTTATTAAATTTTTAAGTAGTTTTTATATGAATTGTATTTATTGCACATACTTTGGAATTTAAATTTTCAAAAATTTCATTCCTTGTTATTTTTTTTCATAGTTTTGCTATTCCATTATAAAATAGAGTAACATCTTTCTCTTATATTTCTCCTTCCAATTTCTTTTCATTTATACTTTCAACCCTTCCCTACTGAGATAAGGACAATTGAACTGTAGCTAAATGGTTGCAGAAGACCTACTCCCGAGAAATCGTTATCGTTTTTAATCTTAAAAAAATCATTATTTTGTCTATCTATTGAATTTAAATATCAGTAAACGGCCTTCCTTATATACCTGCCTATCCTAAGAAACTCTCACACTAAAACTTAATGGGGATAAGAGTAGGAACAGTACATCCTACTCAGGGCTTCCAGGAGTTGGAAAAGATGTCCCAGAGTGCTATTAGTAATAACAGTTTCCCCAAGGGGTTGGAACTGCTACTTTCATGGGAACTGCTACTTACGATGAGGCCAGTGATTTTAATTAAAAGAAAGATCCCTTCTCAGTCCTAATTGTGAAATTGCATCTCTGCTTTGGAATTAGCTTTGGATCTGTAACTCTAATTAAAGCAGCTCTTTCCTGATAGCGAAAGGCGCTACATTAGTTAGATTCCATACAGTCATTACCTTTATTTATTGTCCTAAGATCTGTAAATTGAACCGACCTTACTTTAAAACAAGCCGTACTAATAATATATCATTAAATGAGAACAGTCCAACTTGTCAACTGTGTGCACTGTAAAAACAAAAATTGAAAACTTGCCAACAAACCCCACTCTCCATCGAATTGATTTAACCTCGTTTCATACATATTCTCATGAAACTTCACACAATTTATTTTCAAAATAAAATAATTATTACATTATGCATCTGATTTCATAGCGTATCGAAGCACCGTTATAAGTGAACCTATGTGCTGAACAAATGTTGTTCTTCAAATATTCCTTCGAAATAATTACCATTAGAATTTAATCTTTCGATTTTTGATCATAATTTATGGACAATTTAAGTTTGAATAAAATAAGAGCATAATGTACTTAGTATTATATCTAAAAGTAAGAAAAATTCTAAATAACAGTAATATTTTATAACATCATAACACACTTTATATATTATATAATATAATATTTATTATTATATTTATATATACATTATATAATATATATTATATAATATTTATATATATGTGTAAAATCCAAGTACTGGATATTTAGTTAGCATTGGTTGAGGTTATGGAACCTTCATATTTATAATAGATCACCTGGTGCTAATAGCTCACAATCAGAGTAACTTTATTAGTTGGATTTCAACCTGTAATTTAATTTATAAGTTGGATAATAACTGATTTTATTAATCTGAAAAGATTACATATTAACGTTTTAAAAGATAAACAAGACATATTAATACACTATTTATATAACACAACTAAACAATACAAACCTGAAAAGATTAATTAAATTACAGGTTGAAATCCAACTAATAAAGTTACTCTGATTGTGAGCTATTAGCACCAGGTGATCTATTATAAATATGAAGGTTCCATAACCTCAACCAATGCTAACTAAATATCCAGTACTTGGATTTTACATATGTAAGCGGATTTGTGTTGTTAACTTAATGAATCTTTTTAATAAAGAGAATAAGAACTTATAAATGTTAATATTATTGGGTAATTTCATACGAAATGTAAGTTTCAGAAGGAATAGTTATTTAATAAAACAACTTTACGCAATCAGAACAAGTGTACTGAAAATATTTACTCTCGTTTTCTATATATATATATATATATAAATATATATTATGTCATATATCAGGCCAATAGCGAAATATGGTTGTGAAAGTTGGGTCCTGAATAAAAAACAGAAAGAATCGTGAATGTCTGGGAGAGAAAAATACTGCGGCGGATTTATGGACGCATCTATTACCAGGAAGCATGGAGGATCCGTAATAACGCAGAACTCCGACAACTTTACGGAGAACCAGGCTTAGTGTCTTTCGTAAAAAGAGCTCGATTGAGGTGGTTGGGCCATGAGATGAGGATGCCGGAAACAAGAATGAAGACTGTTGTTTGGGAAGCTCGGTGGTAAAAGACCCAAAGGAAGGCCCCGTACTAGATGGCTAAATGATGTGGAGCCCGATCTTCACCAGCTGGGAATCAGACATTCGAGAAGACTAAATATGGACCGAATTTATATGCACGCAGTGGTGGATGAGGCCCAGGGCCTTGTTGGACCATAGTGCCAAGGAGTGAGTGATATACATATATATATATATATATATATATACATATATCACGTTTTGTAAATTTTGCAATTCCAGAACTCTAAAATGTGGGGTATTGTGATGAAATGAATCTGAAAGTCTGTTGGAAATAAGTGTAGTGAATAAGGAGGGTGTGGGAGTATTTCGTTACCTCGTTTTGATTTGTCATTGTCTGTCGTGTAATACAAGGTCTGACTTTGTCGTGTAAGAGTAAAGGTCCCTACCAATTAACCAATGCAGGTTGTTTTTTAAACATTTTTGTTTCATTATGTCAACACCCCTGCAGTATGGATGTCATAGTTTCACTAATGCATAGAAAGGAGAAATGAATTATTTATGAATTCATCTTTGTCACCAGCCGACAATTTCTCAAACCAACAATCAATGGTATGTTCTTTCCAACTCCCCCCCCCCCCAAAAAAAGATTATTTCCTACGAAACGAATAACTCCAATTGAAGCCAATGCCCAAGCTAGCTCCCAATTCGCTACGAAAATAGAATGATTCCGCTTTCCTAAGTACAAGAAACTTATTTTCGAGATAATTTAGCTTAACCACTTATTCAACGGCACTGTAGAAATATTCAACTTTGAAAAACCTCTTATTCAATCAAGCGGAATTTTTCCAGTACTTGAAGTTTATTCAGAAACGAAATGAAACAACTATTTTAAGTAATGCCTTTCATATATATATATATACCCAAGAGACTGGGATGGCAATCAGTGGCCAATATCACTCGGCATCCTTTCTTGGAGGTTGATGGATAGGTCCGATGATGACACCCCCCTTCCACCCCCAGCCCACTTACCCCGAGCTGGGCCTAAGCCCAGTCATTCCCTCCGGTAATGTCTTCCTTCTGGAGGCGTCTTAGAGCTTCCACTTTGAAAGATTGTGGTCGCCACCATTCTGGACGCTCATTCAGTCATTTGAAATAAATTGGCATTGAATTGGAAATTGAATTTACTGTACCGTATAAATAAAGAGTATTGCCAAGAACCATTCACTAAATTAAGTAGAAGTATTGATAACTTAATTCGTAACTAACCATGGTTGAAGTTATAAAAATTAATAAAATAAAACTAGTAAAACAAGTGCTAAATAATACTGAAATAAACGAGATGTTCATGTGAACTGGCATTCATATGAATTCGGAATTTAATTTTGGATAAATTAATAAGTTTATACAATAACCACCCTACCCAGCGAACTATTCAGAAATCATTGATTTACCTCATACTCACTTTTAAATTATGAAAGAGACTATTCTGAAGAAAAAGACAGTCTTTAAGTAAAATCTTGAATCTACAAAAACTTGCTAGGATCATCATCAGAGCCAGACCTTATCTAGTGAGTGATCAACCAACACCTCTTGGAAAAGCGTTTAAACTGGCTACCGTATTTCCACTACCATGTGTGGAATTCTCTACCGTCTAGAAACAACCGCATTGAAAGAAAAAATGTACACGATAACGTTGTGGATTTCAACAATAACACGAGAATACTGGAATCAACTGCAACAGGTACCTTTAGGACAAACCCCATTCAATGCTAATATGGGTCTAGGGTACCATTTCTATTATTCAGGTGACATTCACTAGGATTCAATTTTTTTTTCTCGATTATACCTACAACCTTCCGTCCTTGGAGATGTCAATAAAACGATAGAATCAGACATCAAATTTTTGAAATCAAACAATTTATTATTGTGCACATAAGACCTCTTTAAGAATTTAATTCGGTTAAAATTACATAATCAAGTAATATTAATTAAGGATATGCCGGTTATGACCAACATAGGTTCAAATGCTAAACCCTAACAAATTTTAAAATACTCGTTACTACCTGTAGTACGCTATATGTTGAAAATGTATTATTCGAGTCTCTGGTAGTGAGAATGAAAAGTATAATTATTAGAAAAAAATTGTCCTTAAAAAATCCTAATAACTATCAATAATTTAAAAGTATTAATTTAACTTCTATCAACAACTCCCTTTGGATATCAATAAGCTTGTAATTTCAGTATTAATCTATCAAAATTACATAAATAAAATTAATTAAAGACGCTATAAAGACATAAATAAGTGAATAGTGATTATAAAATTAAACTAAAATGCTGATGAAATTCGGGGATACGTCCCCCCCCCCCTTACAAATCGATTAACCAACAAAACAAGTTTAACATTCATCGAACATTCCAGACATTCTTTGCATAACAAACGAAGCCAGGACTAACGTCATATTCTTCACAAAGTTATTTTGTTTTTTAGGTCTACATATTTGGATAGTGATTAGAAATTCTTTAAAAATACTACCGATAGAACAAAGCATGTATGCCATAAAATGCACTTTATCGTTTAACTTTGTATGTCCGAACTCATCCTAATACTATCCTTACCACGTATGCTGATTATACATGTATATTATCAGTCAACACCAATCCAACGATTGCATCCCAAAGCCTCAAATCCCATATCACTGGTCTTGAAGAATGGTGTCAAAACTGGAGAATTTAAATAAATTCTCAAAAATCGCATCAAATCACTTTTACCTTACGTCGTAAACCAATGACTTCCTGCCCTTCGGTATTCTTTAATAATATCCCACTGGTGCCAGTAGAACAGATCCGATACTTAAGGTTGCATCTCGACAAACGATTATCTTGGAATCCTCATACTAGACTGAAGAGACAAGAAACCGCTTGACGTTTCTGGCTACTTCAACACTTATTAGACAAATGTTCTAACCTCCCAATTAACTACAAAAGACTCATCAACATGACCATCATACAACGTATTTGGACTTACGGAGTAGAGCTTTGGGGCTCCACTAAGCCATCGAATTCCTCTCGTATCCAATCCCTACAATCCAAAATCCTTCGTAAAATCCTCAACGCTCCTTATTTTGTTAAGAATAAAGTAGTAACGACCTTAGTGCCCCATTTGTTGCTGATTTGGCCCGAACCCGTTATCTATTCTTTCATAACAAACTTCATTCCCACTCAAACGCTATAGTTTCAAACCTAGCTTCCTCTTCAATTCCTGATAATCCTCCGAGGCGTCTGAAAAGAAGATGGCCACGTGACCATCTAAGCTGAACTAGTGATTTGAGTACTACCAGTGGGTAGTTTCTCTACTTGCCATTAACTCATGTCATTATGTATCACATAGCCTATTTACTTGATGTATTATTGTAATACAGTTGTAAATATCAATAAATAAATTTTAAAAAAAAACAACAATTTTGTATGTAGTTATACTTGCTTTGTTATTTGTTTATTCAAATTAAATATTACTGGATTGTTTGTTATAATATTTATATTGTATAATGAATATTTTTTCCAAATTATGTTTTCCGGACAAACTACTTTAAAAGTTCAATACTACTTTGTTGAAAAATAATTGTAAATTAAATAATAAAAAAGGAGTCGAATTGTAAGTAGAAATGTTCGCTTTTATATATTATAGGTACGTAGCTTATTCTAGTTCTGCATGCTTCTGAACTGCAACTCAGAAGCATGCAGATCAATGCCTCCATAAGCAAGATTATGCGTGTTGGACGAAGGAACGAAGATCATACAATCACTTGCAATGGAGAGACCCTTGAGCAAAGCGATACCTACTGCTACCTTGGAACAATGATCTGCAAGGATGGTTGAATAGACCAGGAGGTCATGAATACACTCCAAAGGACGAATGGAATATTCTACCAAATATCCATGACACTCATTGGAAAACAGGAACTGAGCAGGAATGCGAAGATTCTCCTATTCAAATCACTTTTTCTCCCAGTGCTACTATACGGATCGTAAGCTGGACATTCTATGACCGCCATGCCAGCAAGGTTGTATCTGCGGAAATGAGATTCCTTCGGAAAATATTAGGAAAAACCAGGCAAATATTATCAATTTGCTATTTAATAATATAACTTTTTTAAATGTTATAGTTTCAATATCTGTATCAACTATTTTAGAATGTTACAAGTTTCTTTGTGCTTGCCTTTTAGATTTTACCTAATAGCTCTTGTTTATTAAAAAATAAATAAGTTGAGAAGAATTTTGGTTATTTTAATAGTGTATTTAAAAAAAAAAACTGTACCACTGCAGCTAATGAAGGGTTTTGGGTTCAGTGCTTGATAGAGACTGACTGTACTGTTTTCAAGAAAATGGTTGTGCAGGGAGGCGATTTATCCGAGATCTCGCTCAACCAACACGCCCCCCCCCCCGCCCCAATACCCAATCCATACAGCCTGATTGAGCTCCAGGAGGGTCTGAAGATCCTGTGGGGCCCGTCCGTGGATCTTAACAGATTAAATAATTTTTCTGCTGGATTTGAATCCTCAACCTTCGGCTTAGAAACTCAGAACTGTACCCACTGACCTACCTTGCTCCCAATTAGTGTAATTATAGCATTCTCAATAATAATTTTGCCCGATGAAAGTATTATAACAATCAAATCCAATTTTATCCTATCGATAAAATACAGCAATTTTAAAAAAGAGCTTAGAACACTCTTCACCAATTGTACATACATAATTTTGCCACCATTTATAAATATTTGTTTTAATTATTGTTTCTTAAAATCAATTTGAAAAAAAGTAAAATAGGTTAGTATTAGTAAGATGTTTAGATTAACAGATTATGTTCTTTTGATTCATTTATTTTGCTTTTAATATATTTTTTCCGCAAATATCTTATTAACTGAATATCATATTTTTGAAACGCTAGCGTTGATACCTTCACAGAACAATATACCCTACTGATAACAAATACAGGAGAAAAATACGTCAACAGAAGGGTGACTCCACTCCTAAGCTTACTGGTGCATGAACCCATTGAGCAAGGATTACCGGCGAGGCAACTAGGGAAAAGCCACACACGATAACATTTTTGCCTGGAAGATAAGCAATAGGGAACGTCAATTTTGGAAAATGGAGAGAATATATTCAACGTTATTTTCTATTGTGTTTCGGAAGTAGGTTGCTCTTATATAATATTAATAAAAATAAATAATAGTTTAATAAATTAAAAAACACGCTTTAATAGGAAAATAAACTAAAAGTATAAGATAATTTCAATAAATATAAAATAATAATAAAGTGCTGAATGAAAACAATTACTTTATCATAAAAAAATAAAAATAAATGGGGTATTTTTAAGATATTTTCATAATAACTCTACTTTTAACACCATTAGTCATCAGTAAAATATTTACAACAATTAACAGCATGCATCCCACGATAATTTTATTTTTATTTTATTTATTGAAATTTACTACGGTAAAATAATAGTAATGCATCAAGTAAAGAACGATATATGTATAATTGCATGAGGCAAAAGCAAGTAGAGACACTGCCCACTGATAGTATCCAAATAACTAATTAAAAATAGAAGGTCACGAGAACATCTTTTAAAAAGCCTTGGAGGATTATCGGGAATCGAAATGGTAGCAGGTTTGAAACTAGTGGCTTTGAGTGGGAATAAAGTTTGTCATAAAAACAAAGACATTACTAAAAAAAATGTCAAATTGGGTATGAAGAGTTCTTTGCCTCAAAATCGAATGACTGGTATAGGTATTAAATCCACTGGTATTGACGATCAGAAAGATGGATGGTTTTTAAAATAATGTACTTTAAAGAGAACTACTCACTAATGTTTAAAATATCTATACCTCTTGAAATTAAGCTATTATATAAGTAAGGAATTTTGTTCATACCAAAATATAAATGCGCTAACCGTACATAAAGGAAAATTCTTGTGATAAAAGCATTATATCATCACTTATGAGAAGTTCCCGACTAAATGAATTACTGAAAAATTAAAATGTATACAAATAAAAAATAAAAAGTGCTTTGTTCTGGATGTGTTCTTAAAACTTGGAAGAGCGAGTTTAATGTTATAACGAAAGAGGTGTAACTACATTACTATCACACATGCAATGCCGCAATAACAACAAACCAGATTGTTATATACTGAATTGTATGATAGTGAAGCCATGAGGAGAAACAATATAACATCAACGATTGGCTAGGATCGTCATAAAAGTAAAACGAGAAATTTTCTTTTGCTCTCATCGTCTTTAATTATGTTCCACCAATGACTCTCAGATGTTTTTGTTTATAGTAAATTAGATGAAAATAAAACCAGTATAGATAAAATCCTTTTTTAGTATAGCCCACGAGCGCCGCTCCCAACCAACCAATCACTCAGAGTGTTTCCTATTCGCCGGAGGGTTGACCAAATGACCCGATAAGACCTAGGAAGCCTTTCTGTTCAAACTGCAATGAGTATCGGAATTCCCCCCTTGGTCCCCTATCTTTCCAATTGCTTGGTACAAAACCTCATTGTTCTTTAGAAGAATCACCATGCACAATATTTGACTGGTATTCAAAAAGTCATGAAAAGTATTTTGAATATATTTTAAAGACACTTTCTTTATACATTATTTTAGTCATTGATTTGGGCTTAAAGCTCTAGAATCCTTAAATGCCCAGAACCTAATCGAAATCCCGAAAGGCTGCTATGCAGTTTACATATTGTTACACAGGAACTTTGAATGAATGAAGAATGAATTGGGTCGGATTTTTCATGTCATTGCATATTCTATGCGCTCGCGTTTGTCAGTTTTAAAACCCGTATAGCTATCTGATTAATGATTTGTTGATGATTTATTTTGATATTATGTATATTACCAAATTTGAATTTTTTGAATAAAGCGCATAATTTTAATTTTCATTCCATTAAATTTCAAGCACTTTTTATTTTTACTAACTGTTGTTACTTGTAATATTACCAGGACACTGAGGTTATCGTATCAATGGCTTCTATGATGACCTGAAACCCGGAGATGATCAAGAAGCTCTGACAGTTCTCCATTGTTTTAAAGAGATTTGAAATGTCAGAGCAAAATAAAACTTTTTCTTTCTCTTTGCGATGTGCCCATTTTGTTAACATTGAACCTGTATTTCGTATAAATACAGATAAATAAATATCTATAAGATAAATAAATATCTCCTTTATTTCCTTTAATTACTTAATTTAAATCAAATGTATTTCATATGTAGTTTTTTGGATCTATGAATTTATGAAGAAAGGCCCTTTCTTTATACATTATTTAGCATGGATTTCGGCTTAAAGTACTAGAATTCCTAAATACCCAGAACCTCATAAAAACTCTGATGGAGTGATTTGCTATTAGGAAAGTTATTTTTTTTAGTTTAATAAATTAATCTATTTTTAACTAAAATTCGTTTTGTTATTAGATTTTTAACCAGTATAATATTAATTTTTGATGAATTCGGGTAGTTTAATCTCGGAATCAAGCGATTATTTGTAAAATAGTCTGCATTATAATCCATCAATATATCATCCATCTGATCGCTATTTAGTTTTTTGAAATTTTACAAATCAAAACCGACACTACCCGACTTTGTATAAGACTTTTATTTCTGAGATTTAAGTCAGGGCTTGAGGCAAAAACGGAATTTTTATCTTTCCATAAAGCGTATTCAAAGCCAATTTGGTTGATTGAAGCCGTGAAACAAGATTGCTTCCAACAACATTGTTTCAACAGGTAAATTTTTTTTCTCTTTTTACCTTACAATGTTGACAATGATAGACACAATTTGATACGAAATCGAATTTCCACATATGAAAAAAATATTATGTAAATTAAATCAATAGACCGTAAAAATTTGCAAACGTTCAAATAATCTTTTTCATGAGTTAAATACAATTAATTATATTCAACACACTCATAAAATATTAGTTAAAATTTAGTATGTGTTTAAAATAGATAGTCTCAATTTTCATGGATAGTTATCACCTAACTAAATTAAAAGTTTTAAAAAAACATAGCCCAGATTTTCACAATAAGCTCTCTTTTTCTTTCATAATTAGCCCTTAAAATTTTAGTTATTATAAGCAAACAGAGTTCGATATTCAAATCAATTTTCCGATCAATATTTTTAAATATTTTATATTAAAATTTTAGGATAATCTTATATCCCTTATCTTATAATCTTATATATTTATGTTGCTAGCAGGTTTTAAAATTTGAACAGATTTAGAAAACAGAAACAATTTGGTATCCCGTTTTATTATCTTACAGAAGAATAGTCGCAAACCATACCGCATCAGAAATATTTTAAATAAACACTAAAAGTAATATATTATTCTCACTTCAGTAAGAATGCACTACCGCCTCTCTTCTTATCTTCAATCTATAGACATTATCCCAAACTTTCAGTTTGGTTTTCAACTCAACCATTCTACATCCCACCAATTATCGAGATTATCAGACTTCATAGTCAACGGATTTGAAATGAAAAACACACACGCTAGTTACATTCCTAGACTTTAAACAAGCATTTGATAAAGTTTGGCACACCGGTCTCCTCTACAAACTCAAAAAAGCAAATATTCCAAAATACCTTCACGCCATCATATGCTCGTTTCTGAACAATCGATCATATACAGTTAAAATAAACAACACTAATTCAACCATTAGACCGATCAGTGGCGGTACCCCACAGAGCTCAGTTCTCTCTCCGATCCTTCAACTTTTATGTTCATGACATCACACAGTCTCCACTTACCTCCATAGCTATGTTCGCTGAGGACACAGCAGTATTCTCGCAGAGCGATGACATAATAATAGCCAGGAACACACTTCAAAGTCATCTAAATGAGTTACAACAATACTTTTCAAAATGGAAATTTGACCCAACGTTCAAAAATGCGGCGCAAAAATTTTCACCCTTAGACGCCCTTCAGACCCACCTGAGCTAGTGCTCAATGGCAGCAACCTCCCGTGGAATAAAGAAGCTGTAAAATATCTCGAAGTTTAGTTAGATCGTCGTCTTACCTGGAACCAGCATATCAACACTAAATTAACACAGGCCTACGTAAGACTAGCTCTACTTTATCCGATAATTAATACAAAATCCAGATTAAAACCAGAAACAGCCTTATTAATTTATAAAACGATACTTAGACCTCTACTAATGTACGGTTGTGAAATGTGGGGTGCAGTGTCTACAACAAAGAGAAAAAATTGCAAACTTCCCTAAATAAAATCCTACGGAACGGAGTAAATGCGCCTTGGTTTGTACGAAACAGTCAACTTCCCCGAGAGCTAAACCTAGAGTCGATTGATGAATCTATTAAAAAGCGTTACTCAGATTTAAGACCGGATTACCAGCAGTCCATAGGCGAACCTATTTCATCCCCAAGACTAAAACCAAGACTCTTGAAAGATATTCTGATGTGATCTCAATAGATAACGTTTCTCACCAATCGTTTTAACAAAATGTAATATAATCCTGTTTTCTTTTAGTTTTCCGTTTTATAGTAATATAGTTCTGTTTATTATTACATTATTTTTAATTTTGTTTACTTACTTATATATTTTATATTTAAACTACTATCATTCTTTTATATGAAAAAACACTATTATATAATCTGATATTGTACAGTTAGGGGTGTCTCTTGGATGAGACGAAACCCACACTTCCACCTTGTGTTAAAGTTTAAAATGTATTATTTAAAAACACATGTAAGGCAAGGAATAGCCGATTTGGAAAGAAAGAGAATAAAAAAAAGTAAGAATGCACAAAATTAAAACTTGGACATAAATATAAATTTTCTAAGTTTCTATGACTAGAGGGGATGGGTGTTACATTAACAACACATAGTTTGTTTGCTAATTCATAGCGCCCTAGTTAATAAACCTGTAATACTTTACGCTTCGGCGGCCGTGCTAGGAACAGAGAGCTCCTGCAATCCTCTTCTATTTATTTAAATTATATTAACTAATTATGTAACTTGGAACGGCTGGAACGAACGTCATAAGAACCACATCAATTTGTTGTTGGAAATAACAAATCGTAAAAATCCAAAATTTAATAATGTTCTGTACTTTATTTGAACGAAATGTGGTGGCGTCATGACACTCAAAGTTGGTGAATTCCGCTTATTGTGCATCCAAATCAAACCATTATTTTTGCTATTTTTAATTAAAATTACTTTTCTATTAAAAAAATATTCATATTCTTACTCTCCAACGTTAACAGATTAAAAGCTATGTGTATTCAAACATTAGAGACAGAGTAAAATGTATTATGCTTAATTAAAACAAAAAGGAAAAAGGAAAGACATGCGATAAATCAACAGCTTTATTACGGTTTGTTTATTACGGGCCATTTTAGGTTTATTTCGTGTAAGATAAATATAAAATAAACTAAATTAGGACAGAGAGGTCAGAAAAGAAATAGAGACAAAGTAATATATATATTTTTTAATACTAAAATACGGTTTTAATAGCTAAATTTAAAAAGATGAAAATAATTATATTGCGTCTTACAACCCATTGGTATGTTTGATTTGTATTAACAAACTTGTTTAAGCGCCAAAAAACTAATAAAAAACAATTTTATATCTCCTTATATATCCATCGAGAAATTCTCTAAAACGTAGAACGAGATCAAAATAGGCCATACTTTTCCATCTCTTGATGTAATTTTTAATTAACTCAAAATAATAAAAATATTCAAGAATACATAACATAATGTAACGCTATTGTATCCGTTGAACTGATGATCACCTGAGTACAATTCGACTAGAATATTCCAGAAGATAAATGCCCTAGAAAATGGCTCGAATTTGGTCCTGTCCAATCTCCATGCATTATTGTACATCAGAGTCCGATCTGTTCTCAGCCGCCCAGTATCGATCTGTCTTAACATTCTGGGTGCAATGATCATTAAATGTATTTAAATAAAAAACATTTCTCAATTTCTGCCAACGATTCTGGTTGTATTATTATGTAACGTTATGTTCATTATGTAACAGAGAATAATTCAGAAGTACTACGGACAAAGGTACAGAGACTGGTTGCCATGGAGATTCTTAAGTGGCCATTCTTATTTGGTAACGATATGGTGCCATGGGTACCACTTAAGTGTCCTATCTTGTTCAATCATGCATGCTTCTCTTAGTATAGAATAGAATAGAAAACAAACTTTATTCTGGGACCAAGTCCCTTTAGAATGACAATAATGAACAAATAAAATAAACATAATATTCATCTGGCCAGAAGGCTACATAATAATGCAAATCATGAAGTAATCAAGATTGACAAAACATAATAAAATTAAGAATAGAAAAAAAAATATGAATAAATAAAAAGTACAAAACTTGACAGGATTTTAACTAATTGTCGCAAATAAATAAAGGTATTTATATTAACCAAATAATGTTAATACAACAGTTAACAACAAAATTGCTAAATAAAATAAGTAAATGGCATAGCATGGGATAAAGTATTTACAAAGTCTGTATCTTCTTTGTTGTTGGAAAAATAAACAAAACACGTAGGTAACAAGATCGATTTTGTGGTGCTGGATAGAGGATTTGAATTGGAGGAGACTATAGATATATGAAGGGTGTTGCGAGTTAATGGATTGGTATAGAAAAACACTAAGGAAATATTGTCTACGAATGGGAGGGAAGAGCCACTTTAACTCATCATAATGATGTGACACCCGGGATCGCCTCGGAGTACCAAGGACAAATCTTGAAGCGCAGTTCATTATTCTTTTTAAGCTGGCCTCCAGCATTTTCGAAAGGCCCCCGTATACCACACTACAGTAGTCAAAGTGGGGGAAGATGAGGGATGATACGAGAAGCTTACGGGTTGAACGTGTAAGGAGATGCCGAGATCGATGAAATAATTTCAGGGAACTAATTGATCGTCGGGATATTTGGGTGACATGAGGGTTCCAGGAGAGGTTTTTGTCAATGGTAGGCCCTAAGTTTTTAACGGAGGAGTTGAAACTGATAGGGTGTTCGTTTAGGATTAATGTTGGGAGGGTAGGGATAGTTGTAAGGAGGAAGTTGGAACCTAGAACAATGGCCTGGGTTTTCATTGAATTCATTCCAGTTTGTTCAGCTTTGCCCAGGCACTGATCCTATCAAGGTCTTCCTGAATCGTGGCGAACGCAGATGAAAGCTCAGAATGAGGAAAGAATAAATAGATTTGGGTGAACAGATTTAGGAAGATCGTTGATGTAGCAGTTGAAAAGGAGAGGAGAGATGCTTGAGCCCTGTGCCACACCTGAGGATAGAGTGAGGAAAGAGTAAAGGTTTGTTGAGCATTGAAACCTCTTGGGAACTGTCAGAGAGGAAGGATTGGAGCCATAGAATAGAGCTGTTGGAAAACGACAATGACTTTAGTTTGGAAAAAAGTGTAGAATGGTCTAAGGAATCGAAAGCTTTTGAAATGTCCAGTAGGATTAGCACGGTTAGTTGTTTGTTGTCCATGGCTTTATGTATGTGAGTAGTGATTTTGGTAAGGGCAGATTGAGTGGAAAAACCTAATATACATCCTTTTTACTAGCAATGGTTATTCTGTGGTATATACTTTTGATAGGTTTAGTTTTTTTAAAGTGTGGTTTCGTATATCTGCGATAATAAAAAATTATCATTTATATTGTACTAGCAATCAAATTATTGAGATTGATTACTCTAGGTTTCAATTAGGGTTCAAGACTTCCATTTTTTATATTTATTATGTAGTTAGGAAAAGTAAAAATGGCTTTTAGAAAACAAGCAATACTACTTTGTTCTGTTAAATTTCATATCTTCCTTACTTTTTTCCGATGGTTTTAGACATTTAACATTAAAATAAATAACTACAAAAAGTAATTAGATACTTAATTCTATTCACGAACAATTGGCTTTTAAATGAGTCGATGTAGCCAATCAGTAATCAAATTCCACAAATATTTAATTTTTTGGAATAAAAGGTCAGTGTACCCTTAATCAGTTTATCTATTACACAAGATTGAAGACAATTACAAATTATTTATTTTAATATATAAAACATTTTCTTTTTTAAGGACCATAGAAAATTATATTATAGTTCTTTTCAAAGGAAATTTTTTTACCAATTTACTAATAATTTTGGTTATTAAATAAACACCTGATTTCTTTTATTTAAAAAAATCCTGTACAACTAATGACCATGAAAGATTTTGACTTGTGTACATGTTAGGTGCTGTAGATTATTTATTTTATCAATAATTTCCTCAAATTTTTTAGTGTGCTCAGGCTGAAGTACACAAACTTATTATCTCAATATATATTTTTTAAATTAAATATGGTCATTACTTAGACTAGAGGATCCAATGTTTTCTTTTTCTATTCCTAAGCTTAAGAGCCTTGCAGATATCCCGTATAATTTGTCATGCCATTCTTTGAGCATATTCTCATTCTGATTTGTGCATATTACAATCAAGTTCTGATGATTGCACGAATTTCCTGTAATATCGGAAAAATTCTTTAATATTCTGGCAATGATTGTTTGTTGTTGTTTGTTTTTTTGTGTTCTTGTACAGTTATATTTTGTTCACTATTGAATTTTAATTATTGAAGACATAATTGACGTATACGCATATCCTGTTTTTGTAGTTTCCTAATGTATTTTGATTCAATAACTCTTTAAGTAGTATTTTTCTCCCTTAAAAAATTGTGTACTAAGTCTACAAAACTACAATAGTTAGTAAAAAAAAAATAAGTTCAATGAATAAACTATGTATGATACGATACGATCACCGATAAACTTAGAAATCTAATTAACCTCCTCTTGATTTTCACAGAAACGTAAGAAGAATCTAAAAGTATCTGCTTTCCTCTCAGCCCTCAACGCTCTTTAATTAAAAGAGTTTTTAACTTTAGTACAATTATTCTACTCGGAAATTTAACCATTTTATAGGATTATTTTGTGCTTCCCTTAGAGTCGAAGCAGTCACTAAGTAAGCCGATTCCGACCTATCTTTATCTTGAAATATAAAAATTAATTTTCCAACGAATAGAGTAAGTTGCTAATTAGTGGCTCTGTCAGTTTAAAATCGTTTATTAGTTATACGTTAGTACCTTATAATAGAAGATAATAGAGTCTATAAAATTTTATTTCAATTTTTCTAATCTGAGCACGAAACGTTTTCGACAGTAGTCGTTTCTAAAAGCACATTTAACTGATCAATTCTCTTACTTTTTTCCTACAAATCATCCTTAGAGGAAATATAATCGAAGAGAATGTCTTTAAGAGATAAAACAATTGGTTATCTGCTAATAAAATATTATTAATTAAAATTAATGTTATTAAATAAAATATTTTTTAATATAATATTTAACTTTTTTTTCTCTTTACATTTGTATCCACGCCTGTCAAGTAAAAACAATGGATAATCATAAAAAAAAATACAAATTTACATGAGAGCCACGAAGAAGAACAGTACCTCTCCCGTGGCTTGATTCAATTTCTTATAATAATAGATTTATTATCCCATTTGTAGAACAAATATTAGTGCGTTTGGATGTGTATTCATATAAGATCTGCGATCATTTTTTATTTTCTTAGAAATCAAATAATTGGGATTGATTTCTCTAGGTCCCATTTACGGTTTATGACTTCCATTTTCGATTTTTATAATGCAGTTAGGAAAAGTAAAAATAGCTATTAGAAAATAATCAATACTACTTTATTCAATTCTACAAATAGAAAATACTATGATCCCAAAAATTTCATATTGAACTTACTTTTTTTCAGATGGTTTTGCACTTTTTTTTTTCCTCTTTCTCCAATAGTGGTGGCATTGGTATATTCCATACAGCCATATCTGAATTATATGAAAGTTATGTTCTCAGTAAACCCAAACACTTTGTTGGTACAGCTATAATTTATTATTTTAAGTGTATTTGTTAATATATAAATGTTTGCACCACACATATACATACACACATATGTAAATACATATCTATATACATATACACACACTCATACACACACACTCACGTACATAATACAAAAACACATAAATGTATTTTAAAAAAAATATATATATGTATATATGTGTACAATATATCTATATAAATGTATTATATATTTTTGTTAATTGTTTTCAAATATTCATGAAGATCACAAATTTTTTCATGGTCAGATAATTTTAATATTTCATCATAAACAATTTTTTTTTACAAAGTTAAATTCTTGAGCATTGTTTCTCTTTGTTATATGTATGCTGGATTCACATTCAAGTATAATATGCTTAAGGGTCTCATTATGATTACACTTTTCACATTTAGGACTTTGTTTTAGGCCTATCTTACATAAATAATTGTTGCAAAATCCATGATTAGTTCTCAGCCTAATTTAAGTTTTTGTTGTATATTTTCCTATATTTATATTTGCGAACCACGGTTTTCTAAAAATTTTCGGAAATATGGATTTATAGAACTGCCCGGTGGAGTTCTCCCGATATTGACTCTGCCAACTTTCTACTCCATCTAATTTAATGATTTTATAATAATCTGTATTCGGTATTTTAGTGTCTACTCGATAGCCAGTTGTAACTGCTAATTTAGCCATTTTGTCCAATATTTCGTTAACTCTGATCCCCACTTGTCCCTGAATCCACAAAAATATAATTTGTTTATTCGCTTTTTTTGCCTGATGATTTTTTATTGCTTCCTTTTGGACATTATTGGTATTCTTATCAACAATATTATTTAGCGATAATAATGCACTCTTGCTATCAGTTATAACAACAAATTTTTGATCTATGGATTGATTGATGTATTTGACCGATCTAAGATGGCATATAATTCGGCTGTATGTGATGAAAAACCAGAAGGCAATTTATACAGAGAGGAGTGTTTGTACTTAGGGACATAAATCGCACAACCCGACTCATCGTTGATTCTTGAACCATCGGTATAGATATAAACATGGTGGGGCCACTTGTCAGCAAGTAAGGCTTTTATAGTAGGGGCTAGCATTGAATGGGGCAATGAATTTTTACCTACAATAGCATTTCATATTGTTGCTCAAATTGAGGAAGATTTTTGTTTGAATATACTCCACTTAGTAATTGATGGTATTTAATAAAACTATTATATAATAAAGGAGTGTACTTCTTTTTCTGCCAGTATGGCTTATTTAGGATGAGAACACTAAGATTGACTTTCTTGTAGCATTTCTGATTACTTGCAAAGGTTTTAAAAAGAATTCTATCTGTTAGTATTTGTCTTCTGAATTGAAGGGGTGGTTCGTTAGCTTCATTTAATAAGGCGTCTATTGGTGTGGACTTAAACGCTCCTAAGCAAATTCTCATACTTCTAGTATGGATTACATCTAACTTATGCAAATGTTAATTTCTCCATATATCGCTGTTCCATAATCGAATATCGATTTTATCGCACTCCTATAAAATAATAAAAAATGTTAGGATCTGCTCCCCATTTACTGTTGTTACTAATCATTTTTAAAATGTTCAATTTTTTTCAAATCGCTTTATGATTTTCTGAATGTGTTGACTCCAATTTAGTTTTCGGTTAAAATGGACTCCTAAGAATTTCACGGTATGGACGCTTGTGTAGGTAGTCCCTGCTAGTTAAATTCGGCCATTAAGTGGAAATGCACGTACTCTACTGAATGGGCACACAACGGTTTTGGAAGTTGAAATTTTCATTCAAGTGTCTAGTTCCCAACTCCTTAAACCTCTTATTGATTCGTCTAATAACTCCACAGACCTATTAATATCTCTGTGAGAAATATATATAAATATGTCATTGGACATTTAACATTAACATAAATAGCTACAAAAGGTATTTAGGCACTTAATTCTATTCCCGAACAACTGGTTAATATATGAATCAATGTATCGCCAGTCAGTAATCATTTGTATTTATAAAATATTTCTTAATCTAATTTCACGTATACCTCATTTTTTTGGATAAAAAATAGACAATGTACCCATGTTCTGGTTCATAAGTTACAGACATACACACATACTGAATATGGGTACAGTGATTTTTTTTTGTATAATTTGTGGGCATTTGACATTTTGGAAATAATTCGGTATAATAAATAGGCCATCTGAGGAGAGAAATCTTTGGCAGGAAATCGACACACAACATATTTGTGTTTCTAAATATGCCTTTGCAAGAGTGTTGACCTACTAAATCCATCCCGACTTTTTTTAGATAATGGATTATGTTAGTGTATGTACGTGTATTTGGCGTAGGGTGGCCCCATCGCCCGCTCATCGTACCGCAGTCAGCCACTGGCCCTCTAGGTTGGGGGACATCTACACTGACGCTCATACAGTACACTAATACAGCACACTACACACACCCCCACACCGTACAGACCAAGGTCACTTACAGTATACACCCTAGGGCTAGCTGCCCCAGACGGGGGAGCAGGTCAGAAAGCTCAAAGGGGGCAGAGTCTGGGCTAATAACCCCCTCCCCTTAAAACCCTACTATTACGAAACCTGCACAGGAGGCCTTGACTCTACAGGAGTTGTAGCGCCACGAATGATGATGATGATGATGATGATGTACGTGTATTATTATTAATTGCAGACTTCTTATGTTTTATCGACATTATTCACCTTTCCGGACTTTATTGTCCTAAGGTTCGTCCTTTTTATGTTATATTTACTAATTTTCGTTCTGTTCTAGTTGTTTCCAAAAATATTACTTGTAGAACTTACTAGTAATTTCATGCAGAGCTTGATTTTCTGGATCGACTCCTTGCTTCCAGGATCAAAGGAAAAGTTCCACAGCTTTCCAAATAATTGACTGTAATTAAGAAATTCTTACTGATTTATTATATTTTATAGCAACATCCGATAGTAATAATAATTACTAAGTGATACTAAAAATTTTAAGAAGATTGGGGGCCTAAAACATTCCTAACAATAGCATTCTGTTTGCTCTGAATAATGTTTGAAATATTGTTATAACTTTGCATGTTTCCATTACCACATTGAATTTGAAAAGTCAAATGCTGTATGATCTTTGTATCGTTTTTCAAAAGCGGCATAAGTAACTGATGTTCTTTCAGCAAATGTGCTCCATTCTTTTTACACAGCATTTTCTTTAAAGAAATGTTTTTTAACTCGGATATCAGTTCCTTTGCGATCATATTGCTCATAAATTTATGCGATCTTATTCGTTCATATGCATGTAAAGTACCACTGCCTGACCCACTATTCATTCTCACAGTACCTGATAAATTTAATGTTGTATAATTTGTACCAAAAGAAGATACAGCGGAGAGGTCGTTGGAGTCTTGATTAATGACGGTGTTCTGATTGTGTTCTTCCTCCCAGCATAACTTCAAGAGAATGGACCACCTCCCGATTTCTAAGGTAGATAAAATGTTTCACTGAGGACTTCGAATAACTTTTCCTTCAGTGTGCTGCCTTACCTGTAAGAAGAGGAGCTGGGTAAGTCTGTGTCCAAATTAGTATTGAATTTCCAGAATAAATCGACGCGGTACTTAAATTCATCCTAGAAGGACTTCTTGGGACAGGTCTTGAATTTCAGCAGATGGTGCATTCCGAAGTATTTGTACACGGTATTCCCATCCATTTTTTTAGAATTATCATTCGGCATTTGAATCAGTTTTGCTTGAATTCCTTTGTTGGATTTGTAAAATATCCTTTAATATAGAATAATAATGGAAAAACAATTTGCTTGGATGGTAAGAAATACTTTTTTTCTTTTTATAACGGCACGAAAACACAGTTACAGGTCTTGACCGCCTCCATCCAGTTCCTGATTCCGAAAATGTTTCGGGCATCGCCTGCCACACCATCTCACCACCTCAGCTCAGGTCTCTGCCTCTTCTTCTTTATCCATGAATCGGGATAGTCAGAAGTACTTTCGGCATTAATATATCTTCCAATCTGACAATATCCCCTGCATATCTTAAGCGCCTCAACGTTATTCTTACGACGTCAGGATCATTGTAAATACTGTACAGTTGTTGGTTCGATTGTCACTTCCACTCACCACTTTATGGTGAACCTCCAAAAATATGATGGAGAATCTTTCTTTCAAAAATGAGTAGTTCCTTTTCAGCAGCTCTCCAAGTTATCCAGCAATGAGAACCAAACAGAAGTTTTTTTTTTGTTTTGTTATTTCCTGCCCCTCCTTGATTTACAAAATTACATATTACATATATACAAACACACACACATATAACTGTAATATATATATATATATATATATATATATATATATATATATATATATATATATATATATATATATATATATATATTACAGGTGCTGAAATTTCCTTTCTTTATCATGTACTACGTTAAGGCCCTTTTGTTCTTACCTTGATCTGTACGGAATGGGGACGGACCATCTACCTGGTTCTTTATTGAGTGATAATGGCTGAGTTCAAACTGCAGAGTCCAGACCCCTTCCCTCGGTTAATACATCCACCAACGGGACAGAGCCTTGCCACCTCCAAGGCCTGGGTGGTGGGGCAATATCTTTAAATAGCGGGTTGGCACTGGCCTTCAGCCCATCAAAGAATTGTATGTGCCTCCGGCTGATGAACTCTGATACCGTGGGGAGCCTTAGTTCCTCATGGATCTTCATACTCTTGGCTCTCTGGAATTTGGTTCCTCTGACAATCTTGTGAAGTACGGAGTTCTGTTAGCTCTGCAGATTTTTATGGGTGGTCTTGTAGAGCATGGTCGGTCGTATTATGGCCTTGTATATCTGTAGAGATTGAATCTCTCCCTATATTCCCCCTGACCGCGACCCTTTACCATTAAAGCAGTAAACTCCTTCCTATAGCACATAGAACTATTCCAAAGTAGCTACGCGTTGGTGATCGCTTTTTCTTTCATTCACAATAACACACTATCATTCACGCTTAAACTGATATGAATTTTCCAAAACGTCGTAATCATTATACATAGGGCAATAGCAATAGGTGGAACACAATTTTCTTCTCCATCTTAACTTTAATTTAAGTCCCTCTGGTCTACAATGATGGTGGCTGAAGCATTCTGCGCCAGTGAGAGTGCCCGTTGAGGCCTCTTGCTAGATGCGTAGATGCCGATGTCGTCGGCATAGGCTGCTACAAATGCCCCGTGATACTTTACTCCGAAAACAACGAACAGTCTTGGTCCCAATACAAACCCTTGTGGTACTCCACATGTAGTGCCGTATGGCGCCATACATAAGTATTGACCGCACCAATGTTTTATAATGATGGAGCTTGGTCTATCTGGAAATAAGAAATACAATGTCGTCTAAAAAACTACATGTATCGAATAATTGCGATAAACGATAACAATAGCACAAAAGTCTACACATAAAACATGCAGAGCATTTATTCTTCCTTAAAAACCTATAGCCAGATTTTGAAATATCGGAAGCGGTGGCAGAGTAAATGATCTTAAATAGTAGTGACATTATACCCTCCCCTATATTACCCCTGACCGCGGCCCTTTACCATTAAAGCAGTAAACTCCTCCCTATAGTACATAGAACTATTCTAAAGTAGCTACACGTTGGTGATCGCTTTTTCTTTCATTCACAATAACACACTATCATTCACGCTTAAACTGATATGAATTTTCCAAAACGTCGTAATCATTATACATAGGGCAATAGCGATAGGGGGAACACAATTTTCTTCTCCATCAATTTCATGATGAATGATGTTAGCCACTGTTAAACGGGGAAAAATCAAAATTTCCATTTCTGGCGGTCATTAGAGAATCAATCGGTGGGGAAATTCGCAAGCTATTTGATTAGCATAATTGCTGCTTAAGCTGGGAAATGGCTTCAGCAATTCGCAATCTACGTCCCAACTTGAGAAATAGAACTAGGATCATCAGCTATAGATTTATAGTCCATAGAAATTTATGAACCAGTTGGGAAGAAAATAATTTTAACGAAGTTGCCTAGAAAAAGTCCTAGGATAACGAGAAAAGCTTACCGATTAATGATATATATTAGGAGAATCAGGTTGTGATCCACGATTACTTTATCCTTTTTAAAGCTTGAAATTTATCTTGAAAAGTAAGGCGAGAATATGCCATTTGATAGCACTCAGATCTTATATGATAATGAAAGATTTTTTATTATTATTATATTTTAGGCATTAAAATTCTTTTTCTACTCTGCGGATTTCATATATTTTATCCTAGACGATTTAATCTTAATTA
Organism: Troilus luridus; assembly: GCA_964056705.1. Lineage (NCBI taxonomy): Eukaryota > Metazoa > Arthropoda > Insecta > Hemiptera > Pentatomidae > Troilus > Troilus luridus. The sequence continues at coordinate 31,095,674 of OZ057416.1, forward strand.
GTGGGTCCATCCACTATATAGAAACATCGTAAGAAAAGATATAACCTAATTTGCCGTATTATTCTCATTGTAAACATTGCCTCAATTATTTTTTGTTATAAGTAAGGGAAGAAGCCATTTTGAATATTCCTGACCTAGTCTCATGAGTTTCGCCGTTACGCTTTGTGAGAATAATGATTGATTTAGGAATCACAAATATTCTCACTTGAATTGCATATCTGTATCACGATAGTTGCACACATAATTAAAATTTTAATTGTTCTTTTTTTGTATGTTGAATTTCCATTATAATAGGGTGTTTAAAAAAAAAAATGACCGTTTTATAAAATTCCAGAGCTCAAAAGTCTGTAAATAATGGCGACTAGCAGTATATTTCGACACACCACACTCCCTGGCAAGTTTGCGAGTACTTGTGGACGGATTTGACTCAACAGCTTCCTTCAGGACCTCATCAATATCCATTAATGGTCGCCCGGAGCCCTTCTTCCTTTCTAACGCCGCGCGGTGCGCTGGTCAAGGACACCTCCCCCTTCATACGAGTTGCTTCAGCGGCTGTGAAATTTTTTTCCCAGTAATGTCTTTAAATTACGAGAATTTCGTAGGGCACGGTCATGTTTCTTCTTTGAAATAAATAACTAAACTGAGGCTTTTTTTGAAGAAGTCCAATGTTAGTCTTACCTTCGGAGGTGACGTAAAATGACGGCCCCGAGCCTGTGCTGTGTCAGGTACTCGTTAGGATTCCTATCCTATCATCGTCCAATTAGCCTTAGTAGCAAAAAGTGACGTTAAATGAATAAACAACAAACAAGTCACTTGTAATAAAGTGGAAATGGTAGCTTACTCGAAGCTAAAAGGTTTGTTGCTTTTATTATATTTAAATACACACGAATTATTTTAAAATTAGTATTAAAAATCTGAATTGGGATCACTTTTTTGACCAAACATTTATAATTTAATAGGCGTACAAGGAAGCCATGTCGTGTTCGCCTCGCTGATTTTTTTATACTTCTCCAATTTTTCTTTCGTTTTTTCTTTTCAAGTACTTTATCGCTTTTCCTTACAACTCCTGTTTATTGAACCCGACCATTGCGTGGCCGGCCAACGGCAACTAACAAACAGAAGAAGTAATTTCTCCCAACACTAAGCCAGGTAGGTAGGCCGAGCCTGGATGTTTGCTTTGGATTGAATCCTAATAGGTTTACCCTCACTAAGGACAACAGAAAGTTGGTTCCCGATGCATCCCTCGCCCCGCGTTGATAACAATAATTATTCCCTGTTGACATTGCAGATGGAATATTCCCTCCGGTGAATTATACCGTGAAGTCCTCATTAGCCAACAATCTGAATCGCTAAAAGACACTTATGTATGCTCTAGAATTTAAAAAAATATATACTATTTATGTTTATGTCAGCTGGATACCATTAAATAACATTTTTAAAACCATATTCATCCACCAGATGAACGAGATGTTAACCCGAAAAACAATTTATGTGTCACAATCTCAGAAAAGAGTGATTCAATTAATCTACGAAGGAAATTTGGAGTACAAACTATTTTTTTTATACTTTCATAAAAAAATATAATTTTAGAATATGGAGAGCACAATTATGGAAGTATTGCATATCATTTTTATTATTAAAAAAAAAAAAAAAAAAAATATGTACCACTACGACCCGTGAACGAGTCTGGGGGTTCAGTACATGGTTGAGACTGTACTGTTTCATGGACAACGGTTCTGCAAGGAGGTGACTTGTCCTAGGTCACGCTCAACCGCCAGGTTTTCCCCCTTATTATGGGTACCCTATTTTTATAATATTTTATAGAGGCTGGGTGAGCCCCAGGAGGGTCCTAGATCCTATATGATCCATCTCCGGCCGCATACAGACTAAATAAAAGTAACTGCCCGCAGCGGGATTTGAACCAGGATTTTCGGCATGGCAACTCAGTACTCAACCACTGAGCCACTCCGCTCCCTTTATTATTATTAGATATTATTTTTCCCCTTGAAATTATGATCGTGGAACTCGTGGGAAAGAACAGTGTCAAGAAGAATATGGGGTGGAGTGGCCGAAACGGGGTATGGAGAAGAGGAAGGAATGAGGAGCTGGTGGAGCTGTATGGAGAGCCTGATTTAGAGGCGTTGATTAAGAAAGCTAGAATAAGATGGATGGGCATGTAGAAAGTATGCCAGACCACAGAGAACCGAAGAGAATGCTTTATAATGAACAACAATGCAAAAGAAGCAGAGGACGCCCTCGGATCAGATTGATGGACGATGTCGAGGAGGACTTAAAGCTGCTGGGTGCACAAGCTCCCAGAGATTGGTTGGCTGTGGTGGTTGAGTCCGGGTTCTTCCACGACTGCAGACCCAAAATAATAAATAAATAATTGAATAATTGCCTTGAAGAAGGGCGCATGTTACATTTTTCAAAGTTTAATTAGGTGACTGTCACATGCGCCCTTCTTACATTTTATAGATTTTGCACTTACCCCCTTGTTCGATTGTAAAACAAGCAAAAAATAAATTAAAAAAAAAAATTGTTACATCTACGATGCTTTGGTAAAAATGTTTATTTTGACATGACATTGAAAACCGAAGAGTCTAAAGAAATTTCGTGTTCGGACGGGAATTTCTTGACGAGAGTGCGGTAGGGGCCATCACTTGGACCTTGTTCCACAAAAAAAACGAAGACTGAAAAATGTTACATACGCCCTTCTTCCAGGCAATTATTCAATTATTTTTTCATTGCTAAATTCTGTATTTTATTTAGGTAAAAGGTAGATTTGTTCCCGAAATCGAAACTTTGCCTATCCATGTTATTAAGAGGTAGCGTACCTCGAGAACCTAACCAAGCTCAGTAAAATAGTTTTGTTTTTATTTTATTAAACGTCCGGTAAAACACTGTATATGGACATTCGTAATTTCACACATTACACATTTTTGGTACCAATATATCATCTGAAATAGGAAAATATTTTCTCCATCCTCCTGTTTATTTTTTTAGAATTTTATTAGAAATTCTTTTTTACTAAAGGAAGTCTACTTCTCACTTTAGCTACTGGACATCACAGAAGGTTCATATATAATTTTGGACTTATGAAACAAAATGAATAGGCCAAGTGGCAATGGAATTATTAACGGTCTTGGAATAAAATTTAACTTTTACATAATGGGCCTAATCTCGTGATAGAGCACTACCAGTGCTAACAAAATTCGACTAAGCGAGAATCGGAAATGAGCCCATTGCTACCCAGGACGCATAAAGACTATAAGGCCTAGGTATTTATATTTGGCGTGAGCACGAGAGGGGGGGGGGGCCGGGGGGCCGTTATAAAGAACGTGAGGGACGGTTTAATAGGCCGCTGTAAAAACTGCAGCCACTAACCTGTTTTATTAGCAACAACAACCCCTGCAATTTTGTTGGCCCCTAACGGCCCGGGCCTCTGTAATCAGGTCCTCTTAAGGTCTCATGTAGCCTCATTCTCCTGGCCTTGTTGTGATTGCTGGCTTTTACGGCCTGTCATCTTTGATTGCTTGTTAGGGTGGACATATCTTTTCATCAGGGTATCCTAGAGGTTAATCCTTAGTTTGTAGGTTGTATTATTTAATTTATATATTTATAGAGTAAAAATATCTCGAAAAAGTTTCAATAAATCATATTAGACTTGTACCATCATCATCACTGGCACAAAAACCCAGTACAGGTCTTGGCCACGTCAAGTCGTCGCCTCCATTCTTCTCTGCCCTACGCCAAGGTCTATCAAGCTGTAATGTAAACTAATTTCTGGACTTAATTTTCAAACCTCGTCTGTCCATCTCTTTCATGGTATCTTTCTTTTTCTTTCTTTCTTTCTTTCTCCTTCTCCTTAAGAATTTTGCCATATAGCGCTGTATTGCTGAAAACCCACGAAGTCATTGAGTCTTTAACAGAATATAGTTCCAGGTAATTTTCCGATCACGAGTTGGGGACGTGATCTCGATGACAACAGACATGAGTGGGGGCCGAGTGGTGTACTTGAAACATCCAGGTACAGGTACCTTTTCCTTAGTGATGGGCTTAACTGCTACTTTTCAGTAACAGCTCTAACCGTTACTGTGATTTTTCTTATCTGTGATTTCAGAACTGCTACTAACTGTGATTCGTGATTCTGTCGAAATGCTACCAACAGTGATAGCGTCGGCGTACTTAGTTCCACATCATGAATATAACGATCACAGAATACGCATTATAAGGATAATAATTACTTTGAAACTTGTATAATTCACTATAATCCTATCAATATACAAACAGATGGAATTATTGTCAATATCCTACACATAACGTAAATTTTCCTCTTATGGTTTTACCCATTCAAGACCAGCGCCGGCTCTAGCCCATGTCGCGCTCGTGTGCAATCGTGACCTAGGCGCCCCCTAGTAGGCACGCGATCAAAATTAAACACTTACAGTTACACAAGATGTTGCAAAAAACGGCAAATCTTCTAAGGAGATTAATGTGAAATCGCGAAAAAAAATCTGTTGTTCCATAGAAAAAGTCATTGAGACCAAATGAATGAAACAGCTGATATTTTTTCGCGATTTTAGAATTGGTATTGATGAGTATATGCATTCCGCCAAAATATAATATTCACACTGACTTAAAATAACTCTGGATTTCAGGAAAGTAGGGCTTACAGAAATGAGAAAGCACAAGTTTATTTTAAAATATTTATTAATAATATATACAAATTAAAAGACGCTCTTAGTCAAATTGCAAATACATATTTACAATATTAATTTTCGTGCTTTAGCAGCTGCAAAATCATTAACGATGTCACTCACTTCAATTTTGATTTTATGTTCAATACTTATTAATGATAAATTTGTCAATTTACTTTGAGACATTGTGGATCTGAGATAGTTTTTAATTAACCTAAGTTTCGAAAATGATCTTTCGCTGTGAGCAACAGTGACTGGCAATGCGAGGTAAATCATAAGTGCTGTGGACAGATTTGGAAACACTGAAATAAATTTATTAGTAAACAAATAATTTAAAATATCCAACGGTGTGATCGAATCATTAAAGAACATCGATAATAATTTTATTTCATTAAAGAGCTCTAACCTTTCTACATCTGAAGAACCAGCATGGCTCAGTTTATTTTCTAAATCAGAACAATAAGCTCTTTTTGTATCAATCTCCAAATCCTTCCAGTGATTTAATTTTTGAAGGAATGAAAAAAATATATTACTTTGATTCAAAAGTTCGAACTGTTCGTCGAACTTATTGATAGCGGTATCTAATAGGTAGTAATAAAAATTTACTTTGAAATGTGTTTATGCATCTGTAATCGGCTCATCTTCTGCCTCATAGTCAAAAAACCTTCTACACGCGCGAGGGCGAGCTGGTGCTGGAAATTCGGCAATTGCGTCGACGTCTTCGGCTATGGTTTTCGCGTTATAGAGGAACTCCTGAAAAGCGGACTCATTACGGAATTCAGACACACTTCTTTTTGCAAGATCCATTATTTTTACCGCTTCTGACAAAACGACATCGGAATTTGGAAGAGTCTAGCTAATTAAATTTATCTTGCTTAAAATTTGAAACCAAACAACTAGGAAACAGATTAATTTGAATTATTTAATTTTTGCTAACACCGAATTTGCCAAATTTCTCGACTCCGCATTTTTGTTTCTATCGGAATATGTGGTAAACAAGTCATAAACGTTTCCTAGATTAAATCGTAGAGCTTTTATTGCTTCAACCCTGTTCTCCCATCGAGTATTTAAGAGTGGTTTTAGAGTTAAAGTTGGCATTTCTTTGGCAAGAGTTTGCCAACGCGCTGTTGACGCAGAAAAGAAAAAATGCATTTCATCCACAATTTAAAAAAAATTGACAATTTCTAACGAACTTTTAGCAGCGTCATTAACTATCAAATTCAAGTTGTGTGCCGCACAAGGTACGTAAATTCGCGCGGGTTTAAGTCTGATATTCGTTTCTGGAGACTTATATGTTTTCCTTTCATATTCGCGCCATTATCATAACCATGGCCACGCATATCTTGTGCGTAAACAAGAAACTAGTAAACAAACTATGTACGCTGAGCTCTTTTCATGAAATGATCGATGGTAGTTATTTTGAAAGAACTCATATATCCATCCACAACTACAATTTTAATATCTTTCTGACTATTGGGGACGGGCCCTTAAAACCAAAAGGTAAGGTAAGGTCAGTTACTCGTTTGAAAACCATAAAAGTACATACAGAAACACAACCCCACAGCCACTTGAGCCACTTCATCAGTTGTAGGTATATAACAGAGGTTACATACATACAAATAAGAAATTAACAAAATAAGACCTAGCCTAAATAAATACCAAGGTAATAATAGTACATAAATAACACTTTTACTTACCCTTATGTTAACCTGCTCTGCACTATAAACAGTTTTGAGATGAAAGCGTCAATAATATATCACTCACTATTTGATGTCTTACCTGACCCCTGACCTCTGTGAACTCTACGCGATTATAGTTTTTAAGTATTTCTTGCAAGGTTGATTTCACGTTGAAACAATCCCTACTTTGTCAAAATGCCGACACATGAAAGCCTGCACCCCACGGGTGCCATTCGGATGCGGCAACCGAGTCTTTGGAAACAATTTTGAGTTATGTACGTAACTTTTCCGTAGACTGCCCGTGTCAGAATGGCAGCCATTAAAGCGCGGGATATAAGCAAGGGGTGGCACCTTCTTTCATGTAAGTATATCATACATAATAATATCGAAGCGAGACGAAGGGACGCCCGCACTGCGCGCGCCCGGGGCCCTCCTCTCTTAATTAATGTATCCCGCCCGCGCATAAGACCGTCTCCTTGGAGGTTTCAAGCTCCTTGAGACCCGGCACCGTGTGCACCGCACACCTTGCACACAAGGTAAAGCCGGCCGTGGAGCTTGGAGGAATTAAAAGAAGAAGAAAATACTCACCTATGAGATAGGCAGGATTTCAAACCACCCATGAGGTTCTGCCTGTGGTTTCGTTACCCATTTTTTATAGTGGATGGTTCGCTTCACTGAATCCAGTAGCAGGAATGGCTGCCTGCTAATGCAATCAGAAGCCCTATTTTAAACCACTGAACCTTCAGTCTTGGACAAACTTTGTATGAGTCTATGAGAAAAACAACATGTTTTACTATCAAAAATACAACATTAATGACTTTTTTTTTAAGATAAACAAGTACCGGTAAGAGAAAATAATGAAAACTATGTATGAATATTCTGTATTTTAAACTGGTCAATCAACTGTGTTTGGAATGTTGATGTAAGATGTGCTACGTTTGATCTTAATTCATGAAGATTTATTTTGTTCTTGGTACATAACAACGGTAGCGGAGTGGCTCAGTCAGTGGTAGAGTACTGTGTTGCCATGCCGGAAATCCTGGATCGAATCCCGCTGCAGGCCATGATTTTTATCTAGTCTGTTTGCAGTGGGAGTTGGATCATATAGGTTCTAGGACCCTCCTGGGGCCCACCCAGCCTCTATACAATATTATAAAAATAGGGTACCCAAAATAAGGTGGGGAAATCTGGTGGTTGAGCGTGACCTAGTACAAGTCACCTCCTCGCAGAACCGTTGTCCATGAAACAGTACAGTCTCTACCATGTACTGAACCCCTGACCCTTCATGGGTTGTAGTATTACAGGTATTTTTTTGCACATAATAATGATACCTAAATTGGAGTACCATTAGATGTTTGGTTATTTTCGAGCATTGTAGAGGAGACTTGCTATTCTTAATCCTTAGCTTTCCTTAGGTTCCTAGTTCGAATCCGGCTGTGGAATATAAATTTCGTAATTCCTTAATTGCTATGTATGGACTCTGTGAGATCTACAAATCCTCATGGGGCTCACCCATCCTTTATAATCTGGCTACCCTTAATTTTGGGGAAAACCTTGCGGATGAGTGTGATCACAGCTAAATCACAATTCTGCATAGCTATCTCTAACATAGCCAAAAATCTCACTTGCAGACAAATCAATCAAAATTTCTTCATTATTACACATTCTCCCTTTTTCATTTTTAATAAATCATTACATAAAGATCTCAACATATATCTCGTGACTGACCCAATCAAAAAAAACTACAAAAAATTTCATGACTCATTTGTTGGACACCCGAACGTATTTTTACGATAATTACTGACAGACACATTGCCACAGAATACGACAAGAAGACTGAAACGTCTCTGGGGCAGGAATCTACTACCAAAAGATGAACCGCGCTAGGAGTGCCTTCAATGGGAGGTTTATCCACACACACTTTCACAAGAATCCCTTAGAGGAGGGGCTTCATTTAAATCTTCATGCAGGTCAATCTTCCGCTTAAATTTATTAACTATTATTTATTAATAGTATCCCTTAATTAAAATTCATTATATAAGATTTTTAAACCTCTTCAATTGGGCTATTAGCCTTGAAAAGGGAAGTAAGGTGGAGGAATTACGACCAACCCTCAGGTTGGTCTGCACGCTCTGCCTCGTTTTACTTTTAGCCTCAGGACTTTCAATTAACCTGAGGCTAGGGAGGAAACATCCATAGGAGCCGTTAATTTCGTTTAAGGTATATAGCCTTAAAATCACCTCTTCGTCTCACAGTTTGAGGTAAAGTCCTTCAAGGACAGACAAAGGGGCCATCAAATTATCTATTACTTTATAGTTAGAAACATATTTTAATTATTAAAACCATGTTTAAATGGGTATATGAGCTCTAGGGTCTGGAGATCCCAGAGGGTAGATCTAATGCTGTTAACAGATTAAATAAGTTATCTATCACAGCCGGACTCGAAGCTGGGACCTTCTGCTTAGGCATTTGGAGCTCTACACACTGAGAAACCCCATGTCCAACATTAGTATACCATTTCCATGTCCACTTCTTCCACTTTTTTTCTAGCGCGATATGTATCTATCCTCTTTTAAATCTCTGAACATCATCGTTTCCACAACAACCTAGTTAAAGAATTACTTATACTTGTAGCAAAAGTAGTTATCTTATTTTAACTGAAAGTTTCTCAATTTAAGACATACGTCATTCAAAACAGATCGGATCGTTTAAACTCAATTCACTTTCGTATCAAATTGTTATTATCAGTTCGGAGCACTATTCATATTAAAACTTTTAATACCATTAACCTGTAGTGGCGTAGTGGCAAGCATAACAACCTACTATGCCCAAAATTGCGGGTTTTTCAAAGGGAGTAAAAGTCCTTGCCTTTCTCGTACAATGGCGTACCCTAGCCTGTGCGGTTTCAGGTTCTCATTCCTAAATATACCTGGATAGGAAAAACTTAGGACATTTACTGAAGCATCGTCCGATAAGCTTTAGCAGCATATAGTGACTTTAAATGCAAGTAACAAACAAAACATGATAGTAATTATAACAGAATTGATGGAAAATTTGAAGTAGATTGGACCAACGAATAAAGTTGTCCCATACAAACTTTGTCCCCCTTTCTCACCCCTTTATTGGTAGAATAGAGCTGGATTTCACTTATTCCATGCAATGTGCTATCATGGCTCTCAATTACATTATGCCGGTTAGAAAATTGCTATCCAACAACGGCAGCTAATTCATCTGACTTAGGTTGATTATACCGTCCACTGTGGCCATTTGTGACCAAGGGCAAAGAATCAGGCCACAATTTATGCTTTGTCCTGAATGAATGACTGACTGAGGGATCAACGCACAGCCTGAACCGCTGATCGTAAAGACCTGAAACTTGGAGGGTGTGTTCTTTGTATGAAGTAGGCATCCGGTACGAAAGGTTTTTTCGAAATTCCACCACTAAGGTGGTAAAAAAGGGGGGGAAAGTTTGTATGCTTGCTCAAAAGTTTCTTACTCCCGAAATCTACATATTTTCGCTAGATTAAACAAAGTTCTCAATGAATTGAAAAGTGAAGCTTGGTACTTGATTTATTTTTTGATTTTGGGTTCGCTCGCAATTCGGTTTCTTTAACATTTTTTAATTTTTGTAACTAATATATAATTAAATAACTTTAATATACTAATCACTTTTTTAAAAGGACTTTTATTAAATGATACATGTACATTCAATAGAGACCAAAAACAGAGAGAGAGTCCCTTATTTATAGAAACCGTATTTCTTACAATTCCATTGCTCCCCGCTTTTATGGCCTTCCCAAAGTCCACAAACCTAACAACCCCCTCCGGCCTATTACATCTAACATCAATTCACCATCAACAAAGCAAATTCTTACTTCCTTCCTTACAAGTCCTCAGCCGTAACAACCCATACGATATCCAAAACTCATTTCACGTGATCTATTAACATCCCTCCCCATACCTGATCATTACGTTCTCACCTCCTTTGATGTAGAAAGCCTATTTACCAACATACCTTTTAATAAAGCCCTCCTCATAATAGATAACAACTGACGACTCATAGAACCCCATACCTCTCTCAACCGCTCCTCATACCTCCAATCCATATACCTCTGTTGTGAATCAGGATACCTTACCTTCCATGGCCAGTTCTTTAACCAAATTATTGGACCTGCTATGGGAAATCCCCTCGCTCCTGACCTCTCCAATATCGTCCTAAACAACCTTCTGGACTCCATTCTACCCAAGTTCCTTAACGATGTTATTTTCATTAAGAAATATGTGGACGATCTCCTCCTTATCCTAAATCCTAAAATTATTCCAGAATTATTATTATCCTTCAACTCATACCATCCACGCCTCCATTTCACTGTTGAACATGAATCTAACAAATCACTACCATTTCTTGACCTCCGTATCATTAAAAATCCTGACCACAACTTATCCACAGATTGGTATACTAAACCAATTAACTAAACTAATTATTACTCCCAACATATGAACGACCAAAAAATTAACGTCGCCAAAAATATTATCCACCGTGGCCTATCCCTCGCTGACCCCTGCTTCCATAAAACCAACACCCACCGCATCCAAAATATCCTTTTAAAAAATAATTTTCCTCTCTATATTATTAATAAACTCATCCATGACTATAAAAGAAACCCCCAACCCCACCCGGTCTTTCATTGAACAAGTTCCGTCATTTAATTAGTACTGAGCTTATCTAGATTTAGTTTTTAACTATAAACCTAGTTTGTTTTTGAAGATGTTATCCTTTTAAGGATGGTTTTTACAATTATTGCTTGATAAATAGTAAAGAATAATAAATATCATGATTAAAATCTATAAAATTTCAGAAAAAAAAAACTGGTAAAATTTCTAGAATATTAGCCACTATTAATTTATTATAAAATTCTTAGAATGACCATCAATAACAGGGCTTTGGTTGTTCATGCGTTAAAAATTTACAATTTTTGGAATTTTTTTTATAATTTTCTGTTTAATACAAATGCTATAATAGAAGACATTATTTTCACAATTAAAAGATAAGTGAAATGATCTAATGATTATATTTTTATTAACTGAAACTAACTACTATATAAAGTATACATTAAATAATAATAAAATATTGGGAAAGAGAAAAAAAAAACATTTTCCAGTCGATTAAATTTTCTTTGATCACTATTTATCTCTTGAGACGTTTCGACAATGTGTCATTTTCAATCTTATCACATTTTGTTTTCTGCATCGGTAACATTTACATAACTTTATCATAGTTACAAGTCTAAAATATTCGTGGAAAAAACAATAACATCTACACTAAATTATGTAATTCAACAATTATAAAAAATATAATAAAGTGTCCAAAATAACAAGTAATAAATTAATAATAGATACCTCCAAATTAAAATCATTTTAAATTTTATTTAAATAAAGTTATTTAGTGTAGATGTTATTGTTTTTTTCACAGATATTTTAGACTTGTAACTATGATAAAGTTATGTAAATGATTGCTTACCGATGCAGAAAACAAAATGTGATAAGATTGAAAATGACACATTCCCGAAACGTCTCAAGAGATATATAGGGATCAAAGAAAATTTAATCGACTCGAAAATGTTGTTTTTTTTCTCTTTCCCAACATAAATTATAAAGGAAATGAGTCCAGTATAAAAGAAAAAAATTATAAAATAATAGTAAAACTACAATATCGTACACCAGTGTTTTATATTTTCAATCCTACAAAATATTTTCAGGGTTTTATTTACCTCGACTTTTTAAGACGTAGCTGCGGCATCTCAAAGCTCCAACACATACCCAATAGTGTTATAAGAGAAACTATAGGGGAGGAAAAAAATATATTGTACGAAGAGAAGACTACATTAGACTAAATGATCTCTTTATGAGTTGAAATTCTCAATGTTTGAAAAGTGAAGCTTGGTACTTGATTTATTTTTTTATTGCTTGATTTTGGGTTCGTTGGTAATTCGTACGGCTTTCTTTAACATTTAATTTTTGTAACTAATATATAATTAAATAACTTTAATATACTAATCACTTTTTTAAAAGGACTTTTATTAAATAATACATGTACATTCAATAGAGACCAAAAACAGAGAGAGAGTCCCTTATTTATAGAAACCGTATTTCTTACAATTCCATTGCTCCCCGCTTTTATGGCCTTCCCAAAGTCCACAAACCTAACAACCCCCTCCGGCCTATTACGTCTAACATCAATTCACCATCAACAAAGCAAATTCTTACTTCCTTCCTTACAAGTCCTCAGCCGTAACAACCCATACGATATCCAAAACTCATTTCACGTGATCTATTAACATCCCTCCCCATACCTGATCATTACGTTCTCACCTCCTTTGATGTAGAAAGCCTATTTACCAACATACCTTTTAATAAAGCCCTCCTCATAATAGATAACAACTGACGACTCATAGAACCCCATACCTCTCTCAACCGCTCCTCATACCTCCAATCCATATACCTCTGTTGTGAATCAGGATACCTTACCTTCCATGGCCAGTTCTTTAACCAAATTTTTGGACCTGCCGTGGGAAATCCCCTCGCTCCTGACCTCTCCAATATCGTCCTGAATAACCTTCTGGACTCCATTCTACCCAAGTTCCTTAACGATGTTATTTTCATTAAGAAATATGTGGATGATCTCCTCCTTATCCTAAATCCCCAAATTATTCCAGAATTATTATCATCCTTCAACTCATACCATCCACGCCTCCATTTCACTGTTGAACATGAATCTAACGAATCACTACCATTTCTTGACCTCCGTATCATTAGAAATCCTGACCACACCTTATCCAAAGATTGGTAAAAGAAAATTTAATCGACTTGAAAATGTTTTTTTCTTCTCTTTCCCAACATAAATTATAAAGGAAATGAGTCCAGTATACAAGAAAAAAATTATAAAATAATAATAAAACTAAAATATCGTACATCAGGGTTTTATATTTTCAATCCTACAAAATATTTTCAGGGTTTTATTTACCTCGACTTTTTAAGACGTAGCTGCGGCATCTCAAAGCTCCAACACATACCCAATAGTGTTATAAAAGAAACTATAGGGGAGGAAAAAAATTTATTGTACGAAGAGAAGACTACATTAGACTAAATGATCTCTTTATGCGTTGAAATTCTATTGATAGAAATTATTATTCATACACCTTAAAATTAATTAAATTAAAAGAATTACCTGAACAAATGGTAGTTCCGCTGGACCTCGAACTTCTTCTTTATTCATCTTGAATTTTCTTGAAAAATTGCTTCATATCTTATAGGGGTTTCGGACATTTACTGAGGAAACGCATTTTTTTTTATCTTGTTTGAATTGTTTTAATATTTTGTGATTGAGTTTTAAATATCAATTAGGCATATTAAAGGCAATAAGTATTTTTATTTTAAAGAGAAAATATTTGCCCCCAGCCGATTGGAACCCGGATCTCCGCCTCACCGTGGCAACGCTCTAACCATTTGAGCCACCGGGGTCAATCCGTACTTAAGACAAATCTGTTGTCTTCACCGATCTCATATCCCCTGTGTTCTCGCAATTTTGCGACGTATACCGAGGAAGAATGTTCAATTTCAATTTTATCTTCAAAATAAAAATATTTAAAAATTAAAGCAATGATTTAAAAATTATAATAAATTATAAATAAAATAATGACGTATGTCAAAAAGATCGGAGAAGAGAACAGATTTGTCCAAAGTAAGGTTCGACCCCGGTGGCTCAAATAGTTAGAGCGTTGCCACGGTGAGGCGGAGATCCGGGTTCGAATCCCGGCTGGGGCAAATCTTTTCTCGTCAAAATAAAAATATTTAAAAATTAAAGCAATGATTAAAAAATTATAAGAAACTATAAAATCAATAAGCTTTTTGTAGTTTCCTAGCAACTGTTTGATTTTATAAATTTTTTGTGATTGAATTTTACCTCGAAATATATTTAAAGCAATGCGTCCTTTATGATGAGGAAACAGCTGGAAGCCTATGAGGCAAGAGGCCTGGAAATCAGTAAAACAAAAAGCATTAAATAACTGTGGAAATTCCTCACTAAATGTTGGGGAATAGGATTAGACCCCAACTGAACAATTTAAATATTTAGGCAGGTGGCTTTAGCCGGGGAGCAGCAGCAGAAAAGATATTGACGAAAAGATAATAAGAGGCGGAAAAGTAATTACGACGCTAAATTCTATTTTGTGGAGTAAGGACGTCATGATGACAACAAGAAAGAGACTCTACAATTCGTTTCTTATAAGTAGTGCCCTATATGCCTCAGAAACCTGGTCCTTTTCAGCTGACTCGGCAAGAAAACTGGTTTCAATGGATATGGATTTTTGGAGGCGTAGTTGCAGGAGATCCAATTATTGGAAAAATCCAAAAAACAAAACCTTTAGGCACTAAAATAATGGAAAAACTCAGTCAACGTTTCCCTATTCAGACACCATTTGGTCATACGCCAAATTAAAATACCGAATTTATGTAAATTTTAGTTCGTGTATTGTGCATAATTTGATAATTGTTATGGCTAATTATATTTTAGTATTTTAAAGACATGAGGCTATATTTTTGGATTTTTCCAATTGAATTCTAGCAAATTTTTGTCGTTTTGTTAAGATCTTACATATCGTCTCTGTCAAAACAATAATAAGTACGCATTGGGAGATTTTACCGGAGACAAAAAAAACAAAAAAACAACGCCGACTGTAGACATGGCAATTTATAATCTATTTTTCATCTATACAATTTTATTACTAAAAAGATTGAAGAGAAGTATCAAAAAATCAGACTCTGCCATGTTGCTGACCTTAATACGTCCCTTACCGTTACTAACTCATTTTCACCAAAATTTGTAGATAAGCGGTGTTGTTTTGACAGCGACGATACGTTTCTATAATTTATTTTAATTGTATAGTGATTTAATCAAGTTAGCATTCTTACTTTTTATTCATTTATTTTATTTTTTCTCACTATTTATTGGAGTGATGTATTCTCATACCTCCAATACATATTGCTTTGGAATTTCACAGATTACATTATTTTTTTAATAAAAAATATAAACTCTAAAATATACTTGGGTTGCATGAGGCATTTGGGGCCAAAAGTGGATAACTCCAAAATTTCAAAACCCTATTTTTCGCTAGTTTAGCCAAGAAAAACACGACACTCTACCGCCTTATTTCTCATGGGTTTTAGTCCGGTTCTGAACTTGAAACTTTTGCTACAAAATTGCTTGACTAAACGAGCGAAAAATATGAATAGGACTGTTTTTGAAACTTTGGAGTTATCTAAATGGCTGATATGTCGCATGCATATCAGAAACTAATTCGATGATATATTTTGAAACTTTCATCTCCTATAATTTCAATTAGTTATGAAAATTTTCTTTATTTTCGTAAATTTGCTATACGATAAGTAAGATAAAAATAAGATTTAGTTGCCTATACTAACATTCATGAAAGTACTGATCTAAGAATCTTCATACCTGGACACAGAGTAATAATTTAATGGGCAATAAAATAAACGTTGTTCATACAACTACTAACAAAAAACTTGTTAAGGCTAATTTGTTATTAGTCGGTGAAATCGAGAGAAAACTCCCTTTCGTTCCTTCCTGTCTTCAATCCTTGTTTTCTTTTAAAATCTTTAATGGTCACGTTATCTATCTCTTCTCTTCATTGATCTCTCCTCTCCTATTCAATAATTACTTAGTTTGGTATAACTTCAAAAGTAGAACAGAAAGTTGAATTCTCCTTATTTTACTGGTAATTATTGAAGTGAAAACTTTATTAGTCTCGTTTAGCGACTTTTGGTGGGAGATAAACTTGTGGGTTCGCGTCAACAACATGCTCGAGAATGGCGACACCTAGCGGCCTATGCACGAGTTATATAACTTGTTTAAATCAACTTTAGTTTAAAGATTACAATTTCCGGTGGTAAAAGAATAATTATCACTCACTAGTTGGACTTTTCGTTTCTCCTAAAAGATTTTATTTGTAATTTTTAAATATCATGTTTTATGAAATGATCGGAAGTACAAATGATCTAAGTATTATTGAACTTAACGGTGATAATAATCCTAAAAATAAAAAAAAATATCTATGTAGATACAAATACAATGTAATGGAAGAGTGTAAAGAGGTGTTGCCGGAAGAACAAGTCGGTTTTCGAACAGGTAGATCCTGTGTAGACAACATTTTTACTCTTACACAGTTTCTTGAAAAGAAGAAAGCCTGCGATGGAGAAGCTGTATTAGTATTTGTCGACCTATAGAAAGCATAGGGTATCCCTAAGTAATCTTTGGAGTGCTCTAGAAAAATTAGGAGTGAGTGGATATATTATCAACGCAATAAAAGGGTGTATAAGGGTTCCAAAGCCAGAGTAATACTCAAGAATCGTTTATCAAAAGAATTTGAACTGAACTAAGGACTTAAACAGGGTTGCTCCTTATCCCGTACACTTTTCAATTTATATGTTGAAAGTGTACTGTGTGAGTGGAAAAGGAAATGTCAGAAGATGGGAATCATGGTAGGAAATTAATGCCTTTATAATTTTCAGTTTGCAGATGACCAAGTGTTAATAGCCAATGATGAGGAGGATGCTTCCTATATGATAACAAAACTGTAAGAAGCATACAAAATGGGAGGCCTAGAAATCAGCAAACAAAAAACAGAATATTTGGCTTTGAATATGGATTATGCTTCCCTCACACTAGAAAATTGGAGTCTTACCAAAAGTGAAAATTTTAAATATCTTGGCAGGTGGCTCTCCATTAAAACTGGCTGCGATCTTGACATGAGGGAAAAGGTCACTAAAGGAAGAAATACTATAACAACTTTAAATTCTATATTATGGAGTAAGGAAGTACAATTGTCTACAAAAAAAAGACTTTACCACTCCTTTGTCAAAAGTGTGGCATCATATGGCTCAGAAACATGGGCCATCACTACCAACTTAGAAATAAAACTCCTAGCGATGGGGATGGACTTCTGGAGACGTAGTTGTAGTATATTGAAACTCCATTACATCCCTAATCATGTGATCAGAGAAAAAGTACAGGAACTCCACAATATCTTGTACACTATTGAGACCAAAAAGCTGAGCTGGTGCGGCCATGTAAGGAGAATGTCAGAAAATCGATGGCCCAAGAGAATAATAAATTATGTTCCTGAGAAGAGGAGGAGAAGAGGACGTCCGGCAAGGAAATGGTACGTTGGGTTGAAAGAAGGAATGACTGCCAGAGGGTTACAGAGGAGGACTGCCAGCTTACGAAATATCACAATTTTAATAAAGTCGTTAGTAAAAAAATAATTTAAAATATCCGAACTCAACCTTCACTCCTAAGCCCTCCTCTCCTTCATTGATTACAGGACGAATTAACTGGGAGCAATTTAGTAACGATTTGGAAAACAAACTAGACGGTTTCACTCAAGACTAAACAAGACATTGACAGCGCAATAGAAATACTTACAGAAACAATAACAGACAGTATAAAAGATAACACTACCATAAACAGAAATAATATCACACAACAGAGTAACCTGCCACAGCACCTTCGCAGCTTGCTGATCGAAAAACGCAGAGCAAGATAGAAGTGGCACAGGACTCGTTACCCATCAGATAAAACGTATTACACCCAACTGACTAACAAACTAAAAACGGAGATTAGAAACTACAAAATCCAAAATTTGCTTAGTGTGACTGAAAATCTTGACCACCAAAAAGATCCTTAAATTCAAAGATATTAATCATCCTCTCCTTACTGAAAATCAAACTTGGTCCAGATCTGACGAAGAAAAATCTCACATATACCCCCAACACCTCTTCAAAAAAACCTTTAATCCAGACCTTGATATCCCCAACCCTATTCACATTGAGTGTATTGAAGCAGAACTGGATATCCCACTCCAAATGACTCTCCCACCTAAGGCTTTTCATCCGTAAGAAATATCCAATAATATTCATAGTTTGCCTTCCCGTAAAGCTCCTGAACATGACCTAATTACAGCTCACATCCTAAAATCCCTTCCTCGAAAAGCTATCCTATTCCTCACATACATATATAATTCTGTAATCCGTTCTACCTATTTTCCCGATACATGGGAACTGTCTATAGTAGAAATGATCCCAAAATCCAAAAAGCCTCCAGAACTTCCATCCTCCTATCGTCCTATCTCCCTCTTACCCATAATGGGCAGGATCCTCGAAAAGCTCATACAAAAACGTCTCTATTCCATCCTAGATAGTAACCACATAATCCCAGACCACCAGTTTGGTTTCCGAACATCCCACTCCACTATCCAGCAATGCCATCGTGTGGTGGATGTTGTCTCCTCTGCACTGGAGCGTAGATTGTACTAAACGGGAGCCTTTCTTCATATAGAACAGGCTTTTGATCGAGTCTGGCACCCAGGTCTCCTTTACAAAATCCGACAATTCCTTCCTCCTACATACTTTTTGATCATTCGCTCCTTTCTAACTGGCAAAACATTTAAAGTAAATCATAATGGTTCCTACTCTCCTCTCTATTCCCAGTCTGCTGGTGTTCCTCAACGTAGCATCCTCGGTCCTATCCTCTACACAGTATATACAGCTGGCATCCCAACCCATCCTAACACCTTCATCTCCACCTATGCTGATGACACATGTGTGTTATCAGTTAATAACGAACCATATATTGCATCCCAATCCCTTCAATCACATTTATCAAGCCTCGAAGAATGGTGTCGGAATTGGAAAATTAAAATCAATTCCAAAAAGTCCCATCAAATTACCTTTACCCTTCGCCGAAAACCCTTGACTTCCTGTCCTACTGTATCCTTTAATAGTACTCCACTTATCCCTGTTGAACAGATCCGCTACCTAGGACTCAACTTAGACAAACGTCTTACTTGGAACCCTCACACAAGACTAAAAAAGACAAGAAACAGCTAGACGCTTCCGACTACTTCAACACATGCTAGACAAACGCTCAAAGCTTCAGATCAATTACAAAAGACTTATTTATGTTACTGTTATAGGACCTATATGGACTTACGGAATCTAAATATGGGGCTCCACCAAACCATCAAATTCCTCTCGTATTCAATCCTTGCAATCCAAAATCCTAAACGTTCCTTATTTTGCCACAAATAAAACCATCCATAATGACCTTAACGTTCCACATGTTACTGATTTAGCCCATTCCAGATACATATCATTCCGCAATAAACTCCAGGCCCATCCAAACCCACTAGTTTCCATCCTTGGTACCAATTCCATCCTGGACAATCCTCCTAGGCGTCTGAGGAGAAGATGGCCTCGAGAGCTTCTATAATAGAAATGTAATTAGAGTGCTGCCAATGGGTAGTGCCTCTACAGGTCTTTTCGTGTATTTAGTTATTCATACAGCCCTAGTACTATATGTATATATTACAGTTGTACAATTCAATAAAATAATGTAAAAAAAAAAAATATCCGACGGTGTAGTAGAATCATTAATGAACAGCGGTAATAATTCGATTTCATTAAAGAGCTCTAACCTTTCTACATCTGAAGAACCAGCATGGCTCAGTTTATTTTCTAAATCAGAACAATAAGCTCTTTTTGTATCAATCTCCAAATCCTTCCAGTGATTTAATTTTTGAAGGAATGAAAAAAATATATTACTTTGATTCAAAAGTTCGAACTGTTCGTCGAACTTATTGATAGCGGTATCTAATAGGTAGTAATAAAAAATTACTTTGAAATGTGTTTCTGCATCTGTTATTGGCTCATCTTCTGCCTCATAGTCAAAAAACCTTCTACACGCGCGAGGGCGAGCTGGTGCGGGAAATTCGGCAATTGCGTCGACTACTTCGGCTATGGTTTTCGCGTTATTGGGGAAATCCTGAAAAGTGGACTCATTACGGAATTCAGAAACACTTCTTTTTGCAAAATCAATCACTTTTACCGCTTCTGACAAAACGACATCGGAATTTTGAAGAGTCTTGCTAACTAAATTTATCTTGATTAAAATTTCAAACCAAACACCTAGGGAACAGATAAATTTGAATGACTTAATTTTTTCTGACAACGAATTTGCCAAATTTCTTGACTCCACATCTTTGTTTATATCGGAATATATGGTAAACAAGGCATCATATACGTTCCCTAGATTAAATTGTAGAGCTTTTATTCCTTCAACCCTGCTCACCCATCGAGTATTTAAGAGTGGTTTTAGAGTTAAAGTTGGCATTTCTTTGGCAAGAGTTTGCCAACGCGCTGTTGGCGCGCAAAAAATTGACAATTTCTAACGAACTATTAGCGGCGTCAGTAACTATCAAATTCAGGCTGTGTGCCGCACAAGGTACGTAAGGTGCGCGCGGGTTTAAGCCTGAAATTCGTTTCTGGAGACCTATATGTTTTCCTTTCATATTCGCGCCATTATCATAACCTTGGCCACCCATATCTTGTATATCAATATCGTTTGAGTTTAAAAAATCTAACAAAAATTGATGTAAACCCTCATCTGTGATTGGGAAAAATCCCAGAAAATGTTCTTTTATTACAGCCTTGTCATTATTTGTATTTAAAAGAACGACCCGTACGACAGCCGATATTTGTTCAATATGTGCAATATCTGGAGTGCAATATAATATAATTGAAAAATATTTGGATTGTTTTAATTCCAAAACAATCGTTTTTTTCTATTCTTTCTCCTAATAATTGTAATAATTCATTCTGAATATTTTGGCCAAGATAATGAGTTAGGCGTGACTCAGATTTTTCAATACGGGCAATTCAATTCGGGATTTTTTCAATGTGTTCTGCAAATACATCATAAAAATTAGAGATACATTCAACCAGTTTCAAAAAATTACCATTATCAGACTCATGAATTTTTTCAGAATTTCCCAGTAAAGCTAGACATTGTCTCGCTAAAAAGCGAATTATATGGATTATTCGTTCTATTACTGCCACCCAACTTTTTTTCTCTCGTTCAATTTTAGCTTAGTGCACGAAATCGACTGTTTTTTCTATTAAAATTCCAATTTTTAATGTAATATGTTTCTTAAGACAAACTAGGTGCGCTGAGCTCTTTTCATGACGTTCTAAGGTTATAGACAAATCCTGCCAATCGTTATAACCTATCTTACCAAGAAAAGGAGTGACATCGGCATCAAGAAGTTTACAGTAAAAAAAAAAAACCGAATCAGTTGATTTAGAATAAATCAGCTAGGTTCTTGAAACTGTTTCATTAGTAAAATAATTTTTTTTTAAAATTTAATTTATTGACATTTACAACTACAATATTATTATAACAAGCAAATCTGCTGATATGTACAGTTTAAAAAAATAAGAATTCGAAAAAGAAATTTTAAATCTATTAGACACCTATGCTGATGAAACATGTGTGTTATCAGTTAATAACGACCCATATATTGCACCCCAATCCCTTCAATTTCATTTATCAAGCCTCGAAGAATGGTGTCGGAATTGGAGAATTAAAATCAATTACAACAAGTCCCATCAAATTACCTTTACCCTTCGCTGAAAACCCATGACTTCCTGTCCTACTGCATCCTTTAATAGTACTCCACTTATCCCTGTTGAATAGATTCGCTACCTAGGACTCAACTTAAACAAACGTCTTACTTGGAACCCTCACACAAGACTGAAAAGACAAGAAACAGCTAGACGCTTCCGACTACTTCAACACATACTAGACAAACGCTCAAAGCTTCAAATCAATTACAAAAGACTTATTTATGTTACTGTTATAAGACCTATATGGACTTCCGGAATCTAACTATGGGGCTCCACCAAACCATCAAATTCCTCTCGTATTCAATCCTTGCAATCCAAAATCCTTCGCAAAATCCTAAACGCTCCTTATTTATTCACAAATAAAACCATCCATAATGACCTGAACGTTCCATATGTTACCGATTTATCCCATTCCAGATACCTATCAATCCATAATAAACTCCAGCCCCATCCAAACCCACTAGTTTCCATCCTTGGTTCCACTTGCATCCCGGACAATCCTCCTAGGCGTCTGAAGAGAAGATGGCCTCGAGACCTTCTATAATAGAAATGTAATTAGAGTGCTGCCAATGGGTAGTGCCTCTACACTTCCTTTCATGCATTTATTTATTCATACAGCCCTTGTACTAAATGTATATATTACAGTTGTACAATTCAATAAAATAATTAAAAAAAAAAAAATCTTTTTGAAGGATAGAAATTCTCTTTTACCTGTACTGGACCGCGCTGTATTAAAAATATCCTTTGTTTATCGGATAACACTTGTGGCCATAACTTGATATCATTGATTACATCTTCTAGAAGTGAAATCCTAGCGACGATTCGGCGCAAGGAGGTTGGTCGACTACCGACGACGGTGATGGCAGTGGCGATGGAGGTGGCAGCGCAGACACGAGTTCTTCTGTAGTATTATCTTGGTTTTCTTAGGCCTCTAGAAGACAAATCGTTTCGAACCTTAAACTTTTCGATAGAACTAGTATAGTTTTCTTTCCGTACCCTCAGAGTAGCAGCAGCCCCAAAGCAAAAGTTGTTCACATCATATACATACCAAGTACATTCATAACCTGAAATGATCGATGGTAGTTATTTTGAAAGAACTCATATGTCCATCCACAACTACAATTTTAATATCCTTCTGACTATTGGGGACGGAACCCTAATAACCAAAAGGTAAGGTAAGGTCTGTTACTCGTTTAAAAACCATAAAAGTGCATACAGAAACACATCCCCTCAGCCACTTGAGCAAATTCATCAGTTGTAGGTACATAACGAAGGTTACATACATACAAATAAGTAATTAACAAAATAAGACCTAACCTAAATAAATACCAAGGTAATAATACTACATAAATAACACTTTTACTTACCGTTATGTTAACCTGCTCTGCACTATAAACAGTTTTGAGATGAAAGCGTCGATAATATATCACTCACTATTTGATATCTTACCTGACCCCTGACCTCTGTGAACTCTACGTGATTATAGTTTTTAAGTATTTCTTGCCAGGTTAATTTCACGTTGAAACAATTCCTACTTTGTCAAAATGCCGACCCACGAAACCCTGCACCCTAAAGGTGCCATTCGGAGACGATCGATACCGAATCTTTGGAAACAATTTTGACTTATGTACGTAACTTTTCCATAGACGGCCCCTGTCGGAATGGCAGCCTTTAAAGCGCGAGATATAAGCAAGGGGCGGCGCCTTCTTTTATATATGTATATCATACATAATATCGAAGCGAGAAGACGGGACGCCCGACACGCGCTCACCCGGAGCCCACCTCTCTTAAATAATGTATTCCGCCCGCGCATAAGACCGCCTCTATTTGAAGGATAAGGTGTTATCCGATAAACAAAGGATATTTTTAATACAGCGCGGTCCAGTACAGGTAAAAGATAATTCCTATCCTTCAAATAGGAGGTTTCGCAAGGGGCGCTTCGCGGCGTGCCCCTTGAGACCCGGCACCCGTGTGCACCGCGCACAATGAAAACAAGTTAAAGCCGGCCTTGTTCAAGACGACGATTTTTTTTCGAACGCTGTCCCCAGGAGCGAAATTGTTTTTCTTTATATTAAATCGACAATTACTTAGAAAAAACTTGTAGTATTTATAGAAAGGTTTCAAAGGTTTATTAAAATATCAAAACGATAGTTTCACTCATGTTCTATCTGTTATTTCATTCATAAATTTTAACAACTATGATCTTGTAATTTCCTTTTTAGTAATGGACTCTCCTCAGTACAAAAAAACCCTTCTGGGGGGGGGCACCTGCCCCCCTACATAGTAGTACCTACTAGTATTACCATTATTTTTTGTATAGGTAATTTACAAGTAAATATTTATATTTTACAATAAACAAGCTGTAAATAAATATCTAACTTTCCCTTTAATTTAATAATATATTTTAAATTTATCAAATATAATTTAAATTTATTACTGTGCGGTTAATTTTTTAAAATAAAATTAATTGAGTTAAATTAAGGCAGCAGCCTATCAGAGATTATTACTGTAGAAAAAGGTTTTCCAAGGGTGCAATCCCTATTACTCTTATGGCGCCCTAACAACAGTAATCACTCTTTTCGCCTGAATCACAGTAGTCACAATCACGCTTTAATTCCGTTCGCCGACGACCAGTTCCCATATGCGAAGTACAGAACTGCTACTGTAGTCGCGATAACAATCACGCTTCAATTCCGTTCGGTTCTATCGCCAATCACTGTGAAGAACAGTTTGGAGCTATTACTGATGAATTTGTAATCACAGGTAGACCTGTGACTTTTGAGTAACAGTTAAAAAGTAACAGTTCGTGATTTCTGGCCCATCACTACTTTTCCAGTCCCAACCGCCGGGACCCCATTCGTCTTGGGAGTTGTGAGGAAGCAAGAACTAAGAGTCTCTATGCCTTAACATATTCCCGCACCTTCGTCTTTTTGACTTCTTCATCTCCTTCACTTCATAGTTTTCTTAGTATTCATCCTGCTCTCACTTTTTTTGGATGGAGCCGGCTGTTCGCTATTTGATTAGGACCCTATTTTCCCATGGGAGCTTCACTCCCTCGACTGGTCCTAGGAGACATCGCCTTGACGTGGCGGACCAGTTTGGTCGTACTGAGAATGTCTCAATCGCTTATCTTTAATTATTTTATTTTCAGGTCTGGTTTGTTTATTTTGGTCATAGAGACAGTGCCTGTGGTCAGCGATTTTTTTGTATTTTTGCCAGCCATCGCCCATTCTCTTCATATGGCCTACCCACCAAAGTCTTAAGATTCTTCTGAATTCCACTTCCGGCTCCTGAAGTGGCTGATAAAGTTGGCAGAGCTCTTCGTATTGCCTAAGCCTATATTGGTCACCATCCTTCACAAGGCCAAGCATTCTTCTTAGAATTTTTCTTTTAAAACCCTGCAGGCTACTAGAAGGTTATATTAATTGAGGCATTTAGTATCAAAAGCGTATAATTTGCACAAATTGACTGTAACAACTTTCGCTGTTTTAGTCAAGCAATGCATTATGTTCCCGAAGCTTCCGGTTCAGAACGGACTAAAACCATAAGAAATAGAACGGTAAAGTGTCGTGTTAGAAAAAACTGCTTAGCTAAATTAGCGAACAATGCGAAAATGCTCACATTTAACTCTATAAAGTTATTCACGTTTGATCTTTAACGACTCAATTCTGATGAAGCAATATCGAATCTGAACAATTCAAAACTTAAATCAATAAAAAGCTTAAAGATTCTGAATATTCGAAGCTCATACCACCAATCGCTCTGTACAGACTTCTGTTCAGGGGTTACTACCGGTACCCAAATGCGTTAGATCATCCTTAACACAGTCCTCACAACTGCACATCGGCCTACCCATACGTTTACCCATCAGCGCTTGTGAACATTTTAGAGTATTCGATAGGGAGCCCGACCGCTTTACAAGACCATCTCAATCTTCGCGGTCCTAACAAATCAATTATAATTATTAGAGCACTCAACTCGATACCTTATTTCCCATAAGCCATTGTTCAGTCTTTAACGTTAACAGCCACAATTCACAGCCATAGAGAACGATTATATTAAACAAATCCTAATTTTTCAATTTCGGATCTAATGGTGAGGACGAAGTAATGTCGAGAACAAAAATAACCTGAATTTTCTTACAGCCCCTTTATTTCCTCCTTTAAATTTCTTTCTTTTTCTTTTAAACTTTTTTTATTTTTTCTTGTAACTTCACAAGTATATAGACTTCTTGACATGTTATGCCTTGTTCTCTCCCTTATTTATATCGCAATACCTTCGACAAATAACCACAAAATTATGCGAATTTAATTCGAGCTCTTCATCATTACCTACATTCATCAACGTCATCGTATTTAGTTTTATATTTTCTGCTTCTTCGCCCAACAAAAACATATCTCGTGGGTAGTAAAATGCCTAGGTTAAAACCTTTATCAGTAGGGATCGGATTCGTATGTATTTACATATTTTTTTCTAGCCAATTTACAGACGTTTTTCAACTAGAAGTGTTCATACTGACACTTTTTAAGCTATTTGAGCGTAATTTTATTTCAAAGTATTCGTTAAATATGAAAAATATGTGGAAATAAATACATACTTCCACATATTTAATCAAATTAAGTACATATTTTTCATTTTGGGCATATTTTCATAATTTGGGAGTGGATGACAGGAACTGTGAACCACAGGCTGTAGAGGTACAACGGTACAATGGTTATTGTAATTTACAGAGAATGGTTCTAAAAAGTTACTGGGAATTGTTAGTGAAGCATCTTTGTCTTTTGTTTCAGCTCGTTCGTAGAAGTGTTTGGACTGGTCAAATGATGAATGATTGGTCATTCATTTCGTTCGGTCACTTTTTTTTTTTTGTTTTTTTTCCTTTTTCCCCAATAGGGGTGGCATTGGTATAGTTCGGTCACTTAGTCTATTCTTTTTTTGGATGAAATGCCACGAACATCGGCCTCAAACAGACAGCTGATTGCTAAATATCTTTGAGTTTCCAGCCAAACTTTTTCGAAGTGATGGAGACATTTTGTACTGCACAGCATGTGACAAACGCGTTTCTTGCTCTCAACGTTCCCAAGTCACCCACATGTTCCCACCGGATCGCACAAAGAGAATACAAACAGAAAGAAAATGAGGACGTCTTATCAAGCCTTCCTTATATCTCCATTATCAAGTAAGTTTACCCTGAGTACAGATCTGTGTCGGGCTTTGGTCAGAGCAGATATCCCTTTCCACAAACTTAATAATCCTCATTTAAAGGGTTCTTAGAAACCTACATTGGGAAAAATGCTTGAGAGAGCACTCTGGGGAAAAACTACTTGGAAGATATTTATAAGGATACACTAGCCAAGATTCGAGAACATATCAAAGGTGGACCGATAGGGGTGTCAATTGATGAAACCACTGTCGTTGAGGTATATTGCCAGTGTAGTTATTGGAAAACTTGACAGTGATGTGGATTCAAAACCAGTCCTTTTGAAGTTGTAAAAATGTTCTTTTGTTCCTAATAATTACTATAAATTGTAAAAATGTTCTTTTGTTTTACATATCATTGTCTTTATTTTATTATATATCATTTTTATATTATATATCTTATTTATTATTATATATTATATCTCATTTTTATATTATATATCATTGTTTTATATAACATTTTATATATCAACTTGTAAAAAAAAATCCATTTTCATCAAACAAATGTCCATTTTACTTTAATATTACTGGAAATGTTTTAAGAAAATCACACATTTACCACATATTTGAAGAAAATAAATGCATATTTTAATTAAATATTTGGCATTTTAAAAACTTAAAAATCCGATCCCTATTTATCAGTATGCATCACCTTTCTAATAACGCTCACTTTTTTACGGTTAAACTAAATGTAAAAGGTGAAAGCTAATTGCTTAGCTCTAAACCATTGCGAATCTTATCCGAAAAAAAAATCTAGTTTAAATTGATTATACCTATTCTATTAGATTTATTAACTTTTTCGCTATAAATTGTTCACTCAGTATACTATGCAATATATTGGTATTTATTTTTCTTGACTCTTAATGAAATAAGTTCTACTTCCAGTTCATGAAATACAGTGCTATACTCTTTAAACTATCTTTTGGTGAACTTTCGAGACTATATTAATGTTATAATCATGCCAAATCGATGATGGAAATGAACAGGTATTTTTGGAAAATGTAAAACTATAATGGGGTGTATAATATTACCTCATAAAGTTGAGATGATTATAAGAACAGTATAGCCTGGAAACGTCACCAAAAGAGTGTATTTGAATCTAAAGAACATAAAGTGATTTCCATATAAATATTTACGTATTCATTTTCGTACTTGAGGTCAGTCTAATCGCTAACCTTTTGGTGGCGTTTCGAGACTACATTGTTCTCATTATCATTCCCAAACTGTGAAAAAATAGGCATTTAAGGAATTATATTAAATATTGGAGCGTCACCAAAAATAATATTAACTATTACACTGAAACTCAGTAATACAATTTATTGGGATACTGAGATCTATCACAAGTAATAAACCTTTACGGAACAAATTTAGGAAATTTAAGATCCATCTATTTTACCTTTGGTCAGTTTTGACGTTGTTCCTTAACTATTTCTTCGGCATTCAAAGTTGGAATATGATATAAATATAATTAAATCAACCGAATTTCATTAGAAATTATTCAGGTGTAAAGTTTTAAGACTTGTTTGGAGATAAAATTTCATGATGTCTCCCGCTTTTTGAGAACATGTTGGTATAAGGAAATACAACACAATACAACGCCCGACTCGACGGCATACAATGAGCCGTCCCTGATGTGTTAGGATGTCAGGAATTGGAGCGGTGGACTGAACACTTTCAGAAATTATTCACGGGCAAAATCTCTAATCCAGGCTCTGAGATCCACAGCTGTTCCAGATTAGTAAGCGTCTCCTCACGCTCCGCTACGCATCACTGAGTTTCTGTATTTAAGTTCCATTCTTTCTTGCCTTGATGGAAACCGGTGACTGTTTTTATATTATATTTTTTAATTTAAGCTCGTTCTTTTGTATTTAATATGTTTCAGCATTTTTATAAATTTATTTTTATTTATTTCACATTCAAGGACCTTCTACAACAGCATTAAGCTACAAGCAGTATTCTTGTTGACAATTATTAAAATATTCGAATATTGCTTTTACACTATGTAAAACATATCCACCTATTATGTTGTACATAGTGTTACATCAAATATTACAGATATTCAATGGTTAGGATAAAATTCTGGAAATTCGGAATCCTTTCCACATCGAAGTTTTGACTAAGTATTTTTGAATTTGTTCCTTCTTAATTCTACTAGATGGTTTTTATACTTCAGATGTATTTTTTTTTGTATTGTCTTTTTTTTTTTTTTTATGATATTCTATGTTTTATATTACATAGCAAGTCTTATTGTAAGTAACAAACATTATTTTTGTACATATTTATTATTCTTATGTCCGAGAATAAAGGTATTTTTTTATTCTCTATTTGATGAGTCTGTTTGGACTGTTGTTGGAAGTTGTGCAGTACTATGTCCTCTTTGATGTGATTTTCTTCTGGGAGTGTGTTTTTTCTGATTGGCGAAAAGTTGACTGGTTGTTTTTCTCGAGTATTTTAGAGACTTGTTGTTTAGAGCATTGTTTTTGAGATTTTTCTATAATATCATACTCTTATTTATAATGTATACCTCTTTTTGAGTTTTTGCTCAATTTTATTAATTTAATACTTAATTAGAAGAAAATATAGTATATGTTTTCTTATTCAATATTCTTATATATATACATATCTGATAATTATCTGATAGACTGTAGATAGCCCTGACATGATGAGTAGTAGGTCATCAAGGAAATGTTATTTAGTTCCCAATGGATTTCTTGGTCGAACTATAAGCGTTTGTATGTATAATGAAAAAGCCATTAATTAAATAATTATTTGTGTTACTGAACTGTATTCCCCAGGTTCAGGAAGGGCTGTAATAAATTGTTTATTCTGTTATCAAAAGTGTACTAGAGGAAAGGGACTCGGAGACCATCCTGAGGCTCACCAAGCGTTGACATAAAGGGTACCTTAAATTATGGAAAAAATCTGGAGGTTGAGCTTAGGAGAATTGAGCTTAGCAATTGAGTTGGTTCCAGGAGTTCAGCCCCTGACAAGTGCATCACCTGGATTGTACTGTTACTATTTTTTTTTTTTAAGTAATAGTGATATTAAGATCCACTTCGATAGTATTCCTGCTAGAAAGTAAAAGTAATTACTACCTAAAATATGCTACACAATTCGTAAATAATAGGTGATAGGTTAATCATTTTTATTTTTCCACGAGTGCTTTGAGATGGTACTTAACGAGAGCATAAAGAGGATTTTACGATTGCCAATCAGGCCCAAACCTACCTCCGGGCTGATTCCTAACTCCGATAAGTGAATTCTGGAGTCGAATCGAGTTAGAGTACTCACGTCTAGTCGATACTGCTATGTGCGGTGAGCCACTTGTAAGGATAGCCGGTGTCTAGCCTTTAAAGGCAACGACTCTTTCTTGATAGCGTTGCTGGCCCAGCAACCCGTTTAACTACCTTCTAAGGTTTATGGCGGGTACGTGGGTTTAAAAGATATTTCACTTATTGAATTACTATGACATACCTGGTGTTAACTAAGAAAAAGGGGATTACGTTCAACAATATCCAAACATGATTTTTTTATCATAATCATGATTTTGATGAAATGAATGCTTTAGATTATATTAGAAGTGGATTTAAATATTATTAATACATTTTATATTTTTATAAATTAATCTTATTTGTATTATTTATTTCAGGGGCTCCAGATCTCATTTTTCTGTAGCCCAGAGTCGGGTGTCTTCTCCCTCTCTTTGACAAACTCCCCTCTCAAACTTAATGTTCATCTTTTAAATTTCATAACTTTCCCTGAGCAATTTATGGGAGTTCCAGTATTTTTTAGTCAAAGTGGATTTAGTAAAATACTTTGAAACTTGGCATTGAGCTACTTCGGCCTTCCGAGCAAATGTCACTATTAGAGCTATAAAAAATCAAAGATAATATTTTGAGATATTGACGAAAAATTATCTAATTTCACTTTGATCATTTTTTTCTTGTTTGTTAGCTCTATAAACTGTGGAGATGTTTCGTCGAGCGATTTCACTAAACAGAAAGGAGAACAACTTCACGTTGCTGCGAACCATGGCTTACAAAATGGTTTAGATCCATGTATTATGACCGCCCAGGGTCAGCATGCGATCGAGAACATAGATATCTTTCCCTGAAGTGGAGCCTCTCTGCACCAAACTTCCAAGTACCTATTTTTATGATCGAAAACCACGGCACGATTCTCTTTAGAAGTAAATAAAGTCTTCACTCCTACCCAAAATCTTTTAAGGTTTAACCTTTCATACCCGTGCCATAGAAAGAAGCTTGAGGAATGGTGGGACTGGGATTCAAATTCACAACAGTTGGGGTAACAAAAGATAAACTTTTTCATGTTCATTCATGAATCATTCTTTTTGAAGAAATATGTTTTGTTTTTTAATTTTCAAATCACATAGGTTGCACCTTTTATCCAGAGTCATAAACTTTATTAAACCAATTATCCTTCCTATCGTGTTGTACGGTTGTGAACCCTAAAACCCTTAAAAACCCTTTAAGGTCTTCTAGAATAAGGATTGTGCAGAGTATTCGACCTGAATAAGTATGAGCTCAAAGGAGAATTTAGGAGGTTAAACACCGCTGACTTAAATGAAACTAAAATGAGTTACGTTATGAATGAGTTAGAGCGTTGGCACGGTGAGGCGGAGATCTCGGTTCGAATCCCGGCTGGGACCAAATCTTTTCTCTTCAAATTAAAAATATTTAAAATGAGTTACGGTAAGTAATTTCAAATAAACAATATCACAGCTACTTAAGAGGGATTTATTTCAATCACAATAAGACCTACCTGGAATTATAATTATTGAATTTATTAATTATTAAGCAGTAAACATGTGAGAAATCCAATCATCTGAGTCTAATCTTCTAGCTGTTTCGACAGCGTGTCCCCCTATCTCACCCTGACAAACAGACAGTTTTAACTATTCACCGGTCCCTCCTATCCTTGTCTATTGCAGGAAAACACGCATGTGACACTAGACCTCTGAGCAAATTGTCCGTATAAGGCTATTAGTAAATTAGATTCTGTTTCTGGTAAAAGGTCGGAGGTTATTTCCTACCTCTACAATAGGCCTGGATTTACCCAACACATGTTGAGCAAACAAATATTATAAGGTTAAATAATCTTTCATCATAGATGTTTTTTTATTAAATTAATTTTATAGATTATGCATCAAAAATCTCAGTGGAATAACGCTGTTTACTTAGTAAAGGTCCCGGCAGATAATTTATCAATTCTATTAACAGCCGGGGATGGATCCTTTGGTATCTAGAGTCCCTCCTCAATTGAAGTGAGTGCCCTAATTGGAGGAAAAACCTGGAGGTTCAAATCCAGCCGTGGCAGATAATTTATTTAATCGTGTAATTAAATTTACACATTTAGATGTCAAGACCCTCCTGGGCTCATCTAGCCTCTATAAAGTGGTAAACACCCTGAAGGTTGGGTGTGGTCACCAACAAATCACCTCCTGCTCCTCTGTTGTCCTAGAAACAGTACAGTCCCTACCACGTTTATAGTGGTATAGTTTTTATTGGATTCCAATTATTTCTTTAATGCTTAAATTTTGAAGGTATCATTAAGCATTACGTTTTATTATAGATTATAAAGATTCAACACTAAAAATAAAAACAGTGTTATCATCTTCCTTAAAATACCTGAATATATGGCCTAAACGTCCAGATCTGATGGCGTCTATGAGAGACTATACTGTTAGTCTCTATCACACAATGAACCCAATACTCTTCACTCGTTGTAGTGGTACAGGTTTTTTATATATACAATTTTGTTTTACATTTGTTATTATCAGCATGTTACATCCCGTTGATAGACGAAGCTCTAAAATAGTTTAAAGGTAATAGTTGTAAGGTTTATAACCAACTTGAGTTGTACCTACACAAAATCAAAGTGGCGGAAGATAAGGAACATTGTTATTTTGTCAGCTTTACCTAGAAAAATGGAAGACTTCATACTGCTATTATCTATGGCTGTGAAATTTTTATCCGCGATTAGGAAACGAAATAGCGGCAATGCTAATATTATATTTGATTTTTATTTTATTCTATTTATCGGATAATAATATCAATAATTCCCTTAAAATTTGGTATATTGTTGAATAGTTAAAATCTTACTAAGCCTACCGCAATCGAGTATCTGATCAACTCAGAGTCTGAGAGAACAGCCTATGTACACTTTGTTACTTAAGAAATTTTAAGTTTGGAATGGAATAATTTATTTTATATTTAGGTTGGGTTGCTAAGTAAGTGCAAAGTGGAATTAGTTACTTACCAGAAAAATAATTAGTTTATTTAAATATTATCACCTCATAAATAAATTTACTTCTTTTGTTCTTTTAGCATTTCAATAATTTGCAGCATATTTACTGTGAACAGTTAACATATATTGTCTATTTTTTTTCAAATTTTCAATTTTAATAACGTGCTGATGTCTGAATTATGTACCCTCTAAAATGTTTATTAGGCATTCCTAATAAACTGTGTCGTATTTCCATATATTTTGGCTACAAATACACAAAATTTCCTTATAATTATTTTCGATCTATTTCAAAAAAATGGTCCGGCTAAACGTGATTTTTTTTTCTGAGGTGATCGAGCATCCGGTGTGGAACACTTGAAACAAATTGATCTACCTGTTTGAGGGTGAGGAAGTCCAAAAGTGTATATTTCATTGACCTAGACGAACGGACACTCATCGTTACTTAACAAGAGGATCTCCAGTAAACCGCAATTGGAATGATTTTCTCATTCAATTTTAAAAAATAATATAAGTAAATAACTACTAATACGTAACAGATATAACTGTTGGTAAGTTCAATAGGATACAAATATACTTTCTAATATAGCAACGACAAAATTTTAAATAATATAAAATACGAAAAAGCGTAACCCCGTCATATCAGTTTTAAACGATGATTTCTTGTTCTTTTGTATGCTTTAATAATACCCCACTGACTCCTGTAGATCCGATACTAAAGTTTCAGAGTTGAGCTTTTGGGGCTCCACTAAGCCATTCAATTCCTCTCGTATCCAACAACCCAAAATATTCGTAAAATCCTCTATGCTCATTACTTTGTTATGAATGATGTCATCCATAATAGCCTTAATGCTCCATTTGTTCCTTCATTGGCACAAACCCGTTATCAATTCTTTCATTACAAACATTACTCCCACCCAAACCCACTATTTTCAAAGCTAGCTACCTCATCAATTCTCCATGATCCTCCGAGGCGTCTGATAAGAAGATGAGCTTCTAACTTTGATATGTTAGTTAAGTACAACCAGTGGTTAGTTTCTCTACTTTTCTTTATCATTCCATTGTATATCCTTCATTCATTCACTTGTTATTATTATATTTTTTAAATTATTTTGTTGGCGCTACAACCCCAAGCGTGTCCTAGCCTCCTCCAACACCAATCGTCATATAATACAGGTATAAATTTCTAAAGATAAATAAAAATTTAAAAATAGTTATGCAATGTCTTGTTTTTCTCAATTATTAGATAAGAAACAAGCATTCCGTTATCTCTGTACCATGGTAAGGTAATCAGTTAACTAACATTGAACTAGCAGAAGGAGATTGTATGATAACAGAAATCATCCAAGATTCTACTTGGATATTCAGGGCGCAGTCGGTCAGTGAGCCACATAAGCTTTAATCAACAAATGGAAATGCTCATCATACGTTTTGCTCATGTATGGGATTAAAAGATAAAAACTGAAATAGGTATAATATAATAAATATGTATAAATATAATATGAAATCGGCTGTTAACTACATACTGTTCAATGCTAAATATATATTATTTTAATGAAATGAATATCGTTTAATGAAGCTTATGTATAAAACTTAATTAATAAAGTAGATTAAAATACTAAGGCTAAATCGAAATAATAAAAAGAATTCATTAAATAAAAAATTGAAAGAAATGGTTAAGTCTATCTACCCCTAATAATAATACAAATATAAAATTACAAAAATAGAATTAATTAGTTAAATATATTACTTTATATATATTTATTATATAAATCTACACTGGTGATAAAAAAAGTATTATTCAATGCTGTAGATCATATTTATTTAAAACTACTCAACTACTTTGTGGTATTTCTGCCTACCTAAAGGAGCGTTGTCACATATCATTTATTTAATGTATATGTGTTTAGAATATAATGATTTTATTTATCTATTCTTATCATAAGTATACTCAGAGGGGGAATAAGATAAGAGGGGAGAGTTAAGGAAAAACTGAGGAAATGAAAAAGGAAATTAAAAGAAAGAAAAAATAAATGAATTAGGGATTAAAAATAATGATAAGATGCAAACATTAATTATCCTGTTGTATCAAATTATATTGTAAATAAAATATTAACATTTTTTGCCATTTTAATTAGTGTATATGTCCAGCCACTTAAGAATGGAATGATTGAAATTGTGTATCATATTCTTGTGATAACGCAATCCATCAAAATTAATTAGAATGGATTCATATATTATACCATTATACCATATCTTATAATATTCATCTGTCAATTTTTTTTTTTTTTTTAATTTTAGTAGGGAAATTACTACAAATAAATAAATAAAAAATGATGGCGAGTTTTTCTTACAGGTGGGACAAATTTTGATCCAAGGTATTTTGTTATTTATTTTTGGGTGCATTTTATGAACTATTTTTTCCCAAGATTTCATTATCACCCGCCACAGTGTGCACTGATAAAAATATGATTTTTTTTTTTATCATTTGATGATTTTACTTAATTTCCCAAATTTGCCGATTGTATATAAAATTACTCAGTAAAATCAAATTATATCTAATGGTTAAGAACTTTTCTTTACCATTAGATATAACTTCTAATGGTTAAGAAAAGTCTAGTCTTTAAATAGTAATGGATTTGCTTTAGTTATTATATATTCTAAATCATGTAAATAAATATGGTTGATGAGGGGGGGGGAGTTAACTAAATGATTATTAATGTTAAATAAATATAATTTAATTTTATAAAGTTGGTGCTTTTGATAAAATCTAACCAGCTAACGAACACATCTAACAGTTTTTATCTGCTCCAACGATCTTCACTGTTCTCCACGAAGAAGCTAGTTATGTCACAGGATGTGCACCAAGTGTATGAAACATGATTCGTAGAATTTGTTTGAAGTTCACGGTTCACAGCTGGCTGCAGACCTACCATGCATTACCCATTAAGGATGTTGAGAAAGGCTCATGTATAATATGTTCTGACATTGTGTTTTATGGTGGAGGGGACTTACTATAAGAGCAGAGAATGGACAACTGTCAGTCATTCAGCAAGATGTACTGTTCCAGTGTAGTCGTGTCGTGTCTTCTTGCCTTAGTGGCAGGATTCGAGGAGTTGGACCATAACACGAAAACACGTGTCCACGAACATCTCGAACACGTCAAGACGATCACCTACACCAAGAAGATCCCCCAGCCCTTCAAGGTGGAAGTCGTGAAGAAGGTACCTTACGAGGTTAAAGTTCCCATAGACAAACCTTACCCGGTGTACGTGCCCCAAGCGTATCCGGTCTATGTAGAGAAGAAGGTGCCATACGAAGTGAAGGTCCCGGTACCCAAGCCGTTCATAGTTGAGAAGAAGGTACCCTATGAAGTGAAGGTACCAGTGGAGAAGCCATATCCTGTCGAGGTACCACAGCCTTACAACGTCTATGTTGAGAAGAAGGTGCCCTACATCGTCGAAAAGAAAGTTCCGTACCCGGTCAAAGTCCCAATAGAAAAGAAGTACCCAGTTCATGTGCCAGTTGAGAAAGAAATTCCTGTACCTGTCATCAAGGAGGTACCTTATCCCGTGAAGGTGCCAGTCGAGAAGCCCGTGCCTTACAAAGTGGAGAAGCCAGTGCCCTACAAGGTGGAAAAAGAAGTGCCGTACCCTGTTGTCAAGGAGGTACCGTACCCCGTTAAGGTCCCTTATAAAGTTGAGATACCATTCCACGAGAGTCATTACGGAACCAGCGAGCAACTCCACTCAGGATATGAACCGAGCAAGAGCTACTTCAACCACGGTTTCCAGAGCCACTTTTAATTTTGGAAATTCCAGGATGTTCAGGTCTTAATTCCTTTCAAATAACATGAAAATTGTTTTAAATTATATTTATTATTAAATACATTAAGATTACGAATTCACAGAGTTTTCTTTTTCCTATGTATCTGAAGCCCCCAAAAAAGTAGTCATTTATAATTAAAAACACAATTTCATTTGTTCTGTCCTTGCTAAAATCATATGTATATATTAAACTGACTGCATATATAACGCTGGGGAAAAAGTGAAACAAGGGAATAGCAATTACTCGCATTTTCAGATGTTTTGATCATGTTCCCCAAATAATATAGAATGGAATTTGATAAATTAAGCCAGTTCCTAAAATACAGAAAATTATTATTTATTGATTTGGCGAAGCATAAATGAATAATCACGATTATATTTTCCACAATCTGCATTATTTGGTTTTGATTTCATTAATTTGTGTTACAGTTTCAATTTCATACACAGTCCGTTTGGCGGAAATTGAAATTTAATTGAATTTTAATGGACGAAAATTCTATATTTCACAATGAATATTTAGAAAAATCAATATTAACTCCATTATAATTCTATTGAGAAAATGGGAATCAACTGTACGAACTTTCTGTTCAGCAGAATGTTAATTTTTTTATATTCTGTAGTATCAATAATATTAGTTGGCAAAACGTTTCTATTTTTTTTTTACATCGGTATTGAATGTTTTGCCTTTCAGTACTTTGTCATTTCTATAAGTTACATATATCTGTTGTGGAAAGGTTTTAGTAAGAGTAGGTGTTAAATTTCAGTCCAAGTTTTAGTATTGTTGTGTATAAAGGAGTCTTTATAGATTTTTATTTTTTTTTCGGTATGAGGAAGCGATGTCATTCCTTTTTAAACAATGCTAATAATGAATGCACATGAAAATAAAATACCTCCAGATATAACTTGACTTTAATAAAAAAAACAATTTTAGACATTGATTAACTTTTCTAATGATGAGATTAGTTCTGTGGAATATCTTCTTCATCGTCCTCCCCGTAAATGTTGGACTCGCTCACAGTCGCCTCCTGGTACTGCTGGTATTCAGATATCAAGTCGATCATGTTGGTTTCTGCTTCCGTGAACTCTGTCTGATCCATACCTTCGCCGGTGTACCAGTGAAGGAAGGCCTTCCTTTGGTACATTGAACTGAACTGGTCTGACACTCTCTTGAACAGTTCCATTATAGAAGTCGAGTTTCCTATAAAGGTTGCTGACATCTTCAGACCACGCGGGGGAATGTCACATACCGCGGTCTTGCAGTTGTTGGGAATCCACTCGACGAAGTAGGAGGAGTTCTTATTCTGTACGTTCAGCATCTGCTCGTCCACCTCCTTCATTGACATTTTCCCTCTGAAGATTGCTGCTACAGTTAGGTACCTGCCGTGACGAGGATCGCAGGCTGCCATCATGTTCTTGGCGTCGAACATCTGCTGCACCAATTCCGGTACGGATGTGGCTCGGTACTGTTGGCAGCTCCTGATTAACACAATATCATTACTTGTTATCAAACCAATACATGAAATAATATGAAAAGTAGCAAGCAATAATCCCTTATGAATCTATAAATCTTACCTGGAAGTCAAGGGTGCGAAGCCTGGCATAAAGAAGTGGAGGCGAGGGAAAGGCACCATGTTGACGGCGAGCTTCCTCAGATCTGAGTTCAGCTGGCCGGGGAACCTGAGGCATGTTGTTACCCCAGACATTGTGGCGGAAACAAGATGATTCAGGTCACCATAAGTAGGCGTGGATAGCTTCAATGTGCGGCAGCAGATATCGTAGAGTGCTTCGTTGTCGATGCAGAAGGTGGAATCCGTATTCTCTACGAGCTGGTGGACAGAGAGGGTGGCGTTGTAAGGTTCGACGACCGTGTCAGAGACTTTGGGGGAGGGGACGACCGAGAAGGTGTTCATGATCCTGTCAGGATATTCTTCTCGGATTTTGGTGATGATGAGGGTACCCATGCCGGAACCAGTTCCTCCTCCCAAAGAGTGAGTCATCTGAAATCTGGAAGTACGGTTGATTAACAAAGACATGGAAGGTCTTTCAAGCATTCGCTATTATTGTCCTCACTTACCCTTGTAAACAGTCGCATGCCTCGGCTTCCTTGCGCACAACATCCATTACAGCATCTACAAGCTCAGCTCCTTCTGTGTAGTGACCCTTCGCCCAGTTGTTACCTGCACCAGACTGCCCATACACGTAGTTGTCTGGCCTATTAGGAAATCAAACAAACAAAACGGTATTTCAGCTCCATTTTTCAACAATATTGCGTAAAATAATGTTAATAAAAGCGTTTAACTTTCGTTTAACAGCCGCTATTAGGTATCCATATTTACCCCAGCAGAAAAGTAAAAAGGATAAACAAAATTGTATAATAAATTGGTGAGAGTGGATATATTGTGTTACATTGGATA
Source organism: Troilus luridus (assembly GCA_964056705.1). Classification (NCBI taxonomy): domain Eukaryota; kingdom Metazoa; phylum Arthropoda; class Insecta; order Hemiptera; family Pentatomidae; genus Troilus; species Troilus luridus. The sequence goes on from OZ057416.1 coordinate 31,135,294, forward strand.
TAGAGATGGAAATTATATTTTATTAGTCTCCCTCAGAAAATAGTTGTAAGATTTGTATGGCGTTTTTAATGGGCAATTTCATAAAAACTGAAAATTTAGGTTTAATTCAAGTACTCTTATTCGGCCCTTTATGTTTATCTTCTCTATGTTTATACGCTTAGAAGGAAGGAGCTTTGTATGCTTTGATATTCAGATATACGTGGGACGAAATGTATGTATACGAGAACTCTACAATATACACCATTAAGATTCAATAATCCATTTGTATAATTAATAATCAGATATAAATCTATAATCTGTACTGTGGCCTCACTAGAGTTGAATCATGTGTATATGGTCCGAGTTAATTTTGATTTAATTAAAATTTGTGAAAACGGTGTTTACAAGTATTTAATGCTTTTATCGTTTTATTATTTACAATTGATTACTATATCATCGTCAACTTACTAATAATGTAATTAGAAATAAGAGCAAGTAGACGAAAAACAATTCATTTACAATTACATATTTTTCCATTCTTTTGAGTTTAAATTATTTCAAAAAACAAAAAACAAATTCACTGCTTAATTTAAACCATTATAATTAAATAGTCACATACCCTCTAACTGACACATTTTTCATAAAATTTCAAGATTAAAATGTTTTAAAACTCTAAAGAATTTTAGCTATCAAACTTGAAAATCGATTATAATAATTCATTACTAAAAATAAAACAGTATTATCGAATATTTTTCTTCGAATACCTGAATATTTGACCGAAACTTCCAGACCTGACAGCGTCCATGGTCCCTGGTTCCAAATCCACCAATACTGCACGCGGAACATATTTTCCTCCTGAAAGCCAAATTATAAATAATTCTCTTTTAGTTAATAAAAATGTCTTAAAAATAAGTTGTTTTTATGCCCTTTAGGGTTTATAAGACTACTAGAATTTGAAACGCCGGTGAATTTCGTAACCCTTGATTTTATGTCAGAAACGTTTAGTTTAAATGCTCTGTAAATAAATTACAACGTTAGGTTAAAAGTCTAACGATCATCCTTCTAGCTTTTTTATTATGAAAAAGCTAACATGTATGTAAGTGAAGTAGAATAATTTATTCTCCCGTGAGTATTTTTAATTTACATTTTAAGGGTAAGTTGTCACAGCCCCTCCTCCAGACTTAAAAACTAAAACAACTTAATAGCAAAATAAAGAGACCTATCTCACGACCTTTTTGAAAAAAATAAGTAAATATAACTAATAATAAATTATTAACGATCCAAATCCAAGTTATGGGTGAATAAAATCGATATATTACTCCAAGCAACAATATGAACAAACTAACTATAATATGTTTTACAATTTGTATATTTTTTAATTACGTACGGTATATTGTACACGAATATACCAATACCTTTAAGAATTATATACCTTTAAATAACAGAAATTGTTACGTGCAAAACCTCATATTGAAAAGGACTGATCAAGAAACTGTTGTCATGGGTATAACAGAAACAAGAACGGTCTTGTTTTTTCAATTGGCTTATGGTAAAAGTTTATGAAAATAGGAATCAGAAAGATATCACCAATGAAAAATTGAAAGTTCAAATCAGCTTTTCAACGCTTCAAAATCTATTCATACATCTTCAGTGCCAATGTAGCTCAAAGATGTCATAGTTTTAATCAAAATTTCATAGTTCTGTTTTCAAACAAGTCCCAATTAATTTCTTATATTTTTTTTTTATAATTTCATGATCGACCTTTATTTATAGTTGCAAATAAAAATAAATTACTCTTTATTATTATATTTTTCATTTTTGTTTAAAAATTAATAAATTGATGTTTTAAATAATAATGAAATCATGCTTTATTTAATTCACATAAAATTACAAGTTAAAACGTTGGTCTAAGTTAATCGTTTGTCAAGTTATTTATATAAGTTTTTTAAACTAATACTACTTCAGTAGTTTCAATTTTTTCCCCCTCGCGCTTTATTGTAGTACTGTTTTCAAACAGGTACCAATAAATTTCTAATATTTTTATAATTTCTGGTCCAAATTTATTTTTAGTGCCAAATAAAAAGTATTGATCTTTTTCTTATTTAATTTTTAAAAAGTTAATAAAGAAATACTTAACGTAATAAGGAATGCGGGATTTATTTTAATCCAACAAAAACCACAAGTTAAAACATTGCTATAAGTTAATAGTTTGTCAAGTTAATTTATAAGATTTTTCAACCAAATACTTTTTTTCCTCAGACATGGTCCCAATGAATTCCTAATATTTTATATGATTTCCAGGAAATTGTATTTTCATTTTAGTTCCAAATGAAAATATTGCTCTTTTTTTGTTTAAACATTTAATAAAGGATTGCTTAAAGTAATAAGGAATGCATGTTTTATTTAATCCAACTAAAATCTGAGAAGGTATATAAAGGTAGATAAATTCCAGATCAAGTAGAAACCAGAGCCCGAGATTACACAATGCTTTTAGCAGGGCGCGAAAGAAGGGCTCTCCATAAAGCAAGAGCATGATCTCGCCAGTGACCCAAGGCCCTCCGAGACCTCCGCAAGATCAAAGCCAGCCCTTCCGTCAAAGATACAGACTCCTCCGCCAAAAGAATATATAAATTTTCATCAACCCGTCGGTAAACAAGTTGGGCATAGTTAGACTGCACTTATGCCAGGGATCTAGGTCCTACAAAACTTGTTTAGGATATGACCTGTATGGATATAGATAGGATATGACAAAATATGTTTGTAAGGTATGGCTTTGTACTTCAATTTACCTTGTGAATAAATTTCGCATATTGTATCTTTGCGTCGACAAAAATAAAAATTGAAAATATTTTTTGTAGTGACTCTTTGTTCATTGAATGTAAACACAAATGTGTACAATCATATCTTATTTTCATTTTCTAATTTATTTAATTAGTACCAGAATGAATGAAATTATATGTCGAAGTTGGGTGTAAGAAGAAAAAAAATGTGTAGCTGATAAAATTTAGCCATAGTTGCATAAAATGATGTTAAATTCAAGAACAAACAACAAAAATAATGTAAATGCCTACAAACCCAGCCCATAAAGAGGAATAACACAAATATCCAATAGAACGGAAGTAAAAAAAAATAAGAAACGTCTATTTTTTTAGAGATTTTTTTCTTTAGTTCGAAACTTTAATTATAGAACATAACGAACAAAAATTCGTCAAAGTTCAATAATTTATTAAATCTAAAATGAATGTTATTCCTGCCGTTGGATATGTACGAATGCCCTTATACATAACTGATTAATGTAATTAATAATACTACAATACCTATAGCCTCGTTATAGTACACGCTGATTCTCTCCAGCTGTAGATCCGAATCCCCATGATAGTTCCCAGTCTGATCGATTCCATGTTCATCTGATATTACCTCCCAGAACTTAGAGCCAACCTGGTTACCGCACTGCCCTGCTTGGATGTGACAGATTTCCCTCATTTTGAACACTTCATAACAAAAATTTACAATAAATTAATCTTTTTATATCATGATAGAGAGAAAATCGTCGACTGGAAGATCAAATGTAGGATGGAAATAATTGGGGGTGCAGTCATTATAAACAACTAATAAATGAGACTTATTTATTGATAGTGCCGACGTTTCGACCTACTTTGTAGTTCATCTTCAGGGCTATGAGAGACAACATACAAAAAAATATAAACTATAAAACAAACATTACAGTGCCAAGAAATTTAAAGAGAAGGAAAAAGAAAAGGTAAACAGAAAGATATAAAATGAAAAGTGTAAATATAAAAAATGAGATATAAATGTATGGAAAACTTAGCATAACACAGATAAAATAAGAAATGCATGATTATAGACTCCTGGAGAGTTATATAAGTAAAAATGAAAGAAAATTGATACAATATCTTATAATAATTTTATCAAATTATTTCTTTTCTAATATTATAGATCTCTCAAATATTTTACACTTTATGTCTATACGCTACATTATATTCTGTATTAATATAACTTCATTCTAATTATATACGTTTATACTACATTCCTTACTCATATTATATTTAGGAAAGCTTAAATAAATAAAAGAATAAACTAACAATAATAATTGCAGGATTCTCTTCTTAGTGAAGCATTTAAAAGATTATTATTATATTGGTTTATCCATATCATTATCATTAATAATATATAAGAATATATTATTTTTTTTAATGATGACATAGTTGTATTAGAATATTTAAGCAAATCGTGGCCCTTAAAATAAAATAAAAACTGCATTATAAAACGTTTTTATAATAAAACAAAAATTATGAAAGAATTTTTTTCATTCTACCATCAATTCTCTCTTAACCGGCTATAATTTTCTAAATTAAGATATGACAATCGTATACGTTATTGAATCACATTTTCATGGTTAATTTTTTGCTTATTTTTTTATTAGTAAAAAATAAAAAGTCAAATAAAATTACTTATTACATAAAAATGTAATATAAGAATATATTTTATGATATTATGTTCGATTACGATATTTTATATTATATCACCTATTGTTTTGTTATAATTAGCAGAAGATATTCTGCTACAGCTCTGATTGAATTAACTAACTGATTTGCAAATTGGACTGGTTTCAATCGCATTAAAGTTCCGGGCCGTTGAAACCTGGACCCTAACAAAGTTCGCACCCTAAGCTCCAGTCGATCGTAAAACAGTTAATCACAAGTCGGACAAGAACTTTTTTGCCCCGACTTTACTCTCCAAGAGATTTATGAGCAGGCGTGTCCGAGCAGTTACACTAACAGTTGTGGCATTGTTAATGTTTTATATAACGCTAGAACGATTAATTTGCTTCCGCAATGTATTCTTTCTAGGACAGCCATTAAATGGAACAGAACTGTATGTTTTTTTGGATTTAAGATAGAGATTGTAAATCTAATTTTAACGAAATGAAAGTTGTTTAAAGCAAAACGGGAGCCTGAGTAAAATTCGTAAATAGATATATCACACGGCCTTTTAAAAAAATTACAAAGTGTACTTGTTTCATAATTGCGATTTCAACGTATCTCTTGAAATTATTTCGTTTTTAGGGCTTGAAAATTAATACTTTACTAAAAATTTCACTTTTTTGAAATTTTATTGAATTTTTAAAAATTATAAAAGCTGTCATATTCATGAGCATTGAGTACAGGGCTGCATAAATCAAGAATAATAATAAAAAATGAAATAATAAGTATAATTATATACAGATGCATCTCATATAAGAATAAAAACATAGTTATATCAAGTAATAATCAAAGTCAACGATTTAAAAAAATAAAATAATAAATTTATTTTTACCTTGGTTCATTAAACAATTTTGTTATTGTTTTATCTATCCATTTATTTCTTGATTTAATAATTTTATATAAGTTTGCTTATTTTCCTCTGATTTAATTCATATTTTTCTTAATATGTATGATTCACAAAATATAATTATTCATTTTTTCTTTGTTTCATTTATTTAAGACAGTTCTTTTATTTTTAATTAAATATTGTTTAATTCGTTTCTTTAATTGTTTGATTATTTTTTCTTGATCATTTAATTGTGTTTAAGTGATGATTAGCAGTAACATTACTATTTTTACTTTCGTTTATTATTAGCAAATATGGATAGTTTTTTATTTTTTCCCTTAAAATCTTAGCATCATGTTTTTTTTTTTAATTCTTGTATCTATACCTGTTTCATTGAAACAAATCTGATAAATTTAAATTAAAATTACTAAAACATGCGAACTATTTCTACTTGATCCATGATACTTTTAACACAGAGAAAAACGCACCATTAAGACATTGCCCAAACATATATTACTGATTTTTCATTAGTGAAGTAATTATCTACATTAAAACATATTTCCTTATAATTTATTGGGATAAGGAAAATATAATATTGGTAATACTCACCTTAAATTTGAGCTAAAACTATCTTTAAAAAAAATTGAATTTATAAAAAAAACTCAGAACATAATTTTGTTCCTAACACATGTAACACACTACTAAACAATTTCTACATATGTTCCTAATCATTACCAAGAGTAAAAATATTCTTAAAAGTATATAAAAAAATCTTTATAAATTATATTCATTGTAAAAAGTTAAAACGGCATTTACTTCAATTTAAAAACGTCTTATATCATTCTTTAGTATATGAATAGGAAATAAGTAATACAAATTTTCATAAAGTTCTTTACAGGGACTAACAGATGATACAAGATATCGATTAAAAACATTCTTTCTATCGATATGTCGTGAGCATTAATAAAATATAGACCGAATTTTAAATATAAATCATTCATTTAAAATATTATTACTTAAAATACGTAAACGTGGAAAAAAAACCAATATTCCTTTTATGTTTGATTAGAATTCTTCATGATAGAGACTAACTTCTACTTCAGCAATAAGGATGATTTGCAATTCGTGGGATTTTGTATGACACTATTCAATTAGATAAATAGGATCGATATTTAATAACCAACTCCTGGTCAGCTAACCACGTCACTTTTGGAGAAGAGAGGGATATGACACTTATTATATGACACAATGATATAGAATTACTATATCTCCAATATAATGATATCAGGGTGGCACCCTATTTTAACATTAAAATATTATTCAGATCAAAGGATCAGACTTATCTTTGAGATCATTGCTTGGGCAGTGAAGCAACCATAGCAACTTCAATTCTTTATTGCAATATAAATATTTACAATATTGACAACGGTTGTGTAGGAAGGTGATTAGTCCGAGATGATGCTCAGCCAGATTTTTTCTCTATACATCCAAAAGTGTCCATCCGTGGCTCTTAAATATCTGATTAAATACCTGCCACACCTGGATTTGAATTGAGAACCTTCAGTATTGGAACTAAGAACTCTACACATTAAGCTACCTCTCTCCCCCGAGGTTACAAATATTTAATATTAAAAACAAAGTATACCTTGAGTTGTGACAGTAAGTTGTTATGCGTATTTATATGCATAGTTTTTATAATGATATTATTATTTTTTAATCCATTCATCACGAGTTTCTTTTTCTTCAGGGCTTAATCTGATCAGTCTCAAAGAGAGCCCTGAGGAAGATTGTAGTATGGCCAGCGAACCTGTATGGTAAAGAATATGACGACACAGTCGAAACCACAAGAAACATGTGTCGAACGGATTTAAAATATTGACCGTAACAACTTAAGAGTTATATTAATACCATTATACTTTTATTACATTCTAATTTATCTGCTGTCATCTTTGTCCCATATTGCAGCTCTTAAGGAATGACTCTGCGTTGTTTATTACAAAAGCTGACAATATTTTATATTTAACATTTTTTTCTGATAATAAAATAGTATTACACTTATTGATCGAATATCGCCTAACCATAACGAAACTTATGAAATACCACCTTGTGGATGACTGAGCAGGAAAGCCGTTCAAATCTCGTTAGATTGCGGACGCAACGGTTGAAGACGGCAGTGAACCGGGCAACTTAGCACTAGTGCGAGCTGTAATTCGGTTTGGCGTCAGTTATAGGCCAGCCAGGAGTCCCTCGGGGCTATAAACTTAGTCCCTTGATATTTAGTGCTTTCTGGAGCCGTAAGTAGTCCTTCGCAAACCCTCCTCTCTCTTCTTCTGACCGTCGTTTCTCCTATACCATGAAAGATCATGTATTATACCACATAGATATCGATTATTAATTTTTACATCGATTACATCCATTAATGAATACTTCGTCCTCGAGTTACACGTTTTGCATAGTTTGCATGTGCTTTACAATGCAATGAACAATTTATCTAACATAATTAACACTATATTTAATAACAATGCTATACAATAACATAAGGACTTATTAAGAAACCCTCGTATTCTGTGGTAACGAACAATGAATATTTTATGTTTTCTTTCATCATCATCATAGTCCATCCTTTCTACCTCTAATGGAGTATGAGGTTATCTTTGATACAGTTTTCTTCAATATCTTTTTCTGCAGGCCCCACTCCTAGTTTTGGTCTAATGATCAAGTTGCGAATTCGGACTCGTCTTGTATTCTCCACTATAATTTTATTTCTGAAGCCTGGATCCTACTTTAATGCCTGGTTAATGTCCTGGTTTATCTTTGTCCTTGATTCTTATGGCTCTCATTTTTCGCTGAGGTAAAACAACGGTGCTGGCTATGTTTACCGTTTTATCTTTTATTTGCCATTCATTTTTGTTTGTTTCAGGCTACTGCTACACTTACTAGACAAACACTTTAAGCTCCCAATTAATTACAAAAAACTCATATAAGTGACTTTTAAAATACCTATTTGGACTTATGGAGCAGAGCTTTAGAGTTCCTCTACCCAATCCTTAAAAATCAAAATCCTCCGTAAAATCTTGAATGATTCTTACATTGATACGAATAAAGTCATACATAATGACCTCAATGCCCCATTTGCGGCTTTTTTGGCCCGAACCCGATACCAGTCCTTTCATAACAAACTTTATTCTCACTCAAACCTATGAGTTTCAAACCTAGCTGCTTCTTCAACTCCTGATAATCCTCCGAGGCGTATGAAAAGAAGATGGCCTCGTGACCTTCTACTACTACCACTGAGTAGATTCTCTACTTGCTTTTATTTATGTCATTATATTTACTTGTTGTATTGTAATGGTAGAGTTATAAATTTCAATAAATAAATCTAAAAAGAAAAAAACTATTAATTTTTATGCACTCACAAGTTCTTAGTTCTTTCAAAAAATCTTTCAAAGATTTTTTTTTAATTGTAATAAATAGTATGCACGATTGAAATTAATGATAAAGAAAATGTTTTATTAGTACACCTGCATATAAATAAAAATATTTATTTATCAATGCTAAACATAATTTATATAAATTGGCTAGCAGAGGCACCCAGGGTGATTAACTTACTGCCAATTAGGGTGAAAACAAAAATTAAGCTTATGCTAACATAAGATGTAAATTTCCGTGATAAAATATAAAAACTTCCCCTTAATTCCGTGTTTTAGGGGCCGAAGTTTTAAGATATTCAAAACGACCCCAACTCAGATCGGAGGTACTTAGTGTGACTTTACACGCGTAATCTACATTAATATAATAATAATAATAATACCAAATTGGTTATTATACCATAAAGAGCCAAGGAAAGGCAGGGTTGCGGTAAACACTAGAACCCGTCGACTAAGAAATGGCCATTGATTGCGTTATCGGTCAATCATAATTCCAGCTGTCCCCTGTAGATGGCTCTGGTTGATAAGGTAACCATGGCAGCTATCAGGGTGACACGCAGGTCAGGGATTTGTGGGCAGGCCGAGCCACAGGAACACGAAACAAACTCAAAGGCTAAACACTTCTCGGGGAATCTTATCTCCTCCCCTTGTCACCTTTAACTTTATCTTCGTCAAAACTTAGGGTCTCCTTTGTAGCGAACTTCTATCTCGGCATGAAGTCACCCTTTCTCAACCCTCGGAGATGTTTGTTGCCGAAGGACGGCACATAAACAGAGAAACGCTATTAGGTAACAAAAGAAATTTGGTCATAATATTGATATGGTAAGATGTGCTTTTCCTTCTAATAACAGAAAGTCGTAGGGATACCATAAAAAGAGTAACTTACTTGAGTAAATAGTGTCAGTTACACCTGGGGACCTCGTAGTCACTTAAAGGTGAATTTGTATGACCAACCGAATCATTTATAGTGCCCAAAAAATTAATAAAAAATATAATAATTTTAACACCATTCTTCATTCAAGTTCTATCTCTTTATTTTAGTTTTAATGACACCTAGTTTTGTCAGTAAATCAATTTTCAAAAGTTTAAACTCTTAAGACCATGAAAAGACGTACTACTATGCAACGAATTTATCTAAAGCATAAAGTGACGTTAAATGAACAAACAAACGAATCTAAATCTTTTCAATTATTTATTTTTTAGTGTCCTTACTCTCATCCTAAACTCAAATATTCTACTTTTGGCCAGCTTTGTAATTGCTACTTTAAATCAGTGGTTCCCAACTTGGGGGGGGGGGGCGAACCAACTGAACGTTCTGACTTAATATTAGTTATTTTTCTCTTATCAGTATTTATTTATCTTAAATTGAAACTTAAAGTTATTATAATGTATCTTGTGACGTTAAAACTAAATGTTTTGTTTTCAATGTAGTACTTATTGTTTTTTTCATATGCCCATACAATTGTGCAAGTGGGCCGTAGTAGGAATTACATTTGAACAGTGAGGGCGAGGGAGGTCTTCATTTGAACAGGGAGGGGCGTGGTAAAAAAAGGTTGGGAACTACTGCTTTAAACTGTATGAGGTGGATCGCTCCTTGTCATCAGGTACTGGTGGATCAAATGTTTATTATACTTTATAAAGGATTTTAAAAAGAATGGTTATACGATCAGGATGTAAATAGAGTTCTGTGCTCTCAGTACTATGTTTTGTAGGAATTCAGTACAACCATACATGACATCAGATTAACCCGTAGTGAGAATAACACTCCTAAGCCAAATTAGAGTTTTCCCCAGCGAATAGTTGCTTGTGCAACAAATAGTTGTTTACGCCAATAAAACAACCCAAAGAGTTAATACTGAAGACAATTGCCCTCTATGCTTAAATGAATCAAGTGACGATTTAAACCACATCCTTTTCATGGGTTCATACGATCACATTATTTATACAGTACTGAACCCTAAGCACTACAATGATGTTATTAATCTCTGTAACTTCCAATATAAAGCTCTAAGTATTAGAATAGCTCTGGCCCATTGATACATATATGAATGTTTACTTGCAAAATAATACTTTTGAATTATATAAGTTTTATTACCAGAATTTTCCATATTTTGATGTAGTGTCGAATCATGGCCATATTTCTATTTTACCTCCATTACAATGTTTAGTATTATATATATCTACTTTCTTTTTATGTATGTTTACTATTCTACTATTTTTATGTACTATTATTTTTGTAAAACTTCTAACCAAACTCTCTATGAATTTTACTAATGTAAAAATCAGAATGAAATAAATACAAAAATATATAAAGGATTTATTTGTAATATTTCAACAGTAATATAATCACAATTTTCATTTATTTTATTTATTTCTTAAATCCTTGTTCTCATCTTATGTGCCAACTTACTTCTGTTGCCCAGCTTTGTAAGTGTTACTTTGAACATGTGGAAGAAAATGGTACGGGTTGAGGTCAATAAATTAATATAATTAATAATAAAATTAATTAATAAATAATTTATTGACCTACACCCGGACCATTTTCTTCCACATATATAAACAACGTTAACTATTATCATTCAAAGTTACTTTGAACAGTTTACAATGATGTGGATCTTTCCTTTTTGTCAGGTATTTCGTGGATCAAGTGCTTAATATTATTAGTAAAGGATTTATTTGTAATATTTCAACAGTAATATAATTAATATATTTAATTTTTTTTTAATGCCCGTGTTCTCGCAAATATGCATGTTTTAGCCAGCTTTGTAAGTGTTACTTTAAACAGCGTAGACCGTGACGGATCTTACCTTTACATCAGGTATTCCTGGATCAAATGCTTATTATTCTGTAAAAAGGATATATTTGTAATATTTCAATACTAATCTAATTACAATTTTCAATTATTTATTTTTTAAAGCCCTTAATCTCATTCTAAATGCATACGTACTTCTTTTATCCAGCTTTGTATAAACCAGAAAGATCCAGGACACCCGGACTGGAATCGAGTAAGACGGATATCCGAGGTAAGAGAATGGACGTGGAGATTGACAGGAAGGGAAGACCACAGAGGAACCTTGGCCTGATCCTCTTAGTGCCACTTCCTGATTAGATCCCTGATTGAACCTCTGGTAAAAACTTGATGATCACTCCCGCCCCCTTTTTCGGACTCTGCTAATTAATGGGGTCTCAGCTAAAACGAAAAAAGGCCTTTAATCATAAACTTCCGGCGAAAAACTGTATCTTGGCTTTCTAATAGGGAGGAGATGACTTCTGGAATAAGGATAAAAAATAGCGTCTCTAAGCATAAGATTAGACCGTTTTCATTATCCCTGGCTTCGTTAGTATCATATTAGTGCTGCCCGGGGGATAATTTAAAAAAAAAAATACCGACCTACCATTTATTTTAAAATTTAATTTGGCTGAGGGATAAGGAGGATGAATATTTAATAAAAATAAAAAAACTGTACCACAACAACAACCCATGAAGAGCCTTGGGCTCAGTACATGGTAGAGACTGTATTGTTTCCAAGACAACAGTTGTGCAGGAATGTTACTCCCCCTAATTAAGAGTACCCATTTTATAGAGACTGGGTGAGCACCAGGAAGGCATGCAGATCCCACAGGGTCGGTATATGGCTGTTAACTGATTAAATAATTTATCTGTCACAGCCGGATTTGAACACGGATCCTATTAAACAGTAACTAAGCGGACAACCATTCAGCTACTCCAGTCCCGAATATTTAATAATCACGCCGGTTCTTGTGCAAATGTTCTCGGATGGTGGGTCAAGATTGGATAAGAATTTTTGACAATTCCTCGTTGGAAAACCACCTTTGACATTTTTACGAATGTCTACAGCAATGCCGGATATGTACCTCTTCTGATAATTGGTTGACCATTTTATCCAGTATTGCCAAAGAAACATGTTTTATTTCTCCAGAGAAACCTTCATTTCTGTTTTGACTGTTGATGTGAGATGTGCTGCATTCGATCTTTATTGGAGTGATTATTGTTGGTGTACGTTCCGATGATGCCTCAATAGGCGAAACATGTACTGAATAGCTTCTCTACTCCAGTATTTTCTAGGCTTAAAGCTTTGTTAGTTTTTTTAATTTCCAGCTACCTTCTAATAAATATGTTTTTAGATAAGCCACTGGTTTACATACCCCAGTCAATAACTATGTTGACAAGAAGGTAAAATGAGTTCAAGTTTTATTACCATTAAGGATAAAATGATTAAGGATAGTTTAGTCATTTTTTTTTTTTAATATAGCATGAACATTAAATGACATAAATACGAGAAAAATAACAGTGATTATTTATAGTAACTGGAAACAATTTAGAAAAGATCTCAAAATGGAACTCTCGTTGGATGAGTTTTAACTAAATGACTGGCAGGGCTAGTTAGAGTCCTTATCTCTTTCCCGCCGGCGGGACGAGATTGAATTAACCAGCTGATAACAGAAAGAACTGAAACTAATCTAAAGTGTTTCGCATAGCCATCTTGATCTTTAATCACCGGCCATCTCCTTAGCCTACGAATGGTTTTTAAGAAGAATGTTATCAGAATTTTGCAGTATTTTGTTTTTATTATCATATATTGCAGATCCCAAAGCTTTAGGTATTGAATACCATCGAAGTAACAATCGAATCAAACAGCCATAAAATTTAATTTATGTAATCTACACTGCTTATAAATAGTGCCTGATTATTCTTGAATGTAATTTAATCGAAAATAATAAAATTTTACAAGCAGATTACCGGATGAGGGTTATATTTCAATACGTGTGTTTTATGAGGATTTACCGACAAGGAAAAAGTTTAAACAGAATACACAAACAAGTGACTGTGACCCTGTTTATATAAAGAATGACCACTTACATAATCATGTTTTTAATTGTTTTATTTTTATTTAACTTAAAGACCTACACTTCTACATAAAAGACTTTTTTTTTAATTAGTAACAAAGCTACACTATTCCTTCATTGATTTTTTAAATTAACTCTTTGAAAACTGTCGTTTAGGGGACAATGTAAGTATAACATATCATTCGGTTGTCCCTCTGAGAAGCCATGTAAGTTTATTAGTGACGACGTTTAACTTACTAATTCAACCGCATTTTTTTAAGTGGCAAATTTCTGATAACTCTGGAACTACCACGACCACCATTTTTACACTTTTCAAGTGTTTGCAAAAAAACACTTGAATTCAATTCTCTATATTCTCACCCCTAAAAGCCCTAGGTCTGATTCCAAATCTTCTAGCCTTCGCAGCATAGGCTTGCCTCTTCCTCTTTCTCCATATGGACGTTCCTCCATGTTCATTTTTATCCATTCTACGAACGTGGCTTAACCATCTTAATCTTGCTTTTTAGATACAAGGCACTACATCGGCTTCTCCATATAGGTCCTTAAGTTCTTCATTCTTTTGCTAAGGAATCGATTTCCTTTTCTGGTTTGGCCATAAACTCCTCTAAGGATCTTCCTCACCTAAGTATTCAATCATTTCTCTTGCTGCTTGAATAGAGTCCACGCCTCCCCACCATATATGACAACTGTGCGAATTGCCGTTCTTGATTCTAGCTTTTATTTGATGTTCCAGTTTGTTATCTTCTGTTACAATGTTGCCAAGATACTTAAATGTTTTAACATTTTCAAAACTCCACCCTCTTCCTTGTAGATATCCACTGGATTGTAGTTTCTTCGATGAGGGCATGTACTTTGTTTTATCTTTATAGTCAGGTAATTTTTGTGAAATGTTAGTGTAGGAATATTTTGCTTTTCAGTTGTTGCTTTTTTCTGTTACTCGTATCTGTATGGCCTATACCTATTAATACCAAAACCGTCAAAATGGCGGTTAAATAAAGATTTAAAAATATATAATGTTTTATGGGACAATAATGCGGTGTTGGAAAATATTTCTTTATATCTATTTTTACACCCCATTCTACATTTACAAATAATTTGTAAGAATACTTTTTATACAGAGCTAAATTGAATGAAGATAAACAAAATACTACGTATACAAGTTCTGTTTAACTATTGTAAAGGTTTATTTATTCTAACTGTAGGTAATGTTCATTATATTATGTAAAATTCAAATTTTCTAATACATGAACATAATAGAAACTCAATCGATACAAGTTGTATTAGTCATATTAAGAGACGTCCTAATAAAACGTATATAGATAGTATGAAATGTATTCAGCTGCTGGTTTGTAGTATCTGATACGGTGTCAAGTGCAGAGGGTTAAAACTGTTTTCACATCGTATCAATAAACTCGAAACAATTTAATCTTAATTCATCTAAAATTCATGGATGGGTTGGAAACTCAAAATAAAATAAATTGTGTTCCATTGGATTGAATTTCGGTTTATCTCCAATCCTTTCCACTGACGTTTATGAATAAATATTCACTTCAAATATTCTGTCTTTTGTAATATAAAAAATCGTTCTGGTTATAATAGTTTTGGGTGCTTGTGTATTTGCCGGTCTACACTGACTGTTATCTGCCATTGGTTATAACCTGAAGACTGGTAATTCTGATACTGGTAACACCTACCTTCTTAATCATGTTAATAGAAATTGAAATATACAAAATGTATTAATAAAATGCTAATTCTAGGCCTTTCTAGCCACGTTATTCTTATATATTCTTATAAATAGTTTCCCTACACTTTCGTGTAGGGAATATATCTCCTTTCTATCGTTTTCAATATCCATTTGATGACCTTTTCACATAGGTTCGTTTTTGGAATTATTCCGAAATTTCAGAATGAGCAAGACAGGAATACAACATTAAATTTAGTAAATAATACAGAATTTTAAAGAGGCAATAAATAAAATCAACAAAACAAAAACAGATAAGAAAACAATTTAATAACGCACACACAAATTACTGAAATGAGACGTGTTATAAAAAGAGGTTACACGAGATAAGGAAGTAGTTTTCATGCAGACTGGATAATACACAAGTATTTGTTATAACTGAAGGGGAATATAATGACAATATAGAAGTAATCACAAAAATAATGTATTTAATAAAACACACAACTTACAAGTAATCGATCATTAAAAGATAATCACTTCAATTGAAGAAGACTGTTTTGCATACCCCGTGAGGATCTCTACGCATTCCATCCGGACAACTCTTCAGAGGAGCATCGATGATGAAGAGGTTCAGAACATGGAGTCCCGCAGACCCCTCTTTACCGGTCTTATGGGATTCCGGTTTTGAAGTCCCATGCCCGTGATTACTTGATGAAGCCTCGCTGAGCACAAGAAAATAGAGGAGTAGTACGTAACAGTTCATCTTCCTCACTGATCTTTTATCTTATCTACGTGATGACGTTTACTTCAGCAGTATCTAAATTAGTAAATAAAGTGGAAACACAAATTAGTAGGATTTACATAATTTACAGCAATAACGCTTTTTTTCCTATAATCCGGAAAACTTAAAAATCTGCTGCAATCCCTCAATAATAATTTACATGTAATGAATGAAATAAATGATAACTTTATGAGTAGTTTTATATGGCATGTCCGATTTTATTAATTCTATAATTCGAATCGGAATTAGTGGGTTTCTGCTCTTAACGTTTACGGGTTTTAATGAGCTGTTATTAAACTTCTCTTTTTTTGAAGATATTTACTGTCACTAAAACTGAACGTACATTGTATAGTATGGCATCAAATATGACCATGAAAGTACACGATCATTTTGTATTTTATTTTATGAGTGGAAACTAGGAAACCCAAGCTGCAAGAAATATTACTATTGCGTTCGGTGTAGGGTGTTGTGACGATGGGACCATTCGCCGTTCGTTTGAGAAAAATTCAGCTGATGACACTGATTAATTCTTTAATAATAAATTCATTTCTCCTTTCTAACTAGAGGTGAAATCATCACATCCACGTCGTAGTGCTGGGATATTGACCTAATGCAACAAAAACGTATAAAAAAAAACCTTGATTGGTTAATCGGAAGGGATATACTCTAAAACGACAACGCCAGATTTAATGTTTGACGACAGACACGGAGGAAACTAAACGATCTGGGCTACGAAGTCCTCACACATCCACCTTATTTGCATTGCAAGACTTTTCTCCAACAGAATTTCAACTGTTCAGAAATTTCGACTACTTCCTCATGTGCCTCATTTTTGATAATCCCATTTCAGAGTGTCATCACAAAACCTGTGTTTTTCAGTTCTTGGGTTGGAAATTTGATAAGGCGTTCGAAACGATCTTCTTGGTCTACAGAGCCGACCGATATAAAACATATTCTGAAACTATTTCCCAAAGTAGACTGGGAACAGCGAAATAATATTTGAAAATAGTAAAATAAACTTCAAAGAAAAGAGAAATAGATCTGTTTTTCACGAAATATGTGATTCTAACAAATACTGTTAACATCCCATTAGATACCTACTATTAGAACCCTAGAAATTCCCCCTCCTCCCATATTTCCTTCGATGACGTGGTGAAGGAGTCTCAGTTCCTCGTCAGGAAAACTTCAGTTCCGGATCGATGGTCCTCGGTTAGATTAATTGAAAAGATTAGTGGGAAACCTGATTTGTATTAGTGGGTCAGGAGGCTTGGGTCTGTCCCAGTTCGAAGGTTGTTCGTCGATTCTTCTCGCCGGAGGGATCACACGATTCCCTACTTCTTTCTTTCGGGAATAGTTTCGATAATTGAAAAACGTTTCCCGAATGGCGCAGTGGGTAGTTAATTTACTTCCAAATTCACTTTATTGTCGTTATCAACGAACGGAAGGAATAATTATTTTACATAAATTCATAACTTTTTAACTCATAAAGATTAATGGTTCCGGAACATTTACGTCTTTGGAAGATTCAACAGAACCACCATTCCAAACAGGACTCTAGCTTTGAATGATCGGTACATTGAGAAGATAGCTTCTTTAAATTATTTTGAAGAATATTCTGAAATGTTCTTAGTTAAATAAAAACCGCACCATTACAACCCATCGAGAACCTAGGTTCAATACGTGGTAGAGATTGTTCAGTTGGATAACGGTTAAGCAGGCAGATGATTTGCCCTATAGTATGTATTTTCCCCAATTTTATAAAGGCTAGGTGAGGTCCAGAAGCGTCTCCAGATCCTACTGGGTCCATCCCCGATTTGAACCCGGGGTCTTCAGCATGACAATTCAGCTCTACTACTGAGCTACCCCGCTCCAAAGGTCTTAATTACTTTTAAAAATCTATATTCATTCTTCTTGAATGATAATAGTTGACCTTGATAATATATCTGGAAGAAAATGGTCCGGGTAGAGGTCAATAAATTTTTCTTAAATTTGGAGAAATTTTTATTAATTAGCCAACCTACTTTGCAGGTCTTTTTCAGGACGGAATATGCAAAAAAATTGCCAAGCATGGTAAATATAAAGGTTAAAATACAAAGGTAGTAAAAAACATACTAAAGAATAAAATAAGAGTAGAACAGAAAGAGTTAAAAATTAAAGAATAAGGTAATAAAGATAAAAATTAAAGATTAATATGGATTACTGATGATGGGGAAGAGGATAGAACATGAGATATATATCAATAAAGAGCAAAGATGATCATGTGGAGCATAAATAACCATAACAAAAAATAAATAAAAACTACAGTAAGTAATACAAAATTAAAAAATACAGTAAGGAATTAATATATAAAGGCAGAGGTAATGAAAATATACAATACAGATAAGTAATGAAAATGAAAAATACAGTATGTAATAAATAAATTAAGTAATAAACCAAGTAATAAAAATGAAAATGTTGATAAGAAACAATGATAATGAGTAATAGAAGTGAGAAATACATTTTACTACCAATGGAGACGATAATGTTTACAAAATGTTCATGAAATATTATAAAGGATAGATGTAGTACAATATGCAATAAGTGGTAAGACATAGTGAGAAAGGAGAACATTTCCATGTTCTCATATTCATTTCCCACGTTTTATTATCATTTTAACGACTTCCATCCGTGTTTATCTTAACTCACTTTTTTAATTTTAATTATATCTTTACTAACCACATATCATTGTTTTTTTACATTTATATTAGTCGAATACAGCCCATCAATTGTAACATACTTATCGCCTTTTTATACCATTTTCCATGTTAATTTAATATCAACTATGTTCTCCTTTCTCACCATGTCTTACCACTTATTGCATATTGTACTACATCTATCCTTTATAATATTTCATAAATATTTTGTATACATTATCGTCCCCATTGGTAGTAAACTGTATCTGTATTGTTTATTTTCATTACCTCTGCCTTTATATATTTATTCCTTACTGTATTTTTTTTTTTTTATTACTTACTGTAGTTTTTATTTATTTTTTGTTATGGTTATTTATGCTCCATATGATCATCTTTGCTCTTTATTGATATATATCTCATGTTCTCTCCCCTTCCCCATCTTTAGTAATACATATTAATCTTTAATTTTTATCTTTATTACCTTATTCTTTATCTTTTAACTCTTTCTGTTTTATTCTTATTTTATTCTTTAGTTTGTTTTTTACTACCTTTGTATTTTAACCTTTATATTTACCATGCTTGGCAATTTTTTTACAATTTTTTAATTTTCAATTGTCTGTATTTTGCATATTTAGCCCTTAAGAAGACCTGCAAAGTAGGTCGAAACGTTGGCTAATTAATAAACATTTCTCCACATCTAAGAGAAATTTATAGACCTCTACCGGACCATTTTATTCCTATTATATTCATTCTTGTTTGTGCTTTACATGAAACACGCGAACTATTTCTTCAAAATTACTCAATGTAAACTAATTGTATCCCGTTTTAGAAATAAAAATAGGAAATACTCCTCTAAAATATATAAAAAATTTCTATAGTCCAAAGTATTTTTGGAATCGAAAAATGTTCGCATCATTAAAAATAGACGCATAGTATGGATTAGGTTGCTTAATCGCTAATACCTACACTGCGTTTTAAATAAGGAAATAATAAAAAAATGTTTTCTGCAAAGAAAAAAAAAGTAAACAAATAATAGGACTAGAGATAATAAACTGATAAGCGATAACATGGAAACTGACACTTTTCAACTAACTATTACGTTCATTTTCTCGAATCTTTTTTTTTTTTTTTTGTTTCTGTACAATTGATTTAAGTGATACGCAGAACAATTAATGGACTTGAAAAAATAAGTTTTACTTTTTTATGTCCAAAATTAAAAGGAATTAAGAGATAAAAACTGAATTGTGATTTTCAGATTAGAACAATTTCTTCTAAGAAAAAAAGCTATCGTTTATTTATTTATGTTTTAGATCTTCAGTTACGTTTGATGTTAATGGTTGGTGGTTTTGCTTCACTAAAAAGAAGAACAAATATTTATAGGATTTAAGATATGTTAAAGGATTAATATAGACACAGTTGTAAACTGACAGATTTAAGAAATAAATAATATGTTATTTTAATTTTATATAGATCTGTTAGGATTCCTTACAATTAAATATTTTCATTTGAATAATAAGAAATATAATGTACCATTTTAAAAATTAAATTAGTTATGTGATAACAATAAAAAAAAAACTGAAGAAATCTAAAATATATTTTCTCACGTCACGTGTTAAGTTTCTTAAGGAAAATTGAGTGGGTAGACAAATGATATATGTACCTATTCCCACCTTGTCTTTTTCCCCGTGTTTTTCATATTTTTCTTTAATCAAATAAAGTTAAATAAATATAAGAAACATGTGAGAAGTTTTGATTTATTATTAACTATTTTTAATTAATTGACGTAAAAATGGGAGTTTTAAACAAATTTATAAACCCTCGTTCGAGCTACGTCAACTACACATCATTCTCAAATGTAACTACTATTTTTGTCTAAAATATATATATATATATGTGTGTGTGTGTGTGTGTGTGTGCGTGAGTATATACAGTGCCCTCCAAACCTCCAAAAGTTAGTTGAAATGTTCAGACAAAAAGTTAATAATCCTAGTATAATAAATACACTTAATTCTTTATAAACATTTGTATTGTATTTGAAAGTACAATGTTTGAGTTATTATGTAAGATGGTCATTGAAATTTTAAATAACCATAGTCACAGTAAAACATTAATAATGTAATTAATTTTCAAAATTTTCATCGCCGAAAGTTAGTTGAAATATAGATAAAATTAAAGAATAATTTTTGTTTTCGTATTTCGTATGTCCACCTCGATTTTGAGTCACTGCCCTCAGTCTTTGAGGCACCGATTCTATCACCTTTAGGAAAACATGTTTTGGCATGTTCAACCCTGCATTGAAGATCTTGAGTGTATGTTTAGGATCATTATCTTGTTGAAATATAAAATCCTGATTTAATCCCATAGAGCTAGCAGATTTTAATTTAAAATTATTCTTTAAGATATCACAATACTCACGAGGAGTCATCTTACCATCAATCACATGCAACTGCCTCATACCGAACCCCGAAAAACATCCCCACATCATCGCCCCACCACCTCCATATTTCACAGTTGCTCGCAGATATTTGTTATCATAAGGATTACATGAATTAGATCGCCAAATTGTTTTACGTCTTTTATTTCCCAACACTTAAAATTTCGATTCGTCACTAAAAATTACTTTTTTCCAAAAATCTAGATTGGAAAAATATTATTGACGACAGACTTCTTTAAAATGAATCATGACTTATTTCTACTAACTTTTGGTGTAGGACACTTTTCAATATTTAAAGAAAAGTTATTAGATAACAATTTATGGGTGTTGGTATTAGACAATATTTATATTATTAGATAACGAAAATATTCATCTCAACTATTTGAGTATTTTTTTTTTAAATGTAAACTGATAGGTATAACAATTGAAACTCTTAACTTTAAATGAATTAAATAGAAAATCAAGAATTGATCCTTGTATCCAATTAAATCCTTACTATTAAATATATATATATATATATACTTCATTTCGTTTAAAAGAGCAGTAAGTAATTTAAGAAATAAGTATTTCATTTTCACTATCAATACTGATGTTCATGTAAAACCCTAAAGCACCAAATAATCTGATTTCGGTAAAATATAGTTTCATAATCAGTAAATATAATAAAAAATTTAATGGCTAATATTCTTTTGTGTAAGTACAAAATTTATTCGTCTGCAGTAAACTGTTTCCGTAGTGTAGTGGTTATCACGTGTGCTTCACACGCACAAGGTCCCCGGTTCGATCCCGGGCGGAAACATTGCCTTTTTTTTTTTTGTAATTGTATTCGCCCTCAAATTAAATTATCGGAATAAGTTTATGCATATTAATTATTGTATTAATTGTTTTTCATTTATTTTATTTTCAGCTACATCCATTCCAATATTATTGTTTTATTTGTTAAACAATTTCCAGGGCATTCATCAAAGTTTTTTAACTATTTGAATTGCTTTTACACTTTATTATTTTGCATTTATTAATCATATTAACATATAACATATTATAGAGCCTGTATATTGCTTTTTCCTGCTTCTTCCTTGTTCAAATTTACTATCGTTAAATAATATTTTAATAAATATATGGACTAATTTTAGTTCAGTATAAAAAGTCTACAAACAAAAATCAAATATCATACATATTTATATTTTCTCTGAATTATTTTTGTATTTATTAAATTCTAATTTATCGAAAATATATGTTTAAAATATATCGATGTAAAATACATTCTTAAGTAGTAACAAGAATAAACACTTTTTAAACTAAACAAGTTAAGTAAATTAATATTTCTGCTCAAATATATTTACTACAAGTATGCTGTTCAATATGAGTGCTGCCATCTGTTAGAGACCGTTGGAACTATATGTGCAATGTATAAAGTTACTTGTTTAATCATTGATAATTTTATTTAACTTTGGTTTAATATAATTTAATTAACTTATATATATTTAATATAATAAAATAATAATAAGAATTTATAAATATTCACCATAGATCAATATTGTTATATACATTTATATAACAGAAACTATTATATATACTCAATCTTTTGTCTCCCTCCATTACAATACAATTTTTTAAATTAGGTAATGTTTTTGTCTAAGCTATTTAGTTTTCCAACAGTATGTAATACACTTATATTACTAATTTCTATTACTAATATTAATTCCAAAAATTGCTTTTAAATGTGGGAAAATATTTTTCCTCTTTTCTTCTTACCTTAATTATCAAATTCTTGAATTATTGATAATTATTAATTTTTATGACTATCAATAATTATGATTAAAGGTAGGTAAGAGGAAGATATTTTGAAAATAACGGTTTCAGCAACGTCATATTTTTTCCATAAGGTGTGACCTGAGGAATATTTAAAAACATTTAATTAAAGCTATTATATGAAATTTGACTTCTGATAAGTCGATTTTGACAAGAAAAGTTGCTGTACCAGGCCTATGAATACCTTAAATGTGAGATTAATACTTTCTTTTTTAAAAATTTAAAAAACAATTTTCTTTTCTAAAGAAGATTAAATCGTTAGATTTTGTTGGTATTTTTAGAGAATAAATAAATGTTTTGAATAAATAATAGACTCCAAATAAAAGATAAAAACAATTATTAGTAGCAATCAACTGAATCGCAAAATATAATTATGAATTTTTATTTTGAAGAGAAAAGATTTGCCCTGGCCGGGATTCGAACCCGGTTCATCCGCATCTCCGTAGCAGCGCTCTTACCATTTGAGCTACCTTGTAGTATTGTAATGCAAGTGTGCAAATATTGTAGTATTGTTGTGCAAATTGTAAGAGCGCTGCCACGGAGAGGCGGACGAACCGGCCAGGGAAAATCTTTTCTCTTCAAAATAAAAATATTTAAAAAGTAAAACAATTAACAAAAAAGTATTTAAAAAATTATTATTATGAATATTTAAGACCAAAAATTAACAATGTCTCAAACTTGACTAAGGTTAAGTGGAGGTTAGTTACGGAGAGAACTGTTAACAGGAAGATGGCCTGCCTAAATATTGATTGAATTCTTGAATATATTATCACAGAACTAACTTGATTAACATAGAATAATGAAGGCGTTGGCTTAATGATCTTCATCCTGCGCTGGCAAACCGCCTTAAAACAACTCTTAAAATGGCGTCTTTCTCGTAAGAGAAAGAGAACTCCTAATAACATGGAATGGATTTTATGTTCAGTCCTTCTAGCGACCATATTATTTGAATTTAAAATTTTTGAGGTTGATAACTTACTTAAAATTGCAAAGCATTATCAAGTAGACATCAAATATTGTGGTCGGAGGTAAGATGATATTAATAGGTATGCATAATCGTACATTAAATTATATTTGCTCATAATGCAGAGAGATAATTATGATTTCTTAGTATTAATATTATAATTAATAATAAACGTAATAATTATTGTATATTACAAAATAGTTCTGTGGCTTGGTTCTAAAAGAGCCAAAGTCAAAAATGCCGAAAGGGCCACTGTCAACTTAAGCTTTTTAGAAATGAATCAGAAAACGCTAACAATGACATTGGCTGACATTATATTGGAATACAACCTATTTTAGTTAGTATTAGACATTGGTTTTTTTAGAATTAAAGATTGCCTATATTGAAAACTTTGGGTATATATAACACAAAATTGACATTGGCTCTTTTAGAACCAAGCCACAGAATTAACATATTATCATATATTAATGAGATTAATTATTATAATATTAACAAAAATGTAATTATTATACTTAATAATGACTGAGTGCCTAGGATTAATAACGCTGGTCAACAAAAACAAAGAAATTGTTTGTTTCCTGTGACTATTGTGTTGTTTCTAACTCAATTTGAAAGATATTTTGTAAATATGAAAACAATGTTTCTCTAACTCTTTTGTGTTTTTAGTTATAGCGTATTAACCTTATTTAGTATTTTTACTTAGATTTTCAATTTTTGTTGGACAGTAAAATATATCATGTTGTTGTTTTCGATATGGGTTCGTCCAGACGGTGTTGTGTGCTCTATCCAGATTGTTTTTTCTATATTTGTGGCGAATATATATTTGAAAAATATCGAAAACCTATATCGGACTTTGTAAAAACTGCATATCATCAGTCTAAATAGATTTGTACAATCAGGACAAGCCATGGGATCCTCATGTTGTTTGCCAAAAATGTGTTTTCTACGGTTATGGTCCAGTGGGAAAAGAGATGCAGTAGCATTCGTTGATTTAGCGAGAACCTCAAAACTATCACGACGACTACTAATTCTGTGTTGTGAAAATAAATGGATTTAACCCTAGAAATCTAAGTAAGTGGTCTTATCATAACTTATTTTCTGCTCAACGCCCTCAATTAAAATTACGAGAGGTACAACCTAGCACTAAATCCTCCGATGATCCAAATTTCTTTGAACGCGAGCAAAATATATCAAGTGATGACTCTGAACCAGATTACAAATGTAGCCTTTCAGAACCTCAACCATTTAATCAGAGAAAACTAAATGACTTAGTGAGGGATTTGAACTTACCGAAAGAATTTTCTGAAATTTTAGCATCTCCTTTAAAAGAAAAAAATTTGCTTACTCCAACCATCACTTTTTATCGTACCCGAGAAAAGAATCTGTTACCGTATTTCTCTCAAGAGAAGGATTTAGTCTTTTGTGACAATGATGGTGGTATGTATCAATAGGTGGGTTTAAAAAACTACAAGCCTAGGGATTGGCGTATTTTTATGGACAGCAGCAAAAGAAGTTTAAAGTGTGTTTTGCTCCATAACGACTTTGAAAGAAGAATACACAAATATTTCTAAGGTTATGGAACAAACTAAGCATCAAGACCACAACAGGGTCCTTTGTGTTGACTTAAAAATGGTAAACTTCCTTCTAGGACAACAAGGGGGGTACACAAAGTTCCCTGTTTTATGTGTCTCTGGGACAGTCCTAACAAGCAACACCATTGGTCACAAAAGATTTGGCCAATGAGGGAAGAGCTGAAAGTTGGTACAATGTTATAAACGTACGTTTAGTTAGCCTAGACCGCATCATACTTCCACCACTTCATATTAAACTCGGTATAATGAAATAATTTGTGAAGGCGCTTGACAAAAGTGGCGGATGTTTCAATTTTCTTACACACAAGTTTCCAGGTTTAATCAAAATAAATTAAAAGCCGGTATTTTTGATGGTTCACAGATTAGGCGACTCGTGAAATATCCTGATTTTGTCAAGTCAATGATTGTAATCGAATCCAAACCCTGGAACCCATTTGTTTTGGTTATAAATAATTTTCTAGGTAACAATAAATCGGATGACCACGTCGAGCTCGTTGAGTGTATGCTATCGAAGTTGAAAAAGCTAGGGTGCAACATAGGAGTAAAAATCACTCGCATTTAGATCGATTCCTAAAAAATACGGGCGATTTTAGTGAGTACCAGGGTGAAAGATTTCATGAGGATATTCGGACAACGGAAGGTGGGACTCACACATGATGGCAGACTATTAGTTGGATTATGCAAAGAGATCTACCTAAAGTCGTTTATTCAAGGAAATCCTATAAAAGATCATTTGATAATAGTGTTCAATAACATTGTTTTAACAATATGTTTAATTTACATTTACATTTACATTTTTTAGTCAAAACAGTAAAACATCATATTTAAAAAAATAAAGCTGTTAGCAATCTCCCAGTATTTTTTTCATAGCCAGGGCCTTTGAAATAACAAATAACAATAAAAAAAATGAAGAAAACAAAAAATGTGTTGGCCAGTGTAATCAATCATAAATTCGATGATATGGTTTTCAGGTTACATTCCTATTAAATTGACGTACAGAAATGCAATCTTAAATAAATAAAAAAAACTGCTTCTTGGACAACGGTTTTGCAGGGAGGTTATGTTTGCTAGATCTCATTCAACCGCCATATTTCCACCTTATTTTGTATACGCACTTTATAGAGGCTCGGTGAGCCACAGGAGGGTCCTAGAACCCATGGGATCCATATAAAAATAATTAATTAAAAATTTCAATATTACTATTACCTTTATTTTACATGTGTTAAGGTAATATTATCATTTTGTTGCTATAATTATTCAACTTCTACTAGTATGATTGGTATAATTTATTTGAATTAAACAATAGAATGATTTCAAAAATCTTATATTGGGATTTTTTAATTATTTAAATTGATTTTTTTTAATCTTATCTTGTCCGGTGAATTTTCTTATCAAGAGGGATCAACTAAATAAGCAATGCTTTCCAAATGCATGACAGAAATACAGTAATTTGGGTATTTCATAGCCTAGTCCCAGTCATTTGTAATTTATATCTTTAAAATACACACAAATTGTATTGTGAAATGCATAAACATAAGTAGTGAATTAAAAAAACAATAATATAATCATTTAAAGCTAGGATGATTTAGTAGTCCATTCTGCTTTAAACAATACAGTTGTTAACAGAGTCCCTTATCTAAAAACATTAATTCAAATGTTTTTCGAACCGTCTCCTCACTATAACAGAACGACCTGAATTCAGAAGGGGATGGTAATAAGGGAGAAATAAAAGTGGTCAGTCAATTTCTCGTTTTCTTGGGCCATAAAACCGCCTTGAAGAAATAAGAGAGTAATTAAATCTATGAGTAATTGAAACCAGTTTCCCCCATTTTCTTTATCTGCAGCTTTAATAGAACAATAAGAGCTATAAACTTTTATCTTTCCATTTTATTCAGCTCACAGGTCAGAGCCATTCCTTGATTGCGGCCTTTTGTGATAACGATCGGAAAACGGGCTGATGAACTGACCAATCAAATCCTCTCTCAAACGAGTAATATATATAGTCTAATCTAAAAATTCAATTTAATATGTTAAATTATTTTATACATTCTTAATTATATGATAAAAAGAAAGTAAAATTGAGTGTATCGGATTCAATTAACGTTATTGTAATTACATAATTCTGGACTAAAACCTTTCTTAACTTTTTTTTTTAATCTGCACCACTACAACCCATAGAGGGTCATGGGTTCAGAACATAGTAGACTGTTTCTAGGACAAGGGATGTGCAGGGGGGGGGTAATTTTTCCGAGGTCATGCCCACCCGCAAGGATAATCTGGTATCCCTGAGCAATAAACTCATACGCCGCCACTTGAACTAGAAATGAAAATCCTATTCAGACAAAAGTTATATAATTTTTACTTTGATTAACATAAGTTTTGTATGACTTCGTTCAGGAGCTTGGCTGGTTACACCCAGGCATAAAGATATTTTAATTTGCGAGAATTGGTTATTTTGTTACAGTGGGGCTTAAACGTGTTTTTCGTTGAAAACCCTAATTCGATTTTTTTTTCGATCATAATACTTCCACATATTTAATATTTCATTTATAAAAACGCTATCCCACTACGGCCCATGAAGGATTCAGTTTACTGTAGGGGCTGTACTGTTTCTCAAGCCAACAAGAAGGGAATTGGCTGAAATGTTTTCCTGAATTAAGTGTAGCAACTTCATAGACAGGGGGGGGGAGAATCCCATAGGTTTTTTCACGACCTTTGTATGAACATTTTAAATTATCTGCCATAATCCAATTGTGTGGAAGATAAATTATTGTACCCTGCAGCTCTGAAGAGACCTCATAGGAATCGACATGATTCTTAACATACCTTTAGAATTCATTCGCTATTACATATCAAGTAGCTCAATCAAAGCCTATATTTTCAATTATTATAAGTTTTCATTTTTTCGATGATTTAACATTTAGCGTTCCAAGATCTTTTGGATATATAAATGTGGTTCCCAATAACGAAACCTGATTATACCTGAATTGGCGAGGCGTTGTATTTTTTTACTTTCGAGACTTGCTCAGTTACCTTTAGATTAGTAATCGAGTACCCTATACTGAGCTACCCCGATCTTTTATATGTACTTCATTTATGGGTATGAAAATATAAGTAACTGGTATGATGTGTCTGATCTGAATTCTGAAGACTTACCCCCATTCACTAATAAAAGTACTCCCAATCATATTTGGGATTTTTTTTTCATTCTTTCAGTAGAAACATTAATGGCAAAGAGTTCGCAATTGTCCTAGTCTATCACAATTCAGAGTTCATCCGCAAATCTCTAACTGCTATTGTATTCGTTAACTAACCACGAATTGGTCCCATGGACTTAGACAGCGATTACTCAGATGCCATATTCCCGATGAGGCAAATATATGATCGGTCTGTCCAAATGGCAAAATAATTCCGTATTCCTAATGGTGAGACTAAGTAAAAATTTAGGTTAGGAAGCAACTTAAAATCTTTTTTTTTTTTGTTTTATTAATTCCAATGAATATTAGTAATCTACCAAGGAAAACAACAACTTAATTCGGCTCAATATTTTGAAGCTTTACCTTTTAAAATTCCTAAAAAGAATCTAAGAACGAGTTTAGATTTATCACTTCAGAATTATCCTCAAAACACATAATTATAATTCATTTGATTTTCAAATTGCAGTCTATAAAGGGTTCGTAGTAAATTTACACATTATTGGTCACTAATTATGGTACTTTATTAAAGCCATAGCAAAAATAATTAAACATTCAGACGGTATTGATAAAATAACACTTGGAAATTTTATCGTTCAATTAAACGTTGACTGGTTGCACGATAAAGTTGAGGATTTGATTCCGATAAAGCTTTTATTGTGTTGTTTTTATAGTGTTGTAAACAGGTTTTAAACTATATTAAGCAGCCATCCGCAACTTCTTAACGAAATGGCGGCTAGATTAAAAACTTAAGTACTTCGTGAAATTTTTGTCTAAACCAATACTAATTTTGTTTATAGTCGGAAAAAGGTGTTGAGCAAGAATAAAATGTTATTAGACAATATTGAGGCCAACTAAAAGAACACTGAAATTATATTAACTTAATTTATATTCTTTGAAATAATACACGGTTGATGTATTTTCATTTTTTTTAAATCATTACTGGGCCCAATAACAAGAGTTGTCTTATAACCTTCTGAAGTGTCCTTCCTATGAGGTATACATATAATGATATAGAATTTTTTTATAACAGATACAAGGCTTAATATATTAGTAGAATATGTGGAAGAAAATGGTCCGGGTAGAAGTCAATAAATTTCTCTGAATATCTAGAAATATGTATTCAATAGCCAACGTTTCGACCTACTTTGTAGGTCTTCTTCAGGGCTGAATATGCAAAATACAGACAATTGAAAATTTTAATTTTACAATTTTTTAATTTTCAATTGTCTGTATTTTGCAAATTCAGCCCTGAAGAAGACCTACAAAGTAGGTCGAAACGTTGCCTACTGAATGTATATTTCTAGATATTCAGAGAAATTTATTGACCTCTACCCGGACCATTTTCTTCCACATATTTCATCAAGGTCAACTATGTTCATTCAAAATATTAGTAGAATAGATAGATTGTTATTACGTATTGAGTAGAACTGGGTCATGTTGCACGCCCTAAGTTCATGTAACCTTCTCAGTATAAATGTAATGGCTTTTGAAACAATCCCGAAATATGTGTCCCTGATTCTGTAAAGCTACAAAATCCTCATAGGATTTCTAGAAAGGTGTGAGTAAACCTGGAAAGGTGTTCGCATTGTCATTGTTCTACTTTACGACCTCCCATTTGTGCCTTATTTAGCACTAAACCCAAATAATGTTGTCTCATCACTATTACCACATATAATCACAGCCAAACCGCGTTGAGTGCATTAAGAAACGGCGTTTGGCTTCTTTTATGTAGGCCCCTTAGATGAAAGTCCCAAGATTATATGTCCCTTCCGATTAAACCAACGTAGGTTGTTTTTGATATGTTTTTATTCTATTATGACAATATCCCTACTGCATGACATGGTTGTGTTGGTTTTAACTCTAGGGAGAAAGGAGAAATTAATTACTTATGAATCAGTTATTTAAGAATGAATATGCACCTAACTGAAAATTTCTCAGAACCAATGGCGAATGGTTATAACATCCTTCCCCGAACGTAATGGTAATGTTTCTTGAGCAGCCGAGTGTCCAAGTTTAAAAAAAAAAAAAAAAAATTACACGAAAATCCATGCGTGTTTCCAAAGGCATATTTGATGAAATAATAAACAATGTTAGTTTAATAGTATCGAAAGTAAATACTATCAAAAAGGAGAGGATTAATAACAACCTCGTTACAATCTGTCGACGTAAACATATTACAGTAACAACAGAAGTCCACTATTTACACTTTAAATTTTAGAAATAAAAAACAGATATTTCATAAGAAAAGAACCAATAGTTAGAAGTGTATGCTTATCCTGCTATACCACGTGTTCGGTAAGACGTTTCTATCAAAACCGTATTCATAAATAACATTACTTGACTCTTATAATAAATTTTGATAGTATAATGAGATTACCAAACCGAAGAATCGTGAATCCGAACCAAAAACGGCTAACTCCCATGCGAAATCTTCTTCGGGCTTGACCCAGAAACCGGAATCAGCCCTGAAACGAATAGCCGTTGGATGATAAAGGGCCAATAAATATCTGAAGAAATAATCTGGTGGTGTAAGTTGCCCCCCCGTCCAAAAAAAATGCGAAGGTGCGAGGTAGGTATGTATTTATGAGGGTTAATTTCCTGGCCGAGACCGAGGTATAAATTAGGCACTGACCCGGGGATGGTTTCGCCGTGGACCTAGCTCGAGATTTACTTTTTCCCAAGTGACTATTACCTTCTGCTAGTGGAGTCTGGGAGGCTCTCGGACAATTCGGATGGCTCCAAAAAGTTATTTCCTTCTTTGGCTACCAAACAAATAAAAAAATATTTCAATGCGCTATAAGAAAGAAATTATCAAGAGTCCAGATAGTAAATTAGGTTGTCTATCGAATGAGCATCAGAAAGAGCAGGTTTTTGACAGATGTTTCAATGGCAAATACGGTGGTGTTGTCAAAAAAGGAGAAAAACGAGTTCAAATGGCCCAAAACAGTTGAAAAATTATGTTTTTATATGAGAAACATTATTTCATTCCGACGGTGCCTGAGGGCGGACGAGGTAGCGTGGCTTCCTAGAGTTGTTTTGAGCCCCTCAAACATCTTCGTTGTCAGATTGACAGGACCAACAATTTGAATGGACACAATAAAAATATTAATACTTTGCTCATTTTGTTCTCCTGAACATTAAGAAAAGTGAGTTACCTTGTTTTTCTCCTGTATTATTTATATGTTATGTTTTCTAGTTATCAAATAATTAAACAATGATTTCCATATTATAAAACAGATCTAACAAAGTTCAGCAAAGAAATGGTGGTAAGTTGACAGTAAAACTTCTGTAGGGAGTGACGTAGCTCATTTGATAGGGCGCTGAGTTGCTTTGCTGAAAATCCCGAGTTTAAATACAGCTGTGGCAGATAATTAAATTTAACAGCTACATATGTACTCTGTAGGACCTGCAGACCTTCCACAGGCTCTCACAGCCTGTAAACGAGTACAATTAACTGCGGAAAAGCTTGATATCTAACAAATCACCCCCCTGCACAACTGTTATCCTTGAAAAAGTATAGTCTCAACCGAGTACTGAACCAAAGCCCCTTAATGGGTAGTAGTGGTAAAAGGTTCTTATAACGTCTCTACTTCCTAATATTGTAGACAGGAAAGAAATTAAAACTATATACACTTTTATGAAACCAAAATACACGTAAGATGTACGAAGACTATACAGAAAGTAAGGAACGTTTCCACCTGATGCTGCAAGATGCGCGCCAATATCGTTGGTTTGCCCGTGCTCGGCACCTCAGTCAGCGTCCAGCTGTGACAACGGGAACATCTCCGCACTACCCCTTTTTTTTATATTCAAATTTGAAATGTGTTGCAATCCAAAATCCCGCCAGTTGTGAGTGGCGGTCTGTGATTCGTTTTTTGTTTCCATAAAAGCATAAAACCAATAGAAATTCATCGGGAACTGTGTGAAGTGTATGGGTAGAACTTAACGAGTAACAGTTCTGTCAGGAAGTTGTGCATTCAGTTTAAAAATGGCCGAACAAACGTTCATGATGAACAGAAGAGTGGACGTCCGAGCATTGTGACTGACGATCTGGTCTCCAAAGTTGACGAAAAGATTCGTGAAAACCGCCGTTTCACAATAACTGAGCTTTCTCTATGTTTTCCACAACTTTCACGGACTTAATTGTTTTTCTTTATAAGATATTTCTTATATACTGGACTCAATCTTCTTGATTTATATAATTTGATAATGAATAAAAAACCATATTCCAGTCAAAAATTGTTATTCAAACTTAACAAATGATTAAAAAAACGTTTCAACACTTATTTGTCATTCTCAATTGAGGTATACCCCTAGTAAGTAGCGAGGTATCTGTCCCGTATTGATAACATAGATAAGCAAGGAGAATATCTACAAATTCAAATTACTCTATTTAATCTATTGCTGGTCCGGTTTTCATAATTTCATTATATTTTTTTCTTAGAGAATTTGATCAGATATTGATACAGACTTTTTTTTAATTCGATTAAACGAATTAGCTCAAATTTGCGAGAGTATTCTAAATTTTGTCCAAGTTTGTTCACAAAGGTCCATTATTCAAAATGATGTGAAACAATAATGCTCATTTCCCAGATTTGGGGAGAAATTCATAACGTTATGAACTCCATACCTGTGACAACACTTGTTCCTAACCTCACTGCTGAATTGGTTCTTGTTACGCTCAGACCTGCTAGAAAAGTTTCTATGATGGTCATGATAGAAAAAATATAGCGTTACAGATCGTAGTTTGCTCAATTGGTCACAGCTTATTTACTTATTAACACAGCTTATTTATTTTACTTTATATATGTTTCCGAAAAAATCATTAATATTTTTAATATATGTTTGATATTAAATGTATTCGCTAAATAGTTAATTTTATCATATATGGAACCGATTGTCAAGCCAAAGAGGTCGAGTATCCTGTCACGGCAGCGATAGTGTTTGTATCCTTCTCAGATTACGGAGTTGTGCAAGAGAGAATAATGGGGAACGTGGGATTTGGAAATCATGAAATATGGAGTTGAACTACAACGCGGAAATGAAATATGGGGCTAGCTAAAAAGGTCCTCCACTATTCTCATTTGCGTTTGCATCAAACATAAGTGAAGCGAAGCAAAAAGTTGAATAAATCATTCATTATTAAAATACTAAATTGTGAACAAATAATACTTAAAGCAATTTAAATTAGACTTATAGTGCATAAAATCATCGAAATACTTATATTGATTAGCAAAGGACGTAAAATTATTAACTCATAATGATGTCAAAGTTTAATATTGAAATAAATAAATAGGTAGAAAAAAAAAAATCTAGTCATTGATCGAGGTGTTGCAAACCAATCAGTTCCCGCGCTGAACATTTTGTAGACGTTGAACATAAGTGTAAAAGAAACCAACCTACTTTGCCAGCATTTGAAAAATAACAAGTTTGTCGAATGGCTCCAATAGAGCACATCAGCGTACAGAGATTAAGGAAATCCTTAAGGACAAAGAAGGAAGTTGATACTGTTTCTGTTTACGCTAGCTAAAATTGCCATATATACGATGAACCTATTTTTCCAATAAGGTAGAGTTGAAGACTTGTAATCCAAGTGAAAAGTGTCGGGATCGGAGCTGAAGAAATATGAAGTCTGAAGGTAGGAGTCTATAATACTCTAATCTGACTGTTCTGGGTGTAGCAAGGACAATAGAGCTTATTAGCCAGTTATGACAATCAAGTGACGACTCGATCACTAACCTGGTGAGATTGTGAAACTTGTTAATTGAGTATTGTATTGTTGTTATTATTATTGTAATTATGTATATTATTATAAACTGTTGTTGTGTGTATCTTTGGGAAGACAGTAGTGTTTTTGTTGAAGATTTCATGATCTGTGAGGTATATTTCCTTTAAAAGCTTCTCGTGTGTGCCCTAGTACCGCACCGAATTTCGCACCCAGCCCTTTCTAGGTGTCCACAAAGTCTTGAAACTTTGGAATGGAAGTCTTGAAACAAAGGATTGAACTATCTAACTAGTAGCCAGCCCTAAGATGTCTGTCTCGTTTTGGCTACAACTGAAGGTACGGGAAGGGAAGGGATTAAGTAGTAAAGTACGAATATAGATTTATAACCATTTAGAGTACTTTTATTACAAAAAAATCTTTCACTTTCTGCTCCTCAGAAGATGGGAGCTATGCTGCCGCGGTAGCTGTTTCTAGGATACGCTGGATAAAGCTTCGGCGGGAACTCTGGAGTGTCCAGCGGCCGTCTGTTGAAAGTCTTCGGTTGTTCTGTCGGTCGCAGCCTCCAGAGGACTTGATAAAGGGAGTACACGCAAACCCACGTATAAATCAACAGTACTGTAACAGATTAACTCATGTAAAGAGAGTGCTGTAAATTAAAATTCAAAAGAAATAAAGATGCAATTCTTCATTTTTTAAATACATATACTAAAATCACCATGAATTTTGTCCAAACATTCATACAACAGATCATAAACATGCATCTCTTTCATACAATTACAATTGTTTTCATGTTTAAAAAAATATAATAAATTAACTTATTGGATATATTTTTTTTAATTTAAAGATTAGTTTGGTAAGTCTACTTCATGTAAATATAAAACTAAATTTAATTAAGAAAAAAGTTTAATAGGAAAATAGGAACTATGCTTTTAGGATGATTCAAAATGTATAAATTAACATTCCATTTTTTTTTTTAATTTTTAAAAGTTTATAACTCAAAAATTAAGGATCCTTCAAAAGAATTGTCTATTATCTTCTGTTAATTTCTGTAAGCATCACCTATTAATTTTCTGATATATTTATCAATTGGCAAGATATAAATATATACAATAAACATCGAGTTTCACTAATCTTGAAAAGCAAAGATTTGATTAAGTGTGAAATGTTACGCCACAATTGGGTACGGTCTACTGTTGAATATAACTTTACCATATTTTATTTAGGGGAAGAAAGTGGTCTCTAAGGAACCGGTTAAATAATTTCTTAGTTCTAATTTAAGAATTACTTTCTTGGAGGAAGTAAACTCTTGTGTCCTCATTACAAGACCTAAAGAAGCAAACGTTCCTTCTTCCAGCAGTGTGGGTCGAAAGGTTGGCAGTTCAACCCTAATTAAAATATTATTTCTCCTACATCTCGGATCATTTTCTTACCCATATATATAAGGTCAACTAACAATATTCAACCATAGTTTATTTAAAGGACACTTCTTACACAACACGAAGAAACCAGCCAGCGTGGCAACGATCAGCAAGCCTAAATCCTGGCTGTTCTGCTTGACAATCTGCATGGCACTGATGTGTAGGAACACCAGGAAACCAAGTCTTATCGCCTCAACCACCAAGAATGGCAACAAGAAGAGATGCTTCATCTGTAACGTTTAATTGAATATGCTACTAATTTTGAAAATGAAAAACCTAATAATTTAATCTCAAATTGTTAATCAATGGATCCTATAGAATGTAAGATGTGCTCACCCAGCCTCTAGATAGTGGGTACCAAAATAGGGGGTAAAATCTGACGGTTGTGCGTGATCTAGGACAAATTAGCTCCTTTTATAAACGTTTTCCAAGAAACTGTAGTCCCATACACAATGAACTCATGAGCCTCCAAATAAATAAAAACATATAATTATCGTATTATTTATCTAATCATATTTTCGGAATACGTAATACCAGCGCATGACGTTTTATCTGCATAAAGGGAACAAATACAGGCAATAGAAATAACAAGCGGCGACAAAACAATGGCGGCGATTCCCTTTTGTGAGAGCTGATTGCTCCTGCTTGACCCCCGATAATCCCGGCCAAGAGAGACCTGGCCTATTGATAGCCACTTAGCTCTCAGCCTCAAAGCCGCATTTGAGAGCCTTTGCCGATGCTAATCGTAATTTCCTCCATTATCCGGCGCCCTTGTCCGCTATTGATTTGTCATTGCCAATAAACCACTAAGGTCGCATATCCGGTCATTTCTGCCACATGGTGTACTCGCATCAAAATCGGGTCAACCTAACCGATAGTGATTGGAGAAAACTGATGTGCAATAATGCACTCCGCAGTTTTTCACACGGTTCCAAGGAATGAACGGATTCCAAGAATGTGCTGTTAATTATAATTAAAATTGTTGGTCTCTAAACACGGCGTTAAAATGTTAATATGAATAAATTATATTTGAGACGTTGACATGGAAAAGGTAGTTAGTTAGCCATGAGGAGTTATTACAGAAGAAGCAGAAAACGGTTGTGGCAGCTGAAAACTGAATTTTTGAGTGGAAAATAGTAACTTCCATCGTTCACAGAAACTAAACCACTTCCAGTTTTGACTTACTCCTCTTTCATAATTTTTAATAATAATCATTTATTTTCTTAATTTTTCTAATTTGATACTGTGGTTTGATGACAGAACACAAAGGTACTGTCAATGTAAATTTATTATTCTGTAAAACGACGTGCTGTGGGCAGAAATTAAATAGCAGATATGAGACAAAGAAAAAACCCATGAAAGGTTTTAGTGTTAACGGGCTCAGTTAACCCTCCGGCGGGTGCGCTCGAATCTGATAAACCACCAAGCGCGCGGCATATAAAGTACGCAACAGCAGAATTTTTACTTTTTCTTTCAAACAAATTTTTTTTTTCCATAGTTCCATTAAATGTCTTTACATCTTTACACTTTTATGCCAGAAAGAAAAGTATGAAGGTTTCTACTATTTCAAAGCTGTTGCGCAAGGAGATAACTTATCCGAGATCAAGTCCAGCCGTCAGGTTTCTCCCTCAATTAAGTGTGCTAAATTTATAGAAGATGAGTGAGCCACCACAGGAAGATGCATAGATTCTCAAGGTTCGACCCCCAGTTGTTAAGAAAATAAATTATCTACCACTGTAAGTTTCGAACGCATTAACTCAGCAATTCAGTAGATGATGTATCATTTTTACTATGCTATCTTTAATTAACACCTGAGGGCTTAGCGTGATCTTAACTAAATCACCTCCCTTCAAAACCATTACCTTTGAAACAGTAAAACTATGCACTGAACCTATTTATGGGTTGTAGTTGTTCAGTTTTTTTTAATATACTCACATAATAGGCGCCGTATATGAGTAGTGAGGAGACAAGCAACCGAACACAACACACGGCAAAAGCCAGTTCTTTAAACGGTGATGGGTCTGCAAATAAAAATATCGTACACAGACTTTCTCAGTACTAATATGATGATCACTATACTGATCTAAATTATAAATAGTATATATATAGTATCTTCTTGTCTTACTTCTTGTTAATCTATTTATTACATCAGAGAAATGAAGAAGTTCCGACTCATTCAATACTCCTTTTATGAAATGTTCTGTCTGAGCAGGGTCTGCAGCAACCCAAGTGGCTGCAAATACGAAACATATGAATGCCTCGATCTAGAAACAACATAATCAATTAGAACATAGAATATCTTAGTAATAAAAATATTTATCTTATAATGAAAACTAAGTAAAATAATAGCACCATTAAAACTAAGAATTGTGTGGCTAAATTACTTACATGTAAATGCTACATTACCTATCTGCGCTATCATATTTAGAATTTTTCATTTATAATTATATAATATACTACAAATATTTCATACTCTCTCTTATGAAAGCTTTAAAGTAAAGTTGAATGTGGAAAAAAGTGTGTTTTATTTTCGTTACTACTATAGTTGTAAAACGCGCGATTTATAAATCTCGAATGTGTAATTCGCTAAGAAAAGAACATTGATTGATTAAGCGGCTAATTTAGTATTAAATTTTGGGGTGTATGTCAGAGACCGCACCCTCAATTTACACTCTTTATTGTCAAAAAAAGTATTTTCTTGTACAAAATACATCCATCTTGCCTTGCTTCATTGCATTCCATCCATCCATTCCACCCTCATATTCATACTCCATCAAGCAACACCAAGTATTTTGTCCTCCGCTCCTCGATTTGGTAAGGAACACGTTCTGCTCAGCAATGAGGGCCCGTTATCTTTAAAATATCTGCGGTTAGGAGGAATGGAAGCTAAAATTGGGAGGTTGGGCGTTAATATCTATTTCCAAGGTAGAAATCTTAATTATTTCCGACGTAAAAATACCGTAATTTCAACTAGAATTGCCCAGAGAGACATATAGTCTAATTAAATATGTCATCAGACATATGTCTCTGCCTTGCATTCTTAGGTTTAACGGATCCTATACAAACTTCTTTTTTAATAAAAAATTTTATTAGCAGTCCAAATCTATAAAGAACATCAAAAAACGATTATTAGACCACGTAAGAAAGCACAGCAGAAACTATCGAGATGTTTACAGGGGGGGTTAACAAAACTTATAGCATTTAAACACCGTTTCACTTTAAGGTTAAAAAAATATTTTTTTTATTGGGATTTTCATTAAAGTATATTTTTTTTTTTAATACGGAGAGATTATTTCTACCTCTTTTTTAAACCATAAATAACTAATGTAAATAAGAAAAAAATTAAGTCTTATAACCATTAGGGTGAGGAAATCATATTACTCGTTAATGGATTTACTTTTACCTCACATGTTTAATTTTTATGTATTAATGTTTGTTTGATATTTTATCATTCTGCAAGTCTTTTTATTTCTATTCTTTTACTGAAAACTGTTCATAACTATTGTCAACGAAATGGCCTTTGGCAGAAAATGTATCCAGATAGAAATACTCGATAAAATAATCTCAAAACCTAAAAGAAAAACAAATGAGAAGAATGGAGATAAATTTAAGAGGTACGTAGAAAGTCATTTGTCTATTGTTTAGAATTTTATTTTTGAAATGATGAGTTGATTCAGAGTATCAGTTATTAAACGTAACTAAAAAAATCTCATATCCGTAGTAAATACTAAACTAACCTACTCTATTTGATTTTATTCTTTAGTATCCTAAAACGTATTGAAAAAGTTAGCCACTAATCAAATTATATTAGTTTATCCCTTAAAATGAAGGGGCACTTGATCCTTAGTAGCATTTCAGTTTTAGCAGTGCACAAAGTTATACTTATCGTAACAATTTAGGAGTCATGCTACAGTCCACTTGTACAGAAAGTAGTTGTACAATTTATTAACGGATTTAAGCTGGATTTCGATTAAGTTGCATAGAACACAACTACTAAAATTATTTCATTATATCAACAGCTATTATTATTTTTATTTTTTATAGAATGACACTAATAATTAATCATTTTATGTCATTTGCAAAACATCGATCGTATGATATTTGTTATCCTTAAAAACTCTTCAAAACTTACTAGATAGGATATTCCAACAATGATAGAACCTAGACGTATTGAAAAAACAACACAGAAACTCTTTATAACGACCATCCCGGTTCGATTCTGACTGGCTTTGTCCAGTGTACGATATCAGTAATCTCAACTATTGATGTTATTCAGCACGCACATTGATTCCGAACTTTACTTTATGTGATAAATGCCATATTGTTTCAGCTAGATCATATCTTCAACAAATAAAAGAGACTGTCAAAATCTCATTCTAGTCAGTAATCTAGTGTGTCTGTAAAAATATGTTTATTATTTACAGCGCGTGTGTTAGTATTTTATCTTGCGAAGTCATATTGATTCAATTTTAATATATACATGTTTAAAAAGCGTTTATAATGTTGTGTGTTAAGAAAGTTTTCGGAGGAATAAGAAATGTACGACTGGGGAACATGGAAAGACATCCCGGTATTATTCCTCTATAAAGGTTGCTCATTGGTTAAATAAATTATAAATATTCCAGTCATTTTACTTAATTAGTGGTATGAAAATTTTAAGAAGCTGTGATATAAAAGTTCAGAGTTATTAATAAAGTTTTAGTTTTCAGTGTGGGGGGGACGACTATTGAAAAATACAATATCATAATACTTGATACTTTATATTGCAAATTATCATTTTGCATTCGATTTATTTGAAAACTTAAATAATTTATTTGAAAATAAAAATGTCATGCATTTCCACCGATATGGATTTTATGGAAGAATAATATTTTTTTTTTAAATACAGAGAATTGTAAATTTGCTACACTGACTAAAGCTTTGCGGTGGCTAAATGTGGCCTGTTGGTGTTTATCGTTGTTGGTTATAGAAGTACCGCATTTAGTTTCTCCTTTTTAGAACTAGTGTTATTTTATTCACAGGTTTGGTAAGTTACCTTTGTTTAGTTTGGTAATTAATTCGTTTTTAAATCGACAAGTTTTAATATTATTCAAATCATGTTCATAATACTTATGTCTAATGTGTTACCATGTATTATAAATACTTCATCTTTAAAAGCATTTCAATTTTACGTTTTCAAATGATTTAGTATTTTTATCTATTGCTTTTTCATTTAAACTAATAATACGGTTTCATTTTAGTTAGACTAAGTTAGATTATTCAAACCCCTCAGCTCAAGGTAAGTTTCAAGGGTTCAAGTCTTTTGTGAGGACTGTTCTTTATCAAAGTCAAGAGTAGTGCAGTGGATATCGCATTCTACTGTTAGTTTTTTTCCAAATCACTAATAATTGTAGCAGAAAAAGTCTGGCTTACAAATTTCCAAGCAATAGTCATTAGTCCCCTGCGTGATCCAAAATAATCAAAAACTTCATTGCTGATTATGTGCGTTTATGTATACTCTCTATTAGATTTGAGCTTGATCATTATGAGTGCAAGTTGGACAGAACACATCTTTTTGCTTTGCAAAGTAAAACAAACTCTGGTAAACCAAGCTATGTGCTCAAGGAGGTTATGTTACATTTACAGTTCTAATCACAGTATTTCCCAACGAATATTTTCAGGTATATTGCATGTCTTGACATGTCATTCTGAATTGTTATTGAGTTTATTGGCAATTTTTACAGTAATTATTCTGTAGGTTGTCGGTTCAAGT
This sequence comes from Troilus luridus, assembly GCA_964056705.1. NCBI lineage: Eukaryota > Metazoa > Arthropoda > Insecta > Hemiptera > Pentatomidae > Troilus > Troilus luridus. The sequence continues at coordinate 31,176,929 of OZ057416.1, forward strand.
TGAGTCGCAACAAGTTTTAACTTTTCATTCATTTCCATAAACACAAGTTATCGTGAGCTTTAGTATGGAGAAGAGAATGTAATTATGAGTAGATATCCATGATCATTTCATCAAGAAATAAAAGTATCCAACTAATATTTTGAAGTATAGATGATATATGTTTTTAGAAACGTTCATTACTAAATGATAAAATAATTACTAAAATCTACTCATTACCCATAATTACATGTATTGTTGGTATGTATTAAAAATGAAACAAATAAACAGTAAAAACCTGTAACTCAACTCTAAGGGACAATCTTAGGAACAGATACCATTTTTTAATTTGTTAAACTATTTTAAATTCCTCAAAGAACATTTTTATGATAAAGTAACTTTTGTATGTTTTGTTTTTCAGAAAGAAAAAAATGAAGAAAGTGCGGCCTCGTGTATTTTTTGATGTTGAGGTTGGGGGTATAGCCATAGGAAGAATAGTTTTCCAGTTATATTCTGATATCTGTCCAATTACTTGTGAAAACTTTAGAGCCCTTTGCACGGGCGAAAAGGGGTTAGGAAAATCTATGAAGCCACTACACTACAAGGGAATTGTGTTTCATAGAGTTGTCAAAGATTTTATGGTCCAAGGTGGCGATTTTACTGTTGGAAATGGAACTGGTGGAGAATCAATTTATGGTGGAACTTTTGACGGTTAGTAATTTTACTTCTTTTAAATGATTTTATTACCTTTATATTCATGTTGCTATTTATTAATTTTTAATAAGTTCTTCCGATTTCCTAAAAATATGTCTAGATATATATTTGAGTTTGTATGATGTTTTAGATGAGAACTTGGAATTGAAGCATGATAGGCCTTTCTTGCTATCAATGGCTAACAGGGGTAAAAACACTAATGGATCCCAATTTTTCATGTAAGCACTCAAGACGGTGAGATAAAACTGATATGTTCTATTATTTTTAGTAGTAAATCCTTAAGGGAAAATGGTGACTATCAAAATAAATATTTAAAAAGTTATGTTATAATTCTTGGGAACAGTTTTTATTTTATTATAATGTAAAAAATGTACTAAAAACATTATTATTGAAATTCTATGTTATATTGTTTTTGCACATTCGACCACTTTAGAGACTATGTGACCGTCAATTTTGTCAAATTTTCAGGAGGTCATAAAAATATGCGTGAATTTATAATTAGTTCTGGGAAAAACATTTTTATTCTTTTTTTATCCATTACATAATAATTAATTAACAATATATGTGATAAATATTTCAATTTATCGTCAGGCAACTGTAAATTTTAACATAAGCGATATGTTCCTCATAAGTTTAAATTTATGGATTTACTTTAGTTTTACTTAGCTGCATTTCTTCTCTTTTTACCCTTCCGAATACTGTAGTTTTAATTTGTATCATTTTTCAGGATTTTTTATTTCAAAATATTTTATAAATGTAATATATGTTCAAAGGTTTTGATAAATAATTATTTGTTATGTACTATTTTAATTTTAATTTACGTACTTTTAAGATTTTTTTAAAGATTAATTTTAAGAATACATAAATGGACAAAAAAGAAAAAGTGAATTCTGCTGTATTATGTCTCATTACTCAACAAAAAGGTAAATGTTTCCTAGGAAATTCCAGATTTTTTAACAAAACCGAATAACACATGAGAAAGAAAATATTAATCATTGCCTGTAATTCAGCTCTGTGATTTTATTTGCTTTTCTTTGAAAATTCACACTCTAGTTTTAAAGTAATTTATCTTCTTAAAATTAAAACACAAATGGAATCTTTAATTGTAATATTAAAATGTAGGCATTTATTACATTTGCAATGATGGATATTGATGTTTGACAACCCATTCAATTTAATAGAGAAGAAAAAATCATATTCCAGTCAATAATTGTTATTTAAACTTTACAAATGATTAAAAAAAAAAATGTTTCGACATTTATTTGTCATTCTCAATTTCAGCAATTCCTCATACAACTTCATTTAAATTTATAAGTCCAAATCATTACTTAAGGTCAAACATTATTTCAATGTTAAAAATTTATATAAAATCCTGGAACTTTTTAACTTTGAAATAATGTTTGACCTAAAGTAATGATTTGGACTTAAAAATTTAAATGAAGTTGTATGAGGAATTGCTGAAATTGAGAATGACAATTAAATGTCGAAAGGTTTTTTTTAACCATTTGTAAAGTTTAAATAACAATTATTGACTGGAATATGGTTTTTTCTTCTCTATTAAATTATATAAATCAAGAAGATTGAGTCCAGTATATAAGTAAAATATTATAAAGGAAATAACCCATTCAATTTAAATACTAATATTTTTGTTCTAGCAAATATAATCAAAATATTTAAAAGTAAAGTAAATTCCTATTAAAAGGGTATGCGGACAGCAGGGATGGCAATATGCCTTTTTAGTTAAAAAATAAAATTCAATATTTATGAATAAATTAAAGGCTTCAAATTCATAATTGAAATAGAAAGTTTTGTTTGAGTTGAAAAGGTCCTCGGTGACTTGTATACATTATAAATTGTTCTAAAAAGCCAGTGTCATATCTTATAATTTCCTCAACTACGAATGTTTGTTTTGGTTTATGGTTTTTAAAATAAGGTAGCTAATTTCCAAGTTGAACAGGTTGTATTTCTAATCTCTAATTAGTAATCAATTAGGTATTTTAGTTATTCCGAAGGGAACATAAGACTACTTGTTTAAGACTAACATAATACCAAAATAGCAAAATTTCCAGATATACCATGTTATGGTCCGACGATATATACTCAAGAACACAGGATGTTAGTCATTATGTTGGAGAATAGTTTATAGTAGTATAAGAGAAAGAAAGTAGCTATCCTTTTGCTAAATATATTGATACTAAGAGATTTTGCTCTGTTGCTAGAGTCCGGTGACGAAGTAGTGACTTCTAACTCTGTTAACCATGTTTTGTTGTAGAACAACACAGGCTGCTCCACACCTCGACGGGTAAGTACTTATTTTATTATTAAATATTTCCTATTGTTAATAATAGGTTGGGGATAAAGAAATCCATTATTTTCTCAGTAGATGGCTGTGGTTATCGATATCTCGGAATGTATCGATCAAACAATTGCAAGTTTATGCTCCTCAAGGTGACATTTCATACTAAAAAAAATTCTTTGGCTGTTTTTTTATTGTTCCATTCAATTGTGAGTTACAGGGTGTTAACAAAGAGAAAATTCGGTACATTCTACAGTTTTTCTTTGATAACAAAGAGAAAATTCAGTACATTCTACAGTTTTTCTTTGATAAAAGCAAAAATGCAAGCCAGGCTAAAACTGTGAATTATGTTTATGGTGCCGATTCTATAACAGCTAATTTTGTGCAATTTTGGTTTCGTTGATTCCGTTCAGGCATTTTTGATGTTAAACATGCACCTTGCACAGGCAGGCCTGTCGTCAAAAATGTTGATTACAATCAAGAGTTGACCGGCATCTTAGTAGCAGTAGCATCGCCCAGGAGCTAAAGATCGACCATAAAACAGTTTTAAACCATTAGCCCAAAGCTGGATTCAAAATGAAGCTCAATGTTTGGGTGCCACACCAATTAACACCAAAAAACATGATGGATCGAATTTCCATCTGCGAAGCATTGGCCAAACGGAATGAAAACCCATTTCTTAAACGGATGGTGACTGGGAATGAGAAATGGGTCACATACGACAATATTGTGCGAAAACAATCGTGGTCAAGCAGCTCAAACTAGGACTAACGGCCAGGAAGGTTCTATTGTGTATTTGGTGGGACTTGAAAGGAATCATTTATTATGAGTTGCTTCCGTATGGCCAAACACTAAATTCAGATCTCTACTGTCAACAGTTGGACCGTTTTAAGTTAGCAATTGACCAGAAACAGCCAGAATTGGCTACCTTTTAAATGGCAACAAATTATACAACAAAACGGTACATATTTGACCCAAATCGGACAATCCGAAACATCTTAAATAAAATTTTAAAGTTCATGCAAAAATAATGGATTTCTTTTTCCCTAACCTATTATTAAATTTAATTATTTAAATATTTAACCTATTATTTAATATTTAATGTTTGGTTATTGAACGTGCATGCTTTCAAATATAGAATGATTTCATGTAAATTGCATCCAATTTATAAACATTAAATTTTGAATACTTTTATGAATATCGTAAATAAATATTCAAACTATTATTGTACTATTAAAAAGCCTCCATATCAAATGGTGTATTTCCCTTTAGCTTATAAATCCTGCACTATTCTAATGTCGTGGTATCAAATAGTATGTGATTAAATATCTTGTTATTAGTTTTGACCGTCTATTGCTATTCAAGTATCAGGCTAAGATCTTGAGGCACTAATATTTAAAAAACAAACATTATTTAGTTATTTTCTATCATAAAATGATAACTAATATTTTCTTCAAATCTTTTTAGTGTGCACTGTGTGTTTGGCGAAGTGGTGTCTGGATCCGCAGTAGTGAAGCACGTCGAGTCCTTGCCAGTTGACAGGTTGAGCCGCCCTCTCCAAGATGCCAAGGTTGTCAATTGTGGAGAGTTAGTACTTAAGGCAAAAGGTAAGCTATTGTTTTCATGTATTTGAGTTACCCAGTGTTATTGTAAAAACGAATTACTATTATAACAATGCAAAAATTCAATATATTAGGACACAACTAATTCCGTGTTAAAATATAGAGCGGAAGATAGGGAATAAAAGATCTGAGAAGATTGGCAGATCAAGTATTAGATACTGTCTTGATGTTGGAATGGAATGGTCATGTGTAGATATAATAATTTGAAGAAATGGTAGAGAGTGGTCAATTAAAATTTAACACATAACACGTGCTAGTTTTTTAGCCATAATCTGGGCTGGACAAAAAAAAATTTATATATGTATATATATAATTCTATTAATATGTAATAAATAATAATATGTATATAAATATTCTATTAACTTTAACTTACACATCAACGTTATTGATTGATTTATTTTCATATTTTATTACTTTTTCTTAAATTAAATGTTTAAGATTCTCATGCATTTTCTTTTCCATATTTTATTATCAGTATTCACTTCATAATTATTTTTTCTCTTTGTTTTAGTTTTTTCATCAATTTCATTATTTTACCATACTAATCATTTCTTTAAATTACCTATAAAGAACTGTCTTTGGCACTACCTCGATGATGATTAAATAATAAGTCGTACTTACTTGCAAATTTTTTATTACCGCATCACTGCCCAATTCTACATATTACTTAGTGTTTTGCAGTTACCAGCAACACAGTGTCTCACTTTTACTTTCTGAATCTTATAATATTACCATGGCCAACATTTGAGAAATTCAAACTTTCTAGTTCAAGCTAGCTAGCTCGTTTTTATATTTGAAAAAACAATCACTTTTAGTTAGCTTTGAAAATATATTTATTTATTTTGTATTTTGCAATGTTACTTACTTTATTATTTATTGTGTTTACATTACTTGTGTTATTGATTTGTTTGCTGTCTGAGAAGTATTAAAAATTTGAATCTTTATAATGCTTATTCACTTATAGACCAGGATCCATGGTCCATTTTTGCACTTGATTACTATCAAGCTGAATCTTCGTGAATAGCTTCGTTTCGATAAGACGCCTAACAATTTCCTGTGCGAAAATTCTCGATTGTGGTAGCTAACAGAGATAGCAAGGATAAAATATGTCGATTTGATGATTCTCAAAAATTGATTACTAACTGGGTTGTTTTTTTTTTTGTTAAATCTCAAGATAATTATCTAAATTATTTTGAAAAATATTTGTCCTACAAAATGTATGGTTTGATCAAAGAGTCCCCTCCTTCCAATATGTATCAATAACGAAGTCAAAAAAGAAGAAGTAAAAAAAAAAAAAAACAGCTGGTTAGTAATAATTTTTTATAACCTCGTTATCGATACATATTGGAACGAGGGGACTCTTCGATCAAACCATACATTTTTGACAATTTATACCATATAGTTTGAGATTTAACAACAAAAAAAACCCAGTTAGTAATACATTTTTGAGAATCATCAAATCGACATATTTTATCCTTGCTACCACTGTTGAGATAGTAAATTTGTATTGATTATCATGTATGCAGCACCTGTGGGTTCTGTTAGCTGCTGCTCGGACAATGTGCAATGTTGTGTCTGATGAATACATTTTATCCTTCTAATCCGTGTCTATGTTATTACTAAATAACCAAATTCACATGGGTTATGGGCCCAGACACCCTATATGGATAAAAGTTCGGTCGGTTTTTTCTTTTTTTGTCCGTTAAACAAGTGACAGTTCGCCGAGTGTATAAACATTACCTACCACGCCGCGCCGGTTTCATGATTTCTGTGTTTTATTCTACTCAGACTAATAAATGAGTGCATCAGGCTAAGGAATACCCATTGTTGAGAAACTAATTGGGCGAGAGAACTATTCCTCATGGAAATTGGCAATGAAGGGGTACCTAGTGCACTATGACTTATGGGAAGTAGTCGAGACACGAGGGCCGAAAGAGGATAACGATTGGAAGAATTAGGACCAAAAAGCTCATTCCAGGATCATTCTATTTGTTGATAAAACCAACTACTCTCATATTCGAGATACTAAGACTGCTTCAGAAGCCTGGAAAGCCCTGGAGACTGCCTTCGAATACTCAGGCCTAAGTAGAAGGGTAGGATTATTAAGAACCTTTGTCACAACAAGACTTGAAACCTGCCGAAACATCGAAGACTACTGCGACAGGATTATGTCAACTGCTCACATGCTCAATGAAATCAAATTTGCTGTGAACGATGAATGGATTGGTACCCTTTTGCTAGCAGGCCTCCCAGACTATTTAGGCCTATGATCATGGCTCTTGAGAGTTCCGGAACCCCGATAACCGGTGATTTCGTGAAAGTAAAGTTAATGCAAGATGTCAGGAATTCCGACTACGAAGAATTGGATGGCTCTGTTCTGGCAAGTGTTGGGAACAATAAGCGTCAGCAGAAAACCTTCAAGTGTTTTAGGTGCAATCAAGTGGGACATTTTGCAAAAGACTGCCGTTTAAATCGAAATCATAATCAACAGGAGACGACCTGTAAGTACTGATCATATAAAAAGGGCCCTTTTGGCAGCCAATCCAGAAAAAGATTTTTGGTATCTTGATTTTTGTGCTTCTGCACACAATAAGTAAGATAAAACAAAACATAAGGACTCTAAACCCTGGACATTCTCAGTATTGGCAGCAGATGGTTCTAATCTTAGTGTTGACATAAGTGGTCAGGAGGTTACATTCATGATAAGACAGGTTAGTTGGTGACAACAGCTTTTTTGAAAAATGGAGTCTATTATATGAAAACTTTACAGTCTAACAGATGTTTTTATACAGCTCAAAGTAAGGATTTTCTATGGCACAGGAGATTAGGCCATATGAACCATAAGGCTATGGCCAAACTCAAGGACCTTCGGTTTGGAAAGCAATGTAGTGGTCCAGGATCTGTCCAGCAAAATCTGCATCATGGGAAAACAATGTTTTCTTCCATTTAAAAGAAGTAAGATATGCTCAGAAAATATCTTAGAGCTTATCCTCACCGAACTGTGTGGTCCAATGGAGCAGGTATCGGCTGGTGGCAGGAGGTATTTCTTAATGTTTATTGACGATTATTCCCGGATGATGTTTGTCTATTTCCTTAGGAACAAGATTGAGGTTTTAACATTGTTTAAACAGTTCAAGGCCCCAGTCGAGAAGCAAACAAGAAAAAAGATTCGTTCAGATAATGGGAGAGAGTACATCAATAATACTCTACAGGATTATCTAAAATCAGAGGGAATAATTCACCAGTTGACTGTGAGGTATACCCCTCAACAAAACGGTGTTGCTGAAAGGGCCAACAGGACTATTGTCGAAAAAGCCAGGACAATGTTGTTGGACGCGGATCTCCCAAAAGAGTATTGTGCGAAGGCCGCCTCCGCGGCTGCCTATCTCCTGAACAGATCTCCATCATCGACCCTGAAGGATGTAACACCATATGAGAGATGGTATGGTCGGAAACCAAACCTGTCTCATCTGCGTATTTTTGGGTGTAAGGCGACGAAGAAAAAAGTGGAATTCAAAGACAGAAAAACTTGTGTTTATGGGCTATTGTGATGCCACCAAAGGATATCGTTTTCTAGACCTGAATACTAACATCGTCACCATAAGTAGAGATGTCACATTTCTGGAAGAAGGTGGTGGAGAGAACGAAAAACCAACTGCTATCGTTGATGACACCAAAGGAGAAACCTCTGAAGAATCAGCTTCAGGATGAAGACCCTCAACAAGAAGCCCCTGACAGTGAGGATGAACCTTTTCACGGGTTTGACGACACAGGTATTAAAAAAATACCAGATGCCCCTCGTCGTTCTACCAATCCACCAAAACCTAAAATTTGGCAGGACCATGTCACATATTACACAGAAGGATTTGATTCATCCGACTCCATTTGTGTAAAGGAAGCGTTAAGTGGCTCTGATGCGGAACAGTGGCAAGAAGCCATTAAGTCAGAATTTGGATCTTTCATAAAGAATCAAAGCTTTGAAGAGGCTGATCTACCCAAGGGGGTGAAACCTTTAAAAACAAAGTGGGTTCTAAGGATCAAGCCTGGAAAATATACAAACATGCCAACATTCAAAGCGAGGCTGGTAGTGAAGGGATGTAGTCAGATCGAAAGTGTCAGCTTTTTTGAAACATACTCACCCATCGTGAAACACTCATCCATCAGATATCTATTAGCAATGGCAGCTCAGAAAGATTTTGAAATTGAACATATGGATGTCAACACAGCTTATTTAGATAAAACCATATATGTGACTCCACCGGAGGAATACACTTTCATCTCAAAAACAAAAGACAAGGTTTGGAGACTCAAGAAAGCCGTATATGGTCTGAAGCAGGCCGGGAGAAACTGGAACAGGAAACTTAATGAAGCGCTAAGCAAACTTGGTTTCAAGAGCTCACAAGTAGACCCTTGCATTTATTACTCCGGAAGTGGTGAAAGCTTTGTCATCATTGCTATTTATGTGGATGATCTTTTATTTTTTGGAAAGGACTCAATATTAATTCAAAACATTAAGGAATCGGAATCCCTTGCAAAAACTCTGAATCAATGTATCGGTATGAACATTACCCGAGATAGGAAACATGGAAAAATTTGGGTGTCACAAGTATAAATTTTGTACATTTTATCCTTCTAATCCGTGTCTATTTTATTACAAAATAACCCAATTCACAACCACAATCGAGAATGTTCGCTCAGGAAATTGTTGGGCGTCTTATCAAAACGAAGTTTCAGCTTGATAGTAATCAAGTGCAAAAATGGACCATGGATCCTGGACTATTACTTAAATGTCCCATTACATATATAGCTAAAATTGATGTTAATTAAAATATTTAAAAAATTGTTATTTGACATATCAATGAAATCCTGGAGTTTTGGTTTTAAATTATGTGTTTTCAATTTTTAGTTTAAATCAGTTTTAAATATTATTATCATCATTTTTTATGCTTATCTCCCCTTTCCTCTTGATCGTGTTTATTTTTTTCACTTTTCATAAATTTAAGTTATATTGAATTTTGTAAAATAATAGGACATGTTGTTGCAGCTAAGAAGAAATCTGAATCATCTTCATCATCATCGTCGTCATCATCCGAATCTTCAGATAGTGAAAGTGAAGAGGAAGAAAAGAAAAAGAAAAAAACTGATAAAAAGAAATCAAAGAAGAAGAAAGAAAAGTTTGTTGAACTCATGTTACAGTTTATACAAATTATTTAATATTTTTTTATTTAAATCATTTTAACTACAAAAAATTAAAAATTGAGGCACTTCTGTTGTGAAAAGCATGCATGCTTGATTGATTCCACTTTATAGGATGCATCAAAATTAGGTCATGGTGGCTGGTAGTTGGGACTGTGTTACAGCATTCTGTGGATATAGTGAACTCATGGTACAAAACCCAATCTACTCACTTATTCTAAAATTGAATATTATACCATTTAGAGTATTTCTCTGATTTCAAAGTGCTATGAAAGAGGAAAATGTGATCCATGAAATCAACTTTTGAAACTTCTTTTCTATGACTTGACTGTCTTTTGGAACAGTCATTTTCAACTCAAGCAGTAATCAGTAACTATTTCCATACTTGTAGGTCTGCAGCAAATCCCAAAGACACTTTTAGATTTCAGAGGTCTTCTGAAACGCTGTCCTTCCATCTGCTTCATGACCTCTCTCATGCTCCCACTCTTGGACAAACCTGATATAACCCTTTGATGGTTCTTGCATCATTCTAGGTGGCCCAATCACTTTAGCCGCTGTATGCTGACATATTAATACAGCTTTATTGCACTATTTAGGTAATGTACCTCTCTATTCTATCTAAAAATCCCATCCAGGCAGGCTCTTGCTGCTATAGCTTGTAGTATTATGTTGAAAAGTAACGGAGCTTGAGAATCATCCAGCCCAACTTAACCTCAACATATGGTAGTAAGCAGTTGTTAAGGTCTATAGAGAAAATTTTGTCCATGTGTTCATCAGACTTATGCCACTTTAGTTCTTAGTCTTTTGCATTCCCCTTGTTTCTATAAAATGGAACTACTGTTCCTTCTGACCACTCTTTCTCTTATCTCTTGGTTGGCCATTTATAAATATTCTACCTTTATTCCATCTGGACTAGGAGCTCATTTGTTTGAGTAAATATTCCATTTGGTGAGTCCCACATTTGTTTATGCTTATGTTTGTAGGGAAATATTGTACACGCCACTACCAAGTTTCTGCATTCAGTGAAATTATCTATCACACTCCATTTTCATTTGTTTAGCTGTGCAAACTATTCTTTCCTGTGATGGGCATAAAAATTCTTTTGTTCCCAACCTGAGCATTGAAGTCTCCTAGCACTATTTTCATATCAGAGGAAAGGCTGGTTGCCAGTGCTTTATCCAATTCACCATAGAAAATTTATTTCTCACTCTTCTCCTCCCTAGATGCTTGGGCAGGTCATGTACCATTTTTTTCCTCTTATCCTCAATTTACAAAGTCTCATTGATGTGCTGAAAATTCATAACAGCTGATATAAGTCTTGCAGTTGCTAAAAAGGCATGTTTTTCAGTACTTACACTGTAAAAGATGACATAATTTCTCCCTTGCGCGTTCCCTGTATGGCTCTATGTCTACCCTCATCCTGCTTAGCTCATCGGTTAACTCCTTGTGGGCTCCTGATCAATATAAGGTTCTTGCATCCCATGTTCCAAATCTGTAAACTTTTTCCATTGTGCCATGTTGGTTCTGTGTAACAGTCCGACATCCAAGGTTTGATTTTTGAGTTTGTGTAACTGTGAAAGTTTTTCACTGAGGTTGGGTTGTTGGTCCTTCCGGGAGCCTGGATTCTTTTATTCGGGATTGGGATACCACTGTTGTCCAGCTAACTACTCTGGCACAGTTTTAACTACAGCCATTTTCCCCTAGTTTTAATATTCTTAACAAATCTTATTTATTTTTCCTCATTGATTGTCTAATTTTTAATATATGCTCCTGTTATACTTTTTTCTATTATTAATTCAGCATGGCTTTCAGCTAATCCAAAATGTGTTGTCTTTACCAGGTGTAAACTTGGAATCTTTATTCACTCTATGCCCTTTGTGCATCTGCGACACACTGTCATCATATGATCTTAGCTTACTATGATTTTTTAGCTATTATAATTTATGGAACACAGTATTTACTATGTACTTTCTTTACCCCATTATTAAGAAACTTAATAAATAACCAATTATTCATTGTTTCTAGAGCTGGGTCAAGTGATGAAAGTTCTGAGATAGATGAAACGCAGTTGCACCCCTTGGTGACAGTTACTAAAATTAATCCTGATGAAATACCTGAGGATCCTAAGAGGTAATTCCTTTAAACGAAAAATTTCACTTTGATTAGTTTTTTGTTTTTTTTAATTTATCATCGTATTTATTTGTTTAGTTATTTATATCGTGGAGATAAAGATAAAGAAAAGGATGAGAAAGAGAAAGATAAGAGTAGTAAGAAAGACAAAGATAGAAATAGGGGTAAGGATAGAGGAGACTCAAGTAGTCGTCGGGATAAAAGAGGACAAAAGTGGCAACCATTCAGAGGTTACACCAAATCTGGGAAAAAAATCAAGGGCAGAGGGATCCTAGTAAGTAAATTTAATATATAATTTTCAAAATAGTTAGCAGTTATACAATTAATATTTATTAATAATTATAGAGATATAGAACACCATCTAGAAGTCGTTCCCGTAGCTTTACTCCTCCTCACTGGAAGCAAGAGATGAAAAGAACCATATCATTTACAGAATATCAGGCAAGTTTTACTCATTGATCAGTTTTAATAACTTGTTTTTAAGAAATGAATGAAGGAATCAGATGCTTATTTAACATTAAATATATTAATTAACATAACCTAAATGAAAATATAATATTAGATGACACCTTATCAGGACCGCTTTATTCAATCTAACTATCACTGATCATTTTAGAAAAGAGAAGAAGAGCGAAAGAGACGAGAAGAAGCCCGTAAAAAGCGGCATGAAGAAAAAGAATCTGAAGAAAATACCCCGGCTGAGTAATTATATTTTTTAAAACTATTTTTAGTTCATGCATCCCCTAATATCAAAATGGGTTTGATGAATCATTCAAAATTTATTCCTATATAAAAGACAAAGAAAAATATATTAATATCATGAGTTCCCTTAGTATTTTTCTTTGGAGTATTATCACTTCTTATCTATTATTTTTGTTTTGATGTACTAGGGATTGTCTTCTGAGGCAGTTATGTCCCAGATGAGGTTTCTTGAAACATAAGAATAGGCTCTTAGTCTATTATTAAATAGTATAATAGAAAAAATACTTCTTTTTTTATATTGAAATCTCTGATATTCATTGTTGAAACTTAGCCGCCTTTAGTTCTGATATATTGTGGTACTGTTTTTGTTTCGTATGAATGTGACATCACTAATTCTTTTTTTCTATTTTTTCTTCTTCGCTCATAACTAATAAAATTATAATATTTACTTATTTTTTCCAGTGGTTTCAATGACAAATATGAGAGCAATTCTAAACAGCGTGAGAAAAAAATGGCTGCAGCGATTGGAAAGGCCGAAAGTAAAGAAAAAGAAAGAGACAAGGAAACAAGACGGGATCGCGATAGAGAGAGAAACAATAGGGAAGACAAACGAGAGCGACCTCGTGAAAAGGAGAGGGTTAGGGGAGGGGAACGTGAGAAGGAAAACAGGGGCAGGAAGGATAGGGATAAAGAAAAGGAAAATAACAGGGAAAAGGGAAGGGATAAGGAGAGGGAAAAAGAAAATAGGATTAAAGACAAAGAAAAAGAGGATAACAAGAATGATCATAAGAAGGATAAGAGGCATGCTTTGGAACCTCATAAAGAGAAGGATAGCAGGCATAAAAATCCTGAACCAAGGGTAAGTGTAATATTCATTGATTGATTAATGTTTCATTATAAAAATAACTTTTTCACAACTTTCACTGACATATTATTTTAATGTTACTTAGTTTCAATTAAAAAAAAAATTATTAAGTTTCCATGGCAATATTTATTTGTTTTTCAATCATAAATTACGCTTAAATAATATTAACAAGGGTTAAAAAGTTATAATATGAGTAGGAAATAATTATTATAAAACTACTCTTAATTCTTGAAATTTGTTTTCAATGTGGGAAAATATTACTCTTTTAATTAATTATTAAATTCCTTTATATTTATTTCATCCATTTTTTATTATGACTAACATTAAGAGACACTTATTAATTTTTAAAAATCTATTTAAAAGGATAAATTAAAAAAATGTATTATTTTAATTATAGCAAATGTTGACATCATTTAAGTTAATATTAATATAACAAGTTTAATCAAAACTGTAGAGCCTAGTCTGAGATTATTGTTAAATTTTTAAAATCGGAAATAAAAAGTAGCACTTGAGTTAGGTAAGTCAGTTCAAAAAAGTTGCTGCGGCGTTGCAGAATTATGATGATCAGAATTTTTCCTCTTGCTGTATATTTCGGGTGTAGTAATTGAAATTAAAAATATTTTAAATTTTTTAAACTTGTCAGACCGATGTTGTCGTTTATTTGTTTGTTTATTTAACATCACTTCATGCTGCTATGGCTAATCGGACGATGCTACTCTCTCGTGGGAGCTCTAAAGTTTGCCTATCCAGGTTTAATTAGGATAAGGATTTTTAATAATAATATAGTTATTACTATATTATTATGTGTTATTACGAATAATAACCAAATATATTTTACTTTGTTATGGCATCCTTCGAAAGTTTGAGGTAGTCCCGAGCCTGTGTGATGCCAGATACTCATTAAAAATCCCTATCCTAATTAAACCTGGATAAGGTTTTAAAGCTCCCACTGTAGAATTGTCCGATAAGCCATAGCAGACTGATGTTGAATCAATTATTTACATTTTTAAAATTCATCCTCCATTATCCATTAGATCAGACTTAATACAGTACATAGAAAAGCATTGATAGAACCGACATTTTTTGGTAAATGTGCAGAAAAATGTCATTATTTTAGAGGTTTTTGACAGGTTTCGACTTGTCACCTCCCACATGATATAAAACCATAGCAAAAGAAAGTCACGGGAGAGGTGACTTACGACCATTAGGGGTTAATAAAATCTGTAATATGTAACACTTCATGGTATTTTAATGTAGAGTTATTTGCAGAAGAATGATAAAAGTCGAGACGACAGAAGGAGATCGCGTGACCGAAGATCAAGATCTCGAGATAAAAAGGCGAAAATTGAGCCACCTAAATCCCGATGGGAAGAAGGTAGCAAGAAAAGATCAAGTTCGTCATCATCCTCTTCTTCAAGTTCTACTTCATCCTCCTCAAGTTCTTCATCTGGGGCTAGGGCAAAAAGACGTAGGAGGTAGTCACATTCTTACAACCAAATTTATTTTATGAGCACTGGTTTTTCATTTATTTTATTTCTGATGACAGAAGTATACTTGTAGTCATGCAGTTAAAATTCTTGATTCATTTGATGCATTTATTAAGGATATGTTACTATAGTTTACCATATTTCAGTACGAAATACATTCATAATGCTATTAGACTTTTCACAAAAAATTATAACTGAACTCATAAGAACTAGGTAAGCTTATTAAAAAAAGATATTTCTAAATTTAAAGTCATCTTTAAGAATTTGATACATTCATTTTAGACCAACTTACAACACCTTTTTTAATAAAATAGGACACTACAGGACCAATTATTTTGTGAAATAATTATAGCTACTTTTGTTGATTAGCGTAGAGAAGAGTACAATTTTTAAATTATAATATCACTGATAATTTTGAGGAAAAAATCATTTATCTTGAAAGAGTTGTTAATTTGAGAACTAATAACATTTAATATTACTGTTTGTTTCTTATATTTGTTGGATATGGAAGTATTAATAGACAATATCATTATTTCAACCATAAATTTATTTTATTCAGATTTGAGAACTACTTTTTAATCCTGCAATTAAAGGAAATAGCTAATTAGTACATAATCCTTTCAACTGATCTTAATGAAAAAGTTCAATGTGTTTTCAGAAGATTGTAAATATGTGTAGTATATATATTTTGAAATTTTAGAATTTTTATAATGAGTTTGGTGAGAGTGTGAAAATCCAAGAAAAACCAATCCTTTTTATTTATAGTATTTTAGTAGTGATTGTGTTTGTTTTTACTACTTACATCTTTGCATTCATTTCTGTGAAGGTTTTAATGTTTATTCTTTTATGTGTAGCACTGTACTGCTGTATATTATTTGATAAGTAATCCTGTGACATTTACCGATGTATGAAATAAATGATTATCTTTTTTTTTGTTACTTATTAATTCCTTGTTTTGGTTCTATTTTATGTAATTATTTGTTTCTCGAATTTTTTGTTAGACTTTTCATTCTTTTGGTATCATTTCCTACCACTACCACTCAACTCAAGCTGTTGGAAATTGTGGGCTTAACATTTTTTAATAAATTCTGAAGTTACTATGGTTTTTTAACTACTAAAGTAAAATATCATTGTGCCTTAATTAAGGTTTTTATTTACTGAGAATTGAACTGCAGATTCATGTTTAAATATAACAGCATTAATTATAGCTAATATCTTAAATTACTCATCTCCTTTAACTTTCAAGTAATTTCAGTTTCTTATATTTCAACATTGCGATTATATATCTTTTTCTAATATTAAACAATCTTCATTGGTTTCCGTCATGTCTTGCAACATTATCAAGCTAATTCAATTTATTTTATTTCATAATGAGACTTACAGCGAATTCTATAATAAATTTTTTTATATATCTTGTATCTGTTTGTTTGTCATTTACCGTCACATGCTGCTATGGCTAATCAGATGATGCTACAGTGGGAACCCTAAATTTTGCCTATCCAAGTTTAATTAGGACAGGAATATTTAAAGAGTAGCTGACATTTGCGGGCTTGGCACCCCTGCTTACCCTCCTGAAGGATGGCATATCCTAGGATTTTCAACCCCCTTTTAAAAAATCCTAGGGCCACCTGCTAGGCTATGAACCCGTGATCTTGGGCATAGTAGGTTGTTCTGCTAACCCCTAGAAAACATGTGCCATCTTTTATCTGATGGTGCATATATGTTCATTCATAAATGCTATAATTGTTGATTTCATTAGTGAATTCAATTAACTATGCTTAGCAAGTTTTCTTGGTGAATATTGCTATCGGAAAATGAAGAGTTCCATCAAAGGAATTAGTTCATATCTTCTTCCCATTAATTTAATAATTAACTTTAAGAAATGTAATAAGATCATGAAGACTATCAGACAACTTTGTAAGGGATGTAACAAATTAAGCTTTGGCATCATCAACTATGGGAAGGAACTTTATTAAAAAGGGAAAAAAATATATATTATTTATTTATCAGGGAGTGGAGTACCATAGCATATAGGGTATTCAGCTACTGATACAATATCCTGAATTTTTGTCTGGCTGTGACTATAATTTATTGTATAAACTTAAGTGAATTGATCCCATGGATTTTGAAGATCATCCTGGGGCGTATCGAGCATCGATAATGAGGAGGGAAGTCCAAAATATAGTTTCTAGAAAATTCACTTACATGCGGTAATAAATCACCGATTTTAACCAAATTTGTTTGGTGATTTTGCAAAAGCTTTCTGAATAATTGGTTCCTGGGGAGAAAAAGTCACGATATTCATAACTAGTCTTAACTTCAACCGATTTCCACGTTCTTGGGCCTAGGAAGGTTACACTTCTCTGTGCTCACACAGAGATCTTGCGTTTTCAAGAAGGCACATATTAAAAGAACGTGATCACAAAGTTGAGATTCGTAGCAAACAACGTTGTTCTTGAACATTTAGAAACATCATGTGGTTAAAGCAAATGACCTAGAAGCTATGAACTTTCCGAATCGGGTGTAAATCGTTCGAAGTGTTCTTTAATTACTGGCGATCTTTCAAATCTATAAAAAAAAGGGGGCCAATCTATCCAAAATGTCAAGAATAAAAATAACATGTTTAGATTAATCCTAAAATTTGAATAAATGGTTTTCTTTCTTTCTAGTTCTAAAAGACTAATATAATGTTTCTAACAGTAAAGTTACCATTCTGGAAGTTTAATTAGTTACTTTTTAAACATAATAAATAAAATAACTCGTTATGTCATTTTGATAATGGCAATGTTAATTCATTATTTTATTCTTTAATATAACATAATTATTTTATCTATCGTATCGTGTAATGAAATTATGATGTAACACATAGTCATTTTTCCTAAGTTGGTACTAATCATATTTGCCGGGTTTATTTCAGTTGTAACTTATTTTTTTCGCAGTGCAAGTATTACTGCTGTTTAATCTATTCTTCATTGAGATATAGAATAATTTAAGGTAAATGTTCTTTAATCATATTTTTTTTTCATTTTCACTACAGGAGAGTAAGTGAAATTCACATTTCAGTTACAGTAATAATATTTATTGATTGTCTCCTAATAAGAATATTCGTTTTAAGGAACATTATTTTCATATATTTTGTATAGCTGTATCACAGTAAAAATACCTTAGAATTCAACCTTTATTGATTTTTATAGTTGTAATGTTCAATTACTTTGATTAATCACCCCTTGAAATCAGTAAGTATTAAAACTAGATTTGGCTAATATCTTTAATATAGGATGTTTATAAATGAGGCATGTATTCTGTCAAAACTATTTTCTTAAACATTTTAAAAACAAAGTCCCCAAATAGATACCGTCTTATCTACCCAAACTCCCTTCTTTTATTTATCTATCTTACTATCATATCAATGTTCCCGAGAAATCATTTTTTACACTTTTCTCTGAATTCGAGTATGAAATTTCCATAGGCCATTTCTACTTCGATACTCAATGGTGGGCCAAATCATTTCATCATCAGGATTTCAATTTTATGCTGAATCATTTCTATTTGATGTTCAGTTTTGGTTTTAATTTTAATGTTTTATTTATTCATTTGAAAAGATAACAACTAAAATAAAATAAATTTTAATGTTTTATATTGAAAATGTTATGGAATCAGTTGATAAATTATAATAAAAACTTTGAAAGATACAAATTGAAATGCAATTATACTTTATTAGTTGTTATTTTATTATTGTTATGTTCTCTTAAAATCAGAAAACCTTTCCTTGGCCTTACATGATTTACAATTTTCAGTTAGCTTAGTTTTAATTGCTCAGCTAAAAGATTTACATTATTTTTTGTGGACCATTTATAACCATTATTATTTTTTTTTAATATAGATTTATATTTTTTACCATACTTATAACATTTATTTCATTTTTTATGATTTTCATCTCTAGCTCAAAACAATTCTGGTTTTACTAACTTATATGAGTGTACTAACCATTCTGTCATGAAATTTATAAAAAAATACAATTTTTATGACCTTTGTTCTTTTTCAACACTTTAGATTGTATACGTAAATGGAAAATAGTTGATTGATTGTGTATTTTTATTGTATTATGCTGTGAAAATCATTTTGATGTCAAAGAAAACTGATGATGTTGAAGAGACTTTTTAAAAAATCATTTTTATAGTCTTTTTTTTCAAAGCAAGGATAAAATCTTATTTTTTCCAGACTGATTTGTTTTGAAATAATATAATACTGACTAAATAGTTAAATATATAAAATTATTCTTCAGTGAAATAATAATTTTGTATTTCATTAAAAGATTTTTACCAATTTCTTCTTTACTTAATGGGCCATATCAAATGTGTATGTTCGCCAAAATGACATTAGAAAATTTGATCCACCGACTATTGCATGTAATTATTGATAAAAAAAGGATTGTTTTCAATCAAGATTTTGAAAAGATTAAGGAAGTGTGATCCATGTTTTTTTTATTTATCTTTGTGGTAATATAGCTCTTGTACATCATTTCATCTGAAACTAAAGAAAGAAAAGCTAAATGATCCTAGTTCAAGCTTGCTTAACCACATGAATCAACCAAGAGAACTTATCTTTGAGTAAGAATTTTCCATTTATTACTGAATTCTAACTAATTGCAGTTTTGGGAAAATTAAACGTAACAATTAAGGAACATTGGAGTTTTCCTTAAGTGCTGTGATGTATCAAAAGGGAGAATAGGGAACTATATTATTCTTCAAGAAAAGATTGATTAAGTTGAAATTTTTTATTGAGGAGTGTTGTGCACCTTTCTTTAAGATCACTGCATAAATAATTTTAAATAAATAAATAATTTTACTTAATTTAAAGGTCATGATAAAATTTATAGTGGATAGTTTAAGAACGTTAATACCAATTTGGTTTTAAATTGAGTCTCCAAGAAATATATTTTACGGTAAACACACAGATTGAATCTCAGCCCTTCTACAGTGGTTAAAAATTATAGTAACTTTATGGAATAATCCCCCTCTTTACATTAACAGGGACCTCAAAAAAGGACATAACGATATATTTGGCTGGATAATTCTAATAATGGTATGAAATGGTCAGGGGGTGCAGTCAAATATTACACAAAATAAAAAAAACTTATTTTATTGTGCCAACATTTCTTCAGGGGTGGGCAAAGAAACAGAGAATAACTATATAAAAATTTACAATACCAAGTAATTATAAACGGTTTATATGGTCCATATGACTCAGATGAGTCCATGATAGTTTATATGGTGTTATATCCAATAAATCTGTTCCCGTATCGTTATATTTTGTACTGTTGTTTTCCCTGCACTTTTTTCACCTTTTTACTCTATGTTAACAAAAACACAGTTAAATTACAAGTAATGATACATGAAAAATTGTATAAACAATTTTAAAATAGCAGAAAATTATGATTTTTATATGTATTTGTTATATGATTAGGTTTTGAAATATAGTGATATACCATTTGGTATATGAAAGGATTTTATAAAAAAGTTAATATTAAAAAAATTAATGAATGCCAAAATAATGATGATAATATGATAAATAATTATGAGAAAGAAATGAATGTCATATAGAAATGATAAGAATGAAATATTGTATGAATAAAAATGTAAAATAACAAAAATTATGACTTTTATACGATAATGTTATTTTTATGCAATACAAATAATAATATATGAAAATAGGGAAAAAGTTAAGATGAAAAAATTATGATTTTATTACAAATTATAATGAATGCTATCTTTATTGGTGAAAGGTGAAATGAGTACGAAGGGATGAAAGTAAATAGAGGATGGAAATATTACGAAAGAAAAGCATACTAGCCAGGGTGAATGATGTGTGTCTGAACTCTGTCAAATTTCAACTAAGGACTGAACTGTTTAAAGGTCACTATTCTTAAGGGTATGGTCCAAGTATTGAATATACGATGAATTAGGAAAATATTTGAAAAACAAAAAGATATATAATATAATCACGAAAATATAATGTGACTTAAAAAATAAATATGAGATAAGAAATGAGTGAATAGGCAAGTAAGAAAAAATAAAATATATATCAATGATATATATTTATATATATAAAGTGTCTACAAAGTATAGTAAAGAATAAAATAATTATTTGAACGAAAAAAAAAAATAATAATATGTATCTGTATATTATATTAGTATAAAAAAGGGGGTTACATACGGTTCTGATGTTGCTATGATTATGTATCATCATTATATATGATGAGTCAAAGATGAAACCGATGGAAACTACTGCAACTCTCTGGCCATTTTATCCTTTTCTAAGAAATATCCAGTCAACCATTTCCACATAAATGCATTCAAGTTCACTATCGTAAAGTAGGCAAAATTCTCTGTAAGAAACATTATTCGGATTATTTGAATCAATAATAAATTAATTTTCTGTGGGACAGGAGGTGAAACGTTATAGTGCTAAAATCACTTAACAAGATTTTTTTAGTAATCGTAATTATTATAAATAATACATTTTTTTTTAAATAAAAAATTAATAAGTGCTAATTTAGTAGTAATCGATATAGTACTTACATATTTGAATTTTAGTTTGATTTAGAATCACTTTTGATAGCTGTTAAGTCGTGTACTGTCCACATAAGATATTTACTATTTATTTATTTACTAATGGGTGATAGAGCACGCTAGGAGTTCCTTCAACGGGAAGTTGATTCCATGTGAATCCCTGAGGTAAGTTTTACGAAAGAAGAACACATGTACAATATACGAGTATGTAAACAGCCAAGGGCGGATTCAGGGGTGCGGGGCACGTGCCCCCCCCCCCCCCAGACGGTTTTTTGTATACTGTGGAGAATCCATTACAGTACATACATATAGGCAAATCACATGATCATAGTTGATTAAATATATGAATAAAATAACAGAAAGAACATGAGTGAAACTATTGTTTTGATATTTTAATAAACCTTTGAAACCTTTATAAATACAACAAGTTTATTTCTAAGTTATTGTTGATTTTTTTGCCCGTTGTGCCCTCTCTCCCAGAAAAAATCCTGGACCCGCCTTTGTAAAAAGCATTTGTTGAATATCAGAAATAAAGATTTTATTCTTCTTGCGTTTCGGCCATCTAAGGACCACGTTATTCCAACTGCTTTCTCCGTTGAGCTTTAACATTAGCCCAGCATCGTTGCACGAATTCTCGATGTTCTCGCCTCCTAGTAGGTTTTGATGTTGTTTTTTATTCCATGTGAATCTCTTAGAAGAGGTTTACGAAAGAACAGCACACGCGCAATATACGAGTATGTAAACAGCATTTGTTGAATATCACAAAAATAAATATTTTATTATTGTCGTTTTTTGTCGATTGATGACCACGGGGCTCGTATCTACATTTCGGTAAAGTTCCTCTTCCAGATACCTTTCACCCTCCGTCTGTGAGCCAGTTTTATTTTCTCCGTCCACCTATTATTCTTATTTACATTTTAAACATTCATTTATATTATTCCATCTATTTTTTAATATATCAAATTATTTATTACTTCTATTTAGAAATAAGTATAATAAACAGACAGTAATAATGCTTTTATGTATTTTATGCTTTAATATTCGCCGTTTCAGGATACTTCAATACTTACTAGACAAACACTCTAAGCTCCCAATTAACCAATTAATTACAAAAGACTCATATACATGACTATTATAAGACCTATTTGCGACTCCACTAATCCATCGAGTTCCTCTATAATCCAATCCTGACCATCCAAAATCCGTCTTAAAATCCTTAACATTCCTTACTTTGTTACACAGTCATCCGCAATGACCTCAATGCCCCATTTATTGCTAATTTGGGCCAAACCTGGTTTCAGTCCTTTCATGACAAACCCACTCAAACCTTAAGTACTTCTTTGGGATGACCTGTGGTCTAGTGGTAAGCATAACAACCTACTAAGCCAAAGATCTTGGGTTCTTAGCCCGACAGGTGGCCCAAGGATTTCTTAAAGGGAGTAAAAACCCTTGGTTATGTATCCTTCAGAAGTGACATTAAACGAGGGTCTTGACCCTGTACTGTACGATGTCAGGTACTCGTTAAAAATCCCTATCCTAATTAAACCTTAGAAGTTTATTTATGGCTGGTCTTTAAGCTAAGTGGTACTCCTTAGTATATACTCCCATATACTTCCATATACTCCTTAATAATCCTTGGAATTATTCTGAAGTTCTGGAAGTACCACTTCATAGTTTCTTCTACCATAGACGGCAATTCCCAAAGTGTCACTTTGTTAATTTTAAACAGTCGATAACAAACAATATACACTAAAAGCATTATGGAAAATAATGTAATAATAAACAAACAAAATTAACACGGCAAAAATACTAAAAAACAATATTGAAAATAATTTAATAACCCACACACAAATAACTCAAATGAGACGTGTGATATATATATATATATATATATATATATATATATATATATATATATATATATATATATATATTAATTTAGAGCTGCCACTTTAGCATCGTCCGATTATCCTTAGCAGCATAAAGTGACGTTAAATAAACAAACCAACACTACTTCTTCAATTCCCAATAGTCCTCCGAGCCGTATGAAAAGGAGATACGAGGTCATCTTCTTTGTTGAATTTGTTATTTGAGTACCGCCACTGGATAGTTTCTCTGCTTGCCTTTATCCATGCCAATATGTATCATTCATTGTATTTACTTGTATTGTTGTAATATAGTTGTAAATTTCAATAAATAAATTCTAAAAAATGGTTTAATATTAGATTCAAAGAACTGATTTATGTCAATGTGGGTTATTTAATAATGTTTATCGTTTATATAGCCCTAAAGGGGAAATAATATAAAACGCTTCATATAGAGAAGGCCTAGAGGTCACAAACTAGGGCTCGGTCTTCGGAATGTTCGGCAATCCTCGGCTGTGGTCGGCGCCGTGTTTCTGTTTACGCGGTCTCATTTCCGTTGTTTGTTTTCTTGTTAAGGCTATCGCGTCATTGTCGTTCTAAACCCGTTTGTTTGTTGTGCTTGTATCTTCTATTTTGCGGGCAAATCGTATATTTTTCGCAGGTGTTAATGTTCGTATCTGAAGCTAATTGGTCACAATGAAAAAAATGTTATTAAATTAAAACCCTAAAACTATTATGAACATGTGGATATAGTAACAAACAACATTCATTTCACAAAATTTTATAATTTTTTTATGACAAAATAGCTTAAAGACCAGCCATAAATAAACTTCTAAGGTGTTTTTGACAAAATCCAATCCTTGGAATTATTCTGAAATTCTGGAAGTACCACTTCATAGTTTCTTCTACCATAGACGGCAATTCCCAAAGTGTCACTGTGTTAATTTTAAACAGTCGATAACAAACAATATACACTAAAAGCATTATGGAAAATAATTTAATAACCCACACACAAATAACTCAAATGAGACGTATGATATATATATATATATATATATATATATATATATATATATTAGGCGCTTGTGTATTACCGGGTCTGCATGAAACCTTCCTAATATTTTATTTTCTGTAACCACTTCATATCACACGTCTCATTTGAGTTATTTGTGTGTGGGCTATTAGTTAATAATATATTTTATTTATGGTTCTATATAAAAAATAAAATAATTAAAAATATATATGTATATAAATACAAATAAATGATTATGATTATTTTAGTTTCCTTTTCGTACCTAACCTAACCAAACACATTTAATTGAAATCATGTTACTAAAAATTTCTTCAGTGCATTGGTGAATGAAAGTTGCGTGATGTGCGTACCATTCTAGATTTTTTACATTAGAATTTTGTTTACAGTAAATTGACTAAAGTTATACAAACATATAATCGATTTTTTGATTTCATCATTTTTTTTAACATTTGAGAATATCCGAAGGCGGGTAGCCATAGGACAGGATTCGTTCTCAGTTGGCGGCCAGATGTGAGTTATGTGAATGTATAGGTCTCAATGATTCTGCTGGGAATATTGTAAATGGAAGTCACAATAAAAAAAAAAACACATTTTATTATTCTCAACTAAAGACAGTTGAGAATCGTTCACATGCCAGGGCACACAGTATATTCTATTCCCGCTTTTTTTTTCTTTTTTTTTCTACTGGCCTAGTTCTGAAAGTTGATTGAATTTTTGCTGCAAAGCATTTTTGTTACTATTTCAAGGCAATTTCATAAACTTTTTTTTTTGTTACAGTTTTTACTTGGCAGGGAATTCCAATGGTAGAAATAGGTATGAATACAGATATATGTAAAGAGTTGTCTTTAGTGGCATTGTTAGATAACCTATTTTTGACGCAACGTTTTCACAAATAAAAAAATTGTTGAAAATGGGGAAATGAAAAATCTCAAGAGAATCATTAAGTGTAAGGTATGCATTAGGCCCTTTAATGAAATGCTGAACTTTACTGACGTATTTGGATTCAAGAATTTCTGTACTCGAAATCGGAAGAAAGAGATCTGACTACTCTCCTCTATGTTTCATTTCTTCAACATTTCTATTTATTTTGTATTATTTTAATCTCAAGTAATAATTTTCATGTTTATTATTATTTCTATAACATATGTTGATGGGATAATGTGCACTTAAAGATGTTTTCTTAAATTATCCTTCTGTGTGCTGTAATCATGTAAGATGTTAGAATTTATTTGTTTCAACTTCATTTTTCATTTTTCTTAATCTGGGCTAAGATGGATCCATTCATTTCTGAAATGCATAGTCCCTTTTTTAAAAAAGATTTAGTTGCTTAAATAAATACGAATTTACTGTTTTATTATTTAAAAATAAGTATGGAGTTTGCTATGCAGATTTAATCATATGAATTCATTTTTTTTTTTTTTTTTACCAACAGCAAATTTTATTAAATTTAATGAAAATATTGTTTTGATAACTCATAAATAAACTAACTCCCCAATAAAATAATTGTTTATTAATAACCCCAACGGTTGGGGTTGTTTACACACAAGCACTAGTTGAACTTTTATTCAATAAATGGAGCCTTAAGTAAAAAAAAAAAAGGAGAAATAGTGTCATGGATACTAACGAAGTTCCGTAAAGTACCTACTTGCTAAGTCTGCGAATGGAGCTGCTACAGACTAGACGGAATCTACAAGTAATGCCTTGAAACAGCGCGTTCTCAGAAGCAGAATGATTGAGATTTATTTGAGAAAGGCGTACTCATTTGACCTCATTTGAACAACCTTTTTGATTGTTACAGCTTTCAATCGTTTTCAAAATGTTTCCTAAAAGTCTTAGCTCCAAGAATTGTTTCATTAGCTAATCACGAAGTCTATCGAAGATTTGGTCAACGTAGTGGGTATATTTTGGTATGGGTACATTTCAAATACTAATCGAAATATTAATTACTAATCAAACATCGAGATCAAGAGTAATTTAGTAAAAATCAAATATTTATCTGCGAAACTTAAAAATATTTTTACATTGTCCTGGCTTTTCGGGCTATAGGAAATGCGAATAATTCTTCAGTATGAGGATATGAAATTTAATTTATTTTGTACAAAATAATATGCTAGTCTGTTCTGTTTTTATTAAGTAGATAATATTTTTGATGAAAAACGATAGTTTCAAAGTTATAACGGGAAACATATTCAGAAATTCGAAATAATATCGAATTAATTACGGTATTAATCGAAATAATTATCCTTCCGTAGTACAAACGTTTTTCAGAAATTGAAGTTTACGTGGGATATAAATTAATTAATAATGGGATATAAATTATTTGGGGGAAAACCAAGCGGTTGAACGTGATCTCGGACAAATCATCTTGCACAACAGTCTTCCTAGAAACAGTACAATCTCTACCATGTACTGAACCAAAAAACCATTATGATTTGTAGTAGTACAGATAAGACTTACGATAGTTCACCTCTGAGTTATTGTCATGGAAGCTCATCGTTTTTGCACTAACAGAAATTATTTGTTCTACTGACTCCAAGTAGGAGTCTTAGTTTTTAGTCGTAGACATCCATAAAGTAAGAATTTCCTTGCGCATTCTTTGGCATTAAATTCTCTCTTGCTTTAGATAGTTAGTAAACAATAGAGTTTTGAAAACCACTTTTAGAATATAGTCATTGATAACACTCCGAAGGTCACTGAAACATTTCCTTTTCCTACGCCTTGAAGAATTACCCAAATGGTTTAGGGAGCTTATGATCCGATCATTCCGTTTGTGAGGAAATCGAATTTATTGGGGAAGATAAATTTAATTTTTGTACCATATCTGGAGGTAGGTAAATATTGCGAAATTAGTGTGAAGATATGGAATTATATTTATCTTTAAAAAATAATATTATAGCCTATTTTATTTTTATCTAGTCCTTAGGCAAAAAAAAAAATCTTATAAGTAGGTACACCAAAAAAGGTTTGAATTTGAATCTGAATAGTAAAATATCCGTGCTTGGGTTTGCGGATGATTTGGAACTGTTGGGTGGAGGCGCGAACACTATAAAACAAAATACAGAAACGTTAATGAATGCGGGTAAGGAAACAGGGTTTTCTTCTGCTGGAAGGAAATTCAGATAAGACTAAGTATATGGTTAACGCTAGAAAGGGGGGAGATGTTGGTGATATCCTTGTAGGACGGAATAAGTTTGAACTTCCTGAAAAGTTTAAGTACTTCGGGCCTATGGTAACTAGAAAAAACGGAATACAAGGGAAATAAAGGCACGGTTAATGACAGGAAATGCTTGTTATAATTCATTCTCGACATTACTAAGCTCCCGTCTTCTTTCATAAAATTTAAAAATCAGAATTTATAAAACTTTCATCCTCCACACTCTGGTTTCTGAGTGCGAAACGTAGCCACTAACTCTGAACAACGTCTTACGGTATTCGAAAATAAGGTGGTGCGTTGAACAATCGGACCAAAAAAAGGATGAGAGCACTGGAGAATTTAGGAGATTGAACCACGCGGAATTGCGAAGCATGTATCCGGTTAATATCATAGAAGAAAAAGCTTCGCGAAGATTGAACTGGGGTTGTAAAGTTCTTGTGCTTGGTAACGAACCAATTCCTAAACAGATAATAAGCGTTGTACTGACAGGTAAATTTCTGAGTTTTTTTTTTTTTTTTTCTTGGTTCTGGAAAAATCTTTCATAAGAGGAAGTGTAATCATTTAAGAAAAAAGTCACACAACAGTGTGAGATTCCTACTCTCTAAAAACCACCTCCCAATTCTCCTTTTACCATCCCACGGAACAGCCGTCAAGCATTACTTCGTGGGGGGGCAGAAGGGCTATGTACCTATTTCTTCCTTGGACAACTTATGTGGGATTAGCCAGAGCTTGGACTCTCCTTTCTCGCTCCTGTGTTCTGAGCCTTCTTCCGATTTGCGCTGCATAGTCTGCTGCAGCACTCCAATGCTCCTGCCGAGTTATCATCAAAGTGACAATATTTTCCGGCGATGATTTCTTTCCGAATTTTATGTCTAGCTCTCCCGTTTCTCGAAAAAAACCTAAAGAACAGAAGAACGAGTGTTCCACTGTTTCATCCACGGGATCACAAGTAGGACAAGATTTTCGGTCTTCTATTCGGAAGCGAGCCAAGTAGGCCCTAAAGCAACCATGCCCTGTGAGCAGTTGGGTGAGATAATAATCTACCTCTCCATGTTTCCGGGATATCCATTTTGATATATCGGGTATCAGACGGTGTGTCCATCTTCCAGAAGGTGAGCCATTCCAGCTTCTCTGCCATCTCTCAAGGGGATGACTTTTTTCTTCTTTAGCCAATGTTACCCAGTGCGCATTCGGCTCTTCTCGTTTCCTTCCAAAAATCCGACTGCGTTCTTCTGCCAAAAGATCAATCGGAGGCATATCTGCTATTACGCACACAGCATCATAGGACACAGTGCGAAAAGCTCGAGCTACACGAAGGCACTTCTTCGATGCACACTGACAACCTTACGAGCATAAGACTGCTCTTGGCGGGCTTCCGTCCAGATCGGTGCTGCGTACAAAAGTATTGAATTGCCTACATTAGCTAGAAGCTTCCTTCGATTTTCCCTTGGTCCACCGATATTCGGCATAATTCTGGCCAATTTGTTAATCACTTGCGCTGCTCTAGTAATTTCTGTAAATTTCTGAGGGGTAGACCGAGGCGTAGGTGGGTGGATTGCGTTAATAAGAGTGATCTGGCCGATTTGGGTTTGCGTAGTGTTCCGCTGTCGGAAGTTTGTAAGCAGAGATTGTCGTATCGGCATCGAGTCTTCGGTTTCGCTAAGCCTTATTAATATTACGATAAGAAGATGTTAGAGCTTTCGGGTGGGCATTGCCCCAGTTGTTCCTCTTAAAATTTTTGTTTAATTTCAATATTAACATTGTTTAAAATACGTTTTAAACAACAGATTATTTAAACATTTTTTCATCGAAGGACTCTCCGTTGAACTAAAGGGTATCTCAGGACTTCCCCATCTTTCTTGAATCCCCTAATAATGAATACTGCTTTTGTTATTTATATATTTTAGAAAATAACAGCCTTTCTTCCATGTCAACATAAAAGTAGTTTACAGTTGCTGAATTAATTCAACTCTTTTGAAGTTAGTGATAAGTGATATAAATAAATATTATAAATTATTAATATAGTTAACAACATCGTTCCAGAAAGTCGTGCTGAGCTTAGAACCATTGAAGACAGTTCAATTTAAAGTGAAATACGAGTTTTATTCATCACAAAAATTTAAAATGATGTCTCCCTTATCATATTGGTTTGTTAGTATGTATCTCACAATCGAACAATTCATACAATCTTTATTAGCAACATTAATTAGATTAATTATAATAGTCTATGGTTTATCATATATGATTCGTCAGTTCTCGTATTAAGATGGCAGAGTTTAATCGCTAATGTTTTGACATTCTATCTTCTTAACAACATCAAGACCAGTGTTTATGATAGAGAGCCATCTTTATCGAACAGTTGCCATCCTTTTATGAGCATTATCTCTTACCTGTTTTGATAAGTTGCAAGAATTTCAGAAGAATCTTTTTTTTCTTGATGCATTGTTATGACTCATTTTACTATCGACCAAGTGTTGTATTTTTAATTTCTTCTCTTCGCTTTGCTATCGCTTATTGTCTCGGTTTGAGCGAAACCTGATAAAGGAAAAAAAATATCACTTTATAATGCCAATTTATGTTTCAAGTTAGGAGTCTACCTTGTTCTAGTCTAATTATCTTTCCCTCTTTTACTGGCTGGAATATTGACGTACTTTCAACATTATTATCTTGATTTTTAATTTTATTTGGTAGAAGAGTTAAGTAATTAGGCTATGGTAATTACTTAAATCATACCACTATGAACTTCCGGTTCTTCTGTATCCTACCCCTGCTGAAAAGTGCAAGCGCACTTCATAGAATTATGAAAATGTATTTATTCCGCTATTTATTTGACGTCTTAAATAAATACAGATAGACACCGATGCTCACGCGCATCTTTCTATTTAGCTATAAGATTTCTTAAATTTTAAATGACTAATAGATTCTTATTTAAAAAAATAAAGTAGGCTAGTTTGTTTATTTATATAACGTCATTTTATGCTGCTACGGCTAATCGGACGATGCTGCAGTGGGTGTCCTAAATTTAGGCTATTCAGGTATAGTTTCGATAAGGATCATTAATGAAGTACTTGCCATCGCGTAGGCTTGGGAACTCCATTTATGTCTCCTCCGAAGGACGGCATAACATACGATTTTTTAATCCATTAACAAAATCCTACATATAACAATACCGCCTGCTGGGCTAATAATTCGCGATATTGTGCATGGGAGGTTGAAATGTTAAGCTCTATATCACAGGTGACCCCTATAATATAACAAACTCCAGTAAAAGAATGGAAAATGGAGTTGTATGTCAATCCGAAAAAAAAAAAATCTAAAAATAAAGAACAAATTGCATATTTACGTGTACCAGTTAATTAAATTTATATTACAGTCAAAAATTAATTTGTATACAGTTATAGGTTGTTTATTAATTTTAGTAACACTGCAACTCAACTAATAATATTATTTTTATTTGATGGTGATTATTTAAATGTCTGGCCTAGTAACGATCCTGGTAGCTCAGTTGGAAGAGTACCGCGCTAGAGATGCGGAAGACCCGGGTTCGTATCCCGGCCAGGACAAACCTTTTCTGTTCAAAATAAAAATATTCAACTAATAATGAGTTGAATGTTCCTTTTTATTATTACCCAAACTAAAATTATCCTGTATTATTGAAAAGTTTCAAAATAAACCACTTTTATTATTATTTGTTTTTATATAGAAACTTGTCGTTATAACAACATTTAGTCGAGAATAAAAATTTAAGAAATAAGATGTTCCAACGGTGTTCTGATACCAACAATTAATTAATTGATTAATCAATTATCATTAGGGCTCAGCGAGCGAGGCCTCAGTCCCGCTTTACCAACCCTACCGGCCCTCGAGAGCTATGGAAACTTATTTTTTTATCTAGGACCTTCCTCTCCACAAACATGAATCAGAAGACGAACTCTATCTTATTTTCTTATATTCAAGTCCTCTCAGCTTCTAATCTTGGTATGTAGTTATGACACCACAATAACTTGTCAATGATAGTAGATATCACGTGACAGTAGTTGCTGTCACAATACCTTTTTAGTTAAAAATTCCATTTTTTTTCTATTATATAAATCTGCGATTAAAAGGTAATAGCGGACTAACTAGTTAATCAACGTTTCATTGTATTAATTGAATTGAATTACTCCATCTTCTCACATTTTGTTTTAATAATATTTATAATTTTCAAATTTAGTAATTTTATAATTATAATAATAAGTCAAACAAATGGTAATTATAAAACTCGTTCATTATTTTTCCTAGGAGACTTGGAGTCCCAGAATAAAATTTAGTTTTCATTTTTTTATATATTTTATTTTTTTTAAACTACCCATTATATAAGTTTGGTTTCTTTTAAATACTTTTCGGGTATAAATAACATATTCATGATAAATATATGTTTTTCATCATGATCTGTCAATGAAAAAAAAACCTCATTTATCATGCTTTTTAATTGTCAAAAATATCTTTTTAGACCTTGTGAAATGGAAACATATTTTTTTCTACCCAACTATTCAGATGAACCTGAAAAAAAAAGATTTATTTTCTGGACTACATGAGATATATGCCGGTGTTCAGCAGGGTAGTCAGTTTGGGCCAATACACTTTCCCCTATATTAAGCTGATATCCCATAAGCTGAAATAGGTGTCACGGCTACCTCGATTGTACAATCATATAAATATAATAATATAACAGCCAGGAAACTGCCAGAAAACTAAACGTTATTGAAAACAGAGCATATTCCGATTTAGGGTATAACATGAATTTATAGTGAACTAGGCAGGTCATATATTGTCCTCTTGAGATATTTTTTGGTGAAATCTAATATATGACTAATATTCTTCTTCTTAATGTGATCCTCGTCTATCGTGCTCGGTCTTTTCCCATCTCCCATATCCTTCTCCAGTCTAGAATCATGGACACCTTCATGTCATAGGTTAGCTCGAATATTATCTGGCTTTTCATTCATGAAACATGTCCTAATCATAGTAGACGATTCTCCTCCAGGATTTTCCTGTAATAACTTTAGGCTGACATTGCTCCTTATCGTGGTTTCTCTAAAAAAATAGATTAAAAATTTTATATGTCCTACCTAATATTTTTGGAAAAGTTACTGTACCAAAGAGATGAAATAATTGACTATTTATATTTCCACTAATGTCACGGATATACAATATAACATATATGTGTAGTGATATATATTTAGCCCATATATATTTTTCGTTTATCTAGAGATTATTAAATTACAACTAGTTGGGGTTCAGCGTTAATAAAATTAGCCAACATCCCGTCAGCTAATACGATCCGACTCTATTTGTCATATTGCTAATTGCTGTAATGGCAAGTTTATTACGGCATGAAGTAAGTGCTTAATGACTCGGAGCCGAACTTTCCCGAACGGACCCGAAATCAGACGAGCGGGTGGCTTGTGGTGGGGGAACAATATGGCCGCCGCTCCGAAGCACTGCTCGCGAGGCCGGCGTCCAGTATGGTTCGGTCAGTGATGTGAGTGACACTCTGTGAGTGGCAAGTGATCGTTAGTGTTTCTTTAACAGCGTCCATGGCGGTTATCAAACGGGGCCCTCCGTGACGACCCAGTTCCAAATGTGTGTGAATATATGGCGGCCCGGGTGCTACTCATCGGCATTGCGTCTCTCGTCGGGTTGATAGCTGGCAAAACAAACGGTATGGCATCACAAATGTATTTGTGTATTTTATTTATTATGTATCTAGTTGTGTATGATTGTTATTGTATTGTTTAGGTGCGCGGTGCCCGCCCGCCGCCTGTTTGTTTTGGTCGCTCCCACTCTTGGCCCACCAAAGATCTTATTGCGTTTCAAACCTGCCTCAACCGTACCTAACTCTTCTAGTTCCCTGGCCTGTCCATTGACCAATAATTTCATCAGTTCTTAGTCATCAACATCTTCGTGATAGCAATGAGTTTTGTTACAACCTAGTTTTCGAATTCACTTAATATCTGAATGATGTAATATATTTTCATGTATACTCATCATTTAAATAATTTATTGTGTTTGCGAATATTATCATGAAATACGAACGAGGGCCTTGTTATTGATGCCTTATCTCGCAGGTTTCCTTAGAATACATTATCTATGAGGAATATTTCCTCGTGGAATGTATAATTAATTTCGTTCTTTTGCTTTTTCTCCCATAAACATTAAATAATTTCAATTCATCCTAATTGATAAGGGTAGGAGAAGGATGGTAGTGTGACTCGGTGGTCCGACGACACTTGCACGTGCTAGGACTGCTTGGCGTAAACACCCTTCATTGCGGCAGTTCCCGGCCTACAGGGTCGCCAACATTGGATGGAATTCCGGTAGTTTCCGGATAGATATCTTACATTCCTATTATGCAAGTTTCTTGATTATTTTTAAATAGACTCTTTCAACGAAATGTTGATTCTCTGATTGTATTCCGATTTCTAATATACAATACCATTAATTATGCAAATATCCATATTTTTAAAATTAATACATTCCATTTTTGGTATATATTAAGGTTTTGAGCACAAAATATAGTAGAGACTGCACTGTTTCTAGAACAACGGTTGTGCAGGGAGGTAATTTGCCTGAGATTAAGCTGAACCGCCTGGTTTTCCCCCCAACCAAGACTATCCCCATCACAGAGGCCGAGGAGGTTTTGCACCAGGAGTTACGAGTATCTCACAGGGTCCATCCCTGGCTATTAACAGCTTAAATAATTTATCTGCCGCATGTGGATTTGAACCTAAAACTTAAACTGCTTAATTTTTTTTGTTTAAACAGCTTAGTTTTTCAGTGGAATAAATTCCTACAATTTTTGTTCTTCCATTACTATTATGCGGATTCCAGCGAAACGGTTAACATTTAAATGACAAACCGATAATTTGAATTTGGTCCTGAGTAATGTTGTTAGCCAGTTTCCTTGTCATTAACTTTATGTTTGAATTATTATTTAGATATTTTTTTATTTTTAACTTAATTACCATTATACTGTATAAATTCAACCAGTTTATATTCATGTACAAATAGAGGTGCCTTCAGTTGACCCTTGACTCGGAGCAACATAATACAGCGAGACTTCTCTCATTCATTATTTCACGAGTTTTGTTTTGTCAATATTAGTATTAGTGGGTACGAAACGCTATACTATAGTAGGCTAGAGTTCAATATTTTAGATAATATAAATTAATATTATGTTAACGAAAAATACTTAGTATGGTCCAAACTAAACCATGGTTAGTTTAATAATGATGATTTATATCAAGTGTTCTTAATTATTTTAGTAGAGCGTGATTTATATACAACAACAGTTATACATGTCCTATCTCATGTTTACCATATTGGACCTGGCGCAACCCCCTACAATCCTTAAGAAGGGTCTCTTTCTTCGTTACTTTACGGATTTAATAAAATGGTAAATTTAACTATTGCAAATAATAATTAACATATCATCGATTAAAAATGTGTTTTTATGTACATATTTCGGCTATAGAAGTTCTTCGGGAGTATTAACTGTGTTGAGTTATCTCTTACAAGGGCTTCTAGAACCTTTGAACTCCTGCCCTTTCCTGACGGTGGGCCTCAAACAAATACAAGTTTTAATCTGTATGAATATAACCTACACACAGATATATTTTCATACATATAAAAAAACATTAGTATATTTGAAGGGAATAGAATTTGTTATTGAATAATGAAAAAAATCCAATATGTATCTTATTTAAAGTATCACCATAAATATCATATCTATAAATTATTTTATTTATGCTTTTACGAACAGCTAATACTTGCGATAGTAAGACTGAGCTTCGGTAAAGGTTCCAATGAATGGCCAACAATTCTATTGGTGAGTACCTACGTCAGAGGAGGATTTCCGAGGAGGTGGGGGTCGAATAAGAGGAAGTTACCTCAACCCAAATAAACACAAAGGGTAGAAAAGTACGACTTATTTTAAATATTCCCATCAGCTCTTATGTTCAAGAGTAACTGGGATTATTATGAGAAATGAGTGTAATTATTATGTGAATAATTGTTACGTAGTAAAATTAGCCGTGAAAAACCTTTCTCCGACATTGTCAAATGTTATGAACAATTTTAATTAGACTTTTTATTAATTTATATTATATTAGCGTATTAAACTTCTATCCCTTGATTTTTTTTTTTAAATTGGCCTAAGCTGAAAATATATTTATATGGACAAGTGGTTATGTCGCTTAATGGAATTTCGAAATTTTCAAACTTTTGATCTAATTAAGACCAAAATTGTTTTGTAATAATCTATATTTTACCATTTGACATTTTTTTATGTCTGAGATATCCTCTCCTTCCTTTTCGACACAAGATACATCTTGTCAGATGAAGATCAGCACAATATCATAATTCTATATAACGGAAATACCCGTCGATATTTCGCCTATTAAGGCATTATCAGGATTGAAAGAGGAAATAAATTGTATATGAAATAAATATAACCAAGGAAATAAATGTAACAAAGGACATATGTACTCGTAACTTCAAATCACAAAACAGAGGAAACATCCCATCACAACTAAGGCCCAAATCCAGCTACTCAGACAGGTATATCGACTCGTAATTTTGTTTCTTGTTTTTATTTTAGAGTCTTAAGGCCTTTTGTTAGGCGTTTCTCCGTACATATCTTACGGATTAGTTTTACTTATGTAAATTTTTCGTACACACATCCTTGATATGGTTTAAATAAGGGAAATCTAATTAATAATAAACACATTAGTGATGATTAACGTGTGAGATACTTACAGGACTTTGTTGAAGTAGATATGTCTCAGGGGCAGGGTAGTCAGCACTTAGTATCCGCCTGATTTATCTCTTCACTATATTCAGCTGCTATATATATATATATATATATATATATATATATATATATATATATATATACCAAAAATTTATAAGATATATGCGTAACAAATGGGTTTTTGTTCTTTTATGCCCGGCATAAAGACGGTCAATGAAGCATACTTTGCACCCAATATGGTTTTCGTATGATGCTTTATTTACCCACTGCGTCCATATCTTGAGTTACTAATTAACAAGTTTTCTATCGCTCTCTCTCGTTCCTAAAGCAGTTGAACCTGGTTGGCTGCGGTTAGCGTGACTAAGTTCATCAAATATCTCAGTGAAGCGTGCTTGTCAAAGATCTCATTCCCAGCCGCATGTCAGAACAGTTCACATTCCGTCGTCGTTTACGGTTGATTTAATATTTCGTTGAGGTTTTAGTAACCTATAAATAAAATGGTAAGGTAGAGAGATCAGTGAGGTGTGCTTAAGTGACATCCGAACGTTTTTATAATTGTTAACTGTTGTTGCGTATTACAGAAAAGATTTCGAAGGATATAAGGGACGACCTATTGGGAAAAATACTACTGTATCAAGTAGTATTGCACTGTTGAATAATTGACGCGCTATTTTGAAGGTCAAGTTTTCTTGAGAGGATTATTCGAACAAAATTTGACGAGATGTTTGGATAAATAAACATAAATAAAATATAGTCCAGACTTAAAGGGTTATTTTCATAATGCTTTCTATTTACTTTCAACTATTGCTTACTTAAAAATTTCTGTTTTAAACCCCAAAACATCAATACCCTCTAGTTTTTATTAGATATGCATAGAAAAAAAAAAACAAGCTCTCAAGTCTCTTAAATAATGGAGAATAACTCATCGTGTGTGTTTCTCCAATTCAGGCATCACTAGAGCATAAACCAAAACATTCACATCAATTGGAATCATTTTCTGCTACC
Source organism: Troilus luridus (assembly GCA_964056705.1). NCBI lineage: Eukaryota > Metazoa > Arthropoda > Insecta > Hemiptera > Pentatomidae > Troilus > Troilus luridus. The sequence goes on from OZ057416.1 coordinate 31,214,340, forward strand.
TCATACCTCATACCTCACTAAAAGTGTTTTATTCGAATCTACTGTTTGGATTGGATTAAAGTTTTTCAAATGCATTCTAACGATTATTTTTTTGTTTCTTGTTGAGTGCTTGATCATTTTTAAAGACTATAGATCTTATATTTGGATCAAGTTCAAATCTGGTTTTGGCATATAATTTACTTCAGTAATATATTAATTGCCGTGGATGGACCTTGTAGGATCTGGGGCTCCCTCAGCCTCTAGAAAGTGGGTAACCTTAATCGGAAAAACCTGGGGTTTCAGCGCGATCAATCGCCTCTCTCAACAACCATTGTCTTTGAAACAGTAAATTCTCTACTACGTACTGAACCCAATAGTTGTAGTGGTACAGGTTTTTATTAATTTTACTCGTATGTTTGATCCATATATAAACTGTGGTTTTTGTTATAATTTTTAATTTTTCAAGGAATAAGTTTATGAACATTGAATACATACTTAATTTCCTCGATACTTTCTGAGAATTAGTTTAAAAGGGTTATTTCATATATTTTTCTTGTTTCTTTTTTTATGCGAAAAAGTTCTTTGTTCGACAGTTTAGGTCAATCTATCGGTTCTAAAACGACAATTACGCAACTGATTAACAAAAATGTACACAAACTGATTGAATTTATGGTATGAAAAAGTGCTTTTCAATCCAATATTTTGAAAAAGATAGGAGGAAACTGGGCGGTTCTCTTAACAATTTGTTTGCTTTCAAACAGAAAGAGACGGCAGACTTTTTTTTTTCTTTTTTGTACACTTGTATTGCCCGCACTAAGGGATCATTAATTACCCAAGCCAATGAAAGGGACAAACAAGTTCCTCAACGCGCTTCGCAAATAAAAATAAACCATGGAAAGGAGAGGGAGGAGGAAATTCCATCAAAGCGGATCCTCGGACAAAGAATAGATTTCTGCCTTAATGAAAAGGAGTGGGGTTCATTTAGGTCTAAGGGATAATTTCGACTAGCGTCCTAGGGCCAATTCCTGTGAAAGGGCTGTTTACATAAAGCCAGAATAAGGGGTACAAGAAGTAACGACAATGGCGGCCGTTATTCGGAATTAATGAATTATAAAGCTGGCTTAATCCTCCTTAAACAAGATCATCTCTGAATAGTGCTCTGGAGGGCTCTGCTGGAGGCTGCTTTATTATCTCGAGAGGATGGTTTTGAAATTAAAATTCCGTCTTCTGTCATCCGATATCTCGAGTATGTCCTCGTAGATTCTTAGATTTTTTCTCTGGCAAGTATAATAGATCTCGATAACCAAAGAATCCAGTCAAATATCTCTGGAAAGATTCTAATACAAAACTATTGCCTATTGTAATTGAAAACAAATCTAGCGCAAGATGACTGCTTCGTAAAGTTAGGTGCCCTTAGGAGCTTTTAAAGGGAGGAAAAAATCCTTAATTAAGCCATTCTTCGGATGAGACAAAAATGGAGGTCCCTACTTATGGAGATACTTGATCAGATGCTTATCCTAATTATGTGGGTTCACTATCCTCGATTTGCAGCAATGTGAAATTTTTGAACTGTTTAATGTTTTCTTAGCAGATCTCTAGGCTATTATTAATGATCTTTTTAATCGTCTCGTAGGATGTCCAGGAAACAGAGAGTAAGAAAGAGAAAGGTGATATGTTGACAAGCGTAATATTGTGTATTAGCTATTAATATATGATATTAGATTGGGAATGTTCACATCCTTTAGTATGTGGTTCGAAATAAACCAAGGAGCATTTGTAATTTTTCTTAGAATTTTGGATTGTGCTGTTTTTATCCTGTGCATATGAACGTATTTTGCTAAACCCCAAAGTTTTGCTCCGTATGTCCTAATATATCTTCGTGTAGTGTGGTAGATTAGTCTTTTGTTTCGAAAGTCAAGTGAAGATCTGTATTCCAGAAGATGTAATGTTTGTTGCGTCTCGTTGGTTCTCGAATTTTTAATTTTGTACTATGTTCCATGGAAATCGTATCTCCAAATATAGTCCGAGATTATGTACATAGTTTTTGGAAGATACACAGTCGTTGTCACTTTTAACAATGCATTCGCTTCATTTTTCGAATTAACTATTGACCAAATTACAAAAAACAAAATTATCTAATGGTCAAGGAAGGCTCTAGTCTTTAAGTAGTATTGTGTTAGCTTTAGTTCTTATACACTGTAAATCATGTAAATAAACATGGAAGATGAGAAAAAAAATAGATTTTTTAGTAGCAGCCATATGATTCTTGAAGAGCAAAGGCAAAAAATGTAACATAAAAAAAGAGCGAAAGCATACAAAATATATATTTTAGAGCGTGCTGGCAAGAACACTCGAAAACAAATCTGATATTTTTCAAACTACTATTCACAAAAGTTTCGTTGATTTTTTTTATTTCACAGCCGTAGCCTGCCCTTGTAAGTCAGAGTTACTGAAGGGTATTCATGCTATCGAAAAAAAATTTAACAGTTGCTGCTCAAAGTAGTGCTGCTCTCCTACCCACCTGGTGTCAACAGTCGTTTGATCAATAAAAATTGAGTTTTTGAACCACTTCATTATTGTTGAGTACTCTCCTTGTGATGTTTAAAAGGAGCTCCTGTTTATCTGTGCAAGTTATTGAACATATGCAATGCCCAGAGACGCCTAAGAAGTAAAAAGGAAACAACCCCAAATTCTAAGCAATTATGAAATTAATAATATTTTGAGAGTTAAGTTATAAAAAGAAGATTTAAATTTCGCAAATTTCTTCAGCACTACTAAATTTCTTTATTTGGGTAATTCATAATTTTTAAATTACTTTAAAAATGTATTTCTTATTCATTCGTTAATGGATATAGGTTCATGTCGAATTCTCCGATATTTCCATATTTTATTCTTTTTTTTTACTTTCTACACGATCCTCCTACAATTACCTGTTTCAGGATCATATAAATAATGATTGAAACATTTGTAAAACCAATTTATGGTGATTATAGAATATTAACTATTAATATTCCTTAAACACTCGTTAATTAATTATTCGATAGGATAACTTTTAATTACAAACGCACCCAATCTCGTTGAGATAAATATAAAATATGCGTAAGCCAACTTTTAGTCATTTGGTATCTCAAACATTATACACCTCTGGTGTAATTAATTTTATAAACGCTATTAATTATTTTCAGAAATAGTTTAAAATTCCCAAGTATAATGATTTATTAATATCAACTTTATATTATTTAATCATAATACTACTCTGTATGAAATATTGTAATGGAAACAAATCTGTATGTCTATATCTATCTAAATAATTATATCTTTAATGCGCGTATAAACCTATAAATTTTAATGTTTTTTTTCAATATCTTTGCTGACATGGTCCTGTAAGTCAACAACTGGCCCTTAGCAATAAGATTTCTTATTTTTTAAATGTAAAATGGACTCTTATTATAAGAAATAAATTAAGCTTGCTACTCTACTCATACGATAAAAAGGTATGTTAAGACAATGTAAAAACATAATTATTGCATTATGTGTTGTATTATCGCATATATAATTTTCTTATAACCTAAGTTTTGTCAGATATCCTATAGTTTTAACTGTTTCAATTACGAAAGGCTTTAAATATATTCATGTAGGAACCATTGTAATTCAGCTATGACATTTGATTATTTATTCTGAATAAACTCTAAGAGGTCTTAAGTCTCTCTTGGAACACTCCCAGTCTTCAAATAGGGTACTTCTAATACTTTAATAGGAGGGAAAAACTGAGGCAAATAACCTCTCTGTACAACTGTAGGCCTAAAGATTGTAGGATCTTTGTCCAGTATTGAACCCTGATGGATTGTAATGATACGGATTTCTTTTGTTTATGCTTAGGATAAATATTTGTTTAAAACAATTCAACTTAAGTAGAGCTGTTTAAACTTGCAAGGTTTGTTGGTGATGGTTGATAAAAAAAAAAGATGTTTGAAGGCTGAAATGATGTTTAGATTTTAATGATCTCTTGAAGTCTAGAGGGGTGAATTTCGAGTAGACAGAAGCACCCTTCAATTTCTCTCCATTAGAATCAAAACCTCCTTCCTTGCTCAGGCTTCCACTTTAACAAGCGATTTTTGATCACGTTTTACTAGCGACGCTTTTATATTTTGGAACTAGAATTTTAAAAAAAAATGTCTCTGCCTGTTAAAAAAAATGTTTTGGATTTAGGTAGTATAAGTTTGTTTATAAATTGTATTTGTAATGTAATAAAAATGATTTTACTCCCTACATGATGTCAGTTGTGGACTCGTTTTAATTAATTAAGGACTTAATCCAAAACATCAACAGTTCTATTACAATTGCAACACATCCTGTTCATTGAAAAACTGTTAAAACCTACTCTGAAAGTAAGAGTTATTTTTCATGAAAAACAAAAAACAGCCGAAAAATCAATATTTCAATTTTTTTCTATTTTTTAGTTTTATAAATGTTAAAAATTCGACTTTGTTTGACCCGTTTTGAATAATTTTAAAGCTCAAACTCCAAAATATTTAGTTCTATAAAGCACAAATTGGTAATATTGTATGGTCTTTGATAATACTCTTGAACTTGATATTGTATTTTTAAAAAATCTAAATTTTAAATTATTATGAAAAAAGTAGTTTAGTATTTTGAGTAAGTCAAAGAAATAGAGAGGGAAATTTTGTACAGTTGCAAAATAAAAGCCAGGTTTCCAGGAAGGAAATATTAGGGATGGGTAAAGATGTATCTAGCGGATAATTTGTAGCTGATACTGAAACGTAGTTAGTAAAAGTATCAGATATGGTCGAAATGTACCGGCTAAGAGTATCTGCTAGATACTTGACAACGCGAGTCAAACGAAACATTCGAATTAAAACTGGTATATTATTTTTTTGTATCTACTTTGTGAATCAAATTGTGGGATTTAATTTACCATAGCAAATAGTTCTTAAATAATATATATATATATATATATATATAAATTTCTTAGCTAATTGAGACTAATGTACTGGAAAAAAATAGAATGAATAAACAAATCGTTTAATTATTTTTCATTTAGTTTTTTTTTAATTTAATCATTTGAAATGAAAATTCCTTTTTCTACATTATCATACTATAAAGTAAAGGCAGTCGACATAGATGATTGAAATCGGGAGCAAAAAATAATTGTTCGAAGAAATTGATAATTTTTTACTTTCAACAGTATCAAATTTTACATCGTTTTAAAGAAAACAATTAGTTCCACAAAATTAAAAAACAGCACCGGAATATGACGAGGATTATAACAGTTACAGCGTTTTAAAGAGTTTAGCGTGCGGCGCACAGTGGAACGAGCATTAGGAGCGTCTGGACATTCATTAATATCTCCGCTTCTGGTTCTCCTAGAATAAGGCTATTGGTACGGTTTAAAAGCTTTTTGAAGGAACTATTTAATTATATGATAAACAGGATCAAACCTTTTAGGATAAACGTGTAAAAATTCTAGATTTGATATTTCGATGTTAGATTATTTAGTATCAAACATTGTACCATTTATTGTACCAACATACTACGAGAATAGGTACAATACAGTATTCTATGGAAAGACAGATACATAGGTATTAAATAAAGTTACACAAAGGAAAAAGTAACAAACCTAATAATTTAATTATTAAACAAAATTAATAAAATAATTGATAATTACTTTTGTTAGTTAATATACTAGGTATAATTGATACATCAAAATTATAATAAATGTAAGTGCCTATATAAAATTGCTTTCATTTAAATAACGAAATAAAAATTAAATAAATCAAAAATTAAAAACTTGACGATTTGTTTTAGGACTATTGCACCTATGTGCACCATTACACATATGTCGATCAAATACCAAACGCAAACTGAGTTACATTGTTAATACTTTTATGTTAGATTAGGGTTGTTCGGATAAATGAATGTAAACAAAAACTGGTAAAAAAAAGAAAACTTGCGAAATGTAGACGCCAATATCAACAGAAATTATTTTAAATTAATTCTCAAGGCCCATAAAATAAAAAGAAAAAAATCATTTTCTCGGAAAATAGCACCTAGTAGCAAAAACCGACTAATGGAAAAAAAACTTCATACATTCTAGTTATTTACTGTGAAGGTAGTTTTTTGGGCGATTTTGAGCGATTTTCGCAATTGATTATTTAATTTTATCACCCAATTTTCACCGAAAAATCCTAGACGTTTGAAATAATCCCAAGTTTTATTTGCCTAAAATATCTTATTATGGATGTGCTTTTTTCCAGTAGGTGCACGATTAATTTAATGCATTACCTCAAACAGTGGATTGCTTTAAAAATATGAGTTTTTAGAAAAATTTATATTTCAATTTCAATTTTTTATATAAGATTTGATTTCACAATAAATTTATCTATGGATTTTGTTGAGAAGAAGTATAAAGTATAATTTAAAATCAAAATAAAGGACAAATTTAGTTATTAGAGAATTGGTCCAATGTCCAACAAATGTGTTGGTTCGTTCCACTGTGCGGCGGGGGACAGACAAATTTTGTATCAGGATCCAAATTCTACGTGTCTTGGAACGCTAAAGTTTGAGACAGGGTTAACTTTTTTTTTTTGTTCAATTCCATAGCTTTCAAAAAATAATTAACCAATAAAAAACATGATTTTAATCATTTGATGCCTTGTGCAGGTTACTATTTCGGCGAATAACTCTTTTTCCTTTAAAAATGATAACAAAAACTGATGTTCTAAGAAGGGTTCTGTGTAGCGTATTAAAAGAGTAAGTGTCGGGATAACTGTATTCAACTACAAAAATATCAAGTAAAAGTATCAGATACAGAAAAGTATCCGTATCACTTGTATTCAGATACAGGAAAATCCAGTATCTACTCATATGCCCTTGTTAAATTCCTGTGTTGTTATGAAAGAGTACACATATTCCCCAATTCAGTCTACTTCAAGGGATTTTTTACGGTGCAATCATTTAAAAAAATAAAGCCTTTATTTTTATACCAGGAGTTTTTTTGTTTTTTTTACCGAAATGAGATACACTGTACATTTTAAATTAAAAATAAATATTTGCTAAAAGCCGTTATGCAAACTGGGTTTTCAACTTTTTTACCATAATTGACATTATTCATGAAACATTAATTGGTAAAAGAGCTTCCGCAAAAAATATTTTTTTATATGCCTACACCATTTAGGAAATTGTTATTAAAGCTATTTTTATAAAAATATTAACGCTAAACGAATATATTTTTTAATTCTCCAAAGATTTTCCTTTTTATTTCTTAGAACAGAATAGAATATAAAAGTAACTTTATTCTGGGACTAGGTTCCATCAGAATAACAACCATGAAAAGAAAAAGAAGTATAATACACATCTTGCCAGAAGGCTATATAATAAAATTAATAAGATATTTACAGAACTTACAAAAAAGTAAATAAAAAAAAAAGTACGTTTCGCGACAAAACATTGTAAATAAAGAGAAGAGGTAACATAAGCGAATAAACATAAAATCTAAAGAAGATACAAGAAAATAGATTAAACATTAAAATCCATTATTTTCTACTGATCAATTAAGGTGAATAACTAAACATGCCTAGGGAGTGTACTTGTTTGGGAATTGAGGAGATTTGGAGTTCTGATAGCAAGGTTTTAAATTTTGATAGGCAGGAAGAATGACAGATATTAGGAGGTGGAACTGGTAGGAAAGGGACGGTCGAATATTTTGGTTTTATGTGAGCGAGGATAAAGATCGGAAAGGCGAGATATTTCCTGAAGCTGGACCTAGGGTTTGGATTGAAGGACAGTGTAGATATAGGACAGGTGCTGAGAGTTGATGGATTGTTATAAGAAAGAACCGAGGAAATATTCTCTACGGAGGGAAAGGAAGAGACACATACACTCGTCTGTGAGATGGGATCTACGGGATTTGGTTTACCGAGGAAAATCTTAGAGAGGAGTTCATTGTTAAAATAAATATTTAATGAGAATGATGGTGATATCAAATTAAATGATACAATGCAAAGATTCCACTTACAATCGTGTTGTCCTATGATGCCTAAATTTGCAATACGTTGCTTGGTTTCTTCTTTACCAGCATTTCAGAAGCTGTGATTGAATCATTCAATTTGTATCATATATAGTGATAGTTAGATCTATTTTTGTTTCTGAGCAATGTAATGGGGGTCGGCGATGAAATAATACAGGTTGGTAAACACTATAGAGATGTAAATGCGGACCCTTTCTCTTCATTGAGTGGCTAAATGACGTGGGGCAACACTGTGCAGACAATGGCAACTAGCTACGTGTTTTTGCGGAGTTACTCCATTCGTAGTAAGCCCTGTATTAATTATTTCCGAGTCTTTTGCTAAAGCTCACAGCGCCTCAAGTGGATCCGATAAGTGGCGTACTTGTGTACTGAATAGCAATACGCTACCACAGGATAATATAATATAACATAATAAGTACTCACTTTTTTTAAATTTCGTGTTAAAAACTATGTATGATTTGAATGAAATCATATCGAAAGCAGTATTTAAGTACTCGAAGAGGCCATCGCATCTCATCCATTCTCATGACATGTCCACACCATAGCAATCTTCTTTCACCGATGTTATTGAGAATTTAGCTCGCACCTTATTTCTTATAACCTCATTAGGGATGTCAATTTTCAGTCCCAGTAATTATAATAAAATATAAATATAAAAAGTAAGTAACTTTTCAGACTTTTCGTTGTTTTTTTTTATGTAAGAAGTTCAGTTCCTGTAAAGCACGCACTCAAATTAATAAGTACTAATAAATTTACTTTTTTTATCTCTTAAAGAATGAAAGTTTTTATTAAATATATACTTATTTTCTATACATATTACTAATAAGTATGTCGTAGGAAATGTGATATTATTTCATATTACTCTGCTAATATAGTGGTCAATTTTTTTAAAATTATTATAAACATTGAAAACAAATTGGGTTAATCAGCCTAAGGTGTGTGTTGGCGATATATATATTTTTTAAATTTAATTGCTGACAGCGTACATATTTTTAAAATGAATTATCATTTCAAGGAGTTAACACGAATCACTTGATTTATTTTTGGAATTTTAAGAGTTATATGCAACCGAAAAATACATATTTGAAGATAATTATTATTTTGAGTATTATTATTATTTTTGTTATATATAATATTCAACGTTATACCTAAAACTTTAAAGAAAAGGGTACGTGAAAGGTGAACGAACTTATGTAACATCTCCCCTTTCAGTGACTGACATTTAGCATCATCGATCCCACACGGGATGTGAACTTGCTTTTTGATTCCTTTGTTTTTAATAAAATTAAATATATTTACTCTAGCAATCCTCTGTGAATGATTACCATGTTGTATTAATCAGTGTTAAAAGTATACGGTACTTATATTTCGGAAGCATTGATTAAGTTCGGTATTTTTTATTCATCTTTTTTGCTAAACAGTTCTTATGATCTTAAATAAATACACAATTAGCAATCGAATTAATAATGGATACAAAAACTTTAGGAACGTTAATAAGTTTTATCACCTGGAAGAAATAAACGTTAAATACCTGGAAAAACCCAAGATAACTTATGATGGAAAGAACAAGGAAAATACAACTGGTATATATTTTAAGGTCGAATTATTTTTTGGTAATTTCTGTTAAATACTTTTATTTTAGATTTTTTATGTATATATTTGGCATAAAATTTGGAAGACAATTTACCAAACCGGTGAATAAAATTTTTAATTATAATCAGGAATAATAGGCCCTTGAAGAATTCATTGAACGGAGGTTGTTGCGTGAGGACATTATTCCTTTTTCATAAGCCATTTCATTATACATTATTCACATTCCTGACTTAATCCATAGTTCTCCGCCGGACTCTGGTCAGAAGTTCGTAATAACATTTTCATCAGACCTAGTACCCTGCGTGCTCGGTAGATCTGGAGCACCCTCGCCGTCCCTTACTGTGTCACTACGAACTTGGAAGTAAAAAAAATGGCTTGCTTTAGAATGCTTCATCCTGCAGATATTTTAATTTTCAAAACTATATTAAGGTCATTTTTGGTCTCGTTATAATAAATAATAACAAGAAAATACTTATTTGAAGTAACCGTAACCAAAGAAAAAAAAACCTCTACCACAATAACTCATGAAGAATCTTGGTTTCAGTACGTGGTAGAAACTGTCCTGTTTCTTGAACAATAGTTTTGTAACGAGGTGATTTGTAGTAGATCATGTTAAACGCCAGATTTTTAGATTTGTTGGGTCTGCAAACTCTCCTGCATTGGCTTAACCAGCAAAGGTACCTAAAAGAGGAGAAAACCCTGGTGATAGAGTATGATCTCGGACAAATCACCTCTCTGCTCAGCCGTTGTCTTAAAAGAGCAGTCTCTAACATGGACCGAACACAAAGACCCTTTATGTATTCTAGTGGGAAAGGTTATTGATTTAAATTAAAATTGACAACCTATAGTTGTCATTTTAAATTTGTATTATAATTAAAAATCACAAATGTAATAAAATCTACTAAGGATGGAAAATTTCAGCATGGATGGAATATTTTGAGATAGTAGAAACTGTTTTTTAGTTTCTTAATTGGTGTTCTAAAACACGGTTTAAAGCTTAATGTTATTATTGTTGGTTACAGATATAATAGTAATATTATATAACTAATTAGGCATCTACTATTGATTGGCTCTGATTTTTGTTTTCAAAAATTAGAATTACCCTTTTACCATAATTTCATTTTTAAGAAAGTCAGAACGGTAGGTTAAGTAGCCCTTTGACAGGGCAGGTAGGGTTTTCAGCTCCGCCAACTGAAAGATCCAATATGGAGAAGTTGTTTGAAGGGGTAATTTAGCCTGTCTCTCTCGCCCAATTTCGTCAACTTCATTCACAAGTAGTTTTAATAGTTCATTCATAAAACTTGTCAGGTTATAAATGGGTGCGGTTAAACCTATATTTACGATTTTCGAAGCCAGTTACTAAAACTTAAAATTATTTTAGTTAGTTATAGTATTAATATTATTGCCAAGTTATAATCGAATTTGGATTAAAATGAAGTTGAATATAAAATGATTTATTATAATTTTAGCTATCAAATTAGTGATAAATAATTAAACATTACCGTTTAATTATTTATCACTACATGTTGTTATGTATTTATTATGTACATGTTTACAAATATGGACAAATTCAATATTACTTGCACAACGTTTAAACTCCATTACTCGTATGCATGATCGATTAGATCAATGGAATTGGTGACAATAAATAAAAAGAAAAAAAATCTGTACCACTATAATCCATGAAAAGCATTGGGTTCTGTGCATGGTAGAGGTTGTACTGTTTCTAGGAATGCGGTTGTGCAGTGAGGTGATTTGTTTGAGATCACGCTCAACCGCCATGTTTTCACCCTATTAAGGGTACCCGCTTTAAGGGGGCTGGGTGAGCCCCTGGAGGGTCCCAGATCCTGCAGGGTCCATCCGTGGCTGTTAACAGATTAAATAATTTATCAGCCTCAGTTGGATTCAAACTCGGTTCCTACGGCTTATCTTAGCGCTTTATTACTGAGCTACCCCGCTCCCATTTATTGGATATAATTGGTTGAAATGTCGCCATGATCACTTTCGATGCATCGATAATTTTGTCTCCCACCTAAGGCTACACCTACATTGGATCCGGTGTGGTACGATGAGACGTCGCAAGCAAATGACTGAAATATAACGAGAGTTATAACATTTGGTTCTTTGAATTTATAAAATTAAGATTATTTATTAATTATTTTTAATACATTTATATTTTACTATAATGTATAGTAAAATATGTATAATGTATACACCCCAGCATCGTATGTGATAGAATCACGTCGCACCGAATCGGATCCAATGTAGGTGTAGCCTAACCTGCCTATTTCGTTTGCTCACTCAGTTCCCACTCAGACTTGTTCCCCCAGTGTCCGTTGAGCGGGCCCCGGATCCTGCAGTGGGAGACTGACTAGAGTCAGATTGGATACTCTGCCGTACTCCACCTGAATAGGCCGATGGATTGGACTCGCTACTGAACAATGAGTTTGTATTCAGCGATCTCTACAAAAAGACATCCTCAAGAGGAAAAAAATAAAAGAAAACAAAGAACGCACGTATAGCTGCACATCCCGCCTTCTCTGTCCCCACTAAGAGAAGCACGTCCTTAAGCAATGGGATATAAAAATTTAGTCTTAATTTACATGCAATAGTAATTTTTTGTAGTTGGGAAATAGTAAGTAAGCAAGTATGTATACAAGATAAGTATGCAAACCTGAACATTAAGGTTTCATTACTTCTCAATTAATGTTTCCTTACTCGGATACAAATATTGTTTTATTATTCTCTACAGTATGACAACTGTTGGGTAACACGGGTTGAATGGTGAGTTGGAAAGGTTCACCCAGCCTCTATGAAGTGGACACTCTTGATTGGGAGAAAACATGGCGGTTGAGGGTGACCTAGGACAAATCACCTCGCTGCATAACCGTAGTCCTAGAAACAATACAGTCTCAACCAAGTTTTTTTATTTTATTTATTATACTATAGGTTTCTGTGGTTCGACTGTTCAATAATCTGAAATTAATTAACTAATCACAATTTTGTGTAACGCGGCACTAGGGTACCTTATTTCTCATGATTTTAGGCCGGTTCTGAATCTGAAGGAGGACCTTAAAGCATTGTTTGAGTAAACTTGCGAAAAACTTGAAGATTTCAATATTTGAAATTCGTTATGCGCTTTTGATCCTGAACGCTTCATTCTAAGTGAATCAAGACTTTTTTCCCTCTGGGGGAAGAAAAACTACTAATGAAATGAACTATGCTTATCTACCTAAACGGAATATTGTGATCTATAAGTCAAATTTAACCCATTCTTCCGATTGCCTTAGATATTCTTGAATTAGTTTTTCATATTTATTATAAAGTAATTCACTTTCCTCATTCATCAGGTAATTAAAAAGCTGCTGATACTTCTATAATAAGTCTTTTATTCCTAAAAAAATATTATAAGATTCAAGATTAAAGAGGGACCTGTCATACCCCACTTAACTTTCTAGAAAATATCGGGCGTCTCTCAAGAATCAGGTGATAAATTTCAGGCTGACTGAAGAGTTTAGTGCTAATACCTTCCACCAGTGGGGGGGGGGGGGAGGTTAAGCGCCCTGGAAGTCTCGTTTGATTGATGCCCTCAGTATCAGCTTTGTGCCCCTAATTTAAGCCATGAAGGGTCCTATGAGCTGGTGCCAAGCTTTAACGGAATCTTTAATACTCTAGGCAAATGTGCGGATTAAAGGTAATCTCGAAGAGAAGATACTTGGTAACATTTCCCCAAGAAATTTAAGTCGTTAGGTTGCGCGTCTACTACCTAATAATTTAGCGCATAAGTATAGTCTTCAAGAAATAACTTATATGCTAATGTTTTCGTTATGTGTAACACTGATTTATCGTTTTTGTCTATTGGTTGAGACATATTTTGGTTTTATAGTGTTCCGTTGAGAAGAACAATTTTCTTTTTTTTCCATTTGTAATCCAATTGAGGATGTTGTAATTAAGATATTTTATAATATATAATATTATATATTAGATATAGTATTAAGATATACTAGATTCTTGAAAAAAATACTCATGGGGTTGCACAATCATTCACATATAGAGCCGAAATAGACGACTCCCAAAGTACATATTCCGTTTTCTTAGTGTTTGTTTCCAATACATGATTCCGTATGTTTCCTAAAGCATCCCAGTTTCGGTTAGATGGGATTTGTGCCTTCCTTTGCCAACAGCCTTTTCTTCAAGATTCGGCCAAAAAACCTTGAATAAACCATGGCATTGAAAACACCTATTTAAGCGTAACTGTAGGTTTTGTTTTTAAAATTAATTTTTTCATTTTTGCTAGCACCATAATTTAAGAGCTATACCATGTCTATCTTTATCATTTTTTGTTAGAAATCTAATGGGGAAAGGAAGGTAGATAAAATCCGATCTGTGCCTCATCGTGGTATAGCGATAAGAGAGAAAAGGCCTTAAGAAATTCTATCCTTTACTTCAGCGGTGTTGACAATGATATGAGATCCTGCGCCGTGGTGTCAGGTTTAATTCACAAAAGGCTAAAGAATCTTGTAGTCAATTATGAATTTGTGGCCCATATAATTACATATCTTAAAAATGAAGGAATTTGGAAAAGAAATGACTTGAAAGTGAGAGAAATGGATTCCTTGATTATCATACATCATTAAATCTATTTCATCAAGAAAAACGGAATATGTGTGTTTATACGTTCTATAAATTTGTGTAATTATTCATGTTAAATTCAAACCTAATATATTTTTTTTAACACAAAGGCACATAAAAATACACGTAACATTTTTTTAGTTTCAACTGAGGAGGAAACTGATGTCAATAATTTATTGTATTTTAGTATGAGTAAAAACTCCCGGTTACTATGAAAAGGAAAAGTGTCAAAATAATAGTAAATGGGAACATGTATTACATATATATCTACGATAAAGGTCGGAAAACATTTCCAAAAATTATAGAATAATGAGGCTAAGCTTTTTAGCTGAATCTTTGGAGGGCAGAGGAGCCAGCACAATTCAGAAGTGATAGATCATGCAATGTTTATGTATTTACTTTGTGCATAAAGTGATTATATATAACCTTGAAACTGATCTAACTTTAACTATGGGGGAAGGCTAAGTAAAGGTAGATATGAACATGCTAAGATATGAAATACTGGTATTAGTCTCCAAACATTGAATTTGAAGATAAATATCGAAAAAACCGAATATGTACTAGTCAACCGTTTGGACGATCCTAAACATTAGACATCTTTGGTGCTAATCGTAAAATGAATAGGGAAAAAATAATTTTTCTTCTCAACAGAATACTATACTATACAAAAAGATTTCTCATCCAATATACAACAAACAATAACCCGGTGTTTAACATTGCGAGAACATCAGCATGTTGCTTGCTGAAGACCGTTCTTACAAGTTCGCGTTAAATATTTAACAGATGCTTTGTAGAGCGTTGATTCAATTTCCATTCATACATCTTGTTTGCGATCGGAAATTGTACACACTTCCTGTTGAAGAATCTATATTAAAGAAAGTTTACGTGAGAGGATGGTTACAGCTAAAAATTGTCTTCTTTTTTTGTTTGTCAGCTCCAGTAAGATACTATAAAAGAAAAATATAGTTATTTCATAGCAATGGAAGTAAATATAAAATTAAGTGTTCCCCGGCACTTAAAGAAAACGAAAATAAAGAAAGAAAGAAAAGCAAAAACCTACCCATCCTCAACTTCTTTAAATGTATTGTGGGATATAGATAGTCGAAATAAGACAAACTTATTTATTATAAGTGGCACATTAGATCTTCCAGTCAACTATTTTCCCTTTAAAAAATTGTCTAATGGTTAATTTCAATACCATCATCACAATAGGAATGGTTTGCTTTACCAATACCTAAATTTTTTTGTTAACTCACAGTCACATAGATTTTTCGTGTTATGACATTGTTCTTTTGCAATATTTTATACGTAAATCAATAAAACATCCTGTAGTTCTGACATATACAACAAAAAGCCTCACCAGTGCTTCCCTTTGAATGAGCTTAGTGACGGAGATATAGTTTTGTATCGTAGTGGATGACTTATGGTTCGCCATGATGCTATGTGTATGGAGAATTTGAAAACTTAATACTGACTTTGCAGGACTAATTAAAAAACTTGAGACTGGTATTTTTGAATTGAATTATCAGGGCGAAATCCCGTTTTTTGCGTTCTTTTCCAATCATCGTATTAAAATTTCGTTTTTATACATTATTTGAGTATTGTTATGTATTATTAATTGATAAGTATGTGAAGTATTGTTGTAAAGCACTATTCTCCTTGATCGTGTCAGATTAATGATTTCAAAAGATTGAAATATATAGATAGAAATAATTATTATAAATTTATTGATACGAATGCCAAACAATATCATAATTTACCCCAACAGAAGCTATAAAATCATTCCAGTAGTTGATTATCAGTTGCGTCCCAATCATTTTTGAGCCGGATCGATCGAGACTCAAGTTCACGGTCCATTGACCGTAGGATCTTGCATTATTACTTGGCTAAATGTAGGCTGCTACAATAGCAGGGAGTGCTACACATCAATCCGCTATTGGCTTATGAAATAGTTAAGTTTTCTGCTTGAAATACCTCATATTTCTTTAAGGATTGATAAACAAGCCAAGCATAATACAAATTTAATCTCGGTTAATTTTACATAGCTTCACAATTAGAGGAGAGGAGTTATGCATTATTAAAGCTTGCAACTCATAAATTATTGCATTATGGATTACTATTGGATTATGAAAGTGTTTTTAATATCAATTAAAAAACTAATGAAAGTTGAAAAATCTTTACTTATTTATTGTTTTTTATTCTACAAATAAATTATTATGGAGCGGTATAATTGAGTATGTATGGTCCAAGGTAACTGATGGGTACCGAGTTCTAGATCGGCTGTAGCAGAGAAATTATTTTTTCTGTAAACAGCCATCAATTGACTCCGAGATCCGGAGACCTTCCAGGAGCCCTTCGTTGAGAGAACAACTTGGCTTTTGATGTTGATTTCTACCTATTCACCCCCTCGCACAACAGTTACACAGATACAGTATGTCCTTACCATTTGATTTTGCCCCATAATGGTGATTTAACGTATCCAATCACATGCCATATCACTGTTACATTATTATATCGTATGCGATGACTTACTGGAATTAAATTATATTTAAAATAATTTTAAGAGGAAGAAAATGGTCCGGGTGGAGGTATCCGAAATTCTCTTATAACAAAATAAATTAATAAATAAATAAAATAAAATAAAAGTAATTCTGTATTCATGTATTTATTGATTGTTCCTGAAATTATTGAATACCTATATTCTGAGAGGTTTTTCCATCGAATTATTGAAAATATTTGCTTCTCATACTGTAAACAAAAATAAGAAATAATTAAATATGGATTGGAAATGCTTCCTATAGATTAAATGTTCAGTTATAATCATCTTATTTTACAGATAAGATTACAGCAATTATTCATGCTGTAGTTCATTCAAAGAAATTTTAGTTAAATTTATTTTTAAATGTCATATAATTAATGTTATTTTATAATAGTTATTTTATTTGTAATCATAATCATAATATTATAAAAAATTATAATTAAAAAAGTAAATTTTTGTTTTCAATGTCCTAAAGAAGTGTTAATAAAAAAAACAACGACGATGGATTATTAACTTAAGATAATTTAGCTTGAAAATATACAAAAAGTATTAGTAAAAATAGGGGTTGTACTGTTTTTGTTGAACACAATTACCATAGCATGGTCTGTACTAACATTGTCTAAATAGCGCTATGCCTAGTGTCTCTCACTGGACAAACATTCGTTTAGAAATTGAGGAAAAAAATATATATAATTGCATCTCTTTTTTAAAACACGTGAGATAATTTTTCTATTTTTTTCAAATTGGAAAAGCTTCCAAGCCCTTGTATATGAATCCCTTGTTGTGACGTAAACAACTATTTGGTAGTAGATTGAGAGGAGCTATGGAGCATGAAGCAGAACAATTTTCGCTTTTATTATTTAATCCTTTTTACGTTAAGAGCCTTCATCAGTGCTCCTAAGTCCTTCCAACAAAAGACCGCGCTGCGAATGAGTGGGGCAACCATAATGAGCTTGTGAAAGCGTTCTGTTTGTTGAGACATCTTTTACTGAGGAGAGCTCTATCGTTTTCTCATTTCTTCTTTTTTTCTATTTTATTTATCTTCTTTCTCACGGAGAATCTCTTGTATGTTCTTAGAATACTCCTTATTTAACCAATAAAGTAAAGAACCAATAAAGTTCATAGTTCATAAAATAAAGTATGGAATAAATACTCATGAGTCATTGTAAAGCATTTTATTCTGAAAGATCACATATTGAACAAAAATTGTTAGTCATCATCGATTGAGGACAAAACAACATTGCAAGAAAAAACAAAACAATGTTTTTTAAAAATGTATTCATCTTATCCATTTCATTTTGTCTCAGGAAATGCTTGAGGATCTTAAGCCATTTTGAAAATGGTTGGGGGCGCTGTACTTGGATTTTATACAAATAATAAATCTTATTTTGTTTTTTGCCAACTTTTCGGCCTAATTTTTAGTTCATCGTTTGGGCTGGGGATAAAACAAAATCGAGTAATAAGTACCAAAGAAATTGTAACAGTTTTATAAAGAGAAATAATTGTAATAAAAGTAATGAAATACCAAGAACAAAAGGTTAATTTATAAATTTATTGATGAGAAAAAAAAATAATGTTATAAAAATATAATAAAAGATTGGAGTGAAATTATTTATTAGTGTAGTAAAATTAAATGTAAAATAATTTTATAATATATAATGAATAAAATTTCCTAGTGAAAGTGGAAATGAGGTTGGAATTGATTACTATTTAAATGAATATGTAGTAACGGCATTCATAATAGGTTATAGTTGTATACTGAATTAAAAGTAATATATTTTTTTATATTTTTTATTAATTGTTATAATTTTTAAATTTTAAGATTTGTCCAGGCCGGGATTCGAACCCGGTTCGCCCACGTCACTAGAGCGTGGAGGTCTAACCAACTGAGCTAACTTGGCTCGTAACACGGCCAGACAAATCCATTCTCTTTACCAAGCCTATATCCCTGTGTTCTCGCAATTTTACTACTAAACCAAACAGAAATTAAATAAAATTTATTTTATTGTTGCTCTCATACTAATTAATAATTACTAAATAGTATTTAATAATTATAATAATAATAATTTTGTCAAGTAATGTTTTTAAATATTGTAAGGATTTGTCTCAAAACAAATAAAAAATAAATAAATGAATGAATTTATAAGAATATATTTATAGTAATATTAAAATAGTTGATAAATTAGTACCTACATCTTATTCAATTCATTTAATATTTTCATCTGTGAAGGCATTATTTAATTGTAGTATAATAGTTTTTACCGACTTTTCATTATATCAACATTTCCTTTTAGAAAAGAAGGATTCCTCGTGCAAGTGCCTGTTGTTTATCCTTGGTATTTTGCTCTGTAGGACGATCCTTCGCGATGAAAGACTGATCCTAAATTCAATACATATTTAGGTTCCTGACATATCGTAAAGATATACAGAGGATGACTCCGTCCTGCATCGATATCCTCTCTGCTGAATTCTGTTTTATGTGAGTTCCACAGGTTATGTTATGTTATATCGCAACAGAGACTTTTTTATGGATAACACTAGGGCTTATTTTCTTGTCTTATATTGCTAGCTTTTGAGTTTTTATACTTAATACACCATATGACCATCTCTGATTCCCATTAAATTGGGAACTAAGATAATGTGTGAACATAGAGATAATAAACAACTGCTGATAACAGAATAAATAGTTCGTCTACACCAGGTCTCAAAACCGGAACTTAGAGATCAGAAATCAGGCAGGTGGTCAGAAAAACATAGCCGTTGATGAAGCATCTGCCCTTCAACACCCTCCAAGCAGTTCAGGAATTAATTCATAAAATGAAGGGGGGGTATATTAAATTCCTGGAGTTATTAAACACTCTGAACCAACCCCATTTAAGCTGTGACACCAGAACCATCCAGAAGAATTAAAAAGGGAGGTGGAAAATTCAAATCTTGCGTCTGTAAGAAAAATTGTTTGATCTTTTAAATATAAATAATACTTGGATCTTTGGATAAAAATGTGTAAATCATTTTCGGTATAATGTGTTTAACTTGCATTTTATCCTTTTTGGTGAACTTTATTTTTGAGAAACGGAAAATAAAACCACGTAACAGTATTTAAATCCCATGTGAACTGATAGATTTTAACTGAATTTTACTTTTTCTAAAAAGTTAAGTTGACTATGTAGGACAATAACATAAACTTGTATTGAAATTTTTCGACTCAATTATAATAATAACAAGTATATAGAATGAATTATAAGTAATAGTGTCTGGCAAGTAGAGTAACTATCCACTTTTAGTACTCAAATAACCATCTCAACTTATAAGGTCACGGGGTGATCTTCGTTTCATACGCCTGGAGGATTATCGGGAGTTGAAAATGTTAATATGTTTGAAAACAGTGGGTTTGAGTGGGAATAAAGTTTGTCATGAAAGGATTGATATCGGGTTTCGGGCCATATCACCAACAAATTAGACATTAAGGTCATAATGGATGATTTTGTTTTTAACAAAGTAAGGATCATTGAGGATTTTGGATTGTAAGGATTGGATATGAGAGAAATTTGATGGCTCAGTGGTGCTATGGAGTGACACAGTGGAGCACCAAAGCTGTAAGACTCCGTAAGTGCAAACAAATCTTGCATATCAATATTTGTAGTTAATTGGGAGCTTAGAGCGTTTGTATAGTAAATGTTGAAGTATCCTGGAATACCGAACAGTTTCTTGTATTTTCATTATGGTAAGATACGTAATCATCTTTCTAGATGTAGTCTTAAGTATTGAATTTACCTTCGGAAGCTCTGCTTTGTGAGTGCTAATAGGTGTTCCATTATTGTTAACCGATTTAAAAAATTAATTTTATCATTGTTTTTATATAAATTCTGGTTCCATCCCGATGATGCCTGAATTTATATAAAAACAATGGCGAAACATCGACAAGTATTTTTGTTTTCTTAAGTAGACGTAAGGAGGCCTTAAGGCTTTTTGTTTGGGTTTTTCTATTGATCTCTTAACATTAATATTGAAATATATATTTAGCCAGAATGAATGATTTATTTTAAGCTGTATTTTATTCTAATTATCTTAATTGCTTCTCAATGGCTCCTGCTAAACCAAAATAAAACTGCTCAAGACTAACTCCGGATAACTTCTTGATAGACTTTCGGTATTTCGCAACGCGTGTACTGAAGGAAATATATTTTTTCTTACCACAATTGTTCCATGAGGAATGCTACGATTTCAATCCACCACCGCGCCACATTCAAGGCGGATGATGTCAACACTCCCGAATCCTATTACGTCAAGTTACCTCTTTCTTACGTGCGCTGCGTAGTAGAAGGTCTAACTATAGAAGTCCGATTTCCTTCTTAGATCTCCGGATTTAGACGGAGCTATTGATCTTTGGATATCAACAAAAACAACCAGATACAGGACTCTATAATTAGAAGCGTGTTTTTCAGTGACTATAAAATATAGTGAAAGCCACTGAAGCTTTACAGAGAGGATCCCTGGCCCTCGCCAGGAGAATGAAGTTGCAGGTAAACGCTTGTTGAGGCCAGTTGCGATCTCTGTTGGTAGGCAGGTGTTTCCTTTAAGTTTATCTGGACCTTAGTTATTATTTTTGAATAATTTACTACTTTTTTATCGCTCTTTTATTAGCACCGCCTTTCTGTAAGTGTCCATGCAACGGAATGTTTGAACTCGGTTTTCAACCACTTCAAAACATCGAATTATATTGAAACTTATCAATTTCTCAAGGGCCAATGACAATCCAATTGTTTTATAAGTTTGTCTCATTATCCAGTCTAGGGTCTTTAGGGTTAGCGGTTTTTCATATCGGAAGACACTGTAGTGTACCAAGGCATTCGCTATTTTTGAGACAAGCATATGATTAATGGCCGGATCAACTGAGGAATTTCCTATATTTTGCACATAGGCGAACTAAAAGTGCGTAATAGTTTTATAAAACTAAGGTCCATGTGTTTATAGTCAGTCGTACTAAACAGTAGAGAATAAATAATATATTTCTTTTATTTTATTTTTAGATGTTATAATTTTTTTAATATTTTATTTTAAATATTTTCTTTTCAAATAAAATATTTAAAGAATAAATAATAGTTTAAAAAAGTAAAAAAACCTGCTTTGATAGGAAAAAAACTTCAATAAGTTTAGTATACGAATAGAGTGATGAACAAAAAATGTATTTTATCATAAAAAATACGTTAATTGTTGCCATAATTTTATTGACTGATAAAATAGTATGTTAAGGAAGGGTCATAATGAAAATATCACAAAAAGAACCCCTCGATTTCTTACAATAAAATGAATATTTTTTGTTTATCACTCTATCATTTTCTACTTTTAGTTTTGTTTTTTATTAAAGGGTTTTTAAAACTAGTTTTTGAATTATTATTTTTTTACATAAATTAATTTTATAATGTCTGTTCTTTAAACATGCCCACAACGAAAGTAATTAACTTTGATCTTGAAAAGAATGGATTACTTTACTGCTTGATACATTGTTATGTGAAGGACTGTCGGAAGTGCTAGAGGCTGACTCAATGGAAGTTTGACCTAACGAAGAATATCGTGTCACAAATTTATTTAAACGATTATTGAATTTTATTTATTCAACAAAATTAAAGTTATTGTCAAATAAATATAAAAAGGTTTATTAATAAGGTGAGCTAGTTTGGAAGTAACACGATGAAAACTCTTTTAACCATCTAAATACTTTGAAAAACAAGTATAAAACCGACCAATGATAGGCAAAAGGTTTGTAGGACAATAAATTTGGATGGACCAATCTCTGTCAGAGGGTTAAAAATATATATTTTTTTTAGATCCTTGTTTTATATATGTATTTAAAGTTTTATAAACCAAAAAATATGTACTCATCATCTTTCCAACTGGCAAAGAAAAATTACAGGAACCCAAGCGCACGTCGGGCCGGCCCCTGACCACAGTGTTACCTCCGAGCTGCCGTGGATGCTTTGTACCTCATTTTTTGCCCACTTGGGGTAGGTCAGGCGGTTATTAGTCCCGTTTTTGTTACATTTCCTAGCCACGTCGTTCCCTCCTCTTCTTGTCTTCCTCTAATCTATTTACAGTTGGTCGTGCTCTTGTAATCACGCATGTGGTAGAAGAAGGAGCCGCGAGAGGGCGCGGAAGAATTTTATTCAGGTTAAGCTCAACAGAATACGCCTGATGGGCGTATAGGATGTTGAACTAACAGATACTTTTACAAGAAAGATCTTAGTAGACCTAGAAATTCTTTATTAATTGATATAGATGGTTAAATAATAATTAACAAATGTATATATACAATAGCAGAGAGATCAGAATCCAGGAAGTTATGTAGTGAGAATGGGGAGGACCAAACAGATAGATAATTTAGGTACATGCCTAAACTGGCCATTAATTTTTTGACTCAAACCGGATGTGTGTTAATATTATACATTATAATAATATAATATTGTGTTAGCACTTTAAGAATCAAAATAAACAATTTTTATTGACCTTAGGGGTAAGGTGTATTAGGAAAAGGTGTAACTTTATACAATTAGTGTTCACAATAATTATATTCGGATTAATTATAATATTTTTATTACAAACTATGAAAAATAAAAACAATCACCCGCTTTATTAAACAAAGTTCCTCTTAAAGTAGTTATTGAACTATACGCAACATACCGCTCCTTCAAAACAACATCGACATAACTTCAAAAATTATAATTATAAAGTGGTTAATAATTGTATTGGGATTGCATTGCATTGGTTGAAGTTTTTTAATTCACAAACGACGTATCTGATATTCCATTTCCAACATTTATTATTTAATTACGTCACATTTGAGTTTTATTGGAATATTGTCATAAGTTAAAGTAAAAAAAAGTTCAATCTTTTAAAAAAATTTCTATTGGTTAATAAAAAAATTTCAATACCATCTTTACAAAAGGAATGCTTTGCTTTACCGATACCCTAATGCTTACATTTTTAACTCAAATGGAACTTTCGAATACCTCTATTGAATAAATTGGATTTTCAGTTATGTCTTCGTTCTTTTGAAGCAGCGGTATGTCGTAGGAACAAATTTGCTATAATAAAAAAAAAACCTGTACCACTACAACCCGTGAACCCACTGCGGTTCAGAACATGGTAGAGACTGTACTGTTTCATGGACAACGGTTCTTCAAGTAGGTGACTTGTCCTAGGTCACGCTCAACCGCCAGATTTTCCCCCTTATTTTGAGTACTCTATTTTTATAATATTTTATAGAGGCTGGGTGGGCCCCAGGAGGGTCCTAGATCCTATATGATCCATATCCCGCTGCAAACAGACTAAATAAAAGTCATGGCCTGTAGCGGGATTTGAACCAGGATTTCATGGCATCTCAGTGCTCTACCACTGAGCCACTCCGCTCCTTTTGCTTTAATAAAGTTTGTGATAATTTTAAATAAGAATAAAATTCTTGATACGTTTTTTATATAGACTTTAGTTATCAGCATCGCCTTCAGAACTGGAACCTGCAAGTGATTTTTTCGGACGTCCACAACTTATTCATTAGTCATTAGAAAAAAGACTCTTATAGGTGCCTGGCGAGCTTCACGGTTTTAAATGTTCGCACATTTTTGGAAAACGGGACTGTTTTGCGTTCCTGAGCTTTGTTTGTGGACAATGGGACAGGTGACCGAGAAAAGGGACAGTCCGTTCAAAACGGGACGTATGGTACCATTTATTCGAACACATAACAGGATACGGTGAAGAAAACAACGCAATAGTCATAAGAAATTCAGAAATTTAGAGAAATTAAGCCTTGAGAAAGAATGACAATCGAAATACGGTTCTCTGCCTATTGTTATTATCGCTCCTTCAAAAGAACAATGCCATAACTCAAATGATTTAATTTTTCAATAGAGGTATTTTGAAACTTCCATGTGAGTTAAAAAAATAAAAAAGTGGGTCTATAAAAAATAAAGCATTCCTATTGTAATTACGCTATTGAAATTCTTTTATTAACCATTAGACAATTTTTAAAAGCTTGAAACTTTTTTGATTTTAACTTCTGTCATTATTACCATAAAAATTCAGAC
The DNA here is from genome assembly GCA_964056705.1 of Troilus luridus. NCBI lineage: Eukaryota > Metazoa > Arthropoda > Insecta > Hemiptera > Pentatomidae > Troilus > Troilus luridus. Next base: position 31,239,208 of record OZ057416.1, read on the forward strand.
TCCTCAAACTCAAAATATGACGTTATTAAAAAAAAAAAACATGTTGGAAATGGAATCAACCTCGTTGGTTGTTATAAGGTTGAATATTCATTGTCGTACCTCAAATAAATATTCATATTTCTCCACACGGTATAATGAAAAGACCATAGAACAATTAAAAATAAATAAATTATTAAACTTAAAACAAAAGTATACAGTCAATTAACAGAATCATCTGAAAATAATATCAAATATTCAATGAAGAAATTCTTCCGCGAAAGGGAAATGATTGAAAAGGTCAAATGGCCAAAGCCCAAAATAATGGTCGACTGGATATAATTGCCCTGTTTCTTTTCAAATCCGATTTTAATTCGGACCGTTCTTTAATCATTCTAAGAAGCTCTTTATTTATAGCTCTCTAATAACCTCTTTATTACCATTGATAAAATTTAATCTAATTAGTAAGATAACATTAATTCCCATTGAAACACAAATTTATAAGGCAAAATACCCAATTCGAATTCTCATTGAATCGTTTTTATATATTTGCCTTCTTCACATCCTATCTACTCTACGTTTTCCTCAATGAAATGAAATGGAAGTGAGATTAAATAATAATGTGTGCTTATTAATTTATTGGTTTATCTACAGGAATAAATATGTATCTTATTTAAAAAAATATATTAAAATTAAAAAATTATCTCTCTAGAATATTAAGATGATTTATTGCAAAAATAAATATTTATTTATTATACGCTCCAAAAAACATCCTAAATAAGACTGTCAGTATGTGTGCCATTTGATGAAAAAGCAAATTACTTGTCGATTTCATGAAATGTTTTAATACTTCTACACCGCTTTTATCAACATTTTACTTCCACCATCGTCTCAATAATTATATTTATATTTATTGTTATATTAGATATTTAATTAGCATGCTGAAGGTGGTTTCTGCAAAAATTTCTGGACTCAGATAATGTATATCCTTGACATACCTGCGGGTAATAGGAAGGCTGTAGAGTCCTACATGTACATATTATAAGTTCAATATGTTGTAATTGTAATTTCATAAAATAATGGAGGTTCAGAAAAAAAAGAAAAAGAATTAGAATGCATGAGACTGTCTTAATAACTAATGAAACCAACAGGGTCGACAGTATTAACACAAGCAGCCAGGCTTGCTGGATAAATCTTTTAAGCAAAATATAAATAAATATTCATATTCTATTAAGCTATTATTAAATTAGTTATGTCCAAAACTATTTTTGAAAACAAATTAAAAGGCTTTAAAAAATATCCAATCAGACTGATAACGCAGGCGAGAGGTGAATTGATAAACTTGAATTATCAACACTGGTTGGACAAACGCAATGAAATTTCAATTTTGGGAAACCAATTCCCAAATGCGTACGATTAGACCCAAGCTACTTCACTGGTGTTGGATTTTTTCTTTAATTTCTACTAGTTTATTTTATGTTTCGGAAGTATCGGTTTCAAATCATTAAGATTAGGTACCGGGATACAGACCGACTTAGGCAGATAAATCATTAATTCAGTTAATTGTTCCACATTTCGTCTCGGTGCGTTCTGTGAACCCTCTTGGGGCTCACCCTGCTTTTATAAATTAAATTAGTTATGTTCAAAACTAATTTTGAAAATAAATTAAATGGCTTTAAAAAATCTCCAATCAGACTGATAACGCAGGCGAGAGGTGAATTGATAAACTTGAATTATCAACACTGGTTGGACAAACGCAATGAAATTTCAATTTTGGGAAACCAATTCCCAAATGCGTACGATTAGACCCAAGCTACTTCACTGGTGTTAGATTTGTTTCTTTAAATTCTACTAGTTTATTTTATGTTTGGGAAGTATCGGTTTCGAATTATTAAAGTATTAGTAACGAATGTGTAGGCAAGATTAGGTACCGGGATACTGACCGACTTAGTCGGATAAATCATTAATTCAGTTAATTGTTCCACATCCTCTCGGTGCGTTCTGTGAACCCTCTTGGGGCTCACCCTGCTTTTATAAACTGGGTACTCATTATTCAGGGTAAATCTTGCGATTGATTTCGGCCAAATCTCATTTCAATCTTTCTACTGTGTATCGAACCGAGTACTGTAAGATGTTGTGGTAAAGACTTTTTATTTTTAATTACAAGTGGAGGTAAACAATTCAAGGATGGATAGGGGATTGTTGGGAAATATTAAGGTTTTCTAGATTTAACCATTTCGAGTGATGTCGAGATCATTTACTGTTTAACAAATTATTGTGTTAACAATTCAGTCTGTGCTTGATTTTGCTGAACTTCTCCGATGATTAGCAAGACCAATACTAGCACGAAAAAATACTTCCCTTAATTTTTGTGCTTATGAATCAGAAACTGAAGTCTAGCTTGAGATTGGTTGTTGATCACTTCATTTTACCATGCATACCTTCTTGGTTATGATTTGATATTCGTTGTAAAAATAAATGAAGGGTATCATTGGAATTTTAAAGCGTGATTGTTCGTCAGGGTTGATCAGATTCAGAACAAAAATTCCTAACGGTTGTCGATGATCGCTCCGGCAATGACGCCATTGACGCCGCGCCGGCGTTCATGAGGCGCAGGGTCCCAATTGAGAGCCAGAGGGACATTTAGATTCAATCTGGACTCCTCTATTGTATAATTAGGACCATTTTATTGTGACCGTGACCTGAATTATTCACGACAGGACCAACTGGTGAGACCTTCCGGCACGTCCCCGGTGTGTACTCCCTCTCAAGCCATGTATACTTTGTCTTCCTAATACACGAGAGCAGTTTGCATTTCCATCTTCTGGGGTTTGTTTCGCCTTTGAGGGCTACGTGATGTCTGGCCTTTTCCCGTTTCCTGAGCCTCTGGGAACCGAGGGAATTACATTCGGTCCTCCGAAAGGAATTTCCCATTGCTTCTGGGGAGATTTCTGGTTTGAGGTCTAGGTTCCATTACGGTATAAACACTTTATCATACAAAATACCGTGTCAAAATAATCCTGTGATGTATATAAAACATTCATATTGTAGTTAAATTGTCTGAAGCATAAAGACTATATCAGCTTTGCCAGAAAATCCATTAAAAGATACAATCTCCTTATCAAGTTAGCTCCTTGAAGGTATTACGGAAGAAATTCTCAACGGAAACATTATTATTTACTCTCTTTTTTTGCCGTATAGTGCCAAATGGCATTTGTATAATTTCTGAAATAAATATTTTTATTATTATTATATTTAATTAACTTGTTTTATACTGCTCTCGTTTTTGTAAGATTTTTAAAATGAAAACTTCTTTAACTGCTTTGAGCGATTTTTAGTACAGGAAAACTTATGAATTCGGGTCACCGACATATGTCGCTCATGTCTTTACATTCTAATTGTCTATTTTATGTTTCGGAAGTATTTTTTTACAAATTAGTTATAGTATAAGTAACGAATGTTAAATAGTCATAGACCACAACCCCTGACGCACATAACATTATTAAGTAAGGGTGCAGGGTTCCTGACTGACTTCGACGAATAAATCATTAATTCAGTTAAATGTTCTAAATCGTCTTAGTGCAGTCTGGACCTTCTCCTGGGGCTCACCCAGCCTAAACTGGATATACCTTATTGAGGATAACCTGGAAATTGATTGTATTCTCGTGCGAATCACCGTCTTTCTACGGCTCTACGATGAATACCTATGAATTCGCTTTACCGACATGCTTGTGACATGTTGCGCGATACTGACGACGCGTAAGCGGCCTAAGTATGAGGTATAAACATTTTTTTAAACAATTTAAATTTAAAAGTTAGAATTCGATTCATATAGGAATAATAATATTTAACGAAAAGGTCGTTTAATGGTTGTACAATTCATAGTAACTTATTATATAAAATTTTAACATCAATAACTAGTTAAAAGTTTCGTTTCCTCCGTATTATTAAAATGGTTGATATTCAGTATTGAGCTTGTGCTTCAAAAGAATTTTATTCTTCTAGGTGTATTTCTAGGTACATGCGACTACGCGATAAAGAATGACTTGTGTTTATTATTTTTTTATTAAGAAACTTTGTACTAAATGATGAGGTTGGTTTATTTTCGTGTTTTATTCACTCTATATATTTACTGTACTTGTTTTAACTTTCTACCCTTGGTTACTACGTAATTTTAGGATGTTATGTGCTATTTAAGAGAGAAGAGGTCACAAGCTCCCTTGTGGGTAGCAAAACTAATGTCTTTTTACCTGCTTGGGACCAAACCAGGTATTTGGGGCGTTTCTTCTTCTGCATTTCTGCAATATTTAGAAAATACAATTCAAGTTTTAAGTAAAGTAAAGAATCCCTATTTTTTCGGGTGCATCGATTAATCGGTATCACTTCCGCATGTTGTTGCTTCGAGTTACGTCACTACATGCTTAAAGTTATTATTCGATTCCTACTTAATGATGTTCTCGAAAATAAAAGTAATTTTTTTGGTGACTGTATATTGTAACTATTATTGGCTGTTTATAGATTTACCGACTTACTCATACTGCTTAAATTTTATCATCATTTGTACTCTTCATACTTCATACTTTTCATAATAAAACACAATTATTTTTATTTTCGGGAATATTAAAAAAGAAACGATTGAAAAATTAATATATAATAATAAAGTTAATATAATATACCAATGAATTTTCAAGTCCCCATTATTAACACATTGATTTGTTGTAACTGAGTTTTTGAAAATGGTTTATTGTAATTGTAAACTTACCAACTAATTACTTTGAATGTAGTTATAAGAAACTTTACTTATATTAAAAAGGAAACCAATGAAAAGTTAAAACTCGTTGTGATTTAACTCGAAGAGACAACCTGCTGATACCAATTACACTGTTCTGCAAAAAAAAACTTTTCTCCCCTCCCTTGAACAATTTTGCCTGTTTCTCATGTTTTCAGGTGTGCTGAGTCCGAATCCGAACTCAGAAAAATTCTATCACCCTCTGATTTTGAGAGAAAAGAGGTGAAACTTGGAAAAAATGAAAAATTGTATTTGAAAATTATTGTCTTTATTATAACAGATTTTTTTTCTTTTTCAACGATAAAATATAATTAATTGAATCCTGCATGCTATCAGGTATAATACTAGATATGACACAACTCAAAAAATATACACACATCGTCAATGAGTAGTTTTTTTTTCTTTTGTACTCTTCCTCCTCTGTCTCCCGCTGCAGTGTCCAGCAGTAATCCGCCAGCATCTTCTCATTCCATTTGCCAGAATATCTTTTTTCCATTCTGGATATGTCTTGGTGGAATCGTTCTCCATGTTCGTTCGAAACTCCACTCAAATTTGGGGCGAAAAAATCTAGGTGACTATGCAGGAAATGTATTTTTAAGGACATATTGCATCCCAATGTTTTATATGAAGTAAGCAGTTCTTGGACTATTTTTCGGTAGTCTCTAGATTTTTTGTTTCCCAAAAACTTAGCACATACCTCTCGAAAAGCAATCCAAGCCTTTTTCTCAGTAGTATTTAACTTTGCTTCAAAAGTGAGGTCCTTGAGTAGATGTCCAATTTGGGGTCCTACGAAAATTCCCTCCTTTATCTTAGCATCACTGAGATGCGGAAATTTTTGTTTTAAGTACATGAAACCTTCCTTGTCCATTGCTTTTACGAAGTATTTCATTAGCCCCAATTTTATGTGGAGTGGGGGTAAAATTATTTGGTTTTTGTCCACTAATGGAGGATTGGCAATGTTTTTTTCACCTACTTTTTCCTTACGCTCTGGCCATTTTTTTACGACATAATGGTCTCCTCTTTTTCTGCTGTCCCACTCGCACAAAAAACAACAAAATTTAGTGTAACCTCCTTGGAGTCCTGTAAGCATGGCTACCACTTTAAGATCTGGACAAATGCGCCATTTGTACTCATGGTACTTGATTTTTTGTAGAAGTATCTTCATGTTGTCATAGGTTTCTTTCATGTGGACCGAATGAGCTACTGGGATAGATGGATGTTTGTTTCCATTATGAAGGAGTACTCCTTTTAAACTAAACTTGGAGCTGTCAATGAATAGTCTCCATTCCTCTGGATTGGTTGGCAGATCAAGTTTCTGGAGCAAATGAAATACATCATTGCAAAATACAAGATTTTCTTCCATAGAGAAAAAGCATAGAACTCCTGATTCCCGTTTTCTGAAGAAAGATATATTCACGCCTCCTTCCAAGAGATTCCATTGTTGCAACCTTGACCCAAGCAGCTGAGCTTTTGATTTTGGGAGATCTAAATCACGAACAAGATCATTCAATCGGCTCTGATTTATGAGCTGTGGCTGAGTTTGAGAGGGGCTGGACGAACTTGAAATTTCTTCTTGTTGACTGGTTCCAGGTTGAGGTGAAATGCTTGCAGAATCGCTGCACTCCTCAGAACTAAGACGGAACTTAATCGGATTTGGTGGGATGGGCATGGAGGCATCATGTGGAGCTGGTCTCATGGCAGAGGGGATGTTGGGATAAACAATTTTCTTTTTGCTCTTGAACGAGAAACCTTTGATTGTGGTCATGCAAAAATAGCAATCGGTCACGTGATTTGTAGGTTCTCGCCATATCATGGGAACTGCAAATGGCATTGACTTATGTGTCCCATTTAGCCAACCACTCAGAGGACGTGAGCATGAACTACAGCATATTTTAGGAGCCCATGATTTGTCCTGATCACTTACTTTACATCCAAAGTATAACTCGTATGCCTTCTTCACCAGCGGAGTCAGAGGTTTCTGAGTGGACTTGAATGTGACTTCACCACAAATATAGCAAAAGGAATCAGGCTTATTTATACACTGTCGTGACATTACAGAGAAAAAGTGAACTGTTCCAAAAACAATGATAGCACAACTGAATATCCAACTAAATGAGTTTAGCGAAAGCCTCGAGAGTACTGATCAAATCCTAGAAGAAAATAATGACAAGATAGGGGCTGAGTGGGAGGGGGGGGGGAGTTGGGGTATTGAGGGTGAAAGGAGGGCAGGTAAGGATTTGAATGAAAAGGGTACCACCATAAAAGACCATAAAAGATAAAGGAGGGTCATTCCCCTAAAGATCCAAGTAGAGACCAAATCCCTGCCTCAAACTCAAAAGCTGAAAAAACACTTTTAGCCATATTTCTTTAACCACTTGTAATATTCCCATCAAATTTTTTTCGTTCAAATATACTTCATTGCGCTCAAAATCATCGGGCTTTTGAATTTTTTTCACTATGTTTTGATGCCGAAAAAAAATTCGTCAAATCCACAAAAAACTCACCTTTTTGGATAAAAAACTAGAATTTCTCAGGAAACTGTGCGTGATAGACAAAATCTGACTTCAAATTCGTGTTCAGCACATCTGATAACAGTAAGAAAGCATGTTTTGGTTTGAAGGAGGATTTTCGTGCAGAACAGTGTTATTTATATAAATAAATAATAATGTTAACGAGTTAATATTATTACTCTTTAATTATCTTATTATTAAATAATCAATAGTTATTTAGCAATATTGGCAGAAATACTACAGCTAATGTCAAAACAAAAGACTAAATACACTATCACCTTACATCATAAGCAATGGACGCCCACACAACACTTTTGCTATCTTAGCACTTTCATAGAAGGAGGGTATCAGGTATCTTCTCTACCCAAGATTTAAGACTCTGGCCATCAAAATGTCCAAAACTGCACACACTAATTCTACTAAAAAACAAATAACAACTTAATTCTATCCAATGCCTGAATATAAAATGAGTAACGAGTAAATTAACCTAAACATAGATAGTTATTTTGATTGCCATCTCTAATATAAATTATGTTTGTTCCCATTTCGAATCTGTCCCTTAGTTGGTAATCGATTACAGAAGAAGGCTTCACCGGCTTATCTTTAGCTGGAGGAAAAATAAAAAACTGTACCTCTTTTGTGACTTCGATCTATAAAATGAGAATAAAACAGCCTCGTAAGTTGTTTTTTTTAACGTATGGGTGAATTTCAATTGTATATATACTAGCGGACCCGACAGACGTCTTGTTCAAACGTTTTAATCCAAAAATTATAAAATGTTTAAACATATTATAATTATTTAAACCCTTTTGATGAAGATATATATGTCATTACGCATACAGTTATCATCTTTACCTGTCAATTACGAGTGATTATATTTGTATAATATAAGGTTAAATGGAGTGGAATACTAACCTAACTGTTTTAATTAACAGGAAGAAAGATAAAACTCAAAATTGATTTTCAATTAATTTATTATTTTAAAATTTCAATTCAGTTACAATACTAAGCTACAACGGAAGTAACAAATTTGGAAAAAAGAAAAACAATTCTTATCTTTAAAAACTTCCATACCGTGAACGCAGCGCTGCCTGATCGTGCCCAATCAAAATCGTTGATGTTATAATATGAAAAATAAGTGATCCAATTAAAAACATTACCTTTCGGTTCGAATTGTGAATATAGACCATTTTCGAACCAACAACGACACTTAAAGAATTTTATCAAAATAGGTCCAAATTTTCTGGAGAAGTTCAGTACATAACATAGAAACGAACAGAAGAATTTTCATATGAAGATAAAGAAAATCTATTTATTATTTTACTTATTTGGTTATGTAGATTGTTGTTAAATAAATGGGTAAAAATCATTGAAATTACTGGAAAATCATTGGTCTCCACAAATTTGCACAACTTATAATTTTTAATAAAAGTAAAAAAACGCTCAACACATTAATTTAATATTTTAAATTAATTTATTCATATTATAACTTCAATTTAATAACAACATTAAGCTACGACGCAAGAAACAAAGGTTCGAAAAAGTAAAGAAAAATTCTTATCTTCAAACTGACAAACTTATCTTCAAAAATGTCTACACCACGATCGCAGCGCTCCCTGCTGGAGGAAATGTAAATACACACCACGTTATAAAAAACACATCGAGGCTATAAAAAAATAGTCAAATAATTAAAAAACTTTACCTATCCGATCGGATTTTTAATCTAAACCATTCTCAAACCCACTAAATAAAAAAACAATTTCAAAATACATAGGTCCAACCTTTTAGGAGGAATAAGGAATATATATATATATATATATATATATATATATATATATATATATATATATATATATATATATATATACTTAAGGTTCTCGAGTTTCAGTTCTGTCAAGTCTTTGTTCTGTTGTTCAAGTTACTTCTTATGAAGTAAGAATAATTATAATTATATTATGTGTTGTTATTTTTATCTTTAGATATACTTTATTAGATTTTATATATTATCAACAATTAGTTTGATTTATATTTATAAGATTTACTTTATTTTTTGTTAAATATCTTTTTATTTAGCTAACTAAAACTAGGAAACTAATCGTTCTCCTTTTGATTTTGCTGAAAGTGAGAGAGACTTTTGGAGGATTTAATGTTGAATGTAGAAGTGAGAGTTTTGCTTTTATTTTTTTTTTTTCTGAATATATAAATTTTATTTTTATAGCTTTAATGACAAGAATAGTTTTTTTAGGTTGTGATCTTTATTTTTTTATATTAAAATTATATTAGTGTGGTGTTTTGATTTATTTGGGATCGAGGTGCTTTACCTCGATTTCGTTATGATAAATTAACGTATTTAACTTGAAAAGTATTTTTACCTTTATCTTTAAACGTATTTATTTTTTACTTAGGCTTATTAATCCTCGTGTTTTTATTAATACTTTATTCATTAATTTAAGTATAAAAAGAAAGTTAAATTCTTTCATTAACTTATTTATTAAATTAAGTAGTTTGATTTATAAGTATAAGTTTGTTCCTTAAAAACTGACTGAAAAATCGAAAACCTTAAAAACTGACTGAAACTCGAGAACCTATATAATAAACATTTACGTATGTATTTATATGTATATAAATACATAAAAGGAAATGTAAACGGTATTTGGCGGGCTGTCCAAACAGAATATTATCCCCATTCCAGAGTATCCCGTTCTAGTTGAAGCCACATATGTTTGCTCTTGAGTCAAAGCCACTTATAAGACATCTCTGTGTTTGCTTCCCTGCCAAATATCGCTGGGAGGATCCGAGTTGGGATTGGATCTTCGAGTGGGGTCCGCTACTTGAGCTGGTCCCTTGTTGGCCAAATGAACCTCTAATTAAAAAACTTTCTCATGACTAAACAGTCGATTGGTTTAAGAATATTTTTAAATGGACTGATACAGAAGTCGATAATCGATTATTGTTCGATAGTATAAGTTGCTAGAGTGTAAGAAAAAAAATATTTTGATCGTCTAGATTAATTTTTTTTTTTTACATTATCTTATTTTTAATCTGTTAGCGGGGGGTAGATCCTGTGGGATCTAGATAGGAGGACTATTCAGGAAGTAAGGAACGTTTTGGAATAAAAAAAACCAAGTACAAGAAAACATTTTATTATATACATGTGAAAGAGGGACTAAAATACTACTTTTCAACATAATCAACATTCAAATTCAGGCACTTATCATAGCGGTTGATAAGCTTTGAAATTCCCGTGTCATAGAATTCTGCCGCCTGTGATCTCACCCACTTAGTGGCATGTACCTGGAGCTCCTCATCTTCGTCAAAACGCTATGTTGTTAGCCAGGTCTTCATTTCATTCATTCCAAAATTTTGCTTTTGCATGACAATTGGCCGACCTCACACGGCAAACCGTACGGAAGAACTCCTGAACTCATTCAATTGGATGTTTTTCCTCATCCCCCCTACAGTCATGATCTTGCTCCAAGTAATTTTCACTTGTTCCCGAAAATGAAGACCTGGCTAGCACCACGACGATGAGGAGCTCCAGGTACGCTTCATTACGTGGCTGAGATCACAGGCGGCAGAATTCTATGACACAGGAATTTCAAAGTTTGTCTACCGCTGTGATAAAAACCTGAATTTGAATGGTGATTATGTTGAAAAGTAGTATTTTAGTCCCTCTTTCACATATATATAATAAAATGTTTTTCTTGTACTTGTTTTTTTTTTTAAATTCCAAGACGTTCCTTACTTTCTGAATAGCCCTCGTATTATCCTTTGGCTCGCCCATCCTCTATAAAGCCTTTCATAGGGAGATAGCTTGGCGGTTGAGAGTGATCGCAGACAAATCACCTCCCTAGCCTCACACTGAACCCAACTCTTATGGGTTGATTGGTACAGGTTTTTTTAACAATAATTACTGTATATTCTTTTTTAACTGTGTCATTCATTTTTGTATAGTTAGATTTGAATTAAATATTTCTACTGTTAAATTACTTATTTCTCTTAATAATTTGATGCTTTGGTGCCATGCATTGCCTTTAGCTAATATTATTTTTAGTCTCTTGATGTGAGATGTTTATCTGTATTTGCGTAGGTTTTTTGTTCACTTCTTCTACCCTAATAATACCTGGCGAAGCGTTGAATGAATGTTGATTGAGTTTATAATGTATCGGTAGACTTAATTATTCCTGTGTTCTCATATAAGAATTTTTTTTGGTCTTTCACTGTTACTTTTGATCTCATTACAAGCACTAAAAGTACCTGCTACGTGGTTAGATACGTCGGTTTCTAATACATAGTTTATCCCTTAAGTAATTCTTTCTTTGACCTCCACCCGGAACATTTCTTCCCCATTAGAATTTTTAATACTAGCATCGTCGAGGCTTCAACATGGTGATGTAATTAAGATACATATCGATCAACTACAAAACATGAAGAAGTTGAAATTTTATGATTAATCAAAAGTTACAGTAATAATGATTATAAATAATTACTTAAATAATGTTCTTGTGACACTGATATTTGTGGATCGAAAATAACATTGTTCTTTAAAAAATATACAAACTATTATCTTAAATAATATCAGTTGACCTTTTACATATGGGAAACAAAGTGATGTCTGAAAAGAAAAATGGTTGGATCTTCGAGAAGTTTTAAAATGAAAATTCCGTATTCGTAGAATCATTTATTATTCTTTTTAAATAATTTTTCTTCTGTCAAACAGAAATCGCTTTGCTAATTTCATTCCATATACAGCACTCGTCGAGGTCTATCGAGCGTTGTCTAATGCAAGTGCCAGTATGCGATTTGTCATTTGTATGCATCCTTCGATCACGAAGATGCGGCGGTTCTATACAGGAGTTAAATTATCGATGTATCAGACGAGACAGTGTTGCCAATCGCTTGATTGATCGGCTGTGCAACTAATTGTAATGAGGTGTTTAATTATATCTACAGCTAATGGTATTACCTGCCTTGTTAATGGCGTCGGTGCATCAATCATTTATAAGGCTCCCTTGGGGTATTAACCTATCGTGTATCTCTTCAAGTGTGCTTCGTCAGGTGAATTATCCGAGTAGTTTATGTATGACGATGTAGCATCCTGTTCATTGCTTGTTACAAAAGACCTGCATCATGCCTGAGAAGAAAACGATTCCGAGAAAGTTGTGTTATTGGCCTTCTGGGGTAGCTCAGTGTTTGGCTGAAGATCTGGGGTTCGATACCGGCTGTGACAGATAAATTTGTTTATAGCCAAACATGGACCTTGTAGGATCTGCAGACCCTCCTTTGAATAAAGTGAGTACCATAACTGCTGAGAAAACCTGGCTGTTGATTGTTGGGTGTAATCTCGGCCCAATCACCTTCATGTGCAACCGTTCTTAGAAAGAGGTTCAGTCTCTAATATGTGCTGAACCCAAGACCCTTCATGGTTTGTAAAGTTTTTTTTGTCAATAGATATATTGGCCTTCTACTTGTTCACACCGTAACATGTTATTTAGTGTTATTTAATTTCTTCTAGCAAGTAGAATTCACTCAAAACCATTGCAAAATTATCCTTTTAGGGTCAACAATAACTGAAACAATATTTATCAAATGCATGAGAAAAACGAAAAAAAAAAAAAAAATGGAATTCAACCATTTACAAAATTGTAACTGTATAATGTGAGTTAACTCTTAAGGAAATACCGCCACATTTGTATTAAATACGAATAATGAATATATTTTGAAATATAAAATTGCTTGAATGTTTAATTATAATTTTAAAAAATATTGGACTTTCTATTTCTATTTCTATTATCGGTAAAAGGCTATCTTACTGTGAAGATGCAGCTAACAATTTTTATATTGGCCTGTCAAATCAATGATAAGTTTTTTTTATTTCTCTCATTCTCTAGTGATAATATTAAATAGGAAAATTGAACTTCATAAGCAGATATCTCCTTAATTAATTTGACAAATACATTAAGACAAATAATTATATAAATTATATTATAAGAATAAGAAAGTTAGGATTTTAACCTTTTAATATTTTACATAATTTAAGAAAGAAGTCAATGACCTTAGCGTTTTCTATGTTTTCGTTTCCGACAGGTGATAACACCTTGTTCCATTAAAGTTATTGAGGTTTCTTCTAGTAACATGTTTAGTTGACTTCAAGGTTTGGATTAACTAAGCCTTGTATGGTTTTTAAGGAATATTTTTCGCTCTTAACGATTATTTTTTATCTTTATTTTGATTGGATTTCTGAATAATAATTAGATGTATCTTATCTTTGTTTAAAATTTAATAATCTTTTACTTGTTGTGTCTCTTAATTTCCTAGTTTAATTTCGACATTATTTCCACTGTTGTAACCTATGATTGATTCTTGTTTTAAAAAAACTATTGCAGGATTTAAACAATCAATTTTGTATTTACAGAATTACTTGCCAGTATTTTGTTTGGGATTTTCCACTAATTAGTAGATTAAGTTCATCCTATAATTCCGTCCCTGAGGATGTATTATTTCAGGAATGCTATTCATTATTATATGATAATTTTTTTAATTGGAGAGCTTTCTTCACGTGATATTATTTTAAGTTCCTTTAAACGTTTTACGAAATCTCATTCATGGAGATTATTTTCTTACTTTTACGTTTTTTTAACTTAAGTAAATAAGGTAACTTTTTTGGGTTCCACTATTTTTATTTATTATCATTATAAAAATTTACAAAAAGAAAGTAATATTAATAAAGATATAATGGGAATAATACCCCTACATGCTCATAATGAATATTTTTTCAAATTCTTGCACCTTTATGTCAATCGTTTCTTACTTAAAATAGTTTGACTTTGCAGTGGGAGTAATTTATATGCAAAGATTGGAACACGTTATTTCGTCATTTGGAAATATAACAAAACAAAAAAACAACAACACATAAATTGTAGAAAATAACTGTCTTTTAAATAATCCTTGATGTAAACAATAACAATGTTGGAGTCATTTACTCTTCCCTATAAGCAAAAGTGCGGAGGTGTCATAGAATTCGTTTCCAAAGCAACCATTGGAGAACTGTTTTCATGTAACGATCTATTTATCGCAGTTTATGCACTTTGTAGATTTTCTGCGATTTTTTTTTCTTCTCCATAACTAGCAAATTCAGCAGGGGGGGAGGGGGGGGGGATAGCGTTAGATATTTAGTATACCCGCTAAATATATGCAAGTTACTTAGTAATATTCCGATATCTGTAATGTTTAGTTTTTTTTTCTTTGATAATTCCCTGGAACCTTCTTTGTAATACGTCACGTTGTCTTTAAGTTTTTTAAATAATATTCCCCTTATACCTGTTAAATTCATTTTTTTTTTTAAATATATTTATTGAAATTTACAACTGTATACAAAATACATCAAGTAAATTTAAAGAGTGAATACATTGACATGAAAAGACAAGTAGAGAAACTACCCAGTGGTAGTACTCAAATAAAAAGTTCAGCTTAGAAGGTCACGAGGCCATCTTCTTTTCAGATGCCTCGGAGGATTATCAGGAATTGAAGAGGTTGCGAGGTTTGAAACTAGTGGGTTTGAGTGGAAATGAAGTTTGTCATGAAAGGATTGATATCGGATTCGGGCCAAATCAGCAATAAACGGTACGTTAAGGTCATTATGGATTACTTTGTTCGCAACAAAGTAAGGAGCATTCAGGATTTTCCGAAGGATTTTGGATTGTAAGGATTGAATACGAGAGGAATTCGATGGGTTAGTGGAGCCCCAAAGCTCTATTCCGTAAGTTCAGGTGGGTCTAATGATTGTTACGTATATGAGTCTCTTGTAATTAATTGGGAGCTTAGAGCGTTTATCTAGTAAATGTTGAAGTAACCTGAAACGGCGAGCTGTTTCTTGTCGTTTCAGTCTAGTATGAGGATTCCAAGTTAAGCGTTTGTCAAGATGTAGTCCTAAGTACCGGATCTGTTCTACAGGACTTAGAGGGATGTTATTAAACGATACAGGGGGGGGGGGAGGAAGTCGCTGGTTAACGACGGAGGGTAAAGGTGATTTGATGAGATTTGTGGGAATTTATTTTAATCCTCCAGTTTTGACACCAATTTTCAAGGTCAGTGATGTGGGATTGAAGAGTACGGGATGCTATAACTGGATCAGTGTTGACAAATAATAGACATGTGTCATTACGTGGTAAGGATAGTATTAGGATGAGTTTGGATGTCAAATTCATTTTTAAATAATATTCCTCTTATTCCAGTTAAATGTATTTTTTAAATAAGACTCATCTTATTCCTGTTAGACAGCCGCTATCTGCAAATTTTGACAGCAATGATTTAACTATAGCCCTTGCAATACAGAAATAAGAAGAAAATGCTCTTCATTTTGCAGCTATTATACATTGACTAAACCGACAATTTATTATATATATATGTATGTGTATATATATATATATATTTTTTTTTCGGTTGGCTCTATAGACCTCGTAGATCTTTGGCCGCCTTTACCAGCCTTCTCCACCTCTGTCTATCCTGGGCCGCTGATTTCCAGTCTGCAGCATGTAGCTCCCCAGCATCTTTGTTGACCCTGTCCATCCATCTGGTCTTTGGCCTCCCACGTAGTCTCTTGCCAACTATTGTGGCATTCATAGTTCATAGGTGTCCTGACGGATCACTTCGAGCTACATGCCCCGCCCATCTTAACCTTCTTGCTTTCATATCCTGAGATATCGCCTGACCAGTTTCCGTCTGCTATTCTTTATTGGTCCTTCTCCTCCATGAGTTATGAGTCTCATCCCACACCGCTCTTGTTATCGTGCGAAGTATTTTTCTTTCCCATCACTCGATTATATATATATATACTGTTGAGAAGGAATGTAATGAAAGAGGTAAAAATAGAAAGAGAAAAGTTCACTATTTTTGATAAGATTTAAAATGTGTTTGTAAGTCAAGGAGATGAAATTGTTGTCAATTTTGAGGTTATTCCTTGTTAACAGTTTTATCTTCCTCCACCCACCACTTCTTTTTGCCTAGTTGTATTGTGTTATAATATAATTTTGTATCCCTGTTTATGTACTAGGATCGTTATAATTTATTATATATACTTATTCAATGACAGTGATCAGAACTGTTTGGTCTTACTGTGTTGAACTTATGAACTTGAGTAAAATATCTCTTATATGAATCCTTACAATATTTTTGAAAGTATTAAGGATATTCTATATTGAATCATAAATAATAGCCTTGGTTATGCTGTCCTTATGAAGAGACTTAATGTACTCGTTAATCCTAATTATACACGGATACGCAAAATTGACTGCTGTTGCGGCATAAATAAATAAAATCAAGATGATTTTAACCTATTGTCACTGGTTTGCCCAAAAATAGGCACCTATGTTCCATTAAAAATGCCATACCCATTATACGATAGCCTTGCTTCTTAATTAATTTCTAATGTTAACCAATCATTGGTACTGTCATTGTTGTAAGTAAATAATATATATTTTATTTTGTTTACACCTCCATGCCTAAATAAATGAAAAAAATCCTAAAACGCAGGCTCTCAACCTTCCTCGCATTGTTTCCTCTAGAAAATTCCCGACCGAAGCGCCACCACAAAAGCTACCTCCGGTACTTCCGAACGGTGGATGAAGCAGAAGATAGAAGGGAGGAGGGTCAATGGCCGAGCCCCTGACCGCATTTCTGGCATAGCTCTCTCAATATCGCATTATATAGGGGCCCGTCTCTGTTCTCGGGTCCTCCGGAGGCCCAGCCTGAGTTCTTGTTTTCGTGGTCGAGCGCTACGTTCTAGCGTCCTCGAGGAAGATGTGTGACTGAATTGCGAAGATCCTGTGGGAACACTGGTGGTAATGGCGGCAGTCTTCTTAAGTATAATAAAACGTAGAAGATTCCTGACTAACGGTACAAACATGGTTTTATTATGAATCGTTAGTCCAAGGATAGATCGTGTGGTTATTCCACCATACGCTTTTTTGCTTTATACATAAAGGTGCTACAATTAGTTTATATTTATGGTCTGTGTTCGTTATCACAAGGATTATCTAACAGTTATTTGTAGATTTCTATCGAATATTTTTTTGAAATATTGAATATTTTGTTGAAAGCATTCATTACTTGTAAATAAGCCTTCCAATTAAGAGAAGAATGTCTTTATACAGAGCTGTTACTTCAATTCTTATCAAGTAGTTCGCCTTTGGATGGTTTATGGTTAACTATTGGGTAGGAAAACAGTTGCATTACAAACCAGTTTATTACCATTGTATATACCATATACACCGCTGTATGTTAACTGTTGTAATAAAGTTGACTATTACGATAAAAATAAATAGAAATTAAAGAAAAAAACACCAATCACGATGACCAACGAGTTGTATTAGTTAACTTCAGAATACCTTGTTTTTTGGCGAAGACTATCTTATTGTTTTTTTGGTATAGGGGAGACTTGAAAGAGTTTATAATTTTTAATATTAAAAATAAAAATATAAATATAAAAAGTTTATATGAAATCATGATAGAGGGATTTCCATAACTGCCTTGGCATAACATTGTTCCTGATTTATTAAAATCTACTTTAAAGTTTTCGAAATCCAATTTGGTTATAATTTGAATGTACATGGTGATGCTTTAAATTATTGGTCCGTGGATATATAGCGGAAAGTCGAACGGTTATTCCATCACACGCATTTTTTTTTTTTACATTTATAGAAGTGCTACAATTAGTTTACTACTGTATGTACAGCATTGATTGTCTACACAAATATCTAACAGTTATGTATAG
Source organism: Troilus luridus (assembly GCA_964056705.1). Taxonomy (NCBI): domain Eukaryota; kingdom Metazoa; phylum Arthropoda; class Insecta; order Hemiptera; family Pentatomidae; genus Troilus; species Troilus luridus. The sequence goes on from OZ057416.1 coordinate 31,257,254, forward strand.
AGAATTTATATAAAATATTTTTATGAAATTCTCTGGAAAATATTAATCATTTGGTTTTGTATTATTGTTTTAAGTAGTACTTGTGAATGAGGATTCTTATATCAGGCGAACAATGTAAGTATTTTCTTCAATTCTTACCAAATGGTATTCCTTTAGTTAGTGCATGATTAACAATTGGATAGAAATACCTTAGCATTATATGGCATGCCGAATTGATTTGCTGCGTTTAAATCAGTGTATTACAGTGCTCCTATGATACAGTTGACGATTATGATAAAAATAAATAAAAACTAAGAAAAAAAAAGTCGTGATTACCAATGAGTTGTATCAGTTAACTTCAGTATAGTGTTTTTTGCATTACAAATAAATGTGTTTCGTAGATGTGTTTTTATCATGATAAATGATAAACCTGCTAACCAGGTATAATGGTTAAAGATTAACAGATTACTGTCTGGGGTGTACGCAAAACTGTGAAGGGTTTCAATTTAAAAAAAATAAAATAAAATATTAAATATTGTATGAAGTCATGAGAAAGATGTTCTTTAACCTACTGGTTCTGCTTTTATTCAAACAAAAAATAAATAAATAAAAATTTTGCGCAATTACAACCCATGAAGCGTTTTGGGTTCAGTACGTGGTAGAGGCAGTACTGTTTCTTGACAATGGTTGTGATGGAAGGTGATTTCTCCTAGATCACGCTCAACCGTTACATTTACCCCCTGTATAGGCTGGGTAAGCCCCAGGAGGGTCCTAGATCCCTAAGGATCCATCCCCAGCTGCAAACAGATTAATTAAACTCTGAAAGTTGCCGGATATGAACCCATGATCTTCAGCATGGAAAGTCAGCGCTCTACCACTATGCCATTCAGCTCCCTTTTATAATATTCTATTGAAAAGTTTCCAAATTTGAATAGAATAATAATCTAAATTACGAAATTGTATATAATGTGTAATAATATAATAATAATAGCTGACTCTTCTCTTACCATGCACCTCGGTAAAAGAAGAGTCAGCTATTATTATTACATTCATCCATACATAATGATGAAAGATCACACGGATGAAGGCTTGGGCAGTGAGGCTTCTTTGTTCTAACCATATTTGTTGATATCCTTGGGCTAGGTAAAGCTATTATTTTATCACTCGTTTATACCACGCTCTCAAACGTAAATGTTTGCTTACGAAATTCTTTCGGTTTTCTTGATCTATTATTAAAGTGCTATTTAAATCGCAGATCGCTCCCAAACCGCGGCTTGATGTCATCAGGATCAAGAGAGAGATTTATGCCGCTGCATCTTATCGCTGGGACACACGAAGTGGCGCTGCATATGGTCCTCACTAATGCTCGCGCAGCCACTCCTGCACGAACCCTCAGAGGTAAAACCGCCACATTGGTGATATTAATGTCCTCCCCAGTTGTGTAGATAAGAGAGCACACACCATGGCAACCACATTACTTCTCCCTATCGGTGTCTGCCAAGATCATGCTAAAGAGTGTTCCCTGCGGATATGCTCTCGCTGGAGGACTGTCAGTTCTCCGCCAATGGAACACTTAAAAGTCCATTCGAAATCGGGTTACCCTTTTGCTTTGTATTTCATTTAACCTACGCGAAGTCCATACTGTAAATATGTTTTTAAAATATTTATAGTATGCAAGGTTGGTTAAAGTCACGTTGTAAAATGACTCTTTAATATTTGAGGTCAGGATAAGTCCTAATTACTTTTCCATGACTTTTCTAAGGAAAAGTCATGGAAAAGTAATTTTACAAGAAAAGCCTAAAAACGTTTGAAAAGTAAAAATGAAAGTTTCAAGTGGAAAATAGTAACTATCGCCATTCATAGAAACTAAATCGCTTCCAGTTTTTTCTTACTCCTCAATCTATACTGTTACCTTAATTAATAACTGCTTTTTGCATGTCAATGCCTCAAATACGTAAACATAGCTTAGAAAGTTAAAACCTAAAACGTTTAAAGAATAATTGATAGTTGATTGTTCACTATCTGGGGACTCTGTTTTTCAGATTATAGTAAAAATAAGTTTATTATTCTGAAAAATGTATGTTTATGCGTCCAAACTTGCATAAGCAGGTTTGGTTTCTAAGGAACAACTCTGCCTTTATCGTGATGATTCTTTTAGTAAAATTATTAATCTATTAATGATTAGTTCTAGCGGATGAACAACCCTGATGATGGTACACAAGTTTGGCCCAAACTTTTTTTAAATAATAAAGAATACTACATTTAAATTAGATTGTCCAGAAGAGGGTTAGGTCAGTGGTGGAGTGTTGAGTTGCTATGCCGTAGGTTCTGGGTCCAAATACTGCTGAGATAAATAGTGTATTTAATCTGTTTACTGGTTCAGATGGGCACTATGGGATTTGGTGACTCTCCTGAATAGGAGAAAAAAACTGGGTTTTTTTAGGGTGATCTTAGATAAAACATAGACTCAAATTTTTTATTCTATTAAAATGTTTGACTTTCCATCATACTTATAATATATTAAGCCATATTGCTTTCGAACAACATTTGATTGATATATGAGCTAACAATCCACAAAGAAAAAAAAAATCACTTAGTTCTTTTTAACCCCTAATGTGTGATATGTAACTCTTCATAATATATCTGCACTTGTTAAAAAATTAAGTGCTAATTGGGACGATATTTCGATTTACTACTTAACTATAATTTAATATAGAAGATTATTTCTATTTACAAAAAGTGATTGTTTAGTTCCTAGGCAGCAGAATTTAAACCTCTCAGCTCAGTAAATAAATGGACTGATTTCCTCCACCATTGGATTGTGGTGAGGTAGACTAATATAAATGGTATTAGATCGCCAGGTATGTTCCCGTCAGCCCGGATCCAGATCTCAGGTGGCACACACAGACTTCTACTCCAGACCGCCAAGTCGCCGAGCCGTGTGATGAGTTCCGCAATTACATCTGTGAGGAACAGGAGTTAGTTTCTGACAGGAAACTTAGGGAAGATCATTTGAAGTTAATAGAAACCGTTCCAAGGCTTGTGGTCTACCGACGGTTAGCTCCCTCTCCATTAGATGCACTTTCAATTGTCATTTATTATTAAATTTTATATTCTTGTTCCTTAAAATAAATATTTTTTAATAGGAGTTAAAAAATAGGTTTTTAGATTTAACCCTTCGATCACAATCTGTTATCAATCCTCCCTCCTTTAGGTAATATTTACTATCACTACAATTGAACGAACATTGATTACTAAGCCATCAAATATCACCATGGAAACAGGCTAATTTCGTGTAATTTATTTTATGAGCTTAAACTTGGATACTCAACAGTCCAACCTTCAAGAAACATTACCATCGCGTTCGGGGAAGGGAGTTGTAACGATCGGACATTCGCCGTTGGTTTCGATATTTTCATCTTGTGACAGATTAATTCATAAATATTTAATTAATAATTAATCCATTTCTCCTTTCTACCCAAAAGTGAAAACATCACATCCACATCGCACTGCAGGGATATTGCCTAACACATAAATAACTTATTTTAATATAGAAACATATTTTTTAATCCTATGCCAGCACTCGGCATTTATCATCGATAAGCTATATTCTATCTGATAATAGCTATATTTTATCAGTGATCTTAATTCAAAACAATTAAAGAGGTATCGATGTGAATCTCAGTTATATCGATATATATATATATATATATATATATATATATATATATATATATATATATATATATATATATATATATATATATATTATATATACACACAACCACCCTTAAATCCATCATACAAAAACAAAAATCACTTAGTTCTTCTTAACCCCTAATGTATAATATGTAACTCTTCATAATATATCTGCACTTGATACTAATTGGGACGATATTTGGATTTCCTACTTAAACATAATTTAATATGGAAGGAAATAGTTGGGGGTGCAGTCATATTAAACACTAAATAAGTGGGTACTTATTTTATTTTGTGCCGACGTTTCGACCCACTTTGTGGGGCATCTTCAGGGCTAAGAAAGATGGCTTAGTAGTAAATCCAAATATCGTCCCAATTAGTATCAAGTGCAGATATATTATGAAAAGTTACATATTATACATTAGGGGTTAAGAAGAACTAAGTGATTTTTGTTTTTGTATGATGGATTTAAGGGTGGTTGTATTTATATATATATCGATATAACTTATTTCCTTATTCAGATCTTCCAGTCAACTATCTCCTCCCATACATAATTTAATATAGAAGATTATTTCTATTTACAAACAGTGGTTGTTTAGTTCCTTGGCCGCAGAATTTAAACCTCTCATGTAATAACGTAGGTATATCGATATATATATATATATATATATATCGATATATCTGAGATTCGCATCGTTACCTCTATAATTGTTTTGAATTAAGATTACTGATAAAATATATCATATTTCTTCGTTAAATTGGACCTATTTCTGGTATTACGTATTGAGTATAAGGGTATTATTATTTTAAGTTGGATATTTTCATTATTGGTATTGCTAGCAACTACATTGCAGATACGTTATTTTGGTTTTGGGGGGTAACATATCGCTTTAAGCTCATGTCGACTTTTCAGAAACTCATTTTTGAGTTATCTCTCCCCCTACAGTAGTGATTTTTATATTTATAATTATTATTTAGTTGTCTTTATAAACTGTCATCAACATTTACAGTAACATTGTTGACATAACTGCTGCTTCAAGCGGCCTTTAAAAAGTGCAAAAATGGTAACTGGTAACTGAAAAATGGATACTTTCTTGTAAATCGGCTATCGATCTAGATATTGCTGTGTGTTCTAGTTCTTGAAGAGTTTTCAACAGAGTCTTCTCACACGAACGACCCATATTCTTCGATTTTGTCAGCTGGAACAGTGCCATTCGAATGGATCGATGTGTTTCTTTTCAGTCCTTGGATTGAGCAAACATATGTACGAATGAGCTTTATTAAATACTCGTGTACGTAGTGGATATAGTATATACTTGGTCGTCGTTGGGTCGGGAAACTATTACTGCTGACGTCACGGGTTTGCTTACGTCATAAATGGTCCTTGAATTTGTTATGGGAATGTACCTTGCTCGGCGTGAAGGATATCTCTTGTGCTGACTGTCCTTTGTCGATTTTACGGTCGCCGCAGAGGGAGGTAATGTGGTTAGGCAAATTGGCAATTCATTATGGGCCGAAGAATCGTCGGCCAAGGTTCGTGCATCGCCGCGTCTAGTTTTCTTGTTGTTACCATTAAATATATTTGCGGATGTTGCGAACCTTTACAAAAAAGTAACAGTACTTTTGCTCGCAAGATATTCTGAATAGGGTTGAGTTATTGAGGACAAATCTGTAGCATCGGCGAAAAGTAGTTGGTTCGAAATTTGTCCAGAGAGTCCAGGAAGAGTATTGTATTCAGTGTAGCGAGAATCTCTCGTCAGTGTGCCATTCTCGTAAGTTTTGGGCTTGGAATGGACTTGTAATATAAACAATAACTATCCTTGGCCTAGCCACTTAATCACTACGAATATAACACGATTCCGCTTCCTCGTTAAAACTCATTTTAGTGAAATTTCGACTTATTCACCGGGCCTGTAGTACTAAAATAGGACTGGCAGAGCAAGAACTAGGTTTTTCACTACTGATACAAGATTAATTTCACCATCACTTATCCTTCCACCCTCTCCTACAGTACAAGTTAACAGTATATCTTAATAATAATCCATACTAACCGTATGGCAGTAACAATAATACATTTTACTCTATCTTCAACCGTTCTGGATGCATCTCTTTACCCCTTGATTTGGTCACAGCGTTATTCTTCATAGAACTACTTAAGTCCAATGACGATGACCTTTTCTTTTCAAAAAAAAAAAGAAAAAAAAAAGAACTTTATGTTCAATAACCTATTTGATCGTATGTCCGATAAAAATATCTAAAATAAAATAAAATATATGTAAATCGGACAAGAATTAGCAAAGATATGAGTATTTCGAGATGAAAGATTCCCAAAATGTAAAGGTTATAAGGAATTTTGTCAATATGAATATATATCAGATTTATATTTGTGTGTGTGTATTTATCTATTTATAACTTCCACAAACTGATATAACTTTTTTTTTTTAATTATTTATTTTTTACGTTTAAAGTGCTGAATGTGATTAATTTTTTTTCTTTGCAGGTAAGCAATATTGAACTACATCTTGAAAATTAAAACGGTATGAAATAGCAATACTTATGGTAACTATTTAACAAACATTATAAATATTTTTTAATCAAATCATTCAGCAAAATTAATTTATTTTGAATAGGTGTAATATACCAACATAGCCTATTTGATGGGAGATTTGGTGTACTTGATCTTCGTTGTTATTATTATGATTTTGGTTAATATTGTGACGATTCATATTAACAGTAATACCATAAACAAGAGTTCACAGACTCATTTAAGACTAAAAATATGTTACATAATATTCATTTAAAAGTAACTTATGAAAAATATATCCTTATTTATTTCATGATAAATAAAGTTTATTATAAACTAATAAAAAATAAAAAACCTGTACCAGTACTACTTATGAAGCGTTTTGCGTTCAATACATGGTAGTGACTGTACTGTTTCTGGGACAACGGTGTTGCAGGGAAGTTATTTGTCGGAAATCACACTCAACCGCCAAATTTTTCTCATAATTAAGGGTACCCACTTTGTAAAAGCTGGATGAGCCCAATGTCTCCATCCCCAGCTGTTAACAAATAATTTATCTGCAAAAGTCGGATTTATACAGCAGAATGTAGTCAGATTAGTTATTATTATTAGTCTCCTAGTTTCAGTTATATTTTGAAAAAAAAACATTGATTTTTTTTTATGTGGTACTGAAACTAGCAATTTACCTGGGGTGCCTCAATGGTAGAGGGCTGACTTGTTGTTCTGAAAGTCCCGGGTATGAATTCTGAATAGGGGGAAAACATGGCGGTTGAGCGTTATCTTTGACAAATGCCTCTTTCCACAACCGTTTTCCTAGTAACAGTTCAATCTCTACATTTCCTGAACCCATTCTTCATGTGGTCTACTGGTACAGATTTTACGAACTTACCCTTATCAAATTTGTTTTCATGCATAGTCTTTTCCATATATTGTACTTAGTTATTGCTCGCCGTGATGAGCCAAATACTTGAAGATGTAGCCGATCCCGTGGGACAATAAGGTGCTATAAGTTATATAGAGACAGTTAGCTGCTTCTCAGCCAGATCGATGTCTTCGTACGTGGGTGGAATCCTCATTGCCTCTTTTCTAGAAGCCTCTTCTCAGAGTTCTACTGTCTTTTCTATTTCCTCTCAAGTTAGATATTAGGTATTGAGACTTGTTTAGAGATGCTCCTTCTACAATGTTTTCCTTATATCCCGATCTCAGAATAATACCATAATAAAAGTTTCCGTGAAGATTATATTTAATAATATACTTTAACTAGGTTCTGGCCTTGTTGAAATAATAATAGTAATACCATTATCAAAACATGTAAAACAGAGTATAAGATCAGACTAAAAATACATGTAAAATCTATACATATAAAATGCTTTGTCCTGAATGACCGACTGAGGGAACCGCTGATCGCAGAGACCTGAAACTTGGAGGGTGTGCTTTGTATGACCTAGGCATCCCATAAGAAAGGATTTTTTCCGAAATTCTACCCCTAAGGGGGTGAAAAAGGGGGCAAAGTTTGTATGCTTGCTCACGTGGTTCTTACTCGCAAAATCTACATACTGACACGAACAACAATAAACTTATGTCCGTCCCGTTTGTTAATCATTGAGAGTGTATGTTTCACGGCTCTACTGATCCTTCTGTGATGAAATTTGTTATGGATAATCACAAGCCTGGGGAAGGACATAGGCTACTTTTTATCAACGCACCCAGCGGTCAACGCGCAGCAGAAACCACTGTACTTAGCATCTTGAAATTCGCAGATAGGTTCTTTGTATAGCTTAAATGAGCACTAAGAAAGGAATTTGGACAATTCCACCCCCAGGGTTTCCCCCTTAGTATAATAGGGGTTCAACGATTGTATGGAATCCGTCAGTGTTGAAGATAGACGTCTGAAATTTTGGATGCCCGATTAACTTATAGTTCAAAAAAATTAAATTATTTATTTATAATGATCTGCCACGAAACTTTTATGTGGTAAACCATATTCCACGCGAGCGAATTTATTGTTTAAAAATAAATTAAGATTATTATATATTATACTTGACACGTTTATAATTATTATATTTGATAACGTACATAAAAATTGATTCTGATTGGGTTTTCATATTAACAGTAATACCATAAACAAGAGTTCACAGACTCACTTAAGACTAAAAATATGTTACATAATATTCATTTAAAAGTAACTTATGAAAAATATATCCTTATTTATTTCAAGATAAATAAAGTTTATTATAAACTAATAAAAAAAAAACAACCTGCACCAGTACTACTTATGAAGGGTTTTGCGTTCAATACATGTATAGTGACTGTACTGTTTCTGGGACAACGGTGTTGTAGGGAAGTTATTTGTCGAAAATCACAGTCAACCGCCAGATTTTTCTCATAATTAAGGGTACCCACTTTTTAAAAGCTGGATGAGCCCAATGTCTCCATCCCCAGCTGTTAACAAATTAAATAATTTATCTGCAACAGTCGGATTTGACTCGGCATAGCAGCTCAGCTCTCTTCCACCTCGCTACCTCGCTTCTTAGTAGACTAATATACATTTCTAATTAAATTAATGAGCGACATTGTTCTTTATTCTTGAACCAGGTCCAGATGTTTGATGTTTCCTTTAGGTCATGAATTCATTATTCATGAAATAAAGGAATAAAAAATGGTCTTTATTTTTGAACCAAGTGCATATTTTGAGTAATTTTAGGTTATATAATCAGGATTACATATAAATTTCACGTGCATTTACAATTCATTAATTTGAGGAAGCGAAAAACTTTTTGAAGGAACATAAAGAATTAATGAAATGAAAGAATGAAAAATCTTTGTTCTTGAACCACGTCTCTAGATGTAAGGGCTTTTTATGGTAAATAATCAGATTATATATACAATTGACTTTAAATTGGTAAATTGAGCTTTAAGGGTCCGAATTAAGGAATTAATTGAAATGAAAGAAATAAAGGAATGAAAACTGGATTGTATTCTTCAGCCATTCTAGATGTAAAGTAATTTTAGGCTAAATAACATAACTATTATTTATGTTTTCTAGTTAATTGGTAGATTGAGATTTAAGGAAGCTAATAAATAGTTAATGTTTGAAGGAAGGTAGGAATGAGCTAGACATAGAGATAGGCTTAGGAATTTCAACAGTAGAATGAACGAACAAGAAAGAATTTATCAAAGGAAGCAGTTCTATGTGATGTAGCATAAATATTCATCGGTTGAGTTCTGGTGTTCAAGGAAGTGATGTCGGGACATAATACAAAGTATAAGGTTTGCTGTTTCGTTGATGTTTGAATAGGTTGGGAGAAAACTCAATCCTCTTTTATTCAAGTATTTAGGGAAAACCATTTTCAGGAATGCCAAATGGAAAAACTTTTTTTGAAATATCTGACGAAGAGTCTTAATGTTTTCCAGGAAAAAGTGGCCTGATTTTCCTTTTTCTATTCATAATTTACTTATATTATGATTTTCATCTTGAATTATATTCAAATGCTTTTCATTCAGTGAATTATTTTTTTTATTTTTTTACTAATATATTTGGAATAATAATTGATGTGTACTTGACTCTGGATAGTTTAGGTTTAAGTCAGTCTTGTAAGAACAATATTCCATTAAATGTTGTTAAATATCAGCTTGGTTTAATTCCATTTTAATAATTTGGACAGCCGAATTTCCTGATTTTTTTTTTCAAAAGCTCATTTCTTTATTTTTTCCAAATAATCAACTGTCTCGCCGCATTGCCAGTAGATTTTAAGAAATGGATTGATACTGACTGTAGTAGAATATTTGACATAAGACTATTTATGTCAAATGACTATAAGAATATTTGACATAAGAAGAAAATGAATGAAAATCAGAATAGTAATTTGGGTGTATAAAATAAAGTTGGAAAATTGATGGTTTTGGAAAAATTAGTATCTAGTAATTAAAGCCTTTAAACGGAGAGGGCCGAAAAAATGCATTCAATTGTCTGATTGCTGATAGTAATTTTTTAAATTACATTTTTATATTATTAAATATTATGATGGCATTTTCATTGATCATGGAAATTTATTTCAAAGTAGGTTTAATCGGAAAATTAGCTGAAATAAGGATTGTACTTCCAAGAAAGTTGGGGAATCTCTTCTAAATGAGCCTTGGTAATTCCGATAAAGAGATGTTCCAAAGCATATTGAATAACTTAATTATCATTATATATTTTTTATGACCTTGTTACTTTACTTCCTACTATTTCTTGTCGATTTGTTTGAGAAAAAGTAGTATTTTTCATATTTCCTTATCACGCCAAGTCTTATTGTTATTTAAGTTCTTTGTGAATAAATAAAGAGAACTTGTGATTATGACTTCAGTTTTTTTTTTCAATATTGCAGTGATCAATTTCCCAGGAAGAGAGGATTTTGAATTCGAGTTTTTAACAATTGAAAATATTCCCTGTCTGAATAAAAAGGCATACTCAGCACCAGAAAAAAAAAATGAATATTCATGCCTCTCCAAACAACATGGGAGTTTGCTTTGAAGATGGAAAAAAAATTATTTGATTTTAATGTATATTTTTTAAAATCAGTTCGACCCAAAACAAAAATTACTTTAATTTTGAAGAGAAAAGTTATGTCCAGGGCCGAATTCGAACCCGGGTCTCCCACGTTTCTGTCGTGGTGCTCTACCACCTCATCTATCCTGGTACCTCGGTTAGACAAATCCATTCTTTTCACTGATCCCATATTATATATTATATTATAAAACTTACTTTATTTTTTATCCTGACAATATGCTTTATGCTGGCGCTTCTATAACAGGAACGTTGATAATCGAAGTTCCTTCAGAATTATAAATTTTGTATTCCATTTTCATTTCTGTTCGGTAAAAAAATTAAAATTCTTAGACTTTAATTCATTATTAATTGATTTAGAGCTCGATTTTATTCATTGCAGCCTATAACGCTAATAATAATAATAATAATGTTTTATTTACTTTTAACGTTTAATAAGATTAGATGTTTTGACACTAGGATCGATACTAGATTATCCACCAGTGTCCCCATGCATGCTTCTAGAGCGTTCTGTCGCTTCTATTTTAATATATTTATTTTATACTTTTTTAAAAGATATACTGAAGTATAGTGAGAGCGCCACGTCCTAAATTCATCTTATGAAAATTTAGTTTAGATGATGAAAGCTGGGATGTTCGAGTCTAAGAACTGAGAATTGTGAATGGACTACTCTAAAGAGTATTAATGAGTAAATAAAAAAAGTTGTCGCTTCCATGTCACTCAATTTATCATTAAACACAATACCTACCTTTAGGTAGGCTGCTAGACACGGGCATATTATTAAATGTGTATAATATGTGCATGATGGTAAAAAGATGCATAAATAAAAAACAATAGTTGTAGACCTTCTTCATGGCTAGGGCTAGGGCTTCTTCATGGATCTTATACAGGGTTATTGTCTCCAACAATATTTCTATATTTTATTTTGTCTATTGTACTCTTTGCAAAAATATTGTATATATAAAAAAAAAGATAAGATTTGATTGTAATAAGACATAGGCTTATATTGTTTTAATTTTCTATATTTCATTTCCCTTTGTTGTAAATTTCATATTTATATATTATTTCATTTAAAACAATGTAATACTCACTATATTAATGGTTTCCTCTCGATGGGATGCCTTATAATTAAAAAGAGTTGAACTTTATTCTGTGCCTGACTTCGCTGCCGTTGAGGTGTAAACTGGCCCCGCAATGCAGCTGCACTTGACAGGACGAAGATGAAGTGATATCCTTCAGTGTCAGTTTGTCGGTGTCGATATGTTTTATTTCTTATGTCGGCCGTCTGGGTCATTTGCATTGCCCATTGAAGGCTACCCAGAAATCATCCATAGCATGTTGAACGAACCTTACGAATCTGATTTTTCAAAGTAAAAAGTCTGTTAAAAGATAATTTATTAAAATAAAAAGTTGTACTGGTGTGTGACCTTTTATTGCTTTAATAATGACCCAGATGGAGGTCAGAAAAATAGGGTTGAACTATTTATTTGAACGCCGACGCTGATCTTCTTCAGGGCCCCAGATATACAAGGTACGAATAAATTAAAATATTACATGAAAATTTTAAAGAATAAGAAACTATAAAATAAAATATAGAAGAATGATTTGGGAAAAAACAATCCAGAAACAAAAGTAGAGATGATTTTAATTATAGAATACAATAAAGGTATTTTTATTTGAAACATATTAACTAACGCAATGATATATGAGTAGTGAGTAGTGAATAATGATGGAGGCCATGTAAATAAATTTAAAAACAGAATAATTAGTCAGTATTATCTAATATATAATAAAAATTAATCTAATAAGTTAAAAAAACCTGTAGCAATCGTGATGTCCACTACGTGGTAGAGACTGTGCTGTTTCTTGAACAACGGTTGTTCAGGGAGGTAAATGTCCTAGATTACGCTCAACCGCCAGATTTTCCCCTTTATTCGGTATCGACTTTATATGGTGGCTGGGTGAGCCCCATGACCGTCCACCCCTGGCTACTAACAGATTAAATGAAATTCAGCCATAGCAGCAGAATTTGAACTCAGGGCCTTCGGCACGACAACTCAGTGATCTACTACTGAGCCACTCCGCTCCTTAACAGATACCGCTTAACGTGGGGCTCGTACCCATGACCTTGAGATTAAGTGTATCAATCTGTTCCGACTTAGCTAGCCAATAATTATCCAATATGCGGTATTTGAAATAAATATAAGATGGTGGGATATACGGATAAATATGTAGAAATGACTATTGATATAGAAATTGTTTTTATATAGACGATTATTTGTAATGATTAGAATTGATAAAATAAAATATAGAAATGCTGGAGAAAACAGCCATTTATATTTATGTAAATAGCCGCACAAAGGCCAGCTATGTGGGTCAAAACGTTGGCTTTCAAATAAATAGCTCAATCCTTTATTAGAAATAATTTCTCTGATCTCTACCCAGACCATTTTCTTCCCCAGTTATGCATGGTCAATTAATTTTATTTGATAATTATACCTTATGAGATTTAAATGTATACGAACGTTTTTAATAGTTCAGATTAACAATAAGCCTCAAAAATATGAGGAAAAAGAATCGGTAATAAACCTGTTGTTTGCGACGGACTTATGTCTCAAGGTAACTCTGAAATAGATATCTGCTCACGGTTGATTATTTACAGAAATATACCACTTTTTTCGGCCTAAGACGTGTATTCTCCAAGTCCTCATTAGTGAATTTTACCATTTTCTCCCTCCAGCGGCAAACTGCTACTGATTGTATCAAGGACGTCTTCTCAAATCAAATTCATTTTTGGACAGTGTCTGTGTGGGCCTGGCAGACTGGACGGTGTCCGTCCCGGATTTTGCAATCTCCCCATGGTCATTTATGATATATCAATGTTTGTTGTTGTTCTTTTTTATTCACGGGATTATGTGTTATTTATAACATTGTTTGTATATCTTTATATACAGAATGCCATATATTGGTGTGTATTTACAAAGAGCAGTATGGAGCTTGGATGAATAAAAGGCTATTTCATTTTATGCTTTCGGGGACCGTTCTTCTACAAAGGCTGGAAGCGGGACTGACAAACTTGAGGGCTTGGCAAACAAAGGGGAAAAGGTGCTTCCAATAACTGACATCTCTTTGATAGGCCTGTTGACGGAGAAAACAGAACGGATTGTCAAATGTCCGCTATTTTCTCTGTGCGTTCCCCGGCACAAGCGACTTTCCTAACCTTTACTGCAGTTCTTTCAGTTCTTAATGTTTAATTTAATAATAATAGAATGTTCGCAAACTAATACTCGAGTAAAGCCCCGTTGGTTTGCGAACATAGTGGACACGTACTAAAATCATGTGTACATACGATTATGTACCAAACAGAAACAAGATTCAGCAAATAAGACGCAATTACATATTTCAAAAATATTGTACCACCACAACCCTTGAAGGATCTTGTGTAACATTAAGAAGTATAAACGTGTGAAGTTTCTAGGCATTTCATAGGCATACCGAGGTTGGCAGTGGTTGACATCTTCATTGAGATATTTTTTTCTTAAACATTTATAATTTGTTACTTAAATACTTTTCTTCATCTAAGCTCTTCGATTTACGTGAACAGACCATTACACAATAACTTTTGTTTTTATTATTTCAATAATAAATATCATTTATACTTATGTTGTTATTTATGTTTATTTTATATTGTAAGAAGATGTTTCTTTCAAAATGTTTGCCAAGACTTGCCAAGTTTTTCGTAAGTAAGTATAATGCATTAAATATATTACACTGTTTTGCGAAAACAATACTTGATACAACTTGCCAGTAACAAGGAAGATTTGTGAAGTTTTTATGGTCATCAGTAAACGAATTAGGATTTGATTATTAGCAGAGAAGTAAGAAAAATTATAATTTAGTTTTACATAATTTAATAAGGTTCGGTTTAAGAAGTATATAAATATATGCCAATATGTTTAAAATTGGTTTCACAAATATTCTCTCTCAAAGCCCTAAAAAGTGCAACGTCATCTGAAATAAGGGGCAGATAGATTCGTATTATTTATTAAAGTAAATGCAGACTGTCGCTGTTTCGGGTGCAGAGGCTCCATTTGCAAACCTAATGCACTAGGCTAGACGGGATGCCCTTCAGTGCATATGCAGCTAGATCGGGTAGTCTATTATCTAGCCAAAACTGCAGACATAGATTTGTGACCTGTCCGCCAGGCTATCTGTCATATGGATGGCTTCGGGGAAGAAAAAAACAACCAGTCCATTGTCTTAAGGTCGAAGATCGGATACGGTCAAGATAAAGAGGATAGAGGATATAGATTTCTTTAAAATTAGCATTGCTCTCTTATTTATAGTTTCCTTACGATTTATTAGAAGGATGATACATGGAGGCATTTCTCCCGATTAGATGTTTTTTTTTGTTTGTTTTTTTATATTTCTTGTATAATTTGCTACAATTTACAAAATTTCATGGTGTCCCAAATAGACCAGTCTCAAATTAAAAACAATTGTACAGACTTAAGTGTATCTGTGCAGAATTATAATTTACAAGGAAAGAAAAAAATGAATAAATAAAAAAAACAAAAATTGTAACTATACATTTTTAGTAACTTATATATATATATATATATATATATATATATATATATATATATATATATATATATATATATATATATACATACAAACAATAAAAATGAAATAAAAGAAAATGTTATCCTCCAATAATAATTTTTTTGTTCTTTCATGTACGTACATACCGCTTTGTACTATCTTTTATTTAGTTCCCAATATTTTTTATCAGTGGGTTTTTATTGTTTTTACACTTGGAAACAAATTGTTTTCATAGTTTGTCAATAAATAGATTAATATAAGGTATACTTAATTCTTTATACATAATTTTAACTTTAGTGCAATATGCATAATTTCCAGCAATTCTAAGGCTTTTGTTTTGGAATATTTGTAATTTTTTGTAAACCCTGATTAGATGTACAATTAATAGGAGCACTCCAGAAATAATCAACTCCAAACAATCCAGAAATATTCAACTCCAGATAATTATTCCATCGCAGGACCTATGAGACGGTAAACAAAATTTCAGTTATCATCAGTTACTTTGGCAGCTGCCTTGTACGATCAATATATCTCTGGGCCTATGTCAAATCATATTCCGGCCGATACTCGTATATAATACAGAGTCTTTATCCGTGAATTGGAACGGACAAAACCATTTCGTATAAAGAGAACTGAAGTCCTCTGCTAAAAAAAATAGTAGCCCAATAAGTAATTGATCGGTCTAGGATATGAAAAATAAACCAGCCGAATATCACACGGCATATGAGTCATCAGGTTTAAGTAAAAGCCATGAAATATAAATGGATACCAGTTCTTCGAAATATTACACTTGCATAGTCCCGAAGGCCGGAGGGGGGGGGGGTTCAATTCCAGCTGAGAGAGATTATATTTAATTGATCCGGGGATGGATCCTTTGTGACCTGGGACCCTCCTGGGGCTCACCCAGCCTCTATAAAGTGGGTACGCAATAAAGGGAGGAAGCGTGATCTCGAGCAAATCACCTACCTGCAAAACAGTACAGACTCTGCCAAGTAACGAAACCAAGACCCTTTATTGGTTGTATTGGATAGGGGGAATTACATAGTTTTTAATGACAATGTAATAAATAATTATATGTAATATTTGCAAAGATGAAAACGAGGAGGAATAAATTATGTTATTTTGAAGTTTAAATTAAAATTAAAAATGAGCTTAAATATTCCTCCTTTATGTTCTTTCCTCAGCATTTAACTTGCCCGTATATACTCGGCTATAAATAGATGTTATTTATGGACTTTTAGTTTAATTTTTGATAAAATATTTTCGCACACATTAACACCTTTCGTTTCGCAGTTTTCAGCCTATTTCCGAAATCAACCGTGGGTCCTGCGAAATCGTACAGTGTCCTGGTATGCTAAGTCTTCATCTGTGATATGAGTTAGTTCACACAGACCTCCTATTTTCCGTCACATATTTACATAAATAAACTTCTTGCACAGATGGAGTATCTTAAAGATTGTCTTGGTGGACGTTCTGAAACTTGGGCATTATGCAACAACCACTTGTTATATCAACGCATGACATTAGCATTAATGCCTTGTTTTTTTTCTTTCCTCATCCTCACTTGCCGCGTGATTGCTTTTATGTAACTTTTATTTTATTCATAAATTTCGTTTCGCCTTAGGTTTAATTTATAATTTTGATAGATAAATAAATATATATATATATATATATATATATATATATATATATACATACATATACATATGTACGTACATAGATTTCCATAGAAGAGGTACAAAAAAAAAAGAGAACAATGTTAAAAAAAATCACAACCAACATAGTTGCTTCATAAAATAACTCATTTCATTTTATTTTGAAAAAAATCAATACTGAAATTGATAATATTGGGCAGTTTTGTATGAAATGTCCGTTTTCAACGGGAAGGTTAGTTAGTAAAACAAGTTTATGAAATCGAATGTTTTTATTCAAAAAACATTTATCCTGATTTTCTAAACATTTTTTAACTTCTTATTAAATTTTCATCCAATAACTGAAAAATTCAGGGTTTTGTGATGAAAAAGTCTTTATAGAAATGAAAATCATATTAAAAAAATTTTACCCTTAAGGAAATTATCCAATTTTCTGAAGAGATGGAAATCTCTGTTGAAGAAGCTAGCGAATAAGGTGGGGACGAGAGGACTTCGTAACCCAGCTCGGTTGTAACATGAGGTCTGGCGATCCAATTATCCAATGCAGAATGTTTATGTTGCATTGTGTTAATATCCTTGCAGTACAATATGTATTTGATGGCTTCATCTTAGGGTAGAAAGAAGAAATTAATTATTAATTTCATGAATTAATCTGAAATTTCTCCGTTCGTTACAACCACATTCCCCGAACGCGATGGTAATGTTTCTTGCCGCTTGTTCCACGGAGTGTTCAAGTTTAAACTAAAAAAACTTTAACGAAAACTGCATGTTTCCATGGTCATATTAGATAGAAGTTTTCGTTCAATTCTAATGATAATAAATATTATCAAAAAACATAGGATTACTGACAGCTCATTACAATCTGTAACTATGTATATATAAAACATAATATTAACAACAGAAGTCCGATAGTTTTACTTAAAATTTTAGAAATAATAAATACGGACATTTTATGTGAAATGACAAATCGTTTGTTTGTGGACTATTTCCAAAATTAAAGGAATAAGTTACTTTCTTTGCTACTGTTATATTTTGCTATTTTATTATACTGTTTGGTAACTCGATGAGAATAGATTGTCCTTACGATACTCTGAAAAAATAATTCAGTTTTTTATTACAGTAGCCTTCATCCGTTTTAAAAACGTGCGAGCAGGCCCGCTGGGGTCCCGTTCCTATAATGGAATTGGAATTTCCTCCTAAATTAGTTCTAATAGACTGTCTAATTGCTATTATAGCGCCGTCACCAAATTCCATTTTGATAATCTATTGTCGGAATTGAAGCGACTTTTTATGACAGCGGTTAAAGGCTGGACGTCCTCAAGGGCACTTAGTCTTGAGGCATGTCTCTCTTTATTAGCGGTGAATCAGTTGTCATTAAATGCGTATTTCGGTCTCCTTTCTTCATCTTAATTTAGACTCGGATCTTCGAAACAAACAACCATAATTGAGAATTCGTTCCTTTTTCTTTATTAATTAATTAGAAACACTAGGTTCGTACAACCATAAGTCGTACTGCTAAACCGAAGGGGAAATTTGCCTTCACAAACTGACCGATGAAGATAAAACTGTGTATTTTTGAAATAATATATAACCAACTTTCTGACAGGGGGTCCAACGTTAGCTTACCTTGTGTAAAATAGATTTTTGAATTTTTTAAGTGTAAATATCTTCAGCCCTGGTGTATCAGTGGTAAATTATAATTTGGTTCAAAATGAGTTAATTGTAGTGAGAGAAGCGGAACCTTGTTATTCTCGTTGTATAATAATAAACTCTCTCTGGACGAAATTTGACTTATCAAAATCATTAAAAAAAACATATACCACTACAACCCATGAACAGTCTTTGGCTCGTTACATGTTCGAGAATATATTGTTTCTAGGGCAGTAATAAGCACAGTTATGCAGGGGAGTAACTCGTCCGAGATCAAGATCAACTGCGGCGTTTTTCCCCAACTAAGGGTACCCACTTAGTCCGCTCTCTAGGTGTGGATACAAATTAAAAAATAAATAAATAAACTTGAACAAATAATCTTGTATTGTTGTAGCAATCCAAACTATTGTATTTTTATTTTTATTTTATACATCTTATAATTTAAATTATTCCTAGTTTTGTATCTGGGTTACTGCAATAGTATTATTTTTAAATTCCAATTTTCTCTATTCCTATTATTTTATTTTTTAATATTTTTGTATCTTGTATATCCAGTCCTGAAGAACACTTGCAATGTGGGTCAAAATGCCGGCTTCTAAGTAATTGTTTATCAATCTCATTGAGGAATTCCTTCTTTTGAACTCCACAAGGACTATTATCATCCTCATTCATATATTATATACATAAACAAATACATATATCTGTATTGTTTCTTTCTTATAATATGTTTACATAAAAAATACCTCTCGCCTAGAAAAGTAATTATATGAAGATATACGAGATACCTTCAGTTCGAGCAAACAGGTCCACCAACGTCTTACTATTAGTTTCTCGACTTACTGAGATTGCCTCAATTTTGATAGTATTTATTTCTATTAAATTTCTATTATTTATAATTTGTTCGTGAAACTTTATACCCATGCCAGAGCTTAATTCAATCCATAAGATAGGTTTATTAAGACTATATTATTTACCTGTTATCATTGTTTATGATTGAAACCCGATTCCCAGGTACCGCTATTCGGACTCGCTTCATCCTACCGCCTATTGGAATTTCCACGACCCGATTGGCCGCTCGCCGTTGCGGTGGATGGGAACTTGAAATCGGATATCTTCCTCTGGAGCGCCTTTTTTTCCTCCTTTATCTCTCAATGACGCTGGGAGTTGGGAACCTGTTCCCGCCCGCTAGGGTAATAGCAAACTTGTAAAGGATTCTTCCACACTTGTTGTTCCTACTCTTCTGTATTATTCAGTGATCGATCTCGCGTACTCTAGTTCTGTAACTTGTTCAGCTTGATACTTATTCTTGACCGCTTCTTTCACTTTTTTCGACCGATTATATAGTTTTATTATCAATTTTCAGCGAGAGATGCTTTATACCTATAACCTATAAACTAAAATTTTAAATATTGACAGTAAAGTATTTCACAATTTTCTGTTTACAATGTATATCATAATATAATTAATATTTAATACGCAACTAGCTGTAGTTAATTCTAAATGTTTTAGAATTTTCTATGGAGCATTATATAACATGATCGAGTTTTAATAAAGCTATCTAATGGATTTATATGTAAAAACAATTCCATTATATTAAGCTTTATCATGGCTATACAGATTTTGGAAGTAATAACTATCATAACTAATAAATATATATATTGCATATATATAATTAAATAAATAGAAACAAATATCATCAAACTTAAGACGCTCTGAGTATGTCGAAGAACTGATAGTAAGACGGTCGGTCGGCTTGCTCGTACTGAGAGTGTCTCATCTATCTTTATATAATTAATTACTCTATTAGCTTTGGTGTATTATTTAAGTAAATATATTATAGAAAAATAAACACAACGTTTTTACATTTAAATAAAAAAACATTTTAGACAAAATAAAATAAATCACCAATAATCCTCATATGGATCATACAAATATTATTTATTTTTTAATGTGTGGATGTATGTAAATATATTTTGTATAAATGTATATGTAAATATATTCTCTTAATGTATTATTTTGTTCTCCTTGTTTTTATTTTTTCGGGGATTTTTTTCTATGGAAGAATACATTATTTTAAACATTAAGGTGTTTGATGTATATCGATAGATGGTGAATTACTGTGAAATATTGATTTTTAAAATGAGAACGATTTGTGTTAATTTGTTTGTTAAAAATGGTACTTTAAAATTATATTAATTATTTTTATGGCTAGTAGTATTTAAAATAACTGGGGGAAACGTATCGTGGAGGCCAAGGCTCATTGATGGGTTGTAGAGCCATGCAAGAAGAAGAAGATGAAGTATTTAAAATAAGGGAAATTAACGCTGGGTTCAATCTAGAACTTTTATGTTTGTCCCCAATGATTCAAGTATTTTTATTTTGAACGATTAAACAAAACTGATTAACTGTTTAATGTTTCTATATTAAATTT
The DNA here is from genome assembly GCA_964056705.1 of Troilus luridus. Classification (NCBI taxonomy): domain Eukaryota; kingdom Metazoa; phylum Arthropoda; class Insecta; order Hemiptera; family Pentatomidae; genus Troilus; species Troilus luridus. Next base: position 31,278,343 of record OZ057416.1, read on the forward strand.
ATAGGTAGAATTCAGTACTAAAAATGTTCCAAATTTCGCATTGATCTTGAATCGTACCGGAGGATTTCACTCTCGTCTAGAACGTAGATACTGGAGCAGTTGAATCTCCAGTGATAATGTTGTTATGTGCCTTATCAGCTGATTCTTCGCTGATGCCATAGGCTCAGTTAGTTATTATTGCAAAAATACATGCAAACTACTAATTTTTAATTAAAACAACCTTGTGCATGAAAAGGGTTGTAGTAAACATTCTATAATATACATAAAAACTAAACTTACTAACTTAAACATGTAAAGATAAATTTTTTTTTTTTTTTTTTTTTTACAACAAAACAACTTTATTTGCAATTTTACATATACAAGCAGTATTTGTGAATACATGTTCCGGACTACCTTTACATGTTTAAAGACAGTGATTTTAATTAATTACAGTTGCCTTTTATAAATAAGTTTCACAATAGCAGGAAAAATGTAGAAAAAACCAGCTTAAGACAAAAAAGAAAAAAAATAATAATAATAATAATACTAATATAATAAATAAATAAAAATGATAATAATAAAGTAAACATATATAATAATAATAATTACTTAGAAAATAAATGAATAATTGAAAAGAACTATAAAATAAATACAGATAACTTGATTACAATATCTGCAAATGGTGATTTATTAAGAAAGAAGTATATGTTTTGTTCTTTTGTGCGTGTAGCGTCGTAGCGAATGTTTGTCATAGTTACCGATTTCTCGGATTAATGGGTTTTCGGAAGCTGGAGTTTTTTCAAAGTATGTTTTTGTTTGGTCTGAAACATATTGTTTAATAGTGGGGAGTTCAAGATCTCTAAGCATAGTCGATATTTTCGTGTAGCGGGGATAATTATTGATAATCCTCATGCATAGGTTTTGTACCCTTTCAAACTTTCGATAATTTGTGGCGCAGGTTGAACTCCAGACAGGAGAGGCATAGGTTATCAATGGGCGGATTACTGTTTTGTAAAGGATTAATTTGTTTTTAGGGCTTAGCCTAGATTTTTTATTAAAATAGGGAAACATTTTGTAGATGATTTTTTTCGCTTTTTCGGTTTTCCTGTTGATGTGCTCTGTGAATGTTAAGGACTTATCTACAATTAAACCGAGGTATGTTACGGATTTAGACCAGGGGATGTGTTCGGAATTTAAGATGATGTGCTGGTCTATGTTAGGTCTGCGCTTTGTGAAGATTATGGCGGCCGATTTTATTGGATTGATTTTTAGTTTCCACTTTTGACAGAATTTATGGATTTTTTTGAAAGATTGTTGTAATCGGTTTACTATAGTATCGATTCGGTATGATGCTGTGTACAAAGCGGCGTCGTCTGCGTAAAGCGATGTGGTTACTTTATTATGTTTTGGGAGATCGGATATGAACAGGTTGAATAGGATTGGGGATAGGCATGAGCCTTGAGGAAGTCCAGCGGGTAGGGGAAGTGCTTTGGAGTTAGAATGGTTTATTTTAACATAGAATTGTCTATTAGAAAGGAAGGAATATATGATATGTATTAGGTATGGAGGAAATTCGTGCGATATTAATTTGTAAATAAGACCGTAATGCCAAACTGTGTCGAAAGCTTTTTCGAGATCTAACATGAGCATGCCTGTATGTTTTTTATTGTTGAACCCTTGTGTAATGAAATCGGTAAGACGAGCTAGTTGGTCGACAGTGGAATGGTGTTCTCTAAAACCGAACTGTTCATCTTTGATCAGTTTGTTCTGGTTTACATGCCTAACAATTCGTTTTAGAAGCAAGCGTTCCAGGATTTTGGATAAAATATTTAGCAGGCTAATTGGTCTGTAACTTGTAAAATTAATTGGGTTTTTATTAGGTTTTGGGATGGCGATTGTTTTGGAAATTTTCCAAGCGGCGGGAAAGTAATTAAGCCTTAATATTGAATTGAATATTTTTGTTATGTGGTAGATGGTTTTCCTGCTCAGGTTTTTTATAACCTGTACAGGGATGCCATCGTCTCCTGAGGCTTTCTTTGTTTTTAATTTTTTTATAATCTTTCCTGTTTCTTTGGGTGAAATAGCGGTGAAATTAATTTCGAATGACTTTTTTAAATAGTTTCGGACAGATTTATTTATTTTTCGATTGTGATGGTTAGAGCCAAAATTCGAAGTTGTAGAGTTCGTGTATTGGAAATTACGGGCTAATAAATCGGCTTTGTCTTTGTCCGTGTAGACATAACTATTGTTCTGTTTCAGTGGGGGAATTTTAGTAGCTGTAAAGATAAATTAATAAGAATCGTAAAGGTACATTATCTTTAATGTCTCCCTCATCCGAATGTGACAAAAAAAAAACAATTAAAATTTATATTGTAAGGTCTCCTTGTACAAAAATAAAAGTTAAAGAATAATTATTTTTGAAGAATCTAATTTTTGATCCATTCATCACGTATTCCTTCTGGTTTTCCGACGTTTCGCTGGCAATACCGCTAACTTCTTCAAGGCTTAATCCGAGACTGAAAATTTCCTTGTATAGTTCGGTGTCCGGTTTCGGAGCCTATTCTATTAGTAATCCGCCCCTGGACCCGAAAAGCTGTATATCTAGAAGTATATGATATGTTCAGTCTCAGGTTCAGAAGTATATCCAGCGAATCGTTTGCAAAAAACTTGACGACACGGTCGAAACCAGAAGGGAGGGAGGGATACGTGATGAATGGATTAAAAATACTGGTCATGGCAATTTAAGTTAATATGCTGACAGCATCTTATAGGTACGAAATCTTAATGAATTTTTCTTAGCTTTCTAATATTTCTCTAATTCTAACTAAAAATCCTAATGCATAAAAGTGATGGCGCCATCAGGAGTTACCCATTCCTTTGTTATATCTTCAACAATGACCTAAAAAAATGAATAAAAAAAAAGTGAATCCTGATTCTAGATGCAATATTCTCCCCTATTGTTAATGTAAATCAGATGCAATTACCTCGCCGAGATTAATTTACTTTTGTCTCCTTTATATAATTTTTTCCTTCAGAACCAGAATCCTTAATGACTCCGGAAGAGAAGGAATATAAAGAAATTCAATTATAACGTTGTAGAGAATGGGTAAGGAGATTTAGAAAAATGAAATGAGAATTAGCAATTGGCGGTCGTATGGAGTATTCTAATTCGTCTCGGCGTCGAAAGAAAGTATATTGATTGTTGCAATATCCCTTTAGAATCGACAGCACCGGAATCTATTTCAACTTTTTTTAATGTTTTTTTTTTCATTTGGCTTATTGTTTATTCACGGTTTGGTTTATGGAAGCATTCGCATTACAAGTGCGGTTTTAAATACCTGTGGTTGTGATAATTACATCATGAGGTGCGCCCAGCTTTTAAAAGTGAATAAATGGCCTTTCAGTGGCTCATGGCAAGAAAGAAATACAATATAGAAAAGTTTAATAATAAAATAAATTATAAGAAATTACAAGAGTGAAATGAAATCTAAAAGATCATAAAACATTGTAAAATTAAATAAAATAAGAATTTTTATTTTTACAAATCCAAGAAATATCGTGGAATACTTTCATGTATAATGCTGAGAAGGTTTTCATCAAGTATTTTATTTTTCAAGTAATCATTAAAGTTTAGGATTTTATGCTAGATATTATATAAATATATTATCAGCAATTATTTTTGGCTTTTTATTCATTTTATTGCATTTTTGTCTATTTATTCATTTTATTGCATTTTTGTCTATTTATTCATTTTATTGTTTCGTGCATATAATTCTTATACAAAAAAGTATAAATAGAAGTGTAGCTCTGTTATATTATAACTCCAAATCATTCTCAATACAGTTAACTCTCTCTGGACAAAATTCGACTAAACCACTCATTCGTCGGGACCGCAGACTTGTTGAACTTGACGTTACCTCTTTCAATTTATGTTATTCTTCCCTTTTACCTCAAAATTTCGTTTACGAACCCTTCAGCATTTGGTGCTGTTGACATCCTTTATAGCTGAATTGTTTTTAACTTGTCATCTGTTGGTGATTCTTTGTTATGATTCAGCTGAAAGGGCCCCAACCAGATGTCGGCTTTCTCACCTGATGAGCGTGACCTAACACCCTGTCACAACACATTGCCTGGTTTTCGTTCGTCATTTCAGGAACTCTTCACTAAAGGCCACTATTACCTTAGTGATCATAATAAATAAAAAAAGTGGTGGAAATAGGCCCATTTGGTGAGCCTATTACGAGGAAATGACGACGCCATCTCGTCTCGAGTATGAAATCAGTTAATTTAGACCTAACAAAGTAACGGTCGAAAGTTGTTACTTGTATTCAGTTATTTTGTTCCTGTTATGGCTGATTAACTTATAAGTGCTTAAATTAATACTTTGCGGGATATCTAAATCATTTCATTATTGTTTTTGTTTTTCTTTATTATGGAGAATACGATTTTTTTTTCAATTTATTGATTGCAATTGATAATTTTTTTAAATAATACAACAAGTAAAGATTATTAATGGCAAGTAAGTAAAGGCAAGGAGAGAGCCTAACTTAAAGTAAGAGATGCTATAGTTGGAGTCCTAAATTTTGCCTATTCTACTATAATTAGGATATGGATCTTTAAAGAATCCCGACACAGCACAGGCTTAGACCGCCATTTTACGCCCCCATTCGAAGCCATTTTACGATGGATATAGTTTATTTATCGTGAGCTTATTTGTTTATCATTCATTGTCATATAATTAATGTTTATGATAATATATAACATTATTGTAATCCGAGATTTCTGTCAAGGCACAGTTTTTACCAGTCGTTCCGGTGGAGATTGTCGTTTTAACAGTAAGGTTCTTAACGATTCCTTAATAAAAGCTATTTTTTTCTCTTTCTCTTTAACTATGTAACATTCATTAAAATTCAACTAAATTTAATTTTTAACGTAGCTATGAAGAAGGTAAACGGAAGTGAATGAACAAAAAGTTGGAATATTTTTAAAATTCCAAAGTTCCGTTACTTTGTAAAAGTTTTTAAAACGAATTTTTTGTTGACATTAGGTATTTAAAATCATTTACGGCTTTTAGATATTTTTTATTATATTTGTTTACCTTTACAGCTTAATGTTTACCATTCCATAACTTTTACGTTTGGTTTTAACTACAACTTAAAAATGTTTCAAATACTTGTGCATGAGAATCGTGACGTGATAATATTCCAGTTGAACTGCGCATATCTTGATCCGTTATTTTGGATAGTGGCGGTTTTCTAGTATTTTTTTCTTTTTGGTTGTCCTTGAAACACTTGAAAAATGTTTTTTACCAAATAAACTGAAAATCAAAATATTAATGAAACTTTATATTTACTAGAGTGAAGGTTATTCTTGTTTGTAGGAAAATATATAATCCCATGATTTCTTATTTTCCTATATTCTTTACGGACTTTTTCACGATGTTTATTGAATTTTCAGATATTTTTCATGTTTTTTTCTTTTTAATAATAAATAAATCAATACTTCACGCTTATAATTACATTATTGTGCTAATTCAAGTATAAAGTTAATCACAACTTGCTTTATCAAACGTTATATGTTATAGAAGAGCTAGCTGATTCGACTGAGTTTTTGGCATGCCTTCATTTGATGTGGGCAATTAACGGGTTGAATAATTGGCTAGTTATAAAGCGATGCCTTTGTACGCGAATGATCTTTTGTAGGCTGCTTCCCCTGGGCATATGTTCTTGGTTTGGAGGCGAAAATAAACGAGATTGTAAAGCTGATCTCCGACTATATATTTAATAATAATAAAGCTTAACGAACATGAAGGCTCGATGACGATACCACCCGTCTCTGGTTACTAATTTCCATCCATGGACCAATACCCAAACCCAAATATTTATTGTTGGTTTTATGGGGTTTTTTTTTCCTTTACTGTTTTATCATGAGAATAAATCTTTTGTCATAAGTTATAACGATTTATTATATAAAATAGAAATAGAAAAAACTGTTCCACTACAACCCGTGAAGGGGTTCAGTACATGGTAAAGTCTGTACGGTTTCTAGGACTGCCGTTCTTCAGGGAGGAGATTTGTCCGAGACCACTTTGAACGTTCTAGTTTTTTCCCTAATTAAGGATACCCACTTAGTAGAGGCTGGACGAGCTCTAGGAGAGCAGCCAGATCCCACTGAGTCAAATTATGCTGATAACAGATTAAATAATTTATCGTCCATAGCCGGATTTGAACCCGGAACCTTCGGCATAGCAACTCAGCGCACTACCCACTGAGCTCCGCCGCTTATTACAGGAAATGGTGTTCCTTATTCATTTAGTTTCCCCAAGTTGGATGAATGGGTTAGTTTACTTTGAAATATGCTTCCAAACATCTGTCTCACAGCCCTCCGTCTGGGGTTCTACCTTTCGAATTAAGAACCTTCAGAAATATACATCCAAATTCCTAAAAACTATCTAAGTCATCAGTAATTAAATTATAGATTTGAAAAAAATCATTTCAAATTATCAGTTAATTGTCGAATTCTTAAATTCCATATGACCACACAATCTTTAAATCTTTCCTACTGTTTCATTACTCCATTTTTAGTTTATTCCTCTTTAACTTTATATTAAACTAATCTTTATGATAAGCATTATTTATATTAATGGGTAAGATAATAATATTCTAGGTAGTGTGATTTGCAGGCATGGTCTAAGTCCTCATGTGGTCACTACGGAATCAAACTACTTTTATGTAATAAACAAATCGAATGAATGTTTACGAAATTGTGACAAAATTAAATATAGGTTAAATACTAGAATTGATTTTAATGACTGGCTTTTTTTTTTCGGTTGGCTCTACAGACCTTGTAGATCTTTGGCCGCCTTAACATGCCTTCTCCACCTCTGTCTGTCCTGGGCCGCTGATTTCCAGTCTGCTGCACTTAATGACTGGGACAACTATTAAAAATATATTGAAAAGAAGAGGTGTGAATTGAATGGAAAGGGAAGATAGGCCAATGAAAAAAATAGTATAAACAGTTAGGGATCGATTTTGTGCGAGCAATTTTATGCCCGAAATGTGATAAAGTCAATTTTTGAAATTTCGGAGTTATCCACTTGTGATCCATAATGCCTCGTATTATAAATATCACATTAATATATAATCCTTACATCGGATTTGTGATGAATCGCAATCAATAATGCTATGTGCTATAATATTTCTATTCTCAATTTCACTTTTATAATTATAATAATCCTAATCGTGAACATAACTTTTTACTCTCCCTTTTATTAATGTATATTTATGAAATATTTACTCTGCATAAATAAAATAATTAATTAATCAGTTATTTATGAAGTAGACATTCTTTAAAAGTAAAATAAAAAACTTTAAGTAAAAATAAAAGTAAAAGAAAAGATTTGCCCTGGCCGGGGTTCGAAACTGGTACTTTAGTGGCTTAGAGCAATGCTACGGAGAAGCAGACGACCCAAGTTCGAATTCCGGCCAGGGCAGATCTTCTCTCTTTAAAACAAAAATATTTAAAAATAATTACCATAAAAATAACAAACGTTTAAGAGATAAAACCATGGCTTAATTTGACTGCTGTAATATGGTTAAAGGGAGATTTGAAAATTCTTTTAATGAAAAATTTCATAAGCCTTTCTAGATCTTCATAACTTTTTATCCCCGCAAGTTGCTCCTTGGTAGTAACAGATTATTAACAAGGAAAGATTATTAAATTTTGCTGAAGCGAAACATCATTTTCTTCCTCAAGTTAAAAGAGACAAGTTTGAACATTTATTTCTTGTTCGAATCGAAAGAAAATATCGTGTCTTTTCTCTTCCATCTCTTTAAACTGATAGTTCGACTTGTTAGATCATTAGGATTATTGGTGGAGGTCGTTTAAGCGTTTAATTGGTACTAACCTTTTTTAAAGATTACTCACCAAATCTCCTTTTATAAGTTAATATCTCCCCTTTTATCGTCTGTTGCCTCATTTGAAAAAATCTTCTGTAATCTGAGATATATTGAATGGCTTCTGGGTAGAAATTAGTACGCTAAACTAAAAAGCGAGAGATAAGATAATATTGTTTTCAGTTTTTATTTCAGAGACTTAAGGCTTTTCTTTGGAATTTTTACTCTCACGTCTAATAAAATAATATTTTCCTTTTGTTTTCAGGATGGGAGATAATTCACTCATTTTATATTTGGATTTATCTGTTTGTAATTAAATAAATAAATAAAAAAAGTACAGTCTGGAAAGGGTAAATATTTGTAGGTATTTCTGTTACAATTAAAAGCCCTTTGTAGCACAGATATTATATATTTTTTTAAAATTATTCTATTGAATTGTACAACTGTAATATATACATCTAGTACAAGGGCTGTATGAATGAATAAATACATGAAAGGACATGCAGAGGCACTACCCATTGGCAGGATATTATATTTAAGTATATATCTTCAGTCCCAGTGAATTAGTTGTTAAATCTTAATTTTTTAAAGTCTTAAATGATTTTCTTGTTCCTATAACAGCAAATTCGTGCCATTCATGTAGTGGATAAAAGGTTAAGTCAGGCATTGTATTGAAATAGAGTCATTGCTTATATTACAACTCCAGTTCAAGCTAAAAACTACGACAATGACATGACCCCGCTTCCTTTCATTCACTTAACTTTTTCTGTACATAATTCGGGCTCTAGATATGTTTATAAATTGTTTATTCATTCATTCATTAAACCTGGGAGAATAGGGGAAAAAGTAACCAGATGTAGAACTAGATCTAGTAACCTATAGGATATGATAACCTTTAGCGTTAAAAAAGAAAATATTTCCAACCTCAGTAATATTTTCGTGCATGTCCTAATACATTTTAAATATTGCTATTACTTACTGTTGTATGATACCCATATAACAGTTCTTACATGGCATAATAATCGACTTGAGTGATGTTGGAGATGTGCGATAAACAAACCGGATACGAGGACTTGGTGAAGAAGTTGTTAGGGCCGACATCATCACGAAGGACAATCGCTTGCGACGACAGGAAGACAAAGGGCAGCAGCTGGTGCGGAAGTTACGAAAGGAGAGATTCGATTGGCCGGAGGGTTTCTTAATGAAAGGCTCAGCTTGGGCCCTTATATTATTTTTTTTTAATGTTTACTTATCTAAGGGCATCTTTAGGGTAAATCTCAACACTTAAAGAAAGGGTTTCATTAATATTTTTTTTTAAATTCGTTTATTCCAATTTACAACCGTATTCTGAGGGGCGATGTAGCTCATTGGTAGATGGCTGAGTTTCCGTACCGAAGGTCCCTGGTTCAAACTCCGCTCTCTGGCAGACTTTTATTAAATCTGTTAGCGGCCAGAAACGGATCCTATGAGATCTATGACCCTCCTGTGGCTCACCTATCCTCTATGAAGCTGGTACCAAAAATGAGCGGGAAGAATCTGGCGGTTGATCGTGACTAAGACAACCCTTATTAAAAAAAACGGTACAGTCTCTTTCATGTACTGAGCCAAAGACCCTTCATTGGTTTTAGTGGTACAGGAAAAACATATAACATTTTAACCAGTCAATATAATGAATTATACATACCGGCATTGATAATGACCAGTAGGGAAACTACCCAGTGGCAGTACAGAATAAGAAATTCATTTGGAAGGTCACGAGGCCAACATCTTTCCAGGTGCCTCGCAGGATTATCAAGAATTGAAGAGGTTGCTACGTTCGAAACGAGTCATTATGGATGTCTTTATTCGTAAAAAATAAGGAGAATTAAGGATTTTCGGTTGTAAGGATTGGATACCTTTAGTAATTTTATATTTATTAAGTTAGGTAACTTTATTACATTAACATCTCAATTATTAAAGCTTATAATAGATCATGCATAGGTTTCTAATGCATTATTTTATAATGTCGAGTACATATTCAATTGATTGAGACGTGCTAAAAACGGCAAATTGCATGAAATACTGACGAAAATAAGGATAATTGTCCATGTTGCACTGGTAATCCTTGACTCTTTCCTGACTTGATACGTCATATCTTCGGATGAGAAGAGTCAAGGATGCTGCGGGGGTCCCATCAAGGAAGACAGATGACAGGCTATGAGAGAGGAGCTTTAAAATTCGGCCACAAACGACGAAAAAATCAAGTAAACGATCCGATTCGAATTTCAAATGCCCTCGTTTAGTTAGTAGGCGGCACCATTCAAATTTAATGGCTTTTTGGTTTTATTTGTTTCTGTCAACATCCACTCCGTGATGTACGCCGTTTCGTCAGTCACAAAACATTAAACTATAGCGGATTTTCGGTAGATTAACTTTACAGGACTCAAAACTTTTGGATAACATCCTTACTGTCCTTGAATTAAATAATTACTACTTAATTAAGTAAATCAAGATCAATGGTTATTATTATTATTTTTTTAATAATTATTATTTGACCGTATAAATATTATTAAGATAAAAATATTCCGGTTATTTCCTCACAGGTTCTAAAAACAAGTTATTAGAATAGTAAAAAAAAAGAAATGTTTCCACTAACATTGCAGGTCTTTATCAGGGCTATATAAATAAGATAATATATAATAAAAATAAATAATATATTATAAAAATATTTATAAAAAATTATGAACATAATATTATTGTTAGCACTATTCTTATTTATGTATCGTCTTTATCACACTGAGACCTATCTACAAAATATCCATTTTTCTAAATATCCATAGTTATTTATAAGTGAATACAAAAACTTTATATCCAAGCAAAGCAGACATAAGATCTTGTGATCCTCATATAGATTGAATATAAAAAATAGTGGTACATACCACACGGAAGTAGCAAACGTCAATTTTTTGGTACGTTTTGTCACTAACCTCACTAAGACGACATGTACAATTATAGTAATTTTTTCTTCAAATTATTTAATTTATATATGTTTGTGTGTTTAGCCCGGATGAATTTCTAATATATTTAAAAAAATGTTAGTCTTATAAGTTATCATTAGTTTAACTTGTCCTGCTCCCGAAAACATTTTTCCTACTTATTTTTTTCCACTTAAGTTATTCTTATGGCATAATTATATATTAGGCAAAAAAATTGGAATAGCTGTATACTTTATAAGGGCGTTCAGGATCAAAAGCTGAGAACTATGAATTTCAAAAATTGACTTTTTCTAATTTTTTTTCTCTCGTTATCTCATTTTTCTCGCTAGTTTAGCCAAGCAATTTTATACTCTAGAAACTTCAGGTTCAGAACTGGACTAAAGCGATGAGAAGTATCACGGCCAAGAGTAGTGTTAGACAAAATTGCTTTACTAAAGATTTTATTTTCTATTTTTGAAAATTCGGAATCATTAGCTTTTGATCCTGCACACCTCATATGTTATATGAGTTATACAGTGTTACATATAAATACCTTCGATACCCCAACCAAATATTGACTAACCAGTCGAATTTAGGTATAATAAGAGTGCATTATGCACTGGATAGATAAAATTGTATAGGTATTGCTTATAGTCTTAAGATGACTTAATAAATTGCTGTGATTCTGATGGCCATATAGCATTTCCTTTTTTTCACTTCTATATTCTAAGATATGTTTATTCAAAAGTTTAGAGTTAGCATAAATTTACAAACCTAGTAAAAATGAAAAATTAAGAGAACACACTGGTGGTACATACAAAATAGGAGAACAAACAAACGCTAATTACACGCCCAAAATAATTATCGCTAGTTAATGAAGCCCATGCGTGACTTGATTAGCATAATTAAGCACCACATCAGTAATGTTAAAGACCCGGGTCATCTCTATTTCAGTTTCAAACCATCAATACCAATAAGCACCTCGATACTACCTAGATAACGTAAAAAGTCGATTGATTTTTATATTGTTTTTTTAATAAAAACTATAAATCTAATAAAACTACATTAAAGTAAGAGAACTTAAGAAATAACTTTGTAACCAAACGAAAACTGTGTAGAAAAAAACACTCGTTAAAAAAAATCATTTTTTGGTTTTATTATGGCTTAATTAATATAAAAATGAAGTTCCTGGTCTTAAACAAAATGGTGAATGCTTTCATACAAATTAACACTATTTCCCCCCTCCCCCATCATAGACGATCAAGTGGTGATAGCCTCGAAGAAAGTTTTCCTGGAGATATTAGTTTTAAGATTGAAGGGCTTTTATGAAGCGACAGTTCTCAGAACCAAAAGAGTGAATGCATGGCTGTTGAGGGAGATGGAGAAGAAGATTTGCGCATAGTTGCCCAGATCTGCAAAAGACTGAAGGTCTATAGGCACCACGGATCCTATTAGGAGGATGTAGGGGTGCCCGAAGGAGATGTCCTAAGTGGTGCTCGCAAGGAAAGCTACTAGTAAGCTGCATTCTGTTCTCTGGAATTACAACATTTCATACAAGAGCTAGCGAATTTTCTCGGCTATAGTCGAATCAATATTAACCAACGGATCTGAGTCTTCGGCGATAAATACTCGTTTGTATGCCAAAGTTCGGACTGTGTAAAAGGGTTCTTGTAGAAGGTGTCTCCAGATAACAAAGCTGGCTCCACTCATGGTTAGGCAGTAAATGGGTGTAGCGTAGACCGATTGAATCGACACTGCAGGAAGAACAATGCCACACAGAGTTCTTGACAGACAGCCACCCGGAAAGCGCAGTCGTAGACGACTCAGAACTATGTGGATAGAAGGAGTTAAAGAAGAGATGACTAAATATTTTCAGGCCTGAGATTTATTTAGAAAATTATGTTATTTTTTTATGTGATAACTAGTTATTAATCCAGTCACAAATAGGTTTTATACCATTGACGAGGACAGGCTTATAAATAGATCCGAATTTATAAATTAAAAAAAGCAAAACTCCGTTAAGCTTCTCACCTAGTATATTCTATATTACAATACTGAGACGGTGCTGTGTTACAAAAATATCGTATTGTTAACCACATCAGCAATTTCTACGTAAAAAACAAAACAAATGAATAATGTATTTAATAAATTGCAAGTAACTACACCGGATAAGGTCTCTGAAGAATACCTACATCGGAAGAGTCATCAAATGACCCTCAAGAGGTAGTTTGACCACGGAACTATTACACTGGAGATATTACTAGGGAAGTAATTGGCCGAACTCGAAAGTAATGCTGGTGGTTCAAACGTAATGATTCAATTTTCCAAAATTATACTCAGGCAGTTTCTGTTCTGTCTTTGATATACAAGAAATCCTATAACAGAAGACATCTCACTGCCAGAACAGTATGTGTTTATGAAATTAACAAAAAAGTCATATATAACCTTATTACCTAGTTTTAAAACTATGCTAAAAAATGCTATTGCGAAAAATCAAGTCTTTAGTTTTATTGTTACATTGTCTTTGTAGGGTTCAATCCAAATCAGAAGTTAACTTACAAAAAAGTGTGATGGATTTCGGACCATTTTCAACCAAAAAACTGTTTTTTTACGATTATATTTGCAAAAAATATATGTTGTAGTGAAAAAATTACCCTTCTAAAACTTCTAATATATCTTATATTCAGATGTAATCAATAAATAATAGAAATTTGAGGTCATTCGGTTGTCAGATAGTCTATGAATTCCACTGTAATTGAAAGTACTTCGAACATTTTTAGAATAAAAATGAAAAATTCTGATCCTACTGAAAATATGATCAGGAGTGAAGTTGTGACAATTTTTATTATCAACGGGGAATGATACGTCATATGCAGTGGCCGGCTTTCAATATTTCTAAAACTATAAAAAAGAAAGAAAAACAAGTTTACTGATGAACATTTCCAAAAAAAAAAAAAAAAATCACTCTAAATAAAGGTTTACATTTCAAGGATAATTTCTAACCGTAAGGGTGTACTATTATTGTATCCATAAATCACGGGAAATATTTAAAGAGTTAATACTAGATCTCGAAACCAACGGAATGTTATTAAAAATAAATATCTTTTTATTGCAAATATCTAGAACAAAAGAATAAAGCAGCGGCTGGTACTGTTTTAAATAGGGCAAGGGCTTATAGAATCTCATATGGCCTTATTAAGATTTATTTTAATAATTAGTATTTTTTATGCCACAATTATAATAATGATTATTCTTTTATTAATACCTTAAATTATTACAATTTTGATGGATAAGTGATTTTTGCAAGATTTATATTTGCTTGTTTATGTTTAAAGTAACTTTATACTCCTATGGCTAATCGGATGCTACAGTGTGTCCGAAGTTTCATCTATTAAGGTATAATTGGAGTTGGGATCTTTAATGAGTACCTTACACCCTGCAGGCTCTTTATATAACTAAGGATTTTTCGCTTCCTTTTAAAAAATCCCATGTCCAACAACCCGGGCTGCGAAAATTGCAAGGTTTATTAGAAATATACTTTAGCAAAACTAAATGTAAATTCTTTGAATTACTTTAAATATTTAACAGGTTTAGAATTTATTTTTGTTACTGTATTTGATAAGCAGTTATTTTTTGGTTACGGAAGGAACGAAAAAGACAAAAAGGAACAAGTAGTTACAAATGGCTCCCCTCATTCCTTTCTACTCATTTATTTTTTCCCACTACATCCTGCCGAGTTAATTGCATTAATTTCCTGAATTTTCATAATTCGCCAACACTTGCTTTATTGCGATCCTCCGTCATGCATATTATTTTTTAATTATGCTTACCTCTATTTGTCGAAGAGTAGCCGAACTAAATGGACAAATTAAAAATTAGGGAGTTGTTAAAACAAAAAAATTAAAATGAAGGAAGTAAGAAACTTAAATGTTAGTATTTCTACCAAAGATCTGAATAAAGGTGAAAAAATATAGATACCTGAATGAACTACTTGTCACTAGATATAAATAGTTAAATGTAAAATATTATTTCTCATGTAATGATTGGCTGGGTGTATTTTAAGAGAAATGTTGAAAATCGTTGGGGGGCTGCAATAAGTACAACTTATTTTATTTGTGCCCACTTTTCGGGCTAATTTTTAGTTCATCGCCAGGGTTGGGAATAAAACAAAACAGAATTTTCTTGATTAAAATTTAGGCCGAAATTTTGGCAAAAATAAAGTAAGTTGTATCTATTTGTGTGAACTTTATTCACTGCACCCTCTGAACATTTCTAGTAAAATAATATAGGTTTTTTTTCAATGAAACAGATGTAATAATCTGAGGTAATATACCAAGGAAAATATATATGTCAATCATAAATATTTTTTTAATACATAATTACTTAAGTAAATAAGTACATCCCCTCTCTTCCCCCTCATCCCCATAAAATGAACATAGTTGTTTTATTTGTGTTTTGTAAAAAAACAAAAAAAAATAAAAATAACAATGATAAACAACAAATGGTGACAGCGAAAAAACAGTGACAAAACAAATAGGACATGTCAAACCATAGTTTACATGGCGTTCATTTTTTTCATCAGACTGATCAGATTGATGCTGCTGATGCGCTATCATTCTTCAAACCTCAATTTTTATCTGAATAACTTGAGAACATTTACTAAATTGTTATCTTCTACTGTCTAGCTAATTATTTATGTGCATTACTATAAATCCTATGGTTGTAATACTACCCAAATCTCAAACAATACCATATTAAGTCAAATCCTGAATGACCGTGACCAAAAAACTAACTCATCAAATTCGTTAGTCCGCCATGTTTGGACGCCATTTTGGTGACGCAGGGTGCGGTCACTTTTTGTTCTTTTTAATCATTAGTCATAAGGATGTGTAAATTCTAAGGAATGGATAGCATAATAGGGTGTAGAGTAGGATGGGGATTGAACAGATATAATTTAATTATAACAATAATTACTCACTTTTCTAAAAATACTAATAAAAACCCTGTAAATAAGTCCACATGACCTAACAAAACGAAATTCTAGCGTATTAATATCTCTTTTGCTATTTTAAGCTGATTATACTAATACTTTAAAAATAATCAATATAATTATTTGTATTTTGTCATCTAAGAAAGAAAGTTGATTCATTTATAACGTCCCATTTAGCCTTATAATTAACAAATAGTTAATAAAAAAAACTCCGGACTCTGTATTATTATTGTTTGTTTTGCCAGCAATTACCCCAATAAGCGTATGAATAACTTTGATGATGGTTATTAAATTAGCAACATTAGAAGCCTATCATTAGTCTTTGGTCCAATTAAAATAATTTTTTAATTACCAATTGTAGTTACGTGGGATATTATTGTAATTTTTTCTTCTAGTTTCATAGATCAGTTCATACATAATATAATAATTGTTTAGGTGCGTTTTTTCGCATGGATAACATCGAATCGATTCTAGCAATATTAGAAAACTATATCTATCCTTTTTAGATTCTACATTTTATAATGTTTAATTATACTGTTTATTAGTTAATAATATGAAAAAAGTTCAATATATTTCAATAAATAAAATGTTTTGTTGATATTATGATTCAAATACCATATTCACATTTTCTAAATCTTTTATTGCATTTATTAAAAAAATGTAAGCATTAAATAAGTATTATTTGGTTATTTCTTTTATGTGAGTGTAACTTCTCTTTTATTTATATAATTTATTTTTTAATAATATTTTCTATAATTATTTGAATCTTAACTTTCACTTGTGGTGGATTGTATAGACAATTGGTAATAAACACTGTTTATTTTCATTTATGCGAACTCGGTATTACACGACATAATTTTTTGAACAATGGATACAAATATATGCACATTTCTATGTGCTATGCTTTACCTTAATATTTTACTAGAATATTTCAAATATCTCAGTTTATATGCATAAATATCCTTAGAATGTATCCTTATAAGAGAACTATTAGTTCTATTATAAAACATATATAATTGAAACAGAAATTAATTTCTCCATCTAGTATTGTTTTTTTTTAAGTGTAAATGGCTGACTGGATAAATCTAAGAATAGTGTGAAATGGTCGGGGGTGCATTAAATAAATTGTACACAAAATAAGTATATTTTATTTTATTGTTGCCAACGTTTCGGTCGACTTTTTAGCCTATTTTCATAGGGATGTATTGCCAAACTATAAATATAAAATATAGGATGGAAATAGTTGTGGGTGCAGTCAAAAATAACAACAAATAAGTTGAAACCTATTATATTTTATGTGTGCCGACGTTTCGACCTACTGTGTAGGTCATCTTTAGGGCCAATAGGAGTGGCAGAAGGTAACTGGCTCAAATTATTATTAAGGCCAGTTACCTTCTGCACCGAGTAGCCACTCCTATACATATATATATATATATATGTATATATATAACTGAAAAACTGGAAATGTACTATTTATTATTGATTAAAAAAAATAGTCTCCATCTAGTGTTGTTCCTTGTACAGCCTTTACCACTTGCTGAACCCAAGACCTTTTTGTTTTGTTTTTGTGTAAATATTTTTGTCTTTAGTATCAGAAAAATAAGGATCTATTTTAGCTGTGGAAACGTCACAATCTACTCGATATTTATGGATTTAATTTAATAAGAATATTCTAAAGGTGAAGCTATGAATATTATTTTCTCGTATTTTGGTGTTCTAGTATTCCCGTTTACTTCCTAAGCATGCCGAACTACCGTTGTAGCTTCTGGTACAGTCGGAAAACAGTTGCGTGGAATTAGACGCAGATAGAACTACGAAGGGATAGTAGATTATGAGAGGAGGAAATAAAAAGAGAACCCCCGTGACTCGGATGGCGAAACGAAACAGGGCCATGGTGACCTCATTCCCGAAGGTTCTGTCGATATTTACTGCGCACTATATTCTCTTCTTCTTCGACCATCCTCTACAACAACATAGCCCCCGCGTTTCTGATATGGAACGCGATGACGCATTTACTAGTGGAGCGGGGGGAGTAGTATGTACGATTCTAAGAGAATCCTCCAGAATACCTAGTGTCTTGTGCCGTGTCGTTTACTCACTCTAGTACTTGTTTAAGCAATCACTTATATGCTACTTAGTAAATAATGTTGAAGCTATCTGATCCATTCATGAAATTCAAAGCTGACCATCGACAGCAATGTGAGTGAAGATTAGAACCGACACATTTGACAAACAAACAAAAATTAAAAATTTAATGGTGCTATATATTAAGGGAGAATATTTTCTTGTAATCGTACCAGTTGAAGTGCCATTGTACCAATAATATATTTATCCCGTAGTTAATGGTTTAAAAAAATAATAACGTCCGGGAATGAGGTTTTTTTCCATCGATATGTTTAGGACGGGACGGTCTGTGGGTTTACTGTGGTATCGACTAATTCTTCCTTCAGTCAAGAAACTTAACCGTCTAATTTAGTTGTCCCTTTCATTCAGCGACCCTTCAAAAAGAATCAAAGAAAGCCTTCTAGTCTTCTGTAAAAAATTGATACACGTACATTCTGAAAACAAATTTGTATGTACTTTGGGAATAACGGAAATAGAATGCTGACAAAAAAAAAATTAACTTAGTTAATTTGAGATTATAGAAATGTTTTATAAATCTATTTTATTTTAAGGAGAATAAATTAACTCAAATGCACTTTGTATCAACTCTTTTATTTAATATACCTAGATCAAACTGAAACATCTTTATTTTTAATACCTTTTTTTAAAAAAAATAATAATATTTTTTGATGCCTGACTCAAAATTGATTAATTTTTATTTGAATTAAGTGGGAACCAATTATCTTTAAGCGTTAATCTATTTTTCAGAAGATTCTGTTAAAAAAACATGATTCCATCATATTTAATGTTTAGTTTTGGATAACAATTTAATAAAATTAAATGTTCATATAGAAATGTTTTGAGTCTTTTACTTTAAATTAACACCACGAAACATAGTGTCCTAATTGTAAAAATCATTTATTAGTTCAACAGTTGACCTGTTAACCTTAGAGAACCAACACTTGATAAGTATAAAGTTGATTCCGTTTGTAAGATGTAGTTTTTTTATATTACTTATATATATATATTTTTAAAGAAATCAAATGATTTAAAGTTTTAAAAAACCTATACTTAATATTAAAAACCTAATATTTCAATTAAAGGAATACAGATGAAACTAACATAAAAAAAAATTTGTATTTTCCCAGTTGACCCTTTCGATTTGAAATACATTTGTAATACTCCCATACATGAGGATTTCTATGAAAAAAACATTATTTATTTACCTGAGAAATACGTGCTTACAAAAAATATTTT
This sequence comes from Troilus luridus, assembly GCA_964056705.1. Classification (NCBI taxonomy): domain Eukaryota; kingdom Metazoa; phylum Arthropoda; class Insecta; order Hemiptera; family Pentatomidae; genus Troilus; species Troilus luridus. The sequence continues at coordinate 31,297,521 of OZ057416.1, forward strand.
TATCGGTGATTTTGATTTTTTTAAACATTTTCATCTACCACATGCTTGGGCTTAAGGGTTGAGATGAGAAAGATGTTTCTTAAAATTATCTTTTCATCCCCCCCATCGCTCTGTTCAAAGAGACGAAGGGGCTCATGTATTGATTTTAAACATGTTTCATGTTTTCGAGTTTGCTACTGAATTAATAAATAATAAATTTTTGTCTTATTACTTAAAGGAAAATAAAGTTTTATAAAATAAAGCATATAATATAAATTCTGCAAGTTGATGAAATAATAATAGTAATAAAAATGAATAAGGAACGGCAATTAACTGTTTAAAAATACACACCGGCTTAATTATCATTCATGTTTACTGTTATATTTTTTTAATTGTTTTGCTTTTTTGAAAGCTTTCATTTCGTTGGCTTTGAATGTAGCACCGCCTTTACGTTGAACTATTTAAAGGGACTATAGTTTATTTTCAGGCGTTTTGAAAATAAACTATAGTTTAGTACGCCTAAAAAGGGAGAGAATTCTGCGTGTTACTTCCGACTTTTGGATTCGCAGTCGTAGATTTGCAGTTCAGCAGAGATTATTGAGGTGGTAACAGACTTCAGGTATCAGGATTCAGTGATATGCAGATCTAGAAAAGTTAATGTCAGAAAAACTAAAAGGATATCTAAGGTCTATTCAGTGTATTACCAGATATGCCATTCAGTCATGGGAAGCAGAGAATTGGATCAAGACAACTGTACATTTATTTATGTCTGTGTAGCTGAGAGCTTAATTCTGATAGAAAAACTGTAAAAGCCGGCTTACAGCATCTTAAACTAGAAAATATAAAAAACAGAAAATAAGAAGGTTTGGACACTTATTATATAGGCGCCCAACGAAAACAATGTATGCTCAACTAGTGGGCAAGAGATCCTGGGCTAGACCCAGTAATTTCTACTCGTACTACATCCAAAGCATTTGGAATATAAGACAAATAACTGTTGGCGAAATGAGAAACATGGTGAGGGATAGAGCCGACTGGCGCCGATGACTGGAAGGACTCTCACGCTGAGAACCACATGGAAGAGAAATAAAAATGAAAATAAATAACACGTTACAACTTTTATGAAATATAAAAACAAATACCATATAATATTTGTAACTTTTGAATCAGCCAAAAGATTAGTCTTACGATATCGACATCGTCGACGTACTATCAAGTCTACAGATTGTATAGTAGCAGCCTGATAGACTTTATTAACCTTGCTATGGCTAAAATAAACAAGGAATAGCACAATAAAAAGGGTTTTTTATTTTATTATTCAATTTGTTTAATTGGACTATTGTGGGAACCCTCAAAGTACTTTAATCGTCTGCTACTAACCAAAAAATGGTCATGAATTTTGTAAAATAATAATATGGGATGAAGCCCTGAGATCGTGACAACTAAAGATACAGTTATGGCTGCCCCTACTAATACAACCCTTGAAGGATCTGTAAATGGTAGAGACTGTACTGTTTCTTGGACAACTCTTGGAGGGACAGGGGATCTGTCCTAGATCACGCTCAACCGCCAGATCACCCCCCTTATTTTGGGTACTTACTTTATAGAGGCTGGGTGAGCCCCTGGTGAGTCCTAGTTCCCATAGGATCCATCTTCGGCTAACAGATGAGGTACAGTAATCAATTAAAATAAATATCGCCTCATCAGAGGTGGAAGTGGTTGATTGACCGGTAGTTGTATGGTAAATAAAACTGCATTTAAATGAGATATAATAACCTTACTTTTATTTAGTGGTGATCATGGTCACAAATAGGGAGGCCCTTAGCAACATGTGAGTGGTTACATCTTGACCGTCTGCTGTCCTGCCTACTACGTTGATTTGCTTCATGAAGTTCCCGGTATCTTTCCTTGCAACTGTCCATTGCCTTTCAGGAACAGACCCTGGGTGACGTAGCTTCACCTTCTCAGTGACCCTTTACAGATTTACTTACATGTTCCTAGCATTCTGAATAGTGTCACACATCTTTACATCTTTAACAGAACCAATAAGCAGTGATGTTTTTAGGATTCCTTTGCTGTACCATCCATCACTATTGTGTTCCCTCCTTCCAAATATCCTCCAACTATTTGTGAAAGTGTTCTTACTCCGTCGAAATTAAATTCCGGAGCCTCTCCAAAGTGCCTAATAAATCGTTAACTCCGTAATTAAGAATGAAGCGTTCCGGAAAACCTATCGGTCGTCCAGAAGGCAAGCAATGTTCCCGCAAGATGAAGCAGAAGAGCCCATTGTCAATTTAGCTTAATTTATTTTGGTCATCCTGGGAAGGGTCGTTCAACCCCGATTAACGGATATCTTCGGCGACCACTCTTTTAATTCAAGCCCCAAGGACCTCCCTTGGTGGTAATTAACCCTGTGTCAAATATATCGATTAATAAAAAAATCTATTTGGTTTCAATTCATTTAATAAATATTGTATTTCGGGACTATTCTACGGAATAAAAAATTTTGACAAATTAAACTGAGAAAAATTATAAACTGAACGCTATCTAAGGAATATTTCCTTTTCACATTTTTAGGAATCATAAACGTACTAATCCTCAATATATTATTCAGTTGCCTTGAATTTTATAAGATTTAATTTTGTGGTATTTTACCTACGTTGCCTAGCAACGGACTGATACACACACACACACACACACATATATATATTCTCTTCTGCTACTTTTTACTCTTTCAGATCTCCATCTTGAGTTAGTGTGAACCTTTACTCACCAAATATTTGAACACCTTCGAAGTTTTGTTGTTTAACAGACTTTATGCAAAACCCCTTGCATGCAAATTTTCCTTTGAGTCTTTAACCACTCTGATTCCCCACAATTCGGTATTATTGTTTTCTCCTCTTCAATAATATCTCACTCGAATTTACAAATGTCTGTTTTGTTTCATCTATTCATTTGTAAATTAGGTTTATAAAAATCTATATTTTATCTTTGTTTATTATTAACCTATATTCATGCATCTACAGTCAGTTCAACCTGGTATGTTTTTCTTTAAAGTCGTAGTCGATTAATCATACAACAATCATCATAGGTACACTTAAAGCTTAACAAATTATATTGGCAACTTTCTACGTTAAATGGTATTTATATGAACCTATATATCAAAATTCATTTTTTTACTTTAGGTAGTGACAAAAGATAAATTAATTGTCATTAATCTCAAATCTAATGCTATAAGTTTTACTGTTTCGTGTGTTTCCTGATAATGCGAGGCGTTGGGTGTTTTTTTCTCAGTACTTTATAGACTTGAAGGTTTGTTTTGGGAATCTTTCCTATTGCTTCCTATGAATTCTACATTTCTAAATAAATTACTTGAACTCATAAATGTTTCGTTTGCGGACGCTGTTGGTTTGCCAGATCGCCAGAAGTGGTATATTACCATTTTCATACCAAATCGTTGAGAAATCACATCACAACATGCGTATTACCGTTTTATGGAACCCTTTTGGTCGTCGAAGATAACAGAATTAAGGATACAAGAGGTCGTTAACCATCTGTTGTGAACGACCAGGACATGTTGCAGAAGCGATTTTTCCTGTACATGTTGTGTATGCAATGTAGAAGGTTTGCAAAGTGAATCATTGATCCGCATTAATGCTTGTCCCGTGCTCTCGTTGTTATCCGTCAATGCGAGCGGAACTCTGCCAGTCCCATTTATAGTATGCGAAAAGGTCGGGGTTTATTCCGTGGGTCTGCCGAGAAATAAGTTTCAAATCGCCCAGGCCGGTTTCGAATTTGTATCACTTACTCCAATATTAATGCGATGCTTCAACACATTTGGCAACTACAACTACGGATTCTTGTAAGCTTGGGGTTGACTTTATTATGTCGCTGAAATAATGGATAAGACCAATAAACGTTTTGCCAGTTCCAGCATCACCAGGATACTCAACACAAGAAGACCACATCAAACAAGATGTGGAGCATATCTCACACTAACTGTCCAAAAAGACTCATCTAATTGAAACTAACTCGGTACTGTTTCAAGGACAACAGAACGAGGTTGTGCTGGACGGTGATTTGTCACTCACAACCGCCAGGTATTTCCCCTGATTAAGGGTACTCGCTTTATAGAGGTCCAGGAGGGTCTGAAGATCCCACAGGACCCAACCATAGCTGTTAATAGATTAAATAATTTATCTGTAACAGCTGGGTTTTATTCCAAAATCTTCACCATACCGACTCTACCCAGTGAACTACCTCCCTTTCATTATAATAACCTCATGTGAGTTATATTATAGTTTAAAAAGTAGGTACTGAGAATAATAACAATAGAATTAAAATCAGGGAGGCTCTTAGTGATTATAAATTAAAGATAAAGTGCATAATTAAACACATAAATATGCGATTTTTAGCGGCCTAATGTTCCTGATGAATAAAAATGACTCTTTCTTAATTTATACTCAGTATCCGAAGTTGGATTTTCTGTATTTTGTCCAGGTTTTAATAGCATTGGCTCCACGATGCATAAACCAGCAGGACTGGACCCGTAAGATAATAAAACATGGTTTTTAATCAAAGGTATTTTTCATTGAAAATTGAAACATATCTCATGCTGTTGAAAATGCTTTTTCACACCTCTCTCTCCCCCAGGGTGCACTCATCCTAGAATTAATGTATTTGTCGTTTCATCTGTAAAATTCTCTCCATACTTGATGGAGATTTTAGTTCTTTGCACTCTTATTTTTTTGTATTTTAAAATTTATTTGTATCATAGGTATATTATTTTACAAGCCCAAAATATATTCTGTTTTTTTTTTCTGTTCCAGGTACTTAACTCTTTTAACACATAACACTTTGAGAAGTATCGGTATGTATTATACATAAGATTAAGACTACTTATCTGCAATACTGTGGTAATTGAATCATGATTATCAATGTAATGCTGTATGGAATAAATGGTTTCATGTATTGATCTAATTGTTGATTAATTATGTTGATAGTTTTATCCAGTACTAAATGATTATTGTAGGGGTCACATTATTGTTTTTCTCAAACCTACAAGAGGTGTATCTAGCCTACTGCCTGTTAACACCGTTGATTAAGTATTTTCCTGCCATTAGTTCATTGTTTACTGAAATGGTCCATTCCAAAAATTTATGGAATAAGTACTAATTTGGATCCCCTCAATATCTTGGCCTTATGTGATGATGGGTTCCAAATGATAAGAACGTAAATGGGCAATAAACATCAACTACAATATTTTGTAGGAAAGAAATTCGTTGACTGGTAGATACTATAATAGGATGTAATAATAGGTCATAATAGGTGATAATAGGTCAGTTACCTTCTGCACCGAGCAGCCACTCCTATTGGCCCTGAAGATGACCTACACAGTAGGTCGAAACGTCGGCACATATAAAATACAATAAGTTTCTCTTATTTGCTGTGTTTTCTTGACTGCACCCCCAACTATTTACATCCTATTACAATATTTTGCTTAGAGCTACGATGTACAGCACTGTTCAATTACTTCCGTTTATTCTTGTTATTTTTTTTTCCAATCTAATCTTCAGCTATTTGGCAAGATATATTCAAACTGCTATTAATGATTTTTTTTTTCGTTCTGCGTGCTTCGGATCAGGCTTGTACAAGTTACTTTTCCCATAATATTTTCACTTGTACTCTTTCTTTCTTCTGTCCACTTTTTAATGGTTTGTATTGTAATTATGTTTCTGGAAACCTTCTGTGGTAAATTTGTTTTGTCTTTGTAATTTACTTCAAGAGTTTGTGATTCCTAAACTCTACATTTGTATGGAATTCAGTAAATCATTTAGAGTTGTTCCTTCTTTTGTCAAAATATAGGAGGATTTTTCTGTTTGTCTATTATCATCCATTCTACAAATATGACCAAAAAATCTAAACCTCTTTTTTATTTATTCTGCTATTTTCATTATGTGTTCCTTGCGTGCTTCTTAGTCCACATTATATAGTTGTCCACAGTACTCATTATTTCATGCGATTTGCAATTTGTATTTTTTTATCGTCATTTTATTTTGGGACGTGGATATAATGAAATCGGAGATAACTAGTTCCTCCGTTGTCGTACCGTAAAAAAACACAATAAAAATAGTGATGCAACTACAGAAAATTTGAATAGGACAACGCTCTTGTGTGTGGAACTAGTTACACTAATAGAAACATAACTGATGGAAGAGTAGAAAGAGGAACATATACATATATGCTGGCTTGTGTATATATATATATATATATATATATATATATATATATATATATATATATATATATATATTGTTGTTATTGTTATATTATAATAATTTAAATAAATAATAAATTTTTTTTTGTATGTGTTACGTGTCGAGTAGTGCATTTTAACTAACGGGCCAAAACAACAAAGATTGTCATAAATTTATTGAAATACCTGAGAATTGATTGCTTTCTTAATATGGAGTTACATTATTAACAAAACTAATTAAAGCCTCTAGTAATAAATTAATTACTTGTTCCACCCTTTCTTCCTCATCTTTGTCTCTGAGCTGAGCCTCCTGACCACGAGCCTTGACATCGATAGCCGAATAAACCTGGGTTGGTGACCTAATCATGCTCCTAATAAACCTTGACTTCTGATTGAAAAATTCTCGTTGATCGGTCACATTTCATGAATTCAATTGTGAATAACTTGATGTGAATGACGTTTCACCTTTTATAAATGTAGTGATTATAAAATTGATCCAAGAACAGAACTCTTTCAGTTTTATATTATTTATCAAAAGTATGTGCCTTAATCAGGGTTACAGTATTAAACCTTGCAATGAAGAAATAAAATACAACTGTTAATATTCTTAAAAAAAGTATGTCTCCTAGAAATATTTTTACATTTTAGAAATTGCTTAAAAGGGAACATTTACTTTTTTTATATTATCATGAATAATATTAATTGATCACATATATATCTAGGGGAGGAAGATTGCTAATTGCAGGTCTTATACAGGGCTAGATATACAAGATAAAAATAATAAAATGATATATAAGAATTATAAAGATTAAAAATAAATAAACTAAAATATAGAATTAATGCTCTTGGAGTAAACCAGATACAAAAGTAGGGATGATTTAAATAATAAAACAAATTAAAGGTATATGAAATATATGAACTAAAGCTGTGGGATATGAGCAATAACAATAATGATGATGATGAGGTGTCTGAATATGAGGTCTTCATGGTTTTTCCAATATTGGGAAAAACAGATATAAAAGTAGGGATGATTAAAATAATAAAATCAATTATAGGTATTATTTGAAATATATGAACTAAAACAATGGGATATTAATAATAACAATAATGATGAGAAACCATGTAAATAAATTTATTAACAATGTGAATTACGTGATATTTTAATTGAAGAAACAGATGAAAATGATAATGCTATAAAACAAAAATTAATGATGTAGAAAAATTGTAAAGAGTGCGATAGATCGAATAAAATATTAAAAAAGCTATTGGGGAAAACAGATACAAAAGAAGGGATCATTAAAATAAATCAAAGTTGTTATTTTAAATATAGGAACTAAAACAATGGAATATGAATAATGAGGCTCATGAGACACCATATAAATAAATTTAAAACTAAGAGAAAAATGGTCAGTTTAAAGAATAGTTTGGCAGGCTTATTATATTTTGTATTATGTAAGCAGCAAAATAGCAGATTGTATTGATAGTCTATTACTACAAAAGTTTTAGTAATAAATAAAAATAAAAGCAGGATTTATATGACTAATATCCTTCCTTTTATATAGTTCTGTATGGGCGTGAAACTTTCAGTAACAACGTTTTAGGCTCTTCCAAAATAAGGTGTTGCGTAGAATACTAGGGTGGAAAGTATTTCTATCCGAAAAAGAATCCTGAATATCCTGAATTTAAAAGATAGCACAATGCGAAGTGGCGGAACATATACATTGCTAGTATAATTGAAGTGGTAGTAAATCGGAGGATTGCGATCTAACGGATTTAAATTCGGGTTGTGATATGTAGAAGGAGATTTGTAAACATAGATTTGTGGTATCGGCATCGAACCTCCGAGTTCGCTAAACCTTTTACTAGTATTGTTATTGGAGAGATCAGTTTAGTGTTTTTCGACACATTATATGGTTTCTTATTCTAAGGTTTCTTAAGGTAAGAGAGGAAAACAAGGGTTTCTTACGAGGATTTATTTCGTCGATACCACTTGTTGAAGCAGAAAGTGTTATTTAAGTTAGTCAAAGGCATTTCTAACTTCATGAAAAGTTATTTTTTAAACCACTTTTTTCTGTGAAAAGATAAGGTATTTAAAAAAAGTTAATTGTTGTTATAAGCGATAAAATTTAGAACCAAGGTTGTAAAAAGATCATGTTGTAAGTTGATGGTCGTTTGTAACATTGTTAATGTACACAAAAATACCATAAAATTGAAAATAAGTAATATTCTTTCTTCGGTATCTAAATGATTACTCTGGTACCCTCAATAATACAAAATATTTAAAAAAAGGTACTAACAACAGAAATTTTTATCGAACCGCATTGAATGTTTTGTTAACAACTTAATTATTCACATAATATATTACTTTACTGAAGGAAATATTTTCATAAAGCAATAATTTCTAAGTAAATAAGTTTACGCTTACTTTTATTGATCCCATAATTAAAAAGTGAAAAGCCAACAAAAAGTGAAACTTCTGCTAGACTACCTTTAATACGTAATTTAAAAATATTTTGTTTATGCCCCCAAATTTGAAAACCTTCGAATATAAAGGTAAAAATAAAATATATATATCTATATATTTAAATCAATTTTTGTATTATTTTTTCAGTCATCATTCTCTCAAAAAATGAGCCACTTGCAATTTCTTGTTTTAAACGTGCTAGCTGCCTTGGAAAATACCTAAGGTAGAATTTTAAACTTTTTATTTTATTCATTCCACTAAATATCTTCTCTGATTCTTCTCTTGACATGAAATATGCAAATTCGGAAAATCTGTCTGTTAAAGTCTTCCTTCATCTGATATTCAGGAGATTGTACTTAAGCTTGGAGATAAAAAAAACCATTCAAGCGAATAGACAAAAAATATATCTTATCATTCAAATAAAACCATCTTGCAAATATAATTTCTTAAATTACAATAAAAATAAATATTAAGAAGTTAACATTACTTCATCTTAAACTGATGTATTGATAGAAACACGCATGAGAAATAAAATGAAGACAAATCTACAAAAAATGTTAAATACTTTAACAACAGAAATTATTATTATCGCTTTAGGGTTTCCTTTTCCAATAAATGATTTGCCTCAATTAAAATAAAATCCCATATAATTTTTATTAAATATGTATTTATTCACATGTTTGAGAAAATCAAAATACAGCCAAATTTGCAGGGATACTTAAAATTAAAATTAAAAAAAAATATCTTTTTATAAGTTCATATTAAATTATACAGTTAAATGGTAACGCGAAAGATTATTATGTGCTTTCATAAATTACATTTCAAAATTATAGATTTGTCTTGACTGAAAAATATTAAAGACATACCTCTTTAACAACAGAAGAAGAAGAAAACCAACTTTATTTGCAATTTTACATATACAAGCAGCATTACAATACATGTTCCGGACTACCTTTACACGTTTAAAGAACAGTGATTTTAATTAATTACAGTTACCTTTTATAAATAAGTTTTACAATAGCAGGAAAAATGTAGATAAAACCCGCTTAAAAAAAATAAATAAATAAATAATAATAATATAATAAATAAATAAAAATGATAATAATAAAGTAAATAAATATTATAATAATAATTAAATAGAAAATAAATAAACAATTAAAAATAACTATAAAATAAATACAGATAACTAGATTACAATACCTGCAAATACTGATTTATTAAGAAAGAAGTATACGTTTTGTTCTTTTGTGCGTGTAGAGTCGTAACGAATGTTTATCATAGTTACAGATTTCTCGGATGAATGGGTTTTCGAAAGCTGGAGTTTTTTCGAAGTATGATTTTGTTTGGGTTGAAACATATTCTTTAATAGTGGGAAGTTCAAGATCTCTAAGCATAGTCGATATCTTTAACAACATTTCTTTTTTTGATTATCGATGGTTTTACAGGTAACAAAATCGCATTTATTAACACTATCAACTTGTCACTTTATAATTATCAATAAGTGTTGTTGATTTTTCAGAAGGCAGCTATATTCCAATTGTCCATAACCTTAAACTATTAAAATTAGTTTTGTTGCTATTTATAAAAACAGCTTAAAGAAAATTGTTCACATTGATTAGCTATTGGAAGTATTGATCATAGTATTTTTTTGACAATTTAACTAAAATTTTACCTACTTCGTTGACATTAACTACTTGTCTCTTAGTAATCTTCAAATTAAAACGAAATAAGTGTTGTTGATTATTCAGAAGGCACCTGGTTTACAATTTTCCATAAATTTGAATAATTAAAATTTGTTCCTTCGTTATTTACAGACACAGCTTAAAGAAAATTGTTGACATTGATAAGTTTTTGGTAGTATTTATTTATGGCAATTGATCTAGAATGTTATGTGCTGTTATATTTCATCATACATTTCCATACATTCTCCTTCAATTCAAAACCTCGGTCCACTCCCGTAACACCCGTTCTCGGCTCTCAGATCTGTATATTGCATCCCACCGAACAGCAGTTTTTGACAGAGCTTTCCTTATCCGATCCTCGTCCCTTTAGAACTCGATACCTTCTTCCATTCGTCGTTCCAATAATCTTTCAACCTTCAAATCCCGCATATCCAATCACCTAATATTCTTAAAATTCCCAAAAAATCGGAAATAATATATTCAGTTTTGAAATTAAAATTTCTAAAATGATGACAATTCTATTTCATGAATGAATGATGTGTTTTAATGTATATACATTATTTTTCCTTCTAAATTGGCTGTTCACTCATCCAGTTATATATTTTTAAAAATAAGTTATCTTGGTTGGTAATGTTTGTACATTTCTTTCATTATTTGTTTTGTTTTTTTACATGGCATAAATTTGTATACATATGTAACTATCAATCGTTTCTCTCTCTATAATTATTGTTATTTTATTTCTATTTTATTTTTAGTGACTTTTCCCTGAATAAATAAAGACTTTATTATTATTATTATTTTGTGGACCTTTGCGGCTCATAAAAGTGAGAACATTACTGAGACAAAAATGTTTAATATACGAAATCAATTTAATAACGGACACACAAATAAGTTAAATGGGCAGGGTGATTCAGGTAATACAAAATAAGCGGGTAGGTTTTATGGGGACATGCTAAATCACAAGTACTACCTTATTTTTTATTGCTGCTGAGTACAGCTCTACAGAAATACTCCAATTCAAAGCGACCATTTTTCCATTTTACTGTTATTATACCATGTTTAAGCATAAAACGAATAAATTCTCTCTTGATACTCCATTATATATCCCAGCGGGCCCTCGGACTGAGTGGTACACTGGAAGAGGCATCAAATTAAGAGCCTGAATTCCTGGAGAATGGCCTGGAATCTAGCCTCCTCGAGACCGTTAGAACCGCTCCGGTTCTCTGTTTTGTCATGTTAGTCTTAAAAAATATAACCTCTCTGGAGAAGATATAGCGAAGAGATAATAGAAAAGTATTTTCGAGTCAGTGCTTAATATAATTTAAAACAATGAGCAAAATTAATAATGCAGGATAGTTCGATATTAGAATTCTGCAAACATACAGAAACACTACGCAATATGTTTTTCGTAAAAATAAAGGTTATTTATTAACTTTGTTATCTATACGTGTTTATCTTTCGTTAAAAAATATGCTATATTAAATACGCCTTAACAAGAAATGGGTTTAACAACAAACAGATTACGTAAGAAAAGCAGAAAATTTTGCATGCCATATAAATTATTCCTGACTCAGTTGCGGAGATAATAAATAATTTACAGATAGCATACGTGCAATTACGTCTGTAAAGAATGCTAGATGTTACGTGATATCACTTATTAACAATTGCTGTAGAATAACAATGTGTGAGTTCAGTTTCTCTATAACTTAAAGAGTTTTAAATATATATATATATTTGTATTTACTATCTGGATCTACTTGATCCGACAATTTATGTTCAGACAAATGTATATTTAATTTAAGTAAAATATTAATATATTTAATTACAATAAAATAAGTTTTACTTATTTCTTGTTATCATTGACGGCACCCCTGACTAATTCAATCCATTATTAGAATTAGCCAGTCAAATATTTTCCAGTTAAATATATATTTGTGTATTCGTTTAGCTTCTCTAGTGCTTAAATGGTAGTATTGATCAATTATTCAACAATTTTAATATTTTAAATAGAACCTAATAGCACACTAGTATATTCGAGTAATATTCGAACTAGCAAACAAATTCATAGATGAAGCTATTATTTTTCAATCAGGAATAACAATTTAAAAAATATATAGTTCTGTAAACTAGGATATGAATGAAAACAACAAATAATTCGGGAATGTACCGTAGTAGGTAACCCCGTATGTTGAAAAGTGTTTAACAATTAAGTTGATATCAATCATACATTGATGTACAGGTTGTAATTAAAAAACAAAACAGTTCATTATCGATTTAACTCACCTCTTTCATACATCTAATGTTTCAAGTCCCTTAATTTAAGTATTTTTCAATGATTAGTCCTCAGGAAAGCTAACTTAGGGTTAGTTTAAGTCGCGATGAGTATTTTACTTCAGATAAATTATGAAAATATATGGTAGGATATTCATGCTTCATCAAAAGCCTCTAGATAGCTTGTTCTCACTGCCAGCCAGCGGATCCAACGGACTTAGCCGGGAGAAACATTCAAGGAATTTCCAACTCCACATCCGCCACCCGCGGAACTCCCCCCAATTCGCGAGTAATTATGGATCGGATAATTATTATTAGTGCCATAAAATATATTGCAGACCACCACCCGTGAATTTTTTCTGCACAGCTGTTCATGTGAACTGCATTAATTATTCGTGAGATCATGCATCGCAATTCGCTTTTTATTGTTTCACAGAAAGCCATTACCTCGCAGATGTACGCCCATGCGTTACCCTGGCAGGTTACTGACCTGCCAAACGAGGGTTGGTATTCATAATTTTTACGTTTCGAATATAATTTTTTTTTTTAAACAAAGTCGTATTTTTTTTTTTAATTCGTCAAGGCTAAAGGAATCTTTGAACTATTTTTTCGGACGATTCAAAACATCGAATTAAATTGAAACTTTGCATTTTTCTTTAAGACCGGTAACAGTAGTCACTTAATAAGTTTGTCTCATTGCCCTAAACAGGATCTTTAGGATTATCAAATTTTAATATTCGAAGACGCGGCAGTGTCTTATGCCATGTACTAAGGTGTGTATTAAGGCATACATTGCTTAATTATTGAGACAAGCATAAGCCTACTGGCAGTATCAATGTCGGATTTTAGTCAATTTTGCAACAAAAATATAATAGTTAGAAAAGATAAAGTATACGCTTTTTTATCCAGCCGAACTAAAAAGAAGAAAAGTAATATTAGTTAAAAAAATGATGTAGAACATGATTTTATAACAAGGCGAACTAAAAAGTAGAAAAAAATAGTAGTTAAAAAAACTAAACATATGCTTCAATAGGAAAAAACACTAATAATTAGATAGTTGAGTATGTTGAGTTCATTTACAATAAAATGATTGTTTTTATTAATCTCCATTATATAAAAATTCATTTTATTCTTGTTTTAATTATTCAAAATTATTTTCTACATTTTAATGTTGTTTCCTTGGTATTTTTTAGTTTCTTAAACTAAATATGTCTTATTTAACTAATATTGATGTAAATTAATTCAATCTTATGCCCCCTTAATTTTTATTTAAAATGTATGAATCAAGTAATAATGAAATAAATGTCATTAAGTTATTTCCATTATTTTAAAATTTTTATAAAAGCTATAATGAGGGAGTAAGGTCGATTTTTAAATCTATGAGTTTTAATCTATTGAGATAACTTTTGTATTGATGTTGTAAAATGTATTAGTTCTTTATTTAGGTTTTTACGAGTAGAATTTTTAATTTAGGAAATATATATCTTCTAAAAAGAAGTAAGATGATTTATCTTATAGTAATATTTATTGTAGATTTTTTAACTATTAAAGTAGTAATATATTTCGGAAGAGGAGTAAGAATTAAATTTATCTGTTCTTATTTAGTAGGCGCCTCAACCTTGTACAACAGGCAGCTTTTGAAACCGTGGTGATGAATCATCGTTGCCTAAGATCGATTTGTTAGAGCTCCCTTAGGGCTTAGTAAATTTGTTAGCGACCCTCCAAGTTTGGGGCCAGCTTATTATCGTCAATATTTTATTTTTGCCATTTTCGGTGAGCTGAAATGTTACTTGACTAACAACATAGACATAGTCCATTAATAAGTGAGCTCACAATTGTTTGTATTTTGCTTCTTTTATTTTATTAATTAAATGTGATCGGAAAAAAATTACTAATTAGACAGATAGATGAATGGTTGTAATGTATAAAGCAATGTATTTTGGTTATATAATCTTGACATTGGCCTATGAATTATAACATTTAATAATATTTATGAAAAAAAAATATATATAAGTAGAGACTGTAATGACTTGGTTAACGTTTGGTGATTTGTCCTAGATCACGCTCATCTGCCAGATATTCGCCTTATTTTCGGTACCCAATTTATTCAGGCTGGGTGTGCCCTAAAAGCGTTCTAGATCCCATAGGATCCATCTCCGGTTGCTAACAGAGTAATAAAAGTCAGCAAGCAGTGGAAATTGAACTTTCCACTCCTTGAAAGGGCCTTCGTCTCGGCTACTCGGCGTTCTACCACTGAGCTCCCGAAACATTCCGAATTTTCCATTTTATCTACTTATCCTTACTTGAATTTAAACTTCACAAGGTGAGGCCTCATCGTTGAAAACTGTTGTGATGAACAGGAATACATACTTAAGTGTATTTATTCTATAATAATTTAAGAGGTTATCTAGTTCATAATTTTCAGAGATATAAACTCCTTAAGGAATCGTTCTCTGTATGAATTACAAGAGAGAAAATGCTTCAGATTTCTGACCAAGTTTACATGGCTCACAGGAATTGAAGATCAAACACTTTTTTTGTAAAGGAATCTGCAAGTATGGATTGCTTGTGACTTTTAATGTTTTTTGGATATTTAAACTGAGTAACAGTTATTCCTCCGGTTAAGGATATGTTAAGTTGCAAATTCTTCTTTAGTTGTAGGTGGAGGTTAGTGGAAGTCAAATTTAAAAATTAATAATTGGTCTTTTTAATTGTAACACTCTCTCAATCTTGGATCTATTTTGCAACATCCGATGCCCAGTTAGTGTATGGATATTCATTTTATTCCAATCACGACGCAAATCAGATGAATAAAACTGAGGCTGCTAATTTCACTCACCTGAGTTCACATTGTTATTGTCTAATATCGATTAATGTTAGAAAACAAAATTATTTCCCAATATATTAATTAATAGAACACACAAAAAAAGAAATCTGCTTACCATGATACATATTATACTATGTTATTCACATAATTTCGTCACACCATGGTTAGATAATCGCAACCGATTTTTGCGATTCCTTTCGCCAATCGGATCCGTTTTATTACATCAAAAGGAGAAAGTAGAATTCTTCCAGTCCTGTTTCCTATGATCCAGTTATACCAGCGTCATATAATTTCATCTATACTTCTACTTAAATAAATCTACAATAATATTTACAACTACAAACATATTTCTATTTTTTTCCCTTAGGATCCTTTATTTATAAATATTTTTTCTCTCTGTAGATAATTCTACAGGAGAGTCGTTAAGAAGAGACTATGTACTCGTAGGCACGGATTTATTCAACAACAGACATAATAATATTTAAAAATAAATATATATTATATGCATACATACACATGTAAATAATATACATACAGATTTTTAAAAACAGATGGATCAAGTAGCGTGTTACATGGTCATTGCACATAATTGCATTAAAATCTTTCATCTAGTTACAAACTTCGAGTACATCTATTTCAAAGTTCCTAAGTTGAATTAATTTACTACAAAACTGAAACGACAATTAACTGCTCGCTTTTTCAGGCTATCACGAGATAAACCTTCTAAGCTCCCAATTAATTACAAAAGACTCACATATATGACTATTATAGACCAGTTTGTACTTACGGAGTAGTTTTTGGGAATTCCTCTGGAATCTAATCCAAAATCGTTCGTAAAATACCCTATACTCCTTACTTTGTTACGAATAAATTCCAAGTACTTTGAACTTAATGTCCAATTTGTTGGGGATTTGTCTCAACCCGATAACAATCTTTTTATGACTTTATTCCTATTCAAAAATTATTAGTTTCAAAACTACTTTAATTCCTGATTATCCTTCCTATTTTGAAAATTAGCCTCGTGTCCTGTATTAAGTAGTTTCTCTACTTTCCTTTATCTCATGTTATTACACCTCATTCATTCTATTTACTTCC
Organism: Troilus luridus; assembly: GCA_964056705.1. NCBI lineage: Eukaryota > Metazoa > Arthropoda > Insecta > Hemiptera > Pentatomidae > Troilus > Troilus luridus. The sequence goes on from OZ057416.1 coordinate 31,314,095, forward strand.
TGTGTTATAACAGTAGAACAGTTATAGATTTCAATAAATAAATTAAGTTGCAAGCATTAAGTTTTATAATTAGTTTTGATTTACCCGAATTTCAAGTACAACTTCTACTTAATAGCTTTTTTTTTGTATTTATAATTCTTTACGTCTGAAATTATGCACTTTTCTTAGACTTTTCTGTTATTTTCCATATAGCGTTTAGTTTCATTTGATAGAATAATTGTAAAACTACAGACATTAGGGTGATTACGCAGGTGTAATGTCATATCCTAGAAGATTGCCACAATTGCGGACATGTGGAGGGTGTAATCTCACTAATGGCTGTATCTCGGTCACGATAGTCCTTGGGAAAGTCACACATTATGGGACCCACTTATATATATTTTTTATTAACTGTACCTAACAAGATTTAGGAAGAAAGTAAAAGAATTTCTATCTTATTTTATTCAATTAACACTTACAAATTTTTTGTTTGTTTTTTAACGTCACTTTTTATGCTGCTATTGCTAACCGGACGATGCTTGAAGTAGGAGTCCTAAATTGTGCCTTTCCATGTTTAATTAGGATATGGATACTTTAAAATGTTAATTAATTTGAAATTGAATTGTTCAATTGATTGCTATTAATTTGTTAAGATAATTGAAAATTGGAATTTCACTTATTCTAAATGGATTCGATTCTATTTCCTTAAAATGATTCAAATAACTAAGAACAATGAGTTTTCTCGTGGCATGTAAAATTAATGGGTCTTAAGAAAAGTCTGCTATTTGACGCAATTTAAAATAATGACATGTCTTATAGGAGAGGCTTAGCTCAGTGGGGTAGAGCGCTGAGTTTCTGTGTCGAACGTTCAAATCCGGCTATTGGCAGATCAATTATTTAATCTGTTAGCAGGCACGGATGTACCCTGTTGGATCTGCAGACTCTCCTTACTAAGTCATAAATATATTTAATTAATGTAAAAACGAATGTATTAAAGTTAAGTAATAAAGTCCATGAAGTAAAATCAGACCTAGCCTGACCGTGTGTATGAAAATTATCTGTTTTTTGCCATTTATTTCCAACTATTATTGAACACATTTCTATTTTTATAGTTTTAATAATTATTTTTTGTCAATATTAAACATTTAAAAACAAATTCATTTATTATCAATTTATATTCAAACGAAGGTTCATCAAAAGGTATGTTTTATACTAACTCCATGATTCAACCTTGGTTAAAATTGTTCAGGAATTTTTACAAATTGGCGTTTAGAATTTTAATTAATATTCAAACAAAGGTTCATCACCAGTTATTTTTTATACTATCTCCATGATTCAACCTTGGTTAAAATTATTCAGAAATTTTTACAAATTGGCGTTTATAATTTTAACTGTTGCTATAAAAAAATAATTAAAGAATAGAGAATTAGATCAAATAATGAGCTCTGCGTCTGCTACAATAATACTGACATTGTGAGCATTATAAATTAAGTTGTAATCCGATGGTGCGAGGTCTGGATTATATGGTGGATAAAAAAAAATCTCACTTCAGAACGGTTTTTCAATAAATTTTCACAAATTTCTAACATCTTAGCTGATTGCTGAGGAGTAAGTTCGAGAAGGACCAGTCTACAGACCTTTTTCACCTTCCCAATGGAACCCAGATGGAGACTAACAGTATCATTATACACACCACACACCCTGGCAAGTTCGCGAGTACTTGTGGATGGATTTGACTCAACAGCTTCCTGCTGACTTCATCAATATCCATTAATGGTCGCCCGGAGCATTTCCCTCTGAACGGAACGGTTGGGGCAGGTTTTAAGGTAGAATGCCAAAAAAGATTATCAAAAGCAGAGTTTATGTGACCAGAAGAAAAGGAAACCCCGCAGAAAATATTGGATGTTGTGGAGTATGACCTCAAACGTTTTAGATTAACAAACTGTAAGGAAATTGCAAGAATGTCAAGAGTTGATTATTGTTCAGGAAGCCAAGGCCTACCCCGGGGGGCTACAGCTACGCAGTAAGTAAATTAAATGAGAAATATAACAACGCAACATGACACTCCGAAGTATGTGGTTCGTCTCACTCTACAGGAGCCTACTTATCGTAATTGTAGATTTCGAAAAGTATTAATTTCCAAGTTAATGCGAAATGGAGGGTTTAAAGTATTAAAACCTCCATTTTGCATTTTTAATTTTTGCATGTTTAAAAGCATTAAACATATAGCTAATACGATGCTACAGTTGGATTCCTAAATTTCCCTAAATTAAATTATGATAGGAATCTTTAACGAGTACCGCAGCTGATCCTTTAATGCTTGCATTGCGCTCGTATGTCCCGTAAATATTGATATGTATCTGGTTGTCTTCCTGAAGATATAAGATAATAAATAGAGGTCCAAATAAATAAGTTGTGATAAGTCTAATCCCTCCAACAGATTTATTGGTGCGAATTACTTACTAATCCCATAACTCTGGAAAGCTTTGTTTTACGTCGCTACGTAGCAACGTAATACGAGAGGGATCTCATTGTAAACGTAATGAAGAAATATCTGTTATTGATTTATTGGGCATTGTCCATTGTAATTCATTGCCATCGCTGGAAATCAAATATTGGTTCTGTTAACGTTGATTAATTCTCATCTAAAAATAGATTCCTCAACTGACCTCACTACGCTCTTGTAAGCCTTCGCATTGACAACAATGTCCTCTCTCGTTATTGTTCATTATAGATCGCTATTGATTAACTAAAGTAATGTTTAATAATTATATGCGATAGTTTATAATCGCATATTACGTGGGAGGATATATTTTATCAAATGATTGGAATATTATTCTTTTATTTTATATTTATACCTGCGTAGTTGTGGATCCACCAAAGTCGATCTCAGTGTTTGTATTGTTTTCTCCTTGATTTGCTAGAATATGGAGGTTTATTAAATGATTAATAGTTTCTGAGGATGTCTTTAGAGAAAGAAACTATTAGAAAGAGAAAGAACAAGTGGATTTTAGTAAATTTGTGTTGATCAGTGGAATGTTGTGTACTTATTGAATATATAATTTTACGTGGGGAGTGTTCATGTCGTTGTGTATATAATGATTCGAAATAAATCGAGGAGCATTGACACATTTTACTTAAAACTTTAAGTATTTAAGATTATTTTGTAAATTTAATATTTGTTTATTAAATTTAAAAAATATATAATTCCAACTCTAAGTTCTAATGTACGTTTTTTTAAAATTTAAGTTCTGTTAGATTATTACTAGTATTGATAAATTAGGCTTTAACGTAAACTCCGAAAAAAACTTAATCTTGACTTATAACTCCGTATTTTTGAAAATATCTTGTAATATTATAGTGTGTATCTATTAGGATAATTATACTATTATAAAGTTTATTATACAACATTTCTCTTTTTATTTATTTGTTGTTTAAGTTCAAACTATTCATCTTGTGTGTGTGTGTCTTATTGAATTATTTTATTATTTTATTTAATATAAAATAATTGAGCCATGTTGAAAATGACCGGGGCCGAGGTGGCATTAGTGCCAACGTTTCGACCTAATATTTGGGCCATCATAAGATCAGAGGGGTGTAGAGTCTAAAAACAACTCCATGAAATTTATCAAGAATAATTGCTCTTTTAAAGTTCAAATATATAATGTTTAGGTCATCGTTTGCTATTGTCTGAAGTGAACAAATTTAAATTTAAGTTGATTGACATTTGATCAGAGAGATTTTGCATCGATAAGCCCGAAGTCCTAGTATTATAGATGGTTAGTGGCCAACTGAATTGAAATTTCATGAAGAATAATATAGCTTTTCCATGACAAAGCATCAAATCAGAAAGTTTTGTCTCTCAGGACAACTTGTTCCCGAGGGTTGACATCAAATGACTTTTAAAACTTGACCTTTTTGAACTTAAGCCAAAAATTTACTTTATATTCTCATATAAATTGTTACAATCTCTTTTAAATGTATATGATATGGTATTTAAAGTACTTATAAAAATAAATAAAAACCAAAACAGTAGCGGTTATGAAAAAATTAACAAGAATTAAGCGTTATAAATTAACGAAGGTAAAGTATTTAAAAAATCAGAGAAGGAAATTAACAATAAGCCGCTGTACAGATATAAGCCAATAATTTTAATTGATTAGAGAACTGCATCTGTTTAGGAATGCAGGAGATGTTGGAAAAGCATGGGTTTGAATGAGGATAGGAAAGAAGCATGGGGGATATTGGATGAGAATACGTTGCACCATGGGTGGAACTCCTGAGAAAGGAACGCTCGAATGTTGTGGTTTTGTGGGAAATTATTTATTTAATTTGTCACTATCTGGTTTTTGAGGTCATCAATAGGACTATAGAGGATTATGTTGCTAACAAACCCAGGGATATTGCTTTATGATATGGATTGCTCTAGGTTGTGGAATAGTGGATATTTTTTTTTGTCGGTATAGTAGTTAGTATTTGAGTAAGCAAATATAAACATTAAGATTGGGATAGTTGAGTTTTGAATAGTTGAGTTTTAAATGACGATTTTGATCGGATTTAAACAAGTGTACGATATTGGAAAATCGATCCATTACAGAAGAAAATGCACTCTCTCAGATTTTATTTTAATAACGTTAGCACTTTTAACAGGAAATGCGGTTGTTGCACCTGAGCGAATTCTTAGAGCCATTCCCTGTAATTTTTGTTATTTATGGCATCGAATCAATGGAAAACTTTTGCTAGCTACACAGACACTGGTGCAATAGTTCACGAAAACAAAATTCTCAAGTTAGTAATATTGAAGTAGTTAATAATATAGTATAAATATTCGTTAATACTGCGTGGTTCTTAAATAATATTTGTTTCTATATAGGGTGTTTCGGAATTGCACGGCACTATTTTAGGTATGTGTTCTCTAGCACAAAATGGACAAAAAAGTTCATATTAACATATATCTCAAACTCATTTATTAAACAGATATCAAAGGTTAAAGATTTATTATTATTATTACTATTTATTTATTATTATTACAAAATTTAGAGTAACTATTCAAAGGGGGCCTCTGTTTTCTTGAGCACGACAAATCCATGCTTCTCTGGCTCTTTTTATAGCGTCAGGATGGTGCTTAATAGTTACTGGGTCTTCCACGATCCGATTTCTTAGCTCTTCTTGCGTGCCAACTGCCGCAGAATGAACCATAAACTTCATCCAGCCCCACACAAAATAATCTGATGGGGTTAAATCCGGAGATCGTGGAGGCCGTTTAACAGGTCCCTTTCGACCAACCCATCGGTCTCCATAAGTTGCATTTAAATAATCGGTGACACTATAAAAGTGAGGTAGAGCTCCGTCATGCATAAACCACATCCTTTGCCGAATGCCTAGCGGAATATCTTCTAAGAGTTCATGAAGATTATTTTGCAAAAAATGCAAGTAAGATATTCCTGACAGCCTAGGTGCCGAAAATAAGGGCCCCTTCTTTCATCGCCCCGGTGATGTCGCCGAGATGACCACACCAGACATTTAAAGAAAAGGTAATGTACAACACCAGTCGTATGAGGGTTCGTACAGTCTACAGGTTGTAAACTTTATACAATCAGTCTTAGTGTAGTAAATAAATACTAAATCTTTAACCTTTGATATCTGTTTAATAAATGAGTTTGAGATTTATGTTAATATGAACTTTTTTGATTATTTTGTGTTAGAGAACACATACCTAAAATAGTGCCGTGCAATTCCGAAACACCCAATATACTCTCCTTATAAGAAGCTACTCCAGTTCGGGAATTTGATCAGGTGTCAGTCATGGTGTGAGTCATTTGTTTACACATTTTTTTGTTGCCAAAATCGATACTTCTATACTCTTATCTAAAGTGTCTTTACATTTTTAAAAATGTCGAAGTGTTTGGTGTCTGCCATACCAAAACTGCTTCATATTCTCCTTTACTCACCATTGACTGTTAGGTGTGATTTGTACGTTTTGTCAAATATTTTGTTTCGATTTATTGATTCCAAAAAATCATTTAGCGGTTTAAAAAAAGTTAATTTCTATTATTTATCAGTTGAATAAATAATTATTGTGACATTATAGCTTCAGAAAATTTTACTTTTTCGCGGTGAACAAATGTTTAGGCCCCATGTTCTTCTAAGACTTGAGAAAAGCGGGGACTGGCTATAATTTTCACTAAAGATGCAAAGAAGTGCTACAATGAGAAAATCGCTTTTCCTCCCGTATGGACCACCTGTTGTTGAAATCGATAGGTCCGTATTCTAGTGCCCATGTATCATTCTCCTGAAACAATTCTTTGCCTAGACTAGCAGATCCTGAGGTTTTTTTAATTTTTATGGATTTCCTTATTCAATTCAGTCAACTTCATTTTATTTTCCGATTTAAAATATCTTGGCTTTCCGGTTTATCTACTTGCAAATTTGAAAACAAGGAAGATTTACATCGATGTATACTGAGACATCCATAGGAATTCTGTTACAAAATCACAACGTAATTCAGCTGTATAGACAGAAAAATGCAGTTTTGACATATTATAGAATATGTTTACAAACAGCCAAAATCGATTAATGTTTGATTTTCTAACCTATTCAAAATATGGCCTACCCAAACATACATGGAAAGATGAAAACGATTATGGTGAGAGTGTGATGCCTCTTGATTTTTGTAAAATAGCTGTTTTATAATATACATAAATACAAACAAGTTTAAATTCTGGTAAAACAAGCTTTGATATACAAAAAAATGTGTATTTTCAGGCATAATTAATAAGCGTAATAAAATTAATTACCATTGCGCTACTTAAGAGAGAAAAAAGAACTATTAAGAAATATTGTATTCATTGATGGGTCTACATCCCGTAAGGAGAAATATTAGATAAATCTAAAAAGAAGAACTCAAAGCCGCTACTGCTTTTCTGGTGATGTGAAACAAATATTGGAAATAGAGTTGATTCAGTATATGATTTTATCTGAAAGGAAATTTTCATTTCCTATTTATTCTCATTAGATTGTTGTTGTTTTTTTGTTTTTCAACAAAATTTTATTGCAGTCAACTGTTTTCTCGCTTTCTATTAAAACAATTGGAAAACAAGTTTTATTTTTTATGGAATATCTGTTAATTGTTACAACGGATCAGCTATCCGTGGCATCTGTACCATTAAAAGGTTCAGTACTGGATAAGCGATACCTGTTAAGAATAAATGATAGTTATCTGTTCCCAGAATGAGCTGCAATGTTTTCCCCTTAATCACCATGTAGGTGTTCCTTAAGAGAATTTTCCGAATCCCGGATGCAACCGAAAATAATTTATTGTACATGGCTGGGCATGAACATGGCAATAATTAGATGAGTAACTAAAATAGAAGAAGTTTCTTATTTATTAACAGCAAATAACATTTATAAAAATTAAATTATATGAAGAAATCTACAATATATTTTATAGGCAAGTAATTTTGAATGTTTATAACTTTATGGTCTAAAACAAAAATAATGGAACTAGGAATAAAGTTTAAAAATTATTAAAATACAAGATGGATCATTAATTATATTTATAAAATGTCGCTAATATTAAAAGTGTTATTTTCTTGCTATTCTTATTTTTAGTACATCTGTTAGGACTAATTTTGAATAGGTTAGAAAATCAAACATTAATCGATTTTGGCTGTTTGTAAACATATTCTATAATATGTCAAAGGTCGAAATAATACAGTCTGAGCCGAAGTTTATTTATTATTTAAAAAAAAAAGTATTATATTTTTTATAAATCACCTAGACATTATTATAATTCTTTACAAACTGTAATATGTATACCAACGTCGTCTTTTCATCATTGCTAATGCTTAACAATTGAAGGTGAATGATCAATTTTAGGTTAATCAATTAAACAAAGTTAAAGCGAAATACTTTGTACCACTCAAAGATTATGGCATTGTTGATTGTCGGTTGTAAAATTACTTTGTTAATAATATCACCTTTTTAAATTGAGGCAATATAAGATTTGATGATATTCTTGTTTATATTCATCAGTTGACCAGTTCTTCTTAAAAAAAAAATATTTGTTGACTGCTTGGCGGTTTTAAATATTTAAATGCGTTGTATACTTTTAAACCATTGGATACATTTAGAAGTTCATTTCCTTTCTCAGAATGGATAACAACATAACTAAGGACTGGATGTATCATCGCGTGGGAAGGGAGCCAAAAAAATAATCAAGGCTTCTGGGAAAAAATGGCCCCCGAACCGCCCTACGAGAGGGAGGATGTTAAAAACACTCGCCCCTTGAATTGAGTATTAAATTATACGCTTGTTTCTTTTAGTTCTCTCTTATTTTCATGTTCTTTTACTGTAAGAAAATTATAAATTGCTCCTGATTTCTAAACCTATATATAAATATGTATGTATTATGTACAGTGTAGAATATAATAGAAAAATGATTTTATTCTGGCCACGTTAACAGCTATATTAAAATAGAACTTGCCTATCTTCCAGAGGTTACATAATAAAAATCAGATGTATATGTATATAACTAAGTTTACGAGGATGTAAGTTTATTTAAGAGGAGAAAATAAACAATAAAACTTATAAGTTATATTGGAGTTGGTTACCGATATATTGTATTTACTGATTATAAACTATTGTCCAAACAGCCTTTGATACGTTTGTTACTAAAAAAAATAGAAATTTATATATATACATATGTATATATATATAATTAATATCGGATACGGGCAAAAATCAGCAACAAATCGGACATTAAGGTTATTATGGATTACTTAGTTCGTAACAAAGTAAGGAGCATTGAGGATTTTAGATTGGAAGGATTGAATACCAGAGTAATTCGAGTGATTAGTGGAGCCCCAAAGCTCTACTCCTAAAGTCTAGATGGGTCTAATGATTATCATGTATATGTGTCTTTTGTAATTAATTCGGAACTTAGAGCGTTTGTCTAGTAATTGTTGAAGTAGCCTGAAACGGCGAGCTGTTTCTTGCCGTTTCAGTCTAGTACGAGGATTCCTAATTAAGCGTTTGTCAAGGTATAGTCCTAAGTACCGGACCTCTTCTGCAGTAATCAGTGCGATTTTATTAAAGGATTTAGGAAGTCGTTGGTTTACGACGGAGGGTGCAGGTGATTTGATGGGATTTGTGGGGATTTATTTGAATCCTCCAGTTTTGACTCCATTTTTGATGGTCACTGATATGGGATTGAAGAGTATGGGATGCTATAAATGGATCAGTTTTGACTGATAATAGTGTCTACTGATCCATGTAAACGACTGGGCCGAGGATACTGCCTTGAGGAACACCCGCAGATTGAGAAAAGAAGGATGAGTAGACGTTATTATGATTTGCTGTGAATGACCTCTTGGAGAGATAGGATTGAATGAGAAAGTATGTAGGAGGTAGGAACTTACGGAGTTTGTAAAGCAACCCGGGGTGCCAGATTCGGTCGAAAGCCTGTTCAACGTCAAGGAAAACCGCCGGACAACACAATACATGTTCCAAAGCCGAGGAAACAACATCCACCACACGATGACATTGCTGAATAGTGGAGTGGTATGTTCTGAATCCTAACTAGTGATCTGGGATAATGTGGTTTGCTTCCAGGTTGTGGGAACAATCGTTTCAGGAGTAGCTACTCCAGGATTTTATCCATATATGGTAAAAGTGAGATAGGACGGTACGAGGAAGAGTATTTTTTCAAGAATTACAACCCCTAAAGACTTGATGGTCAGAAACGGTTCTGGCTAACTGAAAAATAAAGAAATAAGTAAACAATTTATAATTTACTAATAACAAACCTCCTATCAGGCACAACTGAATATAACAACTGCCGAGTTGCGCAGTATCGCCCAATTATAATCATAGTCAAGATCAACACAGGTTAGTTTACTCCCACGCCCTGCTAAACACAAAGGGCAAATTATATCAACTGTATTCTAAGTGCCTCTCTCCTATCGACTGTATTTTAGAGCATGCAGATTGTTTGTTTTAATTCAATGAAACAATACCTCATTAGTATAATGTATAAACTATTATATTGGTTAACATAGAATATTTAAACGGTAAGGAGACAATTATATAACTTCTATGTAAGCTGCATGCGAAACACTGCCATATATTATTGTTTCCTCTTTTTATTCTCGAGACTTAATGCTTTTTGTTTAGACTTTTTCTACTTACATCTTAATCTGAATAAATCTTAATTATTAACAATTAAAACAGTAATTATAAAAACAAAATTGGAAACAAATGAAAATGGTATTGGAAGAAAAATAATGTGACCATCAATTAAACTGATATACTGAATCCTCTTTTGTGATTTGGAAGGATCTGGTTAAAAAACAAAACACTAAATAGACATGAGGACTTCTGGCAGAAGTAAAAATTCAGGATTTTGGAATAACTTTACTCTTTTGAATCTCTAAATCAGCTACATTCTGAATTATTTAAATTTCAAATTTCAAAATTTTATTTATTAACATATGTCTGGTTTTCACATATATTGTCACTGAACAATAATTATTTATATTTTCAACTAGTTCATTTTCTAATTAAAACATATGGGCTGCACAAGCTCAATACAAAACATCTATAATTTAATTGAAATAATAATTAGTATATAGGTGTGTTGTTTATACCTTGTATTTGTACTTTTTTATATTTATTATTGGGAGTTTCCCCAAAGTTGAGGTTTTCTCCAGCCAAATTTTAGGACATTTTTTTCCAGGTATTTGTATTTACACAGATTTTAATTTCATTTTTAGCATTATTATCATTGTTAAGTTCAGGAATAAATAGGTCATTTTTACATTCAATAATTTTTTAAAACAAGACATTAATATATTACTATTTATAAATAATATATATAAATCTTTTAACGAAAGTTATTATTTGTATCAATCGCCCGACTATTAAACGACATTTTAGATAGATATAATTATTGTTATATTAATAGAATTCTAACCTATAAACAAAAGTCGATTAAAAGAAATTGTATAACTCATGCTGAGTCGCCAGTCTAGAGCATGTTGCTGACACTAAACCTCAAGTTTTTTCTCTACAAAAAGTCGCTGAATTAAGCCAAAGAAGTTTTCACTTCAAAAATTGGGGATGTGGAACATCCACAAACCCAAAAATCGTGTATTATGAATTTAGGAAAATATTAACTAAACCTCCTCCCTCGGGTGACTTACGAAGTAGTGTATTAGTCTATTATTTTCTGGCAAAATTACGATAGTAATACTCGTAAATATACTCACTAAGACGCGAGTGGAAATTTTCCTATCGAAATGCCTCAAGTCTCTAAAATAAGAATAGGGAATCAAAATATCTGTCGATGCTTTTCTGTATTTTGAAATCATTACATATTTATGTAAAGGTAGAAAAAACGTTGTCGCCGTGTTGTTGTTAGAGTGGACATTAATATCCAAATCCGAGGCAAATATATTTATCTGGTTCATCTGCATCAGGCTCGGGAGAAATCCCGTTATTTGATCTTGTCCCAGCTCGGCTAATGAATTTTAAAATGTCACCAGTCAATACTGCCGAGTGTTGTTTGTTTCTAGTCCTTCTTTGAAAAGTTGTGGTTATGTAAGGTTTTTGTTTTATTTATTTGCATTCTTCGCATGGGTGCATTAATTTTGGCTTATTTGTTACTAATTAAAAACAAGGGTGGATAAAGGTGTTATTTTACTAATTAACTAATATAATGGTAAATTAGTTGGTTCATCAATATTTTGGGCAAACAAAGCGAATTGGGATTAGCCTATAATATAAGCCTAGAACAAAAAAAAAAAAAGAAGAATTATCAAACATTATTTCCACAGAACATTGATGTTGATCAGTTGATGAATACGATTGAATTAAATAGTGTCTTGTTCGAAACATGAATATCATACATAAAATACCTACGGGCTTGGTGTGGTTATATTTCATCTGTGTGACACAGATATGTGTTATAGCATAAAAGTTCGTGCCATGCTAATTTCTGTCATAGCTATATATTGTTATGTAAAGCTAAAAGTTTGTTTGATCTTGCTTGTTCAACAACTTTCAATCCGGGTATTTCATATGTTCATAAGAGCTGTGGCAGATGAATTATTTATTTAATTTATCTACCTTGTTGACAGCTGTGGATCGACTCTTGGAATCTGTACACAATCCCGTGGCTCACCCATCCTCCATTACCATGGTCAGCTTCGATTGTGGAAAAAAAATGGGGTTTAAACTAGATCCTTGTTAACTTCCCAGAATATCCGTTTTATATATCTATTTTTTTTTACTTTTTAACGTATATGAATGGGTAAGTAACCATAAAAAGAAGAATAAGATTTTAACATCAGTGTCATTGCAATTCCTTCTTTATTCATTTAACGTCATTTTACTCTGTTCTGACTAAAAGGATTTAATAAACATTTCTCCACATCTAACAGAAATTTATTGACCTCTACCCGGACCATCTTCTTCCACACATAAAAGGATTTTAGTACACTGGGAGTTCTAAATTTTGGCTTCTCAGGTATAACTTTTATAATGATCTTTAACGAGTACATCACACCGTATAGGCTTCATACGTCACTTTACCCCATTTAAAAAATCCTAAGGCCAACTGCCGGGCTACGAACCCGCGATCTCATTGTAGTACAACTATAACCCGTGTTGTAAAGTAGACCTCGTAAGTGAAATCGTTTTTTTAATACTTTTAAAATTATGACGGGATCGTTTTATTTTTTAAATTATATGGAGAATTGGGCTAATAAGTGCGAAGACGATTTTTATTTTATCAATGCGTTTGTTATTTCTTAGATGCTTGTCATTTAAATCGAAACTTTGCCGTTTCAGGCTACTTCAACGTCTATTAGACAAACGCTCTATGCTCCCAATTAATTGCAAAAGACTCGTATACACGACAATCATTAGACCCATCTGGACTTACGGAGTATAGCTTTGGGGCTCCACTAAGCCATCGAATTCCTCCCGTATTCAATCCTTAAAATCCAAAATCCTTCGTAAAATCCTCAATTCTCCTTACTTTGATACGAACTACAATATATAAATGTCCCATTCGTTTCTGATTTGGCCGGAATACTGTAAGGCATATTTTAAATGATTTTATAGGATGTTTTAAGTTTATTTTTCAATTATTTCTATACGAATCATATGACTAAAGGTTGAATTCTTAATCTATCTTTCGTTTAGGTAATTATTTTGTAATTTTATGAAACAATTTTAGCTGATGCTCTTAGACAATTAAAAAAAGATGCATCTTCCATCTTTTTACTCCAATTACCTTCTCCGTAATTACTAAAGATCTAGATTACAGTCGAAGTAAACAAAACAATGAACCATCCTTCCTCCTCGATGGAATACCAGATCTGGAGAAAACAACAAAGGACCCAGGATTGGCCTTGCACTGCTCACCTCCATCAATCACCTCGGTCCTCTGTTTGCTCCAGCTTCCAGCCCCAGTTAAAAGTGTTTATTCCCCTAGTGATAATCTTTCTGTTATTCGATTCACTTCTCCCTCCTCGTAGTTGAAACATCTCTTGGCGAAAATAAATAATTCTCAAATAAGCTCAAATGGAGAATTCTCTTTCCCCCCCCCCCTCTAAAGCCTTCTCGCATTTAATGTTGCGTGCAAAAATTACAACCGCCTCCCGGGTCGGGAACATTAAGTCCTCCCTTTAATGGACTTCTTTAACTTCGGACTTGAGTCACAAAAGTGTGGCGGATAATCCTCTGCTCTGGCAGAGTTGGGGATTTGAGGTCACTATTTGTCTTAATACTCTTCGTAAAAAATAAGAAAAAATTACCTAACCTTAACCTCGTAGCCCGGCATGTAACTATGGGATGTTTTAAAGAGAGTAAAGAATCCTTAATTAATTCATTATACGTAGGGGAGTAAAATGGTGCTTCCAATGCTGTGGAATGTCAAATACTCGTTAGAAATCCCTATCCTAATTGTACCTGGATAGGCAAATATTAGGACTTTCATTGTAGTATCGTCCGATTAGCCATAGCAGAATAAAGTGACTGATGTTAAATGAATTAACAGCTACCATCAATACAGATGATCTCTAATGCATATCCCTCATCTACAAACCTCTATTCATACCCTTGTCAGGAAGGTCTCACTTATGAGTATTACGTTACTCCTATCTTCAGTTTATTTTATCTCTAATTTCGATCTCCTAGTTCAGCGATAGCTTATGTCATTCGTTTATACAACCACCCATACAACCAACATTTCTATTAGAACCGTCGCTATGCAAGTGCGATGCGAAATTCGCTATAAGATAAGATTCGAAAATAGCTATGTGGGTATTCTTGTAAATTTTCCAAACGTAAAATTTTAATATATGAAATTTTTTATTAGGCCTCCTAATAAAATATAGTTACCAACTTTTATGTTTAATTTTCTAGTTGATTCAAAAGCTTTCGTAAAAACTTCAGTAATAATAGGTTTCTATGGTTCATTTTGATTAGAAATTTTCTATACTTATATATACATACATATTATGTACAATTTTTTGTTATTATTATGTTATCATGATCACTGTAATGTCAGATGAGTCTTTCAAGATCAAAATTTGATAAATACGAAGTTTCAACTATTGACTTATGTATTGCAAGTATCAACTATTCACACCTTTATTTATATGTTTGATAGTTTAGTCATCATATTTGTCTAATACGACACTTGGCACATATTTCTCATCGTTTTTGGTCCGGGTGCGAACCTGAAGTTTCGGGATCATAAAACATAAATGCTTCATGTAGTCCATTAGACTCCAATATTTACATCAATTATATATAATTACTGCAATTCTCTTGAAGATGGAAATAGTTTCAACTGAAGCATAGAAAGAAAGGATCTACCTATGTTCGGATACCTGGAAGCGGCACATCTGAACCCTATATCAGTCCCCACCTGCTCCATAATTAAGGGAGATTCTTTTGGAAGAGCGAAGTTAGTTAGAAACAAGTGAGAATACTGAGAAACAAGTCAATTTCCCCTTTAATCCAACAGTCACCGATGCTTCGGTCTTTTTCAGGACCGGAAATTGTTGGTACAATCTCGCCCTACACTTAAGATTCGGAGTATCCGTTAGTTGATTACCTGACCATCATCTGCGTTCTTATCCAAAGTAGAAACCATTATATTATTATCGATCTGAATATCGGCCGAGTTAGAAATTCTATTCATCATTTTCCTATTTAATCGTTACCGGAAACTCCAATTTCATTCACGACAGGTGCTAGAAACCTATAGTTTTAATTAGATATATTGTTATATCAACTGTAAAATTTGAGAATAGGAAATCATCCCTTCCGATTTTTGTATTTTACTTGATTCGATCAGTTTTAGATTAATTTGCATGTAAAGTAGATGAACATTCGAAACTCCAGGTTTCTCGCATGCTGTTTTTTTTTTTTTTTTATTAAATCTTCAAGAATACTAATGTTATGACCCGAAAACTGCCTCACGATAAGTTCCTACGTTAATTATACCATGTTGTCATTTTTGTTGTGCCAAGGCGCATGCTCAATGTAATTTTGTGTTTATGGATGCCCTTTAAAAAAAAAAAATTATAAATTTTTATTATTAGATGTTTCGAGATAACAAACGTTATATGACTTTTAATTAATGACAATTATCCCATTATTATTACTAAATTTGTAAAATATTTCTTTACTGATCGTGAGACATTGTAGTTTTAACTTTATCACTTTTTCTTCCATTCCCAATATTATACACACCTATCGTTAACTAATCCTCATCATTGAGGAATGGAATTCAGAAGCTAACAAGATGACGAACTATTTTATTTGTTGAGATATTTGGCATGAGCGAAGATAAAAACAGGAGGGAAATTATATATTCCATTAGTAGTGAAGATCAAGAATGTAGAGTGGTATTTAGGTTTCGAGGACTTATAATATAGAATTATACAGAAGTTTTGCGGTTTGAAAACCGGACCAAACTACCTTAGCTCGGGGGAAACCTATGGAACAATGTAGTTACTATCTTTATTATCACTTCAAATCTATTATCACCTCTTATTTTTGTGGGATGGGCTAGATAAGAATGATGAATAAAGGAATAGGGAATTTCTACTCCCACTATTAATAGTTAAGTTATGTTTAATAAGAATAATATATTTTTACATAGTTTTTGGAGGGAGGGTTGCATAAACTCCTAACTCCCCTCTTTGCTTCAGTTATTGATTATAAATATAATTTATCTACAGTTTAACGGTGTAAATAATGTTTAGTCGTATTTTCTTTATTACATGATATTATTTTATTTTTAGATGACAATAAATTCCTGTTATCAATATATCAATAATCAATTACAAAATTACATACTGCAATGATAAATTATGTTGAATCTAATTAAAACATTTTGTATAATATGTATTAAACTGCACAATTTGTGGGTACGTTAACATTTTCACCGGATATGCAGAAATTCTCAAAAATTAAAAGTTGAACAATGATTGAGTAACGAAATACCGTTCCTAAGTTAATTTTGCATTATAAAATTGTATTTTTAGAACACTACACTATTTCAATATTGTTTTTATTAAATTAATTTTGTTTTACTATTATTTGTTTTTTATAAATAATAATCTTAAATACAAAATTGCGACTCGGCATTTAATTTGACTATTACACAGGTAGGAAAATTGATTTAAATCAAACAGAGCGTAGGTGTGGAGGAACAGGAAATATTATATTTTGTTTAAATATTGTGTACTATTATATATTCCATAGGTAGGGATTAAAAGCCTATGTATTGGAGACTTAGTAGAGACTCAAATCCGGTTGAGATTTATTTCATCTGCTACCTACGGGGGATGGATCCTTTGGGATCTGGAGATGTTCCTGGGGATCACCCAGCTTCTATAAATACCCAAAATAGGGGGAAACCTGGCGATTGAGTTTGATCTCGGACAACTCAATCCCTGTACAGCCGTTGTCCAAGAAACAGTACGCCAAGATGCTTCATGAGTTGTAGTGGCACAGGTTATTATTGAAAACTCAAGATACACATATTTGTACACCTACATTCATGTTCACTTTTAGTATTTGTTACGCAGGGTGTCGCTCTGAGTTGAGTTACAGCATGTTTAAACTGTTTATTCAATTCATTTTTTATTTTTTCCAAAAATACAAGCTATTGAGCTTTAGTATGGAAAAGAGAATATAATTAAGCTGAATGAGCAGATTTCGGTTATCATTTCATCAAGAAATAAAAGTTTCAACTTACATTTTGAAGTGCAGATATATGTTTGTTGAACCTCTATAATTTAACCAAATTATAAACATTTCCCATAATTATATTCTCTTTTCCATAATAAAGCTCATGATACTTTTTTATTTCGAAAATGTTAGAAATGAAACGAACAAACGATTATAACTTGTAACTCAACTCGAAGCGACAACCTGCGGAATAGTTACCTCAATTTGTATTTATGCTCCACATATCTGGCGGTGGTTAATATCGTATATATGTCATTGCAATTATTGACATATTTAAGGTAAATTATAGCTGGTGTTCCAGGTAAAATTTAATTGGCGAAGCAGGAGATGAAGATTTGTGACATTGGCTGGCAGACATGTCAAAGTTCTCGGTAGAAGTTGTACAGGTGGATTGAAAGTTGGCTGTGGCAGTTTGGAAGCTCTTTATGGCCGACACGCCTCGTTCCAACTTCACAAGTTCCCAACGTCGGAAATTATCTGGGCTACGTCCAACATGTTACTCCTTCAGAAACGAGTGAGCTTGTCGCAATTTTTTTTTCATCCTTGGGACACTTGTTTTGTGGAATCTTGATTCAGTAAATAAACTATAACTTCATTCCCTTCTGTTATTTAACTAAGAAATTAATCTCAAATTGATAGATATGTGTTAATATTTCAAAATAAAATAAAAAAACATCAAAGTAATCTTGTATGAAATACTTACCTTGAAACACTTCCTATTTCGACTGTAAGCTGTTTGTTTTCTCACCAGTTAGCAGTTGATGTTGAAGGGGGGGGGGGGCTGTTGTTGTTGGCCTCATAAGTATACAAAAACTATTTATCATTTTATTTTATTTTTCTTTACTATGTTGTTTATTACATTTATATTATATTTTACTCGTATATTATAGCGTAGTCATTTATTTTTTATAATTTAATTTTTATTGCTATTTTTTATTTATTAGAAAAAAATTGGTTGAAGATATAGTTAGAAAATAATTAAGTCAAATATTAAAAGGATCGAATTAGCTTTTATATCTAGGGTGACCTGTGGTGTTGTAGTTAGCATAACAACCTATTTTGCCCTAGATGGCGGGTTCTTATCTTGGCAGTTGGCCTGGATAGGTAAAATTTAGTACTCCCACTGTAGCATTGTCACATTAGCCATAGCAGCATGAAGTGATATTAAACGAAGTGAACAAGCAAACTGTAATATCTTGTTATTTATAATTAATTTAAAATATATACTTAATTGTTGGCTAACTTAGCTTGTTTTTTTAAATATTTAACACATTTTGTACTTTCTCAGAATCCTCTAATTTGTACCTAAATCCTATATGTAATTTATGTTTTATTAATCAAATATTTAGTCATATATTTCAGATTTTTAGAGGGAAGCACCCTGGATTAGTTCTACTCTTTCCTGAATAGCAAATTACCATCAATGGCGGGAACAGGTTCTGTCCCGAAGCATAGAAAATTATAATGGGAACCTCCCAATTTTGCCAAAAGAGGTTAGGAATGTGATCCATACAGTCCCGTGGGAATAAACGAGTTACTACTGCTTCATAGTGGTCGATCCTCGGAGTGAGTTTTAATATACAGTATTGGTATGTTTGAAATTAATTGGCTTCGACACCATTTAATATTTCGCTGTGAAAATTCTTATATCCTCCTCTTAGCTCAGTCGAAAATTTTGATAATTTTTCTAGCTGTTGTTTCCGAACTACGCACTGCAGCACAATACAATATTCAGCACGTGAAAATATGTACCTAGTATTTTAAAACATTTTTTAGAATTTAACATCATTCAATATCACTTTTCGAACCACCAGATCATAAGTTTAGTAAGGTAAAATCGCGTGCTGTCAACACTAGCTTTTTCTTTCTTTTTTCGCATTTTAACAATTCTTGATCTCAAGAACGAAAAAAAAATTAATAGTTTAGTTCATAAATTTTATTAGGTGCTAACTTTAATGCTTACTGTTACTTAATGTTTCCGATCAATCCAGTTACGGTTATGTTTGCTTAGTGGCGCATGTTATATTTTTTTGTTGTGCCAAGTGTATCAATTTTTTAATAATAATTACTTGGAATGGAAGCTGGGAAGCAACAGAGAAATATATCAGAGAGTGGATAGAATCTCGAATACTATGCGGAATAGGAGGCTGACGTTTTCTGCACTTAACAGAATGACACAACCAAAGATTGACAATCAAATATTTGACTATTTCTGGAAGAAGAAGATGCCTGCATTTTATACTAAAGGAGTATGTAAAAGTTGAACGTTACAATCCCATATAATAGATGAAAGTGAATTTTGGAACAAATTATAAAAATCTAGAGAGTTTCTGTATGAAGAAAAACCAAAGAAGGTTGTACATAGGATCAAATAAAACGTGGCAGAGATCGCATGTAGGAATATTGGGGACCGAGAAAACTCCAGCATAGGAAAGGAGAGGAATACAGTGTTAGAATAAACCGAAGTGGTCAATACGAATTAAAAAAAAAAGACTTTTAACAATTATTAGTTTCTTACTTACAATACCTGATTAGCTGAACAATTTAAGTCAACAAATATTTTTGGTATTTGGTACACTACAGACCTTACTATAATGTAACTGCAAATTATTATTTAAATACAGAATGAACATATATCATCCTGAGTATGCATATACATATATATATATGTATATATATATATATAAGCCTTAACAATATGAACATCCATATATTCCTATTTTACATAAACACCCTGTTTTGGAATTCTCTCTTCTACAACAGCAGCGTGCTGTTCTTCGTACTAGACCTCCTGGATGTGTTGCTACACCGATGGTCCTCAAGTACACTGCTAGAACGAAGTTGTTATCTATCTTCACCTAGGAGCCGCCATGGAACAGTTTGGACGATGAGACCCGCGTGAAATCCCCGTCCTGGTGTTTATCTCTTTCGGGTCAGCGACATGGCCTGGGAAGTCAAGGATACTTCGTGAGCACGTCTTGCCGGTGGCGACCTCTGAAGGCTGCTGCTCCAACTTGTTCGCAACATTTTCGCAATACCTTGTTCAGAACCAGGTCTGGAGCCTTCCTATGTCCATTTAGTTGACGTGACTATGAAATCCTCTCCTGGTTTTATTGTTTCGTTTTAATTTTTTTTTTTTTTTGGTTCGTCTCTTCTAATGGGTTATTTTGATTACTCAACGAGCGATAAAACATATCGTAACTATTTAATATAATCAACTAATTGAGTTTATAAGAATGTATTGGATTAAGGTGCTGAACATTAAATATTAAACTGTTTCATATGAACAATAAACTCCAATGGTTAAAAAAAATATTCAATAGTTCATTTTATATTTAAATATTTTATTTTATTTTAATTATAATTTTATCTATTCCAATTATTTCATTTAAAAATGTTTTTCATGTAGTCTACACATCCCTGAAGAAGAACTACAATGTGGGTCACTATATTTGTTTGATTCACTATAAATATTTGATCACTATCTAAGGAACTAAATATTTCCGTTTTCTTCGCCATATATATATGGCCAACGAATATTATTAAAGAAAACAAATAGTAATTATAAACAGGATGTGGTCGTTTGTTGCTCATAAATAAAATTAATTGTCTTATAAAGAATCAAAACTTGTACAGTTTACATTTATTTAAGAGTCAATAATATTCAACGTATTTAGTTATATGGGCTACTTTTGACACCGATAATTCGATATAATATAGATTCTGTATTAATTAATTTAATGAAATGGAATTGATGAAAATGGTCCTATAAAAAAAAAATATTTTTAATATTTAATTTATTAATATCTAAATTAATTTATTCTTATAGGTAATATTTAATGAGGAATCTTTTGAAAAAGTGTAATTTAAACAAATTGACAATATTTTTATTTATTTTTGTTTTTCTATTTATCTAACATCATTGAATTATATCGCACTAGTATTTCTGAAATGACAGAAGTAAAAAAAATACATTTTTTTGGGAAAAAATGGAAAAACTATTAGTGAGCTTGGGATATCATTGGACACTAAGACGAACACAAGTACCTTCTCGGAGACAATCACTGAAACTGGGTCGGTACAGTTTTAATGAGTGATGTAGAGATATTTCCACCCATTTATTTCATTGTCATTATGTCACTAATGAAAAAACACCGATTTTTTAGTTGTTTCGCGTAGTGTTTACTTCATCCAAGTCCACTTTTTATATTTACCTAATGTGATCGATTTTCGTTCTCGCGTGAGACTTTTGCTAGCTCGAAATTCCTCAAGAAATACTTCTACTAATGTTAGTAATTCTAATAGTGGTGTCATTGGCTGGAGTTGTTTCTTACTTGAGTACAAATACCAAGTTTTTTTTCTCGCGTGATCACTATGAATACTAACTGACCAAGTCAATTCTTCTCCTAGGCATTGTCTCACGATTGGATTTTTATTATAGTTATAATACCAAATTATCAAGTTCATTGGAAAGAAGTTAGATCTAGTTGCACTGCAGATTCCGTGGTTGAAGGAACTGTCATTTCCTGTCCTTTTCCTTTGTGATTCCTCAAAAAACTTGTAAATAAAATATTGCCATATTGTTGTGCTGTAGAACTATCCAATACATAGTATATAGTGAACTTAGATTTGAATGGATTCCTCTGCCCTGGAGTAGTTGAAGCCCAGAGCTAAGTTGCAGAAGTTGCTGGTCCCTGACCCTCTTCAACTGTAACTCTATTAAGGAGGAAGTGCTCCCCGGCCCAGGAAGTGCTCCGTACCAGAGGTCGTAGGCAACTTGTTAATACTCTTCTTCCTTTTGGCCAACTTCGTGGATCTACTTCCGCGTACTCCGATAGCTTGCTAAGATCTTTATTTGAAGTTCAATCTCTGCCCCTTTTTTTTTTGGAGGTGATTAAATCATTATTTAACTAAAGATGATTCAATGAAGGTTTATTTGATAATAGTTGGGTATGTTTCATACTGGTTCTAAAATTGACAAATATTTTTCATTGTTTTATCAACTAAAAATATTTAGAATATCTTCATTTACATTGTCTTTGCTAGGTAATGCTGGTTTGAGAATGTGGAGCATTTCCATTCAGGCATTTACAGAAATGTCTTTACAGTAGTATAAAAACAATACTGTCGCTTATACAATCACTAGTATAAAAACAATACTGATTTTACAACAACAAGAAAGTGTAATACTTAAAATTATTCTTTAGTAAAGACTCACCTCTACATGTATATATCTACAGCCTCTTTGTCGAATTTTGTCCATAGTGAGTTAATTGTTTTGAAGGAAGTGTATAATTCTCGTAGTTCATGACTTAAAATGGAGTTGTAATATTAGCAGTAACCCCATTACAACCGAATGCCTGACTTAGCCCCTAATTCACAAATAAAATATCACGACTCCGCAGACTATAAGAAACACAACCGTAAATACACAAAACTTTTTTTGTTGAAAATTCGACTTAACCACTTATTCATCGGGCTGCAGAAATTATATAACAGATAAATAATAAAGTCTATAATATTATATTGGTGTGATTTTTTTTCGCGACTGTTAATAAAATCCGTCTTAAATTTATAAATATCTTTTGGTGAATTTACGAAATTTAAAAATACCTTTAAATACCTTTCGGTACATCAATCACTTAAATATACATACATCTGACTAGTATAGTATGCACTATATTAACTCAAGAACCACAAAAAACGTATATAATATTATTTATAACCATTGCAACCATAATATTTTCAAGAAATTATTCCTAGACTACTGATACGAACTATTTTGATATACTGCGCAGCGAATTTCATTTCATTTTGCCAATTATTGTTAAAAAAAATACCTTAAACTTGATAAATTTTTACCAAATATAGTATTTACGAATTTTGAATCCGCCAGATACTTCAGGTTTTCCGATTATACTTCATAACGAACTATTCCTCTCTTAATATAATGAACAGACCATGGTTTCCATCTGCGAGCATTTAATTACTATAAGAGTTATAACATATAACTAAGGATATAAATATATTAATGATCATTAACCACCCTTATACATTTATTAAACGAAATTATTAGATTGACGCCATCAAATGAAACTATTGAATCAAAATTGAAAATTGTTTAGACTATTGGCAAGTATTTTCAAGTGTGTTGTTTGCTTGTTATATAGAGCATTGCAAGTTGAAACAATAAATCTAGACATTGTTTTTCAGTAGTGGTGTTGTCTCAGCCGAAAAAAGGTTCGCCTACGAGCACACTTGGTTTGTTTGTCTCGTCAGTCCTTTGTGGAAGTGGTTTTCTATGTCCTCACAAGTCGTCAATAACCCCCTCCGTTCTTTATGTGGGGGCCACACTTGATGTCTTGTGTTTGTGAGAGGGTAAAAAGCCCTTTTCAAGCACAATCATTAATTTTTAATGTTAGGGCGTATTCATTAGATTTGCGATGATACTTATAATTGTACAAAAATCAATTTGTTTTAAATAAATATACTCTAAAATATACGAGTAAGAGAACAAAATACTGTTTCTGTATAATAAAACAAAAACTGTACTTCTATAACTCTGGGTTCACTAAATAGAGGAGACAGCTGTTTCTTGGGCAACGGTTGTGCAGGGAGTTGATTAGTCCGAGACCACGCTCAACTATCAGGCTTTCCCCAGGTGGGTCTGTAGATTCCACGGCTCCATCCGTGGCTGTGAACAGATTAAATTATTTATCTGCCATAGTGAATTTATCTGAACCCGGGACCTCCAGCTCAGCAACTACAAACTTTTTATTTTACATTCTTTTAAAACTGAAAGTTTGTAAGATTGAAAGATTGAAGGTGTTGAAATAGTAAAACGTAGACTAGGGAAATTAATCAATTATGATAATAATAATTTTGATAAAACAATTTTGTTATAAGCCTTAAACAGTATTAGGGTGCTCTCAAAAGTAGATTATATAATGTTAGCGATTTAGGCAAATATTTCTCTACTATCACATTTAAATATTCCCATCAAATTTACAGTTATTATCTGCTAGTGATCGGAGAAACCTTTAATTATATAAAAAATATCCATAATTTGTCTAAGAAAATTTCACTCTACTCTGATAGCGTTACTGAAGATATTTGGTTTAAATAATCTTCGTGATTGCATCTGGTTTCCCTCTTCAGTGACAGAGGCTAAATAAGTAGCCGGGTCTTCGAACAGTTTATCAACCCAAATGTAACAATAATACGACTTGATTGTACGTTACCGACTGTCCAATTATCATGTTATACATTCGTCCATTAAAAATCCAATCTGGTATTGTGACTGCATCACACTTCCTTTATATAATTACGGTTTAGCGTGATTGAATAATAATAAGCATAATGTGGCATATCCGGTAAGTAGATTCTACTGAAAATGTTTCTGTAATAAACTCGGATTTACAGTTCTGTATAAGTTTTGTAAGGCAGCTATGCTATGCTTTACAATGGAGAACTTTTGCTTTTCTTTGTTCAGAAGATTCTGAAATGTCATGTCAGATTTTCTGAACGATATCTCGAGTATATGTTGCCTGCTCTTTATATAGGTGTTTATCAGAAAAGATGAGTTCGAAAACATATAATACTTCACATTAAAACTAAAATATTCGATTCTGCTGAGTTATCTTGAAGTTTTTGCGGTCAAACCTATATCACGTAAGCTGATTCAGCTGTGATCTTTTATCTACGCTGTGTCTGAATCTATGGGTTCTATGAGATAATATAAATAAATCAAACAACATTAAGAGTTTGATGACAGGAGCCGTTGTCCTAAAATCAATAATTTTGTTTATTATCCTTCATTTTTTATTATTTTAGATTTGTTTATTTCGATTGAAATTTATTGTTATGGTAGATTAGAAGACAATTTTTAAATTTACCATCCAGACATTCAGGAGGCGAATTTTCAATTTAGCAGAAATTCCTTTTGTGAAACACTACCTTTAATAAAACACTACCTTAGGCCTTGTCCCTCCAAAGGGCCTTTACAAGGCTGAGGGTCGACAAGGGATCGACTAAGGAGAAATGAAAAATAGAGCCTAAATTAAAATCCTAGTGATTAAACTCTAAAATCGCTAAACAGACTGGGCCTTTTTCAAATTATTTGTATTGTTCATTCTTTCGGTGATATCTCATAAAACACTAAATTAAAAATAATGTCATTACTGTTTTTAGTAATTGTCTGTGTCTCATACCATCAAACAGAGCTGTAAGAGTTCTGAGAATGAATTAAAAAACCTGTACTACTACAACCCGTGAACGGGTCTGGAGTTCAGTTCATGGTTGAGACTGTACTGTTTCATGGACAACGGTTGTGCAAGGAGGTGATTTAACTAGATCGCACTCAACCGCCAGATTCCCCCCTTATTTTGGGTACCCACTTTATAGAGGCTGTGTGAGCCCCAGGTGGGTCCTAGATTCCATATGATCCATCTCCGGCTGAGACTGATTATATAAAAGTCTTGCCAGGAGCGGGATATTACCCAGGATTGTCGGCATGGCGACTCAGTGCTCTACCATAGGGCCACTCCGCTCCCTTAAGAATGAATTAACATTTAGAATTTCAATATATAGAAATACTACTTGTTGGTGTTTTATTCAACATTAATTTAGACACATGTGGTATATTAAAACTAAATAAAACTGCTATGAGTTGTATAAGGATGTTCTTCTGTTACACTATAAACATTTGCTAGAACTTATGTTGGCATATATTGTTCCCAACCCACTAATGGTGTTCTATTTCTATATCGTTGATGCAAACTGTAAGTTTCGAATGTAAAAAAAACAACACCAAAAACGTTCGAAAAGTTCAAACGCCTTTATTTTATCCATCGGTTTTTGTTATTTTGGTCTTTTAGTTTTAAAATAAGTAAAATGCATCATTTATACGATCCTCTTTTTTTTTTGGATGTCCAACTCGAAGACGAGACACGAGAAGAGAGCCATCAATTTATTGTGTATGGAAGGAGAGATAATGAGAGGTTAATGGGATGAGTGTCATCGACCCCGCTGTTGCATAAAGGAGAAAGCTCTCCGGTGGTCCATTCTAGCCTGGATCTGTTCGGGGATGAACCTTTGGCTAAAATTATTGCCTTTAGCACAAGCGGTTAAAAAAAAATAAAATATTAAAAGTTCATTAAGTTAACATTTTAACAATTATAATAAATTTAAACTTGGTCAATAGATTTTTTGCCTAACTAATAGGTCATATGTGAGTTATTATAGATTTTTTAAAATTAAATGATTCAAACCCAAAAACTACCTCCACTTTTTAAGGTATTTCATCTAACAATGAATGACGCACTCCATCTAAAAGTGTTGGTATACTCATTCTTTATTGTCAAAATTAAATTTGGCATTCGATTTGATATTTTGGTTGTTTGGTTTTTTACGTCACCTTTTTTTGCTATGGCTAATCGGACGATTGGTAGCAATAAATTTTAATTAGGATAGGGATTTTCAACGAGTATTTGACATCGCACAGGCTCGCGATCCCCATTTAACGTCTCTCCCGAGGTACGGCATAAGCAAAGATTTTTTACTCCCTTTTAAAAAATCCTAGGGCCACCTGCCGGGCTACGAGCCCAGGGCCTTGGACATAGTAGTTTCTTATGCTAACCACTAGACCAAAAGTCGCGCCCTACATATTTTGTTAAAAGGATACGTTAAAAGGAGGTTGATGCGCACATACACATTCACTATAAGAATATTGTTTCAGTGATAGCAAATGTTGATTGAAGAATTGTTATAAAACAGACACAAACCTCAAATTATTGAAATAGGCACAAATGACGACAACTTTTTTGCCTAATTCTAATCAATATATTCTCGTAATTTTTATTCTTATTAATTTGCCTTTTGGATGATATAGATTCCTTTTCTTTATTTTTTTAAACTGTTAGGTTCCCAATATACACAAACATGTATGTAGACATGCATACATAAGGTTACGTATATTCTAAACGGCTGATGGATGACTGTGTTCCGATCTAAGATTTTCATGCTCAAGTTAACAGAGAGTAGTCGAACAAACCGAGAACGCTTATAAGATGAAATAAACAAACTAACCTGTGTTTTTAGAGTCAGCAACCGTCCCGTTTTCATTTTCTAAAACAACCATAGAATTCAAATTAGACCCATTTATAAATTCAAACGGCATGCAAATGCGTTCGAACGCTCAGCTTTGCTAATGTTAAATGTGGTCGATGTAAGGGGTGCCTACTACCGAAGGCATTCAAATGTTATATCTTCAACAACAAACCTTATTATCACTGATATGAATACGGTAATAATTAATATTAATTATTAGGTCCCGATGTAGGTCAGAAAAAATTCTCTTTAATTAGGAGAACTATTTATTTATTTTAAAGCCAATATTTCGACCCACTACACCCACTATTGTTTTGTTGTCAACTGTCAACCCTTGACCCCATTATAAGTCCTGAAGAAGACCTGCAATATGGGTCGAAACGTTGGCTTTAAAATAAATAATTCTTCTTATTAAAAGAAAATTGTTTCTGTCCTCCACCCTGACCATTTTCTTCCTCATATATATATATAAGGTCAACTAATATAATTTAATATTAATTCTATCTATATTAATTTATTTTTGTGTCTCCTACCAAGTTATCAGTATATTCAGATTCTTTAAAGACAAATTATTGCTATGTTATTTCTCTATAGAAGAAACAAAAAACGAATGAGGAATAATCGACTTCACTGGGTGCAACCTATCCTCACCAAATGGGTGGAGTTTGGTGCATTTTATACCACTTTTCCGAAGTTAAGGGAGCACGAAGACAAATTTTCCAATTACTTCACGATGTCTACGACATCATTTGATGAATTACATGTTAAAAGAAGGACTGTCTTGAATATAAAATAATGTTTTCGCCTGCCGAAAATGTAACCGAACCGAAACTAAACCGTATATGTGTGAACGACCAATAGTTTTGTGAACCTTGGACCCGAATAGAAACCGATTCGTGTCGAGGGGGCTTTCGGTTTTATCAGGTTTCTATTAGGTACCAAACACACACCGGTTCACACTTGTCCGGCGGCTACCGAAAACGAATCGAATACGCACCGAACCGAACCAAACCGTAAAAGTGTGAAACGAGCCTTAAGAGGACTGTTGATGCGAGGTGTGCTGCAGTTTGTCTCCTTTAGTGTGATTTTCTTGTGATATGTGTCCTGACGATACCGGAATAGGCAAAACGTCGAAAGAAGAGTCATATAATGCGTCTTTTTGAGTTTTAGATCACTTTTATTTGGTTATTTAAGGTTCAGTTAATAAAATGTTCTTTGCAAATATGCTTCTTGTAAATAAATACAGTTTAATTAAAAATATAGGCTTGTTCGTTATTAATCTTCAATATCTTACGCATTTCTTATAAAATTATTTATTATTTTTCTTACTTGTACAAACTCGCCATTATAGATTTATGGGATGTCATAAAAGGTAATATAGTCTGAGGAACTGACTACAAATGAGCTGAAAGCTGGAGATAGAGATAGTGAAACTGCACATTCTGCTGATGAGGTGTCAGTCTTATCTGCTTCTGCTGTCTGTGAGTGTCTGTGTGTGTCGTCATAAATGTCCACGATTCGGTTTACACATTTATTATATATATTAAGATTTTTTTATTATCTAATATATTCTGATATATTAATATTTAACAAAAAAATATTAGTTACAGATCTTGTTCACGAAGTCTTGACATAAACGGACTATAACAACGCTAATCTGAATTGTTGACAATTAGAATAGAAACGGAAATATTAATCAATTTAATTGGTTATAATTATTATTATCACATTTAATCCTGTGAAATAATCATTTTAAGTTTTTAAAATTAATCACACTTCCATTTATCAAAATTAAAATCACCATCCTAAGAAATTTATGTGTATTAGGAAGAGTAATTGTGATTTTCAGGGTACTGATATTTTTTTTAAATCTTTTTTTGTATTGATGTTAATTGTGATATCTTAAAGATATAAATAATTTTAACTGTCTAGTTATTGTACGTTTCGTAATTTTTTAAGATAGATCTTTTTCCCAAAACTTCAGAGTCCTAGCATGTAGGAATAATGTTCTCGTATAACAGAAATAAAAAGAAGTGTTACTATGTCACGATTTTTAATAAAGGTTAGGCTGTCTTTTCATGATGTAGGTTCTAGGTTCAAATCTGATTTTGGCTTATAAATGATTTAATCTGTTAACAACCATGGATGGAGCCTGTGGGATCTACAGACCAACATCTCTAAACATAAATTGTTCTATAAATCTAAAGGCACCATAAATTGTTAGAAAAACCTGGCGATTGAGCGTGATATCGTGAAAATCACCTGCTTGGACAATCCTTTTCCTTCATACACTAAAGTCTCTTCTACTGAACTATTCAACTGTTGTAGTGGTACACTAGATTAATCATGAAAACATTCCTATATGAAGAAATTTATTTTAAGCCAGCGGCCAGGTACCCTAAAAGGGCTTTATGTCTCAATAAATTCAAGAGAACTGCATTTTTGATATGTTGCAAGGGCATGCCTGACTATGAAATCCAAGTTTGTTACCGAAAAAACGGATGGGAAAACTTTTGGTGGCCGAAAAACCTCGAAATTTTCGGAGTTAATTCAGTTTTTGGCCTAAATCTCCTAATTGGTTTTTTTTTATTTAAAAAAAACATTGGTTACCATTTTTAAAGTTGATTAAATTTGCTACAAAATCCAACCGCAGCTCTCTAGTCAAATAGATTCCGAGTTACGTCCCTTTGAAAATTGGGCATTTTTTCCAAAAAAAACAAATTTTAAGATTTGGACTGATCCTACGATAAAAGTCATGTGGGCTGAAGCTGTAGTAAATTTAATTAGCTTTAATTTAAGCACAGACCGAGGCCTGTAGGTCTAATAGATTCTGAGTTACGCCCCTTAGTCATTTTTTCCAAATAGTCCAAACATAGGCCAGCGGCCAGGTGTTTTAGGGTCGCAAAAAATTGAAGAGAGTTGCATTTTTGATATGTTGTAAGGGCATGTCAGAGTAGTGTAAATCCAAGTTTGCAACCGAAAAAACGGATGGGAAACCGTTTGGTGGCTGAAAAACCTCGGGGAGACTGGGTGGATCCCCCCTTGCATACTACAACTCCATTTCACCTGACTTTCATCGTAAGATCACTCCTTCGGCCGGTGTTCCTCATGAAAGTGGGCAAAAACTTAAAATTTGGACTTTTTGGAAAAAATTACTAATTTTCAAAGAGACCTTACTCAGAATTTATTAGACCTACAGAACTGCGGTTGGATTCAAATTGTAGAAAATTTAATCTACATTCAAAGTGGTAATCCATGTTTTTTAAATAAAAAATGCACCGATTAGGAGATGCAGGCCAAAAACTGAAATAACTCCGAAAATGTCGAGGTTTATTGGCCACCAAAAGTTTTTCCATCCGTTTTTTCGGTAGCGAACTTGGATTTCCACTAGTCAGATATGCCCTTACAACATATCAAAAATGCAGGTCTCTTCAATTTATTGCGACCTTCAAACACATGGCAGCTGGCCTATTATAATTTCTAATTTATATATATATATATATATAACTTAAGAGCTTCCGGACACAGAATGTAAAAAAAAAGAAGAAGTTGGGTTAAGAATAACTCTCACGAAGGCTGTTTAAACACTGACTTTATTCGTCTATTAATCCTCTATATATACTATTTACAATGTGTGTTTACAATGGTTTGGTATTAGTGGATATACAGGTATTAGTCTCATCTTAACTCCCCCCTGCCAGTTTACGAACACCTTCGTAAACTCAAAAAAAAAATAAAAAATAAACAAAATATTTTTCTTACAACCGCATAGTATAACCTACAAAACAAAACAAAAATTTGTTCACTTACAAAACTAACTTAATATTACCTTAATCTATAGCATCACTATATAATGGATATACACAATATAAGTCTTATACCTAAACTTTATTTACACTGACAACAAAACAAAATCAAACAGAAAACAAAACCAAAAATTATACTTCTACATATCGATATATATAAAAAAAGAAGTATCTAATAGCAAAAAGAAATATATACAATTTCAGGATCGAGCCTCCCCCGCCGGAACCTTCAGTTGCTCGATATGAACAGTTCTCCGCTTCCTGGGCTCAACCAGACTCTGAATAGTGACCAGATTGTGCTCCCTAATCGTAATCACCTTGAATGGACCCTCGTACCTAAGGACCTCCTTCGCGCGATTCGACACGATCTTCCTATAAACAATCGTTCCTATTCTGATCGTCCCCATGATATCCTTCACCCCCGCATTCTCACGCGCTATTCTCCTACTCTTTTCCGCGGTCATTCGTCCGTGGGCTTTACCCCAACATCTTTCGAGCTCTACTCTGTTTATTTTTAGTTGTTCGGCCATGCCGTCGTCCACCACCGTATCCCCCTCGTTTCTCCTTCGTGGGCGTAACCCAAAAAGAGCTTCAAAAGGGGAAAACTTAGTCGCCATGTGGATGGAGTGGTTGTATGCCACTATTGCTCGAGGCATCGCGTCATCCGCTTCCAACCCTTTATCTACGTGGAATACCCGGAGATGTTCCCCCAGCGTATTATGGAGACGTTCGACCCCTCCCCTACTTTTTGGATGGCCGGGCGTGTTCCAGTGCCACTCTATTCCCAACCGTTTCGTCTCTTGTCGCAGGAGCGCGTTATCGAACTCCCTGCCCCCGTCCGAGGAGATCGTGTTCGGCACTCCATAAAACTGGTACCATGTCTGTAGGGCGCCATTCACCGCCGCTGCCGACTTCTCTTTTACTGGATGGGCCATGGCCGTCTTGCTGAAGGTGTCCAGTATCGTGACCCATTTATACCCTCTCCACGTAAAGGTATCTATCTGGAGGTCTGTCAGCGGTACCGTCGGTGTTCGCGTCTCTGTCTGTAAACCTACGGGAGGGTGGCGGTCATATTTAGCCGTATGGCAAACGTGGCAGTCCTTCATTACCTCTTCCACCGTCTTCCGCATCCCCACCCAGTAGTACTTCCTTTTCAGAGCCGCCAACGTCTCATTAATACCTCTGTGGTTGGTCTTCCCTTGGTGATAAGCTGTCGTTACCTCCTTTTGGTGGTCTTGATCACGAATAGTCTCCACCACCGATCGGCATCGGATAAACATCCGATCTATACCTATCTTTTCAAGTCGCCACAAGTTGCGAATTTTCTCCCACACCGTCGCATTGCCAACGTACAGGTACTGGGTCGCTCCCGCTTTAGAGGCATCCTTCAGCGCGCGACATATTTGCTCCTCCTGAACTCCAGGTTGGGACCAAATAGTGATTATGGAGTGCTTGTCGTATTTGGAAAACTCCATTTTTACGAGCCCTGTCGTCCTTGTTTTCCAAATGGCCTGCCGGGATTTGTTGTTGACTATGTCATCGACTTCCTCCATCTCAGCCGGTCTCTCGTCTCCTGACTCGTCATCCGAGGTTTCATCATTGCCTTGGGGGTCGTCCACACGTCCTCCTTCTCCATCTGGTGTCCATTCCCTCACGAACCGTTGCAGCTCCCCCGACGCTTCGCCACCCTCCGTCTCTATCACATTAACCTGTAAGGCACGAGAGAGCCAGTCAGCCACAACATTGTCCTTTCCCGGTTTGTACACCACCTCCAGGTTGTACTGGCTCAGGATCTCCTTCCATCTTGTGACTCGAGCCGAAGACTCCTTCAGATTGCCCACCCAGAGCAACGGACGGTGGTCTGTGTGGACCTTAAACTTCCTGCCAAATACATATGGCCGAAAGTGTTGCACTGCCCATACGATTCCTAATAATTCCCGTTCTAGTGCACTGTAGCGAGATTCCGCGTCTGTGAGTCTCCTACTCGCGTATGCCACGGGTCGGTCCCCCTTTTCGCTATCCTGCGATAAAACCGCCCCCAGTGCATATTCGCTGGCGTCTGTGGTGATCGCGAACGGCTTAGTGAAGTCTGGGAATGCAAGGATTGGCTCGGTTTGCAACTGTAGCATGCACCTTCTGACCTTCTCTTCGATTTCTGGCGTGATCTTAACTGTGCGCCCCTTTCGCAACAGTTCGTTCAAAGGCACCAAGTTCTCAGCCATCTCCGGTACAAAACGTCGGTAATAATTGAGAGTTCCTAAGAGCCGTCTGATTCCTTTAATGTCGCTTGGAACCGCCATTTTGCCGATTGCCTCGACTTTCTTACTATCCGGCCGCACACCTTCCTCTGATATCGTGTGTCCTAGAAAGTTGATCTTTCTTTGCCCCAAAATCGACTTCTCTCTCGAAAGTTTTAACCCGAACTGTTGAATTCGATTAAAAACCCGTCTCAGGTCCTCGACATGCTGTGCTTCGGTTCTACTAAAAACCAGTAGGTCGTCCATGTACACTTGGCACATATTCTCGTCTAGTCCGCGTAAGAACTCATCCATTAGTTTCTGGAACGTTATGGGCGCGTTTTTAAGACCAAAAGGCATGCGCGTGAATTCGTAGTGTCCCCTTTCGAACGTAAAGGCTGTCTTGCACTGGTCTCTAGGGTGCATACGTATTTGGTGGTACCCAGATTTCAAGTCCAACGTGCTAAAAATCGCCGCCCCACCTAACCTATCCAGGATATCCTCTAATCGCGGGATGGGGTACTTTTCGTCCAGCGTGTTGTCATTCAGTTGTCGATAATCGATCACTACCCTATAGCGTCCTTCAGTCTCGCCCTCCCTGGTCTTCTTCCTTACGGCCCATAAGGGGCTATTAAAGGGCGATTTACTATCGACAATAATACCCTGTCTCTTCAACTCCTCCAGCTCCTCCCGGATGTGCGTTCTCAATGCCTGCGGGTATCTTCTTTCCTTTACGTACGTAACCTTCTCCGACTTTAGGTTGATTTCATGCAGTGTTTCTCCTGTCACGCTCAGAGATTCCCCTTCGCGAAAAAAGATGTTCGCATATTCCTCCATAACCCTTGTCCGCCACTCCCTGACCTGGGTAATCGCCCCTACACATCTCACACCACTCCTCACGTCCTCCACGGTTTTATATTTCTTTTTCCCGATTTTTATTAGCCATTCGCCCCCTGAATTACGCAATTTAGCCCCTAGTTTTTTAAGTATGTCACACCCCAGAATCCCCCCGTATTCCCGCGCCATGTTCTCTACCACATGCAAGGTTATTACCTCCCCCTTCTTCCCCCATCTATCCAATGCCCATTCTATTTCTCCCTCCACTGTACAGGGACCACTCAAAGTGATTAATTTGCACAGGCACTTCCTAAACTCTGGTTCACCCTTCCCTTTAAATATGGTTCTTAAACTACCCCTACTTACTAAACTACACGAACTTCCCGTGTCCACCAGACATCTCCACCCCTTACAAAATTCTATTATAGGCAACCGCTCACACTTTTTCACAATAGTATTTACTCTTAAAAGGTTGCCCCTCCGTTCACACCATCCTCATTCTCTCCTTACCTCCTCGGTTCTCCTCCCTGCACTCCGCTGCCTGCTTTTTCCTCCGGGGGTTGCTCTGCCGCCAGGGTCGCTGCCTTCCGTCTCGGATCCTGAAGCCTCGGACGCTCCAGATGATTCAGATGGCCCTCTGTTCCTCCTCCATATCCTTTGCATGTTAACCTCCATTGGTTCTCCCCTATCATGTTCCCTCCGTCTTATGTATGGGCATTGCCGTGCCATATGCCCTTCCGTGTTACACTCGTAGCAGCGCGTGCGTGGGCACTGAGCTATCAGATGCCCTGTCTTTCCACATTCGTGACATCTCCTATCATCTTTTTTCACATTCCTCCTCTCTGTGAATTGTCTCTTCTCTCTCGGTGCCCTTTCTCTCCTGCCGAAATCTCTATCTCTTCTTCTCTCCGGGTCTGGTCTGGTTCGATTCCTTCCAACTTCGTTTCTCCGATACGACACTCTGCTCCACCCTGGTTCGAACACTTCCCTTTCCTCCTCGTCTCTGGCACTTACGTCCATCATCTCCTGAGCGCATTCCACGAATGTCTTGTCCCTGGGGAGACCATCCTTTTTCCCCGTATCCCTGGCCAATTGTACTTTGAGGACTGTGGTCATGAACACCATCCAGCCCTCAACTGCGCTGGCTTCCATTATTTCCCGCAGTTTATCGTTAATTTTGTTTAGCTTTGCCAGGAGTCCCGCGGCGTACTGGCCGTTCGACTGGTTCGTCCTCTTTACTTCCCTAAACATCTGAAGCATATCTTCTTCAGGGGCCCATCGCCCTCCTCCATAGGTCTTCTTTAGCCTCTCCTTGATCACCGGCCATGAGGTCTCTTCATCGGCCTGGATTAAATTCAGGACGCTCCTTCTGACCCGACGTGCCAGGGCCACTCGCAATCTTCTAGCGTCCGTTTCTTCTAAAAGATCCACGGCCACCTGGGATTGGATACTGCTCATTATTCCGTCCCCGCCTTTAATAAAGTGGTTCAGTTCTCCGATATCACCATTAAACTTATCCAGGTCGGAGATCTCTCTTCTGATGTCTTGCGCGTTCGCCTTTTTTAGCTTCATCTTCTCTAGTTCATTCGTTTCTTGAGCGATCCTGTTTGCCTCTTGTGCGGCCATGTCCGCTCGCGCCATTGCTAGAGTAGTCGATGGATAAGGCGGGAACTCAGGGTTCGTCTGTTCCGTTTGCGCTGGCTCCAATGTCAACGTTGCCGGTCTGAGGATACTCTGTCCCTGTTCATTCATGTTTGTAGCTAACTTAGATTTTCTTTTAAAAAAAAAAAGAAGAAGAAAAGCTCTAACTGTTTTTTCGTGAAGAACAGAGAGAAAGCAAGAGAAAGAAAAGAAAAAAAAAAATATTCTTACTGTACTGCTAAAACGTTCCCGGGTTTCGGCACCACTTAAGAGCTTCCGGACACAGAATGTAAAAAAAAAGAAGAAGTTGGGTTAAGAATAACTCTCACGAAGGCTGTTTAAACACTGACTTTATTCGTCTATTAATCCTCTATATATACTATTTACAATGTGTGTTTACAATGGTTTGGTATTAGTGGATATACAGGTATTAGTCTCATCTTAACTTATATATATATATATATATATATATATATATATATATATATATATATATATATATATATATTATCTTACATGACATTATTCTATTTTATTTGGAGTATGTTTGCCTTGCGAATAAATTCTTATAAAATGCGTCTTAGCCAGGTTTCTTTATTTACACTTAAAACGGTCAGCATTGTATTTATTGTTATTAATATGTTTTTTTGTTAATTTATTAACCTTTTGTAAAACCTTAATCTATTTATTCACATCTGTTCTTGTTTTCTTGAATTGATTTTCACATTGTATTCTTAATTAAAACTATGAATGATTGTTTTCATCCGTGGCAAGGAGCTGGTTAGACGACCAGCGTAGCAAGTCCTTGGTTGAGGTTACTGCGTCACGGCTAAATGTATTGTGATGGGATCTTTCAGGACCTTCGCAGTATTTCCTAATCGAAATTAACATTAATTAATTATTTATATTATATTTATCAATTTTATATAGATAATCTAAGTTTAACCAAACAATTCAATAACTTTTTCTGATAGTTATCCAAAAAAAAAAATATATATATATATATTGGATACTGTGAAGAAAAGGACTTGAGACTTAATTGTTAAGTCCTGGTATTATTGTTTTTATGGTTGATAAATCATTGTAATAATGATATCTATAATATAAATGATGCGTTCAGCAATAATTTTATCCGAACACTCCAATTCCATTACAATGACCATAACAAATGTGCTGTACCACAATATAGCAGTCCCAGAATAAAAATACTACATACGTACATTTTCTTTTCTTAATAGAAACATCATTAAATTTCCAAAAATAATTTATTTAAAATATTTTTCTTTAACATATTCAGAAACAATTAATAGATGGCCAAGTTATATAATTATAATGGCATTAATTACACTCGTTATAACTTTAGTATAAATCAAATGGAATTTTATTGCGAAATAAAAAGTGTTATTTATTATAATAGATGCTTCAACTGCTTGGATTTGAAATACGAAAATTAAATAACTGTAACCTTGAATTCAAATGAATTATATTTAAATACATGTGTATTCAACTATTATAAAAGTAATTATTCTTTGATTTGAAAAAAATTAATTTCTTCAGATTAGTTTATTCATTAGAATACACCTGTTAAAAACTAGAAAAAGATGATATCATGTGCATCTGTTCGATTTATACCAATTGCTTGTTTTTTTAGATTAATTTATTAACACTATCTATTGACTGCATGACTTTTTTTTTTCTCTCAGTATTTTAGAAGCTTAAGGTTTTATCTTAAGGATTCTTCCTATTTCATCCTATTTGATTAAGCAGTTGCATTTGGACATTGGAGGTGGTGGGATGTTTCCTCTAGTTAGTGTCTTGGGCTGCATTTTTAGGTTAACATGTGCTTTATTCGCTCTATTTCTTTTACTTTGATATTATTCTCTTTCTGTCCTGAAGCTGCTGGAATTGGCGAGATATTAACAGATATATTTGTTTCCTGTTTTTAGTTTAGAGGTTGAAGGCTTTTTGAATGGAATTTTTCCACTAATTTCTTAATTTATTAATTTGGATTAATATAGATTATAACGAATCTACAATTCGTTTCTTATAAATACTGCCCTATATGCCTCAGAAACCTGGTCCGTTTCACCCGACTCGGCTAGAAAAATGCTTTCAATGGAGATGGGTTTTTGGAGGCGTAGTTGTAGGATATCAAGACTACAACACGTTCCTAATAACAGTATTAGGGAAGCAGTAAACAAACCACTTAACATCCTGTACTCAGTTGAAACGAAAAAACTAAGTTGGTTTGGTCATGTTATGAGGATGGCGGACGACCGATGGCCTAAAATAATACTGAAACATGTACCATCCATCGGAAAGGGGGAAGAGAGGTCGCCCAGAAAAGAGGTGGATGGAAGGGATCCCGGAGACAATGGCGGCAAGAGGACTTAGAGAGGAAGATTGCTGTTATAAAAAGAAATGGCGGCAGGGCTTATTTCAATTAGGCTACGTCATATGACACATTGTTGTATTAAAGTCATTCATATATATATTAATTTGGATTAATGATAATTTTAGTAATATTATTTACAAATGATTAACTTTTTATGTATAATAAATAATCAGGCGGTAGACTAAATTTGTCGATTTTTCAAACAATACCACCCCGAAAGCTATATTAAGGATGTATGTTCTAATATTAGGGATTTTCTTCATCTGAATGTGTATAGGTTAAGAAACTTCTTGAACTTCCTTTTTTTTTTTAACAGGATGCGCGCAATTTATAGCCGCCTGGTGTGGAATTGCGTGCAGCAATGTGCATTAATGAAGATTTCCTTGTAATTTGTACACATCTCACTCGTCACAATTGTCTACGACTCAATTGCATTTCAGGATTGCTCATTCATAATTGCAAAAGAATCAAGATTGCACTGATTTTTTTTTTTAAGGCTACTTAAGACTAATTTCGAAGATAGTCTTATTTTTTTAATCAACAATCCAATATAGGATCCACACATTTTTAATATTATTAAATATACATATTTGTAATTTTGTTTTCTTAGCCTCCTAATTTATTTATTTACAATACAAAAAAAATACAATATAACACTTGTAACTGAGGCCTTCTTTTACCCTAGGGTATTATAAGGCAATTGTGCTCTTTCCGCTGTATGCAGGGGCTTTTATTTTTTGGCTGTCATATCTGTAATTAATTGTATGCCTGTACTTAACAATGAATTATAGAGTGAAACTATCGGGAATAAATAGAAACAACGGGAAATATTATAAGGCATTTAGAGAGTTTTCAGGATTTTTTTCCTCGGGATTAATATAAATAATGATTAAGAGATATTCAATCTTAAAATAATTCCTCATTTATTTGTTTATTAAAAAAAAAAGGAAGGAAGCACTTAAAAATTTCCAGGATAGATTGCTGCATTTAAAAATTAAACACACAATTATTATGTTATATATGTTTTATATATATATCTTTATCTTTATATTTTCATCTTCACTTGTAAAAACATAATATTCAGCAGATTGCCCAATTAATTTAACAAAATATTTCTAGCGAAAGTTAACACGTTTTACAAGCCATAAACGTTTTAACAAGGTGGATTGGTCTGTTGTTTTTTACATCAAAATATATTCATAAATTTTTTTTTTAATTTTTGTTTATTTAGAAAAATATTCTTTACTTACTATTAGCTACATTTAGAAAAATTGTATTGTTTGAGTAATTATATTACAATATTTTAAGTAATATTGTTATTCTTAGATGCTCATTGTCTAAGAAGAGACAGCAAGATTTTCTTTTATTTAGTATTGAGTAAAGGTAAACTAAATGAAAACCAAACAGAAATATAAAATTTATTATAAATGTCAACACTACCAAGTTGAAACTTATCATTATTGTGAAAATCCATTTGACGTCTAAATTTTATCTTATTATTCATCTGAGTTATACTTTATAATAGTTATACTTTAGATGTAGAAGTTTATAAATTTGGATTATAATTATAATTCTATATTATAGGCATGGGAATTAATTACTTTTTTGTTTTTTTAATGAATTAGAAAGATATTTCCACACTTTTTTTTTCTTTATCCCATCTCAGGTATCTCTTGGAAGATGTGTATTTTATTATTTTACAATTTATTGTTATATTATGTCTCCTTCTTCTGACTGAGGTACGTCCAATATTGAAAACCTCTTAGCCGTTTTATTTTGATGAATGGTCAGTCTTTTATTTATTTACTTATTAATCTTTTATTATTTCCATTTGTTTTGTTTCTCTGATATATTCTCTCTCTGGGGTTCGTTAATTTTGAACATTTTGATTTCGGCAGTTTCTATTCTTCTCCATTTGTTTTTAATTTCGGGGAGAGGACAAATGTTCAATTTTGTTAGCGATAATAAACGGCCGTTGTGCTGATTAGGCTGACGCTTCCCCGCTGGGGCCTCACCAATTTATTTTACATGTGTAGCGCCTAATCAGCTAATTGAAACTGGGGGCTGACCAATAAATAACAATACTTTTTCCGGTCATACTTCTTTTCAAGTCCCTTTGGAAAGTTCAGAGGTTACGGAAACTATTGATCATAAGAACTATGGCATGTTATGCATCCCCTGGAGTAGCGCCTTGACCAAACGTTATAATTATAAACCAATGAAACTTAAACCAAGTATATAATTTAGTATATATAAAAAACAACTACAAATTAAACCCTAAAACCCACGAAGGGTATTGTGTACATTGTAGAGTCTGTAATGTTTTTAGGACAAAGGTTGTACAGGGAGGTGATCTGTCCTGGATAACTCTCAACCGCCAGGTTTCCCCCATATTAAAGGTATCCAGTGTATATTGCCTGAGTAAACTCCAGAGAGTCGGATCTTCAGGGTAAGATTCCAAAGGGTCCATCTAGAGCTGTTAACAGATTCAATAAATTATCTATCACAGCTGGATTTAAATACGGGACCTACTGTAAGACAACTCAGCGTTCTATACTTTTCCATTCTGCTTCCTATATAATATATATATGTATTGTAGGCTTATAATATAACCCTAACCCTATCATATCATTTAAAATAAAATGTCGATTCGTATCCTTCATATTCTTATCATATAAAAAAAACTATTATTTAGCATTAAAAAAGTATATAAATCATGTTTTACGTTGAAAATTACATTTATGTTGAAAATGTATATGTTTATGAATCTATATGAGAATTCATGATCTATGAATCCATTTCCTCAGCATAGAAAGTATTAAAAAATTTCAGGTTTGGATTTCCTAGCTATTATTTGCCCCCAGGTTTTGACCATATTTTGGCCACGGTCATTTTTTAATTCTCTTTTTCACTTAGCTATAAAAGACTGTCCCATAGAACTCTAGTCCATCAATTTGAATTTTAAGTTCTCCTTTGTTTCTCATCCGGGCTTGCTCTACAAACTCCGTAAATTCCTACCCCATACATACTTTCTCATCCTTCAATCCTATCTCACAAATAGAACTTTCAATGTAAACCATAATAATGTCCATTCATCCCTCTTTTCCCAATCTGCTGGTGTTCCTCAAGGTAGTATCCTTGGCCCAATCCTTTATAAAGTTTATACAGCTGACATCCCAACTCATCCTAATACTATCCTTACCACGTATGCTGATGATACATGTGTATTATCAGTCAACACCAATCCAGTTATTGCATCAAAAAGCCTCCAATCCTATATCACTGATCTTGAAGAATGTTGTCAAAACTGGAGAATTAAAATGAATTCTCAAAAATCGGATCAAATCACTTTTACCTTACGTCGTAAACCAGTGACTTCCTGCCCTTCAGTATCCTTTAATAATATCCCACTGGTGCCTGTAGAACAGATCCGATACTTAGGGTTGCATCTCGATAAACAATTAACCTGGAATCCTCATACTAGACTAAAAAGACAAGAAACCGCTCGAAGTTTCCGGCTACTTCAACACTTACTAGGCAAACGCTCTAACCTCCCAATTAACTACAAAAGACTCATCTACATGACCATCATACGACATATTAGGACTTACGGAGTAGAGCTTTGGGACTCCACTAAGCCATCGAATTCCAGTCGTATCCAATCCCTACAATCCAAAATCCTTCGTAAAATCCTCAACGCTCCTTATCCATAACGACCTTAATGTCCCATTTGCTGCTGATTTGGCCCGAATCCGGTATCTATCCTTTCATAACAAACTTCATTCCCACTCAAACCCTATAGTTTCAAACGTGACCTTCTTAGTATAACTAGTGATTTGAGTACTACCAGTGGGTAGTTTCTCTACTTGCCATTAACTCATGTCATTATGTATCACATAGCCTATTTACTTGATGTATTATTGTGATACAGTTGTAAATATCAATAAATAAATTTTTTTTAAATCCTTTGTTTCTACTGCTAATTTTAAGATCTTTCAAGATTTTAAGATAATATATCCCTGTCATATTCCCATATTATTTCTGTCTTTTTTTCTATGCGATGGTTTTCCATTCTCTCATAATATCCTGATTTGATCTCAAGTAGCATCCCTGTTTAATAACTTTGGACTGTATATCTATTTTTTCCATTTGAACAGATTTTCTTAATTTTTTTTTACATTTAAGGATAGATTATGGATGCTAAGCATTTAAATCAGCATTTTTAGTTTCAGTTATTTATTTCAATTACATATTACTATTAGTTTTAGAAATTTATTTCATACAATATACTTCATATTTAGTATCAACTATATAACATATTTAGATATTGTTAAGATTATTAAGTAAATAATGTAATTATTATGAAACACTTAAATTAACAAACATATATTTCTTTTAAATGTCGGATATTCTAAATTTTTCCTGGAATCTGGGCAGGTCTGGTTTTAGTCGATTTCACAAGCGATTAAAATCGCTTTCGCTTTTCCATTGTAACGCTTTCATTTTTGGAACGGTCCGCATTGGAAGGAGTTCATTATGAGATACAATTCGAAAGTTTCTTCCCTATGATTCCGTTATGATTAATTTATTTAATTTTCATATTTTCTTCGAAATTAGTTATATTAGGTTTCCTTTATTTACCAATACTATATTAAAGTGAGACAATACGTCATTAGTGCTCTAATCTTTTAATTTATTCAGAATAATTACATAACAATATTTGAAAAATCAGAAATAAAAACATTCTTGTGGATTACACGTTTATTTCCGCCTGTAAAATACGGTCATTTTTTACTGACTGTAAATTACGGACTGTTTTTAAATAATTTATTGTCAAGTATTGTGCTGAATATGAAAATTAATCAATTAAATAATTACTAATTAAAACTTTTAACTAATGTATTATTTTGTATAAATAGGAGATCTCTCCTTCCAAGAGCTGGGAAACTGCGCAGTTGTTCTCACATTCCTTCTCTTACAGCCTTTCATTGGTCCCATCGGCTTTCGTTGCCAGTTATCAATAAAGCAATATCCACGATTGTTCATGTAAAACATCAACTAATCTTTTTTATGTGTCATAAACTTAGTTATTCTATTAACATGAAAATCAGTTTATATTTTAGGTATCACAGATGAAGGGTATATCAATATCAAATTTTAATATAAAATTAAATAACCTTAAATATTTCAACTCATGAAGGGTAGATGTTGCAACGGTTGTGCGGGTAGGCTTTTTGGCCCTGATCGCACTCAAGCCCTCAGTTTTCCTCTTAGTTACCCACTTAATAGAGTGTATTGTTGTAAGGTCTTCTGATTACACCCTGTTCATATATGCTATGTAACAGATAAAATAATTTATCTGCCAAAGCCAGATTTGCACCCAGACCTTTTAGTACAGAAACGCCCTACGTGTTAAGCTAGTTCTTTCATAAATTTAATCTAAATAGTTTTGCTTTTACTATTGTTACTTCATTATTAATTCATCCACAAAAACTTAATAAATAAAAAAAGTGCTAGTTTGTATTCTTTCTATTATTTTTTTAAATTTCAAACACAAAATCTTCTTGCCTCTGTTGTCAAGTAAAGGTAAAATATGAAGTAGAATCATTCAACTATAAACAGCTTAGTCTTTAGACGAAAATTAAGTTGGAAATATGATGTCCTATTTTTCAATGGAGTATTGTATGCAAACAATTGAGGTGCCGTCGTGGAAAGGTAGTAAGTGAAAAAAAAATTGTTTTTCAGTTTTTTTATCGAAAAGGCCTTTTTATGATTTATTATGCCTTAGTAAGTCAAAACAGGGGTAGATCCTATGGTCGGTGTTAGTTACTATTTTTCAATGGGAAATTTAATTTTTAGTTGTCAAAAAACTTGTTAACTTCTCCTACAAAATTACCTATTCATGACTTACTACCTTTTCGGTGTTAACGCTTCAATTATTATTAATAGCATTAGGTTGAAGATATTTTTTTCGAGGATTCCCTTTTAAATTTTCTCATGATTTTCATTCGTCGCCTAATTTCCAAAATGGCCCCTCCGAGCCCTGGAAGAAGACCCCATAAAGACATTACTGCAGTCCTTTAGATTTATAACCCGGACTAACCTCCGGAGCTGAGAAGGCCGCTGGAGCGAGCACTTTGGAACGGCTCCAGGCACTAACAGCTTCCTCCGGCCGTGGACACCTAATCATATCCTCTTCACTTCATCTTCCAGAAGAGTCCTCATGTTTACACAACACCACGACAAACACCTCCCTGTTTTTGTTTCCCGCCCTCCACCGCTCGGGTTGTAGATCGATATTCAGAACGCGAAGGGTTGTGTTGGTCTAAGTCCGTGGATGTGATTTATCTTCCGTGTTATCTGAGGGTGCAGGAGGGGAAGTTCAATATGCAAATTAAT
This sequence comes from Troilus luridus, assembly GCA_964056705.1. Taxonomy (NCBI): domain Eukaryota; kingdom Metazoa; phylum Arthropoda; class Insecta; order Hemiptera; family Pentatomidae; genus Troilus; species Troilus luridus. The sequence continues at coordinate 31,358,770 of OZ057416.1, forward strand.
CTGTTATTAAGTTGATTGTTATTAAGTTATTGCATTAGTATGGTTATTTTTTGGAATTAGATATGTAGATACTCTTTTCTGTAATATCTATGATTTAATGTGCATATAATAGTTTCTGATGATATTTATTTATCATGATTGTTTAATAAACCTGTATGTAATATTTTATATACTAATATTGCTGTCATTGGAATTCACCTCCCCATTCATGCACAAAGCGATAAGATAAAAATGTTCAAAGTTAGAATAAGGGCGATTATGGAGTACATTTATATTCTTTTCTTACCTTGTATATGTTGAATAGAACCATTTTTTATTAAAACTGCGTGTTTATTTTATAATTGGTTATTTTGAGAGGGAAAATTCCATTATTTTATTTTCTTATAGGCCCGCCGCTGGATTCAAAAGTTAGCAATGGTGTTGGTGGGTGACATTTTGGTATTAATAACACCTCCGAACTATCCTAGGATTTAAACTTTAGTCAAATTAAATTAATAAAATAATAATAAAAAAACTGTATTACTGCAATCCATGAAGCATCTTGGGTTCTGTATTTGGCAGAGTCTTTACTATTTCTAGGATAACGGTCTTGCAGGTAGCTTATTCGTCCGATATCACGCTCAACCGTCAGGATTTTCCCCTATTTGAGGAACCCCTATTTGTAGGGGAAAGGGTGTTCCACAACTCCTTTCCCTAGCTTCACCGCTCCGTAAATGAATTAATAAATGGTTTATAAACAGAATATTCAATCATAAAATCCTGTTTTGGAGTCGGAGAACGAGTAAACTCTAGTTTACAAACAAGCGGACCATAAAGTGTTCTGGGTAGGACCGCAGCTAGCGGGCCGAGGGAAAACATTAATTCCCTACACGCACCCTGAGAGTGTGCCGATTGCCGATGTGAATTATGTCGCGAGCCGAGTTGTGGGTTCTTGAGTTATATTAGTGTATGCGTGAGTTTGTGTGTCGTTGGGGGCTGTTGTGATATGTGGGAGCGGTCGGGAGAAAAACAGAGTTGCCTTTATTTAGAGTCGCCGCCCCCAGACAGCGCCACTCCCCGCTGTTCCCCAACGCCCCCGAAATATATGCCTCCTTCCACTTAGGCCCAGATTATAAAGCAAAATGTCTTCAATGTTTTCTAAACGGGCCATAACTACTAATGGATATTTTTTCGACAATGAGAATAGTTTTAGTACTCCATTTTTCAAAGCCTGATAAACATATAAATTCGTAATTTCTTTGAGGAAATTTTATGTGAATAGCTCTGTTAGATTGAGGGAAACAGTGCATGTACAAAACTCTTCCAGAAAAGGTTTCATTGACAATTCAATAAATCAGTCCTGACGCGAAATTTATTTTATAACATTTTTTATCATTTCTGTTAAATATACAATTCAATCTTATGTATTCAAATCTAATAAACTTTTTTTTCACAGGTATGTTGCTGCATTAATATCATCAGGTTCTATAAATTGGTTCTGTGTTGTGTTAGTTCGTAAGTAGAGAATTTTTTTTTTCTTTAACCCATTAAGGATTTCGGGTTTATTACATGATTAAGGCATGCACCTCCAAAGACTATTATTATAATAGATTACAATAATAGATTACTATCTATTAACAATAATAGATTGCTATTATTGTTCAAGGAGCTGTTTTGTCCGAAATCACGCTCAATCGCCATTTTTTATCTCTACTAAAGGTACCAACTTTATAGAGGCTGGTTGAGCCCAAGGAGGGTCTGCAGAACCCAGAGCTCCATATATGGCTGTTGGCTTATTCAGTAATTCATTTGTTACTGCCTGATATGAACCAGGAGTCTTCATCACAGCAACTCAGGAATCGACCACTAAGCTACCCCACACAATAATTGTTATAAATTATTATTTTCTATTATTCTGTTGTTGATTAATTTTCAGTAATTTTGGGTATAAAATTGGCCATTTTTTATTCGTGTTTAAAATTTCGGGTTTTCGATTCTATTGAGTTAAAAACATATTTTTGGAGCTTAACCATTTTCGAGCCATTTTCGCCGTTTTAGGATAACCATTAGTTATTATTTAGTTAAGAAACATCTTGTCACATATATTTCATGCTTAAATTCTCTACTATCCAAGCTTTTTAATAAATAAAAGCTATACATTCTAATAAATATTTTTAGATTTACAATTATCAAAAGCTGGCATATCCAGTTTTAATGTAATTATATAAACACTGACCAATTCAATGTTTAATTTCCTTTTAAATGTTCTTTGCCATAGATTTAGGATTGTTTTTCTTATTTCTGTAAATTTGATTAGGAAATACCATTCGTTAATCGTTAATTTAACATAAAAATATAGTTCCTGTTTTCTTAATTGATAATTGATTTTTTAATTATAGGTTCAGAATCAATCACATTTTAATTATTATTCTTTTGGATTGCCTTGAACCGTTACTTACTATTAGGCTTGGACCGTTCCTAAAATTATGCCTCGTAAAACTTAAGGAAACTGCCGAAAAATATGCGGAATTACTTGAAACAAATTAGTAAAGCCATTTTAATAGTTTGTAAAGGTAGATTGTTAATCAGGAAGGACTGATTACCAAGAAAGCATTTCCGATCACAAGTTAAAGGCCCCTGTTTTAAGGAAATTGCCCTGAAATTTTACAAATTAAATTTTGCGGCCATTAGTTAATTGATATATGTTTAGCACGCAAATGAATGCGTGAATGGAGGATTATTTTTTAAAATATTGGAGGTTCCGGAATAAAAAACATTACTTCGTACAAAATATCCGCCACATGAGTAAATTCCTTCTCAGAATCAGCATCTCAAGAAGAAAGAAGAGGACTTAAGCGGTTTATACTCATAAGTATCAAAGCCCAATACATCGGAATGTCTGCTTTTTTTGGTATATAGAACTTATATATAATATAGAACTTATATAATATATATATATATATATATATATATATATATATATATATATATATATATATACACACAACTCTATCCGGTTTATCGACGATCTTCAGTTTAATGTATCTATTATAGATGCTCTATAGTATATCATGTAAGAAGTAATAAACTATGAGTAAATTTTCTTTAAAAAAATAATTAAAAATCAATAACATCTATTCATGATGTTGACAAATAATTAGTTAATATTTAGATAGTATATTTAACGTGGGAAGAATATAAAATTAATCATATGATAACTATGACTCGAGTTGTAAAACTGTAACTATTGTTAATCATAAATTTCGTATATACACCATATAGATTAAAAAGTATGAACCATTACAACATATGAAGTGTAATACATTCGTAACTTCATAACTTCAGAATGGCAGCTCAGCACTCTAAACTACTCCGTTGCCATATTAGGCCAGCGGCCAGGTACTTGAAGGTCGCAATAAATTGAAGAGAGCTGCATTTTTGATATATTGTAAGGGCATGTCTGACTAGTAGAAATCCAAGTTTGCTACCGAAAAAACGGATAGGAAAACTTTTAGTGGCCAAAAAACCTCGGAGTTATTTCAGTTTTTGGCCTGTATCTCATAATCGGTGCATTTTTGATTTAAAAAAACATGGGTTGCCATTTTTAAAGTAGATTAATTTTTTTACAATTTTAAGCCAACCTAAGTTCTGTAGGTCTAGAAGATTCTGAGTTACTCCCCTTTTAAAATTGGTCTCTTTTCAATTCCAAATTTTTAGATTCGGCCGACTTTCTTGAGGAACACCGGCCAAAGGAGTGATTTTACAATGAAAGAAAAGGTAGTAAATATAATTAACTTTAATTTAAGAACAGACTAAGGCCTGTAGGTCTAACAGATTCTGTACGCCTCTTTGAAAATTGGTTATTTTTTCACACCCACTTTCCTTATCACCCCGATTTTCCTTTTTTTTTTAATTAACAAGAGAAGTATAACAACTACAGACCTCGGTTATGTGCTTACATAAAAGCTTATTAAATTTACTACCTTAAGTTTTATCCTAGAATCACTCCTTCGGCCGGTGTTTCTCAAGAAAGTCGGCCAAAACTTCAATTTTGGACTTTTTAGAAAAAATTACCAATTTTCAAAGGGACGTATCTCAGAATCTAAGAGGAGAGCTGCGGTTAAATTTTAATTTTAGCAAATTTAATCTACTGTAAAAATGGTAACTCATGTTTTTTTTTTAATCAAAAACGCACTAATTAGGAGATTTAGGCCAACAACTGAAATAACTCCGAAAATTTCGAGGTTTTTTGGCCACCAAAAGTTTGCCCATCCGTTTTTTCGGTTGCAATATTAGATTTACACTACTCAGACATGACCTTACAACATTTAATAAATGCAACTCTCTTCGATTTTTTGCGACCCTCAAACACCTGGCCGCTGGCCTATGTTTGGACTATTTGGAAAAAATGACCAAGGGAGTAACTCAGAATCTATTACACCTAAAGGCCTCAGTCTGTGCTTAAATTAAAGCTAAGTAGATTTACTACATCTTCATTCCCCTTGACTTTCATCGTAGGATCACTCCTTCGGCCGGTGTTCCTCATGAAAGTTGGCCGAAACATAAATTTGGATTTTTTTTTTAAATTACCAATTTTCAAAGTGACGTAACTCAGAAACTATTAAAACTGCAGAGCTGCGGTTGGGCTCAAATTATAGCAAATTTAATCTACTTTAAAAGTGGATAGGAGTGTTTTTTATCAAAAACGCATTGATTAAGAGATACTTTTCGTTGTCCAACTCAGTATTCGGCCTACCACGTTCTTTGTTAGTAAAGTCATAATCCCCAGATCCAAATTTCCGCGGAAGACATAATTTTATTCTTATTTATTTTTAAAACGTTGCTTCACTTTCAAAAAGAAGGTAAGACTGATTATAAAAAAAGGATTAAATGATGTTTCAAACGGTATACATAACATAATTGTTTGTGTACAAATAATCTAATCCCTGATGAAAAGAAAACTGTAATTTTATCCGTTACGACTAAATAGTAAAATTTTTTTTACGAATTTTATTTGAACTATGTTTTTAACATAAGTTTATTTAGATAAAAAGGGGCATTCTTTGATGCATTATAAAACAGTTGAAAAATAATTTACGACCATTTAATCATCCATGTTTTTTTTTACAATTTAATGTTGAAAAACAGACAGTTTTCCCCCTTTAAACCTTATGAAGAAGGAATGCTTAAGTTAAAAAGATAAATTATTCAGGGCAAATTCGTAAATAAATTACAAAACGACTTTGTAAAAGTAGCTGACTCCGAATAAAAAATGAACGTTGTGGAAGAAAGCAGGAGAAATAACGAAAGCAAGCCGAATAAGAGAGCAAACCATGTACATAAACCACTGTAGTGGAGGAGAGGGGCGGAGGTTTCGAATTAGGGCTAAAGGATTTGTTAGCAGCCGGCCCAGAAATTAAATCGCTGCCCTATGTCTTTTCTTCCGTACGAGGGTGTGTGGTTTTGAATTATTAAAGGGAGTAAGCTTGTGTTCCGCTATTTATAGGAGCGTGTGTGTATATATATTATATACATACATGCACGGATAGATGCCACATAGAGTAAAGTATATATATAATTAATTATTAATTATATTAATTATATATATATATATTTCAGTAGGAGTCCCTACACTGATGTACCTTAATCGTGTCTACAAGGAGGTCCAATGATCAGCTCATGGCCATGAACAGCATCGATATAGTTCGATTCCTGTACTGCATATAAATAAATTACATGCCTACTTGGGCCTACTGAACTCGAACTGCCATAATCGATAGATCTAAACCGATCCTTTATTCTTTCAATGTATTAGAGCGTTAAAATAGTATTTGCTAAGTTTTCAAAGTAGTGGACGACTATAAAAAATATCTTTAAATCAGTCCGATAAAAGTCTCTTCAATCCTTCTTACCCGCAGGTCGTGAAAATATAGTTATCCAGTTACCTTTCCAAGAATGTATTCCAAGCTTTCATTTTCAGGTCGTCTGAATCAGTCATTAAATTTCTTTTCGTTTTTTATCTTCGCAAGTGAACTCTTGTAATCTAAAATTTAAGATTATAAGACATTTAAAAAAAAATAGCTTTTAAGTTTTAAGTTACTTCTTCTTTTTTGTTTTATCTTTTCTTTTCTCTCATTTTTCGTACTTTTCATCTGGTAAATTGTTTTAGCTTCTTGTTCTTCCTGGTCCCTCCGGATATTTCATGTATGTGATCATCCGTTTTCCTCACTGGATTGTCTTCCTCGAACCGATTTAATGTACAATCGTTCGGGCTTATTCTAACATGTCCAAACTAGCGTAGTTGGTGTTTTTTTCATTTTTAACTCACTTCTTTCAACTTCCTTAAGCATTGCTTCTTTCACCATAATCCACCCCAGACACCTCATTTTTGAGACTGTAATGCACTGTTCTTATAACGCACTTTTGAGCAGTCCATTTTTCATAAGGAAGTATGGAGTTGGAGTTTGTTTTTTCCATCTATAATTTGGTAGCACTACTTAATGTAATACTAATTTGACTTAGACTATTGCGTTTGTTTAATTCAGTTTATGCTAATAGCACTTTTATCATAATAGGTCTAAGCAATTAAAGCGTAATTTTCGTAATTGTTAGGTTACGTTTGGTGATCAGATAAATGAACGAACTGAAAGGAGGAAGGTTTGTTTTCTGCATGGATTGCAAAATTTAGGATTGATAAAGAGGATGGCGTTAATTATATATGGATATATATAATGGATGATTGATTATATATGGTGATACTCCATAAAGTGGATACCCTAAATTTGGGGGGAGACCTGGTGGTTGAGCGTCATGTCGGCAAAATCACTCCTTGCGCTTAGGAACAGTACGATCCCTACCATGTACTGAACCCTTCGTAGGCTGTAGTTTTTCAGGGTTTTTTTTTGTTATCTTGGTTGCCCTGGGATATTGAATATGCTCGAATGCCAAGAGTGATGAAATAAGATAATAATCTACTAGAGTAAGCTGTAAATTGTTTTAAATAGTTATTTAATAGCTATTAGTTTTTAATAGTTATTTATTGGATTCATGATCTAAGAAATTAAGTTTAAACTATGGGCTTAAAACGGAGGGAATTGCATTTCTTTATTATGGTCGGCATTGTAAATTTCCTTAATCTCCCTCCTCTCCACTGTTATATGTATATGCACTAGGTCCATTGTATTTTAAGTATTGTAAGAATATAGAGAAGATACGGAAGAAGAGATAGGCAGTAGAGAGTACAGTATGGCTGGTTTAGAGAGTATAGTATGGCTGGTTTGAGAGTACAGTATGGCTGGTTTAGAAAGTACAGTATGGCTGGTTTAGGGAGTATATTATGGCTGGTTTAGGGAGTATATTATGGCTGGTTTAGAGAGTAGAACAGTCAGAATGTCAGCACATACTTTATTATGTTAGTCCTAAATTAATAATCAATCTATGAGAAGGGAGGGATGGTTGCCTAGATGATGTAAGGAAGAAAATAGTTGGGGGTGCAGTCAAATAAAACACTAAATAAGTGGATACTTATTTAATTAAGTGCCTTATTTAATTAATTAAATAAGTATCCACTTATTTAGTGTTTTATTTGACTGCACCCCCAACTATTTTCTTCCTTAATAATCAATCTAGTTAGTTCGTAATAGATAGCCCTATTGTATATCCATGTCCATCCTGTTCAACTTTAAATAGACTTTCTTGTTACACCTCAAGTGTTCTGTCTGTTAACTTAATGAATATAAATAAAATAGAGCCAAAACTCAATGAATATATTTTTTCCTAATTTTTTTAGCTTCAAGAGAAGAGGCTCAATGAGATTACCTCCAATAGTAATAGTTATCCGATAGCCTATCGGCCTAAGAAATTATGACATGATGGTCATTGTGAAATTCATTAATGTTACTTAAGATTAGAGAAGATACGGAAGAAGAGATAAATAGTAGAAAATACGAGTGTAGCATGGCTAGTTAAGATTTAGGGGTTTAAAAGGTAAAGAGTAGAATAGCCAGAATGTCATCACATAATTTATAATGTTAGTCCATACATAATAGTCTATTCAACATTAAATATATTTTTATAATACACCTCAAGTCTTCTGCCTGTTAACTTAATGAATATAATTTTTCTAAATACTCTCTTAAGAGGGTACTACTGTGTGTAGTGGTAGTAGCTAGCTAAGAGTTAAGAGCTTAGAATTTTGGGAGTTCAACAATCAGAACGTTAGTTATAATTTATAATCTTAGTCCATAGTTAATAGTCAATATACTCGTAGTTAGTTTGTAATACAAAGTCTGTTTGTACATTCATCTAATTGATATAAATCTGTTCAATAATAAATAGATTTTTTTCTTACAACTCAAGTCTTCTGCCTGTTAAATTAATAGAGTTTTTCTAAGTTTTTAAATTACCGGAACTAAATCTCTACGAGTTTCTTTATGTATTAAATTGGGACTTGTTTCCCTAATTAATTTCAATGATTTGAAATTTGCAATAAGTTACCCATCTTTTTCATTTGAAGATTGACCTAGAATATCCTGCAATGTTGAATAGTCGTAGTAGACATACAGGGTATTTCTTGTAGAAGATTAAAACATACTCTTCTGTACTTGAAATACTCGCCGAGGGTACTAGTGAATACCTCAGATGTGCGATCTAACTCTCGTATTTTTGATCGTCGCTAGAATATCATAGATGTAAGTCGGCTTTCTCTCCTAGACACCTCATTCATATGAATTAGTATTGAATAAGTCATGACATGCTGCGATGACCCGAACCGAAAATTCTGGATCAAACTCAGCCAGAACCCGTTCAAGGGCAGCACGAATGACGGCTCTGCGTAGTTGCGAACTTGTACGCAACATCTAGTCTCTAGTAGTTGCATATTATATCCTTAGGCGTGTATTATTGTATATAAAAATTTTTACAAAACGTATTCCTTATATCCTTATGAATGTTTAAAAAAAAATCAAGAAATACGTATAATACTCTCTCGATACACTTGGAATGACAAGATTTGTTATATGCCCAAATTCCATTATTTTTGTTTATTTCTTACAAGATACACTGCTAGGAAGCAGGTAATCACAATATACCTTCTTTTTTTTCCAAATACTACTAAAAAATGCTTCTCTTCTTCATATTTCCAACATCAACCTCATCATAAACAAGCATTTACTTAAACATAATAAAACTCTTGTCCAAAAAAACCCTCTAAAAACTAAGAAATTAGTATCTGGCAAGGAATGTTTCTCGGCTATATTTCCACAATTTGCAGCCCGAATACATTCCAGTCAGGTAGATACTCATCACACTAACAACTTTATTTTTTATTTGATATTTTATTTTATTTATTTTTTGTTTGAACCTCGTCATTCCAAAGAGTCAAGTTTACAGTTTTAAGGGTTTTAAAAAATATAGCCACAAAATCTGAAAAAAGCAAAAAAACCCGTCAAAACTGCTTAACTGAATCATAAAAATGCATGGGTTCGTTTATAGAAATACAGGAATATTGATATTATTTTTACCTAAGCCATTGTAAAGATTTATTATTAAGCTCTATCAGAGAAATCCATTTTAACTTTTAACAATGAACTAGATTATTTAATAGAATAATAATAAAATATGAAAAATTGGTATCAGTTCTGGAGGCTGTCACTACAACTTGAGTCACAATAAGTTTTAAATTTTCATTATTTTCCTAATTTTATATTATCCAAAATATAAATAATTTGAGTATTGAAAAGAAAAATTGAATTTACAAGAAATGTGTATATTTCGATAATCATTTTATATAAACATTTAATAAAAGTTTCAATTAACATTTCGAAGTTTAATTGATATAATGGATTGAATTGGTCAGGGAGTGCAGTCAATCCATGCAATCCATTAGTAGAATCATCCAGTCCACTATTTTCCACTGAAACATATACATGATATATATTTGTTAAAACGTTAATTTATTCATGTATTGATTACCAAAATATACTCATTTCCTGTAATTATCCTTTTTCTTCAATAATAAAGCTCACTATTTATTTTTGTATTTTTCAAGAGTAAACGAATCAAAAGTTGTTGTGACTTAACTCGAAGGAACACCTGCGGAATTGATTCCAAAACTTTTTAAAAAAATAGTGGTCTGGAGGTTGATGAAGCATATCATTGTTCTTCTGTTATTTTTCGAATACGTGATTAAGAATAGTTTTGACTCAATAAGGCGTTTGTTGTTTCATTGGATATTTCCTACTCCGACATGCTTCCTCGGTTATGGAATGAGCAAATTTTGATGCTTGTTCTTGATATCTTGTACTGCTTGATTTTGATCGGCACCGCTTTGGAATGGCAGCCGATTTTGTCCTTAAACAGTAGGCTCCTGTTTCTGAAAATATTGGAGAGCGGGCGAGGACCGAATTGCCGTTTTTGATCCTGGCGAGGAACTGGTTATTTGTCCTTGATTCCCGACGTCGGGCGGTCTCTCATTCACTATTATACAAAATCACCACATCAACCACAAAATCATCAACATAAACCACAAAATCATCAACATCAACCGCGGATTATGGCCCCTTCTCGCATCTTGGATATGTCTTTATTGCTTCTGGATGGCGCTTGATCTTTCGCTGTGCGGTCGAAGAAGAAACCGCAAGTCCTCTCACATGTAAATTGTAAAACGTCGTAACGTGAAATTAGAAGAGGATTGCACGCACTCGCTTCTAATCTTGGCCGTTTTTTCAATACTTGTGATGACTAATAGTTCTATCGTTCCTTTGGAAGAAAATCGGCACTATTCAAAATTACGAGTTAAAAGATAATGCGCAATGCTCCCCCGAATCCTAGAGAAGGTTTTGATTATTCGACACTGACATAACTGCTCTCTAGCGGCCGACTACTCGTGTTAATTTTGTGACTCTCATACACACAAAAATATGCCGCATTTTCCTTCTGTCCGTTCTGTCGCTTTTCTTCCTAACATATCGCTAATCTTTTGTATATGTGTCCTTTTTAGGCATTGGATCCAGTGTTTGTTTTCTGATACCAGACTCCAAGGTTGTAAAGTATACTCTTGAATTAATGAAACGAATTAGCTAGATATATTAATAGGTTCAGTAAATATCAACGATTATGGGAAAAGGAAAATTTCTTCCACATCCTTGAAAGGGGAAAACTCTTGTGTGTTCCCTTTTCAAGAACAACTCTTTACTACATCTCTTTAAATTATCAGGTTCTTGAGCACTTCTTAGCCGTTTTTACTCATTTGGCCCACCGTTTGTGGTCTGATACCAAGTCCCAAAATTTTGAAATATACTCCTGAACCAATCAGATGATTTAGCTAGTTGTATTAATAAGTTGAATAAATATTTTGGGAACGATTTTGGGATACAGGAAATCGATGTCTAAATCATTTTCTATTGTATGTTCCCTTTTCAAGAGCAACTCTTTTTACTTAGCTATTTTCGGTGAATAAATATTTGTATTCTAGTAATCGTAATAAATAGATTATTCATCACGATCATATGAGAAAAAGTGGTAATAGGTATTAATTGTAAAAAAGTTAGTTATTGAAAATACAATACTAGGAGTGTTCGATTTGTAGCGATGGACATAGTGACCATCTTCGCAGAATGAATGGAGATTTTAAATTGTGAAACTTATTCTTGAGGTGGATATTATTTAAAAAGTATAATTTTTACTAAAAAGATTTTTGAAAAACGTTTACTGTGTATTTTCATGCAGCTAATACTAAAACTCATACATAATTTCACTTAACGGGTAAAATTAAACTTAAAAAAGGTGTAGTTCCACTGGACCTCGAAGAAAATAAATACTTGGGGAGCTGGCCATTTTCTTTAATACCGTATTAGAAAGCATTTTTACCTTTTCTTTTTTTTTGGAACAAAGCAGGTTCATTATTTACGGGCTAATCGAATATAAAATATTTGTGAATGTGAAGTACTTAGTCGTTAATATTGATTATTAAGCATATTCTGAATTAAATTGATTTTTTTTTTCATTTCTAAGACTGAAAATTAAATTATACATTTCAAATTTTCAGCACGTGCATGGTGCAGTGCTAATTTTCTTATTTTTGATCATTCCAGATTTCATGAAGCTACCATGACCAGAATTTTTATTTGTAGCTTTGCTGTTAACATATTAGCTATCTAGTTGATACTGCGAAGTGGTGTCGATTGCTGAAAATATACTCTTCGAAAAAGTTGGGATTATACTCGCGGAACTTCAGCTCATCATTAGGACCGCAAGAAATCCTTCCCAGTTATTAGTGTCCTTGTCAGCTACAGCAAGCCTTGAGCTTATTGATATCGAAGTCGGTTCCAACTATATTATACAAAGTCCTGACAATTGCAAAGCATCACCATCTTCGACAAGCCATGAGACCTCGTTATAGCTCAAGTTATTTTTTCAACACTTTCGATGATATTTTTAAAAGGTTCCGACGACTCCTAGGCAACTAAATCTCAATCAACAATACAGGCGAATATCATCATTTTTATGATCTATTTTTATAAAAAAGTTTTTTGTGATTTTTTCCCTCAAAACCACTTTAAATAAATACTTCTGAAGTGCTTCTTCTTCTAATTGTGTTGCCTTGTACTGCTTATTACATTATAAAGCATTCCGTGAGTTATATTATAGCTAATGTTAATTAACAAGAACTATGATTGCGTTAGGGCTCATCATTTTTTAAAATTTTTTCTATTTACAACTTAACACTCCCTCTCATAAATGCATATGCATTTATTCAAAACGGCAGATATATCCTAACGGTTACTCGAATTAGAGTTGAAAAAAAAACTTTTTGAGGAGTAAAATGGATTAAGTTTAACAATGCATGACTAATTTATCAACTAATTGATTAAGCGGGATGTTAACGTAATATTAATTTTAGCATCACCGTGAGAAACAACTTTTCATTAGCGCTTATTCATACAGTATACTAAAGAATGGGAAAATAAGTAACTCTATGCAAGTGCTTTGCATAAGGTTGCATATTCATATTATTATACTTATGCAGTATTATCTCTGTTCATATAGTTTTCATATAAACTTTTATGATTGTTCTTCAATCAGCGATCATAATAAAACGTTAATCTTATAATTGTAATTATTTAATCTTATATTGATTACAATGGTGTTTTATCTACCTAATGCAACAGTATGCTGGAATTGAACCTTCACCGAACGTGAAATTCTAATGGACTTACCGAAAAATATCGTACCCAGTTCTTTTTCAACCTTCTTCTGAACAATTCACGTATGTTCGTTGTGTGTATATTTTATATAACTAACTGTGTCATAATGTCAATGAAGTTGTCATAAACCCTTTTGTATATACAAAAGAGTTTATGTTTATGAGCTATAAGATATTTTTATTGTTTTGTTCCTGGCGTAGCAGGTTGATTTTGCCTCCGTAAACTTCCTTTGTCATATTACTGCATGCTCTCCGTCAAAAATTCAAAGGCATCTTCCATTCCTTTTAATACATTTGACGGTGGTTAATTATGGCTTAGCAGTTATTTGATAGCGGAGATTCTTGATAACAGTCCCCTTGCAGTGAGCAAGTTTCTTTCTCGAGTTCGTAAAATACCTGATGTTTATTGTGTAGTAATCATCTTTAGTTTTTCAAAGAAATTCCTTAATATGGTTTAGATGTGAGGTGTAAACGTGAAGAATTTGTATTAATGTTTTTATGTCAATGGTTGTTCAACCGTGTGAAGCAAGTCTATAGAAGGTGGTCAGTTTTACAAATGCTCTGGACAGGAATATATATCGCTCCTTCAAAAGTACAACGACATAACTCATAATTTGGCATTTTTAAGTTAGCCTTCAGAAGCAATTGGTTGAAGGTTTTTAATTACATATCTGATATTAAATTCCCAACACATTTATTTTTAATAAAGTCTCATTTTGATTTTTATTATTTTTTAAGTTTAATGGCAATAATGACATAAGTGAAAATGAAAAAAGTTTCAAGCTTTTAACAATTTCCTAATGGTTAATAAAGTAATTTCAAGACCATCACTACCTTAGGAGTACTTCATTTTTTTTTAACTCACAACAGGGAGCTTTCAAATACCTCTCTATTGAAAAATTAGTTTTGTGAGTTTTGACATTCTTGAGAAGGAGAGATATCTTTAATCTTGAGGTTTGATGTTTTTCAATTGTCAAAACAACACCCGTTTGTTTTTCGTTTCAGTACCTGTCAGGTTTGGTTCTATGTTGGAATAGTGCGTTACTGTTCAATGGAAGGATGCACAAAGGACTCACAGTTAATTGTTTAATGTCCATAAACCAGGCTGTAGGAGTTAAGAGTAATTTGTTAGAGTTGAAAATGCTGAAAATAAGTTAGAAAAGAACATTCAGTCCATCAACTTGGATAAAGAATTATGCATAGGCACCTTCTTCAGGTACTAAGCAATTCCCTGTCCTATACCTGTTATGTCTATATTGTCCTCCTTCCTTCTGGTTGTGGTAACTGTTGTTGCTATACCTAAGGATGATGCTGGGTAGGAAATCGTATAGGTTGACTTGACGCAGACCTGAGATAAGCTGGGTATCAGATTCCACAGTAACCCCAGCTACTTCGCTGCATGCGCAATATGCACAGGTGGCTAGCGTATTCCGGCTCTTTTGATCGGAAGCACTTTCGTGATTGTCATCAGATGTGGTCAGTTAACTCTCTTAGCTCTGTGCTTGCAGTTGGGTTTTGTATAGCCTAACTGCCAGCGTCTGATGCATTGCGGTATTGAGCCGTTTTTTCAAGGTCCCTCTATCAGTAAACGGATCTATTAAAGAAAATATGTTTTGCATCTGTTTCATTGAAAGTCTGCTTACTAATATCCACGAACAACCTTGGTAGTGGTAGTTTGTTGTTTATTGTCACTTTATGCTGCTATAGCTAATCGGACTATGCTACAGTGGGAGCCTTAAATTTAATTAGGATAATAATTTTTATCGAGTACCTGACATCGTATATGCTCGGGACCCCCGTTTTACACCCCTTCCGAAGGACGGCACAACCATAGGCTTTTTACTCCCTTTTTACAAAATCCAAGGGCCATTTGCTGTGCTCTGACCCCACAATCTTGGGCATAGTAGGTTGTTATGTTTACCGCTACACCACAAGTCGCTCTTTTGAAATACAATGATTGTTTAATTCTTTTCATTGAATTAGGGAAATTAATTGGTTCATATCTCTTAATTTTTTTAGTTAATTGCTATTTTAGAGTTCAATGATTATTACCAGAAGCTCATTAGACTTACTTCTTGTAAAATTTATTTGCACCTATCGAACCTGCTCTTTAAATAATCAAAATTATAACATTTTTAACATACTTAATTACTATAATGATTTAATTTAAAAGCATAGACTTCTTATTGCTGTTAAAACAAAAAAAAAATATATAGTTATGGGTTTAATCTTTTATATAATTTGAACAACACTGTAATCATTGTTGTGGTTATTTGTTCATTTATATATTTTCTTGTGTAATTGCAAAAATCCGCTCTAGTCTTTTCCTTCCGTACCGTAATGAATTATACATTAATCGGCTGCTGGATTACTTTTCTTGCTCTCTGTGGATCCAACGAGTAATGAAACGAGTAATGATGAAGTAATGAAATGAATTCTGAAAGCTCTTTAATTAAATTGGATCGTTCCTAAGAACTTTTCCCTTGTATTTTTTTTTTTTTTTAGAAAGTGCAAAGTGTTCTGCCAAAAAAAAATGTTTTTGCCCTTGAAAAATTATCACTGCATTCTATGTTTTCAATGATGCTGAATCCAAATCTAGCATCAGAAAAATTCTAACACGTACAGTTTTTCAGAGAAGCCAACGTATTCACAAATAAATAAGGTTTTCATAAAAAGAAGGCGCTTAACTTACTAACATGATTTATTCACTTATGTATACAAAGTATAAAATACATAATAAGGCGTTCTGATAATACAATATGTTTAATAAATAAACCGTAAAATTACAATTTTTACTTAATGTGTAGTTTTCTTCCTTTTGTAGTCCTCTTGAAGTATTTCCCGCTGTAGACTCCAGCAGTAGTCCGCGAGCATTTTTTCATCCCATTTTCCACTATACCTCCTTTCCATTTCGACCATATCCTGCTGGAACCGTTCCCCGTGTTCATCAGATACATCTCCGAGATTGTGGGGAAAAAAGTTTAAGTAGTGAATGGAGAAAATGGATTTTTAAGGACATGTTTCACCTAAGTACTTGGTAGGCTTGTTACAGTTCAGCAACAATTTGTTCATAGTCATCCGACCTCACAATTCCCAAAAAGATACTTCTTTAAATGAAACCCATGCTCTTCTTTCTGGAGGATGGAACTGCAAAGGGCTTTGCTTTGGGTGTTCCCTGAAGGCAACATGTTAGGTACCTCATACATTTACTGCAGCAAACTTTAGGAGCCCAATCTAAACTAAATATACCGAGGTTGCAATTTTCTAAAAGTTTACAATATAAGAGAAACTGTGGTGCAGGTGATGCAGGTAGTCTACCAATTACTATATTGGTTATGTATCTCAAGGATATAACATCATTGGCTTCGTCAATCGAAACGTAAATAGGATCATTAGGACCATAAATGGTCTTTCAATATGAGTGATAGTTTTCCAAATAGAGATTTCTCGGTTTCCAATACACATATTTTTTTATTTCTAGGTGTTACTATAAGTAGTATAGTGTGCAGTTTCATGTTACACGAATGTCTATGGCCAGAACTTGAGAACGTCAATATTGAAGAGATGTGTTTCCACCAAGTTGGCGCTACGTGTCAACTGATGCTACTCTCGCTTTGGTGAGGGAAAGGTTTGGCGATTGGATCATCTCACGACGAGGATTTGTGAACTGGCATGTGATTTGACACCCATGGATTATTTTCTTTGGGGCTGTATGCAAGTACAAGTCTATGCCAACAAGCCACAGTCTTTTGATCACTTAGGAAAAAATATTCGTCAAGTTATTGGCGGAATACAGCCGGAATTATTGCACAGAGTGATCAAAATTGGAGCAATCGGGTGCGTCAGTGTCTACGAGCCGTGGTGCACATTCAAACATAACTCCATTGTCCAAGCCTAAAAATAAAGCAGGAATCAATTTGATATGTCAAACCTTTGTTGTTTTATTCAAAATTAAAATCCTATCATTCTTAATGAAAGACCCTTTACCTTTCAAATTTAACCGACTTACACGTACGGGTTAGGCTATACCATCATCTATACTTCAAAATGTTTGTGGTAACCATGAAATGATTACCGAACTATTCAAATTCCTCTAAATTACACTCTCTTTCCACACTAAAAACTGACGATTATTTTTATTTACGAGAATACTAAAAAGGAAAGCGATGAAAAGTTAGTTGTGATTTAACCGAAAGCGACAAGCTGAGGTACTGATACCGATAATTTATCTGCTACGACTGGTCTCAAACTCAGGGCCTAGAGGTCAGTAGCTCAATTATTCACTAAGCTATTATAAGCTATTATTCCTTTTTATTATAAGGTTTAATTTATATTGGAAATAAATATTTGATCTCAATATCATGATTTATTTATTAACAGTTTGGTTTTATAAAGAGCTCTTTACGTGCTAACAATGTTCAAGAAAATGCTGTCATGAAAATACATCGGTTCTTTTTGTGTTTAACTTAGTACAAAACCCTTCTCTCCGCTTGTCTGCTGGCTGAGCCCTGTCCGTTATTCTGTGTAAGCTCCCTTGTACTTCGTCTTTGGGAGCTTATCAGCTTCTATCGTAGAGTATATAAATTTCGATGGATCTTGAGGAAAAATATATAGATTTTTTTTTATAATTTTAGATAGTATCAATTGATTTCACTTGAGCCTTGGGAACATACTAAACTAAATTCTTGCTTTATTCGTTTCAATTTTTAAAAGTGACAACAAATATTGTGGTAAGTAATTTTGACATGTAATATTTTGAGTGTATAGAATTATATAAAAGCTGAAGGTGTTTTATATTTAAAAAAAAAAGAAAGAAGGAAATTAGGAGAAGAGAAGGAAATGGTCCGGGTGGTGGTAAAAAAAAGTTAAACAAAGATAAATCATTTATTATATACTGATGTTTTCTTCCCCATGTATAATTGTCAATTAAAATTATTCAAATTTAAAAAAAGTTCTTAGAACATTAAATTAGTTTTTATATCTTAAGAGGTTACCTAATTATTAAAGACAAATTAATAAATTCTTAACATTGTCCTTTACCACTGTATTTTACCTGCTGTATTATTCTTTTTATAATTATGTTTTTTATGTTTCTCTCCCTATTTACAGTAAACCAAGGACTGCTATTAGTAACGTATTTCACTAATTAAAATAAACATTATTCTAGTTCCAAACATCTCTTCCTATATTAATTGCCTGTAATATATTAATTATAGTAATAATAATCATTATATGTACGAATTATGTTTAAATATAAATTATTTTCCTTGCGTAAATAGATGTAAACGCTTCGGGTCTGAGGGTTTTTGGTAAATTAATTAGATATCGTGTTTATCTAGTATTTTCTGACGATTATATATATATATATATATATATATATATATATTTTTTTTTTTTTTTTTTTTTGAGCCCATATTGATACTCAATATTAACATGATATTTAATAGTTGCTAGGACTAATAGTAGTTTAGATATATATTATAGTACATTTATTAGATATATATTTAGTGTCATATATATTTAGTACCTACTCAGTTGTCAAGCTTGGCGCACACTAGTACCGCACTTCCTTGATGTTTTATTGCATTTTGATTTTATTAACGCCACACAATTAGACCTCCCTTGTTACGGCCTTTGAAGACCCACGAACGAAATTGGATCTTACATCCCTTGGTATGTCCTAAGAGGAACAGAAGCAAGGTGAGGAAACAGTTACAGCTCTCTAATATAGATAAATAAATAAAAATTCAATTGTTCAATTATCTTGTTTATCAATTACCCTTTCAAGTTTTCTCACTAAATAATTTTTTTTTGTTAAATTTGTAATATTGGAAGACCTCTCCATCCACCCTTCCATGTGAATCTCTTAGAGGAGAATACAAAAACAAAAGTTGCCAAATGGCATATGTACAGTTCCTAAAATAAATATTTATTGTTATTGAAAAAAATTTTCACCATATCGAATTCAATTGTAATTTAAACCGACACAAATTAATTATAACTTATTTATTTTTATACCGAAAAATGATTATTTTATTTAAAATAATGAGAAAATAATTTCAGCTTTTTCTTCCATGTCTTTCTTTTAGCAAACAATTGGTATTGAGTTCAAATTTCAAAAAATATAAAAATATTATTATAAATTGTTAATATTTATCATGTATTATTTTTTGGAAGTGTTAGGATTGTTACAGACTTTTTTTACAAATATTTTAGCTGTCTACGGCCGACCGTTTTTGAATAATAAGGGATCCATGAATGGTCTGGACTAAATTTGCTTTGTTAAAATTTTGAAAATTTCTCAGTGTTGTCTGTGTGACTGACACTCAGATATTGAATTGGCATGTATGTAGGTTTGAAAAGGTTTGTCTGGGATGAATGAATATACATGCTTCAGTAATAATATCTTTTTTTTACATCTACAGTCCTGGTTAATTAGTAGTTAAATCGAATACTGTGGAAAGCTTACTCATTATCGTAGTACATAAGTGTCTTAGAGTATTGCTTATATTAAAACTCCATTTCAAGTCAAATACTAAGATTATATCACTCAGTACAAGTTACCTAGTCTGGACAAATTCGATTTAACAACCTATTCACCGGAGTTACAAATGTAAAGCTTCCAAAAACGGAACTCAACATGGTAGACGACAGGAGTCCGGTGATTGTGTCAATACAAACTGTATTATGTATTCAGACACGTTCGCATGAAGAGTCTTCCTTTCCGCACCTTCAGATCCTTATCAGAAGTGCCCTAGTACTATATCAGGTTACTCAGGATACCGGAGCGGCTGATTCACTTGAAAGGTGGTGATATGGAGGATAACCAGGCGGTTGGTGGAGGAGGATGACAGGTGCACATGTTGTGGGTTGCATGCACCGTATAATGCTGCCACGGCCCCTGTAATTAGTTGATCTCTTGTAGAGATAGTGTCAGCGCCCTCTCCCCTTCCTGTCAATGATACCCTTCTTTATCTTACTTTTTTTCCACTTTCGATTGCTATCTATCGATTTTTATTTGCGATATCGTCCATCTTGGACAATATTTACCCAACTGTCACTGACACAAGAACAACCTTAAGTCGACAATTATTTTTCACACAAATTTATTTTGACCAATTCTGATTTAAAATTCTCGATTTTAGCAAATGCTTTGTTTTGTCGGAATATATAATATGAATTTTTTAAAAAAGGATAAAAAAATCCTTGTTGTTATTGTTAGATTACAAGAGAACTGAAATATTTTTTTCAGAAGGGGAAATAATTTGTTTAAACCTAGGTTGCCATTATTAAAATAAAGTCTTTAATAAACCGATAGGTTATTAGGTTATCCCTGGATTCATAAATGATTACTAATTTATTATAAATAACAATATTACAGTAAATGTGTTATGTTAGCTTTCCGTTTGTAAATCCGTCTTTCTTCATACTTCTTACACACTTCATCTTTTTTATCGGCATAATATTCAAATACAAATGTAATTTTCTTGATCCTTCCCCTTGTATTGAGCTGTTTTAGATAAAAATATAAGATTTTGTTACGCCGACAAAAAAGAGGAAAATTTGGGCAAAAGGATTCGTGATTTAACAAATCTTAAACCTATGAATTCCCTTAACTCCACATTTTATAGTTTTTGTTTGCGGGCAGTTAATAATTGATTTTAGTTTGATAATTGCTTCACCTATGACTGAAACGTCCTATCAGTTAAGGGGTTTAAGATTGTTTTACTATATTTCTGTATATCTAAATTATGAAATACCTATGATGTGAGATTTATTTATTAGTTAAAAATACATAAATACTAGGGGTGTCATAGTATTTGTTTGTATGTATAGTTTATTTATTTGTATGTATATTTATTGTATATGTATATGTTTATTTATTTGTATAAGTAGGTGTAGAAGGTTCAGTACGTGTAGACTGTCCTGTTCTAGGACAAGCAGGGGTGGGTTGTCTTAGATCACTCTCAACCACCAAGTTATCTCCCAATTATGATTAACCACTTTATAGAGTCCGTGTTAGCACTAAGAGGGCCTCCTAATCCCACACGGCTCATAGAAGAAAGTGGACTCCAGAAGAGAAAGAACAACACTCTCGAAGGATGAAGGAAATTTGGAAGCAAAAGAAATCGAACACAATGAAAAGTAACGAAAGTTGATTCATCGTAGCCTCCAAATGGGTTATTAAAAAAACAAAAAAAAAAACAACTAGGGGCGTCCCCCTGTCCGCCTAACTCTAATCCAACCCCTCCCTACATTACAACTCCAGGTTGTATTATTTTTTTAAATATTCTGTAAAAAAACAAATTTCTGTCCGTCATTGACCTTTATCATTTTTCTCATTCCTCCTTATATGTAAAATAATATCTAAAAGCATTTTTTGTAACAGAAAGAAATGCTAACTAATGGAATATTATGTAAAGTTGGTTAATGGAATACAAATAAAAAAGACGTTTGTTTTGTTTGTTGGTTAATGATATACAAATAGAGTGTTCTAACTATTGTTAACGAAGTAAGGACTTATCGATTTTACGTTGTGCATTTTCATTCTTATAAAGACTTACTCCTCCAGGGACCTGATCCAGGTTACTTCCTCCCGGAGAGGCCACCCCAGTGCTTCGCTTCCTCTGCCACGGACACTTGGACGGATTCCTCTGCCGTGGCCTGGCGAGGTCTTCGCCCCGGCGGCCTTGGAGCCGAAGGGTTTGATTTACCTAGAAAGCCTGGAAGGCTCCCCACCTAGCCGAATTGTGGTGCGCCCTGTTTAGTCAAGGTTGCGGTTAGGTCGCTGAACTTGAGGGCTAGCGTACCTTCCCGCTCCCAGGTTCTTTCATATTATTAGCGATGAATTTTTATTATCTACTTTTGGACTCATAATTGATGAATTAACATAAATCACGAGTTACTTTTACATGACAAAGCCGTTGGCTAGATTTATGCCACTGACCATAGGACATATCAGTTATTTTTACTAACAAAAAAGAGGCTATAGGACTCTAATGATCATAAGTTATTAATAACAAAAACCTGTACCAGTACAACCCATTGAAAGTCCTGGGTTCAGTACGTGTAGACTGTCCTGTTCTACACAACTGGACAACGATTGTGCAGGGAGGTGAGTTGTCTTAGATCCCTCTCAACCACCAGGTTTTCTCCCAATTATGAGTAACCACTTTATAGAGGCTGTTAGCACTAAAAGGGCCTCCCGATCCCACATGGCTCCTCTCCGGCTGTTTACAAATTGAATAAATTATCTGCCACTGAACTACATAATTTAATTATTAAAATTGATAACAATCAAAATTAACTATAATAACAACAAGCAATAATATATCAATGTTATACAATACAAATTAAAGTGCATGTAATATTATGACTTCAATTCCATTTCCGTTCTGTCTTAGAAGTGAGCAGTATAGCTCAGTGTACTTGTGTACTGTCTTCCAATCTAAATATTTGAGAAGATAAAATATAAATTGTATTATTTTCCTTCTCTATTTTTTTCCAACACTTCATATGTAATTAAGAAAAACTTAAAATGTTATCGCAATTCATTATTAATTTATTCTATCCTTATTAAACCCTTTCCATTTTTTTTCCTTTCAAGTAGAGTGTTATGCTACACATTATTGTTTAACAATTTAAAAAACGAACTGCACAGAAGTCGCCTCGGGCCTGCCGCGCACATAGAAGCCGCGCCCTTTCCTCCACGATATAGCTCGTTTCACTTGCTCTCTGCACTCATCGTGGCTATAATAACATTGGCTAAACATTATAAGGCTATAATTATACCTGAATCGATTTGGTGCTGCTGAGGAGGGAATTGGTAATCCACTTCTTGATTCAGAAATATAACCTGTATAACCAATTATACATTATAATTATAGTTACATTAGTATTTGTTATATGCATTAATGCCCCGCACCCGATTTCGGAAAAAGTCGTTTTCATAATTATCTCCCAACAGTTGTTTTTTTTAACATAATATTCGGATTTTTTAACTGCATATTTTATTTTTAAGTTACTTTGCGAGTTTTTTATGCATAAAAATGCGGGCTTTGAATATAACTTATCGAAATATCATTAAGCTTTATTCGACTTGTCTTCTTTTGTTTTGTTCTTGAAGTAGGAAGTCAAAAGGTTTCGTTGCTCCTGAACAAACGGAAAATCCTTAAATATTTTCTAACATGATTTTAATATTTTTTAGTAGCAAAATAAATGGTATAAATAATTTATTATATTTTAATTAAATTTCTGCTACAACCGGATTTGAACCCAGAATCTTCGGCATGGCAACTCAGACCTCTGCCAATTTTCTGGGATTAAATAATTATCTAGAACAGAGTGATAGATGTTAAGCATTTCCTTAGAGCGGGATTCTGAAAGGGAAGTTGACCGGGACCGTAGGCCTTTCTCCCCGGCTATGTATGTCACTTCCGTTCGGAGGATAGGCTTCTCCGAATTGTTCAACATCTCTGCGCTTTATCAATGAACCACTGCCTCTGTATCAAAAAGTACACTGGGACATTTGTGTCCATTTTATTATTTTTGAAATTAATATATACTGAACTAGCTTTTGCCCACTAGCTTTCGCGTGGAATTTGGTCTGCCACATAAAGTTTCATGACAGATCATTTTAAATAAATAATTTAATTTTTTTTTAACTATAAGTTACTCGTACATCCAAAATTTCAGATGTCTAACTTCAAAACAGACGGATTCCATACAATCTTTGAACCCCTATTATACTAAGGGGGAAACCCTTGGGGGTGGAATTGTCCAAATTCCTTTCTTAGTGCTCATTTAACCTATACAAAGAATCTGTCTGCGAGTTTCAAGATGCTAAGTTCAGTGGTTTCTGCTGTGCGTTGACCGCTGGGTGTGTTAGTCAATCAGGTTACAGTTTTATATAAACTTCGCCTGTGTGGTGTGCTGATAAAAAGTAGTTTATGTCCTTCCCAAGGCTTCAGATTATCCATACCAAATTTCATCACAGACGGATCAGCACAGCCGCGAAACATACATTGACACTGATTAACAAACGGGACGGACAGAAGTTTACTGTTGTTCGTGTCAGTAAAGGATTAGGATGTAATGTTATTGAATTTATTGAAAAGGATTACTTATTCTAACGGTTTCACTGTTCGAACGGCAGCAGCAAGAAGTGAACTTTTTTTTTTCTTACCCCCTAAGAAGTGAACTATGTTAATTGATTTGTTTTGTTCAGCGAAAATATGTAGGGTTTGCGAGTAACAAACACGTGAGCAAGCATACAAACTTTGTTCCCCTTTTTTACCCCTTTAGGGGTAGACTTTCGGAAAATCCTATCGTATCGGATGCCTACGTCATACAAAGAATACACCATCCAATTTTCAGGTCTCTTCGATCAGCGGATTTTATATGTAAACTATTTATCTTCTCCTTTATGTGGTACTTCGTTCCGAATTATCATCATGGCGACTCGAAGACACGGCTTATATTACTAACTGATTGTTTTTGCAACTCCTTTTTGTACCAATCTTTCATGTCTTAAATCACGAGTTCTTTCTTTTACATATACTTTCATTATTTTTCCCTGAATTATATGTACGAGCAGTTGGTCTCCTCTCATTACAGTATCTACTCAGGTACTGCATTTATCTTCTTTGTTGTTAATAAGACTTCCGTTTCTATTATTCAAGCTTGTCAGTACCATGTTATTTGTGACTGTTAGCCCATGGCGTTCTAAACATGCGACGGTACATCCACGGCTCGAAGCTTTTGAGTCTCTTCCTCATTAGGTTAAAAGATATGAACTGACAAGACGATAAAGTTCTGTCACATATTCTGTTCTTTGAGTCGTCATTGATCTTCTTAAATTCAACATTCGTCATTATATGGGCTTCTCATTTGTGCTTGATGACAGATTGAGGCGGATATTGATCTGGTCTTTCGTGTATATTTCCTCAGTGTATTCTTATACCAACCTCAACACCCTTCATATATCTGCAGTCTCCTCCATTTCAAATCCTCGGTTCAGCACCAAGATACAAGATCTCGCCTTTCCGATCACACAGAACCAAAACATTCGGGCGTTCCCTTTCCTGCCCATTCAACCACCTTCTGGAACTCATTCACTTCTGATATCCGTTATTCTTCTTCCTAATCCTCAATTGAACCCTTGCTTAGCCGAAATCTCTCTTTCCAAGCAGATGCCCTCTAAGGACGTTTAGTTATTTGTTGAAAAGGATCAATAATAAATAATGGCTTTTATTGTTTAGTCTTGTTTCATGTAACTTATATACATACTTTTTATTAATTTTCTTCAGTTACTTAGTATCCTGTCATGATTGGTACTTTTTTGGCACTTTGCCATATACTTAATGATTTGTATCGTGTGGCCTTCTGATCAGATATATGTTATTGTTACGGTCAGAGCAGGAAGTCGGACCGGCTGGGAGGATAAGACAAACAATGGGATTAAGCGGAAGGGATTATAGAATGGCGTAGATCCTTGTGGGTCGGTCTAGGCGGTTCTGGGCCTTCTTCCGAGAAATCCCCACCCCGACCGGCCTTGCCTATATAAAAAGGACAGCTGTTCTGGCCGGCGGTCAGTAATAAGACGAGTGAGTAATAAGTCAGTAGTAATAAGCAGTCGTTAACTAGTGATAGTGCGTGAGTTACAGTGAGTTAGTATCAGTCTGTAATAAGTGCTTAGTGAGCAACAGTGATAATTAGTGGCCTTGTAATAAGTGTAATAAACTGTGTGGCAGTTTGTCATATTTGGAGAGTCTTACGGTCGGTGGACTTTAGTTAGCGAACTGTAAGTGTTAATTTGTTATTGTAAACTATAGTGTAATATTATTGTATTTGTACAAATTTATATATAAATAGTTTAGTTATTTAGTATTAGAAATATCTTATATTGTTTGTATATTATCTTAGAAATTAGATAACATTTAGTAGAATATTGTTATTGTAAATTGATCTTAGTTTAATAATTTAACTGTTTTAAATAATCTCATTGTATTCTTTCTAATTTGTTAATAAATATTAGATTCTTGAATTAAGTAATAGTTTAGTCCATTTTACACCCAGTAGCCCGTAACAAATTGGTGTCAGAAGTGGGATCTTGTGTAATTGTTATTTTGTCTTGCATTTTGTAATAATTGGGCTACTGTTTGAAAAATGGCTTCTCAAAGTCTTAAATTGATGGATTTAAAAGTTGCGGATTTAAAACGGGAATTAGAAGAACGTGATCTGGATTCTTCCGGAAATAAAAGTGTACTGCAACATCGCTTGCGTCAATTTTTTGTAGAGTTAGGGGAAAATCCAGATGACGTTCTGTTTGAAACTGATTTGAGCAAGTTGTCTGCAACTTTTAAAAATGAATTAGGCAATGTAGAAAATAAGCTAGGTAATGAATTAAGCAATGTTAAAAATGAGCTAGGTAATGAGTTAAGCAATGTAGAAAATAAGCTAGGTACTGTAAAAAATGATTTAATGGATACATTAGAGTCTAAGTTAGGCACATTAGAGACTAAGTTAATGGAAAATGTAGATAATAAGCTAGCTAATGTAGATAATAAGTTAGCTAATGTAGATAATAAGTTAGCCGATGTAAATATAAAAGTAGCTGATGTAGAATCTAGGTTAGGCTACACCTACATTGGATCCGATTCGGTGCGACGTGATTCTATCACATACGATGCTGGGGTGTATACATTATACATATTTTACTATACATTATAGTAAAATATAAATGTATTAAAAATAATTAATAAATAATCTTAATTTTATAAATTTAAAGAACCAAATGTTATAAATCTCGATATATTTCAGTCATTTGGTTTGCTAGCGAAGTCTCATCGTATCACACCGGATCCAATGTAGGTGTAGCCTTAGGAGAAAAATTGAATTCAGTTGAAAGCAAACTTAGGCAAAGAGTAGAAGCTCTAGAGGGACGTATGAGCAACCCACCGATGAACGACACCGACCGTTCCCCCGAGGTCAGTCTTCATAAAACCATTCTGCCCGCCAATAATGGGACGCCACCAGCTCACAACACCATTCCAGTATTCGACGGAAAAACGCCGTGGGAGGACTACATGACTCTCTTCGAGACAGCGGCTTCGATCCACGGGTGGTCACAGGAGACCCAAGCTTCAGCGTTG
Source organism: Troilus luridus (assembly GCA_964056705.1). Taxonomy (NCBI): domain Eukaryota; kingdom Metazoa; phylum Arthropoda; class Insecta; order Hemiptera; family Pentatomidae; genus Troilus; species Troilus luridus. The sequence continues at coordinate 31,386,106 of OZ057416.1, forward strand.
TGCCTGGCCTTGCGTGGAGACGCCTTGGGAGTTCTGCAGGGGATACCCATGTCGGAGCGGTCCAACTACGGGGAGCTGATCAGAAGACTGGAGATGCGTTTCGGCCACCGCCACATGGACCAGCTGTATCGCTCACAGCTGAGAAGCAGGGTCCAGAAGACCAACGAGACTTTGCAGGAATTTGAAGCGGATATTGCCCGGCTGGTGAGGAACGCCTATCCATCGGTCACCGACGATGTTTACGAAAGCTTGGCTGTCGACAAATTCCTGGATGGACTTCGGGATCCAGAGACACAGCAAGCAGTGAAGCTCGCCAGGCCGAAAACTTTGGGAGACGCATTATCCCAGGCCATGGAGTTTGAGGCTGTTAGGCAGTCTGTACGGGGCCATGCGCGAGTACGAGCAGCAGAAGCGGAGCCAAATGCGTACCTCAGCGTCGAGGACATAGTGACGAAAGTTTTAGAGGCTCTCAGGACCCGTAAGAAGGAGATACGCTGTTGGAGCTGCGGCCAACTTGGACACCTTAGAAGCAAGTGTCCATCTAAGAAGCAAGAAAAGCCACAGGAAAACTAAGTAGGGTTGATGGGAGGGGGCAACTGTCAACCCGTAACGTCAAAGGCCCCAGGAAGACCATCAGGATTGCGTCAATAGGAAGCAGAACGAACAGTTTCTACGTTGATGGGATGGTGAACGGGCAGCTGCGAAGTCTGCTAATAGATACCGGCGCAACCATGACAATCTTGAACTCGAAAACACATCCAGCTGAGAAGATCTTACCAACAACTTGGGCATTACGGACTGCCACGGGACAGCCAGCCAAGGTCTACGGGGAGACAGTTGCCACCTTCATCATCGGGGGTCAACATCTGAAGCACCGCGCTCTCGTGGCAGAGATCGATGAAGATGTCATATTGGGCATGGACTTCATGATCGCATACGGGATCAAGCTGGACATGTCAAAAGGTGTGCTGAAGATGGGAGACGAGGAAGTCATACTTCGGCAGGAAAAGGACTTCTGCGCACGAGTGCTGCTACCAGAAGACACAACTTTACCGGCACGGAGCCAAATCGTGACGCATGGGACGGTCGAAGGCCATCAACCCGCGGGTCAATGTGCACTGCTCGAACCTGGAAGGCAGGAAGAACAAGAGGTTGGACGCGGCGTACTGGTTGCTAGGTCTCTCATCAAGATCGGACCTACCACTCCAATTCGGCTAATGAACCTGAACAGCTTCCCGGTAACGCTAAAGAAAGGAACACCGGTCGGGGAGTGTACCACCGCTACCTCAGTGGTTCGTCAGCTGCAACGTCATCCCACCGAGCTTCGAGGGCTCCCAGAGGAACTGAAAGGATTTGTGGATGAATCATGTCGCGACCTTTCACCTGAACAGAGCGAGGAGGTGAAAAACATGATTACCCGATGGCATGACGTCTTCGAGATCGGCCCAGGACCACGGGGTAGAACGGATATCGTCCAGCACAGGATTAACACTGGGGATGCGAAGCCTATCCGACAGGTCCCGCGGAGGCTGCCGTTAGCTAAACGGGAGGACGCCGAGGAGATTATTAAGGAGATGGCAGCTGATGGTGTCATTGAGCCTTCGAGTAGCCCCTGGATGTCTCCTGTCGTATTGGTGAAGAAGAAAGACGGAACGACAAGGTTCTGCGTAGACTACTGTCTTCTAAACAACGTCACCAAGAAGGACAGTTATCCGCTTCCCAGGATTGACGATACGCTGGACACCCTGGAGGGGTGTAAACTCTTCTCTACTTTGGATCTCCGCAGTGGATATTGGCAGGTTGGATTGGCACCTGAGGATAAAGAGAAGACGGCGTTTTCAATTGGCTCTGGGCTCTGGCAGTTTACAGTAATGCCATTCGGGCTTTGCAATGCTCCTGCCACATTCGAGAGGCTGATGGAAAACGTGTTAAGAGGTCTCTCTTGGGAGGTATGCCTGGTATACCTAGACGACATTATTGTGCTGGGAAAGTCCTTCGCTCACCATCTGAAGAATCTGGAGAAGGTCTTCGAACGACTGCGTGCAGCAAACCTAAAGTTGAACCCGAAGAAGTGTAATCTCTTCCGAAGGCAAGTCAACTACCTGGGGCATATTGTGTCAGACAACGGAGTTGCTGTTGACCCAGAGAAGATAGCAGCGATCACCGACTGGCCAGTACCTCGAGATAAGCACCAGGTGAGGAGTTTCCTCGGGCTCTGCACCTATTACCGGAGGTACGTGAAAGGATTCGCTAACATCGCAAAACCTCTTACCAGGCTAACCGAGGAGAAAAGGTCTTTCCATTGGGATCACGAGTGCCAGGCATCCTTCGAGGAGCTGAAGAGCAAGTTGAGTAGTGCTCCTATTCTGAGCTATCCACGTCCCGAGGGCAAGTTCATACTTGACACAGATGCCAGCAACATCGCCATTGGAAGTGTCCTCTCTCAGCTCCAAGACGGAGAAGAAAGGGTGATTGGATATTTCAGCAAAGCACTCTCAGCTCCGGAACGCAACTACTGTGTCACAAGGAAAGAGCTTCTGGCAGTAGTAAAATCCATAGAGCACTTCCATAAATATCTATACGGAAGAAGGTTCCTGCTGAGAACGGACCACGCGGCTCTAATGTGGCTGCTGCGATTCAAGTCACCGGAGGGACAAGTGGCGAGGTGGATCGAGCGCCTTCAAGAGTACGATTTTGAATCTGCTCATCGTTCTGAAACGAGCCACAGGAATGCGGATGCGCTGTCAAGAAGACCATGTGAAGATGAAGAATGCAGACATTGTTCCCGACAAGAAGAGAAACAGGCAACAGTATTGAGGACAACGGTTGTTATTGACAGTTGGCAGGACGCAGAGGTGTCAAAGGCGCAAGACGAGGACCCGGACTTGAAACAAATAAAGGAATGGAAAATATCGGGGCGAGGAAGACCGGCCTGGCAGAATGTTGCTCCAATGTCGAAGAATGTAAAAACGTACTGGGCCCAATGGAACTCCATTTTAGTGGACAACGGGCTGCTGAAACGGGCATTGGAGAACGCGGAAGGAGATCAGCGTAGGCTACAGCTCATCGTTCCAAGGAATAAAGTGCCCGAAGTGCTTAGGGAACTACATGACGGTGTAACTGGCGGCCATCTTGGAGTTCACCGTACATTGGAAAAAGTTCGTGAACGCTTTTACTGGGCAAACCTTAAGGACGATGTGTTGGACTGGTGCAGGCGTTGTGCGACCTGGGCGGCTTCTAACGGACCAACAAGAAGAAAGAAGGCCCCTATGAAGAAGTACAACGTGGGAGCACCGTTCGAGAGGATAGCGATTGACATCGCTGGCCCTGGAGTCTGCAGTCTTCTCCGGAATGTGCGAAGCACTGGGAATACGGAAAACCAGGACGACACCTCTTCACCCTCAATCGGATGGCATGGTGGAGCGCATGAACAGGACAATGGGTCGATATTTGTCTAAAGTGGTCTCCGACCATCAGCGAGACTGGGACCAGTATCTTCACTTGTTCCTGTTAGCCTACCGCAGTTCAGTCCATGAAGCAACGGGGCAGACCCCCGCAAATGTGGTGTTCGGCCGAGAACTTCGTTTGCCTTGTGATCTGAAATTCGGGTTCAAGCCTAATGAGGAAGTTAACGGAGAGGAATACGTCACGAATCTACGGAAGCGGATGGATAATATCCACGAGAAGGTTCGTGCAAACATCCAGGGAGCCAGTGACAGAATGAAGGAGCGTTACGACATCAGGGCAGAGAAAGGTGGCTTCCAACCTGGAGATTTGGTAAGCTACATGACCCTCGAAGGAGGCGAGGCTACTCACCTAAACTTCAGAACTCCTGGGATGGCCCGTTTGAGATCATCAATAGGATAAACGACGTCATCTATAGAATCAGGAAGCAGCCAAAAGGAAAACCCAGGGTAGTCCATTTTAATAGACTGGCCCCATACAAAGGAGACCATGGCCCGACAGAAGACCAGCAAGTCAGGAACCTCAACAACGTGGAGACCAGTAAGGTATCAGTTGCACAACCTAAGGTACAAGGTTTCCGTGGAGTAACTCAGACAGTATACAGAGATATCTTCTCGTTACCCGCGGACTATTCTCTGGCCCATTGTGTAGCCGAAGATCTGAGGACTTCCCGAGGGATTGCAACGGTCTTCAGGAAGAAGTTTGCTGGAACTGAGGAACTGGAACGCCAAGGACCACGCGTCGGGAAAGCACTCCACCATACGCACGAAGGACGACACCTGTTCTACTTAGTTACCAAGTGTGCTACTGATCAGAAGCCCACATATGACGCACTGCGGCGAAGCCTCGACGACCTGCGGAGTAAGCTTCTGAGACTGCGTGTCACCAAGCTCGCGATCCCTAAGTTGGGCTGTGGATATGACGGCCTGGAGTGGAAGGTTGTCAGGAACATGCTTGAACAGATATTCGCCAACTCTGGAGTCGCCATATTGGTGTGCACGTTCAACCCCTGGAAAGGAAATGCGTCTCCATCGAGGGAAGCTCATAACCGCCCGATTTCTCCGGACTATGCTCTGGGGCAGAGCACTTTTAAGGAGGGGGCAGTGTTACGGTCAGAGCAGGAAGTCGGACCGGCTGGGAGGATAAGACAAACAATGGGATTAAGCGGAAGGGATTATAGAATGGCGTAGATCCTTGTGGGTCGGTCTAGGCGGTTCTGGGCCTTCTTCCGAGAAATCCCCACCCCGACCGGCCTTGCCTATATAAAAAGGACAGCTGTTCTGGCCGGCGGTCAGTAATAAGACGAGTGAGTAATAAGTCAGTAGTAATAAGCAGTCGTTAACTAGTGATAGTGCGTGAGTTACAGTGAGTTAGTATCAGTCTGTAATAAGTGCTTAGTGAGCAACAGTGATAATTAGTGGCCTTGTAATAAGTGTAATAAACTGTGTGGCAGTTTGTCATATTTGGAGAGTCTTACGGTCGGTGGACTTTAGTTAGCGAACTGTAAGTGTTAATTTGTTATTGTAAACTATAGTGTAATATTATTGTATTTGTACAAATTTATATATAAATAGTTTAGTTATTTAGTATTAGAAATATCTTATATTGTTTGTATATTATCTTAGAAATTAGATAACATTTAGTAGAATATTGTTATTGTAAATTGATCTTAGTTTAATAATTTAACTGTTTTAAATAATCTCATTGTATTCTTTCTAATTTGTTAATAAATATTAGATTCTTGAATTAAGTAATAGTTTAGTCCATTTTACACCCAGTAGCCCGTAACATTATGTTTCAGTTCATATTGTTTACTATAATGGAACCTATTCCGAGAATAAAGTTACTTTTATAAAAGGCGTTTAATCTGTACCACTCCAGTAAGATTTACCTGAAAGTAAGTATCGGCATTTGTGATTAAGGAAAAGAGTTACAAAAACCAATTTCCTAAAAATTGCAATCGCAACCTGCTTTACTTTTTATCATACTATAAACAACCTCATGCGAATTTCAACAATAAAATCCTAGATTCAAGGCGTTATATATTTCACTCTAAGATTGATACTCACACAAATCCATAATATTATATCCGGACCATTTTCTTCCTCATTCTACTATAACTTTCGTCAAACACTTTTCGGTTTTTCTTCATGTTTTATTATTATTTGCGAATGAAACCATTAGGACTACGAAAAGCACATACATTTCCCTTTCTTTGTGTCCGTGCTTCGTTCTTTCTTTGTGCTTCCTTCTTCTCTCGACACCATGTTTTGTTATTCCAGTCTTCTTTGATTTATCCTCTGGTGTAAATTTCAGATTGTTTTTCCTCTTATATTTTTTCTTTTATTAGTCGAAATTTATTTATAAACAAAAGAACCTTAAACCCTTAACACTTGCATTCCTTTTATCCAAACCTTACAGCATAGTTATTATGCACCATTAACTTCCTAAATACTGTGTGTGGACTTTATTGTTTATAATCACTGATAATTATTGTCGTGTGTGTTCTTGCAGAGAGTGAGACGGGGGTTCGGCTGGGGGCGGAGCCGCCCCTGGAGGCCGTGGCTACCCGAGGCAGGTTCTTCTCGCTGCCCTGCGGTCCCCCAGCCCCAGGAACCTCCATCTTCTGGTTCAAGGACGGCAAGCCGATCAAGGAGGATAACAGGATATCGGTTACCGCCAACGGAACTCTCGTCTTTTCCAAGGTAAGGGCTAGATGGAGCTATTATTTTGCCAATAATAAAATTGTCAACCCGGAATCATAAGGCATTTAAGAACGACACAGAGTTGTATTCTTGTAGAAGAAGCAGCCAGGTTTAATTTGATTCAATTAACTCAATTAATTAATTAATTATCATTCTTATGTATTTAATTGGGCCATTTTGTTCTATATTTTTGAGATTGGCAATAAGAATTATCAGTGAAAGACTGCATTCTTGTCATTCTAATAATTTTAAGTATCTGGGAATATTTTTCAAAAATAAATGTATTTTAATTCTTTGCAATGGCATACTATAATACTAAGTTGAACTCATTGATATCCTTGTAATATCCTTTAGAATGTTTTTACCCTCGTTAATATGTGCACCCAGAAACTAGAATTTCAGTCCCTTATTTCTTATGATAAAAATCCTAAAAATAAATAAAAATGATACAATAAAAATTATTTTAACATTACCAAAGTATAACTAAGGCAAAAGAATAATACGTAAGTAAAATGATTTAAAATCTAATTAGTGAAAGTTAAAATGAAAAAAATGTAATGCATACTCTGAAACTTCAAAATATAACGATTATGACATATAGAAAATATATCACCCCTGCCATTTACTTGTTGTATTGTTATAATACAGTAGTAAATTTCAATGAATAAATTATTTCAAAAAAATTCTCGATATTTTGTAGAATATTAAGTACATTTATATCCGATATTTTTTACAATTATATATTATCATCATAATCTTCTCCTCTTTTACCGCTGTCCAGTGTGAGGATCCAGTTTATTTAGGCTGGACCAAGTATCTGTTTCCTGAAACAGCTCTCTTCTTTGGTTCCAGTACATTCCTCTCCTAATTTTATTTTATACGACTTATTTATTATTCTTTTTGTTACAATTAACGCTAAATGGTTGTATTATTATTGTTCCTGCAGGTTGTGCACAAGAAGAAGGGTGCTTCGGACGCGGGAGAGTACAGGTGTCTCGCCCAGAACAAGTACGGCGCCCTCCTCTCCAGGCGGTCTAGGCTCATTATTCCAGGTACCTGAATAATTTCCATTGTACAATTACAATTAGCTACATTAATTAATGCCTAATTAGTTCTATCTTATGTAATTAGCACCAGGAACGCCCTGCAAGGCGATCCGTATCGAGGAACGCCTAACTGGATGCAGCTAATACCAGTCTTCCCCCTGCATTTGTAGTTTAATGGTCCCTTATCTGATCCGAATATAATTATTGTTATTATTTGTTCATAAATAGTTAACTCTTATAATTTTTATGTACAATAATTATTCCCATTTAAGGAGACACCGAGAGTGTTTTGTCATAAATTCGTATCCATCGATTTCGTTCTATGTTATATTAAATTTGTGTCAAATAGTTATGAACTTCAATGTTCATACTTTTCTATTATAAATTTATAATAACTTATGGTATATATTTTATAATGTATGTACACATAATCTGTTAAAGAGGTGTTTTTCCTGTCCTTCAACACGCTATTGGAGATATAAAGAAATAAATTTATTTATTCAAGGATCAATATTGAAGTAAAATGCTAATTGAAAATCTAGGAAACCTGGTTAGTGCAAGATATACCATAAAATTATTGTCATTACTTCAGTTCATCAAGTAATTACGATTTCATGACTACTGCAGGCCTATTGGTATTTAGAATAGAAAAGTAACTTTATATAAGACGCTAAGAATAACAAACATGGACAGAAAAATAAACATAATATATATCTTGCCAGAATGCTACATAATGCAAATCAACAAGTATTTAAAAATATTAACTTGTAGAATCTTTTGTCTGTTAGTTATTAACTTAACATTTCTTCAATCTGAACTGTTATGTTTTCCCGCTTGGTTTACACTTAAATATAGGAATACTTTTTCAAAGTCAATTTTCTTTAATTTTAAAAGAAAATTTTACATTGCTTTGAATATAATTTTATTTATTTATATTTAACTTAGTTTCACAGAGCATAACCTAAAAATGTAGGCACAATCTCAAAACATCAGACCACATTGTTAGCGATTCATAAGATGTGGCAAGACAGTTTGTCAGAAGTGTTAGCTTAATTGAGGAAACTCCGACAGAACCTCCTTTTCATGTTGTGGGATATTAGCATTGATATATTTTGATATAGCATTCATATATATATATATATATATATATATATATATATATAAGCCTTGAAGCGAATGAGGTAACTTTTTTTCCTCCAGAGAAAATCAATTTTGCCATTTCTATGATCTGAATGGCTCGATTTTACGTAACTCTATAATTTTTGAAAACCTTTTACATTTCAAAACCCCCTTTTAGCAATCTTAATATTTAATCAATTTTGGTGTTAACATTAAGTACGAGAATGAAAGAATGTAATGACCTGCTATGTAACTGTTTTGATTTTTTTTTCATATTCCCCTCCCATGTTATTGCAAAGATTACGGTATTTACATTTGAAATCCATTATCTAATTCAAGTTTAACGTAATTAGCAATTCATATTGTCGCGTGCTGCTTTTATATAGGAGTATTTGCCTCTTCTTTCCTGCCTAATCTTCTTGTTGCTAATTTTGTTTTGTTTTTTGGAACGAAGTTCTGACCCAAATATCTGGAGGTGTGTGATTCTGATGCTCTTGATACCGACAGAGACTTTAGTGGCTGAGACGAAGATTTGTCACCAGACAACCACAATTCTAACACAGAACAGGAGGCGAACAGCTCAGATGAAAGTGATAAGGATAGTGATGGTGGTCAATTTATTGGAATAGATGGAATAAAAAAGCGACTCGAAAAAATGTAAAAACCCTGTCTCGTAATATTATAAGCCACTTGCCAGGACCTAAAGACGCAGGGAAATTTGCAAACACGGGAATTGATGCATTTCAACTTTTTGTAAATGATAAAATTGTGAAACTGTACAAATCTCTATATTGAGAAAATTAAAAATAATTTCACCCAAGATGCTCGCTCAAACGATGAAACCGAAATTAAAGCCTTAATTGGAACTCTTTTTCTGATCGGTTCTCGGCGTTGTAGCAGGCAGGACCAGTACTCAAAAGGTTTGGAATAGCTCAAAGGGTTATGGAATAGAAGTCTGCCTGCTACTTGACAATCAGCGAGCATAGATTTATTTTTCTCTTGCGATTTCTCCGCTTTGACGATTATAGTATGAGAACTACCGGAAGGAAACTGGACTTTCTTTAATATTATTTTTTGTAGCGTGCAGATTATACTTAATAATTACATATTAAACACACATGTATAATCATTTGTATACCTTTTTATATTAGAAGTCAGAATTACAAAAAATTAAAGACAAAATTAATCATAAATATGGGGAAAAGGAATGGATGATCATCGTCATCCACGCGACCTCTCTTTTGTTGCATAACAAGGAACGACCATTCCAGGGTTAATATGGGAAAGGGTATGTAATTATGGGAAACGTGTTTACTTCGGTAATCATTCCATATAGATAAGAACGTTTCAACAAACGTTTACGTATAATGTTAGTTGAAACTTTTATTTCTTGGCGAAATGATTACCGAAATTTTCTCATTACCCATAATTATATTCTCTATTCCATTCTAAAAAGCTCACCTTTCATAACTTGTATTTTTGGAAAATATTAAGAATGAAACGAATAAACAGTTAAAACTTTTAACTCGAAGCGGCAACCTGCGGAACAGATACCTGAACTTTTATGAATGAATTTGATGAATGAATATTTATTAGTTTTTGTTGTTGTGTTGTTATTGTCGAACATGAGAGCATTAAAGTTGCAGTAGCTCAATCATGAAATTCTGGAGACTGATAATTTATTTGCCATTGCCGGAGGCGACCAATTCTTCCGGAAACAGGTTTTCATCAACAATGACATCAATTTACAGAAATGGTTAATTATTGTGTCAGTTGTTGAGATACAGCGTTACCCTGTGAAGGAATTCTCCGGCCCATTTTGTTATTGAATTAGCCCGAGATATGGAGGACATCGGCGGCTAATTCCGATAATGGAAAATAATTGTCACTAACATTGAATTCAATTAATCAATTGCCATTTCATTGTTTGATTGCCACTTGTTAAATTGATTGGTCGGTCGCGTCAGATTCTTCACTGACGGAATAGATTCGAAACGATTCCTTCCATGCTATGCCGCAAATGTAAAAAATAAAACTGATTATTACCGTGTAACTCATTTTATTGAAAGCTGTTTAAGTATGTATTAAGTATAATCATATGTGGGTACACGTATAAGACCATTAAAATATATTTCTGTATCCTGGAGGTTAAGGACACAATACCTAATTTTTGTATTTTAAGAAGAGACAATTTCCCATAATTTTGAGATATTAAAATTTAATTCTTCATTAATATAAAAAAATAAATAATAAAAATTGTCCACGTTGTTATTGGCATTGTTAAGTAATTTGAAGTATTGATTATTGATGACAATATACCTAAAATATTATCCATTTTGTAGACATGGTGTCCTTTTCTTCTGGGGCACAGATTTGTGAAGAATTATATTTTGTATCATACTATTCATATTACTTTTTTTAAATATTTAATATCTAGACAACAGTTTTAGGATCTGGAGTTATTTTTATATATATTGTTTAGTGAGAATTGATATATCTTTTTTTTTTTTTTTTAAGAAAACGAATCTTAGTGACAAAAAAAAAGTGAATGCTTTGATTTATATTTATGTCATCTCACTTTGATTAGAATTATTTCAGTTTTTTCAAGTACTGACCATGAGTTAAGTCTCAACTTAGGTATCCGTAGGTTTTGACAGGTTCAGAGGACCATAATCAATCCAGGATTCAAAATCAGCAATATTATTATCACTAAAGTATATGTAATAACATATTTTATGAACATACATTTTTAAATGTTTAAACCTCAAAAAGACTGTGGTAGTTCAGAAAAATATATTTGTCGTTGATAATGACAATAAAAGAGCAGTGAAATAGTCTTTGAAGTATGCAAATGTTTCAAGAAGTATTAACATATATTTTAGGCTATGGCATCCTTACTTATGTTCCTGTATTTCAAATAATTGTTTCTTATATGTACATGAAAAACGACCAATCTTTTGGTATGGCAGATTAAGTTTTTCTTAATCATCCAGAAATTTTCTGCGAATTCTGTGCCAGATCTAGAAAGTAATAAGTAATTTCTTATAAAGGATAGTGTATTTTTTTTTAGATTTTAATACAATTTTATGTTAATAAATAATGTCATATCATTAAACGGAACAAAATTGACATTTTGTATTTGTGATAATTTGAAGTACAATTTTTTTGTTACGATTTAATTAAGTGGGTAAAGTATAGACTGTACTTCCAGAAGGAACGGGATAAAGAACACAATTTCTAACTTCAAATATTTTAGTGCATACCGATCAACATTGCTAGTATGTACATATGTGCACAATTATGTATACAGTATGTGCATACTCCTGGTACATATTGATCTACCAGCAATGTGTACCGTGGAAAAGGAGACACACTAGGAGTTTTGTGGTGAACTAAATCTGCGTTTAATAATTGTTCTAATAAAAACTTGCTTTTCGAGCTTTTTTCCTGTATATGGGAAATAATTCTTACTTTTATTATAACATATTTTTCAACAAATTTAAGGAGGAAGATATGATAAAGGAAAAAATAAGACAGTTTTTATGCTGTGGAGTTTACCCTTTTATTAATTAATTCAACCCCTGTTATAATTAGATATAGATTTTCATAATGAGGTAAAATATTTTGTTGAAATGTTCAGTAAAAGTGTAAAGGAAGAAAAGAGTATTTACTTTTTCTAAAGAGGTTGACAGCTGTGAATGGAGTTTCTAACTTAAAAAGAATGAAAAAACTCCAAAGTGGTTCGAAAATTGAAAATCCTTTGATATTTTTCATCCTTATGTTGGTTCTGTTTTTTTAATTCTGCTTCGGACTAAGACGGCTAAAAGGTCTCCAAAGAAATCCTGTGAAATTATTTTGTGAGAGTCTCTGATTTTGTGATTCTAAACGGTCTTGATTCTTTTTTTTCTTCTTCATTTTAATCCTACCGTTTCATTTGTAACTATAATTTTATTACTTGAGGAAGTATTTAAGTTTTAAAAATATAAATAACAAGTGTGCCTGTTTTTTTTTTGTTATACACACTCTTACATTTATAATATTTAAATTATATGTGTATTAAAATAAGAGTTGCTCCTTATATGTACATCTGTGAAGGTAAAAAGTTTTAAAACTGTATATAATTTAATATACCAAAAAGATTTCGAAGAAAATATATATAAAATTATTGTATGTAATGTTTCTGCATTTTCTAATGGTCAGTGTGCAGTCAAAGAATTTTACACTAATACACCAATCTTATTTATTATGTGCCTAACCTATTTATGTTTCGTCCTATCTTTTAGGGTATCATCTGCCCAGATAAGTCTAGAGTTTATGGGAAACTATAAACCACCAACTAACCTATAAAACTATTTAATTATTATAGTTTATTCACTTTATAACTAACATTTTAATTTTCTCATAACCATTATTAACCTCCTAAAAGAGATAAAAACTGTTTAGGACTTAGTAAGGTTCGTACCGTTTCTAGGAAAAGGGTTATACCATGCGATACATGCAATGATTAACCCCAACCCTCAATCACCAGTTTCTCTCAATTTAGAATACCCCAATGCATACCCAGAATAGACTAACGACGACAAAGGGTTGATCCCCAGCTGACAAGACAAAAAAATCTGAAAAGTATCTCAAGATACTTTGCGGAAGAGGAGGCTGACATTCTTCAGATATCTGTACAAAATGAGCAATCATAGATTTACTAAGCAAGTATTTGACTATTTTTGGACGAATGAAGTAAGGTAAGTTGAACATTACATAGTCTCACATGTTAAAAGGAAGGGAATTTAGAAGCAGAGTTAAAAGAACTGGAAGGGTACCAGGATGAAGGATGACCGCAGAAGGTTGGACAGAGGATCAAAGGAAACGTGTCAGTGAACGCATGAAGGAATATTGGAAACAGAAAAAAACACAGAAAACATGCTGTGTATTGTCAATAGCTGCTCTTTGCATGATTCATTAAAAATATTATTCCTCTCTCTCCTGGCCTTATATACTACTGAATCAGAGTTGACAAAACTCCCATTCTGAGTTCCGAAAATCAAGGAAAGTAAAAAAAATTTAAATTGTATTAAACAGACTATTAGCACCCCTTGATTTTGCACATTGTAAATATCTTACCCTTCGGCTTCACTCTAACTCTAACCGAGCAGGTGAACTGATGAGTTTTGTTATTGGCTGGTTTACAATGGCTATAAAACTGTTTACTCCTTTTAGTGGTAGCACTTTATCGCCATAAAATCGCCTATAGCCTGTTAGCAGGCGACCTAATGCTCCTTCTCGAATGATTTATTGCGCATCGTATTATAGTCGACTGCCAAGTCTTGTTTCTATGTCGCAATGTTTTGATTTGTAAATTGTCAGACGGTAGAAGTGATTTAAAATCAAGATGGCTTTGGACAGTTTATTGATTATATAAAAATGGGTACTGAACAATCTTAGTTAAAATATTAGAACGTTTTGAAATGTCCGTTTTCAAAGGAAAGGCTATTTAGTATAACAACTTTATGAAATCAAACCATTTATATATACCCTCATTTTTCTATCAAATAGCCCATCTCTAAAACGAAAAATTAAGGTTTATTTTTGAAAAAATTAAGTATGAAACACGTTTTTGCCTTGAGAGTCGTTTTCAAAAATTTTACCCTTAAGGGAGTTGTCCAGCTTTCTGAACTAATGGAAATCTGTTGGAGATGAGTCTGGCGACTAAGGTGGGTGTGATAGTACTTTGTAGTACATCTCGCAGTACGATGTGGATGTGATGGTTTCACCTTTGGGTAGAAAGAGAAAATACATTAATTATTTATTCATATCAATCAGTGTCACCAAATGAAAATTCCTCAAACCAAAAGCAAACGGTCCATTCGTTACCACATGATCGCGGTGGTAATGTTTCCTGCAGCTTGGGCTGCTTAGTGTCCAAGTAATAATTCATAAAACAAAAATCGCATGTTTCCATTTTTCCACTTTGGAATTAAATTCCACTGATATCCGTCATGCTTCTTCCTTATCAGCATTAAAATCCAAGCTTTTCCTTCCTCTCCTGAATTCCCAAACAGATGCTCTCTTATCAGTTATAAGAGATATAACTGATAAGCTATTATTAATAGCTCATATCCATCAGAAATAGTGGATGAATTACGGTAAATTTCCTTATAGCGATATTATTTTTTATAATGCTAGGTGCTTGTATTGATTTATTTTTCTCTCAGCTTAATTCTTCTTTTTAAAGATTTTTTTACCCGAAAACATCTTTTAGTTTATATATTTTTTTTTAAATCTATAATTATCATAATTTTTAAATATTTAATTTTGAAGAGAAATGATATGCCCAGGACCGGGATTCGAACCCTGGTATCCCACGTTTGCCACAACGGAAACGTGGGAGGCCCGGGTTCGAATCCCGGTCCTAGGCATATTTTTTCTCTTAAAAAAAAAAACTTTCGTTTATGTATATTTTCAAGTATTTATGTAAATATTGTATCATTCTCATAATGTAGCACTTTGCCCAGATAACAATTCATTAAATTATGTATATATCTGTTATTCCTAAGGGACCTGTTCCCTGAATTAGATTATTTTTTTATTATATTCTTTTCTATAAACAAATCTATATTTATTCTCAACATTTAGGGATTATTTTTGTCATTTTTTATCCAACGTTTCGTTCCATATGAATTACTCCCGAGTTTTTAATTAAAACGCTTTTGGCGG
The DNA here is from genome assembly GCA_964056705.1 of Troilus luridus. Classification (NCBI taxonomy): domain Eukaryota; kingdom Metazoa; phylum Arthropoda; class Insecta; order Hemiptera; family Pentatomidae; genus Troilus; species Troilus luridus. Next base: position 31,401,152 of record OZ057416.1, read on the forward strand.
AGGGTTCGAGAGCTTCGCTTAGGGGGACCAGAACAATCTTTTCGTTTCACTGCCTACCAGAGCGGCCTCACCAAGAAGCGCTCATTAGAACTCCACTCTCCCTTCGGAGGATTGTGCTTGCCAAATTGCCCTTGGATGTTTTGTTTGTGTCGCACAAAGGGAACTGCTTCTAACCGAATTAGGGCGTCTCGTGGGGAGGATAACAAGGGTTCAGGAGCAGCTTTTTATGTCTGGATGAATCGGGATGGTTGCTATGGTTACTTCTTAAGCATTGTAAAGTATAAAGCACGATAGCTTTTTTTGTGTTGTTTGTTCTGCTGTTATGGCTAATTGGACGATGATACATTGGGAGCTCTAAATTTTGCTTATCCAGGTTTAATTAGGATAGGGATTTTTAACGAGTACCTGATCGTACAGGCTAGGGACCCCCGTTTAACCCATTCGAGACCAGATTGCACGCCGTGTGTGCATTGATTTCCGAGGCTAGAAGACCGTGTATGCAATAACAGAATTGTGCAATTATCAGTTTTTCTGAGTAAACTAGTCATCGAAATAAGTTTTCTCTTGAACTAATGAAATCTGTAAAGTACAGGAAAACAAAATTTGGAATTGGTTTTACTGTGTACCAAAAAATCTAAAAATTATCTGCGAGCTGCACGCCCGGTGTGCAATGATCTTATCTATATGAATTCATGCTCCTGGGAACTTTGTCGAAAAAATCGTCGTCTCGAATGGGTTAAAGTAAATTAAAGTAAGGGACGGCATAACCAAGGATTTTTTACTGCTTTTTAAAAAATCCTAGGGCCACCTGCGTTAGTCAAAAACCTACACTTTTTAGAAAAACAGGGAACTATTAGTGAGCTTGGATTAGTATTAGATCACTAAGAGTGACACAAGTGCCTTCTGGCAGACCAGCTCTGAAGTTAGGTTGATAAAGAGATATTTACCCATTTCTTTCATAATCATAACTCACCAACGGGAAAAAAAACGATTTTTAATTTTCATTTAAGTAATTAAATGAAAAAATCGCTAATGGCTCAAGCAGTCGAATGACGCTTAATGATTCTAATAAAAAAGAGAAAATTCTTATTTAAATTCTATTTACAAATTAAAAAAAAAAAGTTAACGTTAATTATAAAGAACAAATACATAATTAATATTCAAATAATATCGTTTTTATGGTAATAAAGGAATGAAAGAAACATCCATTACCGACTCGTTTTTCTTATTTTATTAATTAACTATTTTAATCTACTAACTTGAATATCACTTATAAGTCTAATATTAGGGTTTATTTATTAATAGTTATAGATGTAAATTAATAATTATCTGATGTTTGACTAATCTGAACAGTTTGGCTCGTGATGTTTCCTACTAAGGTCATATGACACTATCAGATTGTCGGTTTAATCAGTACTAAGTATCCAGTTTTCTTTAATGAAAGGGCTGTTGTTTCGGGCCCTTTATGACCTGATGGTGGCAAAGACCTTTGTTACCTAAGTATCAGGTCGTGGGAACCGCTTCCCTTTTGTACCGAAACGTAGGCGTGTGTCTAACTATAGGGCTCTAATCAGCGCTATTCTCGTCAGTGTCTTTGCTCAATGGATTTTTCCTGGCTACGGTTTATCATTATCAACATTTATTGTCAGTGATACTTTATTTATTTATAAAGTTGCTTAGAATTACTCTTGTCGATGACACGTAGTATCAATAATTTTTACACTGGCGAACCATTCGTATCAAAATTTAATCATACTATTGTTATTATTGTCATTAATAATTTAAAAATGGATTTTAAGATTATTTAAAAAATTTGTTTACATTAACAATAACAAGTATTTAAAGGATCTGAAGGGTTATTTTTGAATGTAGCGATGCCTTGAGAAGGAACGCGTGTGTGTTTACATGCGCGTTTTCTTGAAATAGCTGGCTTCTGTTTCGGGTTGAGGCTTCTGTTTTATCGACCTTTCGGGCGCGTGGTACAGGTGAGGAATGAACACCTGCCGTTCATGTTCAGAGGAACAAGACAATGGATAAAACCTTCTGACGATGGAGCGAATTTCGCTGTTTATGATAATCGAAGCGATATAATAAAAAAAAACCCAGCAAATTATTAGACATAAACTATTATTATAGACACAACAAACTATTAGTTTGTTACTTCTAGGTATATAAATAAAGTGACCACGCTTACGGTTTTGAACTGATCGGTCCCTTTTCTCGGTCACTTGTCCCATTGTCCCCAAACTAAACTGCGGGGCGCCAAATAGTCCCGTTTTTCCGAAACCGCGAAAAAAAGGAGCTCGCCAGACATGCATAAGAGTATTTTCTGTAATAAAATAATGGTTTCAAGAATGACAGTGAAATATGAAAATTTAGGAAGAGAAGCAAGGATTGGCTACTGATCTGGAGAAGGGCAGCCGGATTATCTAGGGGTGTTAGGGTGCCCGATGTAGTAATGAGAGAGATAATAGAGATGCTCAAAATACTACAGAAGGTGACTGAAACGTCTCTGGAGCAGGGATCTACTACAGAGAGATGTATCACATTAGGAGTGCCTTCAACGGGAGGTTTCTCCATCCTCGCTTCCACGTGAATCCCTTAGATTTTCGAAAGATCACAAATACAATATGTGCCAAATAGCGTTTTTATTATTTCTCTCAATAAATACTTATTGAGAGAAATAATATTTAATAATAATAATATTTTGCTAGAGAAAACACCTATTTGGGAAAAAATTCAATAATTTTTTTTTTAAATAATACCCAAAACGTATTCATTTTTCTTATTTAAGCATATCGTTCACACCCGTTAATAAAATATAACTCAGTTTCGAGACTAGGTATTTGTGGAACTTGTCTTTGTTCTGGTTTTACAGGCTTAATCACCTTTTAACCTCACCGAACTCACCGATCTGTAAGGCAGTTATTAGATCAGCACTCCTTTATGGGGCGCCTATGTTGAATAACATTTCACCAACAACTTCAAAAAGGCTCCAACAACTTCAAAATCGTATACTTAGGCGTATAGTAAGGCACACATCTCTACCAAGTACGAAATCAGACATAATAAAAACATAAAGACATAATACTCGGACTCCCGACGGTAGCGGACGAACTTAGCGCTGGCAAACACATGTACAGACACTCAACATGGACTGAGTAAACTACTAACTCCATTCCGAAAGAACTAGTGAGCCCCACCACTAGACCCCTGGTCCTACCATTCATTTGTAATCCATAATATCCTATCCATATTCCTCTCTTAAAATGCACCTGGTGCAGTAAAAGAGATGCCATGTGTTATATTAATATGTTATTGTCTAAAATTAATAAAAGCCAAGGGGCTAAGAATGAAAAAAAAAATTGTTCCGGTTTGACAACAAAAAGTTAGATTTCTTTTCGGAAACTTGAAGAAAAAAAATAGTGACTGGTATTTGCAGTCAAATGACTCTTAATGTATGAAAAACATATTCGATGTGGTGTAAGTTTCAGTATTTTCAAGTTGCATAGTTAACTTTTCGTTATTTAGTTCAATACTTCATTGCTACTTGTTGGCGGAGGACTGCTGACGTTTTGCGATCCGATGCTCGTGGACTTAGAGATCGATACGGAAGTGAGCTTTTGTCGGCTCAACCGGCCGATTGAGGTGAATGCTGGGTCCAACTCTGTTGTGATTGAGTCCCATGTTTCAGAAATTTCCTTTCCGAAGGGTGATTAATTTCCTTGTTATTTGAACCAATCCATCTTTCGAATCGAATAGGAAATTAATTATCGCCCAATCCATTATTGCCTTTGATCGCTGGCACGCATACGCTCAATTTAATACATTTTCATTTATAAATGTACCTCTTCGTAATGAAGAAACTAAAAGTATCTTCTTGGAACAAAATACTTATTTTTATATATTAGTATCAATATATAGTATATATTAGTTTATATATAGTACCAAGAATGGTTCCACAGGGACTAGTCTATGTGACAGGCTAGTGGGAATTAACGAACCCCCGGACTCCCGAGTTCAGTACACGGCTACACACACGTTAGTTCACGCACGGGTACAACACAACATTACACTCGATAATTACTCTGGCATAAGGTCATGTACAGTACACACCTCAGGGCCTTCCCTGGGAAGACCCAAGTTTGGAGGGTACAACCAAACATCCATTTGTCCCGAGGTTACGGGGCCTTTCTTGCTCGGCTAATCACCGGTAAGATAGTACATTTGATTCAAAGAAACTCAGCGAATAGCCTCAAATTGGCTAAACGCTCCCCTACGCTGAGAGGCACAAGAGGGTGTTGCGAAAGAAGAAAAGAAGTATCAGAATGGCTTTTTCGTTGTTCAAAATAAAATGCTCTTAGTGTAGTAAAGAAGATCCTGTCATTCATATTTATATAAACTCATAATAATGTTTTCAAAAATAAACCAACGGGCTAAAAAAATAATTAAGTTTTCCAAAGTAATTAACATTTTTCGTACTCTTATTTTTCAAAGGATTTTATTTACTCAGATACTACGATTTCCGACAATTTATGGACGGAATGACTTTTTTTTTTATTTGGGCAGCACATCCTACTTATGATGCTCAGTTGTTACTTTTGATAAATCGCCAAATTCATTATTTTATTATTTCTTGCAACGTCTGAAATCCACAATTCGGTATGTTCTTTTTAGTTTCACATGTATAAAAATATTGCTTTTTTGGGGAGCGGAAATATTTTTTTCCCCATGAGAATATAAAGCAGTGTGTTAGAAGTAATCCGTAGCAAGTCCCATTTTTCTTCCTTAGATATTATTGTCTTTTTGGCTTTATTCTGAAGTTTTTTCGGTAAAATTATCGCTAATAAGCCGAAAAGACAATAATAAAGACATATACAAAATTCAACGTCTCACCTGTGAAGATTCATTACTATCCACGGACAAGCAGTAAGTACTGTGCGGCAGTTATCATTTGTTTGCCCTACTTAAAAACGTATTACTTGCGGTAGCTTGTCACTACTAACTTCGTAGAATATGGAACGAATTATAAGAAACAAAGTAATTGTAGTTTTTGTCTCTCCTCAAAAAATGCAATTTTTAACAAACTTTCTTTTGCACTATGAGAACCTTTCTCTTTTTAAGTGTCCAATATGTCAGAGTGATATATGGGTGGAAAGAAATCTTATACTTATGCCTAGTTGGACTCAGTATCATTTGTTACCGTTAAGTTATAATTTTTTATTTCCACAAGGTTTGGAAAATTAAATAGATCAGTATTAGTCTAGTTTATAATTTTTCTTCAACTTTAGGATGACACAGGCAAACTCCCGATAATTAAATAAAAAGTTCAAAAGATAATATGTTTTCCTTATCTGATTTCGTTATCTATACGCAGGATACGGTTGTTATTACTAGTTCTGGACTGAACAAACCTGTAACCATCCCCCATTAATAGCAAAAAGCTGCCCTTAGCTATCAATACAATTGATCGAGAATTATTTTACTCTGGGGGCAGTATTTGCTAGGGTGCTGTTAATATTATAGTCACGGTATCAATAACCACTGTGATGGGGGTTGCATTGAGTCTTGTCTCAGGAACCGAAGGTTGCTCCAATTTCAAGTATAATGTTCCCTTTTCTTAGCTTTTTGTAATCTTACAATTAAACATTTATTTTTTTTGTTACGGGCTTTATCAGCTTGAGGTTTCCTCCTACCCAAAACTCCTATTATTTCTTTTTTCCATTTCCTTCCGTCTTGTAAATCTTCATCCCTCAGACCAAGACCGTGCGTACTTTTCTTCAACTTCTTCTATCCACCTTTTCTGTGGCCTTCCTCGCCGTTTTCTGCCTTAAGCGCTACAATTGAAAATTAAATAGAGCAATATTTTCTCCTTCATTCTTCTGAGATGACCAAACATTCTAACCTTTTTTTCTCGTTATTTTGGAGGACGTTTTCGAGTTCGCATTCGCTCTCTAATTTCGGCATTAGTCCTTCTTTCTATCCTGGACACCCTAGCGGCTCTCCTCCAATAGTTCATCTCAGTGGAAAGTGGCTTTATTCCTAAAGTGACGCTTATCGTCCTTGTCTCTGATACTTATAGCGATATCGTTTAAATTATGGACTTGGTAGTAATGTGTAAATGAGCCTTTTCGTACTTTTCATCTCATTTTTGCTCCAAAGGACCGAGTTGAGGATGTCAATAGCTTTGAAGACTGTATTTATCCTTCTTTCCATTATAGAGCCAAAATATTAAAAGTATTTAGACATCTCATATATTAAATTTGTTTGATAAGAATATAATGTAATTGTTGGAGCGTGCATTTGTATGGACCAATATGACATGTTGTTGGCAATTAAGATCGAACCTTCCGAGGTTGTATGACTGAAACCATCAACCTCATGCTGTTGCATATCGGGTAACATGCTGCTTTAATCAGTTGTACAATTCCAATTGCAATTATTCGTATGCCTCGTTACAGGTTTTCATTAGTCCCTTTATCCTACGATAATTGAGAACAAATAATTAGTGTAGATTTTATGTTGAACATTCTATTCTCCATTGCTTCGCATCGATGGATGGTTGCGGTTTTTTTTTTTTTTTTTATTAAATAGTCGTTAGTTATTTTCTTAATTGACCATCGTGTATTTACCGGTCAATGACTCAAAGTACAATTGTTTGATAAAATTGGGTATCAGTTCCGCTGATTGTTACTTCGAGGAGAGTCACTAGTTTTAACTTTTCATTTGTTTCCTTTTTAATATTCTCATGTGGTACTAATACCTTAAATAATTTTCTAACAAGGAAGTTTTATCAATGGTTCCGTGTTGTCAGCAATGTACCAGCTTTGAGACATAGAGAGTAGAATAGGTATGGTATGACCAGGCTATAGTATGCTAAGAGAATAGTCAATAACTTAGTAGAGTAGTCACTAAGTTACAATGTTAGTCCATAGTTACTAATTATACTAAAGTAATAATTTAATTAATAATATTTGATTTGGCCCACGCAGATCTTGAATTTTATTCTATATCACTTTTTTGAGCTACTATAGTTCAGCTCAGTTCGAACAGTAGGAGTTCCTGAGTTACCGTGCCGAATATGGCTAGACTATATCATGTACAAAGAGTAATCGTATAATTTAGTTCTAGATTAGTCACTAAGTTATAATTCTAGTCCATAGTTAAAAGTTCTAGTTCTAGCTAGTTAGTTGATATAAGAATGTCACTATGTTATATCGTTGTTTGTTTATTTATTTAACGCCACTTAATGCTGCAATGGCTTTCGGACTATGCTACTGTGGTGGTCCTAAATTTTGTATAATTACGATCGGGATCTTTAACAAGCACCTTACATCGTCAAGGCTCAGGTCCCTTTTTACATCCGTTAAGGATGTAAATGATTTTAAGTAAATATCTAAGGATTTTTACTCCTTTTAAAAAATCCTAAGACCAGCTGTCGGGCTATGAACACGCATCTCGGGGATAGTAGGTTGTTATGCTAACTATAAACCACTGATGACCCTATGATAAATCGTTGTGTATCTCAATAATTGGATATATATGTATATCTATTACATTTATAAGACGTCTACCGTTTGTTAACTTTGTTCATAATCGAACGAAACACATTAGATAGGTTTTATTAGCTCTCATTGGCTCTCAATACGTGTACATCAACCCTTGACAAAAATAGTCCTTCGGATCCGTATATAGAACAGGAGTGTAGGATAGAAAGACCCGAGGACAGTAAACAAGAGAGTAAACAACTCTAAATGTTAGGAGCCTTTCCATTGGCTGAGAAGTGGAGAGCGGAGAGTTTTATTGGCCTATAAGCTCTCTGGATATCCGGAGAACCCTGACCAGGGGCAGTGCGGTGGTCGGGGATTGGCCGAACGGTTATCCAATGGAGCCGGGGTAGGCCTCGGCATTGCTATTGATCGCCCCTCCCCTCCTTCCTCTTCCTAGTCTTGGCGAATTAGTGCCTTTCTGTTTACGATTCTCTTGTCGCATGTTACCCCTTCCATTCCCCGATTTGCCGGTTATAAGTTCTTGAAATTTCTTGATTGCTGTGTCCAAGAGACTCATGGGTTGAGTGACGAAAAATTTAGCTGTCTGGGGCTGAGGAAAGCAGTGTCTACTAACTTTTTGACATTGATAACCTAATCGAACTCCCCCCCCCCCCAAAAAAAAACAACTAATGTTTTCCGAATATAGCACTATTATATTAGTAATAAATTTATTTTATACTATTATTTGTAGTGTACTTTTATCATGTTATACTGGTCAGGAGTATGGTTAACACATTTATAATAAGTATATACATAGACCAGCGTGTAACAAGCGCAAATAAAACATTCTTCTATCTTTCAAGCCTATTGAAATTCCGACGCATCTCTAGAAATTTAAAATTAAGGGTGTGCAATGCTGTAATAAAGCCGGTTCTGATATAATTCTGTGAGACGCGGGCTCTCACCGGCACCCTGGAAATCAGGATTGAGAGATGTGAAAGGTAAATCCTTTGCAGGATAACCGGAGCGGTATGGGATTAGAGTCTAAACTCTTGGAGGAGAAGGACCAGTAAGAAATGGCTAATAGAAACTGGTCAGACGATATCTCACAATGTAGCTCGAAGTAATCCGTCTGGACGCCTCTACAAACTATGAATGCCACAATAGATGGCAAGAGACCACATGGGAGGCCAAAGACCAGATGGATAGACAGGGTCAACTAAGATGCTGCGGAGTTTCATGTAGCAGACTGGAAATTATCGGCCCAGGATAGACAATGGTAGAGAAGGCTGGTAAAGGTGGCCAAAGATCTGCAAGGTCTATAAAGCCAACTGAAAATTTTAAAAAAAATATGTATATATATAACTACAGTCCCAGTAAATAAGTGGTAAAGTAGAATATTCTCCAAAATTAGTTTCCTGTCTTTAAAGAAGCGGGATCGCGTTATGTTCTTGGCGAATAAGGGGCTAAGTCAGACATTGGGTTTAAAAGGAGTCATTACTTATATTATAACCCCATTGTTGGAAGTCATATGGACATATGTTATTATTGGTGTTGTGAGTGTGAACACATAAGGACATTTTTTTTTTATATGTGGAAAGTATAAACTTTGAATATATTTGGAGAATTATAAATTAATTTAATTTATCAGAATCCCAATATTGTGGTGACCCCGACGTGATGTTTTTTACATTTGAAAGAGATAAAATTTTGATAAATGAGTACACATATTGAATTTGTTCGTATGAGAAAACCTGTTAGGACCAGTTTAACCAAGACCTGTAATGATTTAAATGAAGAGTTGGATAAAGATAACCCAGATGAGGTGCAGGTACAAGTTTTAATGAAGAAGTTAGAAAGGTTAATGTTTTTGACGAAAAAATTAGAGAGAGTATCTTTGCTACCAACGAAGAGAATGATTATGAGTAAGAATATGCCTCGGTAGAAGTATATAAAGATAAATTTGATTTAGTCTCTTTTAAGATGGATAAATATACACAAAATTTTATTGGTGGACTAAATAAACTTGCTTAATGGGAAATAGATAATGTTAGTTCAACTTCCACTACAGATAAACGAAATTTAAAAACTTCCAAAAATAGAACTAAAGAAATTTGGAGGAAACATTAAAGATTAGCTTAGTTTATCGAACCAATTTAAACTTATAGATGAGGATAACCAAATAGAGCAAGAAGATAAATTTCAATATTTGGTGCAAGCTACTGTTCCTGGTTCTCCAGCTAGAGCAATAGTTGAGTAATTTCCTGCTACTTCCGAAAATAATAGTAAAGTAAAAAATGGTAAAATAAAACTCGTTTTGGAAAAAATGATTTGTTGATAGAATACTACATTAGAGAATTATTAAATATGGTTATCAGTAATCTAGAAGATCTTCTAATAAAGTTAGCATTACAAAGTATATGACCAATTGGAATCCCATCTAAGGTCTCTGGAATCTATTGGCTTGACAGAAGATAAATATGCATCAATTCTTTTTCCATTGGTGTCCTGTCTTCCAGAAGAAATCATTAGGGCCTGGTGTAGAAGCCCTTTAAGTAAAGTAGAAGTCAAGGCAGATGAAACATATGGTATTAAACTAAAAAATTTGTTCTCATTTTTAGAATCAGAAGCTGTATGTATTGATCTATGTGAGCAAAGGATCAATTTGGCTATGTCTGGTTTTAATGTAACCGGTGAAAATGAACCAAAGGTGAAACGGCCTGACCAGAAAGTAGAGATACAGGAAGATAAAGCAGTTCCAACCGTCAGTCATCACTTATCTGGAGAAAAGAGTAGGAAACCTAAAGGTAACAGCTGTTTATTTTGTGAAAAATCGCACGACAGTAAGGACTGTTTTTTGGCTCAAAAGATGTCTTTTGAGGATAAAATATCACAAATTGATGAAGGCCAAGCCTGCTATTTGTGTTTAAAAGCTGGCCACCGAGCTAAATTCTGCAGGGTGCCTTTGAGATGTATGATTTGTGGTAAAAAACATAGCTCTTTGATGTGTCCTGAGTTGCTGATGTGTCCTGTTAATAAAGGTGGACAAAAGGAAAAGGGAATTCATGAAAATTGTAAAGAAAGGGCAACTGTAGTATCTGCTGACCATTGTTGTTCTGGAGAGGTTTTATTACAAACTCTAATGGTCAAAATTGTTTATTATGGTCATACAACAGTAAGAGCCATGATTGATACAAGATCGCAGCGTTCATACATTCTAACAAAAGTTGCTCAAGAGCTAGGTATTAAATCATCAGGAAAAGAAAATTTAACGCAGGTACTGTTCGGCGGATCAGTGTCTAAAAGAAGGTCACACCATAAGTACTCAATAACTTTAAGTGATTTGTGCAATAAAACTTCCAAGAGTAGTTTAATATTAGATCAGCCTGTGATTTGTGGAGTAGTTCCAAGATTGAATCCACGAAGTATAAGTGATGAGTTAAGACAGATAGGAATAACAGATATAGGGCGGAAGTGGAATTACTGATTGGTGCCGATGAGGCTAGTGAAATATTTACAGGCAACCAATATAAATTAAGATGTGGCCTATTAGCTGCTGAAAAAACATTAGGCTGGGTATTGATGGGAAAGATCCCAAGAGAAGAAAAAATAAAAACAGCTGTGCCTCAATGGCTATTTCCATGCTCAGGCATAGTAACAACTTAACAGAATTCTGGAGTCTGGAAACTATTGGAGTTACCGACCCGGCTGAGAGTAAGACTAGGGAGGAAAGAGAAGCTATCGCTACTCGAAGAGGCAGAAGAGTTCGAGTTCGATCTAGATGTTTCGATTAAATCCTTTTAATCGAAAGGTTTATCGGAATAAATAATACTTGGTTAGTTACTCATTATGGACCCTATCCTAATTTTACCTGGATAGGCAAAATTTAGGACTCCCACTGTAGCATCCTCCAATCAGCCATAGCAGCATAAAGTGACGTTAAATAAATAAAAAAGTTTGAACCGGCTCTAAAACATCTCTCGTGTAATTATCATCGAAACTCCTAAATAATAATGGAATCTTGTTGACTTCGTAATAAAAGTGTGAAATCACTGTTTAAATAAATGGGAATATCCAAGTTTGGCAGTTAATTTTTATTTAGTTGTTACTTAAACATTGTCATAATAAACCATGTGGTTTCATCAAACCTGTCTAATAAATCGATTTAGTAATAATATATTATATTGTAACATTTCGATATACCACGTTATCATAATATCCCTAATAGTTGTAATATACTCGTATTAGTAAAAAAAAAAAAAAACCTGTACCACTACAACCCATGAAGGGTCTGGGGTTCAGTACATGGTAGAGACTGTACTGTTTCATGGACAACGGTTCTGCAAGGAGGTGACTTGTCCTAGGTCACGCTCAACCGCCAGATTTTTCCCCCTTATTTTGGGTACCCTATTTTTATAATATTTTATAGAGGCTGGGTGGGCCCCAGGAGGGTCCTAGATCCTATATGATCCATCTCCCGCTGCAAACAGACTAAATAAAAATCATGGCTTGCAGCGGGAATTGCACCAGGATTTCCGGCATGGTAACTCAGTACTCTACCACTGAGCCACTCCTCTCCCTCGTATTAGTAAAAAAGATATATATTTCTGTCCCTAGAGTTCTGGGAAGGGTGTATTAGTCTAAAAATCTATTCATGATAAATCTTGACTGAACTAGAATTTTCGCCAGCAGAGAGAGGCAAGCTCACTTTGTCCGCTTTTCTTCAATTTTCATTTCAATGCATTTTAGAAAAAAATTCCATAACCTTGTTTGTTTTTCGTTTTAAACAGGTGTTTCTCTAATAAATCTTATAAAATTGTTGAAGTCTATAGAATTTTCTTTTTGAAACCTGAGCTTAACTATCGGAATTTATTTTAAAATGTTGATTGCTAAAAATGCGTATTCATCCTTCAAGCCGCTCAAGGTGTAACACTAAAACAGTTTTTGATCTCTATGATGTTTAGTTTTTATGCCAGCAAATATGGTTTTAAAAAAGTCAAAACTGGTAGGTATAGAATAAGTTTCAATCTGACGAATAGTTTTCATGCTTAATGCTTAAACATTTTGAATTTCCCTTGGCAATTGAGTCTTCATCAGAATCATAAAGGGAAACTCATTAACGTCTCGATGTCTTTCCAGCATTTATAACTTGTGAATTGTTGGTTATTGTATATTTTACGTTTAACGTTTATATCAAAATTCAACCATAATGCTTTACTTTACATATGATAAATTTATTAAAAAAATCTAAAGTGTATTAAATTCCAAAAAAAAAAATTGGGGATGAAACAGACGAAAAGCCGTAGAAGGCCATTGTTTCTTTTCTCATTTTTTTTTTTACAGTTTTGTATATTTCGAGTTTTTCTCAAGTGATATCCTATTTACGATTATTAACGTTCAGAATAAAACATATTTTTTTGTTATTGTAATTAAAAGATTCTGTTTTCAGTCCAGACGTCTATTCTAGGTTGAGGCGCAAAAATAGAGAGACCTTTGACGTCAAAAGATTTCTAAGAATTAAAAGAAAGCTCATTCGGATTCAATGCTCACGACATGTGCTAGCTCTAACTGAATCGATCGGCTCACCTTGTAAACAGATTGCTCTTTGCTCATCGCTTCTCCTGGGGTAAACGTCCGGGCTGACCTTCCCCATCTTACGATCCAATGGTTTTCCTCCACGCATTTATTATAATATACCTCATCTGTTCGAGAGAAAAATCAGTATTCAAATATTAGCCCGGTATTATCGAATTCATTTACCGAAATTTTTAATGGATTGTATTTATAGATTTTTGGGATCGAATCCTAGTTATATATATATATAATATATATATTTATTGCTATGTTGGCTTCACCGCCTAAACAATGATCTCAGGGGGAAAGTTAATGATCTGAATAAAAATTATAACATGGGGTGCCTCCCTTGGATCGTTACTACTGCTGTACAGTAATACCGTATCATTATTGACTAAAAACATATCCCTCACATTTCCAAAGGTCGACTGACTAGGAGTTGTTTAGTAAATAAAGATCCTTTTTCATCTCATTAAATAACATTACATTTATTATGTGCTGATCATAGTTACAAGTTAAGTTATATATCTACTTACAAAAAAGAGACGGGAGCCCTTTCGCTATACGATATGTGATTGCCTACATCTAGATTCGTCTGCTGTTCTGCCTACACCTGTAGCTGCCCTGCCTCAGGTGCAGATCCCAGGGGACACTTACGCTACCTGCCCAGTGACCCTTAACCTGTTTATTTAGATTTTCTTAACGTTCCAAATAATGCCACATATCCTATCATACTAATCTTATAAATGCGAAAGTTTATATGTTTGTTACTCTTTCACGCAAAAACTACAGAACGGATTTAGATGAAACTTTACAGTAATATAGGTTACACATCATAATAACACGTAGGCTACAATTTTTAATGATTTTGTGTAATTTGGTCATAATATAACGATGACTTATTAAAAAAGTACTTGGGTATAACACATTCTCATTTTAACCTCAAACATATGGTTAGTAGGTAATCGCGGTTATTTAATTTAATTGTTAAATATTGTTAGCATCGTTATAGGGCTCCCCCCTGAGTAGCTTGCTCACGTGTTTCTTACTCGCAAAATATACACATTTTCGCTGAACGAAACAAATCAAGTAACATAGTTTATTTACGCCTGGGGAACAGGCTGAACTTCTGGTCAAGGCATATGATGAGAGGGAAGCTGCTCGGTTGTTAGATGCTCCACCAATCCCGGAAGGAACACTACCGTGCCCCAACGAGAAGCCCATATTCTCCACCTTCGACCAGCTCGAGTCAGTACTACGACGCACAAAAGATAACAGCGCATCAGGACAGGATGATATCCCCTATGTGATGTTGAAGATGCTTCCTAGGAAGGGTAAAGGCTTTCTATTGAACATATTCAACGACTGCATGAGGATCTCGTACTTCCCTGAGGTGTGGAAACAAGACGTCGTATGCCGCTACTCAAGCCTGGGAAGAGTGGGGGACTATCGGAGCACTATCGGCCAATCAGCTTCCTCTCTCACATAAGCAAAATCTTCGAGAGACTGGTCCACCATCATATGTCGAAAGCACTGCAGAGAGGAGAACATCATCCCGCCTGAGCAGACTGGTTTCCAGAGAGGAGTTGCCTGAGATCACCACCTAGTCAAACTTCAAGCGCACACCATAGAGCACATGCAGATGAATAGAGCCACAGCATTCATTTCACTAGACTGAACCCAGGCCATTAACTGTGTGTCTCACACGCTGCTACTCCGACGCTTGGAAGAGTTTAAATTTCCCGCCACGGCGTGTCTTCTGTCATTTCAGAGTGTGAGCAAGAAACCTCAACCGAAGACTTTCACCGTGGACAGCGAGGACAGAAGATTATCCACTTCAATCCTTTACCTTGGCGTTAACTTTGATAGGCATCTCACCTTCTCAAAGCACGTCCAGGCAAGATTGAAGTTGGCAAGACAAAATCCCATAGACTCTATTTCTCCGAAATTCTCCCCCTAAGGGGTGAAAAAGGGGGGCAAAGTTTGTATGCTTGCTCGCGTGTTTCTTACTCGCAAAATCTAAATTTTTTCGCTGAACAAAAAAAATCAAGTAACATAGTTCACTTCTTTAAAAAAATATAAAAATTTGTTTCCTTTTCTTACGGTTAAATAACGATTTTGGAGAGAGGTGACGTCCGAGATCACGTTCAACCTACAGGTTTTCCCCCAAATTAAGGGTACCCTCATTATATAAGCTGGGTGAGCCCCAGAATGGTCTGTAGATCCCACATGCTCCATCGTTGGCTGCTAACAGATTAAATAATTTATCTGCCATAGCTGGATTTGAACCCAGCACCTTGAGCATTTCCACTCAACTGTCTACATACTGAGTTACCCAATACATTTTTATTCTTCAAAAAGTTAAAAATAGAGATGGACAAAACTCCTTTTCTCACTGTAAATTAATTATATTATTTAGCTTATTCATTTTATGGATATAATTAAAATCATCTTTTAGTCTAAAAGAAAATTGCTTAGGGAACTGAAATAATTTATGATGAATTGTTAACTTTTTTGAAACGTAAATGAAAACTTAGCTGAAATAAATTATCGCGCTTCATTAGGATTTAATGAAAGCCATTTAGTTATTTTTCTTTCATTTTTTCTCTTCAGCCTTCTTTGCTTTCACACTAAATATAAACTTGCGTTGGATGAAGGACTTCGCCCAATCGATCTGAAGGCCCCAATAGAATTATTCATTAAGTTGTATCGAAATGGGAGCGGATACCCGTGTGTAGGGTGTTGAGTTGTTATGCTGAAGATCCCGGCGGTGGCAAATATATTATATTCTCTGTTAGTGTATCTTCAACGGATGGATCTACAGACCTTCCTGAGGCTCACCCAGTCTCTATTAAGCCCCTTTGTTATATGGAACACTGTTAATATTCTATGGTTACTAAAATGAGCCTGTGAAAGATTATTAAGTAGGTAGAGTAAACCCTTATCGGGACTCCCAGGGACTGTACCTGGAAAAGCAGAAATGGCACATTTGTAGGCAAGACGTGAGAGTGTATGTCAGGTGATGCATGAATGTATCTCTTTTCCTGTTATCTGTTATCTGCTTGGGCAAGTGAGGACAGCATAGCATCTTAATTGGGGGGGGGGGAGCCGGCGGTTGAGGATGATCTTGGACAAATCACCACTTTGAAAATCCTTTATCTTATAAACCATGTACAATGTCCGTTGTCCACCATGTACAAAATCCAGATCCTTCATGGGTGATGCTGGTACAGGATTATTTTTTTAAAAGTAAGAATTAAGTTAAGATAATAAATAAAATATTGCAAAGCACACTTACAACACTCTATGTTATAGCTCAGAGTGTAGAATGCTGAGTTGTTATGCTGAAGGTTCCGCCTGTGAAAAATGATGAATTTGATATCTGGAGACCCTCCCAGAATTAATCATTCTCCTGTACAACCGTTGTCTATGACAGTACTCTCTACCAGGTACTGAACCCAAGACTTTTCATGAATTGTAGTGGTTCAGATGTTTTTTTTAAATGCTCAATGTTTTCTGTTCCTTTACTACTGATAATTCACTATTTTGATCGAATTGTTGGAATAAATTCCTTTCCATCCGACCACCCTAGAGCTGTAGATTCTAGACTCCTAGATCTAATTCCTTGGTAATTACCTGCTATTGGTTTCAATGGTGGGAGCAGAGAGGCTATTGTGCAGGGGCAAGATCAATCGCCCACTCCATTCTGGTAACTGCATTCCCAATGAATTTAGACCGAGCCTTGATAGCATTCAAGGCATGGAGCTATTTTCAGTGCCCATTTGATTCAAATCAGTGGGAAAAGTGTAATGGTTTTTAATCCTGTCCTTCTCGGAAAGCATCGTACCTTTGTCGACAATCTGTACCTTGTGACTCTTTTATAGCATTTTTTCCCAGATCTGTTCACCTTTCATCAAACCCTCATATACCCTCAAAATATACTTCATATCCTAAAAAAATGTATGAGTTTTTAATGCTGCAATTGAGAGGGTAGTCACCATGTTTTTATATTTAAAATAATACTTTTAATATTCCAAATGTATCGATAAATTTGATCTTAAGCTTTAGATGATTTCGTGATAGGCGTGCAACCTGAAAAGCCAGAGTGGTTTTACTAAGCAGATGAAAGAAGAACTGAAAAAAGACGGAATTACTGATAAGGATTGCCTGAACATAGAGAGATTTAGAAGCAGACTCATAAACATCAGGATTCTTGTGAACGAGAGAACGAGGCAACATTTGGAGAGAATAAAGGATAATTTGAGAAGAAGGAATCAGCGAAAACATGATATCTGTTTGGTCCTTTGCTGGTTGGTTCGCATAAAAAGAAAAACTAAAAATTATTACAGCAAATTATTTGGCATACCACGAATATAATAAAGGGATGGAAACTGATATCAGTCTTTTAAAACATCAATCTTGCCACGTTTATAAAAATTCATTTATCGTTACATTAAATATTTTGGTCTTCGTTAGGCGTCGTGAAGCTTTGTGCCTATCCATGGTGTGCCTGAAGTTCTGTTGGCATACAATGGAGTACATAGTTTCTTCTCCAGCCAGAAGACGAGGCGACTAGAGATTCCAGAACACTGAGATCATTGGAGCGAGCGGCCGAGGCTAGCGTGCGCCCTACTCCTGAGCTAATACGACGTTACTTACGATCACCTGACCACACCATAACTCCCAGCTCTCGTTCCCCAGACTCATACTTCGTTCCTCTACAGGCGAGTGCGTGTGGGGTGCTGCAAGGCTTCCTCGTCAGCCCTTCTTATTTATCTCATCCGCTGGTCGGATATTTATCGATTGTATTAACAGTTATCTTTTTTTTTATTTCCTCATCGCATGGCTTGACTTCCCCGCATTCGTCGTTGTCCATTGCGATTTAATGGACATGCAATGAAGACATTAGGCTCTATATACTGTAGCTGCTGCATTTCTAAGGTATCATGGTCTGATTTTTCGTTTTAAATTGCAAGAAACATTAATTTAGACATCCGGGTTCGTTTTCATGATAATTTAGTGTATCGGTCTATATAAATTCCAGTATTAATTTTATTCCTGTTATAGATTCTTTAAACAGGATAAAACCATTTATTTTATTGCAATTGATTTCAGACATATTAAATCCTTTCTTGTTAGCATTACACGTGTTTCGTGGTTTTTGTTTGTTGTTTATTCATTTAAAGTCACTTTACGATGCCTATTAGGTCCTAAATTTTGCCTATCTATATATAATATGGAGAGGGATCTTTAAATAGTACCTGACACCGCAAAGGCTTAAGTCCTCCATTTTACGTTATTTCTAAAAGAAAACGCCAACAAATTAAAAAAACAAAATACTCGCTCTAGTACTGGAATAGTAAGTATTACTGGTATTGTGGAAGACGATTCAAGAGGGCGGCTTCGTGCTCGTTCAACTCCTGGCGAATATCTTTGGGTTTCGTGCTTAGTATTTTTGTCATTTGAGGATGAACTTTAATTTATGTATTCAATGTGTATTCTTGTAAATGTTTCAATTATATTCAAGTGTTCTTGTAAATGTTTTTTAAACTGCGTTGTTATGGTTTTGAAGCATTTACCGATCAAACCCTACTTGTTTTGTTCCGATTCGTTGCCGTAAACCTTCTTGACAACATCTTGAAGTATTCGAACATGAGTTATGGCGTTGAATATTCGGTCTGAAAAAGGATGTGGCATTCGATGGTTCAGGGGATAGCGCAAGGGGAAATTGTAGAGGATCAACACGGTTAGTAATTATATTCACGGGGGTGCATGCAATTCTATTAAGAAGTGATACCGTTTATCTAATCCATCTGGAGGATTTGGTTTTGGGTGGTAGTCGGACGGAGGTAGACGGAAGTTTTTAAGCAGAGATTAGTGGTGTCGGCAACAAGCCTTCGAGATCGCTAAGATATATTGTTATTATGGATTTTAAGTTATATAATAGATGTTTCATTATGCAGTTGAATTACAGCCACATTTGAACCCATCCCCCAATTGGATAGTCCCCGGCGTCATAAAAGGACCCTATTGCGTACTAAAGCGTAGAGTAGTATAGGCGCAAGGCGGTGTATATCAAGAGCTGTGTCGCTATCGACCCGGCGCCTGGCGTAGTAGTACTATCTGCTGTGGGGTAGGTCGCGCCCCGCCCTCCATCCACTGCCGCGCCATTGACACCGGGGTCTACGCCCGCTCATTAATACCCTGTCTTCTTAAAGAGGTGTCACTCCTCGCTCTCTGTCTCTCTCAGATTTTTTGACGGAGAAAAATGGGTAGACTTCGCATGCATGTGGGTGGATTTAAAAAAGTGCTAAGATATGCAATGAAATATTCCAAACATTACTTGCATTCCACTACGAGAATTCTAAGTCAATACGATATTGTGGAAAATGGCTAACTCCCATTATCCGCCAAGGAATTTGGCACACGCTCATATTTAGCGAAGCTGCATAGTTTATAATGGCTATGCTAAATTAACAGTTGATTTAATAATTAATAATGGCCCACTGAAATATCCTTGCAAAACTACAGTTAAAAAATTAGGCTCAGATATAAGATTTTCTATTAATTATTTATGGTGTATTAGAGTTAGAAATGCAACTATAATTTATTATTAATAACTAATATTAAATATATTTTATTATATGCATAAAACTTTCAACTCCAATTATCATTCAGTCTAACTTTTGACGCCGTTCTTTACCCTATCACCTAGTGATAAAATAATTTTAATCAAATTAACTTCCCATCCAACCAATTTCTTAAACATATTATGTGATAAATATATATTAGTGTTAGTATATTATTGTTGTGTAATAATTTTATGATGAAGTTATTACGCAACAGAATTCTCGTTTACTAAAGAAAAAATAATAGTATATTTTGGTGTGTGATCTAGTCTATAAATGTGATATTAAACACATCCTCATATTACTATTAATCAGTTGATGTCACTTCAGTAAATTGCCGTATAATTTATGCATACATCAATTAACCTAGAAATAAATTGTTATCTATTTAATCAGGGCTTTTGTCTGTAATCTGCTTTAATTGTGTTTCGTAATTGTATGTTCATCCTGGATCGTCCTCATTCGAAATGAACAAACTCACGACGATGTTTTATGTACAAAGTACGATAAATGAAGGAATTCAATCTATTTTTATTAAAAATTAGATTTTTTGGGGAAACCTTTATTCTATATTTTTATTTATTTTATAATAGGAAAATTTTTGTTAATTATAATTTTTAAAATAGATTTTCCGCGAAGATGAAATGATATTTTCTAAATGTTTAATGCCAAAAGCTGTATGATAAATTGCATTTTGTTAACCTATAAAGCTCTTTTTAATAACGACAACTCTCTATCTAAAATTTATCTGAACCGCAGGTGCATGTTAATAGTTTACACTGTGTGCAAGAGGCAAACGTGAAATACATGGAAATAAAAAGTAAATTAAAAAAAAAAATTAAAATTTTATCTTTCAAATCCAATTTCATAGGGATTTCCTGAATTTTGAAAGTCAGTTTATTAAACCGTGAGTAAAAAATTATCATTTCAAAATAAAATCTAAACTGGCCGGCCAAACTAGGTATCTATCTACGTTCGTGGAATAGCAATTTTTGACGAATAAATTCGAAGCAATCCTTTTATATTATGTTATTAATTATCCTTTTATTAGTCTTAATCGAATTATATTCAGATGATATAGTTTGTTTTTTTATATCTTTTGTTTTATTATTTTATATTAATTTGAATATAACACACTAAATTACCAACATTGTTGTTGAATTGAAACGTCTCATTTCTCGTTAGTCCCACGTGGGCCTCAAGGTTTTTTTTTCTTTTATCTTATTATTTATTCTATTTTTGACTCAATTGAAATTAATAATCCTCGGCATAAAAAAAAGTTTTCTAAGGAATGGTGAGGTTTTGACTTCATAATTATTTTTCGGGCGTAAGGACTTTAAAGTTGTGTTATCTACTGAGTTAAGCTATCAGAGAATTATTCACTGTCAGATTTTTTTTTAATCTGTTAGCAGCCGACGATGGATCCTATGGGATGTAGAATCCTCCTGGGGTTCACCCTGCCACTATGACGTGGTTACCCACATTTAGGTAGAAAACTGGTGGTTGAACGTGATCTACGACAAATATCCTCCCTGCTCAGCTTTGTCCAAGAAACAATACAGTCTCTACCAAGTACTGAACCATAGACTTTTTACACCCGTAATATAATAATTTATAATAAACCTTTAAGATATTTATTCGGTTTTCTTTTGTGATGGTATTGTTGATAACCTATGATATACTAAATTAAATATATTTTTATTTTTTAAAATATATTTATTGAAATTTACAACTGTATACAAAATACATCAAATAAATATAATGAGTGAATAGATTGACATGAAAAGACAAGTAGAGAAACTACCCAGTGGTAGTACTCAAATAAAAAGTTCAGCTTAGAAGGTCACGAGGCCATCTTCTTTTCAGACGCCTCGGAGGATTATCAGGAATCGAAGAGGTTGCGAGGTTTGAAACTAGTGGTTTTGAGTGGAAATGAAGTTTGTCATGGAAAGATTGGTACCGCATTCGGGCCAAATCAGCAATAATGTTAAGGCCATTATGGATTACTTTGTTTGTAACAAAGTAAGGAGCATTGAGGATTTTCCGAAGGATTTCGGATTGTAAGGATTGAAATACGAGAGGAATTCGATGGCTTAGTGGAGCCCCAAAGCTCTATTCTGTAAGTCCAGATGGGTCTAATGATTTTCATGTATATGAGTCTCTTGTAATTAATTGGGAGCGTAGAGCGTTTATCTAGTAAATGTTGAAGTAGCCTGAAACGGCGAGCTGTTTCTTGTCGTTTCAGTCTAGTATGTTCCAAGTTAAGCTTTTGTCAAGGTGTAGTCCTAAGTACCGGATCTGCTCTACAGGACTTAGAGGGATGTTATTAAACGATACAGGGGGGCAGGAAGTCGCTGGTAAATTAAATATAATAGTAATTATTTTGGTAAGCTACATTTTACTGTTTTATCATCTTCCAGTCATCCAATTCTCACTCACCATCTAATTATTATTATTATTTTATGTTACATTAGCACCTGCGCATCCAGAAAATTTGTTCTAAATTTTTTTTCTCCTTGATTTGCATGAAATTTTTGAACTGATTAATGTTTTATGAGTACTTTGCTAGGCTATTGTATTTTTTTTCTTCTCACAGGAAGTCCGTGTAACAGAGAGAGTAGTGATGTCTTGAGGAGTGGAATGGTTGTGTATTTGGTGTGAATAT
Organism: Troilus luridus; assembly: GCA_964056705.1. Taxonomy (NCBI): domain Eukaryota; kingdom Metazoa; phylum Arthropoda; class Insecta; order Hemiptera; family Pentatomidae; genus Troilus; species Troilus luridus. Next base: position 31,423,510 of record OZ057416.1, read on the forward strand.
ATGATTTTACAGTTGGAATTTTTAAATCGCTTAAAGTGTGATTCTAAAAAAAAAACATTTTATTTTGAAACTAAAGGAAAAAAGAACGAAAACTGGTGAAAAACTCGTCCATGATACATCACAAACAAATTGGAATGCCTTTCACGTAATGTTATTTAGGCTCAAAGGAGGCATAAGTTGGAGGCCCTCTTTAATATTATCAAGGCGATATTGAAGGGATCCCGCAAAAAGTTCCCAATTTCGGGACCAAGAGGCTCCAGACTTGGAATCCATCTTAGTCCTCAACTACTTTCTTAAAGAAGTTTCTTAAACAGGGCGAAGTAGGGCGGAGGGTGACAACAGCTGCTTCCAGCAGATTCGATGACCCGCGGGGCGTGGCGAGTCGATATGTACCCGGTCTCTTCTGCATCTTCTGGTTCGTCATTCTCTGCCGAGGTATCATAATAATACATAATATAATAGATTAATGATTCTACTATAATCAATAAAAACCAAACAGGTATCAAAGTAAAAAAAAAAAATCAATCACTCGAAGATCTCCCTTCGTTCGCTGTCAGTTACTATGCAGCTTTGTTGAAATTAATATCTATACAATCCTTCATAGGAATAAAAATGATGAAATCATATAATAAAATAAATTAGACACAGGGAGATGAAAGACCGGGAAACCGACATAACAATCAGAAGACCAAAATTCTACGGGTACATGGTAAGAATGGACCAAGGGAGCTAAACAATAAATTCTATAACAAAATCCTAGATACAAGAGCATAGAAGGATGAGAAAACCAGATGAGAGTGGAATCAGACAAATTAAAAATAACAGACAAAGACTGCCTAGATAGAGAACAATATGGAAAAAAAATAACAGAAATAAAGATTCTTGTGGAACATATAGAAAAACGCAAGGGTACTGCGTGGGCAAAAGAAAGGAAGCAGATTTATTTATTTTTATTGCATATTTTATACCAATAATGTATTGGGTTTCTAGTTTTTCTCGTAATTCTATTTTTTTATTCAATTGAAATCAATTATCCTCAGCATACAAAAAAGTTGTCTAAGAAATGGTGCGGTTTTGACTTCATAATTATTTTTCGGCTATAAGGTCTTCAAACTAACGTTTTCTATTGTTTTGGGCTATCAGAGAATTTTTTATAGTCCTCACTGCCATTACTAAACCCTTTACTATTTTTAAGAAATATTTCGCACGGTACCACCCATTTTTAAAAAATAGTTATTTAAAATAAATCTTTAAGATCTTGGTCGTTTTTCTTTTGTCAGGGTATTGTTGATAACATATGATAAGCTAAATTAAAAATATCATATTTTTTTTTAAAGCTACATTTTACTGTTAATTACCTTTACTTCTCTTTCACTCCAGTGACTTTTTTCACACTCACTACTTAATTTATTATTATTCTTTATGTTATTTCAAACCTGTATAATTATAATATATAATATACATATATGTATATATATATATATATAAAATTATAATTTCTAACATAAATAGCATATATAATTTTATTTATATCGATATCCCTAGGCCTTATAAATATTAAAATCGCTGTAACTCCATTGTTTTATAAATCGTATACTGTATATTAACTTATACGGTACAAGCCTGAAGCTTTTTTTTAATTAAGATCTATTTTTATTAAATACTTTTTCCAGTTAATTTACTGTATTTAGAATTCACAATGTTATTACTATTATTGTATGCAACTATTAAATATTAAAGTTATTCATTTTTCGAGAAGAGATGATAAAATATTATAAGGTAATCAGGACCACTAAAAACGTTTTCTATATAACAGAGGATTATTTTTTTTTGGTTTGGCGAAAAAAAACAGTTAAGTGGTTTATAAAGAAGTAGTCAATCAAATATTAATCGGTTTAAATTGAATGAAACATAATTATAATTTTAATAATTTTTAAGGTACCAATTAACTTATTGCATTATTATTGGTTAATTATAATTTATAGTACAAAAAGTTTTGTAAGATGTTCTCCAAGTTTTTACCGCACAAGTATACATTTACAGTCCCGCAGAGCCGGTAGGAGTGCATGACTGCATCCACATTTTCTGCAGGCGATGAAGCTGTTGCAATATCTCCTCTCGAAATCCTCCTCTGATTTTGAAATTGTAAGCTATTTACAATTATGAAGAACAGAGACTAGTAATGAACTCAATAGCTCAATATCAGATTTTATTATTACAATTACTTCATGTATTCTTAACTCCGTTGTCCTTTATTTATTTTCGCGTGAACTTAACATTAGATGTTTATTCCTACAAGAAATATAATATCCATAATAAAGTGTACTTAATTTGGTGAAGCAACTTAGTTCACAGTGTCTATGCGTTGAAATAAAAAAATTACCTAATAAATGAACTCGTCCATTCAAAAAATATTCCTTCAATTTAGCTATTATGGTATATAAAAAGTTATATCAATAAGCAATAGGTTAACTCCGTGAATTATTAAGTTGTAACATTCTAAACAATTAATTATCATTTGATAATTAGCTGGTAGTGGTGCTACTACTTAGTTATAATTAAATAACCGTGATTGCCTTCCTCACCACATGATAAAAAATAAATGAAAATTTTGAAAATGAGCCAAATCTTAGAATGGACACATGAAAACAAATAAAGAAATGTGTGAATGGTATTCACAAAAAAAAAAAATTACATTGCTTTTCCCGTCGAGGTAACAAGCTAAATCCGATAAGTTACTAATCAGTAACAGATACGAATATATGTTATACAGACATAATAACATATGTCCTCGGCATATACATGAAGCGGCATAAACAATTTAAAATCTTCCAATTTTTCCATTTATTTTAAGTTCTATTATGCGAATTTAACACTTCTCTGTAGAATCCAACGACTTTTTGTACATAGCTCCTGAGACAGTAAAAGGAACAATACTAGCTGATAGACCTTGGTTGAACAGCAAAAACCAGCAATCATTTATACGTTCTTATTTAGCGCATGATATTAAAAAAGATGGGAGAGGTATAGCTGAGTGTGGTAAGCGGTGTGTTCATGTGCTCAAGGTCCCGCCTTCAAATCCGAACGTGGCCGATATGTCAACTGTTAACAGCTGTTAGCCAGTACTGTGGGATGTGTAAAGACTCCTAGGGCTCACCTAGCCTCTATAAAGTTATGACCATAAGTTGGGGGGGGGGGACTTTAATGTTTAGGGTGATCTCTGCTGTCTTAGAAATTGTACAGTCTCTACTATGAATTAAATCCAGGACCCCTTCATGTTGTGTAGAAGTAAGGAATTTTGTTTATCTTATGTGCAATGAACCACATTTTTGCCTGATTTTTATTTTATTACACTCCCTTTTTTTAAATAATTTCAATGCTAACAGGTTTAATTAAACCACTAATCCCTGAATATTTCTCATACCCTCTATTATCAAGCAATTTCTTTTGCTTTAAACTTTACTTAGACTATTAGATTCAAAATGAGTTTATTAATTAATTGTTATGATATAATAATTATAATTGTAATCTGGATGTGATTAAACGCAGTACTGTTTATTGAAAAAGCAGACAAGACAATATTCAAACCCCGATCCTCACGGCCACATTGCTCTGCCAGCAACATTAGGTCCTGTATCCTCTTATTCTCGCTCTCTTTGCCTGCTCGTAGAACTTTTTCTTGTTATTGCAAGTCATCTTTTTCCATTCAATTTTGCCTTTTCTGCAACAGATTTACACAACCACGATTATATTATTTCTATCGATAAAATTATCTTAGCGCAAGTTAGATTAGCGGGACATATACGTACTTGACGATTTCATTCGGCGGCGTTCCCTTGCAGAATTTCCTCCTGAAGACCCTCAAAAAGTTTATGAAAGGATAAATACTTATCCTGGCCCAGTTACGGTTGCAAATGTTGATCCTGTTTTTGTTGTACTTCGAGGGGCAGCATCTCTTGGAGGCTTTGTACCGCCTTTTGCCAGGGCAGCAGTACCTCCTCTTCCTGTAATAAGTTTTTCTGCACATATTAGATCTCCTGCCGCTTCTACTGCTTGCTCTTCTACGGCTGCGCCTGCTTCTTCTGCACCCTGTTCTCCTACTTTTCATTGTGTTTGGCATTTGTTTTGGAGCTTGTTTAGGCTACAAAAAAAAAAGAAAGAAAAAATATGATCGCCCATCTTCCAATATTATAAAAATATATGGCTTAAACTATGCGTACAACTACGAATGGTTAAGTATTTAAAATTGAAACAATCAATATTCTAATAACAATGATATACGCTAATTTTTGATTTGCTGATAAGTGGAGTTAAAAATTATATTATTACCATTACTGCAGCAAACTAATATTCCCTTGATATCGTTTTAAACATAATAAATTTGCTCATAACTGTTTAAAAACAATTTTGGAATACTTTGGAATAACTTGAATACTCAGGGTTTTACAGAGTTTAATTTTATAATTTAAAAACTCAATTCCAAGTTCGTTTCCCTGTGGTCTAAGATCCTGTTGGTTAGATCTTTTAGGAATGTTATTTGTTAACTGACCCCAAATCCTAGATTTTCAGTTAGTACAGGGATTGCAGTTTATCCAGCGAAGAATTGAGTCCACCTGATTTAACAAAAAAAAAATTGGCAACTTAAATTTCTCTCCGGCCCTAGTAATTGCCTAAAACTTCTTGGCGGCTATCGACAATGCATTTATTTATTTTATGGGGAACATTTTTCTTATCATAGGCTATCGAGCCCACTTTCCAGGTCTTTATCAAATCTGACTACATTATAATACTTAGGTTCTACTATCTTTCGTATATAAAAAGAATTAAAAAAAGACAAGTGATTTTAAAATCTGATGTGGTTCTTAAATGCAATTCGATCTTACCCCACACTATAAAATTAAATATCGTATCCACCACTGGTGAAATTATGATTAAAACAAATATATGATAATGTAGATGGAAATATATTTAAAATACCATAAGTAAATATAAAATGCAGGTAACTCACCATTGAATAAACTGTATATTTAATAACGAATGTGCGCTTCCCTGCACTGCAGACATTTCCAAACTAAAGGAAAAATAAGAGAAGAAAATAATAGTAGTGAGGGTGAAGTAATAAAGTGATAATATTGGAGGGGGGAGTGGCAATAACTTCTATAATCGGCTAATTTTTGAGAGGTTAATCAAGAGGCTAGTTTGTTAGGTTCTGGGATTCCGGGTTGAACTTATAACAGAAATAGTTTTTAAACATTTTATACGGAGAGTTCGCAGAAATATTAGGTTCTAGGTGGATCCGGGCAGTTTAGAAAAAAACATGTAGATTTATTATGGTTTCGGGCTAGGCCTAGAACCATTAGTCACTTAAGTATGGTGAAGATAAGGCTAAAATTTAGAGAGCTAAGATGTTTTATAAGAACTTCAGATGGCATTATTAATTTTTTTTTTTGGTATGATTGATTTTATCAACATTGGTAGGAAGGGTACTTGTCGAAGTTGATATGAATGATATCAAACTAACAGGCAGATGTTATATATTCTTATGATTTAGTATCGGGTTAATTTCCCCCAGGAGTGGCCTGAGTACGAGAATGAAATCCCACTGTTATATGTCTGTATGTAGCAGAAGAAAGATATTTAAACGAAGTAGAATGTTGAAAAATGTAGCCCCGATGGCAAATTGGTTAGGACTGAATTATTATTAGCCTAAAATATAATTATTATCAGGCTACTTTCGAGACTAAGACTGCGGCGGAGAAGTTCAGTGCTTTGATCTATTATTTCTTGGTCCGATTTCTTAAGAACACTAATTGTTAATGTTTCCTGCGATGTGCATAATTTAACATTTTAGTTCCCTAAATTGGCAACCTATTAAAATAAACGCGACGATACCCTTTTTAGACGAATAGGCAAAGTACCCTTATATGCAGGAGTTGTTCTTCCGGAACCCACAAGTCTATGCAGATCCCAGTCCTATCAAATTTAGCGGCACATACCCTGAATATATTTCAATATCCTTAACATTCAATAAATAAATATATCTCCCCAAGATCTATAACTTATCCCATTTCAGACCCGGCCAAGGATTAAAACATTTAATCCGTTCTTTACTCTATTATCCTCAACACATTTAAAGGAATTATTTTTTCCTTGATTATGTTTTACTTAACTTCATTAAAAACCTACTTGCTGGACTTTTTACCCCCCCACTATTACCAGTACCCTCACTACTACTATTGGATCATCAGATCATCAGAGGACTTAAACACCTCTAATGCGCCATCTAAGAAAACTCACAATGTTCCTTTTATTTCATATTTTTACAAATTAGGTCCAAAACTGATTTTCTCCCTTTTGTTATCATCCCATAAGTTCCCTCCTCCTAAGCAACTAGATGTTCTCAGGATTGTGGCGAACTTGAATTAACTTGGGAGTATATAGCATCATAAAGTACTCTTTGTTGTCACCTGCATTTTATATATTTATATTTTTTTTCAAATTATGTGTTCTATATTTATATCTGTTTTTTATTTAATTCTACTATTTTCTACTTACATTTCGTTTCTAAATTATATTATTTGTCATGTTAACTCCCTTCATTCATGTGAATTTAATGTTAATCGATATTTCGCAACTTCATCAACTTCTTTTTTTTTATTATTTCATTTTTGTACGATTTGCTGAAGTCTAAAGTATGCCAAAACCTCGACATAATACGAAACTATAAAGATAAACTCTCGTAATATACATTATTGATTTATTTACGGTCTGTGACCCGTACAATATGGTTGCTATTATCATAACTACCTTAATGTTTTAAAAACAAAAATGTATTAATTGTATACCATATTAATCTATACATATAAAATGCTTTGTCCTAAATGACTGACTGACGGATCAACGCACAGCCTAAACCGCTGATCGTAGATACCTGAAATTTAGAAGGTGTGTTCTTTGTATGACGTAAGCATCTGATAAGAACCCTAAGGGGGTGAAAAAGGGAGGGCAATGTTTGTATGCTTGCTCACGTGTTTCTTACTCGCAAAATCTACATATCGCTGCTCCCGTACGACAAGTGAAACCGTTACAATAAGTAACACTTTTAAATAAATTCAATTACATTAAATAATAATCCTTTACTGACACGAACAACAGTAAACTTCTGTCCGTCCCGTTTATTAATCAGTGTCAATCTATTTTTCACGCCTGTGCTGATCCGTCTATGACGAAATTTGATATGGATAATCTCAAGCCTTGGGGAAGGACATAGGCTTCCTTTTATCAACACATCACACAGGCGAAGTTTATATAAAACTGTAACCTGATTGACTAACACACCCAGCGGTCAACGCACATCAGAAACCACTAATCTTAAGAACTTGAAATTCGCAGATAGGTTCTTTGTATAGCTTAAATGAGCACTAAGAAAGTAATTTGGACAATTCCACCCCCAGGGGTTTCCCTATTAATATAATTGGGGTTCAAAGATTGTATGGAATCCGTCAGTTTTGAAGTTAGACATCTGAAATTTCGGATGTTCGATTAACTTAAAATGAAAACAAAAATTAATTATTTATTTAAAATAATCTATCACGAAACTTTATGTGGCAGACCAAATTCCACGCGATGGAAGCCGTGGGTAATAAATAGCTAGTAAGTACATACATTAATACTGTAGAATTGCTGAAAATGAAAAATCGTGATCCAGATTTATACGCTCGTGAATTCTTATTTCAACAGAAATGCTAATTACTTTGGAAAAGTACAGAATCTCTGGTAAGATGAAAAATATATATATATGTATAGTTGGTTCTTGTGTACTATACGGACCCCCGTAATTTGGTACCTGATAACAGCGATTCTATGGATGTTACTCTGAATAATCATATAACTTAATTTATAAACATAAGTTTATTTCCTTGTTGTTTTTAATCGAAAAATGTATGTATGAGAAGTTTGTGTCGAGAAAATTATAAAAGTTAATTGTGTCACAGGAGGTTATGGTAAAATCATCTAAGTAGGTGAAAATTTATTTGTTAAAAGAAAAAAATGTTAGACTCATGCTACCATAGCAATGGCCTTCTCTGGTTTGTGTAGGGAGGCAAATGAATACTTTCTTGATTTGGTATCGAGCAGTTCAGAGACTATGTAATAGCCAATAATTGGAGAAAGTATTCCTCCAGGAACCACAATTATATACAACTGTTGTAAAACCTATTTGAATCGAAACAAAAAGGGATACATACACCCATGAAAAACTGTCAATAAGTGCAACTTTGCAGATCCCGTGACATTTACTAATACCCAAAGGAGTAAAAGGTTATGGGGCATACCAAAATGGAGCAATAAAAAAGACAATGCTTCTTCTCTTCATACCTTGGGGAATTTATGTGGAGGACCCAAAACAAGAACAGTTATAAGAAGAAACACCTAACCATCTCCAAGGGCCAAATCCATCGCCATGAACACTCTTTCATTTCGAGCCTGTCTGTCACCAGTCCAAATTTTTGGTTCAATCTTCTGACATTATGTTCAGAATCAGGATGATCCTCAGATTGCCACGCCAAACTGTGTACGATTTGTGTATCAAATAAGGTTGCGAATAGTTCGGTTTTTCGCCACGTTATTTAAATTAATAAGTAAAAGCAGAAGACAAGATGAGGACTTATTGTTGACAATGCCAAAGTGTAGTCTATTGATGATAATGTCAGTATATTCATAAAATTTCAAAAATTATATTTAGCTTTTTTTAGAATTTTCTTTATTCCAATATATTCCAAAAAATACAATTTACCTTACTAACATAACTTGTGTCGGACAAAAATCATCGTTTTTTGGAATATTTGGAGTTAGTTTGACAAATTCATTAATAGTCTCCAGAGTACCTACCGTTCTGGTGCTGGTATTGGTGGGGTGGCTTAGACCAGCAAGCAGGATTCTTACTCTGTTTACTAAGATTCGATGGCTATATAGAGGATTTTAACACATTCTAGTCCAAAATATGGAAAAGTGTTTCAGATTAAATGTTGCACCTAATTTAACCAATAATATTATTTTTAATTTTAAGAAATGATTAATGATTAAGATAAACGAAAAGTCAGGAGATAGTTAAATACTTGTTTCAAATACGAATACTGATTTGAAAAACGGGGATTTCCTAATTGAAAATATGTCATGGAAATAGTACCTTAATTGATTAAATCCATACTTCATATTAAAGTAAAATGCTAAAAATATTTAACTCGACTTCTCTATTTCTGTAAATACCATTACCTGCTCGTTTTGTGGTTGCGCTTGATCATCTTGCTCATATTTTATTTTTATTTTCTTCCTCATCCTCTAAAATAAACAGGAAATTTGGTCATATATTTTATATTGGTCCATTATAATTATGTATCTCTTGAACACTTACACTATTATCGTTATCTGGCCACAGTTCTCGGGAGTAGTGTCCCCTTTTCATGCCCCTTTTGCTATTTTTTTCTTCAATGTTCTTTGTTGAACTCTGAAGTCGGTAAATCATGGGACCTGCGGTTTCGGGAGGTTCAATAGGTTGTCTGTCTGTTGCCCTCTGCACAATTTCCGGTTGCTGAAAACGGCCAAATTTAGGTCATTTGATGTTAAGACTATAAAGCGTCTATAAACCCAATCTCTATACCTGAGATTATTTTAATTTAACACATCAATTATTATAGTATCAAATTGATAAGTCATGAAACTTAAAGGTTATATCTGAGGGATACTGTATTTTCCCCAATGTTTCTAGAAACCCTAAGGTTATATGTTCACCTTTAAATACTATGCCTATCAAGCTTTTCAATTCAGTCACTTCCTGAGTTAGCAATAAGTGTCGTGTTGATAACCTCTTATCAAGATTTTTTTCTATACTGATCTTACTTATTATTATTTTTTATGTATATGCCCGTTCTATTTTATTTAAATTTGATTAATGATCTCTCTCTGTATCTGGGCAATAGGCCACTATGAACGCCATATGATGTCTATTTCAGATATTTATATTTTTAAATCGGTAATCAACTTCTCTCTCTCTCTCTCTCTCTCTCTCTCTCTCTCTCTCTCTCTCTCACTCTCTCTCTCACTCCCTCCATCTTTTTTCTTTATAAACCTCAAAAGTCGAAAAAACTAGGTTTGTCGATGTCGGAGAAAAATTGGTTCCTTTTTTTTCTTTAATATATAACATATTATTTTAGATTTTTTTCATTTTCGGTTTTCTTTTTGATCTGAGATAGAATTTATAGAATTGGTTAGTAAGAAGGATTATTGAAGACATTTTTGACAACTAATAAAATAATATTAAAACGTATCTTGAATGGGGTTTAACGATTACAATTGAAAGACAGAATTTCAAAATTAATTTTTGTATTATGGGTCTTTTTTCCATCCTTCTTCTCAACTAACATCTTTCCGAAGTCATAAATAGGTTAAAATAAATTTCATAATAAAAAATATATTTGAATGAATTACATAGTGGTAATGAATAATAATAATTAGTTTTAAAATATTATTGATTGCCAGAGTAATAAATAGCTAAAAGTAAACTTACTGTTTGGTTTAATTGTTTTTCTCCTTCATTTTCAAGTAGTCTTATGCCTGACGGCATTTTATTCGCTGTTGTTTTGTTTTTTTGACGCCTGCAATGAAAGTATATATAATAAGATAACAATAATCATAGGGAGAGAAACAATTTATTGCTACATATGAATACAAATTTTCTGCCAAGTAAAAAAAACAACAAAGTAATGAAAAGAAATACAAACAATACCAACTAAGATAACTCATTTTTAAAAAAATGTTTAACTGAATATATGAACAGGCAATTAAATATACACTCATATAAACATATATATATATATATTATTATTTTTTATGTGTATGCCTAGATCTCTCTTTGTATCTAGGCAATAGGCCAATATGAACGCCAGATGATGTCTATTTCAGATATTTATATTTTTAAATCGGTAATCAACTTCTCTTCTTATCTATATATGTATAATATATACATATTATAAAACAAAGTCCTCGGCCGCGTTTTTCGCGCTAAACTCCACTAATAAAACTACTCCACGGATTTTCATGCGGTTTTCTCCAATAGATAGACTGATTCACCAGGAAGGTTTACCCTCCTGAAGTAATTTATGTAGCATAAATTACCTGCGCAAAGCTGGGGTGGGTCGCTAGTATATATATATATATATATATATATATATATATATATATATTTATATAAATAAGAGAACGATACCAACCGGGAGCAATGAAAAATAAATTATTTTAAATGAATTTAAGAAATTTTCCACTCGATTAAATTTTACTATTGAATTTGAAATATATAGTAAAATACCATATTTAGACGTCCTCTTAATCATAAAATCAAATACTTTATAAAATAGAAACTAAATGATGGCAAAAACCTATTCACTCTGGTCGATACATTCACTACCCAAGTCAACGCCCCAAAAGATATAAAATAAATACGGCAAAAAACTTACATCTTACATGTGTCATTTTATATTTGTGTTGGTGTGCTTTTTAATGTTTTTATTTTTAAAAATTTCATTTCCCACTGTTAGGGCATGAATATGAGACAAATCTTGGTTGAAAAAACGTTGGCTGAAAAGTTTTAAACAAAGAAAGACTGAAACTCAAGAAATAAAAACATATAATTTACACAACAGTCGAGAGAAGTTGAAACCAATATATATATATATACACACATAGATTCAAACACAAAATTCATTGATCAGTTAGAAAAATTTAATCTCAAACGGAATATATTATTTCATATTCTTTGGGAATTGTAAGGGTATTAAACAATTGAATATACGGGTTTTTAAGGTTGAAAGATTATTGAAACAACGAATGTCAGAAGGTATTGAGTCCCAAAGGAACGAGGAACGGATAAAGAAAGCTGTGGCAAAAGCTGCTGTTCACATTAAAGGTCTATAAAGCTTCTTGTTAATTCTTAGAAGATCACTACAACTTTACCTGTAACTGGGATATATTTTTTTTAAATTGAAGCAACATAGACGGTAATTTCGTCACATATGGTATTGGTACCACTTACGTCCCACAATATTTCGATTAGTAGGAGGTAGGTGGACTTACTTCAATGGCTAATGGTCTTAAATTATGATCACTTGAAAGTGAAAATATATTATGCAAAGTCTGTCAAGAATCCAAGAAATCATGAGAACCCTTTAAAAATCAAAGGACAAGATCAACAAGGCCACTTGAAATTATACACATGGATTTGGTACAAGTTGAAATTTAACCTGGGATGGAAAAAAATATTTTATAACCTGCCCCTAATGGTTACAGCATGGGTAGAAGAAAGAAAGAAAATCATATCACGAGATGTAATTTTTGGTACCGAAAAACTTATTCAAACTGAAATTCACCTTCAATTTTGACTTTTGAATAAAATTCATAACTCCTTGATGATGATGAGAATTTGACTCCAATGGCAGAAAGTGACACTGATTCCGTTCTTAGTAACCAGGATGAAGAAGATGAAATTAACCTAGAAAGACATGATGAACAAGAGCTAAACAGTTCACCGGACAACCTTAAATCACAGAAGAATTGGGAAGAGGAAAACGGATAAAAAAATTACCTACTGAACTAAAAGATTTTGTAAATATTTTTAATTGAAAAGAAAAGATATGTCTAGGACCGGGGCATATCTTTTCTTTTCAAATAAAAATATTTAAAAATTAATAACAAATAAAATACATTAAAGATTTTGTATTAAAGGAGAGTTGCCTGCTGTTGCCTGCTTACATACCATAAAGCCGTCAATGGAGAAGATAGTAAACGATGGATAAAACCACTGCAAGTTTAAAGTGTGTTACTTTCTACTAACCTTTCAACACCTACTACCCCGTTCTCATTTACACAGAATATTATGTATAATGAATGATTATATGAAGCTACACAAAATATTTTATAGTCTAAAAACTGATTACGATAAGTAGCGTTATTCTTAAGGGACTTGTCCCAGAGGTAATTTCTCTGCTTGACTTGTATGATTATAATATAGTTGTAAATTTCAATAAATAATTTAAAACAAAAAAAATCTCTTTTCTAATGAAGATATCTGAACCAAGAGATGGTTCTGTGATGATAGCTCAACTTAATACGGAGGTTATAGCCACATCTAGAGCAGATGTGTAAAATGGATTTGCAAATATTCTCAACATATTATTTTTACTGTATATTTATTTTCATTTATTCTTTATTTTCTATGCGGTAATTATATGTCCATTTAGTTATGCATTTAATAATGTGGCAAATAACCTTTCGCCGGTTCTTGTGTTTTAGTGGTTCTTAATTTCAACTTGGAATTTGACTTTGGCTTTTACGATTGTTTCGCGAATTGCTAATAAATGCCTTTGAAGAGAAGACGGTATATTTTCTTAATAATCATAATTAACAGTAGCAACTTTCTTGTCAGTTAAAACACTGAACACGAATCCCATTTGATATCACCACTAACTAGTTTCCCCTATATTATGGTTCCGTTTCTCCCCGCCTAATCCCGTCCATTTGACTTTTAATTCCTTTTCCCGAGAGATCTCTAAATTTTATCAGGTTACTATATATTACTAATCAATACATTAGTTAATCCTATTATAATACAAATTTACGACTTCTACATATTTGAATATATGTTAATGATACATACCTTTTTTAGTTATTGATTTTCTGGATTTTGTTGACTATGAATTTTAAAATAATACATTTAAAAAATCTTTTACGTTAAGTTTTGCCGATCATATGTGATGATGCCACATGACATTAATTATGTTTTCTTCACAATTTTATGTATTTAAACAAATTTAACCTTGTATCCACATTATTTTATGACAACACAATTTCAAAGGAACATATTGATTGTTAAATATAAATATAATAAATTTTCACAAACATGTTAGAAAAAAAAACATTTGTCTTACCCAATTTCCATTTTTTTTCTTATTAATGTCTCTTATTTCTGATTATTATTAGGAGAAAAGTTGGAATTCCTGTTTTCAACAGAAATATATAAGATCCAAAAATAACCAAGTTGTGCTTTTTTATTGTTTGAGAACAGCCTAATCAAAAACGCAAAGTTGTTAAAACTGAAATTAAAATTTGATAACACTCGCTATTTTGTATCATATATTTTATAAATACAATCTTTCATAAACGGCAAACGATTTTTATCATACTCGTTGTATACATTTTAAATTAAATGTTAATTGTTATAACTTAATTCTTCTTCGCGGATTGGCTCAGTGGTAGAGCGTTGAGTTGCCATACCGAAGGTTCTGGGTTGAAATCCCGCTCGCTGGCCGACTTTTATTTAATTTTTTAGCGGCCGGAGATCCTGTGGCTGGAAAACCGGTGGGATCTAGGACTCATCTGGGTACCGATTTTATAGAGGCAGGCTTACCCAGCCTCTATAAAATGGGTACCCAAAATAAGAGGGGGATCTGGCAATTGAGCGTGATCTAGTTAAAATCACCTCCATGCACAACCGTTATCCAAGAAACATTACAGTCTCTGCCCTGCACTGAACCCCAGACCCTTCACGGGTTGTAGTGATGCAGTTTTTTTTTTTAACTCGTTCTATTTTAAGTGTCATCTTCGTTCTGAAGGTCAGCAATCATTAAGGCTATAATCGACCTTTGGATTTGGCCGATCTGAAAAGCTGTTTTATGTAGCACTTGAACCATTCTCTGAGGTTTCTCAGCTATGAGTGTCGTCTCCTTCCTATGCTTCTTCTTCCGCGAATTTTTCCTTACGTTATCAGCTGCAACAAGTTGTGTTTGCCTCCACCCATTACGTGATCCATATTAACGCAATTTGCGTTTGTTTATAGTAGGCCCCATTTTTTTTTTTTTTTTCATCCTCTGCATAACTCTCTCGTTCCTTTGTCTATCTGTCGAACTTATTTTGTGAATTCTTCCATATAAACCCACTTCAAACAGATGTAGTCTTTGTATCTTTAGGACTCGGTATTCTACCCTGTAAAAAAGCACTGAGAACACATAGACTCACATTTTTTACTTTTACAAAGACTTACATGGTAACATGCAAAAAAAACGGTTTTACCATATTGAAAATAATTCTGGGAAATAAGAATAGTTCTATAATATGCCGTTAATAATCTTAGAGTGTTCATATATACAGCCATAGAAGGTAATGGACACTGACTAAAAATCACTCAAAACATATTTAGGGTAATTAATTTTCATACATTGTTATAAAGTAGTCTTACGATATTAAAATTGTGTTTTGTGGATTTTAGTTTGGCTTTACTAAATCCATTGAAAAGAAAGTTTGGGAGGACCTTTGGATGAATGCATTAGTTTTTATCCTTCTTTTTTTTCTAATCTTTAACTATGAGTGATTTTTTCAGCCACCTTTTTGATATTGACACTAGGCAACATTGAAAATAATTCTCAAGTTGAAAGGGCATTTTAAGACTATTTCGATACAAATCCATGAATTTTTCTGTTCCGAGATTGGGAATTTGATAACTTGTTGGGGATGATGTATATAAAATTAGGGTAAATATTTTTATTAAAAATGTTTAGCTTTCATTTAGTTGTTTTACTAAATAACTTTTTATTCGTATGAAACAATCCTATATATTTCGTCTATTGTGTTAATTATTACATAATTAATTTAATTTTATTGTTTCAGTTCTGTCTCACGAGTTCCGGACTTGGCCAGAGTCCATTGAAGTGGAAGAAGCGGACATAGCGCGACTTAGTTGCTTCATCGAGTCTACTCCCCCAGCCTCTATCACCTGGCTTAAAGACTCTCAACCTCTACCTCAAAATAAACGGTAATGTTCATAGATAATTATCATATCTTGTTATATAGACTAAGAAGTACTTAAACCATTTGATCAACTTTGTTTCCTCTTCTCAATCTAATCCTCAACTCCATCACCATCTTCGAAGCTTGACGAAGACCACTCTGGAGGACCTCTCGATTCACCGAAGTTCAGATCATCTCCTTCCTCTTTCTCCCCATAGTCCTTTCTTAATCCTCCTTTTTAAGTTTTCCTTCATTTAGCCTGATAAACCATAGTCTGTTCAGCTTGCTTCTCACCATAAGTCTCAAAACAAAACAACTTGAACTTCCTGATAACATTTGGATAAAATAAGCTTGGGGATGAGTTTTTTTTTTACTGATGACGTGAGTTTTGGATCACATAAGTCTTCCAGACGTCCAGATCATAAATTGTTTTGATCAATGAGATTTTAATTAGCAAGGTGCATTTCAGGGAGGCTAGTACATGTAGTATTTCCTCTGGTTCTTCAGAATTAGTGTTTACTTAGAGCAATCAGAAGTAATTAAAGAACATGTTCGATGTTACCATACCTGCCACTTTTCGAAGTTGCTTTCATTTTAAAATGTTCTTGTTGATGAATGGTAATTCACAACAACTGAGAGCTCAGAAAATAAGTTTACTACCTACACAAAGTTAGTGATGCCCATCATTCTCACCTCATCACGGTGAGTTTTTTACAGTAGCCCGGCACAAACAATAGTAATGACTTAATTTTTTTTTTAAATAATATTTACTATAGATATTCTTAATATTATGCTGATATGAACTGTGATACGATAAACGGTTACAAAGGCACACATACACCCAATTGCAACTACAGCCTCAATTTTCATCAATCAATAACAAAATCCTGTAGTTACTTTAAATTATAGATTCATATTTAATATCTATGGATACAGTTCAAGAATTATAACTAGTGATAATTAAAATAAATACAGCAGACAGATGTTGGACAAACGTATTTTTATCTTGGGAAGTAAAACATCAATTTTGAAACTTGTCCTTATTGTATCCCTGACCCTTAGGCATCAATGGCCTTAGCTTCAAATATTTTAGTTCTAAAAGCTTACAATAAAATTTTTCATTATCTATGTAAATTAAAAGTGTTAACATAATAATTTTTGTCCCTAACTAGGCCTCAGTCTACCCTCAGATGCTTCCCAGTTAGCACAGCACAGGAATTTGTTCGTTAGTCAGTCCAACAACTTTACAAGCCCATCTTAATCTTTGCGACATAATCGCTTCAATAATATTAACCGTGATCTAGTTGGGTGCATGCTACACAACTCCTTGTGTAATCTCCTAAATTCTCCAGTGGTCTTATCCTTTTTCGGATCGAATATCCTATGCAATGTCTTATTTTTTAATTCCTTAAGACGTTGTTCCTCCTTCAGCGTTAATGGCCATGTTTCAGACTGTAAATCTTCTTTACCTACATATTAAGCCATATAAATAAATGAAAGTATTGTACATGTGAAAAATCCAAGTTCTTAGTGGAAATACAACTGGGGCCTTCAAGAGGTCCAATTTTCAATAATGGACTGTGCGTCTAAGATCTAAGTCTAACTTAAAACCAAAGGTAAAGGGTTTAAGGTATCATATGCTAAACATATTATAATAGTTTTATTTTTATATATTATTTTATTCTATATACATTTTTCTATTCCAATTATTTCATTTTAATATGCTTGTATCTTGCCTATCCAACACTGAAAAATACCTGCATTGTAGGTAGAAGCGTCTATTTCTGATAAATAGTTTACCTATACTTAAGGGATTATTTATTTGACCTCCACCCTTAAGATATTATAGCTACTTTTTGCCAAAATAGACTCTCTAGGTCATTAATTTATTTTTTCTTGTATTTTTAACAATTTTCTCCCAATTAATTTGATTAAACTCTTTATATTGTTGTCCTATTAAATTCTTTTTTAATTTCAGCTAGGTCTTATCCTTATTAAAATAGTCTGACAAGGCTTCAGTGGCTAGTTTTGGAAAGCATGATTCTCCTAAGTACTTTTAAGTTTGTTAATTTGGAAAACTTACCTGTCATTCAATGTTAGTTCTAATAATAATAATCAAAAGTATAAAACTAATCTAATGGATTTGAGAATTAGCTGAAGAAAAAAAGGTTTCTGTATGCTGAAAATAAAGTCCCTTAAATTTGAGTAATAATACAGTTATATAATATAGGATATTGTAAAGCTAAAGATTTTATTAAAAGAAACATTAACAATCGATTTCAAGTAAGATAGTAATTAAAAATTATATGATGTGAACGCTTAATTTTTATTAATAAAATCTGTTTACTTTCTAATTACTTTGGCAGTGTTTAGATGTGTGTGTAGAGAGGCTATGGAAATGAGAGCAGGTGTAGAGGAGAGTAAGCCCGTAAAATTTATTGCTCCAAGTCTGGATTGATCCCGTTAAGACTCCACCTAACCATTAACAGCCACTTTTCCACATTTCAATTGTCTTCAATTTACTCCTGTAAACGATTTAGGAAAGGTATTGTTTCTAGGTGTATTGCTAGGTTTAGAGTTCTGAGATGACATTCATCAAATAATTTCTGCATATAATTTATTTGTTGTTATCATTATTGTAATATATCTATCATTAATTAAGTATTGTCAATATGTTGGAATAATTTAATATTTCTTCAAACATTATTTGAACTCTATTAGTTCAACTAATTTGAATTGGTTTTGAACTTACTGAATTGAGAAAATATACTTAGTGATAAGTCAAATACATTTTTTTTTTCTAATATTAATTTAAAAATATTTCCTTATTGTATAGCAGATTTATTGAACATTACAAACAAAATCAATTTTCACCTAATTATTTATTCTGTTAGGCCTTTAAAAATTTGAAGTTTTTTATGAAAGACTTTTTATGTGAAATAAAAAAATAAAATGCTTAGGTATAATTCTAGAAAACGAATAAATTCACTGATAACAAAAGACTAAAATGTAAGATTTAATAAAAATAAGAAGGCTAGGCTCGAATTAACAAACATAAAATTTTAAATCCAAGGCATTTTATATTATATTTGATTAAATTAAGGCAGAATTCTCTCGAAGAATGCAGGCAAAAGAAGTTGTTTTTGATTTTCTTCCTTAGGTTTTGTGCACCCAAGACAATTCTCTTTCATCCCCTTTTCAGTTCATTTATCTTTGCAACCCTATCTAAAAATGGGAAATTTTTTTATGGAATTACCATAGAATTTCTTTCTTTTTTTTTTATTTTGAAAAGATGAATGTAAGAATTTTTAAGTATTTCTAAAGGACTTTTTAAAAAATTAGCTATACCTCTTTTTGTATCAGGGGTACGAGATGTTTCGTAAACAAATATTTTTTGTTATGATATACTTTTCATTTATTTTCATCATTCGTAAATTATGTACAAAGATATTTTATGGATACTAATTTACTAATTACCTACATTTTTTTTTACTGTGAACTGCAAGCTCTTATTCCGTTCTTAAAGTTATAAATACATGATTCTCTCTACTTTATTTTTTAATTATTTATTAAAAAAAAGTTATAACTGATATGGAATGTTTTGTTTCAGATTTACTGCATTTGACTCAGGTACACTTTATATAACTAATGTTAAAAAAGAAGATGCTGGTAGTTATACGTAAGTATTTTAAAAATATTTTCCATATATTTATTTTTTTTTAAATTATGAATCATAGTAATTTTTTTCATTTAGCATTATGATTAATTATTGGAGCAAGTGAATAGATACAAATCCAATATAATCATAATCTCAGTAGGTTATGGTTTTTATTGTTCATGTTTTAATATTTCATCTTTAGGCTTTTAATTCAATTCTCATGACTACATTTACTTATGTATTATGAGAAATATATTCAATAGAAACTTTCTTTTTCTTTTTTAAATCTCTATGCAACTTTAAAAAACAGTGTTTCCACTCTCCTATTACTTGGCTCATTTAGTTATCCTTATTAATTAAGTAAATATTTTTAATGTTATAATTTGCTCAATTTTTTCTTTTGTTTTGTTTTTTAGTTGTGAAGCAAAAAACCCCCATGTAAAGAAAATACCACTAAGCAAAACTGGTATTCTTAGTGTCAAAGAAGGATCTTCAACAAAGCTCGCCCACTTCCTACCTAATTCACCTCCTTCTACGTTGACAGGCAAGGCTGGAAAGCCCGTTTCCCTCGTCTGTGCTGTGTCAGGACTACCAAAGCCTACCCTTTCATGGGTTCACACAAAGCAAGGTTGTTGAATATTTAATAATTTTACTCAAAACATTGTTTAATTAAAATAGTATGTTGAAGCAATATTATAGCAATTATTTATTGATATAAAAAAATATTTAATAATTAAAGCACCGTGCTAGAGACGTGAGGGTTCGAGTCCCGGCCCTGGACATATATTTTCTTTTCAAATAAATATATTAAAAAAATTATGACAATTAATAAAAAATAAATTATAATTTAATGATAAAGTTTGGAATTATGCAATAATACTTCATTTGTAAACAGTCCTAGCAACTTTTAATTTTTATTGCTACTTCTGAAACTAATGATTAGCTTCAGTACCTTCTGAAACTAATGATTAGCTTCAGTATGGCATTACTTTCATGACTAATATTTTTTTTTTTTTTTTAATTTATTTATTGATATTTACAACTGTGTAAAAAAAAAATACATCTAGTAAATGGGCTAAGCGATACAAAATGACATGTGAAAATGACAAGTAGAGAAACTACCCACTGGTAGTACTCAAATCACAAGTTCAACTAAGAAGTCACGGGGCCATCTTCTTTTCAGACGCCTCGGAGGATTATCGGGAATTGGAGAGGAAGCTAGGTTTAAAACCAGAGGATTTGAGTGGAAATGAAGTTTGTTATGAAAGGATAGATAGCGGTTTCGGGCCAAATCAGCAACAAATGGGACATTAAGGTCGTTATGGATGATTTTATTCTTAACAAAATAAGGAGCATTAAGGATTTTACGAAGGATTTTGGATTGTAGGGATTGGATACGAGAGGAATACGATGGCTTAGTGGAGCCCCAAAGCTCTACTCCGTAGGTCCAAATAGGTCGTATGGTGGTCATGTAGATGAGTCTTTTGTAATTAATTGGGAGCTTAGAGCGTTTGTCTAGTAAGTGTTGAAGTAGCCTGAAACGTCGAGCGGTTTCTTGTCTTTTCAGTCTCGTGTGAGGATTCCAGGTTAATCGTTTGTCAAGATGCAACCCTAAGTATCGGATCTTTTCTACAGGCACCAGTGGGATATTATTAAAGGATACTGAAGGGCAGGAAGTCATTGGTTTACGACGTAAGGTAAAAGTGATTTGATGCGATTTTTGAGAGTTTATTTTAATTCTCCAGTTTTGACACCATTCTTCAAGATCAGTGATATGGGATTGGAGGCTTTGGGATGCAATAATTGGATTGGTGTTGACAGATAATACACATGTATCATCAGCATACGTGGTAAGGATAGTATTAGGATGAGTTGGGATGTCAGCTGTATAAACTGTATAAAGGATTGGGCCAAGGATGCTACCTTGAATATTTTTTAAATGTAAAATTATCAATTATGTATCCATTATATTTTTCTAAGAGGTATAAAAATTCTTTTGATTAATTATGTTTTCTTTGGATTACAGATGGCAATAATGTAACTCTGCAAACAACGAATAATGGTCTGAATATATATCGTTTTAAT
This sequence comes from Troilus luridus, assembly GCA_964056705.1. NCBI lineage: Eukaryota > Metazoa > Arthropoda > Insecta > Hemiptera > Pentatomidae > Troilus > Troilus luridus. The sequence goes on from OZ057416.1 coordinate 31,445,084, forward strand.
AAAATTCAAGTTCAAAATTCTGGTGTCTACATTTGTACAGCAACTCAAACTGCCAAAGAGAAAACTTATATTATAAACAAGGTATAATTATGATCACATGAGGAATAATCACATAATTATGATGAATAATTGTCTAGGCTTTATTTTTTTCTTTCTTTAAACCTTTAATTGAAAAGATATTATTTGATCAGTATCGTAACCTAATGCCTAAATAATAACCTAAAGGGATATTAGTCATTATGACCACTTAGGTTAACACCTAAACATCAAATTTCATGTACTAACAAAGATGCAAGTTCCATATTACTTTCTCATTTATGCTAATACACAAATGACCATCAACAATGTTCCCTTTTAATGGTAAGTCTTATTTTACATAACATGGCGGATCAAAGCGATGGATGTTCTGTCTGTTTCATGGTTTCAAGTCAAAATGAAAAATCTTCTTCCCAGTTAGTTAAAAAAATAACAATACCTATTATAGTTTAAATTCAAAGAAAAACAGTAATAATGTATTCAGGCTTTATACTATCTGTTTTCGTTTATAAATTATAAATCGAGTTAATAATACAACAAACTTAAAAAAAATAATTGAAATTATTGTTTTATGACAATATAAAAATAAATATGCAAGTTTAAATCTCCGAGATATATGAATAAAAAATAAAAGTTCCATCAAGTTTAGACAATTTTGCCAGTTTAGACATATAGTAATAAAAAGATGGTCGTTTCTAGTGTAAATACCTTCCTTTTTTTCATTCCAATTAAGCAAATTTAAGACATTTTGTTATAATTTAATCTTTATAAGGTTAATATAAAATGTATTAGTATCCTCTCAAGTATAGATAATAATTAGTATGTTTCTGAATTTTTGCTTTGTTTAGCTTTTATTTATCTTTTGTGATTTTATCTATCTCTATTACAGAAAGTTACCATCTCTGTAGAAACACCTCCCCAGATTGTAGAAAAACCAAAATCAGAAGTTTATCCTGCTGCAAAAACTGTTAGGATTGATTGTGAAGTAAAGGGTCATCCGCTACCTGAAGTTATCTGGTATAAGGATGGAGTTCAACTTTATATTAATGGTAAGTATATTAATATGTTTCAATGCTTAACAAATTTTATTGGAATTAATAACTCATAAAATTAAACGTATAATTTGAAAGCTATATAATGTAAATTTGAAGAGTTTAATTTTTTTTTAAATAAATGGACCATAGATTTTTTTTTTTATCTGCACTATTTTAAGTATAATTTTTTATACAGGAAGGATAAAAAAGAATCCTAAACAGCTGGTATTGGGAGCTGCCGTGACCCAAGATACTGGTGTCTACCAGTGTTTTGCTGGTGATGTATGGGCAGCTGCTAGGATCGTGGTCAACTCTCGACCAGACCAGCCACAACCACCTGCGAATCTTACCTGCAGTCCTCTCAGCTCCACACAGATCCGCCTTTCTTGGACCCCAACTCAATCTGGGATTGTGCAAGCTTACTCAGTTCATTACTTTCCAACAGGCAAGTATTATTTTTATTTTGTTGCTTTGTATATTAACTATTATATGCTTAAAGTTTTGTCTAATGCAATGTGAATATTTTTTTTTTTGTCAATAGAAGGAGGAGAGGAGTATAAAGAAGTAGCACCAAATAGCACCTTTACAGTTCAGAAGCTTCAGCCCTACACCAACTACACCTTCTACATCAGATCGTACGGAACTTCAGCTTCTGAACAGAGCCAGCGTGTTGTTTGCTCCACTGATGAGACAGGTAAGTCCCTAAAATGAATCTCTTATGTATAAATATAATTTAATTTTGTTGGATTGAACTTAGTATATAATTAATTACAACCCTATTGTTTCATTCGTTCAACAGTTCCAAGTGGAGGTCCATTAGTAAACGTGACCATCACTGGTTCCCAATGCCTACTGGTTACCTGGTCACCGCCTCCTACCACTAAGGCAAGGGGGACAATAACTAGCTACAAAGTCCAGTGGAAGAGATTCAATCAGTCATCGGTCAGCTTTGAGCTACTTCCAGCGCATATCCATCAGTATAGGATTGCAGGTGAGTTATGATTTTAATGAAATAAGAATATTTTTTATGGTTTTGCATGAGATAATTCAATTGATAACATGGGTTCTTAAAATGTTATTATCATTCCAAAAGGGGGTAACTCAGATATTTTTAAAATTAATTTTGACTAACACGACACTTTGTTACCTTATTCTAAGGTGGTCCTTATACTTATAAGGTATCTTTATATCTCAAACCTTATTGCTTATGGTTTTAGTCCAGTTCTGAACCTGAAGTTTTGGAAGCATAAAATTGCTTGCCTCATATGCTTATAAAGACATAAAACAGCCAAAAAATGAGAATTAGTTAAACTTACAATTTTGGAGCTATCCACTTTTGATCCTGAATGTCTCAATTTATCTAAAAACACATGATTTCATTCACTCTGGTTCATTGAAAATATTAATAGCATTTTTTTTCTGTTAATATAGCTTTTTTTATTAACATTATTGTTTAGCTAAAACCAATTTCATTGACATATTAAAGTATAATCTTAATTATTGGAAATAGATTATAGAGATTATGTTCTTTTATGCAATCAGGTAACTACCCTTTGTTAAGTAAAATTAAAATAATTTCCTATACATTAATGTTTCCTTCAGACTGCTCTTAGACCTTATGCACACCTGAAAAAGGTCGGGTACAAAACATGGTACAGTCAAGAGTACCGTGGGGAAAGTTTGGGAAAGAAAAACCCAAAAACATTTTTAAAATAAACTACTAAATTAAAATATATACACCCAACTACTATCGATAATGACTAATAAAATTAATTGCTATATAATAGATTTAATGGACACCATAACAAAAAGTGTAGCAAGATTCACCATCAACAATAATAGTGACTAATAAAATAATAACTAAAATTATATACCAGATTCACCCTCCTATCTGTTTTTTGATTAAAACATGCAAAACAAAAAGAGAGAAGAAAAACAAATTTTAAATTGTCATGTTTGGTCAGCTCTATCATTAACTGAAACTACATACCCAGAATCTAGTCAGACTAAAGTATAAAGGAAAATTCCTACCTTCAGAATTCATCTGGCTTCTGTCAGGTCATGATACTTCTCAGTAGTACCATTCTTCAACTCTCACTTATGGGGGAAAACAAATGCTGTTAAAAAGGCTCATTCGTGCTAACATAAACATTTTCACTCCTGTTCCCGTGATGTGCTGCCCCCTAGCTGACAGAGTTGGCTAATTTCTTCTCTCTCATGAGAAGAATTGAGAAATCCATGACTAGTTTCCGGTGTCTGTTAACAGAGCTTGGCATGGAAAATGATTTGTAAGCACATCTCGACCACAGATGAGATCCTTAGCAATATAATTTATTAATCTATATTACAACTTCATTTATCTTTCTATTTAGTTTATTATATTATTACCAATTACTGATGCATACAATTATATATACGATCCTCAACTTGGATTCCAGGGTTAGACAGTGGAGAAAGATATATGATACGTGTTTTGGCTGCCACATCTCTCGGTTGGCCAGAATTCCCCGATGCTCAAGGCTGGATAAACATCACTTTACCACATACAGCAGCTAATTTCCCTCCTCCTTCTATTTCCACATCTTCAATTAATCTGACATCTTTGAGAGTAAGTAAATTTTTTTTTTTTGTCAACCAGGGATATTTTTTAGTGCACCAATTCTAGTTGATCTTTTGCTTTAATTTGTTTAAGGTGTTTTTTGCCTGTTTGTTGCCTCATAACAGTGTTTTTTATTTAACTTTTATCTGAATTCGATTATTTAAAAAAAAATTAAAAGAAGAATATCAAAGACAAAAAAAACATAGAAATAGATTAAACCGAACCTGGGTCACTAGCATGGTGCTCTAACCAACTGAACTAACTTGGCTCGTAACAAGCCCAGACAAATCCATTCTCTTCACTAGAATGGATCCCCCGTGTTCTCGCAATTTTGCAATCTATACAAGGGAAAGAATGTTCATTTAACATTACTTTAATTAGGATATTGTTGACTTACGTCATTATATTATTCATAATTATTTATTTATAATTAAATATTTATATTTATAATTAATTACGTCATTATATTATTTATAATTTATATTATTGTAACTTTTTATAGGTCGATTGGAACTATAATTATCCACAAAACATTGATGGCTTCTTACTAACTTATAGAAAAATCAGAGGAGGAAACGAAGGAAATATTTCAATCCTTGCAAATGCTAGCTCACATATCATTTCAGGGTTGGGTAAGTGTTCATTAAAATAAAAATGTTATCAAAATTTTCAATTGCCAGTATGATATTTAACCAATACTTATTGTTATTATTTTCTTCTACAGACAGCAGCTCTTGGTACGATATCAGCCTTAAGGCTTATGCAGGCAAAATGTTCGGTGAAGATTGTTCGGTAACAGTCTTGGTTGGCGGTGATGGTGCTCTTCCTCCTCCAATATTAATGGAAGCTGCTCCCTTGTCACCTTCCATCATAAGGTAACATTTTTAACAATATTTTTATTATTAAATATTTTAATTAGAATTTTTGTACACACTACTTCATATATTCTTTTGATTAAAAAATAGAGAGTGCAATAATTTTTTTAATATGAAAGTAGGTAAAAATACTACAATTATTTTTTTAGAGTTTCATGGAAGCCACCTCCGCATTCATCAGTTTTCCAGTACACCCTGGAGCTGGAAAGTAAAGGGAAAGTATTGAGGACTCTTGTTACGTAAGTTGATAGTTTTCTGAATCTTCTTCCATTACTTAGTTTTTTTATTTATTTCTGATTTAAATATTTTATTAGTGACAATATTTATATTAATTTTTAAAAAACATGTAAATATTTGATTTAATAAAAATTAAAATGCAATATGAATAATAAACATTCTGATGTTTTGGGCATGTTTAAACTTTTTTATTCATTTGTATAATTGCAATGCTAACATTATTCTCCAAATAAATAAATTAATATTTATAACTTTGTGTTAAGGCCTCCACTTTGTGACCAGTACTCCCTGACTTCTTTTAGAGCTAAATTATGAGTGTAGTTCTAGATAGTAAAAGCTCTGAAGTAGACATGTAGCAAAACATTTATACAGGCCACTAGCTTAATTAATTCATTTTGCATTTATATAGACATTTTTTTATGAATTAATGATTTCATTATGAGAATGGTATGTTTAATTTTTTTTTTTTGTATGGATTAGAGTAATAATATATTTTAATTTTAAACAGGAATAAGACAGAGGTAGAAGTTAATGACTTGAGTGGTGATACAATATATGAAACAAGAGTTAGGGCACATGGATATCAGAATAAAACTAGTTCATACAGCATCAAGCTTGAATGTAGGACCCCTCCATATGGTAAGTTCTTTATCTTCTGACACCTTCATGAAACCAAAAGTGCAATTGAAAACTAATGTAACTTCATTGTTTTAGTCATAAATGTGGTAAATAATGTGAAATGTCAACCAATAAACAGCTCGGTGGTATTGGTAACTTGGGCTCCTCTTCAAATACCTGCAGTACATAGCTATAATGTGTTCTACAGTAGAGATCTTGCAGCACCTATCAACCTATGGCATTCCAAGTCTGTGCAGGCCAATGAGACATCTGTTATGGTAAATTATCATTTTTTTAATCATTATTGTCGAAAATCAAAATGATAAATTCTTGTTGTTCATTCCTAATGTTTTTTGTTTTTCCTAATATTATTTTCTCATCTGTTTTCATTTTTAGTAAACAATCTAATGATAAAATATGCTTCTCGATATCCTTTTATCATTTTCATGAATAGCAATTTTTTGTCTGATGATTAAAAGACAAATATTCAAGACTTAATGCTGTAAAAATAAATAATTATGAATAAAATAAAACATTAAAATTTTATCAAGCCCTGGGAAATAAATAAAATTCTTATCAATCTAAATATGAAATATTGTTCAAATAATATCCTTCATTAGACACACCTTAGTGCATTAGGCTATTAATGGATTTATAAAATAAATTCTATGAAATTAGAGATGTTACTCCTATTTATATTTGTTTTTTTTTGCTTACCCACATCAGCTGACTGGTTTGAAAAGCAACACAAAGTACGTTATGACAATGAGAGGTGTTGGCATGCCTGGGCCAGGTCCACTGTCTCCTAACTTATACTTCATTCTATCTTCGACATCTGACAGCAATTTACCACCTGAACCTCACCAACCTAACACCAACAAAAACTCTGACCAATTTCTTGGTAATTATAATCTGTGAAGTTTTTATTTATTAATTTTTTTTATCTATAGTATGAAGTTTTTCAAACTTTCTATTCGTTTTCCGTTCAGGTATTGTTGTTGGCTGTGGGATAAGCATAATATTCATAATGGTTTGTAGTGGTAGTTTGCTGTATAGAAGGCGGTGTCTGAAAAACAGTTCACGGCCTACTCAGCATGAAATGACTGCCTTAACTCATCTTCCAGCAACAAAGGTAATATACTTTATTTTTCTATTGAACTTCCCCTTGTCATTTATCTATTTATTTATTTTTTTAAGTAGACATTAGGAGTGGAGAATTACAGACATTCTACGATTCTTTATTTTCTTTTTACATCATAAATTAACTTCATTATTGAATAGTTTATATGATAACCATAATAAACACCATATATTGCTATTTTTGATAGTGCTTACTGAATCAATTAAAAAAACATCGGTTTATTTTCATTGATGGTTTACTGTAAATCCAAGAAAAACATATTTAGTGCAATAAGAAAATGTCTAATTAATAATGTACTTTCTGTAACTTTAAAATAAAGAAGGAGCACAGATATTAGCCGTGCTAAGTATGAAAAATAAATTTGTGATAAGATAAGGACAATATGTTTCTTAAATATATTCTTTATTTTAATATTTTATGTTTCTAAGCCAAATAAATTCTAGTGGTTAAAAATATGAAGACTATTTGCTGAATAATCAGCAAAAATCAAAGGTGTGTTGTGTTTCAACTTATCATTAAAAGACTCTTATTGTAACAAATACTGATAAGTAAAATATGATTTATTTTATGAATATGACATGGTTCGGTCATTTAGCTTAGTTATATTTTTATTTTATTATTTTTTCCGTCACAGCTCAATCCGTTCAAAACCAATTACAGCTCCGATGTTGATTCCGATTATATTTAGTCACAATTTTTTTTTTTTTGTTAACTAAAAATTATGGGAAGGATTTAAACAATGTATGCTGAATAATAAAATTTATATACAACAAAATAACATGTCAATGCTCCATGAGATGACCAAATATGAATAATTATAACGTGGAATATTAATCATTACTAAATATTACTTCGGCTGATGCTAAATTACATTTGTTGGGATATCTTTTCATAATCTGAATAATAATAAAAAAAAGTAATAGTCTTAAACAATAATTTTGTCACTGAAAAACCTAACCTATTTCACTTGTGCCACCAGCATCAAATGATGATCACATACCATCCAATTCAGGACTGGTTTAGTTCAGCTATTTTTAACAGAGAAGGAAGCTCTTTCTTCACTTTTTTTGTGTGTAAAAAATATTCAAAAATTGCTAGAAGATTCTGGAATGGATGTATGAGTGGAATGGATAGTCTATGTTAATATGATTTTCAGATCCAAGGTTATTTTAACATATCTATGCCATTGCGTCCTCAGTGGAATTACGTGTGGATTGTATGGCATCATTAATCTTCTCTGGATACTTATGTCATGAATAAAAGTCAGCCCAAACTGTGTCTTCAGTTGGTGGTAACCCTAAGTCACCATATCTTTTACCACTCACATCTCAGGTTACACATCTGACTCAGCTATACTACCGCTTATGATTTCTTATTGGAGGCAATTCTCAAGCCTACTTGATAGTGAGGTAGTAGTGGATTTCATTGGACACTTGCTTCAATAAACATGTAGCATGAATATGATTTTCTTTATGTGGTTGTCATTTGAGCCATTCACTGCACGAATTGACTAACTCCACTTTTTGAAAAATCTTAAATTTAAGTGTAATGTAAGTTAACAGTCTTATTATATCCTAATGGTAGATCTGTATCAAGGGAAAATAGGAGAGATATTATGGATCAGCTGAAATTCATTCCTCCTGTAAAACATGATTACTTTAAAATGTTGCGAAGAAATCAAAATGACGAGTCTTTGCGTTCAGCTGATGAAGAAGACATCATTTATACTGCTGACTAATTAATAACAAATAAAAATATAATATAACGAAACTGTTAATATTAATGTAAATGCTGAATTTAAATTTATCCCTTTTTTCACTTGCCAAATTGATTAACTACACCGGTCACTTCAAAATTGTAACATTTCTAACGATTGATTTTTGGCAAGTCTCTTTTATTAATGTTATATACTTTTAGATGAAAGCTACATCTTTATTTATGCATTCTACAGTATTTATTTGAATTTATATTATAAAGGGAAATTTTAAAAACAATTTTTTTTTTAAATTTAATTTATTGATATTTACAACTATAATATGTTTATAACAAGTAAATCTGCTGATATGTACATTATGACTTGAAAAACACTTGTGGAGAAACTACCTATCGGCAGCACTCCAATAAAGTTCTATAGTAGATGGTCTCGAGGCCATCTTCTTTTCAGACGCCTCTGAAATAGGGTTATCAAGAATAGTATGGGAAGCAAGTTGAGAGACTAGAGGATTCAAGTGTGTATGGAGCTTATCGTGGAAGGATAGGTATCTAGTTTGGGCCAAATCAGTAACATATGGGATATTAAGATCATGATGGATGAGTTTGTTTAAAAACAATGCACATGTTATTCTCTCATTTCTCCACTTTTTGTTTTACGGAGTTAATCAATTTGTGCATTGAGTGGCTCATTTAAAGAATTTCCTAAGAGTGCTGGGGAAGTATCGATCAATGTGTCTAATCACAACTTTTGTGTTCATAGTTGGTCCAAAGAAAATTTAGATGATGTGGTAAATAACCTAAGACCATACAAAGCATCACCGAGCTCTTCTGTCCTAGACATTATACTTAAATATTTTTCTTCTTGCTGAATTTACTGACTTTATTTATTTACTTATAATAATCTAGTAGGAATTTTCTTGTCACCACAAATTCTTTGGTACCATTGTTGCTCGCAGTAAGTAAGCATTTATCACTTATATTTATTTGTTATAGGTTAACCTCCTGACCCATTAGAGAAAGTGGTGTGTAGAATAATTCATGCTAACTGGTTCTCTGATTTATTGAAAAATATTAGGAAGGTAGTTAACTAGAATGTTTACCAATTCTCACCTCAATAAGACCATTGAGTTAAAAAAGTCAATTATTTTAGAGTATGAGACTCTCTAAAGCCTATTCGCTCAAGTGATGAAGATGAAGTATGAAGAACTCAACATCTCTATATCAAAGTTAAAGTTATTACAGTGGCACTATTATTATTAATATCTTACAGTGAAGTTGAATAAACTGAGTTAGCCACTTAGAGATTAGAAAATAGAGAATGATCTTGCAAAAAACTTTTAGAAAAATTCTCTATTGAACCAGAAAAATTAATAGGAACCAGAATGGCATAGTCGTGGAGTCTAGGATCTCTTCATAGACAACCCACAGACTGGTATAGTAACATTCTATAGTTATCCTCAAATCCTAGTAAAGTTAGGATATTCATCATGGTCCATAGGATATTACGAGAATGTGGTAAAAATCCTGATAATATTGATGATACATTACAGATCAAAGCTACTTCAACTCTCTTGATAAAACCAAAAAATCGCATCATCCATTGAAATAAATAAATATATATAATATACTTTTTTATAACTTTATAATTTTTTTCACCTTTCTTCGGTTAGGTTCTCCATCTCATTTAATACATTTAAATAAGAGACCATTCTAACAATATCAAAATGATCTGATTTTAAAATATCTAAATTATTCATAAATAATGATTTTTTTCATTTCAATTAAATAATTTTATAGAAGCCACAACTGACCAGTTAATCAATTTAGATTATAAAAATTTATATTTAGTATGATACAGCTTGATAACTTAAAAAATGTTCTAATATAATGATTACACACTTCTGTTATGCATTAATATCTGCTGGTTTTATTGCAAATTTCAAATATGGAATAATTTTCCATGAAATTTAGAAATATCTTAACATTTATTATTTAATATCTTCACAAGGTCTGAGCATATAACATACATCATTTTCTTTAAAGCATCATTTTTTTTACTCTGTTTTGATTTCTCGGCATTAAAATCATTTCTGGTTCAAAAATCTTACTATTCTGTCATTTCAATCATTTAAATGCATTATTTGGACAGGTAGGGGTCCAAAACGGTCCAGTGAACGGATTGAAGCTGTTTCCGAATGGTAGAGTTGTAAATGGCCACGCCCTCCGCATCACAGAAAATCCACAGGTATATGACTAATTTTTTTCTGAGTGATCTATTTTGTGATTTAAATAAGTAATACCAATTTAATTTTAAACTTTTATTTCATCTATTATTTTCATGTCAGATTAATTGTCAGTTTTAATGAAATCTAGGCCCCTAAAATGATATAAGCTAATAGATTTACTAGCTAATTTTGCCTTTTTAAAATCTTTTTACAAGCATTTTAACGTTTTTTGGTTTTGAAATAGAAAGACCAATTTATATGTGGGCCTTTTTAGATATGCCTGAGGATAGCTTGATGTGGCCAAAATGTAAATTTTACAGATTGTTATTTAGGTTAAATATATAAGCCTTTTATATATTAGTTTATATTGGACTTCAACCCACAGGGATAAGGAAAGTCATGTAACATGAATGGATACACCAAATTTTGTTATATTTATACTTGGAAGTTTTGGGAATAATTAATCAATGTGTAAACATTTGCAGTTTTTTTTTCCAGACTATTTTGTGTATATCATAGAAAAATAATTTGGAGTTCAGGCCTTTTAACTTGTTAGGGAGAAACATTGGTATTAAGCTTGATTTAAATTTTATTTTAGTTTTAATATAGTTTAAACCATTACCTTGTTCACTTCAACCTAAAACTGATGTAACATGAAAAATCTTCTGTTGTTATAAGATTCATTTAAGTAATTTTATCAAATTAAAATGGTATTTAAAAAAACTTCTTCATATTCTGTGTTTTAATATTTTTTTAAAATAAACTTTTAGTGCCAAGCTGGAGGAAGTGGGAGAGATGGGCGGGAAGAAATGTCTCTTCTCAATGAGACTGAAATGAGCATCCTGGATACAACTCTCGGGAGCCTAGGCTAGATACTAGCAATATTTTCTACCATGCACACAATCCAGTACAAAATTCATTAGGAGGTAACGGGTATAGAGGCAACCTTATCCACTCCATAACTTAGGTGTTAGTCATACAATGCAAAAGCAGTATGAGGAGTTAAGTATGCACACCAATTGCTTTAATAATTTTTACATATATTAACATTTGGTTCCTAAATTTTTTTTTTTATAAATTTTCATTTTGTTTTTCCTTTGTTTATTTTATTTAATTTTTTTATGAGACCTGTTTATGAACCTCAGGCATTATATTGTTTCCTTCAAGTTTTTCGTAGGTTTAATTTAGACTTATATTAATTCAGTTATAAATGATTTGTTGATTAGTTGTTGTATTTTATGTTTATTTCAGACGTAATGTTTTCCTCTGTTTTCAATTTTTTATATATATATTTATATATATGAAGAGCTATTATATATATTTTTATTACATTGAGATTGTGCTACAACTGTGTAAACTATATACTTAAAATATTTCATTGTACCTGATTATACTTTCCATGGAAGATAGTTCTGTTTATTTTTAATTTTGTTATATAGAAACAATTATTTTATATTTTTGTGGTCTACTTTAATATGTGTTCACATTAATGTTAGTATTAAGTATATATGTGTATATAAATATACATACAAATAATTATAAATATATAAAATACAAATTATATATACATATATGTATGTATATATTTATAAAGCCTCTTTTGTAATTTCAATTCACTGAATGTTTAACGCTGCAATATATTAGACTGAACGCGATTCCTCTTTTTTATTAAAGTATATATACATATATATAATTCTGTCATTATATAAAATGTTTTTTAAAAAAAAGTTAGAGTAAGCAGCATATTTCAAAAATATATACAAAGCATTATTAGCTAATTAGGATGGGCCAATTTTTTTTTGACCCATTTGGTACTTTAAACTACTGGTAAAATTTTTGAATTAATTTTCCTTTAATAATCTCACGTGATTTATGCATAATTACTTTCCGCTTATAGCTGTAATGGGTTTAAAGTAATATATAGCCATCAAAATTCAAAATTTTTTGGGGAAAGATTTTAAATTAAAATTATTCACATAAAATCAATAAATTTGAGAGATTTTATTTTTGGATATCATAAAATACCTTATTTATATTATTTTCATATTGGGCTAAAGCAATGTCATCATTCCTCTTTTGGGATTTTTCTTATTTAAAAAATATATATATTAATTTTTCTTAATATAAAAATATATATTAATAATAAACTTTTAGAATAACTTAAAAATGCAACTTATACAAATTCTCCCATCATTTTTCTTCTTGTTATTAATATTGAAAATCTACTTTGGTTCATTCCTAAAAAATCAGTAGTTTAGAGTTTTTCATCAAAAGGTTTCCATTCCATGTTTGAAATATGCTACTTTGAAGATAATTATTATGCAATTCTTCGATTGCTTGTAAATGCTAATTATTAAAAATTCTGAATTTACATTTTTGACATATAAGGATGAAAATTGAACTGATACATTTTATATTGTACATTAGATTTGCTAACTCAAAACAAATACTATACCATATGAACAGATGATTATCTTTATATTTTGTATATTGTTTTTATATTAGACTTAAAATGTAAAATCAATATATGGCAACTAAATTGATATTTTATTATATTATTGTTTAGTATAACTTTTAAAGATATGATTCTTTGCATAATTGTGTACATAATGAAAAGTCCAGTAGGTTCAACTTGCAATTCATTTTTATTACAAAGGATGTAGATAATATTTACCATTACATTTTTATTAAAAATTCTTGAAAGAAAGGGGAGAGTCAGTCTTAAAAGATTTTGAGATAATTATGTTTTTGAGTTTAGGATTCTTACTTTATTCAGTCACTTAATATTCTTAAACTGTTTTAACGAAGTGATTCTTCACATTTATGGTTATTTCTTTTTTCCATCTTATTTTGCTGAAAGATATGAACATAATAAATGTACAACTTTCTTCGGAAAACATCACTCTTCTCCTTTCTCCGGCGGATTCCTTTACATCAAACTTTAAATTCATAAAAATTTGACTGCCTCTTGAATTTTAAAATATTTGTCTTTGTTTTTTTATTGTTTGTATTTTAATTTTGATTCATAGAAAGGTATGATGTATATGTATGACACAGGAATTTTCTTTCCTTTTATCTTGGGTAGGTAAGTTTTAAGTTTTAACTGGCTTGTTTATTTGTTAAAAGTAATTATATAAAAATTTATTTCAGATTTATTACTTCAGGGTAATATCATATTTCTATTTTTAATTGTTTCTCAATTTGTTAGTTATTAATTTAAAAGAAAAATAATAATCCATGCTTAGATGCAATGTCCCTGCATTCATTATTTTTTAACTTAAATTTCCTTAGCTCATCAGAGCTATCTGTTTGCATTAAAAAAATTACAAGTTTTTTGGTATGGTGTTGATAAAAAGCTTCCAATTAGTTCTTCTAATGATCAAGTATTTTAATTTCTTGCTCTTTTCTTTTTTTTGTCAAGGTCTTAAGAGACTATTCACATTTCACAGATTGATCTAGTTGTATTGAAAATTTTTGAAATATTTGTTAAGCCTTGGAAGTTTTGGATGTTTAATTTTATACAGGTATCATTGATCATGTTTATGTTGTGCTCTAGTTGATAATATTGTCTCCATAGCCAATATTTCAAACATCCTTTACATTTTTGTGTGGTATGGTTAGTCTTGGCTACTTCATATGACTACTGTAACTTCGAATTTGGCTTTTATTGTAGCATAATTAGCTTCCAATTTTCGGTTAGTTTATTGATTTTATTCGTTTAAAAAAGTTTATTATATCTGATGATTTTGTAGAGCCAGGATTGGAGTTATTGATTAAGAAAAAAATAGGCTTTCAGACTAGTTAAATTTGAAATCATGGTTGCAGAAATTCAGATGAATATAATTAATTATCTATGAATATCTCAAAATGTATTTAACAGTTTCCCAGCCAAGTAAGATTTAAAGTTACACCCTGCTGTCAATTATTTGGAGGTGACTGACCCGTGACTAAACATTGCTAATGGCATATTCATAAATTTGCCTCCTCTGTCTCCCTCTTGTCGATGCATCGGTAGAACATTTTCATATAATTTTTTTGATGATGCATTATTTTATATTCAAATCTCAGAATGGTTTTTGGTTATTCATCAAATTATTACATTGCAATTTATAATTTAACTAGGTATTATGAATTTTGTAAGTTAATTGTAGATTCATTTCCTTAATATCTGTACTTAACTATTCCATCTAGAATTAGGATTTATATTTTTCAGTTTAACATACATTTTTTTACAAGAAAAATCTACCTTTACCAATGAACAATATTGACCGTAAGACTATCCTATAACATTACTCGAGGACTGCTTATTGATAATGTAACTGCTAATTAAATATTCCCTACAATATTTCTGTTTTTATCCATGAGGTTGCCACGGTCTGTGCATTAAGGTTTCTCCTCATTTTTTAGAGCAGAAGGACTAAGTTAATTTAAAACAGATATTTAGTAATTACAATCGGTTAAAATTGAAATCTGAGATTATAATTTGATGGTCCATATCTTTTATGTTAGGCAGATTTTAATTGTTTGAGCCTATGCTAAACTGATAAATTAAAAAAAATGAGAAAATTCCATTAATATAAGATATATATACCCTTTAACTGAGATAAAAATATCAAGGATATAGTCCTATCAACCAAACTATCTTCTTACACTATGGAAGAATTAAATTTCAAACACAGGGGATTTCCCTTCTTTGTTCTTAACTTGAGGTGGCCACCTGATGATTTTTTTAATTATGCTTTTCACATTATAAGTATACCTTTATTTTCTGTTTAATATTGACCCTTGAAATACCTCTTCCAACTTAAAATTCATGGGAGGAATGTAATAATGCTTTCAATGGCAGCTAGAATGTATTTACATTTTTAGTTAAATTTTTGTATAATCAAAATAATCAAGGAATAACTTAACTACAATATCCCTCTAAAAAATCTCAATAAATTTATAAATATTTAGAAACAACAATATGATATGAATACTGTCACTCCATTTTGGTGCTTGAGCTAATTGAGTTCGAATTGTTTAGGAAGAAAATTCAATAGTTAAGAAACATTAATTGAAAATGATACTCATGAATTGTGCATTGTATGTAGTTCCTATCTTAACTCAATATGAAAGCACTTTTTGTACTTAAAATTCATCATTAAATTTATATTTTTACATTCCGTTACAAAAAAAATTATTAATATAAAATAGTATTTTTTCCCAATGGTTATCTTCAATTCATACTATAACGGTAAAGCCAACCACATTTTTACGACCATAACTTTTAAAATTTCTGTGTTAGCTTTTGAAGTAGACAATTTTTCCCCATTAAGTACCATTTTTTCAATTTTTTATTAATTTATCACATTTCTCATTTATTATACCTATAAAAAGTATCAATTTTTCACAAACAAGTTATATGGGAATATTAAGGTTCTGTGAGATTTCTGTTTATTGAAATACATAATGTGATTGTAAAATTCCATTATTCTAATTCGTATAGAAAATAAAATGGGTCTTTATAATTGAAAATTATTTTTATTGTATTTAGGCATGGGTTATTTATTGGTGCTAGCTTTGAAACTAAGCAAATTTCAATCGGAGTAGAGCTGGTTGTGTCTTTTTATTGTTTTATTTTATTTTTAAATAAGTAAGAGGTGTGTGATTTTTCTCCTTTTTATATAATTATTCTATTGATTCATGGGATTTGCATAAAATTGCAATTTGTTGTCTGTTTTTCACTACTTTTTGAGTTAGTCCGTCCAAATTTTTCTCCTTTAGTTTTTTTTTTTTCAATTTAAAACTCTTGCATACTTAGTTAATTTGTAAGAAAGTATATCTGGGTGTTTTGCTCAATTTTAAACTTGTTTTCCTGAATGATATAAATCATCCATTCCTTTTTGAATACCTCAATCTGACTCTTTTTGTTACCTCCACTTGTCAGACCTCGATAAACTGTGATTAGGTGACATTTCCTCTTTTAACTAGTAAATACAAAGTTTATTTCCTCATCTACCTCTTAACTATTTACCAATTCTTAAGCTTTTACTTAGCTTTGATTTATATATTGTTTTAATTCACTACTAAAAGTTAGAGGCTAAATGATTATTATAAAACTTTCTGTTATACTCTACGAATCTCGCCTTAACTTATTTTTTTTTCTAGTTACTAACATAATATACGTAAACTACAATTTTGACTAAATTTTTAAGAGATTGTTAATTTTTGTTTAAAGAAAAAAGAATATATATATTGTACAAATATAATACATATTTTTAAAGATTATGTAACCCCCCATTGTACCTAGTTGCAAATCTGGTTGTGGATATATATATATATTTTTACGTGTGGTTTTTGTGCATCTACATTTATTCTGAACCTGTTACATGGGATTTTAGATTATCCTAGCATAGGTATTTAGTTTTTAGTGTAAAGACAAATTATTGTCAGAATCCCAATATTTGAGAAACATCGTTTTATTACGATGTTTCATTTAAGCTACCTCAACCATTCGTTGTCAGGCGAATTACTCAGGGATGTCTGAACGGTTCACCCATTATAATTGTATTTGTAAATAACTTAATAGAATGTATAATAAGCTTTATCATTATAACCGTGTGTTAAAAAAAAAAATAAAATAAAATAAAAATATATTCTATTCATAAAAGAATGAGAATTACCTAAAAAAAAAAAAAATTACTTTTAAGGCTTAAAAAAAGTGGAATTCCTTTGAAAAGGTGCTTCCTATCATCCTGAGCTCTGAAAAGGTACAAGTTTCTTATTAAAACACGGCCTAGTGATTTTCAGGGATTGTCAACACACTAATGCATACTTTTTTAAATTAGCTAAAAGTCATAAGAGATTACATGATCTTTCTCATAATTTTTTACTTTGTTGTTATAATTATTAACAGCCTAGTCCCAAATTTGCCTTAGCACAAGTTTTTATTAACATGCACAAATTTCTCCACTATTACTTATCTCTGTCAGTCAATAAATGTATAACGATTTAGTCAAGGTTATATTATGGGATCATGTATACTTATACATAGTTGTGAAACTGTTCTCATTTTTGTAGCTAGTTGTGTTTGGTTCAGACTGTAGGTAAAGTTAGCCCTCAGCCAAGTGCCAACACCAAGTGCAGCGCCTTTCTTTTTAAAGATATTCTCAATTGCTCATTGCTTGCTTTACCATTGAATTTAAGCACAGTAGCGTTATAAACATGCATTTCTTCAAGTACTTTAATGTTGTTCAATTTGAGAGAAAAAAATAATGTGTTCATTTCAAACAAATGCATTAATATAATACTATGGTGAAGAAAAAATACGTTTTGGTCGGTCAAATTATTGATAGCCCTACAAATATTAGGAAAAGAGACATATGCTAGTGACTGCTTGCACAAATTGCCTTAAATCAATTTTATACTATTAATAAATATATATTAATAAACAAAAATATACATATATATATATATATAAATATCCTATCTTTGTATTTAGTGGATGCAATTTGCTCATTTTGTAATTTAACTTGAAGTTATGTGGCTGGTATTAATAATTTTACGAGATCCCATTAGCATGGGTTTATAGTGGATGGGTGGATCGGTCGGACTTTTAGTTGTAAGGTTGTGGACTTGTGTGATGTGAGTTGTGATTGTTAGTGTGCAAGTTTGTAGGAGTGTCTGATGTATATTTAGAAATTAACTAGCACTATAATATTAGATGTTTTAATGGCGTAGTTTGAAGTAAAATTTAAAACAAAAAATATATATATTCGCTTCCATTTAACTTCAGTCTTATTTATTTAATATTGATAAAACTCTTAAATTTTGAACATAATTGTTCAATATTTATAATAAAAGGTTTACACGAATTACAAGGCCTTTAAAACAGCAAAGATTAGTGGATAGATAATCAGTATACATAAATTAAGAATACCCCGCAGATGAAAATTTAAACATTAAAAAACAAAAAAAATTGTGCCTTTTCTTGATAGGTTAAATAAGGTATTCCACAGTTATATCTTTTTTATATATTTATTTATAAAGTTACCTATTAGATTATGACAAAGATGAGAGTGTTGGTCAATTTGACAGCTATAGTTAACAGCATTGAGATCAATAAAACCAGCTCAGTTATTTTAAAATATTATATTAATCATATTGTGCATTTTTCTCTGGAAGGTATGGTGGATTATGCTATAATTTTTTATTATAGCATGTTTTACAATTTTCATTTAGTGAACAATTTTTAAAGTCTTTTAAAAAATACATAAAAAAGTATTGAAATTTTTAATGACCTAGCATAAATATCTAATTATTTTATTTATGATTAAGTCATTAACTATAAAATGAAATAAATTAATTTCCAAAATTGCATTATATTAAAATAATAAATAATGCGTTACAAGAGCAAAAATAAAAATTTATCCTTCACTATTTGATATGTAATTTTGCAAAATATTTTTAATAGTTGATATTGAAGATTTTCGTATAAATAATAAATAAAAAAAGTTGTTTGGTTTCTTAATTAAACTTGTTTTGTTCACTTAAAATTTACTTTGAACTTTAAATTTCTTAATTCATCTAAAATTAAAATGTATTATTTAAAATCCAAATATTCTGTTATATATAAAATGGATTTGAATCCGTTACAAAATATTATTTTCCACTTGTTACTTATTACTATTGATTTTTGAAAGTTACAAATGTTTCATTTATTATGTATATTATAATAAGCGATATGAATTAATCAATGAAGTTGAAATATATATATATAAATTTAAAATCAACTTGACCACCATTCTCGTCCTTGCTTACTGGTAGTAATTTTATATTTAAGTGAAATAGAATTATCAATTTGAATCGCTTGATTGAAATTATCGCTGGGTAGTCCAAAACATCACACTAGCTCCTATTCTATAAGTTTTAAGTTATTTTTATTTAATATGGGCTGTTTGGCTAAATGGCCACATAGTACAAAGCAGACACTGGGAATTACGATTCCCATTCTCTTTATCTACCTCATAGTGAATATTTATGTACCCTTAAGGGGTCTGACTTTTTCCTTTATAATTGTGTTCTATAGTCGTGGTGTTGTAGTGTATATAGTTGGGTTTATTCAATATTTATTTTCTCCTTACCTCCTTGCCCTTAGTAACCCCTAAGGTCATTTCTTCTTTATCCTTTTCAATGTAAATTTTTCCTTGAGTTGTTAATATTAATAATTATAATTGCAGATTATTTCTATAATATATAAAATTTAAAGCCAGTTTCTAACTGCAACTGGTTGTCGTTTAACGGCTTAGAAATCGACTCAGGTATATTCTACTTTGTATTTTTGTCTGTACATTCTTTACTTACTTTATATTCACTATGTAAATAAACATACTACTTTTATGTATTGTAAATTGATGTTAATAATTCATGGTATTTTAAAGAAAGGTACTTGCCCCGTAAAATGTCTTGATTTAATTTCTGTTTGTGAAAGAAAATTCAGTTTTTAAAGGATATTATCCTGCTTCACTGCCTGGTACTCAAAAAAATAATTTAATAATAACAGGCAATGAGTTTTATTAAATAGATAAGAAATTAGTATTATTTCTTGAAATTGTATGCTTATTTTTGTACAGAAATGGTAAAAGGAAAATAATTATCATATGGTGTAAAACTTTCTAATTGTTTCTGTAGAATTCAAAAAATATTATGTAACAAAAATTATATTGAAATTATGTTCATCATTTTCTGTCAATAATATATATATTGTATTTATGATGTTGTTGGTTTGATTTTTCACTTTACCTTTTATATTTCTTAGTATTTTTTAAGTGATTTTAATGTCACTTATAATCACACATGCCTTGAATCTATGTCACCAAATTTAAATTACCATTAACAATACTTATTAAGGTGTGTAAATATTAGCTTTTACCTTAGCTACTTGTTTGTCCATGTCATCATTCATTTTAATTTAATAATTTTAAACCTATTTTATATTTTTTAAATATTTTAAAATATTCAAATTAATTATTAAAAAAATAATTAAATTATGTGTTAATTGAACAACCAGTACTTAATAACTAGCTTTAAGTTAAAGGTTTCTTGCCTCTTCTCAATTTACCATTATTTTTTCCAACATTATCTAGTTAGTAAGAGCTATTTTTTTAGTAATCGTGTTTTTGGTATTCAGTACTCCTCTGAAGAAAAATTAGTGGTAATAAAATATAGAAAATTTAATCCTGTATTAAATGGATTATAATGACTGAATATGATTAAATAATTAGGGATTATAATTTTTTATAATAATATATTTTTACATAGAAAATATATAATAAGAAAATGAAGAAATAATATTATAATCAGAGACTGAAACAGATTAATAAAATATAAAATGTTTTTCATCAAACAAATATGTAAGTTTGATTTGGATGGGCTGCATCAGTGTTATCTTCTTGGTTTGAGTCATCTTCATCCTCACTCATTGTTTCCTTTTGTTTCATTACTTAAGTATTAAGCCATTGTCTACGGCTCAGCAGAAATTCCTGGTAGATAGTAAGTGCTCAACGTTTCTTTGCTGTTAATACACAAAACAGAAATAAAATTACCTTTTTTCCTACACCTGCATGCTGCTTTGCACCTTGAGGTGTGTATGGATGATATTGTTTTGAGGAAAGATTGAGAAGCTTCCTACAGCCCTGAAATTAAGAGCCTCTAATGCTTTACCCATATTAGGCACCAAAAAAAAAGAAAGAGAGAAGGTGGTTGTATATTTATCCTCAATCTTATAGGTTTTCACAGTATCTATTCCATCCCTGAATTTGAATTTAACTGAGATAGATAAACCTTACCATCTGCTGCCATTGGATAAAAAATAAAATAAATGAACCTTTGTGTTGAATGAAACAATAGTTTTTTGCATGTGCTTCTGGAGTATTAACTTTGCTGATTATATTCTTATGGTGGAGTAAAATTATAAATTCTCCATGCACAACTGTACTACCTAAGCAGATAAATACTCGTAGTATGAGGATAAACAAGATTAAACATATTTTTAACGTATTTACATTATACATTAAAAAACATTTACCTAATTACCTGAATTTAGGTTGATGTAGGGTTCAGAATTATTGCGCCTGATCTAAAAGCATCCCAGATGTCCATTCTAAAGATGAGTTTATGGATTGCCAAAGGCTGGCGAATGTACTGTGGAGAAAATGGATGGGCAATTCTATATACGATTATATCTGTAGGAATCAGGAAACTCCGATGTTTTGGAAATGTGGCCAAGATCAGATTAGCACAAGGTATGAGTTATAGTTATCATGACTACTTTACAATACATTTAAAATGTTAAAATGAATTGAAAAATTTAATATTGATAAAACAAGTGATAATGCTTTAGAATTAAGATTTCAGTGATTCCATTGTAATAAAAAATGGCTCCTTTTCTTTTTTCTATGTTGGTCACATTGTTTTGTGTCAGAGCCTCACCCTGATCTAATAGTGTCATTTAAATCTGAAAGCAAAGTACAATTGAATTAGTTTAAATAATAATAAACTGACCATCATTTAGCTAATAATGATGTGTATAACAGGATATACACTATATTAAAATACAAAACAAAATTAGGAATAAAAGAAGCTCAAAGCAATAAAAAAAAACTATGAATAAAGCCTTTGGTCACTAAAATACTGGAGAATGGAAAATGTTTCTTTTTTTGTGTATGTCCTGATGATGAATGAATTGGCAAAAAGTTGACTGGTTAGTTATTTCCCCAGTATTTAAAAGATTTAAGACTTTTTTTTTATATTTTCAAAATACAATCCAATACTGTATAAGTATGTTTTTTTATAAGACTTATAATAATATAATACATACACTTCCACTTCCATTATATTTTTTTAAACAATTGTTTTAAGCTAAATACCAATAGAATTATAGTCTGTACCCTCTAAGCTTTGCTCTTTTGGCTTGTTCATAATATTTCTCCTTTGCTTTGCAGGACATCTTCCTCCATTCACATCTGCCTCTTCTATCAATTCAAGATCATAATGAAAAGCATTAATTAGTTTTTATAATAACTAAAATATTTATATATATATAAACTCAACAGCGAAAAAAAACCGGACCCTTCATATTTTTCGTATTAAAAGCTAATTTTCAGCAATATTTGTTTTTGTGGGTATTCTAGTTATTACAGAGAATGTAGGCTCTAAGTCCATTGAACTAATCCCTTCAGGATTAGTAAACAATTAGATAAAACTCAGATTTGATTTATTTGTCTTGAAGTTGATTTACCTGTCAGACCCATTCTAAACTGCAAGTAGTTTTTCGCATATTTAAACATCTTTAATTTATTAACCAAGACTTTTCTGTGATTAATAGACATGTTTTTTTTTATTTTGGTCCAGAATAATGGTTATTTTAAATGTTGACATAGCCCGAGCTGATGCCTTGGCCAGAGAAGGCCGTAGCTTGGGTTAGCGAAGTCTACCATTCACGATGCACTCCGTGTTTATTCCATTCTTACCATAAATTAAAAAGATTAATATTCATATGTATTTAACAAAATTATAAGACCAAATCTAAGTGTCCGGTTTTTTTGCTGTTGAGTGTATATATATAAGACAAATATTTATGAAGGAACTATCAAGTAATAAAATTTATTAGGAAATGGACAATAATAAAATAAATAATTTTTTTTTAAATTATTAATGTTGTGTACCTATATACTACTTCCAAACCTTCCTTTTAAATTTCTAAATATAATCCAGTCACAGAAAATATTATTTTAACTTAACAGTTTTATTGAATCATATATTTGCACGTATTACAGAAGTTTTAATTTAATCATTTTTTTTTAAAAGATATTTTAAAAAGATGATTGTTATTTCCCTTTTATTCTTTGCAGTATTAATATATTTTAGGAAGTAACTATAGGGCTACAGCTGTAGGTGCAAATTTTCATCAACATTTAAAAAGAAGATAATAATAATTATATAAAACAAAAGTTACACTGTTTCTGCTAATATTCAATTATAAGGTTATTTTTTTCCACCATTTTTATAACCCTTGGTGGGCTTTCGATAATTTTCCCTATTGGATATCACTGTAATTATGTGGGAAAGGGCAGATATCCTAGCCCTGGATGTGACCGCACACCATTGGGTAAATCCTTGTCATCAGCGCCCTATTTTACACAGTACTATTTTTTTCCCAAAACTGAATTTGATGTCCTTCTAAACTTTCAATTATTTTATTTTATTAAAATAGGATAAAGCCATTCTTCTACAACTCAAGGTGGTTATGTCAATATTACTTTTTGTTACAAAATTGTAGTAATATCAAAATAAACATATTTTAGAAATAAAATTTGTCTATACCTGGCTATTTCTTCATTGGGTGTGTTTCTGGCAAACTTCCTACGATAAAATCGCAAGAAGTTAATGAAGGGATGTATGCTGATTCGTCCCCAGTCTCGGGTGGCTAAATTGGGACGTCGTTTGTTGTTGTTGTTGACGTTGATATTCTTCCTCACCAATTTATTTCCTAATGTTCTGGCTTTGAATCCCGCCTTTCCTGGGAAACCGAATCGGTTCTTTTTTAGGTTGATTTTCTTTTTCATACAAGCATCTGAAGCTGAGACGAAATTGTCGCAGTCCGCCTGCATGTTACATAAATATAAATAACTAGGAATTATTCTGAGATTATTACAATGAATTGTGAAACTGTCATATATATCTCCAGCAACAAACACAATAAAAAAACAAAACAAATAAGATAAGGTGGAGTAAGTTTTCTATTACTTTCTGTATACATACTTTCAACTAGAGCCAGTGGCGGATTATCCGTAAGGCAAACTAGGCACGTGCCTAGGGGCGCGTAGTTACAAGGGGCGCGCGAGCTAAGAATTTTTAAATAAATAAAAAAAATAACATATCGACAAAGAAAGAAAGAACTAAATGCTGATCTATAATATAATACAAGCATGATGCTATGATGCTGACAATCAGTTAAAATTAAGATGGCCATTTATGGCCGGTACAGGGGTGCCGATAAAGTTATTGCCTAGGGCGCTCTGGATCTTTAATCCGCCACTGACTAGAGCTGTTATGATAAAAATAATTTTTTCCACAAACTGTTCATTTTTGGTAGACAATTCAAACAGATGGTTATCTGAATTGCGTATATTGGTTGTAAGGCACCAGAGATGGATGATAAAGAGCAATTCATCGACCAGCTTGGAACAACCCATAGGTGGGATCAGTACAAAATAGCAATTCATCAAACAGGGAAAGAATCACTGGGAATGTAACAGAAATAAACTCGAGTTTTCGGTACGACCAGAAATATGAGGGTACTACCTAAGAAACGAATGTTGCCTACAGAGCCAACACGTGCAGAGATGTACACGTGGAGCTAAGGAGACGTACCACCAAAAGCAAGGAGTTGAAAAGCGTCAACATCGCAAAAGAAAGCGCCAATGAGAAAATACAGAGCTGAAAGAACTCAAAATTGTAGGAGAGTAGGAAGCAACCAAAAGCTTAATGAATGTAGAAAACCCATTAAGACCAAGTAGAGTGCCTGCAATGATGAAACTGGAACATTCCTAATTGAAAATACGCAAGTACTTACTAGATGGAAGCATCATTTCAACAACCTCCTTAATCATGATCAACGGATTGATGTCCGTTTGATACCTCGTTCTGCAGAAGATGAGATGAAGAAACCTCCTGATGAAAAAAAAAATAGCAGAAATAAAATCGAACCTAAAAAATAGTAAGGCACATGGATGGCTATGACAGTTTGTATCAGACCTCTTCAAGTTCGGTGGTGAGGTGCTCAAGAAAGCTATGCATGACCTCATCATTGGCATATAATAACACCGAGGAAGTAATTCTCAGGGCTAGGTATGAAACTGTCCTATAAACTGGAGAGTGATAACTAAAGAGGTATTTCGCCTTTTTGCGCCACTAATGGTAATGATAATTGGACTAATCATTTCGTTTCAATAAAGCTGTGGTCCTCAAAAAAGCTTTTATACTCTTACTAATTCATACCTCCAGTTTATTTGGGTTATCATATGTTTGTCCGTCACATCAAGTTGTCCTTGTTGCCCAGGTTATAATAAATAGTAATAATCATTTATTATTTTTTAAGGAAAAAGATAAAATAGAATGAATGATGCTATTATACCTGAATCTTATTTAAATTCCAATCCGATGGCTGCAAATTATCAATTACAGGTTCTAGCTCATGGCGGTTTTTCGGTGCCTGAAAAACAACAAATATACAGTTGGGTGTGTAGTAAAAAGTAGTCTCCGACTAGCTTTCCTTATACTTTCGTATTGCTTAATTCATTTCTTTGTGTGTTTTTTATTATATATTTACTGTAATTAGATTATCAAAAATTGCTGTTGTTTGTATGATTTTTGATACTCCATGTCATAATCAGGTTTTTGGGGTTGCCATAAAATAATTTAATAAATTTATAGGGAAGCGAGGGATGGTTGACTCGATGATAGATGTAAGGAAGAAAATAGTTGGGGGTGCAGTCAAATAAAACACTAAATAAGTGGTTACTTATTTAGTGTTTTATTTGACTGCACCCCCAACTATTTTCTTCCTTAATAAATTTATAGTTTGGTGTTAACTCATCTAGCTTTCGAACTAGATTTGAACTCTAGATTGGAAAGTGGAGATTACGCAAAACGGCGCCATTGATGTGACACTAATTTGTTTTTTTTGTTATTAACTGTAATCCATACCTTTAATAGTGGGATTAAACTATTTGAAAAAGTTGCGATTACCGCAAGTGAAAAAATGGCAATGAGCACTCGAAATATTGCAAATGAGGTCGGTTTTTGCGCCCCAATGAGTTATAAGATGGTTGAACTAAAAAATGCCAATACAAAAGAATATAGTGCAACCAGACTGAAAACCCTTGTTGAAAGTCATGTATATGGTAAAAAAAAAGACCTTCTAGAGAAAGATGCAAACAGAGTTTTCTATGACAGTCGTAAACCGATATTTGATGTATTCGCAAACTTTGGGGTGAACTAAATCATCCACTAATGTAGGCCGTCCTCATGTTTCTTCAGATCTCAAGAGAAATCTCGAGTATTTTTGTAGTACATTAGTTATGGACACCCTGATTACAAGTAACAAGATGCAAGTAACACTATTGATACTGACACTACTTATAGCAGAAATTGAAAAAAAACGTAATGGGGTTAACTAATACTGATGAAACTCAAAAGCTACTGAGCAACTGATGTAAATCTCCCCTGTTCCTTTTACGAATAAGAACACTTGCTGTCTACTATGGACGAATATTGTAAATCACTAGAAAACCAACTGGACCAGACCCATCTCAATGGCGTACAGTGGAAGTTTTAAGCCGCCACTTTCGGAAAAGAGGAAAGAACTGCTTGACGACTCCCTTTGATAATATAATGGATTGAAGCTATTGGAGAATTGGCGAAATTTTCGTTATTACTTTTCGTTGTAAGGTATCTTTACAAGCGCTATTTTCATTCTTTTTAGCGTATAACCTCTACTTGAGTACCATATTTTTCCTAATCTTGAAAAAAGAGACCAACGTTGATTGTTTATAGATTTTCAAAAAGCAGTTGAAAGAATGAAAAAGTGAAGCTTGTTCCGGTAGTATATATATATTTTTATTTTCACTAAAGTATTTTTTTGCTCTCTAAAATGCCTCGGGCGAATCGCCCCATCAGGTAGAACGTCACTCCCCCACCGACCTTATTAATTTTTTTAATGATTAAATTTATTATGCTCCAAGATAATACCATCGTTCTGGCCAATTTTGAATTGCCATCTGTATTGCAATATGTAATCGATAAATTTAAACTTGCATATCGTGTTAACTGAAATGTTATTGTAATACAATTATTATGTTTTACGTACTCCTTATTAAATATATTTACCTCCATTGACCCATAAACCACCATCAATCCTATTTTAGAATAAGATTTTCGGCCCTCCTCCTTTGGTTCTTTCTGTAAACATTGTCTATTTTATTTTTAAATATTTAGGGCACCCCTGCGATTTGAAAATAAAAAAAGGAAAATTCTCTTTAGAAAGGTCCATAATTTCGATCTGCATGTGTTACAACATTGGTCCGTTTAATACTAGTATGATAATAACAAAAACATGTACGTTAAATATCTGACGCTAAAGAGATGATCAGGATACGAAAATTGTACTTACATCTTTTTTTATATCCATCTAATTGCTGTCGATTATATGGTACCAGTAATTTCGAGCATTTCAAAGTAGAGTAGTGATCCAAAATTAAGGTAATAATTATACAAAAAAAAAATTTTGAACAGATGTTTTCATCACATGCCTGATAAATAGCACTTTGGACAAAAAATTAATTATAGGATAATAGCTTAGTAAAACTGTTTATGTATGGTGAAAAATTCGTCCTATAAGTATGCAGATTTTTACTCTATTTACTATTGTCAAATGCAGTCCAACTAATAATAGTTTCATAGCCGAAATTTTGTTAATACATATCTATTTTACTTGTAAATACTGTAAAGTGGATAACTTGTATTGTTGGAAAATATTAAAAATGAAACGAATAAACAGTTAAAACTCATTGTAACTCTAGTCGAAGCGACAATCTGCGGAATAGATACCCTATTTTTCATAGGACAGTTAAGTTTACAGTAATTTTTCATTAAAAGGGCCATTAAAAAAAAAAAAAAAATGTCACTTTCATTTCTCAGTTAATAGTGCTTATTTCAAACTAAAATAAACTTGCTGCATTAACTAAATACGCTCATGTTCTCAGATTGCTCTAAGTTGATTGATGAGAAAAGCTGATGTTTTAACCTCATCCTGCTGGTTACTGTAGCTCTTTGCAGTAACTAATGGGGCAGTTTAGTGCTGAATAAGTTTCTTTTAAATTTTACGAGTCATCATTTCCCTTTTGGAATATATAGAGCTACGTAGTATTTGAAAGGGACAATCCTACTTGAATATATGAATACAAGGCTTAACGAACCACCAATCTATGTTTAAAAACCTCCGTCCACGGAGCACCACCCAAACCCTAATCCGCTAGATCACTCTTAACGCAATCCTCCCACCTACGCCTCAGACGCTTCCCTGTCGTTATAGCGCCTATTAATGTCTTAGGAATTCGTTCGTTACTAAGCCCAGCAACTTTACATGGCCATCTTAATCTTCGCGACGCTATCACCTGAATAATATTTACCGAATACATCCTTCGCAATTCCGCGTAATGTAATCTCCTATATTCCCCAGTGGTCTCATCCTTTTTTGGACCGAATATTCTACGTAACACCTTATTTTCGAATACCTGAAGACGTTGTTCATCTTTCAGCGTTAGTGGCCAAGTTTCACATCCATAGAGAAAAGATGGAAGGATGATTGTTATATAAATTCTGATTTTTAGATTTCGGGACAAAAGACGAGAGGTTAGTAATTTAGAGACCATCCTGCATGAATGTTTAGGATATATTTCCAATTAAAAACATTTGTCCAATTACATCATATAAGTTATTGATTCCCTGGCAATACTGATTCCGTGAAATGGCCGGAAAAGTTTAAAGTGTTAGGCCTTACCAGGTTAGTATAACGTTCTACTTTCATTATTATTTTGAAGTTAATGCCTATAGTAGTGTCATTGGATCATAAATTAAAAACAGTATGTTCTTTTTATTATCTTTCACATTGTTACCTTAACAATTTTCACTATCCTTGAGGTTAATGAAGTCGTTATTTACTAGTTGTGTGGCTCCCTTATTACGATCTTTAAAAAAATTGAGGCTTGAATGGCATTTTTTTCTAATTAAAGAAGAAATCGAAAAATTAGTTTACATTACGTGTGGAAAATGAAATGTTCATTTAAAATGACCCAGAACTGAAGCTGTTGTTTGGCTATCTTCTCTTGATATTTATTCTTACAGTAATATGCATAATTATTTACACATATTTCTCCTGGGTTAACTGCTTTTGTTCCTTTATAAGTATTTCTTTTAATTTTAAGGTATGGAGAATTATGGTTCTAAAAAAAATTGTACTCTCTAATTCATCAAAACCATCCTCACCTATTGCCCAGACAACACCTAAATAATGTAATAGGATGTCTTAAGATACATTAAACATCTCTAACTTTCCTACTCTAACTATACATATTATCTAGCTCTAATTTCCCTCCAGAGCGATTCATTTAAACTACATTAAGAAAATGAATTTAGGATTGTAGCCCTCGTTAAACTAAAAGTAATGTGTCTGTAACTCATTTTTTATGTGTATCAACACTTCATTTTGTTACTGATTGATTGCCTTATAATAGATAAATTACTACCTGTTTATAGAATAGGTACATTATTTACAATACATTAATATCACAGGTCTTACCAGCTCCATGAGATATTGTTGCTGAAGTAGTACGCTGATTTCAAAAATAGCTTCTATTACTCTCCACCACGTATAGTTTTTTTGCAGAATAAGAACACAATAATAAGAAAAATCAACTATTTATTACAACAAACACACAGCTTAATATTTATCAAAACCTATCAACCATTATTTTTCTTATTTAAATTTATACACAACTTTATACATTTCTTAGAAATTTTGATGTCCTAAAACCGAAAAAAATATTTTAAAAATTCCATCACTTCAATTTTTTTTTACAATACTAATTATTATGTTTTTATTTTGTGTAAAATTCTGATTTAGTTAAAATTTTGTATTTGATTTTTTAAGCTTCAAATTTAATTAAAATTAAGATTTCTGCTAGTAGTTTACAAAAGGTCTCCCTTTGATAAGCTCCAGTTTCGTGACGTCAATTTGACGTCACAGGGGGGGGGGAGTGTCGTAGGTGATAACCAGCGCCTTCTACATTACGCTACTGGAACTTCCCCCCTCGCCAAACAGTGTTTGGATTAGTAAGAATTAGCTGCACAAAATTATTTTTCCGCATTTTTGCATTTCTTTTAAACTACAATGTCTTAGAGTCAGTGGCGGATTAAAGGTCCAGAGCGCCCTAGGCAATAGCTTTATCGGCGCCCCTGTACCGGCCATAAATGGCCATCTTAATTTTAACTGATTGTTTTTGTAATTACGGTGACGTTGTATCGTCACATCCTAGACTAGTAGATCAGGGCCCTTGTACTTACGCTAATGCGCGATATGTTATTTTTTTTATTTATTTAAAAATTCTGAGCTCGCGCGCCCCTTGTAACTACGCGCCCCTAGGCACGTGCCTAGTTTGCCTTACGGATAATCCGCCACTGCTTAGAGTAGAATACAATTACAATTTAATTAGTACATGAAAATAAAAAAATAATGAATATAAATTAGGAGTTACCTCGCAATAACGAATTAAATGAAAGAAAAAATATAAATACCATAACAATAATTATAAAGAAAGAAAACTATTAATATTTACGCATATACAAATTTTATGGAAAACAAAACAACAACAAAATTATTTAAGAACGTAAAGAAACAAAAAACTATAATTATTTTTAAAATAAGTGCGTGTGAGTGGTGTGAGTGTGTGTATATATATATATATATATATATATATATATAATATATTATACTATATATTATAGAGTCCTCTGCAATGTTTTCAAAATTAATTTTGGTCGAAAGAAACTCAAAGAGATAAGAGTTTCTTTCTTCCTTTAGGTGCAATGCGATGTGCATCGCCTTACTTTTTCGAACATCCAATGTCAAACACTTCCTTTCCAGCTCAGCCTCCCACTCCTTAAACACCAGACCACATCTAAATGATGTAATATGATTTCTTAAAATATATTAACCATCTCTAACTTTCCTATATACATTCTCTAACTCTAATTTCTCTCCAGAGTAATCCATTTCATCCACATTATAGAATTTGAACTTAGGATTGTAGCCCTCTTTAAAATAAAAATACTGTTTGTTACTCATGTTTAATGTGGGTCAACACATCTTTTTGATACTGATTGAATGCCTTATAATGATAAACCACTACCTGTTTACTAGAATAGATACATTATTTACAATACATTAATAGTTAATGGAATAAATCCATTATTTACATTGACCCATAACTTCAAAGCTTAGTAAAATAGTATTAAATCATAGACTAAAGGAATTCAAATGATACTAAGAAAAGGATATCTTCATTGTCAGCTGTCTGATTTATATAGATAAATCCTTGGTGATTAAAAATCACAAGTGTTTTATTGCATAAAAATATTTACTATATTAATATATATCTATCTAATTATATCCATGTACCACCGCATATTGTTTTATTTATTTTTTTTATAAATAGCTATATAATGAGTTTTATATCAAACATATTTATGTGGAAGAAAATGGTCCGGGTGAAGGTCAAATTTCTCTTAAAAAGGGAGAAATGTTTATGAAACTGTTATAGGTTAGATAGTGATGTGATTAGAACTAGTGACGGACTTACACCAGCCCCCCCCCCCTCACGACAGCCCTGAAGAAGACCTGCAATGTAGGTCAAAACGTTGGCTCTTTAATAAACATTTCTCCCTATTTAAGATAAATTTATTGACCTGCACCTGGACCATTTCTTCCACTTACATCTATTTTAACTACTATTATCATTCAAGACAAACATATTTATATATTTTGTATTTATTATTTTACATTATATTGTACATTTTTTTTATATTACAAATTTATTAAAGTATTATTTGGTTTGGATTTAAATTTTATAGTAAAAAATCCTTACTTGATGCTAAGAGATACTATTTAAAGACCATGGTTATTGGGGTGAGAAATGAAGAAATAAAATCAAGTAGGTTTTTAATTTTTTTAATAGGAAAATCATTTTACAATAATAATTTATCATTTTAAATTATAAATAAAAGCTATTACTCTAATTTTATAACATGATACCATGCGTGAAATATTTACAATTCCCTGTGTTCTAGTTATTGCACACAAATTTAAACACTTATATTCAGAAAATCAATCCCTTGTTTATATAATTGAATTAAATTTCAATTTTACTTATTTTCGATCATATAATGTCTTCATAATAAATGACAGCAAATTAAAATATTTATTATAATCTTAATACTAATAACTGGAAGTTCTCCAAAAATGAATGAATGAATGGCAAAGATTAAGAATGAGCAGTACTTGAAATACAACTATGCTTATTTTGAACAATATTCTATTCCAAATATCTTAATTTCACAAACCACTGGAATTAAATTCTTACAACTTAGTTTAATGAAAATTACAAAAAAATCACTCTAGCATAATTCATTTCATAGCAATTTTGAGTAATTCATCCAAAAATATTTATGTGCATTTAAATACACATGCAGAATTTAAAAACTATTGTAGTCTTGTTTGCAACAAAAAGAACACACTCTTAAATGTAAGTAACAACGTTTTGAGCAGGAATCAGTTTACTTTCCATAATTTTGTGATTAAAATATTTATTATAGTTTAGTAGTAATACATTTGGTTTTCCAATATTTGGTAGATTTTGTTTGTTTAACCCTCTTTTCATTGATCACTGTTAACATCTCATACCTGATTGAAAAAATATAATTACAGTTGATGAAGCTATTTATCCATATTTTAAATGGATAATGCTAGTCTTAAATCCCAATACTTTATTTCAAAGATGTTATAATTGACAAATGATCATAATAAATTTAAAACCTAAAAGGCGAGTTTTTGAATTGTGAAATAGTTTAAAATTAGAAATTAAAATATAGATTCGATGAATAGATTCCCTTATGGGTTTAACTAAATTCTATTTCATTTATAGTCCATCTATCATCACATATGAATTGTAGTTAACAGAATATTACAGATGAATAAAAAAATAAATTATTGAAATCTCATACCTAATTGAGAAATGAATTTTACAATCATGTTGTTGAATATAGTATTTATAACTTGAATATTGGTAGCATATTTATCTATATGTATATATCAACAAATATATATTCAGTTCCACACTATAACTGCAAAACCTCGTAAGAGCTACTGCATTATAATAAGGACTCATGAGGCTAAGCAGATAATCTGTTGATATTCGAAATTACAAAAAGTTGAAATAATACTATGAATATATGTTTAAATTTATTGTATAATACATCATAAAGTTAATTTTTAACACAGTATATTTGAAAATTTTAACAAAAATAATCATATATGATAAATAATTTCAAATTTCTTATATACATGTACATTAATATTGTTTTTTATTAATAACATATTTAACATATGATAAAAAATTAACTAATCTCCAATTGATTAAAGAGATTAGATCTCACGTGTAAAGCTTTAACCATTTACTTTGCCTTAGCTAACTATCACACATATTTGTTTTGTTCTCGTGAAAACATAATAAGGACTTAATAACTAATAACTATTTAAAAACAAAGTATATCAGAAAAAAATAGTTTCAAAGTCATCAAAACTATTTTTCTTGTTCATATTCATAACAATCTACAAAGTAATTATTAAATATAATTATTATATCCTGTTTCGTTATTTACACAGTTTGAGCATATTTTTATTTGTTTCTGCAGAAAGTTGCAGAATTTTGATATTTTGTTTCCCCCCATATTTTTTTTTGTTTTTAAAATTTAATTTAATCAAACCACCCCATTTTACGATTTCATAAGTGATTGTCCAATTTTAATATATAATAAAAATGGTTTGAAGATTTTCTATTTCATTGTTTCGACATTAGTGATATCCAAGTCTTATTGAATTTTGTACTACCTCATCGTCATAGAATTTTCCTTTTCTTCTCCTGGAGGGTAAGAAATATAAAATGGTTGAGAAGGTGGATGATACCTTCCAAGAGTTGAATAAGATGCTCTTAGTGGAGGTGACACTGAAGCTAACCTTTTACCCGGAAGAGTGGCATAAGGCATCGGCAGAATGACCTTTGGGCAAGGGCATGCAGGGCTATTACAGTGAGGTACCGGTCCACGGTATCTTTCACCACCCCACCGCACTCTAGCCAAACATGTTATAATTATAAGAACGGCAATGAAGGCTACCACACTTCCTACAATACTGATGATGAGAGTATCATCATTTGTTACGGTAGGCGTCATTGTCTTAACAGGAAGACGGTGAGTTGTCGGAACAGACCAAATAATGTCAGGTTCTGTTGGCCCATGAGTGATATGGCTCATCCTAGTTGGTGTTGTTGGTACTTCAGTAGTTGTTGAAG
Source organism: Troilus luridus (assembly GCA_964056705.1). NCBI lineage: Eukaryota > Metazoa > Arthropoda > Insecta > Hemiptera > Pentatomidae > Troilus > Troilus luridus. The sequence continues at coordinate 31,479,789 of OZ057416.1, forward strand.
TACGATCACATGTCAAGTCATCATCTCCAATTTCTGCTAGAAGCCGTCCATCTAAATGAGCAGGTTTTGAACAGACTATGCCTGTTACTAATCCTGATCTCCGAAGAGCTCTGGCATTACAATCACAGACAATTGGATTATCAGCAAGACCTAGGAGTACAAGATCTCCTCTACGATCATCTAAAGCAGATAATAATTGTCGGCTAATTGTGGTGAGTTGGTTTCCTGCTACATCTAGTTTAACCTTGGATGATCTTGGTAATGGTATGAGTAATGCAGGTGGCAACGAAGTCAATGAAGTTCCCTTTATGAAGACATTGATATTTGGAACCTTCAGTCCAGCCAATGTACTGGAACTGACACTGTGAACCCTTGAACCACGTATGCCAAGTGTGGTCAATCGTGGATTCATTGCAGCTGATAATTGTTCTCCGCCTACAGCAGCATCTTTTACTTCTACGTCTAGAAGTTCCAATGAAGGAAGGCTATGCAGAAGTCCCGTGATGTCTAAGTATCCTAGTCTTGGATATCCATAAGCTTCAAGCTCTGCTAAGTTAACTAGCGATTTGAAAGCCATTTTCTCAATCCGGGTGCATTCTTCTAGTCCTGATATATTCAACCTTATGAGAGACTCTAACCCATCAAGGTCACCTTGAACTATACTTTTGATTGGATTTGAGGATAAATCGACTGTATGAAGATTTTTCAACTTTGCCCACACTTGAGAAAGGGTTCCACTGATATCACCAATTTTATTAAAAGATAAATCTATTACTCTCAAGAGTGTTGGTCTTTCAAAAACTTTTTCAGGAATGTCAGAAATTTGGTTGTGTGATAAATTAAGATGGCAGAGGAATGGGCTTTCCAACCTCGTTATGTGAGTTATTCCGGTTCCTGCTAGGTTCAACTCCCTGACAGTTTTTGGTTCTCCTAATATACTTACAATGGACTCTGGTGTCAATGGGTTAAATGAGAGATCTAATTTCTTAATATTTACCATGATGCTATAATCTGGAGGAATATCTGTGAGTTTATTATTAGATAAATCCACAGAAGCTAAGAAAAAGTATTGCCTTTGTAATGCTTTCAATGGTGGTACTTCAAACAGGTTATTAGAAAGATTGATGTTTTCCAGCATTCGAAGGCGTGATCTTTCAAATATTGAATCTGGCAACTCAGTCAAGATGTTATTACTTAAGTCTAGCAGCTTCAGTCTCCCTAAACCTTGAAATGTCCTCTCACCCAAACGCTCCAATTTATTTCCTGATAAATCAATTATTTGCAATTGAGTTGAATTATGAAATGCTGTTTCACTAATTGTGTCTAATTGATTTTTATTTAGCTTCAATAAATTAAGTCGTGGCAAGCGTCCAAAGTCAAAATCTTCCAAGCTTTTCAATAAATTTTCTCCCAGGTCAATATCTTGTAAGTAATTCAATCCTACAATAAGTTCGGCTGGAAAGAAGCTGAAACGATTCCTTGCTGCAGAAATTTTCTGAAGTCTTGGATGTACTCTAAATGAAGAAGGAAACAAATAACTAAGATCATTGTCAGAAAGATCAATTTCCTCAAGTTGGGTTCCATTACTTCTTCTGGTGACAAAGAACTCGCCTTTAAAGGAAGACAACTTATTACCACTTAGATCAAGTCTCTTCAGAGAGCTTAGTGAAGAAAAGCAACCTGGGCGTATGTTAGTAATGTGATTACGGGACAGATCAAGAACTGTCAGATTTCTGAGGTTTTGAAAAGCTGATTCAGTAAGTTCTTGTAAGACGTTATGAGAGAATGAGGCCCACCTCAGAGCTGGCAATTTCATGAGTAATTCTGGACTGAGAACTTTAATGTTGTTGGAGCTGAGGTCAAGTACTTCAAGCTTACCAAGGGAGTGGAAAGTAGTTGAAGGAATAATGGTGAGGGAGTTATGGCTTACATTTAGAGCTAAAAGTGATGTCATCATCAGGAAAGCTGTTCGAGTCACTTCTGTAATATGGTTATGAGAAACATCAAGAGTTACTAGTTTTGGAAGAGGGAGTGGCTTAGCTGAAAATGCCGAAAGTCTGTTTCCCCTCAGGCTAAGAGACTCCAGATTTTCTTCTAGGCCAGTAAAGGAAGAAGTTTCAATAGTCAGAAGCAGGTTTCCAGAGAGATCAAGATGTTTGAGTTTGTTAAAGCCCTAGAAAGAAATAAAGTAATATATTTTAAACATGATATAGATTTGATTTTTTATGATTTAAGCATATAAACCAGAAATATAATACTGTCTTAAATATCATTATTTAAAAAAATGGTTTCGAGTAAATCCTAAAATGTTATTACCTGGAAAGCATCAGGTGGCAGTTCTCTGACAACATTCCTAGCCAAGCTGAGAGTGTCGATACGATCTGCAACCGCTCCAAGTATGTCGTGGTCCAAAGCAGCGACCCTGTTCCAGCCAAGCTGAAGACGTGCAAGTCTGGGAAGTCTTCCTAAAGCTGAAGCAGGAACCAAGAGGATATTGTTGTCTTCCAGAGAGAGCCTTTCTAAGCTGTCCAAACCCTCAAAGGCATCATCTTCAACCTGTTAAAATAACATTACAACTGAACCTATATGTCAATAATTTTTTATGGATGCTTGGGTCAATATAAATTGTCCTGGGGCTCGCCCAGCCTCTATGAAGTGAGTACTATGACATTCCTTGAGTTGGGGATCAAAGTAAATGTTAACCCCATCACCTCCTAGCATAACCATTGAGTAAGATACAAACTACTGAATCCTAAACTTTCTATGAGTAATACTCGTAGAGGTACAAGGTTTATTGCAGTTTAAATATATGTCTTATTTTAGAAATTACTATTCTTTCTGAATGACTGAATTTTGTGGTGCACTAATTATAGAATATTGGACATTACAGTAAGAAAATGTTTGCTGCAAATTATTCTTTCCACAAACAAGGAGCCCGCGATTATATCATTAAAAGATCTATTTCATTAGAGATTCCATGAGTATTTTACTACTTATCACCTTTTTTATCATAAGTTTACATAAACTAATGTTAAGACTTGAAATTGGGTAATTTTTTTTTTAACCTTTATTGTATCAATAGAATAAGTATTGTATTGAATTTAGCATTCTAATACTTACAGTTCTTAGTGTATTAACACTCAAGTCTAAGTGCTTTAACTGCCTCAAACCTAGAAATGTTCCTGGAGCTATGTTTCCAATGTTGTTTCTACTAAGATCTAACAGCTCAAGATCTTTAATGGGTGAGAGTAATGTGTTTGTCAATTTCTAAAAAAAAAAAAATAATAATAAATTATATTGTAAAAAATATTCCTTTATTGTTGTTGGGATATTTCATATTATTAAGAAAGACCAGCAATAAGGAGTGTTAAAAGTTTCACAAAGATTTATATGCTGAATATAAGAGCAAATATATTATTGAAAATACCTAGATATTTTATAGAATAGTTTCTATTATCTTTTTACTAGGCCAAAATCTCATAAAAAGACACTCTTACCTCGATCATGTTAGCCGATAGGTTTAGGTACTTCAGCGATGTAAACTGCCTTAATGCCACAGCTGGAAACTCGGTCAGGAAATTCTCTGATATATCAAGTTCTTGCACATTTTCAGCACCTGTCAATAAAATAAAGGAATCGAGCTAGGAATAAAACATTACTATAAGCAAAAATTCTTACTGCAGTTTTGTTTCTCAACAGTTTAAAAATATTAGTCAGTCTTATTAAAATAATATGTTTACAACCCTTTAATTTCAATAAGTATTCAATAGTTTACATCTCCAAACTGGGAAGATTACGGAGGGGGGAGGGTATGAGTGAATAAGAGTTTCCAGAGAAGTTCTGAATGAGAAGACAAGGAATACTGAGACTAAGAGGAGACAGCTGATGCTTTGGAGGTCCTATATAAAACCATGAAGACTTGTGGAGGACCATAGCTGACAACAGGTAGTGGTGTAGAGATGGATTCAGTGGATCAAAATTTTGAATATAATTTTTAAATCTAAATAAAACAATTTCATCTATGTAGACTATACTGTTCTTGAACAATAGCTGTGCATGGCGGTGATTTGGTCTAAATCACAATTAATCATCAGATTTCCTCCCTTTATTTTGGGTAACTACTGTATACGTGAGCCCCAGGAGGGTCCTAAATCCCATAGGATCCATCTCTAGGTGCTAACAGATTATCAAAGTCTGCCAGCAAGCGGGATGTGAACCCAGGACATTGAAAATGGCAGCTCAATGCTCTACCACTGAGCCATTCTGCTCATTAACTATTACAACATATTAACATATTCTGAATATAAAATATGTATATATAAAAAATATGTTCAACCCAAAATTTCTTAGTACTGAGATGACATAGTAAAATGACTTTTATAATTAACAAAATCTTGGTGTGGAAGAGCGCAGAAGTGCTCAAAACAACAGAAGCTCTTCTTGGCTCGAATTTATTCTGTTTGAAATCATAGAAGTAATAATAAAAAACAACTAATAAATTAAAAGAAAATTATGCTGCAGTTCTGTATAATGTCCAATAAGGTCATAAATGTCATGTTAGCAACAATAAAACAAACATTTATCAAGCTAAATAACGAAAGTACTATGCAAAAAGACTAAAAAAGTTCATTAGGCCAGCAATTCTAGGACTCAAGATGATTCTCCTAAAGTTTAAATGATTGAGGATTGTTATTTGAGATTATAAAGAGAATTCATTTTTCTCATATCCAAAAACATTAGCAGACCTTTGACACAACAAAGAACAAGAAATTCTAATGCTAGAAACACTTGTTTTGAAAAAAATAAAAATGATGCCAGAACAGACTGAAAACATGTAGGCTATGATTGAAACAACCTTAAGATTTTAAACAGTGATATCTAATTAAAATTTCCGTAACAGGTAAGGGAAAGTGTGAAGAGGGCCAGGGGGTTGGTTCACATTAAACATGCTTTTGTATTCAGCCTTATTAACCAATGATCTAATCATCATTTATATAGTAAATTGAAACTTATGCTGTGAAATTAATGCAGAATATGTGATTACATAAATACAAAAAAAAAAATATAATAACCTGAGAAGACTTCAGAGTTAAACCTGGCCAGCCTGTTCCTGGCAAGGTCGAGTCTCTTCAGCAAAGGCAGAGATTGGAAGGCCCCTTCTTCGATTGTGGCTAACCTGTTATTACTCAGATCAAGTCTCTCCAAGTCCGGTTGGTTGATGAAGCACCTGTCTCGTAGAGTGCCTAAAATACAGCATATATTTGGTAACATATAACTTAATATTAAAGTAAACTTAACCTAAATTTCACAATTACTTAAATCGCATATTACCCGTTGAAAGTTAAAAAGGCGTAATGTTTAATTTTTTGTTTTGGAATTATGTTCTAAAAACTTATCTGTTCTCCTCCCAAGCCATAAAGACCTAACTGTATATGTAATTGCACTGATTAAGAGACCATAAAATGACCAATACACATGCCTATCTGTCGAACCTATTGAAGAATTATTAAACATTCGCTAAGGGTGTTGAAAATTAAATCTCCAAATTAAGTGTGATTTAGAAAAAAACTTGTGGTTCTTCTCTCCATGCTTTCTCTGTATGGTAATGATAGTTCATAGGTAAATAAAAAAAAATATAATTGACAGATTTTCTAAATTAGGAGGTGAATTAATAAAATTAAAAAGATAAGTTCATTATTTTCAATTTTCCACCTTTGTATAGTACCAGGAAAAATGTTTTATCCTCTCCCTCAAAATTTGAGGTTTCTTGTTAAAAAATATTCAAATGTAGATAAATTAAACATAATTCAGTAATCTATTAAGGTACTTGTGTATTAGCAGGTCTACATGAAACCTACCTCCTTATCTCCTGTAATCTTTTCTTATCAATCGTTATAATTAGCATTTTATTATTAAATTATGTAAATTTCAATTTCCGCTTATATGAGTAAGTAAGGAGGAAGATGTTATCAGTATCAGAATTATTAGTGTTCAGGTTAAAAAGAATGACAGATAACAGCCCCTGCAGGCCAGCTAATACTCAAGTACATCTCTTAAGATTAAGATAAAATGTATATCATTTTAGAATCACATCAAAGCTTTATATAATTTATAATAGAAAATTTTGAAATACTTATTATTATTTTTTTATTTATGAAAATTTGAAAATAACCATTTTCAGTTTAAGACACTTAAACATTTTAAGTTTCTTAATATTTTTATTTAATTTTTTTTTAAATTTAGAGTTGAAATTTTCTTGTAGCGTTAGTATATGAAACAATTTTGCAAATATATTATACGATTTAGGTCGAGTAGACGTTTCTAAATGCTGTCGTTTTCCCACACTTTCACATCACATATGTCTATATCCATTTGTGCACTGTGCCCGAGGGATAATAATAAATTATCGATAAATATGTATCGAATAAATACAAGAATAATAAAATATAAAACAAACTTATGAACTTGCTAATGATGGTGGTTTCTTTATTTTTTCTGTTTGTTAGAAACTTCAGGATCACGCAAAGCATGCTTATGTCGTTTCTTCTATAATTCATTCATCTTTTCTTCGAAACTTACGGATCGGAAACCTGGCCTCTGTCCAGGGCAAATGCCAATAGTTTACTGCTTTTCGAGAAAAGAATATTAAGAAGGATATATGGAGCAGTAAGAGCTGGCGATCAATTTAGACTCAGGCAGAATGCAGAGATATATCGGATGTATCAGGAGCTAGACGTGGTTCAGTATATAAGAATAGCTAGGCTTAGATGGGCTGGACATGTGGCCAGAATGGAGGACAACGCTTGTCATAAGAGACTGCTATTTGGGTATGTTGACGGAAAAAGGAAACTTGGAAGGATGTAGGTAGCATTGTTGGATCCAGGGCTTGGAGAACCTTGGCACAGAACAGAGAAGGTTGGAGGCGACGCCTTGATGCGGTCAAGACCCGTACTGGGTTGTAGAGCTGGGTTGTGATTGATTGATTTCTTCATATATTATTTTTCTCTCCCCTGTTCATTTGGTCCCTGTTTTCTTCAATGCTTTCTTCTCGGGCATTATTTCCACTTCTACCTTGTTTCCAAAAACATTTTTGTCTATAACATCACTTCGTTCCATTTCTGCGTTTTGTAAATCTATTTCGACTTGACTAATTCATGATGTGTTTGATTTCTAAATGAAATGGTGTATATAAATGCATATATGCAAGTATGTTGCGTATGATCGTTTTTATTTATGCATTTCTACGTACTTATTCTGTTGTCCCTCAGTGACAACAGTCCAAGAGATCTGGGCCCATTTAGAGATAATGAGGGAACTTCTGTTAGGCTATTACCGTCCAGCCAAAGCTCCTGTAACAAAATAAAAAATATGTTTAGAAAAATTAAATAAAATCGTTTTTAGGAATACTTATCAGACATCTAGAAATCTTTTTGGTTTAAATTTTCGTTTTACTTATTTCTTCACATATGTATGATTTCGATAATTTAGCAACTTTAAGATTTCCAGCGTATAGCCACAGTCATGAATAGAAAGCGAAGACATTCAATAAGTTACCGCGTCGGAAATGAGGTACTTGCGAAGAGTGGCGGGAAAGACGAAAAGAGACTGTGTTCGCAACGAGAGGATTCGTCAGGAACTGCAGATTGCCCCGCTAAAAGAGGTTCTGGATATCCGACAACTGAAACGGTTCGGCCACGTGGTCAGGATGAATGATCACCGAGACCCTCTCAAGACGATGGACTACATGCCGGATGGAAAAAGACCTCGAGGACGCCCAAGGATGTCTTATCTCGACTACATCGAACGCCTCGGCAGAAAAAGAGGAAAAGATCTCCGACAGGCCAGAAACCTAGCAAGAGACCGGGATAGATTCGGCTCCTGGCTGGACGCTCCCCTACGCTGAAAGGCACTATAGGGGGAAGCGAAAGAAGAAGAAGACATTCAATAAAAAAAATAACATATTGGAAAGAGAAAACCATTCTCCAGTCATTATATATTCTTAATCCTTATAAATCATTTGAGACGTTTCGACAGGACTGTGTCATTTTCAATCATTTTAATTCAGTTCTCTGCATCAGTACAATTCTTATATATAACTTCATAACAGTTTTAAGTCTAAAAATTCTGTTGAAAACAATAATAATTATACTTAACGTCACAGTGATGTCGAAACGTCTTAAATGATTTATAAGGATTAAGAATATATAATGATTGGAAAATGGTTTTCCCAATTTATAAATTCTAAACAATTGAGTCCAGTTTATAAAAAAAATTTTATATAAAAAAATAACCTTCATAAATATTAAAAAGCGGAATGACCTCTCTGAAAATAAACCCTGTTTGAAACCCTAACCACAACTTCCTCCATGTTTGCGCCACTTGTCAGAGAAAGCCGTACGTCGTGCCCGCAGAGCTGATAATGGCTAAGTGAAAACAAGTATCATCCTCTTCCTGCTGAGTAACCGATCCATTGAACAGCCAGAGGTATAAAAATACGGATGGAAACTTTCTATTCTACCTCAAAGTTTTGGATTTTTCAGCACCAAGAACGTTTAGAAAAATTCTTGGTGTTTTGTAACGAAACTCGACCGAGAGGTTTGTAACGAAATTCGTTAAGTATTATTTATGTTATTCCCATAAAAAAAAGGTTTGTGGAAGCTGCTTTGTAATATCATTTATAAAGGGAAAATAAATCATCTGGTTGGGTGAAAAAAAAATGAATTTCCGGATTTCACCTAGGGTTGTGAGCCTCCCTACTTATTTTTAAAAAAAATGTTAAACCGTCTTCATTGCACTCTTAGACGGAAAAAATGGATGTTTAGATATGCCTGGCGGTGCATGATTTTCTTATAGTTTTATCAGACTAAATTTCCTGTTATTTAGAAGATGTTCAGTTCCAAAAAGGAGCGCATAGTTTTTCAAATCCGGGTGCTGGCAGAGTTTTTGATCTTCTATCAGCCGGGGATGGATCCTATAGTATCTGGGACCCTCCTGGGGTTAATCCAGCTTCTTTAAAGTGAGTATCCAAAATAGGGAGATAACCTGGCTGAGATCACAATCTAGGACAAATCACCTCTCTGCAAAACAGTACAGTCTCTACTACGTACTGATCCCCAGACCCTTCATGGGTTGTGATGGTATAGGTTTTTTTTTTTACTATCAACTTTACTTGAAATAAATAATCTTCAAATAATAAAGTTTTCTTTTCTTACTCTAGATGCTCATCGTTTCGAAACATACTTTCAGTTGTATATTAAGAGAAAAGTGAAAACTGATGTTTGGCTAATTTTTTTTTCATACAGGAAGAAAAACGGGGAAGCTCAATACTTAGAATGCCGAGTTACTGGTTTAAAAGGACTCAGTAGGAAACAAAACCCTCCTAGGCCACACCCAACCTCTATAAATTATGACATCTTACATTATATCGGCCAAATTACTTCCCTGCACAACCCTTGGCTTGGAAAAGGTATAATACCTACCATTTACTGAATCCAATAACCATAGTAGCGGGACAGTTTTCCCTCTCTGACTTTCTGTAATCTCTCAGCGACACGGTCTAAACCAGAAGATAGCACTGAAGTATTTTGTAAAAATAGTGGCCGTGGAAACCTAAAAGAGTAATTAAGTACTTAATAGTTCATTTTTTGAGCCTTTGTAACCTACTCTTTCGTACTAACTGTTATTAAGAAGAAGATTTCAAGGACCATTGCCTCTTTTGAGCAGTTCGGTGGCCTCTTCCCTTCGTGACTGTTGCGTCTCTTTTCACAATCCCCGGAGGCCGGTGTCGCAAAGGCACGACTCTTCCCCGAGCACGTTCTTGTGTCTCAAACGTTACCGCTAAGGGCTCCACGAGACAAATGTTTAATGCGTAAGAAAAAACCCGCGTCATGAACAAAGTTATGAAATATCTTAAAGAAAATGAGTCAAAGGCAACATCATGAGGACATTCGCTTTAAGTCCGTTCTTTACGTTTCATTTATTTAAACATTATCTTTACATCATCGACAGCAAAGAGTCGTGTACTCGTTACGTCGCAACTAGCCAGATACATTCCTTGCGTCCATTTATTTTTTGATTATTAAGCTGTGGCACAGATGTTATTTTATGTTCTCCTATTCAGAAAAACCAAAGTGTGATTGGATTGCTGTGAATGTTACAAAAACAGCTGACTGGATCAAAGTGGTCATATTTGAAAACTGCCTCAATCATTTCTAATATTTTATTTCTTTTCTATATTTATTTCTAACGCTTTCACAACTTATTATTTATTTTCTTGTTCATTATTTTGGAGTTTTTCTGTGGCGAATTCATAGGTAACCTCTCTTCAGCTTAATGCAGATAGTTGTAGCACCATGGTTACTTTTTTTTTTAAATTGTTAAATCGACTTTTTAATTTGCCACTACCCTTCTCTTAAATATCTGGTAAATGAATTTTTCGACAAGGAGAGCGTTATTTTTAAAGCTGTTATTGTTAACCTATCTTCAAATCAAGCTTTGTATTATCTCTCAGTCGATAAGTATGCGAAGTATTAAATAAGATGTTGCCTACTACAACATTCAAACTAACTTCTGAAATCATTAAATAGTAAATCAGAACTAATTTTGACTGATAAATAACCCTTGGCAATAGTAATGCGTCTGTGTTCATTGGTTTAACCAGGCTCTAAAATTTAAATGATTCCGAATCGCTAGGTTCAATTTTATAGCTAATGGTGAGTAGTGAAAAATATTCTATGCTACACATGTTAAAGCTCATCGATGCCTGAAGTAATCATTGACATAAATAACTAATAATTATCATAGACAAAAGAAGTAAAATTATAAGTTAAAATATAAAAATAAAATCGATTGCCTTTCAAATCAAACGACTTTGTTTGGGGGGCAATTCACAACAAAACGATAATTTATATTAATAAAATATAAGATGTTTGTTGTATCGACAATCTGTTTAAAAATTAATCTGTATACAACAAAGTACTACAACAACACTAAGATATAACGTAAAAGTTAAGAGTATCTTATGACTGAAGAAGCCGTTTCAAGAGAGAATCTTAGTACATATTACTTAAGATCGCCTTAGAGACTCTTTAAGTATAAGTAATCCTTCGCAGGCAGGAGAAAGCTAAGGATGCTTAAGGTGGAGGAATGTGGACTTGGAGGCCGTACGATGGAGAAAATACAAAACTGGTACAGGCAGGCTCAACAGATCCGCCAAGTGTGCGTTCCTGCCCTTGTAATTAGGGCTAAATAATGAACCATTTTTCTTAGCTAAAGACTTCGCTAATTATTCGTGAGAGTTATTGCATGCATTAGTATGATCTTTCTCACGAATTAGATTGATCGTTTATACATTTAGAGTCCATCGGAAGATGCTACAGTGAGAGTACTAAATTTTACATATCCAGGCATATATAGAATAGGGATCTTTAGCGAGTACCTGCCATCTTACATTCTCGGGACCCCCATTTTACGTCTCTACCTAACGGCGTAACTAAGTATTTTTTACTTCCTTTAAAAACCGCAAGCCACAAGATAACAGTTAATTTTATTCATGTGTTAACACATTTGTATTATTTTAGATTTTACTGTTTTATTATAAAGTAAATAAAAAATCCTTTTTGAGACCATACTTTACTGAAGCTTTCCTCTTAACCGTTTGTTACTTTAACGACCGCTTATATCTTTACCTATAAGATATAACGACAAAATTCCTAATAACACTATAGTAGGAAATGTAGTGCCAATCTTCATTTCCTGATTTCAATTTTGTAGGTTTGCTCTCCAGCGATTTAACACCAGAGGACACGGTCTTACCCGTCGTCACTTCGAAGTCCCCTTCCTGATATTTCTTCTTCAACTCCTCCCTCCCACGTTCGTGCTAGTCGTTCTCATTTTCTCCTTCTTGGGGGAATCCACTCCCTTATACGCTCCGGCTATCTATCTGGGAGCATGCGTATCGCATGTCCAATTTTTTCTAATTGTTCTTTCTTCAACATAGTCTTCTACTTCCATTTCCCGCCTCACTTCCTCGTTTTTTATTTGAACCCCCCTTTTCTTTTTAAAACAACTATAGAAGTCCGTCTCAACGGCCTCATTTCAGAAATTATTCTGCTAGATGTTGTTCAAGTCCGTATGTTCAAAACGTTAGGGTACCTTTCAGATTAAATGAAAGTATCTCTTTTTATTTATTTTTTTGACAGAGTATTACTCCAAAGCGTAAAATGACACACCCTCGTTGCTTTACTTCGAGCTCACAATCCCCTAATCAGCTAGCTAATGTATTTGATGCTGAATAACTCACCATTTTTCTTAGCGTTTGGCGCCCTTCTGTTATAATCAACTGTTTTAAGCTAGGACCAACAGTTTTCAAGTTGCAAACGAAAAAATGCCCCAAAAACCTTGCGAGAGTAAGGTTCTGTTTACCTCTGTTCCCAAATCTGGGACTTGCAAACTGGTATAAACAAATAATACAAACACAAACCACTGATGTCGATTTTGGCCGTTCCCAAATTTCCGTTGATATCCCGCTTTTGAAAATCTCTTTAGTAGGTTAAATAGACTAATTGTCAAAGCTTAACATTGTTTTGCAGGAGAGGAGAAAAAAAATGAAAACGAAAAAATATATTTAAAGCCAACTTACCTAGTTTTTCATTAAATATGACAAAATAAATAATTAAAAAGATTCAGTATACGCCCATAGGTATGATTGAGTTGAAGTAATATCCTAAATTATAATATTGACGAGCGATTTATATTTTTCTACTGAATTGGTCTCAAAAACCTGCGGGAGAATTTTGCTGAAATGTTTATAAACCTTTATCTCACACTAAATGCTACTATTTTTTTTTTTTTAAATGACGTTAACTAGAATATTTTCAAGAGTATCTAGTATTAAACTACAGAAAATAGGATTACTTACGGTAAGCGAGTCGCACCCTTTCAGAAGTCCTTCCTCCAAAGCCTTGATAGAATTATACCTGAGGTCGAGGAGCCTGAGTCCTGAGAGGCCATGGAACTGGGAGGTGCTGAAGATGGGGTTGAGGGAGTCTCCTAGGAGGTTTCCTGCTAGCCGTACCTCTTCCAGGGTCTGCTGCAGGCCTCCACTGAAGACTCTCTCCCGGAGTCGACGGATGGTGTTGTCCGTTAGGTCCAGGCGTCGCAGTGGTACTCCTAAGGGTGTAAGAAACAATTGTTACGAGCTGAAACTATATGTGGTTAACTGAGGCAAAAATAAATAGTTGCTTATATTATTTTTCTGATATAATGTGCGCCGTCATCGTCGGCTATGTTTGACTCGAAAAATAAAAGCGGTAGAATGATATCGCAAAGAATAAAATCCATCAAAGGATCGTTTTGTTGGTAATCAATTCAACATTGTAACTAAGCTACTAAATATTGAATATACTTATTCTACACAGGGAAACTTGCTTTAGAAGAAAAACAGTTAGAAACAGTGAGCTTCAAAGTAGAGGAAAATAATGGAATATCATAATAGTAGTAATGATAAGAATAGCTTCTAAAGTAATGATTTGGCTTAACTTAACTCATGGATGTCGAATCGGTTTCATATCTTACCCATCGCAATGGGGGTCTTTCAACCCTTCCTCTAGGATCTGTTCTTTCGTGTCTTGTATGATTCAAGCATTGTGACCACCTCACCGGAGTGGACCAACCTTGTAAATTCATAAAACAGCAAATTCATTTTACGAGTATAAGTATAAGTTGGTCGAATCTCCGCAAGCCATTACTATGTTGAAGGCCAAATATTTTTCTAGGTATACGTCATTCAAATTGAAAGAAATGGGATACTTATGCAGGTATTAGGGTCCAAATTACTAAAGCTATGCTTACGAGGGTTTGACTAAGGTGTTATGCGTCTTCTTGATCTATATAAGGCGTATGAGTTTTGTTGGTATTTTCATTAGTAGCAGTTCTGATAACGCTATCGAAAGATACCTGTATTGCAATACATAAGCGTGGTTGCATCGGGGAAAAAATTTAAATGTCTGAATTAATTCTTACTTCCACATTTAAAATACTATCGTGATTAGAATTGCTGATGGAAGAGATCTACAATAATCAATTAGGGTATTGTTACGATGCGTTGTCAAAGAATGTATTGTTACATATTTGGACTTTATCATGGACCCATCTAATGAATATGTAAGGATGCTCACTATTATAGGTTCATGCCAGCCATTGTTCGTAACATGCGATTAATCTAAGTCATTAGTAATTTTTTTTCCAAAATATTATTAGGAGGCAAATCGTTTCTTACGAATGTATGCATGTATATTCTTATCTATGTGTATTCATAGATAATATCAGGAACACATAGATAAGAATCATTTATCAGGAAAGTCTGCCTTCCGTCATCGAATTACGAGTTCAAATAGTTTCTCATGTTTAGATTTAGCATGAAGTAATCTCTAAATATACATGAAATATTCATGCTAATATAGTTTTTATATACATTATGAAATCAAATTTGTTCTCAGTTTTCTGAGTTCTCCACGTCAACGTTGTATCTTCATTTCAATTTTAATATTCTTACTTCCTCCCTTTTGTTGTCGCTTCCATTTAAAACTTATCTGAGGTGCTGGAAGCAATTGAAGCCACCTCAAGATCCTCTGCTATTATCATTTAGTGCTTTTAGTGATATTCCTTCTATCTTCATAATATTATCAGTGTAATGTTTCGATGTTTTCCGTTTTTTTGTAATGCTGTTTCCCTTTTATTTTGTATTCCTAACTTGTCCGTTTATATTTAATTCTGACATAGGCGCACATATGTTTGTCTGAAACAGTAATGTAGCAATCTTAAAATAAATTAGAAATAAAAACAATTAGCAGATGGAGAGTATTTTTTTAATGAAGAAAAGTAAAACATCCTTGATTTGCCAACCTCTTATGTTGGAAATTTCTAAACAACTCGTTACAACAACGCAGAAAAGAACGCAGAATTTTTTAATGCTCAAATTGCGATCAAATCGAAATGACCCATTTTCCTTGCCTCCCTCCGTAGCTTTCTACCCGAGCTCCTTAAGTATATATTAAGGCCAACGCGCTTATATCAATATCCTTCCTTTCAAATATTCATAAACGAATAGAAAATTGTTCTAAGATAAAATACGAGTATAATTCGATGCGTTATTTTTGTTATTTTAAAGATTAACGTTGGCCTGAAGTGTTTTTCGCTGTTTCAGAACTGATGTTTACAGTGAAAATGGTGATACTAGACCAACATCATATACGATATAAGGCATTAAAGGAAAAATTCCAACCAAAAAGCCTAAGTCTCTTCAACTAATCTATCAATATTTAGTCTATTCAGGCATCTTCAATCAATTTGGGCCTTGGAGCTGTGGTAGGATGTTACATCTGATTATTGTCGCTACATTTTGAGGGGGTTTTTTTATGGTGTGCTTTATCGCTTTTTCTCCTTTGCATTTTTTATCTTTCAGGACTCTAAATGCCTGAATGGGCAAAATATTTACAGCTTTTTTTAATTTATGTTTGACTTTAGAGACTTAAGGCTTTTTTGTTAGAATGTTTCCACTAATGTCTTAATATTTATGACCTATCAGATGTTTTTGTAAGGAACACTGATGAATATAATGTTGAATTGTATATTCATCTATATTATTTTCTGCTGGCATATTTGTTCTAGTTTATCTGTATTCAAAAAGAAGGGAAAATAACAATTTTTTATATAGAACATTATAGGGCCTTACGATGCACTTTTCAAATGTTTTTATATGGTCAAACTGCTCCTAATTCAATCAAACTCACAAAGATCCAATAGCAAGTAGCCTAACATCTTTAATACACGAACAAGGTTCTTATTTCATAACACCCCGCAAATGAGTGCGGAAACTGTCTGTTATATAATCATTGAATATTATAGCGCGTGATCCAGCTCGCAACGCACGTATTTTACTGTCAGCTGGATTGTCCTGAATTAAACGGAGTGTAGATTTTTTTTTTTAAACTCTTACTGATGCGCATTAAAAAAATAATAATGTGCCGGGAGTTTTTTTAAATTTATAATTCACCGCAGAAAAAGCGAAATTGCACTACTCATAATGTTCCGTAAATAAGAATACGTTGATATTGTCATAAAAAAAACATGATAGTAAATTGGTAATAATATGGAACTATTATCATTAGGAACAGTGACAGAAAATTGTATTAATTTCCCTTAATTTTTTTATATAGAAATAATTTATTAAAACAAAATAAATTGAGATTTTTATCAGCTAATTTGAACGTTTTTAATTATGAATGTATAAATTTAAGATATAATGTCTGAAAATAAGTTAATGTAAGATGTAGTAGAGGCTATAAACTACCCTCCTGAACACGATTGAACAAGGAACGCCAATCTTTAAATTGATTGTCGGTAGAAGAATATTTAGAATTGAAAAATTGATTGTTAAAAATGCATCTCCCATTTTTAAATAACTTCTTTGTTACATTTTCGCTACCTTACGTCGATTTATTACGGCTTCTAATGTAAGTTATTAATGTATTAATGCTTTTTAAGTACTTTATTGATTTCGTCGTGTTTTGTGTTATACAACACCATCATCACTAATGAACAGAAAACGGGCTTTGCTCGATGGATCAAATAATTGAAGATATGCCTATTTATGGTTATTTAATTTTGGTGTTTTTATTATTTTCTTTCTCACAAGGTTTGTAACAAAGGAAAGGCGGCTATCCTATGCCATAAAACACTGCCTTAAAATTAAGAAGAGTGCTTGGATCTTATTCGGGAGCGGAGTGGCTCAGTGGTAGAGCAATGAATTGCCATGCCGGAAATCCTGGTTCAAACCCGCTGCAGGCAGTACTTTTATTTAGTCTGTTTGCGGCGGGAGATGGATCATATGGAATCTAGAAACCTCCTGAGACTCACCCAGCCTCTATAAAATATTTAATATGGGGAAAATACCCGAAATATGGGGACAAAATATGGCGGTAGAGCTTGACCCAGGACAAGTCAGCTCCTTGCACCATTGAGGACGATGAATAATACTTATAATTATTATTTCATTAATTTAAAATTGATTTTTACCAGTTGTGTTAGTGTACAGATGCATGACCAACCAACATCCATCATTGTAGGTCAACTTGAATTCCTACAGGTTCGGACAAGGAGATGTAACCGCAATTACGATAGCTCCTTTCAAATCGCACTAACAGCAATGATTGTTCGATGTGCCGGAGGATGCTGATTGGTCCTCTATGATGAAGGTGTGTCCATCAGCGGTTCATCTAACGGTTGCGCAATACCGCTGAGTAACTGTTAATCGGCCTTGGTTGCAATTATAGAGAACTTCATGACCCGTCGCTTCAATAATGTCATTTACTTATTAATGTCCATGCTATGACTTCACCATCAATAAGTTTCTCAATATGATTTATGATTATTTACATTCCAACATTCTAATCGTGCTTCTTCCTTGAATCATCCATCCTTCACCTAGATAAGGTTGAAGAAAAATCGTAATCAAACAAAACATTTTTTCGTAGCCTCGTTTGTTAAGGGTAGGTATTGTAAAGGGAAATTTCTCTAAATCCCCCCCCCCCCCGAATGTGACCAGCAAAAAATGTTTCCTTATTAAAGATCACTTCGTTCTTTTAAAGAGTTAATCGGCTTTGACCTTATTTAAAGTTTTTTATCATAATGTGTATCTGAACTTGGTCATTAATTTATTTAAAAAACATAGGCCGTTAAATAATTCGCAGCACATTAATATAAATTGACAAGAGGGCCTGAAGTCATTTTTGCCTACTCCTAACGGTAAGGTTTTCTTTGCCTCTTACTAACCAGAATTTCGTACTTCTTTTCTCTTGACAAATGCGAAATAAATAGTAACTGATCCAGGTGGGAATCGAACCCATAACGTTCCGAACTTGGCACTCTAGTATCCTCGTGCTGACGGGCTCGGCAAATACATTCTATATATATAGGCAAAGAAAAAAATTAAATCTAACTGAAATTCGCTACAATTCTTGGTTGCTTGTTTACCAAAATCATTTAAATATATTTTTATCGATCCTTTTTTAGATTTTATAAAAAAACAAATCTGAGTTTCCTATCAGGAGTACATTCAGCGCATCGGAGGGGAGAGAGGCAAGACCCTCCAGGAAAGGAGGCAACTGAGTAGGGACCGAGAACCATGGCTGCATTAGGTGGAGGCTCCTCGACGCTAGCAATGTCGATTAGAAGAAATAATCTGTCTTAAGGAACATTATTTTTTTTTAATTTAATGATTCACTATCGATTGCAATCAGTACATAGTATACTGACCTGCTTGGACGAAGGCCTGTGTAGGAACATGCTGGATGCCCGATGACCGTTGAGAGAAGGATGCGATTGGTGCACCGACTGGCAGCGTCGGGAAATCCGCACCCAGGATGATCCTGTCGCAGTCGAGGTAGATCTCACCATCGGAGTTGGTCCTGCAGGAGCAAGGGTAGCCCACGGCCCGCTGAACTTCCTCGCATCCAGGAGTTGCTGTGGCTAAGTGCACCAAGGCTGTTAGCAGCCACCACCCTCTGAAACAAAACATGTTCGTAAGAAGATTGAAGATAAAAATTTCAAGATGGTTGAAACGTTAATAGGTACCTGTAAATAAAATATTGTTGCTATTATATGACTGCCTTGTGTAAGGATATTGTAATGTAAAGAGTATAAAAAGGATTTTTTATTTTTGCAAACGGTCCGACCTTATTTCAAGTTTGATGCCTCGTATTATTCACTTACATTCCATGAAGTTTTGATCTTAAAGTAATAAAGGAATTTATTAAATCTTCATGTCTCCATATTAGGTCATATAACGATATTTGAGTGAATAACTTAATCGATTATCAAGTTTGATGGGACAAAATCACTACAAAAGTTTTGTAGAAAGAGCCTAGATAATGTATTTATACATGATAATAAATCAAAGACAGAATGTTTTTTTTTCTAGTTTGCTTTCTGAAAAAGATTGGACTACTTGGATGGAATACGAGGAATAGGACAAGTGCAAATACGAATCAAATAATCTTTCTTTGGATGAAGTAATAGATTATTACATATAGATGAATACTTGATATAGATGAAAAATAGTAAGTCGTCATATGATCTTGCGATTGAGCTGGTTATTGGAATAGCTTTAAAATAAACTTGCTAACAATTTAGGGTGTCATATTCCTCTGCACTAGATGTGGATACATTCCGTCTTACAGACCTTCAGAGATTGAAATATATTGAACAGGCGAAAGGTAAACAACAAACCTAGAAAGGACGCCAGTTGAAGAATTCAAGGTGAACCAGAATGGCTTAGTACGCATCCAGTCTCATGTATCGGTGTACTACCATTAAAATACTTGAAATCAATACATATTAGGTGGGATGTGGTGGCGGGCATACGCAAGATGAAAAGCACACTATGAAATTATGAACAATGAAGTCTGATGTATACACCCATATTACTCCATAGTAAGCTTTTAGTACTATAATTTGATAACTCTAAAATATGTATACAATTAAACCAATAGTGCGATGAAACTATTTAAAAGTGATATTTGTGGTAACATGAAAAGCAAAAGTTTTCATGGTTACAATACCGTTATTTAATACAAGGAAATAATTAAAGAAAGACATGAGTTGCTTGTTCTAAGGAATTTAATACCATAATTAGTGGTGCGTAGGGTGCTTAGCAACTGAGCTCTATGTCCCAAGTTTCTCCAAATGCCTCTGGTAAGTGGGTATCCTTAATTGGAAGAAAATCATGCGGTTGAGCGTGATTTCGAATGAATTGTCTCCTTGCACGACTGTTGGCTTGGTAACACCATGCCTAGGTCCCTATATGTATTAAACCTTAAATAAATATTGAACTGTAAAGAATATACTACCTTTAAAATAGAAACCCTATGACATCATGAGCAATGAAGTCTGTTGTATACACCCACATTACTCCCTAGTACGCTTTTTTATGAATTTTAGTACTATAATTTGATAACTCAAAAATATGTATTAAAAAATTTGTAAACTCTAATTATATGTGTGTGTGTGTATATATATATATAAATTCCATCAACACATACTACCTGCAAGTAGCCACACCAACTGCTAAAACCGAAGTCCTATTTACAGGTAATGAGTCGTTCCATTGGTGTCGATAGCCTGCCTGTCCGTTACCTCGCCCTCGATGGAGACTTGATCTTGGCAATTTCTTGTAGCTTGCATGATATAGTGTTATCTTACTGTTATCCTAGTGGAAGGTTAGGAATGCCCTTCTTTTAATAAGCGTAATACTACTCCACTTATTTTCTTCATGCGGAGTTCTATTAAAATATCTGTGATCTGATCGATTCTCGTCTTATTAGACGTTAAGGTACTCTTCATAACGAGTGATGATCACTAATCGGTGTTTAAGAGAAGTGAGCTGCAGAAGAATGGAGATGAGCCCGGAAGCTGATGGACGCATTAGACCACAACAATGGGTCTATTGTTTTCTTTTATTTCACTTTTTGTGTTGTCGTGTTGCCTGCTTGTCTTATTTCGCTTTCTACACCCGTGCTATCGATAACAACAATGGTGTCGCTGCTCTGTCGTTACTGTTTTCACTCATAGACGCGTGGAAAGTGAACGGTTGGAAGAACTCTATAATTAAGTGCAGACCAAAGGTAATTAATTGCCATTGCAAAACATGAGTGATAATGGAATCCATAATGGTACTATTGTCATCGTCATTATACATTATTATTTAAGTGTGGGGGTGGGTGAAGCCATCGAACGTTGTTCCACGAGTCGTAAGATATTCTCCTTACAATCCTCTTTAGCCTTCATAAGAAACTTGTCCTAATAACACTTGTATATCCTTAGTCATACGCAAAACTGTTGATTACAGATTACTAAGTTGATTACAGTAACTTACTAAGTATTTTCGCTAAGCGATACAATGGACTTTGGGGAGTATCCATGATAGTTATTCATCTTACTTAAAAATGCTGGCTAGGCTGGGTGTTATTGATAATAATACAACGCCAAAACTGTTAATTGTGATACTACATATATCATAATTTGAAATTGGATTTGAACATAGTTTGAAACCAAAGAAGAAGAAAAAAGAATACTTTGTAAAAGTCAAAGAATTGAATAAAAATCAAATTTACAAGACTACTAAAAGAATTCTTTACGTATTAATTATTCAAACGACAATGTACCGATGAATGTAAATAATATACTAAGGACTGTAGCATATAATGCCGTGAAAGTATTTCCTTATCTAAAATTACTAATGTTTCATTAGCAACTACTAAAACGATTATAAAATAAATAAAATTTAATTTTAAGTAAGTAGCTTTTAGCATGTGGTCTAGCGGTTAGCATAACACCCTATGGTGCTCAGGATCGCGGATTCACATGCCGGCATGTAGGCCTAAGATTTTTTAAAGGCAGTAAAAAATCCTTGGTTATGCCATTCTTCGGAAGGGACATAAAATGCCAGCGTCGACCCTGAACGATCTCAGCTACTTCTTAAAGATCGCCATCCCAAGTTACCTGGATGGTCAAAATTACAGCTCCTACTGTAACATCGTCTGATAGCCGTTGTACAGGATTACCTTTTAAGATCATTCTGTGCAATTACTTATCTTTAAAAAAATAAACCTATTATCTTTGTAAAGCATATAAAACGGTCTTAGATTTTTTCTTTTAATTGGACTTCGGTACCACTTGGAGGAACCAGGACATGGCAAATATTATTAATCCTAGTGTAGATATTTAATTGAGAAGTAGATGCCATGATTTTTCAATGTTTATATATGAAAATTTTTAAAGTACCGCGCCTCTAATTTGGATCCTCTTTTGGGCTGAGATTCAAAGCATATGTTAAAGTACTCCAGATTAGACATGTGGGATACTCATAATTTTTATTTTATGTTCTTAAATCCCAGGGGAAGGCCGAGAGTGACCTGGAAGAATAACCTCCAAAATATCCTTAAAGAAAAAGGAATTGGATGGGCGACAGCCAGGAGAGCAACCCTTGACAGAGACAGGTGGCGCTCTGTATGCGAAATCTCTAAACCGCCGAATGCGAAAGAAAGAAAGAAATCTTCTTTATTATTATTTAAAAGTTATGGCAGGCAATTTATTTTTTGTATATTAACTAATCAATGATTATCATGCGAATAAATAACCCAATATCCAGGTCGAGAACCTCTCGAGACCGCTACCCGTGCTCCACGCCTCGACCGCCCCTATTGTTGTCCTGAATGTTCACTCTTCTGTGAAGTGGTCATCGACGGACTATAGGTTGTTGATGGCTTGCGGCTTCTTATGGTATCAGTTCTACTTTCTCTGAAGATGGATGCAATTTTATTTATTTAACCGTTATGTTGATATATGAGTATATTTCCTCGATCATCACGTCCTTTGTTCATATTTACCTATCTCTGATATTCCTTTTCATCTTCTGTTAAATTGAGGTTTAAAAGTCTCATACAACGACCCTGATATTTTTGTAGACAGAATATACAGTCGTGTCGAACTATTTTAAGTAATTAAAATAGCTGTACCTCTACAACAGGTATTAGTGCAGGGATTAGTTTTGCCAAGATCACGCTCAACCACCAGATTTTTCTCTCACCCACTTTATAGAGACTGGGTGAGATTCAGAAGGGTTTGAAGGTATCACATGTCTTATACTTTAATTTTTAACACTTTTTGTTTTTTTCTTATTGTGTTCTTTAGTATGTTTTTTATTACTACCATTGTATTTTAACATTTATATTTACCATGCATAGCAATTTTTATTTATTTTCAATTAAGGTTAGAATTTTAGAAATTTTAATTTCTTAGTTTGGAAGAGAACCTACTTTACGGTTATCCTTCTCAAGCTATGAACTCTTTCAGAAGCTCAGTCGTTTAGAGAGCTTAAATGACAAAGCGTTGGGCCATATCATATCACATAAAACAATAATCAATAATAAATAGAAATCCTACAAATTGTACACAAGTTCAAATTCAAATTCCTAAGAGCTCCTTACACTATCAGCAATTAGCTTGCTCGCGGAAGGATACAAGTGCGGCTAGAAAGTTGGCTGCAACGGCTGAATGAGCCGGTGCCGTAACAGAAGCGGCCGGGCGGGATACTTTAGAGAACCCCAGTCCGAGTTCCGTACTGTCCTGAAGTTCTCGAGGAAATGCTGCCAGCAAATCGTCTGGAACCGAATATATAAATAAGGGGCTTCATTTATTTCCGCTGAGAATAGATATTGGTTGATAGCTCATCGGAATTGGTCGGGGATCAAGCCAAATTTATTATTAAACTATTTCTGATAACAAAGAAACAGGATAAGGTTAAATTAGGATAGGCAACACCAACTTTTTTTCTTCTGTAACTTAGTCCCAGATTTAGATTATTCAATATAACGAAGACTGCTTTAACCATTAACTCAGATACTGACCCCAACAATATATCGAGCAAAGAACAGGACGAACAATGTTATTCTGCGAGATCCCTGTCGCGACCTACTTTAGGCTATTGTGGATAAAGTAGGTTAGCCACGACCAATATGCTAAGGATATCAGAGCCTGTTCGCAGTATCGATACACAGGCTAGTGTCCTTTCACTGCGAAATCTGGGCTAAGATACCTCTCCGATTGGAGTTCTCAGCAAGGCTTGGGTCACTGTCCGGAGAAATAATTATCAATAAATTAAAAAAATGGCATTAACAGAAAAAAAAGCCAATAATGCTACAATCCACGAAGGGTCTGGGGTTCATTATATAGTTGTTACTTGGACAACGATTGTGCAAGGATGTGATATGTCCTAGATCACGCTCAACCACCAGATCACCCCTCTTCTTTTGGGTTCCCACGTTATAGAGGTTGGGTGAGTCCCAGGAATGTCCTCACCACCATCTACACAGATTAAATAAAAGTCCGCTTCCGAGCGGGATTCGAACCCAGGACCTTCGACACGGCAACTCAGCACTCTACCACTGAGCCACTCCGCTGGCCCATTAACAGGAAACAAAACTATAATGCACAAAATAATTTGGTAAAAGTTTATAGTAACATATAGCATAAAAATGCGTGGGGTTCTTTTAAAGGTATTTTCGTATTGACTGTACTTATACCAATATCAGTCAGTGAAATATTAACAACAATTAATATCGATCACCACACACATTTTTACGATACAATTATGGTGTATAGCGTGTTAAGACTAATAAAAGCGTGTTAAAAAGAGTCTATCGGAAAATGTATTTTAATAAAACAAAGTAAGGTGAAATTTTGAAAATGTATTAAGCAGATTATTTTACCTATTTACTTTCCTATGCTGGTATAATGTTGCATTTATAATTCTATAAATATAAAAATTCACATCACACTCTAGAGTCGTAATTATTCAGCCTATATTTCATATTTGATATGCAAGGCTGATACTAGAAGGCAGGCAGGAAGAACTAATGTAATTACTTCCATCCATGGAAAAATTAATAATTTATAAACTAATTTTTATTTAGTTTAATGTTAGAATAAAATAAAATATATTTTAACCCAAAAAATGAAAAAAAACTGTGAATAAGTTTTAATAGAAGTTATTGCTGTAAATGAAGCTTACGATTTCGGAATAGTTAAGTATTCGTTTTATTTTTCAATAGCGGGAATATAAAATCGATTTTAAGGAATAAAATCCTCTCGTAAAAGTTCTAGTAAAAAATACTGAAGAATCCGAACTCAATTGTGATTATATTTGCTACAATCGTCTTTTCTATTTTCTTCACAAAACCAAAATAATACCTAAATGGATATATGAGGTCACCAATAAAAATACAAGTAATAAATTTAATGTAAAATTACATATTTGACATAATTCAAAATCAATTTTCATAGTTCTGCCGTTTCCGAGCTATGCAACTTTGTTGGTTCTATTGAAAAGAATTTTTTTTAAAAATTTGAAAAATTATATTGCTGTATATATCTGCTGTGAATAAGTGGTTAAGTCGAATTTTGTTCAAGATAGTTTAATGTATTGTGGGAAGCAGATTCGCCAAATTTTTCAAATTTTTTTTTTAGAAATGGAATTTTAATATAAGAAACAACTCCAACTCAGTCTCAGATTTACTATGTGCGAAAATAAGAATATTCCGCTTCCGTTAGTACAAGGGACTAATTTTAGAGAAGATTGGGGTTAAGCTATTATTCACGGAGGCTTTGATATAAGCTTCTGTATATACAGGTGTATATAATTAATTCAGCTAAAAAATAAAAAAAAATTTAAAAATTCGATATAGGTAGATTTTTTTTAATTCTATCGTGGCCGTACTGTGAAAGGAGATTTTATTTAAATATTTACATTTATTTATTTTCCAGTTAAATCTATTTGTTCTATAACTTAGCCCTAAACGTCAACAAAAATATATAAGTTTTGTTATAGAGTGTTTCTTCTTTGACCGTTCTCCTCGAACTACAATCCTTACGCTCTGTAAAGCACGCTAATTCAAATTTAATAAAGATAAAATGTTTATACTTTACATCTGATTTCTGTTTAATGCACAAATGACAGCGAATTTCCTGTAGGTAAAAATACACAATGTAATAATGTCATTAATGATCGATTACACAGAGCAGGACCTTTTCCCTGGCATAATTTGGTCCACTTATTGCAAAAAATCCCACGCCCATGTCCTTTCCGTTCTCATAGGCCGGAATGAGATTAATAACATCCTGTTTTAATTTGGAAATGTTGGCAGTTATTCATTCTCACAATGCTTTTTTGATAATAGAAAATATAGTATTTTTAGAATGTCTCTCAAATCTATTAGCTTCAAACAATCATTTAGGGAGCAGCTCAGTGTATAGAGTAATGAGTAGCTATGCTTAGAATTTCCGAGTTAAAGTCCTGCTACGACAGATAATTTATTCCACCTTGTGGCATCCACCACCCTCTTGGCTCACCTCCACAAAGTGAGTACCTGTATTGGGTGAAAAATCTACCTCTTGATCGTGATCTCGGACAAATCACCTCCCTGCATAACTGCTGTCATAGAAACAGTACATTCTCTACCATGTGCTGAACCGAAGGACCTTCATGCGTTGTAGTGATGCAGGGTTGAACAATCAGAAATTGTATACTATGCACGAGAACTAATAATAAATGTCATATTATTACTATTTTTAAAATTTTAAATTTTCCTTAACTTGTTTTCCTCTCTAGCAAAGACACGCTCGGAGCGAAGAAATTCCTTCTTCCCACAAGGAAAGCAATGGTTATTGATGAATTTCGTCCAGGAAGAGATAATTATATCGAGGGGAGCGGAATTATACTATTCTCATAGTGTTTGACTTGAAATGGATTTGTAATATAAGCAATGACTCATTTTCAATCCAATGGATGACTTAGACCTTTATTAACTATGATAATAACATTCCCTTCCCTGAGTCGAATTTTCTCCAAAGCGAGTTTCTTACACTTAGTGAAGCGGAATCATGTTATTTTCGTAGTGGATAAGTCAGTCATTGGCTTGAAAAGGGGTTAATGCTCGCATTACAATTCCATTTCAAGTCAAAAACTATGAGAATGGCTCAATTCCGCAACCTTCAATGCAATTAACTATCCCTGGATGAAATTCATCAATAACTATTGCTTTCCGTATGAGAAGAAGGAGTTTCTTCCCTTCATACGTGTCTTTGCTAGACAGGAAAATAGAATTCATTAAAAAAAAATTAGCAATAATAAGACATTTATTATTAGGTTTAGGACTGGCTCGCAAATTCAACTTAACATCTTATTCACCGGGGCTGCAGATTTATTGTTTGGTAAACCATATTAAAATTAGATGGATTTTTCTGGTTGGAATCATGGTTTTCTAAGGGCGTTCTGGACTCACTCAACCCTAAAACATCACTACCTGACACTAAGGAATGGATACGGATGTTCGTGACCTGAGAAGTATGTGGATCGGCCTTGAACATTCAGACTTCCATGTTCAGGTGCGTAAAAGAAAAATGAAAGATGTTTTCGACATTTTTCTCCTTTTATATTTCGCTATTTAACCTGGGCTGATAAATTTAACAGGCTTCAAGTATCCAATCGTATATATTGCAATATTCTCAGTGAGTTTTTCGAGTAAGAACTTTATATTAATGAGTAAAATGACCTAAATAGTATTCACGAACAGTTATCACCGAACATTTCAATATTAGCCTACGTGATCTCACGGTATAGGGAGTAGGTTGTGGTTTGGCATCCACTCAGATTTCTTAGTTGTGAATATATCTGGAGATTTAAGTAGTTGTTGAGTATGAGTGGTGTGACTATTAATTATTGTAACACTAATTGCAGATAAGGCAAGGTGCTAAATGCAACATACCATAAAAAATGTTAAGTCGCTATGTTGATAGATCGTTTATCAAGATATTTAATTATTCCAATGAACTTTCTCTTCATCCAGGTCTGTTTTACAAGTTTTTGCAAAGCCGCATTTAATGCATGAGTGCAGGGTGAGAGTAACGGTTCTCCTGGTAAATAATGAGATTAAGCAAAATGTGGGTCATAGATCAAATATAGCTGAGAAAAACAATGTTTTTTTTCATACAAAACTTATTTCGTTTGAATGCTAATAGTGCAAAATGTATAGTAGAATAATTATTTTATCACCCGTTATATATTATAACGTGTGATATAATAATATATTATATATTTTTAATATTTAAATTCTTTCTGAGTATAAAATATTTTAATTTCATAATGACGAATAGATAAAAGGTATGTACTTCTTTCTTCATATCTGGTCCCACGGCAAACACACATCTACACTATTGCTGTAAATTAATGTTTTTAAAAAAGGATTTAAACGGGCTGAGGGTCTGAAATACAAATTAAATGCGCATCTAGGGTGAGAAGATAGCAAAGGAAATGATTTTTTTTTTAAATCTTCGAATTTTATTAAAATTAAACTGCCAACAATCTCATGTCCATTATACTATAAATGAAAGAGTTTTAATAGAATCTCTAAATGTCAAACAAGATAACGTTTATTTATTGGGTTACTTGTAGTGTTGTGGTTAGCAAAACATCCTTCTATTCCTAAGGTCGCAGTTTCGCAGCCCAGCAGGTCGCTCTAGGATTTTTTAAAAAGGGAATAGAAAATCTCAAGGAGGGTTATGCCGTCCTTCAAAGGGGCGTAAAATGGGAGTCCCGAGGCTGTACCGTGTCGGATACTTGTTAAACATCCCGATCCTAATTGTATTTGGATAGGAAACAATTAGGACCCTACTGTCTGATTAGCCTTAGCTGCATAAAGTTATTGTAAATGAGTAAACAATGATTAATTTATTATTGCAATTAATAATACCTGAATAAAAAGAATTGGCTTATTTTTTTTTTCACAAGCCGAACTTTGAACATGTTTTGAACTTGTGAGTGTGTTACAATGGAAACAAAACCTTGACGTTTGCTAAACAAGAAGATTTTGTACAGCTCCATCACATTATTGGCATGGTCCATTGAGATTACATGAACCCCTATCAACAGATTATTTGCGTATCCTGATGAGAAAGGTCGTACATGTTTCCCGTATGGTAAAATCACCACCAACACAAATCTGGAACACGCCCCGCTATAGCCACCTAATTAAGATGTTCCGATACCGAAAGGCAAACGACCTTGTTGTCATTGTCCTCTATGATCGAGGATGATTCTGCAACACGTCCGACAGAAGATATGGATCAGCAACGTCAAGATCGCCTCTTCGCACAGCTCCATTGTGCCATCGCCCTAGCCTTAATGGAAGCATACGTGTCAATAGATTAGATGGCCTTCATGGGTAAATAAGAAATTAAAAAAATTATGGAAATAAATATCACGAAGTTATCGAGATCCTTGGAGGAATGATCCTGGGATGCCCTATGCGGGTATAGAATAGTCATGGTATATTCAAATATTTTTTCTTGAAGAGTAACAGGTATTAGTAGAATGGTAATGTCTGTGGTATAAATGGCCGTTTATTTTCAAGATAACTGCTAATCTTCCTTGCTTAGTGCTTGATGTTTTTCAAATCTACTGCACCCTTTTGTTTCTATATGTATGACAAAACAATGTTAAAGAAACCAATGAAGATAAAATAATTCCCTAAGCTTCTCGTAGTTTTTAGCTTGAAATGGAGTTGTAATATAAGCTATAATTCCAAATCCAACTAATGCCTGACTTATCCCCTGGATTCACTACGAAAATAACACATATCCTCTTCCTTATGAACGAGAAACTAAGTTTTAATATGAATGCCTATTCCAAGCAAACGCCCTTAGTCATTTATTCACCACGAAAACAACATATTTTTGCATCCCTAAGTACAAGAAACCCATTTTGGAGAAAATTAGACTTAACCACTTATTCACCTGGGAAGTAAATATATATTAATAATTATATACGCATAGTTAAGTCATGTTGGCTGGTAAAAACAAAAATTAATATCACTTCTATTCCCAACTTCATTTTTACATTCTGTAATATTGTAGAAATGGGATCAGAAAAATCAAACCAAGAAGAGGGATGTTAGGATGATACCTCAAGGATCAGACACGAAAGCGACCGACAAAAAGAGTTATGCAGTTTTTTGTCGGGTTCAGGTAGGCGTCTCGACGTACCTGCAGCATCTCTCTCTAACCAAACGAAATATTCTCGGTGATGTTGAGAAGTATATGATATCAAATGAGTTTCCTACATCGTGCACCCGTAAGTCGATTGCACTTCCTCGCTGGACGAGATCGGAATACCAGTCATTCCCTATGAGGAGATTTCCGCTTCATCGTGTATTCGCGACGCAGCCGTCGTACGGTGACCCTCCGGAGTCGTTACCCTCAGGAAGCTCAACGTCACAGAGTTGGATCTATAATGCTACAAACGTAATCGTTTAAGCCATCTTTAAAGCCCTACAGTGATCGATTTTTGTTTTAATTAGCTCCTTAAAGTAATAATAGCTGAGGCGATAGCCAGACTTTACTAAATTCTAAGTAAACTTTTGTAAGGTGTAAGTAAATGACTGGGAAAAACAATTAAAAATATCCTAAAAGTTATAGACCCTAAACCAACAATAATGGAAAGATGCCACCAATAACCAAACTTCTTCTACGGATAGAAGAGCCACTTCAACTCAACGTAAAGGCGAGACACATGATTTATTCTGTAGTAATAGTGTTTATTCATTCTGTAGTAGTAGTGTGTTGACAGCGGTTAATGTTTTTTCGTTCTATAACAATTGGTAAATTAACGTAAATATGTATTCGAATATATATATACATCAAATTTCAGTTAACATATTACTATATCAATTCTGGCAAAAAACAAAGCCAGAAGCCATGTCTGCTTATATGAGAGGATCAAAAGCGGATAACTACAAATTTCAAAAAGAAGGCGGCAGAGCGTGTAAAAAAGAAATATTCTTAAATTTTGAAGTTATCTTTGGAGCTTTTGATTCTGAACGCCTTCATATGCCCGGTTTCATTTATTAATTCCAATATTAATTAAACATATAATTTGTAGTCTTGATATATTTTTATGAGCCGATACAAATCGAACTAAAATTTATTTGTTTTTTAAAATATTAGACTGTTAAGGATTATACAATTTTAAAAAACGATGTAAAACTGGGCTGAAAATTTCAATATTTCGTAACTGAAGAAAAAAACTTTTATCCTGTCAAATTTTTTTTTTTACTTAAAACGTTTCGACATGCATGTCATTTTCAATCATTTTTATAAAAATCTTGCATCCTTCATCTTAGTTTATAACTTTAAAAAGTTACAAGTCATAAAATCATAAAAATTATCAAATACAAAACGATAACTATAAAATAAATACAAATTTATAAAAACATGTCCAAAAAATTTGCTGAATTAAGCATAGATACCTTATTTGATGTCATTATTAATATCTAAAACTGGATTTACTTAGGCATCAATTGCAAAATGAATCGCATACTTTCAATTTTGACAAACCAAGGATCTTGCATAGAGAAAGTAACACAAGTAAAAGGAAATTTTTAGAAGCATATACATTAATGATAAAATAGATGATATGTTAAATGACAGATAAGAAGCAGGTGAAATAGGCAAACTATATTCATCCATAAATATAAATATTTATTGTATTGTTACGGTCAGAGCGAAAGGAGGCTGAGAGGATTAGGCCAACAATGGGATTAAGCCGGAAGGGATCAAAGGTAGACTAGACTCATCGGGATTTGCGTGGAATATTCTAGGTGCCCCCACCCCAATCTCCCTTGCCTATATAAAAAGGACAGCTGTTCTGGCCGGCAGTGAGTAATAAGACGAGGCAGTAATAAGACGAGTCAATAATAAGCTAGTGAGTAGCAGTCGTTAACTAGTGTTAGTGTGTGTGAGTTAGTATTAGTATCAGTCTGTAATAAGTGCTTAGTGAGCAACAGTGACAATTAGTGGCCGTGTAATAAGTGTAATAAACTGTGTGGCAGTTTGTCATATTTGGAGAGTCTTACGGTCGGTGGACTTTAGTTAGCGAACTGTAAGTGTTAATTTGTAATTGTAAACTATAGTGTAATATTATTGTATTTGTACAAATTTATATAAATAGTTTAGTTACTTAGTATTAGCAATATCTTATATTATTTGTATATTATCTTAGAAATTAGATAACATTTAGTAGAATATTGTTACTGTAAATTGATGTTAGTTTAATAATTTAACTGTTTTAAATAATCGCATTGTATTCTTTTTAATTTGTTAATAAATATTAGATTCTTGAATTAAGTAATAGTTTAGTCCATTTTACACCCAGTAGCCCGTAACAGTATTTTATTTATTAAGTAACCGGAAATAATGAACGGCTTTGAAGGCTCATTGCAATACTGCTTTCAATTTTTTTTTTCTAATAATTTCACCGTAATTACTTTCCAACAGTAAGAGGGGTGATCAGAAACCTGGTCACATGCATTATTTAAATCGAGTGAAAACTGAAACTTGATGTGTCAGAAAGCTCTTGAAATTTGATATGGATGAAAGATTAACACTCTCAATGGTATTTTATACTGTTTTTTTTTTTACATTATATTATTTTATTCTTTAGTTTAATAAACTCAATGGCAAGACATAATTAGGGGGGAAAAAATGTTTTTTAGGACAGGCCTTTATTAGATTTTTTTGCTAGACGATTTGAAATATTAATTATAAGGAAATGGCTACTGATAGTTATAAAGGAGTTAAAATATTTTATACCTATACAATCTGAAGTTTAGTCCAAAAATTATCTTCATCCTCCGTAAGAAAATATTTCAGAATCATCGAAAAAAATGGACCAGTAAGTTTGCGACTTTTTTTTTATTAGACATAGGAACGAGAACATTTTATCAAATCATGAAATGTTTTGAAAACATTCGCTAAGAATTAATTTAAAAGTAGATGTCATTTTGAAAAGATAATAAGATTAAATGTTTAATTTAGCTCTTCATAATAAACTTGACTTAGAGAAGGAATAAATACGTGCAGTATTTAAATCTACTTGAATTCCTGAGGTTGTGTATGAATTTCTAAGATGATCTGATCATCATGTTTATAAATGTAGAAGTCCTTTTTTAGAATAAAAATATATAAATATAACCTTCATATAGATGCTGATAAGTACTTTTCAATGCTGTATCGTATCGAAGTAGAAATCTACTGGAATGATAAAAACGAGTTGATAATATGTATTATATAATATGTTATAATGATACATAATAAATATTAGTATAAAAGGCTATTCTCAATAACAACTGCTAGTAAAGTTCTCAAGAAGTGAAAAGAAGTTTATGAAACAAGAATGTCCTTCCTGTCTTTTTATTGAAACAAGATCATGAATCGTGAAATGTAATACGATGAGTACTATGGTAATATCCATGTAGTGACCTTGGAAATAGTGATCAACTAACTGCCTTATTATCATAAAATCTACAAAGATAGACCGTGAAATTGTACTAGAAACATAATAAGGACGAAAGATGGTTAAAAAAAGATGATAAAGTGGTATCTAAAGGAATAGAAACAGAGAAGAGGTCTCTCCATTGACTGGGATGAAGCGTGAGAAGCAATTCCAGGTATACCTGGATAAGAAGAATTTAGGACTCCCAAGGTAGTATCGTCCTATTACCCTTAGCAGCATAAAGTGATATTAAAACAAACAACTTTCCCAGAAAAAAATTTATTTCATCAATATCTTGAAATTGCTGGACATCGTCCAACTCAACCCATGAATATCGTTCTCTTATTGAATTTCGAAAGCGAAATTCCGAAAAAGAGAAAATAAAAATCTCATGAAGTCAGAAACCCTTTTCTAAATAGATTCTAGGTCTATGTTTCGAATCAGGGACGCTATAATTTCAGATTTAATGCTCGGAGAGAACTATAAGATGTTGCCGAGCTGGTTTCGAAACCACTCCCTTCACCTTTACATTGCCTAGGGCCCACTTACCCAGTTCATCTTCCCCGAGGTATTTCGACTCCATAGAACGGGATTTACTGATGGGATTCTAAGGTAAGTATTTGCGATATCACTGAGGCTCCTGATGGTGTAATACTCGTAAAGGTCTTTAAAAAACAATGTACATGTTAAACATTTGTGGAAAAGATGAAACTATTTTTGTCACACGTGTGAGCTTCTGTATATGTCCACAGTAGACTTAAACTAAAGTATTTCGTTCTTGCAGCAAGAAACAGGATAATTTACTTGTAAGAAAGAATTATATTTATTGAGAAATGGAACGATATAGCCTAATTGAGAGAAAAATCCACCTTGTCAGGAAATCCTTAAGTTGTGACTGCCTTAAAAAAGTCCAGGATGGAAGAAGATATGAGCAACTGCCGGAAAATGTATAGCGTATACAGACTGAGTAATCAAAATTATTCTTAACTTCCTATTGGAGGAAGAACACTTAATATTATGGAATTTTATAACTGGAAAAATATCATGTTGTGACCAGATGGAGGTTTTCCAGTACCATTGTAATCTTCGCTTTCACGTCACAGCTATCACTTGTCCTTCATAAGCCCGACGCCCGCCATAAAGTTGCTAAAACTCCGCGAACTGTCCCCCATCTGTATAAAAAGGTAATGACCTCTTGCTAAAGATACTTTCACCGATAGGCAGCACAGCCAACTCCCGAAAACAAAATGGATACGACAAACCTGCACGAATATAACCTACGAAGGGGTCATGACTTCACTAAACGGTGAGATTTGACCCTAGAAAATGTCGCGAATAAAGTTCATTTCATGCTTGATTTGAGTGTAAAATTAGAATACATATGTTTATTTATATACTACTTTATTAGTTTTTAAAGAGTTTTGAAACAATCCCTGTCGCCATCAGATGAAACAATGATAACTTTCAAATCAGTAATTACAAAATTCCTTAATAAAAAAATTGTTGTGTATACATTTTTAACAAAAAATTGGCAACAAATTATTTTTAGCATTCAAGAGATTGATAAAAGAAAGAATCAAGTCTGTCAAATACAAAACTAACAAATAAAAAGTCTATATTTTGACAGTTCAGACATATTTTATATTTAAAAGGTTAAGACAAACAAAAAATGGCGCCTCTCATACCGGAATTCAAACAAATAACTATCAACTGTTGAAACGTTGTTGAAATATTAAAAGTTATATAATATTTCATCTTATTCGATCTCATCCATGTTGTAAAAAGTATCTCAACAATTAAATTAATTATTTTTTATTTATTATTATATTCCATATTTTGCATAATGTACATCCTGTACCGATTGCCTCAGTAGACATACTTATAATTCTTGTGAATAATTAACTGCTAAATAAAAAGTCTTGTAAAGTGTTAAGTAGGTTCTGAAAAAAAATTGTTTTTATTTGTACTTATAAATAATAATGAATATTATCAAAAAATAGATATAATGAATATCATTAATTAAATTAATTAAGAATACTTGGTTCGGATTTCGAATCATTCTTTTAAAATAATAAAATATAAAAGTATTATAAAAAATAATAAACCGCTCCTAACCATTGTAATAATATTATTTTAGCTCAATTTTTTGAAAGGACACTTTTTCTTGATGAGTAATATAATATTTTTTCATATTATGACAAATTTAAGTCCAATTTCTTCTGGGCGTTTATGTACGAACATATACAGTTACTTACTTGTACTAATAGCGAATCGGTTTTTACTATTAACTGGTCGGTTCATTGATTCTACGCTACACAACAAAGAGTGATTGTACTCGACGATTTGGACCTGCGTCATTCAGGATAAGTTACGCCTTCAATTGGATAATGCAACTTTCCACGCTTCATTCATAAGATATCTCGTTCATTGTAGTATATGTTTTTTTAACTTCTTAACTGATTCTCCAGAAACTGCACTATGAAATATATAGAAAAATTACAGAATAATCCTATTATTTTTAGTTAAGTATAATTAATTAGTTCGGATTTAAAGTAAACTTGATTAAAATCGAGAAAAAAGCGGAAATAAAATTAAGATATGAAAAATGGTGAACTAACCTGGTGAAGATACGCAAATTTGTGAATCCTTTTTAGCTCATCTCACTACAAGAGTATACTGTGGCTTAAGGTTATGAAATAGTAAGGATATATCCTAGAGGAAACTGCTATAAGCAAAGAAGTATGCTCATAGATATCTTATAGTTAGATGATTTATCTTAATAATATATATTATCAGATCAATAAAATTGATGAAAATCACAAAAAGAGAAATCAAAACCTTAAGTCTCTAAAATATCTCAGGTTTTCTCCTCACGAGCTGTTCGTGTATTAGCTTCGTTTGTCACAGTTGTTGGTGGAGCGTCTTGGAGTAAGGTTGTTATTTTAATGAGTCTGGAATGGTGGTGTAAAATGC
This sequence comes from Troilus luridus, assembly GCA_964056705.1. Lineage (NCBI taxonomy): Eukaryota > Metazoa > Arthropoda > Insecta > Hemiptera > Pentatomidae > Troilus > Troilus luridus. The sequence continues at coordinate 31,515,703 of OZ057416.1, forward strand.
GCTGTTAATTGTTTTCTTTAGTGTGATTTTTTTTTTGGTGTGTATACTGATTAGGCCTGAATTGGCGAAAACTTTTGTTTTTTTACAAACCTAATGCTGTATTTTTGGGATTTTTCTACTGAATTATATTTATTTGATTAGACTTTTAAACTCTGATATGATGCAGTTTTCGTGGATATTTATGTAATCTTTTCTTTTTATCAGTTATGATAATAAATATTGATGTGGAAATGGTTGGATATTAGAATTCATGATTTGGAAAAATAAATTAGACTGACGGTCGGTATTTTAGACCTCTGAGATTATAGAATTATACATTTGAATATCTTATTTTCTTTGAATATTATTGTATACTTTTTATCAAAACCTCAGATGATTAATCACTTGCAATATTATAATTGTGCCAACAGATTTTTTTTTTAGTGCTCAATATTAGGACCTATTCTTTAAATTTATATATATATATATATCTAAAATCGTTTATTTCAACGTTCTCTTCCCCTTTTTAACTACTTTCCACTCTTTTAACCGTCCATTGTCGCGCGAAATGGATCACAGATTTAACGAGGCGAAACAAATATGTCTGACAGTTGAAACGCTTGCGAAATATGACTGTCATAGTTCATGATGGCGAATAATTTCCCACTTTTCGCTTGGCATATTTTCACAGGTTTTTTCGTTAGAATAAACTATAAATGTTCACATGAAGAAGTATTTTTTGTCAACACTAGAAACAATTCTGAAAAATTCTTCTATTTCTGAGCCATATACCAAGAGAACACTTTGATTAAAGTCGTTGCAGCAGAATTTTGTGTATTTGATTTCGATTCAATGTATGTACATGCAACGATGTTTTCACTTTGGTGTCTACTTAAGATTTGATGTCCTTTAGAAATAGTCTTTACTTCTGCTGGCATATTAAAAGAATTGGACATATTAGCAGTAAATGAACACCATTTTATGTACAGAGCGTTTCCTCGAATTTGCTACCATTACTATAACTAAACTAACGTATCCACAATAAACCAAAGGAACGTTTTCATGGTAATTTTTGAAAAATGTTTTTTTAAACATTTTTTCTATTTTAAAATTTTGTAAGGTTGAGTTCTACAGCATTGCCATTTCAAGCCCATACATATACTCTTAGAAGCTGCACTCTTCAGATTTTGAACGGAACCACATTCTGATCATTGTTCATATCCCAGTTTATTATGTGGAACATGTGCCAGTTGGAAGATCATCTTAGTTGAATGTTTCGTCTTGTGCAACGTGAAGTGTTTTGCGGAATATTTGTAGTAAATTAATACAAATACCGATTTCTGTTTACTCATCTTCGTGTTCAGGGTGAATGCTGACCCTCAACATAATTTCTCTTTTCACTGATCTTTATGAAAATTTGAATCAATCGTGATTCCGTAACACAGAAAGGATTGCTTCCTCTTTGTTGTCCGTGGTCAGAAATTTGCAAGGAGAACTGTTTCCTGGTCTTAGGATTTCTCCAATAAATCCATTTGTTATAGCCAGTTTCATGAAACGCAGGTTACTTGTTTTTTTCGTTGTTCTTAAATTTCCTGATTAATTCAGCGTCATGCCCACTAAGTGAGGAAGTCATGGGAAAGCCATTCTTGATGAGTGATTCATTTTTCCCAAGACTTCAGCTCGTGATTGGGAAAGTTGAAGCTTGTGATTCCCGATTACTTTTCGAAGGTTCTGCCTCAACAGAAACCCGTTGAGCTTTCTCATCGAATGATATTGTTCGAACGATGGTCCTGGGACGCTCTTTCCTCTCGAAGTTAAAAGTCATCAATTCCGAATTTCTAGAACCATTTTCTCATAGTTCAAAAAAAAAGTTGGTATTATAATAGCAAATACAAAATGAAAGGAATGAAACACATTAACTTTGTTTAAAAATTCATTAAATATCTTTAAGGAATAAAGAAATACCAAATTTAATTGGATTTTATAAACAAATAACAGCCTTTAAGGATACGAAATTGGATATTTTTTATATCTCACGTATTATGAATGGCAGAAATATTAGTAATTATGCACTGTATTCGGTGTGAAAGAGATTGGCTTCATCGATTTCGAGGTCAGGCTCAACTAAAAGCTAAGTAGTTTAAAAGCCTCCACAAGCAAATGATAGCTCGATAGTTACCAGGCGATGATGATAATGTTCTTAATGCTAATTTTCACCTCTCGATTCAAGATAACCTTCAGTAGAGTATGTAATTCTTTATTATTATATACCTTTTTTGGCTTTCTCTTTGTATAATAATGTTAACACTTGAGTTTTTCTGTATACAGAAATCAAATGGTTCATTATGCCGTGAAATGATGTTAAATTGTCTAAGGTTGCACAGGATGCTTGCGATTAATGTGGCAGAACTTGATCCTCTGTTCTGTACTTTCTCTACCATCGGTGCGGAGAATAGTGGTGTGGTGAATAGTGGTGCGGAGAACAGTTGCCTTAGGGTGCCTCTTATTATTACTAATTATCTTCCCCTTTATGTGCGTTTCTGCCTCGAGGAACATCAAGCCACTTACACCAAACACTCCACCTGCTTCTAATACATTCATCTCGACCAGGGGTTTCTGCACTCTTCTTTGGGCACGCTCTAGATAGACTCTTCTAGGCCTAATCTCCTTGACACTTATGGGTTGGTATTGCTATCATACACTTCCGTTGCAATCTTTCTTCAATTCTATAAGCGTGTCCCGACCATTATGGTACCTCTCCTTGTTTTAAAAAATATTGTACTCCATTTCAGAATCCATAATCGTTCTAAACTGTTTATCTCGGCTGTCATAAAGCTCTGGAGATAAGGGTATTGACGTTCTTCCTGTTCCTTCTTTCCTACCTCAGAGGTATTGCAAATATTTTATTGAGAAAATATTGTTCACTTTTGCCTATTTTCGCGGATTCGTGAAAAATCGTTCTTAGGAGTAGTATTTCCTGTCTGGTATACCAGGATTTTTAAAGCTTCTCCATATCATATCTTTCCCTCAAATACTTCTCATAGTCATAAACTTGCTTTTTATATGTTGATAAGCATTCATTCAAAGCTGATTTCTTAACACTCAATTAAGAATATGTTCAAAAATAAGGCCGCAATTACACTGGATTAGCCCGGGATATTACTTGTTTATGTGGAGAACAAGAATTGATTATTCGAAAAGTCTTAGAAAGTCGAAAGCTTTGAAAGAGACAAAAGGATGGATTAGATATGTATCTTAAAGGAAGATCATGAAGTAGTGTCTTATTTCCTTCTCACTTCTTGGAGTTTTTCTTAAGATTGGTAATAAGGATATTTGGATGGATGAAGAAACAGCTTCTACTTACAGGAGATAACGGCAAAAGGATATTAAACGCATGGGAACTCAGATGATAAATTTAATGTGACCATTCACTAGTCTCTTCAATCTTATCTCGGGTTCACAAGAGTCACTCATACAGTAGGCAACCGTAGGCTAACGATGGGAAATTTGGGAGATGAGGAATTGACAGGAAATGTAGATATGAGGAATATTGAAATCTCGAGAACTGTTGAAATAAAACAATGGGTTTTCCGTTTTTATGAGCAAACTGGAAAAGGAAATAACTATTGTTTCGAATAATGCATGCGCTGGTAGTTCTTAACAAAGGAAATGTGTATGTTTATAAATTATTAATAAATATATCAAAATCAAATTGCCATTTCAAATGAAATTTCAAAAATTGATATTTTCTGATAGTATTGTCATCCAATTTTGTAATACACAACACTTTGGCGCCTTATTTCTAAGGCTACGCCTACATTGGATCCGATTCGGTGCGTGTGATTCTATCACATACGATGCTGGGGTGTATACATTATACATATTTTACTATACATTATAGTAAAATATAAATGTATCAAAAATAATTAATAAATAATCCTAATTTTATAAATTTAAAGAACCAAATGTTATAACTCTCGATATATTTCAGTCATTTGGTTTGCTAGCGACGTCTCAACGTATCACACCGGATCCAATGTAGGTGTAGCCTAATACGTATAGTCCAGTTCTGAATATGAAGTTTCGAGTCCTTAAAGCATTGCATGACTTAATTAGCGAAGCATGTGAGTCAAGTCAAATTTCGAAATTTGAAGTAATTCACTTTTGGTCCTGAACGGCACATATCTTTCTAAGTATTTTTTTTTTATCTGCTTACATCGAATCGGAGGAGCTCAATAATAGGGGGCCTGGGTTGCTACGCCGAAGGTCCCTGGTTCAAATCATGGCAGATGTTATTTAATATGTTAACATCCGGTAATGGATACCTAATGGGAAGAAGACATGGCGGTTGAGCGAAATCTAATCACCTTCTTGCACAAACGTTGTCCAAGAAACTGTACGGTCTCTACCACGTACTGAACCAAGACTCTCCATGAGTTATTATGGTGTAGGTTTTTTTTTTCTCTGAAGAACATACTCAGTGTTTATATAAGTGGTAATTTTATTAAAAGCAACGCTTCACAAAGTTTTGATCGCTACAGGAGAAGCACTCTGAGTATGTAATTGAAAATATCTCGAGACGATGATTCATACTTTCATATTGAATGTTTCAGTTAAGTCGGTGCCGATCCCACGCGACCCACATATCTTAGGCGGAAAGTGATCATAGCTAAGGCAGTCCTTGGACTTTCTCCATGACCTATGACCAGTAGTCATATGTTCTTTTAATGGCACGCTCATTTAATAACTTAGAAGTGAATGGCGCTCAGAGGTTTTTGCCTGTTATTGCGCGAAGCCTGTTGTGTTTCGAAAACAAAATGTTCCAACATCTTGGAGTCCTAACTACGGAAGAAATATGACTTACCAACGCATTACCGAAAAAAAAGGCATGTCAATCTACTACTATAGAACATGTTCACGATGGAGTAAAAGTACCGGTAGTTAAGTATTTATTTCAAAATGTCATTTCGATTTCGTTAATCTTTACTGCAAAGCTTTGGTTTGTCTTTATTGAAAAATAAGGGGGGACAACTAGAAATTACGAAAGGGACAAACTCCTAAGAATCACTCGGTAGATGAATTAAAGATGAATTTAGCAGATGGTAGAGACTATACTGTTTCTAGAACAACGGTTGTGCAGAGTGGTTTAAACGAGATTACATTCAAATGTAAAGTTTATATCCCCAATAAAGAGACCTACTTTATAGACTGTTTAAGGGTTTAGGAGGGTTTGCAGATCCCACAGGAATTATTTATGGCTGCTAACTGATTATGAACGATTCATTAGTACTAGTACACACTGTTTTAACATATACAATATTTGTCTATTCAGATTTATTTTTTTAATAGATAATTTAATAAGACATACCTCATAATAATTTGGCAGGTCTCCTCTCTGAAAAAAAAACAAGCAACAATTAGAAATATTCATCTATAGATTTTAGAGTCCAAGAAACATTTTAAAAACTTAATCAGAAAATAAATACATATTTACATATAAGTCTACTATAGTTTACATTTTTAAACTACTATAGTTTCTTTAAAATAACGTGTTAGCTAGTTGTCATTTAATTGAGACTGGCTTTAAGGCTGTGAAGTAAATGATAAGATGTAGAATAATAAACTGACTTTTCTATTCGGAATATATTTTATGAGCATATGAATGTTTAGTTTTACATAATAATTTAAAATATTGTTTCCACAAATCTGGTCGATTAGAATTAAAGTTTACCAAGTTTAAATTTAAAAAATATAATGTTTCATATTTTTTAAATTGGTAATATAATAAGTTCTAATTTAACATTATTTCCATGAGCAAAGGAATGCATTAATTTTTTCCATTTTCTGAAAATTTATATCAATGACTCAAAACAAGAGTTCAAATTTCACAGCAGTTCCTTAGGTCTCAAATATAATAGATTAACTATGAATATTAATGATATTATTGCTTAATTAATAAAGTTTATCGAATTAACTCTTTAAAATGTTCATCAACTATATGATAAATTTAAAATGTACGTTAAATCAAACTTATAGTCCTCTGAAATTGAAGTTAAATTCTAGTCTAGTCAACGTTTAGTTCATTCATCGCACATACGGTCCTTTCACGTCAATTATGCAATTTTTGTCAAAACTGAGCTGAGTATGTTTATATTTTTTTATTCGTAATTAGTGAGATGTTTGCTTTTACTTTATAATGAAGTTTAAAGCTGTAGTTTAAATATTATAATTTTATTTGTTAAGTCGAGAGAACTATACGTTGTAATAGGATGTTGAATTTTCAAATGCTTCTCCTGAAAAACTACATCATTTGCATAAGTGACGTTATAGCACCGTATGTGCGTCATGTATCTTTCTTATCGCTATAGTTATGTTTAAAAAAAATATATTATCGAAGAAAATGCAAATGGATGTTCCCATTGCGATTTAACAAAATCCACTAGATCGTGTAACAATTACTGGCATAATTGAAAACAATAACTAACAATTAATCACATAGGCTTGGGTAATAAGATTCACTGATGATAGGTTGTAATTACTAGCTATGGAAATTACATGGTTACGATTCTCAGTTCCTTCACCGACATTGAAATGCTAGTAGATCTGGACAGTTATTTTACTATAATAGCTTCCTCTAAAAATATATTTTAAAAAATACCAATTTTTTAACGAAAAATATATTTTTAATCCAGCTTAAATTCTTAAGCTAATGAAATAGATTCATAGTTTGTGATCAAGTTCCCATTAGAAAATCAAAACCAGATTAATAATCTCGAGGCGGCCAGTTTCGTAATATCCTTTTAAGTAGGTACAGTTATTCTCTGATGGAATTTAGCATTTTCTGGCGAAATAACGGGCGGTGGTACTCAATAGGATATTTTAAAAAGTAGTTTTAAAGAAACGTTTTAAGTTTCAAGTAATCATTCGCCGTTCCAGAGTACTTCAACACTAGACAAACTCTCTTAACTCCCAATTTCCAAAAGGCTCAAATACATGACTATTATAAGACCTTTTTGGATGAAATTGAGCTTTGGATTTTCAATAAGCCATCGAATTCTTCTCGTCTCCAACTTTACAGTCCAAAATCCTTAATGTTCCTTACTTTGTAACGCTTAAAGTCATCCATAACGACATCAATGTCCCATTTGTTGCTGATTTGGTCCGAACCCGTTATTAGTCCTTATGTGACGAGCGTTATTCCCTCTCAAACACGTTAGTTTCAAACCTAGTCACCTCTTCAATGATGATCCTCCGAGATGTCTGAATGAAGATGGCCTCAAACCGTTTAATTTGAATTTGTATTTAGAGTACTACCACTGGTTAGTTTTTTTACTTGCATTATCCATGTCATTATGTATCATTCACTATAAATAGTTGTTTTACTGTTAAAATACAGTTATAAAGTTCAATAAATTGCTTGGCCCTTTTTTGTTGACAGTCCCAAAGTGTCCGATTTAAAAACCTTGTTCTTTCGTTTCCTAATTATTAATAATTTTCTCGATTTCGCAATTACACTAAGCTAGAACATATTGTTAATCGACATGGTAACAGGTATCGGGTATTTTAGCACAGAATCTAATTTGCCTCGACATAAAGGACTCCTGAAGGGTTGAATAGAAAATGCTGTGTCACTCTGGAAGGATGGGTCAGACCACGACGTGCTGACCAAAGTTCCTCCCTTGTCTTCTTCATCTCATTCTTCTTCTGCCAACCAGAACTAATTCTGTTCCAACAGGAGTCATTAAACCGTTCAGATCTGTAAAGTGGAGGATCTAATAGCAAACACTGTATTGAAGTATTAATTAACCATCAACATAATAGACGTCGATTGACAGTTACTAATTATTTAATGTGGATCCGTTACTTCAATCCGTTAGTGATAACATCTAATGTAGATTACGTATCTATCTCATATTAATTATAACAAAAATAGTAACTAAATACATGATTGTGTAGAATTATCGCACACTGAAGTTCAAATTTTCATAACGTTATTTGGGTTTTCTTTTAATCCTTGTAATATAGATATCACAGCTGATTAAAGTTAGTTTTATTTACCAATTGAAGCTATTTTTTGGTACAATACACTTTTAGTCTACTACTCCCACTGGAGTATTTATTCCTGACCAGAATTTCAAAAGAACATAACATTTAACAAATTTCACCGAAAATAGACTACCTTAATTTCATCTTACAAAATAAAATAAATATGATTTATAAGGAATTATAGGATGAGTTCAAATTTATTTCTTTGGTTTTTAAAACGAAATTATAGATTGATCGATCATCGATGTATTAAGAATGTTTATATTGCTAGTTAAGTAACTACTTATGTATCTTCTAATGGAAATTTCATTAAATTTTATTTTTAAATCGTCAGTAATATTATTATGTTCATATTCCAGCATTTTCGTCCGGTTTTTGCCCTAAGGACATCATTTCTAACGTTTAAATGATATATTTAGTACATTATTTTCAGAAATTGAGGGTATTGCCTAAGAATTTTTAAATTAATAATGTCTCTAGGTTTGAGAACAATTGCAAGTATTCCTTCAATATTCAAAAGAATAAAATAAACTAGAGTTATTTGGTTAATATGAGTTTTGATATCTCAAGTTATGGACTGAAATGAAGTAACCATTAAAACTTTGAAGATTTAATTTAAGCTTCAATATGTTCTAAAAATATATTGAAAACCTGTTCATTATATTTGGAATGCTTCTTTTGAAATTATCGAAATATTTACCGTTAGTTTTTCATTTATTAACTTTTTAATTTGATAGGTAATTTAAACAAAATTCATGTACAATTATGTCTTATAACCTTTATACAAATAAAAAATAATGAGACTAGTACATCCTAGAAGATGAGATCAGACTCCGCATACTTCTAGGCCCAACCTCAGCGTACTAATTTTAGCCTAGGAACGGGATTGCTTGTTCCGACTGAGGAAATCGGCTCTTGCTAAACATGAATAAATTATCCTGACTATTTATGCATTCCTCATTGTGCAACAAGTTTCTTCGTTCTTGAGAGGTTTGGATGACTGTTCGAATGTAACTATTGTTGTTAGATTTTGGGAAGCATTCACTTTTGCATCGAAACCTTCTATATTTTTGCTTATAACAAGAACATCACATGAACTGCCTTATTACTTTAAAATGTTTTCATTAAGACCCAAATTCCTCTTTGTGTATTATCATTTCATATTGCTGCATGTTTCACTCATCCATAAGTTTCTGATATTGTAGAAGTTCGTTTAACTTACAGATTTCATTCTTAAAATATAGAATTCGAAAAAGATATTTATAAAATATCTTCACGGTACATAGCACCTACCAAAAATATTCTATATATGATTACTACTTAAAGATAGTTTGCGTATCAGAGCATCTGTTTAGATTGTAACGCCTATACACAAAAGTGCAATGTAAATTTTTAATTAAATCAAAAAAGCTAGTTATTGCCTTCAGTAAATGAATACACAACCATGAATTCAATATCATCATCTATTTGTGTTACTCGTCATATCTTCTATATTTGACACTCTCATCAGTTCCTCTTTTCTAACAAGATTTTTTAACTAAAGTTTGAAAGCAGTAGTTACTATTAACAACTGTTCCTTGTCTATCTTCTTCTGATTGTAATCAACACTTCATTATGCTTTGATAAAACTAAGAATACCTAATCCTTCCTTTCCTATTTCATTTTTTATAAACCTATATTATTTCCAATTCGCTCAATCAAATGGTATTTCCACTCAGTCCATATCCCGTAATTTTTCATGGTTGAGCCGTATCAATTCTCTTGCCGACCCGTTTATTTTCGGTTGAACAATGCAATACAATAAATATTAAGACATGTTCTTCTATTATCTCTCGTTATAAAAGCTCTTTCTTAAGGGATTTACTCAACAGCTTCGGTGAATAAGTGCTTAGTTCGAATTGTAGACAAAATTAGTTTCTTTTACTGCGGGAAGCGGGATGGTATTATTTTTGTAGTAAATAAGGAGATTAGTCGGGCATTGGCTTCAAATGGAATAATTAATTGGAAATTAAATAAATGTTTATATTAAAACTTTATTTCAAGCCCTCAGTACAAATAACTCACTCTGGACAAAATTCGACTTATCCGCTCATTTAACGAGCCTGCAGAACTTTGCTAGATCTGTTCGATTAATCAACTACGATATACTTAGAGTAGGTGAGAGTATGGCGAAATGGTAACTAATCCCGCCCTTGAGCGGCCGACGACAGGATGTGTGCCAGTTTCCAAGGAACGGCGGAGACACAATGAATCCCGCGGCACACTTCGGTGGACCGTTGAGCCGGCTCTGGCTTTGTGTATTGTAAACCAAAAAGGGGTCGTCCTAGTGTCTTCGAGGAAAATGGAGAGTAGTTTATGTCGTGTCAGCGAAGGAGGTCGTAGATGTTCCGACTATTTAACATGTGACCTGGTATATCCACGGGAGACAAGACCACAAGAATTGCTCCTCTAAGAAATTAATGGACAAATTCCAACCAAAAAGCCTTAAGTCTCTAAACGAAAACAAGAAACAAAGATACTTGTTAATTTTTCGCCTATTTAGGCATCTTCGGGACAGTAAGCGAATAATAACAAAAAAAACAACACAATAAAACACATCCCAGCCTAAACATGCAGCATGAAATTCGGTTTATATTGGACTACACTGAGCACTCGTTCTTATAGCTTTTTATTACCTTAAATAATTAAAGATAAGTCATCTCACTAATTATTCAAGCGGAACTTGACCTATTTAATTAAGAAATTTGCCAACTTATTTTACCGTTAGTCAAATTCAATGTTCACGGTTTCACAAATTTTCAGATATGCCTGTTAGTCTTTGAAACGATCTATGTGACATGGAATGGTATATGCAATTCCCTCCGAAATACGATATATGCATACATGTCACCTACTCCATAACTGAAATAACATAAATGGCGTAACTACACGTAACAATTAATTAGAGGTTGCACAAGGCACGCACACGGGCAGCTCATATGTGCCAGGGGGACGAGGCACTATAACTAAGGACCACAGGAGCCGTGACCAGAAGTCCACTTAGGCGGCCAATCAGAGTGAGGCGTTGAAGAAACAGGAGGCGGACCGTGTCGCTTCCTTCTGTCGTTATCCAACTTTCAGCTCGATGTCGAGGATTCCGACGGGCATCCAGCCTGGAAGATCTGGAAAGTATTCAGCACGCCAATGCAGTCACTTGATGAATGATGAAATCGATTATCGCAGTTGAAATCCGTTTTAATGTCCGTCAGAGACTCATCAAAAAAACTCTGTGAAAAATTCGGGTCTTGTTTATTAGTGGAAATTCTTTAGAGTAGCCGTAATCCAGAAGGTGAAATGAAAATATTTTACATCACATATTTTTTATACCTTCAAGTATTTGGGTGTAACAAAGTGGGAGAATGAAAACTTACATTAAAAAATTAATGCAAGGGTTAGCGGTTCGGGAAGGATGTTCTCCGGCATCATTAAAAAGTTTCATGTAAAAGAGAAATTACAAAAGAAACAAAATTGACTGTTTATTGCTCGATTTACGTTCCTATCCTCATTTATGGAAGAGAATTCTGGGTCCTAAAACAATTTAAAGCAGCAGCTTGCAAACCATGGAATTGGATCGTCTGAGGGAAATAGAGGGAAGACCAAGAGAGACCTTCATGTATCATGACAACAAGGACAGCAATAAAAAGAGAACCCATCAATCAGTTAATTTAGATAGAACAGCTTCGACGTTTCGGTCATGGAATGAGGATGAACTACAGCCGTTCAGCGATCAAAGCTATGGGGGCTAAACAAACAGGAAAAAGACCCAAGAGAGTGACTTGGGAGGATAACCTAAAATATCCTGAATGAAAAAGAGATTGGATGAGCGGAAGCCAGGAGTGCAGCCCTTGACAGAGACAGGTGGTGCTCCTTGTCCAAAAATCTCTACACTGTTGAGAAGACTAGATTATAGAATAAGAAGATTTTGTCCCTTCATGGTTTGTAGTGGTACAAGTTTTTTTTCAATTCTGGGTGCTCACCGTTATAGATCTGATCCGGAAAAGAAGTACCCTATGATGAGACTCACTACTACAAAAAAGCTACATATTTGCTGATGTCATCAAGACGTTTTCTGTTTTTTTTTAATCAGTGCTCCAAATTTTTCAGTAAAAAGAATTACATAATTATTATTATTATAATTAATATTGAAAAGGGAAAGGTAAAAGATACCTCCTAAACTAAAAACAGAAATACTTCCATTTTCTATTTTTAGTTTTGGAGACTTAAGGGCTTTTCGTTGGAATTTTTCCACGGTCTTAACTTATTATTATTAATAATTACGGAGAGGAGACTGAAAAGCCGAGAAGTAGAAGATTGAGGTATGCAGGGCCTGGTCTGGGCTAACGGTGCACTGGCCTCAACTATCCTTCACTGGCTCGGGCTTCCAGTTTACAAGACGGTCCCATTCAGCTTCTGAACCGGCTGGTCACCATTGTAAAATTGTTTTCAATTAGTTCAAAATAATTAATTAATTTATATTTCTTTTCTTTCCTCTCTGAAATTTAACATTCAGTTCTTGAGTAACAATACTTATAATGACATCCGAACATTTATTATAACTTAGGGCTTACCAACTAAAATATTGTTGGAATTCGATAGTAGAGAACCATAAAAAAACGAATCAAACAGCCCACACTACACATTGTACTAAAATAAAATATATCTCTAAATTTGATGCTCCTAAAACAATACAGCAAGAAAAAAATAGTTTCAAACGCAATATGAAAGAAATGATTACTATAAAAAACTATGAACATAAAAATGGAAGTATAAGGTATTATTTCTTGTTCAAATTAATTAAAATATAATTCAATTTCAAAAATGCAAATTAATAAATCGATAATGACTAAACAATCAAATAAAAACTGCCTATCCTAACATTACACATTACAGCAATCACTTGAACAATATTTACATTATGTATTGTAACATTGAACAGGTATTGTGGTTGATTGATGGGTTAATAGCATTTCGTCATCAATTTGCAATTACAATTAATGTATTAACATCGAACAATTGCCACTTTTATATTTAGACTAGCGTGTTATTTAATATAAATCACTGAACGCCTATTATTTCACTGTTAGGGCACGACAAGATGAACAATATAGTCTCGAAGCATTGCCGAAAGAAAGTTTAATGAATAGATTTATATATGTAGATAAATAATTATATACAATGTGACTAAAAAAAATAATACTCACAACAAAATAATAAATGATGTTGGATAAAAAAAATCTCTTATTTATAACGTTAGCAAATATCATTCACCCTATATCAATGCTTTACAATCTATTTACTATTATTCAATCTATGATTATACTTAAACAAGCTATGGTTTCAATCTTTTAAGAGAATAGAGATGTTTGTTACTTCCGCAAGACCAAATAACCTTTTTATACATAAAAATATCAAGGTTAGGAAGAAATACTAGTTACATTATCAGCGTATCTGTTATATTTTCCATCCGCAAATATACTAAGAAAAACCACGATCTATTTACGAGTTAGTTTAAAATTATTCCAACTTTTTCAGGAATCGCCTACTAATAAAGGAAGGTACGTAACATGGAGAGATGCTCTTAATGAGCTAACTGTTCCCAACTGCCTGGTTCAGAACTAGGTCACTTGGTCCTCAACATTTCGGCGCTCTATAATCACACTCGATCTGGGAATGCTGCGTTTCACCTTTTGCGCTCGTGAAAAATATGCGTTTTCATAAATTAAAGTATTTTAAGATTTTTATTAAATAACGCGTGCACTTTATAATTCTTGTAATAGACAAAGCTTATCATAAAAGTACTAGAACGCGTATATTGATGTATCTATATGGAATTTTATCAAAATTGAGTTTCTTGTACTTTATGTATAACAAATTTATTGATATTTTATTTACTTCTTAATACTTATTAAAGATCGAAGAATTGTTTTTTTATACTACCAAATTCAAATTCACTATCGAGGATTTTTATTGAGGTATTTTTTTTTCTGACCCTCCTTTATTTACAAAATTACAGATTACATATGTATATATATACAAATACACATAAATATAGTTGGTATAGCTTTACTACTTCGATATAAACTCTTTTTGGTTATTTATTCCTTTGGAAGGCACCTATTTATATTTTATCAATTTTCCAAGTTGCCAATTGGACCGTCAATTATCCAAAGCAGTCAATTGTCCAATATTACATATTGATCTTTGGATAATTCGTTTTATCTATTTGAAAAATACTATGTCTTTAGAATTTCATAATAATTCCATCATAAAAATATTAAAAAACAACATGCATTATAAATATTAGCTTTCGACATTTTTGTTAAATGTCAATTTTTAATGAATAATTTCAAAATTCAATTAACTATAAAGGGTAGTTAAAGTTGAAACAAGTCACTACTTGCACAACATATTAGATATTTTAATAACTGTAGATTTCTTGAAAGGCGTTGAAATCTCCAAGCAAGTTGCATATTCTGACCAACCATCAAAGTCTCCAGCGCCAAACCGTGTTCGGTAGAATCTAATATTTGTTCAGAAATGAGACAATATTTAAGATAGAATTACTTAAGTTTCATTAATGACGCACAATGACTTTCTTGTGTTTTGCTTCTAAAATAGTCACTAAAGTAAAATGCCTAAAAATAATTATCTATAAAGTACAATGTAAAATCCTAAACACATGTTTATAATAACAATTATACTTTTCAAGAAGTCTATTTTCAAATACCTTTTTTTAAAGTATTTAAAAAAATATGAATAACGTTTATTATGTATTATAGTATTGTAACTAGACCTTGTTGAAAAAATATGTTAATATTATATCATAAAAATCATGCTAGTTGAATGAACAGAATGAGTTGTTTTTTTTACAGTTCACAGTTTCGTAATTTATTAACTATTTTATCATAATATTTACTGGATGTATTCTTTATACAGTTGTAAATTTCAATAAATATATATTAAAAAAAAAATTAACTATTTTATTGGGTTTTTTGGTCTATCAAAGTTAAATTTATGTTTGATTAAACCATGGATTGTTCTATTTATAATTGCATGTAATCAATATTAAAAATTAATCCAATTTGCTATGGAACCATGCTCTCCTTCAATGTATTTTTGAATTTATTTAACGTTAACGTGATTCCACTTTTTGGAACGTTAACGTTTCCAGAAGGAGGAAACTTCTCTTCTGAGGTTATACTTCTGCAATCTAACAGGAAACCTAATTTAAAGTGCTGGAATGCTGATACCTACTGGTCAAACGACCATCCATTTTTTAATCATCGCATTGAAATTAAAACCACTAAATTAACCTTAATGCATGGATAATCGAGTTCACATATGATGCAAAATATAGTCAATAAACAATTAAGGAATAACAGAATGGGGTCACATCTTACATGTTTTCAAAACTATAATCTGTACCACTACAGCCGATGAAAGGACTTGTTTCAGTTCATGGTAGAGACTATTGTTTCTAATTCAACGGTTGTACAGGGAGGTGATTTGTCCGAGATCTGCCGCTGCCGGATTTGAGCCAGGAATTCTCATCATAGCAACTCAGCAAATTGAATTACCTCGCTTCCCCAAAACTATATATATAATTAAACTATAATAATGCACAGCATTTGACCGTCAACATATTCTTGAAGAAAATTATTTGTACACAAAAGTTATCTATAATGTCCTGAAATGGATCATCGGATCAGATTTTCACTCACTTCTGCAGAAGAAAAGGAATCAAACGAAACCGATCCGAAACGATTGACGAAAAGAAGTAAAAAAAAAAAAAAAAGCAAGACGTAGCCAGTTTCCCCGAAATTCGAGAATCAGTCTCGGCTTCACGGTCACATGACAACCGATTCCATTCTCCAAGTGTCCGATCATTGTCAAAGGTTCTTCACTTATCCATAAGTTTTTTAAATCTCTTTTCAACGTCGTATAGGAGATAGCTCTCTCGAATAAAATAGGTGAAGATATTTTCAAAAATAGATATTAAAAATCTAGAAAAAAACTGAGCAAACTAATATCTGATTCAGAGAAGTAAGAAGAAATTATAAGGGCATCCTAAAGTCTGAAGTACGCTGTAAAATTTAAATTTTGTAAAAATGTCCAACATCCCGAAACACTTGAAAGCTTTTATTACTCATATAAATATATAAATAATTTTTCTGTTTCGGATAATTACCTCCTCAAGGCACGTCCAGGAGAAGTTGAAGTTGGCCCGACATAAATCCGATAGGCTCTACTACCTGCTGGTGCCGCCCCAGCTCTCACTGCGACTGAAACTGCAAATTTATAAGCCCATAACAAGACCTACAATGCTCTATGGTGCTCAGCTTTGGAGACACCTCTACAAAGCAACCCCGATGCGCCTGCAGCAGTACCAGACCTCCATCCATTGACGGATTGTTCGAGGCAAATCGCTCGAGGGGGGACGTAACACCACCATCCTGGAGGAGCTTCGGCTCCCCTCGGTGCCCGAGTACATAGGACGGAGGCACATCAAATTTTTTGATGGGCTGAAGGCCTGTGGGAACCCCCTATTTAGGGACATAAAACCACCTCCCACACCTAGGAGATGGTAGGGAAGTGTCCCCTTGGTCGATGTGCTCTCGTTGATCTAGGGGTGGGTCGGGGACTCCCTTGTCCTTATCCTCCCTTTCCTTTCATTTCCTACCGTCTCTTCTGTTCTCTTCTTCCTTTATCTTCACCCTTCTTCTTCACTTCCTTTCCTAATCCCGTAAGCGGTTCCTCCCCGTTTTAATTGTATAGACTGAAGCGGCCTTGTGCCGGTTTTGCAGAAGCCGCCTTCAGCGGACTCAGATAATGTATATCCTTGACATACCTGCGGGTAATAGAAGGCTGTAGAGTTTACATGTACATATTATATGTTCAATATGTTGTAATTGTAATTTCATAAAATAAAGGAGGTTCAAAAAAAAAATCAGATAATTAGCTCAATTTTTTATTTACAAGTTCCAATCCAACAACGATGCAGTAATCAACCTAATAGCCAAACGACTTAGTGCAATTAACAAAGTCCCTCCATTCTTCGTGAGGGCAGGAAGGTGTTAAAGGGCTATTGAGGGCACTTGTGCCAAACAGCCCTGCGTCGTGGTAGGACATGATCGTACATAATCCCTAAATCATGTTCCGACCTATATATAATTCGAAAGAATTTTAATAGAACTATGATAGAACGAATATAGCAACACGCGATTCCCTAATGACGGAATCATGTGACTTCTGCAGAAAGTACACTTTTGACAATGATTGATATCAAGTTGAAAGTCTTCTCGCGATTGCAAAGTTAATTGAAGGTTTGTTTGTTGGTTTACGAATTACTACAAATATTTCTATTAAATACCGAGTATGGGGATGGGGATAGTGCAAAAAAAATTTTTGGAAACGCTCGTAAGGGCTCTTTATTTACTTCATACATATATGTAATAGCGCATTGCTAGGAAGAAACACATTAAAGATACATGTACATTAAAGATACATTACAGCTTATTAAAAGTTGTAAATCATTACTCGCCACTTTCTAAGGAGGCAATGACCGTTGAGATAGGTGCTAATTAAACTGTAATTTCCTTTTAGCAATATTTAACATGTTAACTGCTGCATCAGTTCCTGGGGAACCAATTGTAAATTTTACCTTTTAACTTTTTTATTATTTTTTATTAACTTGGGCTAGAAATTCATTCCTCGACAATTTCACTTCTGTGCTCTATAAGTGTCTTCATAAATAATAATAAAAAAAAAATCTTATCATAATTCAGTATTAACGGTGGTTTAGGATTAAAAATAACAGTTATTAAAAGTATCAGGTTGCCTTCTACCCAAGCTGTGTGCCCAAGAGTTGAATATTGAATTAGTTAAACTTTAATAATTTTAACTAATTCAAGACTCAATGATGATTCAAATATTCTAAATTCAAATTTGCAGTTATGTAAAAAAAAATTCCTTTTATTTAATTTATACGATATTTTCCTTGATTCCTAACCTCCCAATAACTTAATATACTTACTATTATATGAATTTTTGTATGTAGATTAAACATATAATTTTTTAAAGATATTTTGTTATAAGGGCATGGGCCCTTAATTTGAAGTTGGACTAAACATGGATGGCCATGTTTAGTCCAACTTCAAATTTGTTTTTAACACTTGAAATATATGACGACAGGTAAAAGAATCGAGCAGGACCCATTAGTCTTAGAAAGGAAAATCCTCCGAAGAATTTTCGGAGGAGTCCATCTCAACGGGAACTAGAGAAGGCGAACGAACAACAAAATATATGCAATATTTAATGAAGAGTATGTTGTTCTAACAGTGAATCTTGTGAGATTGCGATGGGCTGGACGAGGCAATCCCTAAGAGGGTCTTGCCTAAACCTCTCCATGGCACTAGGAGAAGAGGGAGACCGAAGCTGAGATGGTCGGACGGTGTGGCGAGAGGTGCCAGAGATGTCCTGGGGTGAGGGACTGGATGTCAGCTGCTCAGAACAGAGAAGACTGGAGGAGGCCAAGACTCGTAACCGAGTTGTAGCGCCAGGTTAATAGTAATAAAATATATGAGCCATTCAGGATCAAAATCAGATCCAAAGTTTCAAAAATTTACTATTTCACATTTTTCACTACACACGACACTTGACTGCTTTATTTATAATAAGTTTCAGGAACAAGAAGCATTACTTAGATAAACAAGCGAAAAAGTGAAAAGTAAGAAATTGGTAGTTTTTCCGCTTTTGATCATCAACACTTCATATGTTTAGCAATACTCAAGAGAGTAATTTTCATTCTTATAGTTATATGGGTTTTAGAATATTTATTTTATTTTAAATTATTAAAACTTTGTCTAGCAAAGCGAATCCCTTAAAAACTGTTTTAACATCCCTAATGGTTAGTTCGGTATTTTCTAATCAATAGATATGAATAATAACGAAAAAATGCCATATTTATATAATAATTTTTAAACCACGCAGAAAAAACTGGTCCGATATTTATGTACTGTCAGGAAAACATAAAAATTATGCAATAAGACATTTGCAATTAAAAGTATTTTTATTCAGAAGCTCACCGAATGATAGCAACAATGACCTTGTGATCTCTTTGTTATATATAATTCGTAGAAGCGAAACCATGTAATCAGAATTAGATCACCCGGGATATTACAAAACATTAAAAGAATAAAAAATAAATCCAAGAGAGTCAAGGTAAATATCAAGGTTTAGCCATCGTCATTTTTGGGCGGGCCAAATATCAAAATCTTTTAAATGTTATCCACTCATTTCTATGATCCTAATGGGGTTATCACGTTGAAAGTAGATAGCCAAAAGTTCATTTATCTACTCAGTTATTATTTGTTGCTAAATCCAATAAAATCATAGTAATAATAATGATGATTTTCGCCATTAGAGCATGATCAGAAGGACAGTTTGACATTAACATTAGTGCATTATTAAAGTAGCTATTTATGACAAAACATAGAAGTTTAATTATTTTTATGGAACATCGCCCATTCATCATCATCCGTTATCCCATTGAAAATCACAACCTTCAAAAAGAAATAAAACTGTTGAACTATATTCTCCATGATATACAGTAAAATGTAATTATCTAGACGAATATCAAGTGAATAGGCAGTTTTTTTTCATTTTAAACCAATATTTACATAAAATTGCATGATAATTATAATTTGTAAGAATAGACAATCAAGTTAAATTTCAATAGTTCGCTGTAACGATTTATTAAAATAAACAATATTTCACGTGGGAATTGATGGATATACTTAAACCTGAAAGAATAAATAGTTATCCAGAGGATAAGCAAACTATAATGGAGATACAAAATTCAAAGTAAATATCAGGGAATACCTCTCTTGAGGGGACAACTGCCATAAAAGTGATTACATTCAAATCATAACAATTATAATTCATAACCGTCTTACGTTAATTTGGTTAATCATTCTTTTTTCCTGATTCAATTGCTCGATTAATCTTACGAATCTAAATGTACCCCTTTCTAAACCTAACTTGTCTGGGAGGAATTCATTCTGGAGGAATAGAACCTGTGTTAAATAATGAGAAATTTTAAAGAAATCTTTAAAAATAAGTGTTAAAACGTGCTCTTGTTCAGTAAACACTGGTGCTTATCCAAGGTTGGAGTTGTTCTTTCTGTATTTCTTCATTTAATATTTTTTTAAATATATCTGTTTAATATTTTAGTTAATATGAATATTCAATACGAACATTATCGATCTAGTTTATTTATAAAAAGTCTTATGACTTGGATTTAGGTGAGTGCCAATTTAATGTGCTGCAGATCATAGACCGATTTGTTCGGCAATCTTACGATCTTGCGTATCTTACGACCATGCTGTGTTTGAAATTGGTTTTCGTGACTTTAATAATCTACTCAAAAACGAAAAAAAAAGTACTTTTATTTATAATTTAAATTATTCCTACTTTTTTATCTGGATTACTCCAATAGATTCATTTGTATGTATTATTTGTTTTAATTATGCTAGTACTTTGTCTATCCATTCCTGAAGACCTGCTATGTAAGTCAAAACGTCGGTTTCTAATAAATAGTTTATCTCTATTTTAGGATTTATTTCTTTGGCATCCATCTTCTAATGGGCATATTAGAATGTATGATCTTTTTAATAAAGATGGACTATATTTTCGGTATTTAGAATAACTTTACATTCTAAAAATAAGATGATTATAAATTTATGGTCAACTAATATTATTCAAGAAAAAAAAAGTAATTTCTTATGCAGCTACATCCTTACTAATTTGAGGGTAAAAGTTCCGTTGAAATGTAAACATTGGAACAAACTAGCATAATTAATTGGACCACATGATATTTACAAAAGACAATATTATATGAGTTGTTTTGATTCATATTCCAGCCAAACTAACCTCACCCATACCCGATTTTGCAACATTCCCTCCGTTTTGAGACCATATCACTGCTAAATCAGAAACACTCTCCCGGCAACCTCCCCGAACAAGAGGAACACAGCTAGGAGAGGCAGTTCCTATAGTTCCGGCCAAGGTTGCCTTCCCCGTCTATCATTTTCTCTTCGTGTTGTAACTGCTACGTGCGTTTACGCAAGAAGTCGTTGGTACGTCGCAGGTACCTGTACCTGTCCCAGCATCGCTCTCTTCCTAAATTATAGTTCTGAGAAGTAGGTCTCTTAATGTGACTTGTTGCGGTTATTCCTCGGAGCGAGATGTACTGCGGTGAGGCAAACTGTTATGTGCGGATCCCAATCTCAATTATTTCAATATGGTTTGTTAAATTCTTAGTACAGTAAGGATAAACGTCATTATGTAATAACTTCGCGTTGTTTAACCGACGCGTCAAACTACGCTCTGACTCTTAGCAAATTATGGGAAATATTATTTAAGCGACTTACAGGAACAGAAATAATACGCCACCAAAACATATCTTTTGTAGGCGTATCCTGAAGTATTGAATACAAATAATTATTCCATAGTTCTTTATACTTCTCCTTAAAGCAACATGCGTCCTTTGTATTGAATGGAAAAGAAATGGACATTGTATCCTATATATCTAGTTATAAGATCTGCAGATTCATAGGAAACCTGCATTTGAAACAGATTGAATGAAAATCTGTAACGTTTATTTGGAAATCGGTTTAAATCTGATGTGAAATTATTATTAAATTTATCATTTATAGTAGTGTTGATCTTGAGGAAACTTATGTGTTATATTTAGAATATTGTGGAAAACCTTGGTGTTATGTTTTTTTGCAATCTTTACAAAAATGATTTAAAAAACACATATTTCAAACGAAAATAATAGAAAAATTAGAAATCCCTTATACTTTTTCTGGTAGAATATAATATTTTGTAACGTTGAATACACGCAAATAAAAATAGAATATCCAATTATTATAGTGTTATATAATAATAACACAAAGCGTAAGCGGTTTTTATACATAAAGGAAAAATAAAAAAATATCTCTCGTATTTTAACTAATATTTAAGCTAACAATATAAAAATAAAAACTTGTATAACATGATGATAATTTTTAGAAATGATGCATCTCGAAAAAATTGTTGAAAACATTAATTAAATACAAAATATATTGATTTATCTCTCTTTACTGTTTTTATTTAAAACTCCTTGGGCAGTAACCACAAACTCACGACCCTTTACGGTTTAAGTTTTATTAAATAACCATCACTTACTAGATGATGTGGTTGAAATTTATTTTATTTTATGAAAGTCATTAGTTATAATTGGAAACAGGGAAATAGAGAAATAACTACGACGTTATAATATCCGCTAAAGAATAATCAAGCTGGGAGATAAAACTATCCCAAATTATTTGGTAATATTTAATCATTGAATGATATTTTTATACCTGTTTTGGTTCAAGTTAGAGGCTTTTTGGTTGGAATTATGCATTAACGTCTTAAAAAGTGTTAGTTATTTTACGTCTCTTTTGAATTGTTACTCTTCACAATATTGTTATGATATATATGATAAACGATAGCCCAAGAAGGATGATGGAATAATTATTGCTGATATAAGAGTGGCACTGGATATTTAGTTGCCCTTTATAGTCAGGCACAACCAGGATCTGGGAGCGCTGAATCATCCTGCGAAGTATCTCGTGACCCCAAAACACTGGCAGCGACTGGAATCGATATTGAGTTTGGGATCTCAGGGGTTATTGGTTTCCCAGCTGGGGCTGGTCGATAAATCGATAATTTTATTCAATAGAATGTAAATATTGGAATTATTTCTAGCTTATAAATTACATTTAAATCATTAAATAATTTGCAGTCGTTTATTGTAAAAGATATTAGTTCTTGTATAACTGTGATCCAAGTAAAATACCTGTTATAAGAGTCTGGCAACGGGGAAAGAACCAGGAGATTTCTGCACCCCTTGAAAGAGATCTCCTTATGGAATAAAGATTTATTTAGATTTTATCTTATTTTGAAAATATAGAAACAGGAAGATACAATTCACATTCCTCGTATCGTATTATACTTATTTTCCCTTACAATAATTTCTTTTATATATTTTTTTTTTTGGAAACATTGATTTATTTTATTCTTTTCTGTCGGACTAAAATAAAACAGGCAGACTAAGCCGAGATTTCCGAGCGAATGCAGGTAGGCACGCGCCTAGCCAATCAGGTGCCGTTACACCCCTGGGTACACTTATCTTCAGGTGAAGATGGCGGATACTCTAGATTACATGTGTCCACCGTGAGGTCATGGCTGTCCATACGTCATATCATACGACGGGGGGTACACGCTGAGTATGTAGTCACAAGAATATATGGCACGTATGCAGCCTCCGTGATCAATAAAAAAAATGCTTTAGTAACTCGAAACTTTTCTGATTCATCATCAAAGTCAGTAATGATGACCCAATACAAAAAAAAAAATCTGTACCACTACCACCCATGAAGAGCCTAGGGTTCAGTACGTGGTAGAGACTCTACTCTTTCTAGGGGAACGGTTGAGCAGAGAGGTAATTTGTCCGAAATCACGCCCAATAGTTAGGGAAAACTTTCCCTAACCACCCCAGGAGGCTCCCCAAATCCCACAAGATCCATCCGCGACTGTTAACAGATCAAATAAAATCTGCCACAGCCGGATTTGAACCGAGGATCTTCGGTATTCCGCTTCCCGATACATTATAGAAGAAAATTAAAATAAACTTTTAATGATGTATAATAGGAAAACAAACATGTAAGAATAATGTTTTATTTGTATTTCCTTTGCAGCAAGGTCCAAAGTTTTAACTTTTTTGGTTCTATTGGGGCTTAACGGCATTTCCTACTCCTGTTAAGGCAAACAGAACGGGTTTTTACAACAGGTTATTAACATCCGCGAGTCATCCACGAAATAAACTTTAACTCCGACCTAACTGGATTCGAACCCTCGGCGCAGCAGGTAGACGCCTGGTTTAAGTTTTAATTATATCTTTCTTCCCAAAACAACTTCGTTCCAAACCTACTTCATTATTAAACGTCCAGAGAAATTACCGAATCCTCATCAACTTGGTATTGATCGACTTCGATATTCAACTTCCTCATGTTCGTGAAAACCGCGGTCACAGTATGATAAGTTACTCACGAGATGAAAAGGCCAGGCGGGTTAACCTTTAAAGATCATGGTTCGTCTTTCTCTTCTTCTGCGGTCCGATTCCACGACTTTCAATGGAACAAGATTTACTCGCTGTGAGAAATCATGGAAACGTTGTGCGAAATATGACTAGAATATGATTTTTCAATATACAAAGTTTGCATACGGAATATTTTGAATGATTCGTTGATCAAAAAGGAAAAGCATATAACTTTGGAATTATTTAATTCGTAATTATTACAATAGTGATAGTCAATTAGCGTAATTTTAGGGTAAGTGGAAGAACATGTTGTTCCAAAAATATCAATCTAAGAAAAATTATAATTTATATATTTTTTCCTGTTTAGTCTGTATCCCCCAATTTCTCAAGTCCTGAAAACTACCAGTAGTTTATAAGTGGAAAAATTATATAATATAATAATAAATAATAAGTATAAAAATAATAAGTATATACTAACAGACCCAATAGGCGCTGTCCTGTTCAAATGTTTTGGAGGAATATTAATTAATAACTTATTAATAATAACAAATTAAGTTTTGGTCCTAATTGTAAACCTAAACCATTCTCGAACCCACTTGATCACACACAACAAATTTAATCAAAACAGGCCCAACCTTTCAGGGTCTCAGGGACACGCACAAACTGAAGAATTTTATAATTTATTTTATTTTATTTTATTTTTGTATTAATTGTTATAACTTTTACATATTTTTATTTTGAAGAGAAAAGATATGTCCAGGGCCGGGATTCGAGCCCGGGTCTCCCACATTTCCGTGGTGGTGCTCTACCACCTGAGCTATCCTGGTTCATTACTCCCCCAGACAATGGGATCAGTTAAGAGAATGGATTTGTCTGACCGAGGTACGAATCAGGATAGCTCAGGTGGTAGAGCGCCTCGAAGGAAACGTGGGAGACCCGGGTTCGAATCCCGGCCCTGGACATATCTTTTCCCTTCAAAATAAAAATATTGAAGAATTTTATATGTGTCGATAAATTTCAGATACCATGTTCTTACACCTTATTTTTAGAAAGTAATATCAAATATGGTAGCTTAGAAATGTGATTAACATATTATAAAGACAATTTTTTTAGTATGAAATTTTGTCTAATAAATTTATTAATAAAACCAATCATTCATTTTTATATTAATGTTCGAGCCCTAGTAAAGTATGTTCATTATATTTTAAGCTCAAAAAGGCTATAAATACTTGAACCCTTATCCGATTATAGAATTTGTTGTTTTAATCTATTTTAAGAATAAACCATACATGGCATTCAGCAGACAGTGAAATTAATTAGAAACATGAGCCCAAATAACTTATACCGATGCCAACAAACCCCAACTTTTACGACTTTACCCAGCCTCTCCAAGTCCTCATCCCGTATATTGTACATGCAGATGAGAGAGGTCAGTGGGACGTTGCGTCTCCTTTCTTCTTTTGAGGACGGACCATCGTAAGAAGGACCCTGACATCAGCACTATCGAGATTTTTGAAAGGTCCATGGAGAACAACTATGCTTGAATCATAAATTTTATTCGGTTAGCCTGTCATAATTTCTGTATGATACTTGAAAATAAGATTTTAATATTGACCAGTG
Source organism: Troilus luridus (assembly GCA_964056705.1). Taxonomy (NCBI): domain Eukaryota; kingdom Metazoa; phylum Arthropoda; class Insecta; order Hemiptera; family Pentatomidae; genus Troilus; species Troilus luridus. The sequence goes on from OZ057416.1 coordinate 31,541,513, forward strand.
AAGTTAACAGAAAATTAAAGGTTCCTCTGCTTACTAAACCATAATTATACCCAAATCTGACTTATGTGTTACTTTTTGTTGATTTACTATGGATGAATACTTACCATAAACTTTTCCAAGGGAACAAATTCCTAATTCCTTGATGGCCATAGTACATCCATGTTAATTATTAGCATATTATTATGGTTTTCCATTTATTATTTATTTAATTACTAAATAAAAATCAAAAGATTTTTTAATGCTTTCGATGCAAAAGAATAAATAAGTACCTACGAGACGCTATTGAAGGGAAGTATACTCGTACTATTTACTTCCTGGAAGTCAAAACAGAGAACTCGGAACTACATCCTTATTATTTAAATAGAAGGAAAGCTTCAACAACCGTTAAATACATTCAGAAGAGAAATTTCCGGGATATGACCAATAATGAAAAGCCATTTATGTAACGATAAATAGGCAAGCCATGACGAGTTGCAATTAAAACTTTTCCGCTCTCCTGATCCGAATATCGAAGAGAGGAAGGATTCTTGTGCGAATTTTCAGCCTTCGACGGATCTCAATAGAAAGTGACCTTTCACTCGATTGTTCGGAATGCGAAAACTCTTTTCAAAGTTTAGTTTGAAAAGAATGATTATGGACCATTCTTCTTGCATTCTGTAGCAGCGAAGAGGAACACCCTATAGCCCTGGGATACTATTGGATCAGGATCCTATCTCCAGGGCTATTATCAGCAAACCGTGACTCGAAGCCCCTTATCTCATTTCGGCTGTGATTGGGACATGGTCCCTAGCAGTGCTATGTCCGAAGATTGAATCGTGAAAATTCTAAGACGATCAGGTTAGTAGGTCTTGTAGGTTCTGTGTCAATGGCAGGGCCACTTCTACTATGTAGTAGTTAATATATATGACACTGACCAATGTATCGTTCTATTGTTGTTAGTTGAAACTATATACTTACAATGATATCATCTACAATCTATCTTAATCAATTAAAATAAATATGTCAATAATTTTTCCAAAGCCGGATTATGTTTATTGAACTTAGTTTATTTTTATCAATAAAAAGGTTTATAAAGAATATTACAAATTTAGATGTTTTAAATTTTTTTTTTTTTAAGATAACATCATGTTAATATTAGAAGGCGAAGATCAGAACTGAACATCTCCACTAGAAAGAATTAATTTCTTTCAAGAATTGTTTTCTTCAGTTTTTACCACTTTATATTTTAATAAGATAAACTGAATTTATTTTACCATTTCAACTTTAACAAAGAGGTTCTTAAAAGAAGGGGGAGGCTTTTTAAAAACAAACAAACTAGTAATTCCAGCCAGTTCATTAAGCATTTAGTAGTTAGTTTATACACAAAATAAAAATTGATTAATTAAAAATTAATAGCTAATATCTACAATTTATATTGAACGAATAAACAAATAAGTGGATGCAAACCCTACCAATCGTCCTACAAAATATAGAGAAAAATTCATTGGAATAATATTGGTCATTTCAGAAGAATGTAGGAGGAAAGGTTGTCCAATTTAATTTTCAATTGGAATGCTGAAAGGAGAGAACGGTGAGGAAGATCACGGAAAAGGTGCATAGAAGTTGAGGAAAACATGGAGGGCCTTGGTCTGAGAGAGGGAAGGTATAGAAGGCAGAAAGAAATGTAAAAAGGAACCAATAGACATTTTTGGTTGTCGAAGATACTTGGTTAAAGGAAAGCCTTAAAAATAAATAAAACAAGTTAATTAATAAAACAAAATATCTTTAATCTAAAACGGTATTATATTAATGGTTCATTAACAGTTTAACTTTATTTGTATCCATCTGTAAATAAGTAGGAGTACGTGCGAGAACTATTGTAGTATTTGAATGATTATCCCCCAATAATAATAATATAACTATAAAAATAACCTACGAGAACAACTTTCTCGTCTTACAAATCATTTATAGCAAAGCAATCTCGTAGAAGAAAGTTCTTCTTAATATATCAAGAATGTCAAGAGTGAAATTTTTTCCTCCTTACTAAGGATGCTAACAACATTGGGATGGCATTTGCGGCAGGGATTGTTTTCCGATTCCAAGAGATTCCTCAAGTGAGGCTGTCACTTTCTATAAAAAGTTTAAACATAACCAACATTGGGCACATTTGGCACTTTGGTTAAGGGAAAAGTCAGTTGTTTCCCTCTCAATTATCTATTATCGAATAAGTTTAATAACCGAGTGAAATTTTAAATTATTTATTTTTTAAGTGGATTAAAACGATATTATCCGATTATGCCACAGATTCCCTGTCCGATTCAATTTATTGCAGGATCCTGTCCGATAATTAAAATTTATTATTGCAGAGTTCGATTTATTATTGATGGTTTCCAATTTTATTGCTTTTAATCGACATTTTAATAAGTAATTTTTTTTTTACCAGGGATCTATAGTTTAATAATAAAATCACGACAATAAGCTTAAATATTTACAGTTTTACTAAAATTTTATTATAAAGTATTCACACAATTATTTAATTGTCACATATACACTTAGCTTCTGAACCACATATCTGTAGAATATTTATGGTTTTTAAGTTTATAATAATTATTTTTTCCTTTTTAAATTTATAGCCTTATTTTATTTTTTATCTTGTTTTAGATTTATCCAGCTCCAATGCAAAGGTATATTCCTTTATGAAGTATAAACATTATTAATTGAACAACACGATATTTTTCTTGTTAAACAATTTTAAGTAATTTTAAATTTAATTTTCACTATTAGACCAAAACATTTTTTTGAAGAACTACTGAAAGTTATGGACAGACCAAAAAAGATATTTTTTATTACCATTAATAATCAATATTTATCAAATACCCCTGTTTCAAAGTGAAGATAGGTGATGATAGAGATGGTCGATTGAATAAAAAGAATTTTGAAGGCTATTGAAATACAAGGATTTCTTCTACCTACGACATATACACGGAAATGTCCTGATTATAATAAAAATAGATAATTACTAAATATCAGATGCCTGGAATAACTTATCAAGGATAGCGTTCTTGTTTTATTTTAAATTGTTTGGCGAATGTTGGTATGTATGATTAGCTGTATTATATGTTGCATTACTAAGCATATTATTATTGTTAACAATTTAAACCATTGCAGTTTAGGGATTTGATTAACATGGGGCTTTTTGTCTATTTTTTTTATTTATAATAGAACCAGTGGGTGAAATAGTCTTAGTTTTAAAACTCCTAAATTTTATTCGTGCTGCTCAGTTCGTAATCTTTATTTCAGGTTTTTCTATAATTAACGTTTCATCATCACTATTTTAAAATTAAATATATAAAAATGTGTAATCACAGTATAATCGATTTTTTTTTCAACTTTTTAAATATACAACTTTTTTGAATTTATATCTTAAAAAAATTATGATTTTATTCATAATTATTGCCTTATAAAATACATTTAAAAGTAAAGATTTTTGTTGATGAAATAAAGTATACATTATAATGCAGCCGCCACAGACCTACTGACTGTGAAGTAGGTCGAAAATTGACGAACAGTAAAGTGCGTGGGTGAGTAACGGAGATCCGGGAAAGTAAACCGCTACAAAATTCTTACAGGGGATAGAAACAAAAATACATCAGAAGAAAAGCGCAAGAAAAAAAGTTTTCAAGCCGTATCTAAAGGAGGAAATATATTATGTATGTTAAAAAATATATTGGAGAGAAAATGCTCCGGTTAGAGGCCAAAGAAAGAATTTATTAAGTAGAGATGGGGTATTTATTTGAAACCGACGTTTCTAGCCATATTGAAGGCCTTCTTCAGGCCTTGATAGAGAAGATACAAATAAATTAAAACGATATAGGATAAAGAATAAAATAGATAAAATAAAAAATTATTTATTTTATTATTTACAATAAAAAAAATATCATTATATCATTTTAATTTGTTCTTTTCTAATCTACCGAGCTCTGAAGAAGGTCTGAAATGTTGTTTGAAACGACGGTTTCAAATAACTATTTCATCTCTATTTAAGAAATTCTTTCCCATATAATTAAGTTAAGGTAATATTATTCAAGAGGAAGAAAATGGTCCGGGTAGAGGCTAAGAAAATTCTCTTTTATAGGGAGAACTTTTATTGGTAATCCAACGCTTCGACCCACATTGCAGGGCGGAGGTTGGCCCTATATTATTCAAGTTAATACTATTTTGGATACAGCTGAAATAAGTCATGTTGAGAGAAAAATTCCTTGCCCCATAGTTCATAAAAAGCACAACCTCAAATAAAAATATTTTATTCTTTTTTAACTTACAACATGAAAGCATCAGTCTTTGTCAAGCACATTGCTTCCGCTTTAAACGGGGGAAACGTAAAAGCATTAATTTTAACATTAAATTAATTTATTATATCGTTTTATAATAATTTATCGTTCGTCGAAAAACAATGACATTTTATTTTCTTTTTTTAAATAATAAATCATTAAAAAAACAATACTGCTATAATTAACATATTTTATAATATTTTATGTGTGTAGTAACATCGAGTCCACGAATTAAACTCAAATTTATTGTTGCCACGAAAAATATAAGTAGTCATTTTGTTTTCATTGAACCACTTATTTATTATCTGTTGTATTTATGTTTTCAATAAAAAAAAATATTTTCAATAATTTTTATTACGGCAAGGTATAAATTACAATATAACCATGGGATTAATTATTCAGACATGAGCTCATTTCACAATCTAATGAGCTTTACTAAAAAAAAATAGCTTTACAATAATGATACAAATAATTCTTTTCAAGCCCAAACTGCATATCCTTCATAATTTAAATAATAACCGTAATTAAATATTGTTATTATTTTTACCAAATCAATATTGGAATAAATAAAAAATAAATGAAGTTCGATGAGGAACAATGTTCTTGTTAACCTTATTGGTGCTATATCCTTGACCTTTTACCAATAGCGACTTCCTTTTCTCTTGTTTTCATTTGGACGTCAGTTTACTATATAATCTACTTATTATAACTTATAAAATATTATATCTACACTATAAATAATTAGAAATTACTCATAACCTAGGATTAAATCATCCAACATTTAAATGATTAAGTCTCGTTGTCATTGGAAAACATTTATTCATTCTTGTTTTTTTTTTGTCATAATGGCGCCCGAAATAGTCAAAATTTATAATGGTTAATTAATTATTGAATGAAGTCTTAAACTTTGTATTTTAATATTCCGTCTATATTCAAAGAAGGTGGGGATAAAGAGGGGGTTTTCTCATTTTTATGATAATTTTAATATAATGACAATAGCCCTCTATTCAAACATTCATCATATTTTAAAATAAAATATAAAAGTTATTTAGTTAAAACCAATTGCAGACAGACGAGAAATACAAAATTTCCAACATTTGGTACCAAATTATATATTTCCTGAATCGATTGTTGTTGATGTTTGTTCATTTAACGTCACTTTATGCTGCCATGGCTAATTGGACGATGCTACAGTAGGAGCTCTAAATTTTTGCCTATCCAGGTATTATTAGGATAGGGATCTTTAACGAGTACCTGACATCGTACAGGCTCGGGACCCCCGTTTAACGTCCCTTCCGAAGAACACCACAACCAAGGATTTTTACTATCTTCAGAAAATCCTAGGGCCACCTGCCGGGCTACGAACCCGCGATCTTGGGTTTAGTAGTTTGTTTTACTAACCACTAGACCAGAGGTCGCCCCCTCCTGAATCGATTGACAGCCAACTTAGGCTAACCTGTAAAATATATTATAAGAACGAACAAAATTAAGTTGTAAAAACCTACAATTTAATCTCACTTTGTGAAAAATAAAATAGGTTGCGGGGAACTGGCGGTTTGGCGTTATCTCGAAGAAATATCACCTCCCTGCACAAACTCTGTTCTGGAAACAATACTGTCTCTACCACGTTCTGAAACCAAGATTCTTTATAAGTTGTAGAGGTACAGGTTTAAGAAACATACCAACGAGCAATGTGCCTCCTGCTTTGTGAAATATGGCGGCTTTTATTATCGTCATCATTATATTAGAATTATATTACTTTCTCGTTTAAAACAATGGTTCGCTAGTTAGTGCCTTGATGTTGAGGGGTGATTTGTCCCACTTTAAATTGAAAGTCATATGAGCCAATCATTAACGAGTTTAAGACAAAGCGTTTTATGCTGGTTTTGGGCACCTTTCCCTAATACTTTTTTTGCGGGAAAGGTGCTAAATGAGCGAGATGCTAAGGGAGCGGAGTGGCTCAGTCGTAGAGCAATGAGTTGCCATGCCGGAAATCCTGATTCAAATCCCGGTGCAAGCATGATTTTATTCAGACTGTGTGCAGCGGGAGATGGATCATATAGGATCTAGGACCCTCGTGTGCCATATACCCAGCCTCTATAAAATATTATAAAAATAGAGTACCCAAAATAACAGGAGAAAATATGGCGGTTGAACGTGACCTAGGACAAGTCACCTCCTTGCAGAATCGTTGTCCATGAAACAGTACAGTCTCTACCATGTACTGATCCCCAGACCCTTAATGGGTTGTAGTGGTACAGGTTTTTTTTCCCTAGTACTTTAATGACTTATTGTGATATACTTTTATTATATGGTCATCATCGACCAGAATATATAGGAACACACTTATTTTCTAATATTTTAAATCGATATTTAATCACTGCGGAGATTCAATGATTGTTATCTATTTTGTTATAGCAACAGAAGACTGACATTCAAACATTTTTTTTTAAAATTGTAATATTTGTTAATCTGATGAATTTTATTGAAGTTTTAGGTAGACTCGGGGGGTAAATCATGTCCTGACCAATTAAGCAACAAAAGGTGACTTGGTTGTTATCTCAATCAATCAATCAATCGGTCACAATCAATTTTCAAAAGCATTTACGACAATATCGTAGGCTTTGAGACATATCTGCTGTGGGAAATAATCTTTGGAAACTACTAAAAAATTGTATCAGATCAAATGCACTCGTAACTAAGCTATTTCTCCACATCTTGGAGAGTCAAGTTGTATCTTGAAGTTAAATATTGAGTCGTTCCATTTGAAGTTCCCAATATTATTTTTTCTAAAATTCAAAGTGGAATTAGTGGACTACTGCTGTTTATTATGTTTATGTTTACAGATTGTAATGAGCTTTTATTAATCCTGTTTTATTTATTGCTAATTTCCACCCAAAAAAAAAAAATGATTAGTTCCTGTGTGGTGGAATGATCCATTTCTTCTTTCAACACAGAGAAATCATGTCGTCCAAAAAACAACCTGCATTGCTTAATCAGAAGGGAACTATAGTCTTAAACGACAACACGAGATAGTGAAGAAACTAAAGCAGCTGTAAAGTTGTCCTACCACACCCAACTTAATCGCCAGAATTATCTCCAACAGCCTTAAGGGTAAAATTTTTTAAAATAGTTTTCAATTAAAAAATGTATTTTCAGACTTTATTTAATCAGACTTTACTTTTCAGTTATGGGATTGAGCATTTGACAATCCGCAGAAAAAATGTATATGAGGGTAATTGTTTTGATTTAAGAAAAATGTTTTTTTGTATAACCTTTCCTGTGAAAACGGACATTTCATATGAAAAGACACAATAAAACTTTGGCACACTTGTAACTTAGTTTTCATTTTTTCAAGATGGTCGTAAAGTTCAACCAAATTCTTTTTCAGTATCCTTATTTTCATTTATTATTATTGATATTAATTCTAAGGCATAGAAAAATAAAAAAAAAACTATGTTGATTACATATTCAATCGTTTAGCTATTATTGTTTGCTGCATTGGAATGAAGTGCCGAGCCCAAGGAGAGGAAAGGTTGATGGCTGAGGTAAGAGAGAGGCACGCGAAGCCAAGGACTGGGAAAATGCAAGAGCCTTCAATGGCTGCTCACAACTGTCAATTAGTCCAACCGCTAAGAGCATTCTTAACCAACAATCGCAGCGACATGAACCTATGTCCTCTTCTGCAGGATAATAAAGGTCGCAATGAGGCATGACTGTTCTGGTGCAAGCCACGAAGTGGGAATATCCGTTGAGGCATTTTCAGAATGAATAATTAGGTTTGGGAGTTATAAATAACCGTAAATTTGATAAAAACAAGTAGTAATTTTTTAATTAAAATAAACACCAATAAAGAAATGGTCAGTGGTTCTCATAAATTTTAAAATGGCTTTTGATTATGACATTATCCCGTGTATTACTATTGGGAGTCGTATTGTGGTTTTCCAGGACGGCAGTACTCTCCCGGAGGTTTGGTCCAGGGAAGCTTCAAGTAAAGATATATAAGTCCTCGTGTTACTGCCGACTCCGAGCTGCCATATTTCATTTGTTCCATGCCATAAGACCGATTTGTTCCAAGTCCTTGAAAAAAATAACTGTTAGGATCGCTGTCGTTTAATAGATAATATTTTTAATATCCGCATTGAAGAAATTATTGGTGCCATTCCGAATATGCCATTAAGGTTTTATGCTACTAAAATAACACTCTGAAAATTTTTAATTGATAAATACTTCAATGTAGATAGAAATTTAATCAAGTGGATTATAATCATTCACATTACAGTTATTATTTTCTGTTGAGCTGTGAAAAATATTGTTTTATATAGAATTTTTTATTTTAACAATTATAAATATTCTTAATAAAGAGAATCTTAAAAATTGAGAACTGTATCTAAATGGGTATTTATTAAGATTAAGGTCTGTCAATCTCTACCCTCGATGGCCACTAAGGAGATTCGAATAATGGTCCCTGGTCACTCCAGAGGTCTCTATGGATCACGACGACCAGTTATCCGGCAGGAATCCGCAAGACGGTAATGAAAGGCTACGGAACAGTTAGTCTTCATCCTGATATGCTAATCCTCAAGGTGTGGCGGAGCCTTCAGAGGTTCAAGAACACAACTTGAGTTCACAAATGTATTGTTATACCATTATTCTAAAGGGGCTTATCCCATAATAAATAACTTCATTATCATCGTTTTTTTTCTGAGCACCCGTTATCACATAATAGTATGTTCTAAACATCAGTTGATTATAAACTTATTTTTTATTGAGATTGATTTACGTATACTGTTACATTAATGTTCTTAGACGATACCTGATCATTCCGACTTTTTTTTTCAAACTAACCGGACTTTTGTCTAATCCCACAATTTCATTTCATATTATATATCTTCTTTTTATTTATTAATATTTTAAAATTAATTCCTCTTAAGGTGTTGGAGGAGGCCAAGACCTGTAACCGGGTTGTAGCGCCGCTTTAAAAAAAAAAAATCCTCTTAATTCTAATACAATACATTTTTAAATGTATAAAAGTACTTGATTCTACACTCGGACAGAGTGTTTGGATTTTTTTAACAATACTTTTTGTGAGGCATAAATATGTTGTAAACTGAAAAAATCACGAAATATTTATTAATGCGAATAATTAGTTTAAAGATTAGTTAAAATATTCGCATATTATTTCAAATTTATTATATCTGCAACTCCAGTTAGCATCGTCCGATTAGCCAAAACAGCAAAAAGTTACGTTAAATGAAAAAGCAACATCAATTGTATTTAGGGAAACCGAACCGTGCCATTCTCGTAGTTTTTGGCTGAAAATGAGTTGTAATATAATCAATAACTGTTTTTCAAGCCAATGCTTTGCATAGCCCCTTGCTCATTACTTATTTTTGTAGTTCGATTCCGTAAATACAAGAGACTCATTTTGAAGAAAATTCGACTTAACCACTTATTCACTTGAGCTGTAGATATTGGACTAGGAAAACTAAATGTTTTATACCGACAATCGTGTTTTTTTTCATTACAGTTTTCAAAATCTCATCTTATAAAAATTACGAGTGACGCAATGAAAAATTTAATAATTTTCCTGAAAAAAATAAATAATTAATAATTATAACGACATACCAAGGGTTTTTTAAATATAAAAATTCACGATTCCCTGTATTCATTGACTTGGTTAAAAAAGCTAAATTACAGTGTCAATTTCATTCGTTTGTTGCGCAAAAAAATGTTGAAATTTAATTTATAATTTTGAATGTCGTAGTCTACTCTCTCCAGCTTTGTCTCTTTTATTTCTCAAATATTGTCCTTCATGAGCGGATTTTTTCGAAATACCTTATAATGGATACAATGTAATGAATATAATTCATTATACAGTAAGATTTAAAGGGCTTAGGCTTAAGGTTCATTGATGCGCTCTCGTGGTAATTTCTCTTGTTGATCTGCAATAACCTAAAGTAAAACGTTAATGCCAAACAGTGAATGTAGACTCATGTTAAACCGCTCGACGTTTTAGGCTACTTCAACACTTACTAGACAAACGCCCTAACCTCCCAATTAACTACAAAAGACTCATCTACATGACCATCATACGACCTATTTGGACTTACGGAGTAGAGCTTTGGGGCTCCACTAAGCCGTCGAATTCCTCTCGTATCCAATCCCTACAATCCAAAATCCTTCGTAAAATCCTCAACGCTCCTTATTTTGTTAAGAATAAAGTCATTCATAACGACCTTAATGTCCCATTTGTTGCTGATTTGGCCCGAACCCGGTATCTATCCTTTCATACTTCAAACTTCATTCCCACTCAAACCCTCTAGTTTCAAACCTATCTTCCTCTTCGATTCCCGATAATCCTCCGAGGAGTCTGAAAAGAAGATGGCCACGTGACCTTCTTAGTTGAACTAGTGATTTGAGTACTACCAGTGGGTAGTTTCTCTACTTGCCATTGACTCATGCCATTATGTATCACATAGCCTGTTTACTGGATGTATTTTTTAATACAGTTGTAAATATCAATAAATAAATTAAAAAAAAAAAAAAAAGACTCATGTTGCCTAAACATTGATTAGTTATAAAAAAAAGAAATGATCTTAAGAACCTTTAAGTGACTTTTTTTATTTTCAAAACACTCTAATGAATCCTGACAAAGTGTAATCTCATGAAGGGAGGAACAGATCGTCATCGCCGCGAAACCTTCGTTAACCTTGGCATTATTAGAACATGTTTGGGAAGTTGTTGATGGCGTGGAAGTCCCTATTACTTGGGGTCTTCCAAGAATTTCTTGATATATATATATATGAAGAATATATATATATATATATATATATATATACATTGTTTAGTTCAATATTGGATTTTTTATGATTTATAATTTCTTTTTGTATATAATTCCGGGTATTTTGTACACTGCATCCTAAATTTGTTGTTTTGTTAACCGCTTACAAAAATATATGTTTTTGACTATTATGATTATATGTGTGAACGTTGTCTGAACCTCATTAAGTCAGTTATCCCGCATTTTATAACCCCTTCTTTGAAAATATCTCTTTTCCGAATTGAGAGGACCGGTATTTTTTGACGTACGCTACGGTGAGCTCACCTGCGAGACGTCAATGAAGAGAGGAAGCTCTAACAAGTTTTAGGTAAACCAATTTCATTTAAGTTCCTTTCTTTATTGGCAAATTGTCCGAGGACGACTTACCGAGTCGTACCGTTAAATATTTTTTATTAATTTCTCAACCGTGTTTCATACAAAATTTATGGTCCTCCGGGGCCGGATTAATTAATTAAGAAAATTAGTTAATTATTTTCTCAATTCGGAACTTAACCAAACAAAATTTAATTTTTCATTTTTTTTTTATATGTCGCATAGCAACCACGAGGCCGTTCAGAGAGACTTGCTTACGCCTCTTCTAACCTCACCTCACGCTGCTTCTCCCAACTATTACGACTTCGTTCAGTTTCGGGAAGAAGCGAACTGCAATTTTTTTATAAATTTGGTACAACTTAGCAAATTCATTTTTTCTCCCCAGAAAATAGTACAATTAAATTAGTTGATATTTGAACAAAGTTTAATTTTGTTTTTCCTGAATAGTTTTCTATACATTTTTTGTCTCACTTTTATTTTAAATTATTTCAAGATGACGGAAGATAAAATTAAGTTTTTGATTAAAAAGAGGGAAAAATATTTTCATAAAATTCAAACTGCTTATGACTTATCGAAAAATCTTACAAAGGAAAATTTTCCCATTTTCTTATCCCGAATGGAACAAATTGACATGGATTGCCAATCATTTGATGAAATTCAAGATCAAATTATGGAATTTGCTTCTAAAACAGAATCTCCCGAAAATTTCGACACGGCTGCTAGATCTCAAGCCTGCGGCGAGTTATACTATTCAGCAAAGGCAGTAGCCTCGCAGTATGCTAAGCCAGCTACTAGTACTAGCCTGTCTACGAAAAATGAGAGGCCCGATATAGGACATGCAAAACTTCCAAAAATCAATTTAAAAATATTTTCCGGCGATCTTCAAGAGTGCCCCAATTTTTACTGTCTGTTTCGGTCCCTTATTCATGAAAATCGACAAATGGCCTCATCTGAGAAATTTTACTATTTACGCTCATTTTTGAGAGGCCCTCCTTTAAAATTAATCGAATCGATTCATTTGTCCGATGATAACTATCAGATTTCATTTGAAACTTTAGTTAATCGGTACCAAAACAACAGGCTATTGGCTAATTTTTACTCGGAAAAAAATTACGAATTTTAAACCGCTTTCCCAAGAAAATCTTCAAAATTTGGAAAGGTTATCTGACGTTTTCCTAACTAATGTTGCTGCACTCAAGGCCTTGAACCTACCAGACTTATCTGATACACTTCTGCTTCATTTCGGTCTTCGTTGCTTGGATTTGGAAAGCAAAAAACGATTCGAAGCCAAGTATTCAGGGGTTCAGTATCCAACGTATAAACAATTTTCGGATTTTTTAACTGAACGTTGCAAAATTCTCGAACTGAGTTCTCCATCTAGGACTGAGTCTAATTCAAACCAACGTGCAAATTTCCCACGAACAACCGCTTTGATCACGACCAACCCGCATCACAGTCGAACTTCTTCTTCACCATCAAATAAATCTGCTACCACCGAATGTTCCACCGCTCATATTGTATGCCCGCTTTGTTCATCTTCACATAAGTTACATCATTGTGAAACATTTCTGAAGCAAAATGTAGATGCCCGCTGGGAGACTGTGAAAACTTTGAGAAAATCTTTTGATTGCCTCGGAAACCACATGTTGTCAAAATGTAACTCCAAAGGTAAATGCATCTCATATGGATCCTCGAAACATCATTCGCATTTACACCGCTCTACTTTCACATCCCCAGCTAAGGAGTCACTTGAAAATCCGCCTCCTACGCAAGCACTATCTTGCAGTGCCCATACTCCCCCATCCAGTACTGCGTACTCCACCGTATTGCTGGGCACAGCAGAGGCTTTTCTTACAGCTTCGGATGGTAGGAAGGTTCCTATACGTCTAGTTGTGGATCCTGGTTCTCAGGTGTCGTGCATAACCAGGGAAATGGCCCAACGGTTAAATTTAAAGTTCAAGAATTGCCCACTGAACATCACAGGCATCGGCAACCATGCTACGACTAACAAGACGAAAATGGTTTCTTGCACTCTGACCCCTAAATACACTCGAGGCAATTCTATATCCGCAGAAGCCGTTGTTCTCCATGAAATTTGTGCAGATTTACCGGTTACGACGCTCTCAAATGAATTAAAAAATCGATTTTCCTCCATGTTATGATTTCCTTCTGGGTGCGGATCTCTATTCCGAAATCCTTTCCGGATATATATATATCTGTGGGTGTGTATGTATTTACTTATACATTAGGAAATCGCCTCGAAAATTGGAAGGATGTATTGAACGGGTTCATTTTCGTTGTAAGTATTTGTGCTAATAGTATAAGAACGAAATGTTGTAAGCTAGTCTGTAGTAGATATTTTAGTGATATTCTCTATACTAAAACATTTTTCTAGGATGTGGAAACCGTTGTGCAGTAAGTCAGTTGTCACCAAGATTCGTGCTTTCGATATTTTTCTTAATGTTATTTAATGAAACCACTAAATGCTTGGTCTTGGTCTTGGTAGAACCACTCATAACGTTTCCTATCATAAACGCGCCCAAGGATTTTATTAGAACTTTATATATTGTAAGTATCATCGAATCGGTCGTCATTCGGCCCCCCTTTCTTTTCGTTTTATATTTCCATCGGTTTTATTGTATTATTATTTATAATCAAGCAATAAACGACTGAGTACTACAATTCTGTCGATTTGAGAATTTAAGCGTATGTATACTGAAGAGAAACATTCGCCAGAATATTTAAATATCTTAAATGAGTTTAAAATCCTCATGAAATTAATACAATCTTCCTAAAAAACTGCTACTACGGTAGTCGGTGTCAAGATATGTTGGTCAACCATGTGTAATCCTTGGCAACCTTGATATCGGGTTTCATTTCGGTGAGGGAACTTATTTCTTCAAGTAGCGGAGCAGGCTATGGATTTAGGGCTAACTTGATCTGGCAATTTTTCTTAAAGATCATGTACTTTCGAAATCAGATGTCAGCGAGTCTTGCGCCCAATTAATTAGCTAAGGAAACGCTAAAATCAATTTTATATTACTAGGAATTCGAGTACTTCCAGTAGGTGGTTTATCAACTTTCCTTCATGCCGTAATGTATTATTTATTCTATTTACTTGATGCATTATTACATTACAGTTATAAATTTCAATAAATACATTTTTTAAATTACTAGGAATTTACAGTAAGGCAAAACACTCCTGAAAAACCCCTTGTGTTATGAAAAACGAAGTAGCATATTTTTTTAAATTATTGGTTGCATTATTTCAACATTTGTTATCAGTTCCGCTGATTGTCGCTTCGAGTTAAGTCACAATAGGTTTTAACTTTTAATTCGTTCCTTTTTTAATATTCTCCAAAAACACAAATAATAGTGAGTCCAGTATGGCAAAAAGAGTGTAATTGTAGGAAATGTGAATATATCGGTAATAACTAGATCCAGAAATGTACGTTTTAACAAACCTATATCATCTACACTTAGAAATTTTAGTTGAAACATTTATTTCTTGATGAAAAGATTACCGAATTCTTCTCATTACCCATAATCACATTCTCAAATAATTACGGAAATATACACATTTCCTAAGGTTATACTATACATTTCATATTAAAAATCGAGATTTTTTTTTATTTTCGAAAATATTAAAAAGGAAACGAATGGAAAGTTAAAACTTAATGACAACTTGAAGCGACAACCTGCGGAAGTGATACCATTAAAAATATTTGAATCGAAATAAATAATTATAGGTGATCAGGCGGTAGTTTTTCTTAGATAATAGTTATAGTAAACATTTTAATAAAATCATTGATCCTTCTAACATTTTTTTTTGTGTATAATTACTCAACATAAGGAATAATAAATTACCTTAAAACGCCTGTGACACCTCTGAGGATTGGAACACTAAGAAAATAACAAAAACTGAACAGGCTATAACACAGACGACATGATGGAACTCACAGAACTAAAAGACTACCCTCCAAGAACAGGGCCTAGCGGTCACTGAGCCTCGACACTCGGCACTCCTACAGCCCCACTCCAGTCGCTCCAGTCAGGGAGCTACTATCTCTCAATAACGGACGCCTCTGATATGAGGATAGATCATCTATTAGTTAGTATATTTAAATAGTATGCGAAGTGTGCATTTATATGTCTATAGCCCCGGTGAAAAAGTGGTTAGGTGGAATTTTGTCCAGTGATATTTAACTATACTGAGGGAAGCGGAATCGTGCAATCCTCGAAGTTTTTGGCTTGAAATGGAGTTGTAACGTGAGAAATAATTCCTTATCAAGCCAGTGCCTGGCTTAACACACCATAATGACACTATTCCGCTTCCCTAAGTATAAAAAGCTCATTCTGGAGAAAATTCGACTTAACCACTTATTCAACGGGCCTGTAGATCTAAACTCGATGTTTTGCAATTCCAAAAGTCGAATTTACTAGTTAATAAAATTATAAGAATGCGTTGAGAAGTAATAATACGTTTCATATAATCTATTCGTAAAAATAAGGCGCTTACCTAAAACTTCTGCCGAAAAAATAAGGCGCTTACCTAAAACAGTGGTTTAGAGCACTGCAACCGAGACGCAGACGACTCGGGTTCGAATCCCGGCCAGGGCAAATCTTTTCTCTTCAAAACAAAAATATTCAATAAATTATTTTAAGAGGAACCAATAAGAAAGAAACCAACAAGCACTTAACGTATGATTATTATACATAACCTTAACTTGCTAAAGAATGAGCTAACTATAACACTATTGTCTTCTGGCATAATGAACCTGCTACTTGAGATTATGTAACTGATACCGTTCCATCTTCACGAGGATGTTCACGCTCTTAGTTGTATCAGTTCTTCCTAGCTTCAAGTTCTCTTTCTGTTCTTACCGAAGCAAGAAAAAAGAACTCCTCAGGAAGTTTAGAAGCTTTACTAAGCATTTCATTGATTATCCACACTATTGAGGAAATTAGACAAGACCATTAGTAGTGGTGGTATAATATCGAATTGGATTGCGTTTTTCTTTATTTTTTATTTCTCCATAAAGAAGAAATTTCTAATATTTAGATATTTTAAACTGTAATATGTACATTTTTGAATTTAAAAGAAAAGATTTAATTTAAGAAGCTTGGAAAAATTTATAAGAAAACAATTTTTATTTTCATGATCCGATCGAAAAATTCGGGTAAGCGTTTTTTTTTAGTCGTACAAACTAACCCGAAGCGTGTTTTAAATAAGTAAAAACAATTGTTATTGCACTATACTTCTTAAAAGAACACTGTTTTCTTACTTAATTACTTCCTCTCTGCCACTTACGCAGTGTGAAGATTCTGCTTATATGGTCTAGATCCAATTGTCTCGCTCGCGCACCAACAACCTTCTCGTCAGTAACAAGTCTCTCCGATCAAATGCCTCTTTAACCCCGTTTTCCCAAGTTCTCCTGGTTCTTCCCCGAAGTCTTCTACCCTCCACGTTCTTATCATAGGTGCCAAACATTTCTCAGTCATACGAGAGACATGCACAGGCCATCTTATCCTGTTTTCCTCAATGATGTGTTAGTGATACGGCCAAATTAGATCATATGTTCCTCACCAAATATATCCATTCTGCTCTTCCTCTCAACTCTTCTGATATATCCCATTTCCATAGTCTGGAGTTGACTCTTATGTTTGCTGGTCAGGTCCAATATTTTCTTGAGTACGTTGTGAGTACATTTTTAAACATTTATCTCCATGTTGATTTTCCTTAACTCCTTCTGGAGGATTCTGAGGTTATTTGGAGGTTGCTACATGTATTACCAGATCATAGGCAAAATGCAGGAATGTAAAGAATGTGGGTCCCAAGTTTCTGTCGCCCAGATGGCAAGGCCTCATTTTCAGCTATGCTCTTCTGAGGGTACAACCACTGGCGGATCTAGGAGAATTTTCAGGGCGGGGCATGGGTCAATGTGAATTTGTTATCAATGTATACGATCCATATATGAATGAAGATATATAAAATATCAATTTTTAATTCAAGACAACTGAGGCCAGAAAACAATAAGATGGATAAAACGAAAATACGATCCTCAAATTCTAAAAAATAAACTCTGAAAAATCGAACATACAGCATTAGCTATCTAGAGGTGAATGAAAAACATAAAAGGGTTCGGAATCGCCGATTTTGGATGCACCCATTGAGAAAACATTCGGTACAATGAATAATTATGGCGTGTAAAAAGTGTTTTTTTCTTGTTGAAAACCAACTAAAATTCAGGTCATTATCAACTAATGAGAAGCCCTCTCAAATCCGCCATTGGTTACAATCCAGTACTGCAATGAAAAGCAATGGTTTTTCTACGTATGTCTAATAGCTTAAGTAGTCAGGAATTCCTTTCGGGATTTAGTTGAGTGTGATGTCGACCAAATCACTTCCTTGTATAACCGTTGGTTTGAAAACATTAAAATCCCTACTATGTACTTAACTTAACATGCTTCACGAGTTACAATGTTACAGATTTTTCTATAATTCATAATTATATCGCACCATTACTGGATAGACTGGATAGTACTTATTTATATGCATAAGTATAAAGATGGATGGTCTGGCATTGGCAATTTTGAAGCAGGGTATATCTATATTGTAATGTAAGATGTATCGTGAATTTGAAACCTATTTAGTTTGATTTACTAATCAAGAAACATCAAGCAATGTATATCATAAATATTCGGATGTAATCAAAATCATTTTTTTGCGGCTGGATTTGACCCCCCATTGTTTGGAAATTTTTCTAATAGATTGGCGAATCAGTTTTCTGGCAACACTGATAATACACGAGGTTTCGCGGTCTTAACCTTATCCAGAGAATACTTTTAAGTTTGTTTTGTTTATCAATGTTTGGTTGATTATTTTCATCATTATATTCCAATTAATAATATAAGGTATGTATCATCTCTTTTATAGGTTTTTTATTTGAAGCTATCTGTATAAATTCTCAGTATTATTATGAGATTATTATTACAAAATTATTATACTTATACTATATTTGTTGATAAAAGTGTATTTATTTCTATTGTTAAAATTGTATACCCATTTTCTTTCTATTTAAAGGAATTTTGTGTTGCTTTTAATTAAATCATTTTGAATATGAAATTTAATATCATTGATTGTATGCACCTATTGAGAAACTCAATGAAGAAAAAAAAATCAATTGGCATCTGCTTCAAATCGAGTTACAAGTATATTCATTTCATTTTTAATATTTTACAAAAATACAAGTTATCGTGAGCTTTAGTATGGAAAAGAGAATGTAGTTATGAGTAATGAGCAGATTTCAGTAATCATTTCATCTAGAAATAAAAGTTTCATCTAACATTTTGAAGTATAGATGTTATATGTTTCTTAAAACGATTATTTCTAGATGAAATGATTACTGAAGTATACACATTTCTCTTAATTCCATTCTCTTTTCCATACTAAAGCTCATGATAGCTTGAATTTTGGAAAATATTAAAAGGGAAAAGAATGGAAAGTTAAAACTTGTTCTGTCTCAACTCAAAGCAACAACCTGGCAATAATTATCAATCATTGCCATAATTATTTATTATTCATTATTTCTGTAACTGATGAAATGATGTTTATCTTGACAGATGGAAGAGACATTCATTGTGGGTAAATGCATGGATATGTGTCCATTAAAGGAAGTAAACATGTAAGTAATTTGCAAGTTGTTTTTAATTGAAAGATGAATTAACGTTTAAATGTATTCACAAAACCTACTTCTACTTTAAAATATTTAATGATTAATGGTTTTAATAGAGGACCATTGTAAATATAGACATTATTATCAATGGTTTATATTGCTTTTAAGCTAGCCCTTCTGGGCCGAGGTAGCAATGGTCAAATATGTTTGAATAGGTCTCATGGACACCTCTTGTTATGGCATTGGAAACATAGACACTAGATCATGGAGTATCAGTTTCTCAGGTTATTGCTTCGTGTTATGATACAAGTTTTTTAGAATTTTCTGTTTGTTTCCTTCTTAATATTCTCGAAAATAAAAATAATTGTGCTATTGACTGTATATAGTACCTATTACTAACTTGCACATACTGTTTAGGTTATATCATTATCTATACTTCGAAATGTTTATTGTAACGGTGATTTCCTGATGAAATGATTTCATAAATATACAAATTACCCATATATACACTCTTATTTTCCTACTAAAACTCACAATTATATTTATTTTCGAGAATATTAAAAAGTAAATGAATGAAAAGTTAAAACTTGTTGTGATTTAACTCTAAGCGATAACCTGCGGAACTGATTCTCATCATGGGCATAGTTTTTAACAGATCATACAGGTACAAAAATATTGTTGAATCGAACCAAATATTAAACCAGGAGAATAAGATATCCATGGGGGCTTTATAGTGTTACGGTTAGAGATAGAGAAAGACCGGCTGATGGGATTAAGACGAGCTGGAAGGATTAAGACCGCCGATTAGACACGCCTCGAAGGGACTAGACTCTACCCACTCTCTCTTCCGGCAGTCTCGAACATTCGATGGGCCCGCCTGACCCTTAGCAGTCAGTCTGTATTAAGTGAGTAATGTTGTGACAGTTAGTGGCTGTGTGATAAGTGTAATAAACTGTGTGTCAGTTTGTCATATTTGGAGAGTTTTACGGTCGGTGGACTTTAATTAGCGAACTGTAAGTGTTTAATTGTAGTTGTTAACTATAGTGTAATATTATTGTATTTGTACAAATTTATATAAATAGTTTAGTTATTTAGTATTAGCAATATCTTATATTATTTAAGTAATTAGATAACAGTAAGGCCTAGGTTATAATCTGTACAATATTGTTATTGTAAATTGATATAAGTTTAATAAGTTAATTGTTTTAAATAATTTCCTTGTAATCTGTTTAATTTGTTAATAAATATTATCAACTTGAATTTAGTAGTAGTTTAGTTCATTTTACACCCAGTAGCCCGTAACAATAGTCATAATATGGACAGTATTCTTAAATGAACTTCTTGTAATTCATTATTCAGGAATTGTTATTTAATCTCATTTCTTTCATTAGACCTGAGTGCTAGTTTAATCAATTCACTAGATTAAATATGGATGTAGAATACTTATTACAGTTTTATTTTTCAGGAGAATTAGAGAAGGGTTGCTTCAAAAGTTAGAGAAAGGGCCCAATTTTCTACCTGTCAAGGAGTTTCAACGATCAGCTGCGGGAAAGCAGCAAGATAGTCCTATGACTATAAGGCCTCCACAAGTACTTCAACAGACTATCACATACCTTTTTAACAGGTAAAAACTATGATTTAGATTTATAAGATACTATATTATTCTAAAACATTTTTAGATTTATGAATTCGATAAGTATTTGATTCATATTTATTTATTTTTTGTAGCATTTTATCATCAGATGCTTCCCTTGATGCTTACAACTTTGTAGAGAATAGGCTTCGATCTGTTCGACAGGATCTTTTTAAGCAGCAATGTCCTGCACATGTTGCACTTCCCATATTAGAGCCAATTATTAGATTCTATGCTTGGGCGTCATTTTGGTAATATTTTGACTATATTCGTTTAAAGACATATCTTTTACATTTTTTCATTATCTCCAGTCTGAATTTTGAAAGTAGTAGGCAGCATTAAAAATTAAAATATTAAATATTAATATATTCATTATGATTCTATGTTATATATAAACATGTTTAAATATAAAAGGATATTTATGTTTTGGACTATTTTTGGAAATATAAATTGAAATGTGTTATGTATAAATACCAACTAATTTTTTTTATTTTGGTCTTGTCACTCCTGCATTACTTTTCAAGCTGCTTATTAGGATGGACAAATTGAAAATGAGTGATCAGGGGCAATAGCTGTTTACAATTTTGCATTAGATTTTGATTTATTATCTTATCAAAGGAAGAAATACTAAAAAAGAAATCAGTTTTTATGTTCCTCCTAAAACAGTTCAATTGATGTTTTTATAGTAGTAATAAAATAGTTAATGCATTCCTTTATTAACCATCAAATTGATAATTTGTATAACAAAAACAATAAATCTATCTATATTCAACAGAAATAGTTGTGAAACTTTTTTTTTCCCCTAGATTTATGACAAATATTAAAATATAAAGAAAAGAAGAATGATTCCTTACTGATTATTATAATCATTTCAAATTAAAGTAATAATTTTTTTATTATAGGTATAGTGAAGAACCTGGATTTAATAGTTATCTTAACGATGTCCAGCTTCTTGAATGCTTGAAAGCCAGTTTAAGAGTTGCTGATGAATCTAATGAAATGCCTTCATCCGATATTGAAGCATTGTATTTACTTCTGAATCTTGGAAATATTCACCCACTTTTGAGATCTTTTTCTCTGCCCAGGAAAAGAAGGTTATTATTTCTTTCTACTTAATATTATTTTGAATAGTAAATTAGATAATTGTTGTTTTACACCACATCCTGAGCATGGCTCAAACTATACAGCACATGCTATGATACTTTCAACCCACTTGCAATACTCTTCTTAACTTGTTGTTACATTAATTATTTTATAAGTAAAATAATCCAAACATTGGGTTTCCATTGCAATTAGTGCCATAGTTAGTCCATAGAATCATTGTTGTTTTAGTTTTCACTCATTAATAAACATTAGTGAAATTTTTCAAATTTATAATTTTTTATATTGTTTCTTCTATGGCCAATAAAATTAAAACTTTGAAACAAATATATGTTGCTCAGGAGTTTATTTAAAAAAAATTATGCTATGACAACATAAGATTAAATAAAACTATTTGCATTGAACTTTTTATCTTAGATAATAGTTTTGATTCCTAGTATCACGAAGTTCAAACTATAAAATCTCAGAAATGTTTGTTTTATATTTACTTTACCATTGAATGATATTGATATTACTTGAAAAGGTTATAAAAACAATTTGTTCTCTTTAGAAGTCCACTTCTCACGAAATCTGAGAAATTGAGTCTGGATTGGCAAATGGGCAATTATGTTCGTGTATGTGGAAAGATCAAAGAGCTGCCTGTTCTGTTGGCTGCCCTTATTTCTGCAAAACATTTCCCTACCATTAGAAGGTATATATTCTGAGGTAATTATAGTGATATCTGTGTAATGTTTCTTTTTAAATAAATAAAGTCTGTGGCTGACAGAAGGAACAAGGATAACAAAAATTGGTCCTAACTCATTCGTTAATACGGGTGTATTGATGAACTTACTAAACATATTGTACAATTAATGAAAGGCATTGTGTATCACTCTTACTGATGTTTAGCATAGTCAATTTTTTTTTATATAGTTACATGGAAATATAAAATATATATATATAATTGTCTTGCTGTTGGTCATGAATAGTTCACTCCCAATGTCTGGGATTTTTTTTTTCAATTGGCATATTGTATTTTAAATTGACTTCCCATTACTCCTACTTCTAAAATGTTTCTTTATATTCACAAACAATAAATTATTCGTATAAACGGATTAATTATTAGTCAACAATTCACTGTAAAATATGAGCTACACATCTACAAATTGTATACCTTTTTTAATTGTCTGATGTAAAATAATGTCTTTTATAAAGATCTTCATCTTGAAATATAATAATTAACCCTTTGATTGCTCATCACTATAAATCAAACTTGAGGTTATAGAATCTGGAAACATTTAAAAAAAATTAATTCAGAAGCAGAATTAAATTACACTGAAAAGTAGTGATGTAGCAATCATCAGAAAACAATCTAGGTTAAAACATACATCTCCTCCAGTCACTCTTATTGCGTTAATATATATATTCAATACTTAATAATTAAGATTTTTTAAGAAAATATACAAATCCACTTAATCCGAATAATTTTATTTATTTTTGATAGATAAGAAAATAGTTGACTGGAAGATCTAAGGAAGGATGGAACTAGTTGGGGAGGTGCAGTCGTAAATAACACTAAATAAGTGAAACTTATTTTTTAATAGTGCCGACGTTTCGACCTACGTTGTAGGTCATCTTCTGGGCTATGAGAGAAAAAGAAACAAAACCAAAATAACTATAAAAACATTACAGTACCAAGAAAGAATGTAATAACATTTAAGAGTTATAGAAAAGTAAAAAAATAGTGATGGATATATAAAGGATATATATGAATATAATAATATAAGGGTATTTATGAATAAAAAAATTATAGAATAAATGTACAGAAGGGTGATAATGCAAAAAAATACAAAGAGAAAGAAAATGAGAAGGTAAACAGTAAGATAAAATGAAAAGGTATAAATGAAATGAATCAGTCATTTGAGAAACACCTCATGTCCATTTTTGCCCAAAATTGAGTTAGACATATTGTCCAATACGCATGTTTGGGAAATGTGTATATATTATTTGAAAAATAAAATACTGATTTTTATTAACAATATGAATTGTTTCACCTTTTATTTTATACATGATAACATAAATCCTTTAGTCAGTCATTTGAGAAACAACACATCTCCAACAACGTTTATAATTTTTTTAAATATCAAAATAATAATAAGCATATTAAAAAATTCAAAAAAATATATGATGTTAAATTATGGACCAGCTGATTTCGTTTGATTTCCCGAAAGTTTACTTTTTTGGATATGAGGCGTTTCTCAAATGACTGATTCAAATGTAAAATCTCACCATTTTACATTTATACCTTTTCATTTTGTATCTTACTGTTTACCTTCTCATTTGTCTTTCTCTTCGTATTTCTTTGCATTATCACCCTTCTGTAAATTTATTCTGTAATTTTTTTATTCATATATATCCTAAATAATATATCCATCACTATTCTTTTACTTTTCTTGGTACTGTAATGGTTTTTATAGTTATTTTTGTTTTGTTTGTTTTTCTCTCATAGCCCTGAAGATGAGCTACAACGTAGGTCGAAACATTGGCACTAATAAAAAATAAGTTTCACTTATTTGGTGTTATTTATGATTCCACCCCCCCAACTAATTCCATCCTTCAATTTTATTTTACACAAATACATATTGTATCAAAATATAACAGCAATAAAAATGAATAAACTTTTTCAGCTTAATTTTATTAAACTTATTTTAAATCATAACATTGCAGGAATGCTTTAAGTACAATGTCAGTCGCTTATAACAGCCGTAATTTAGTGGTGCCATTATCAGTGTTGGTCTCAATGGGGCTTTTTGAAGATGAAAAGAAGGCAGGAGAGCATTGTCATCATTATGGTCTTGAGATTAGAGGCTCATCGGTTTCTTTCCAAAAGACAAGCTTCAATCACTCTATCAAAGAGGTATCAGTTTTCATTGCCATACTAAGCATATGGGCTTCTGAATGTTGCTTTGATTCAAAATTTAAAAAATCTTACTGATTGTTTTGGAATAGTCCTTATTAATAGCTTTTTTTTCTTTAGGGGGTTGATATTGGTCCAAAAAACCTTTCAGATCTAAGTCTAGTTGATTGTTTATTAAAAATATATTAATCTTTTTCTAATGGAATGATTCAGAAATTTTCATTTCTTAAAAACTATCTGATATTGCTTTAATTGGAAACTAACTAAACTTCCATGTTCTGTTATTATTAATTTGAAATAATTTACTTATTGGTTGTTAATTTTTGATGAAACGTACATTGATCAAATTTTATTTGTTTACAATCAATACAATACAACTGAGGAGCTGGCGAACAAAACTGGATTAGTCCACTATAATTCAAACGCCCTTTTTTTGCCTTGGACCTCGTTACCTCGATTTTAATGAAGACCGTCTCTAAGTAGAAAACCACCTATCTATAATAACGCAAAGTTGTCTCGTTAATCTCCTCCATATAGTAATATTAGTTTTTTAGCCATCCTGTAAAATTTTATTTTGTGGACTAATCTGGTTCTGTTCGCCAGTTCCCCAACTATTAAATTTGCATTTCAGTGGAATTATTTCACTTTCCAAAATTTCTCTTGTTGGTTATTCAGAATAAACTATAATCTATTATATTATTATTAAGGAAAAGAAATCTTTATTATACAATTTATTATCTATTCATGTTGATTATTTTACCTATTGGTATTATATTTAATATAGAAACTTTTTGTAGATACAATTTTTTTTCTGACGGATGTTTAAACTTGTATAAGTCATGTCAGAAATAACTTTATTTTTCCTTGTTCTTTATTTTTCTAAAGAGACCTAGTGGTAGATTAATTGTCTTTCTAATTATATTTTTATAAATGTTTGATCCTATTAAGGATAGTTTTTTTTATTATCTTTGTGTTATAATTTTTCATTTTTCTCTTACTAGCTTCCATTCAAGCGACCCCCATGGATCACCTGTAAATTACATGTTGCATTACTCCCTGATCTTTTGTTGAATGGCACTGAATGCTGATGTTATTGTACTACGGCCCACTTTGACCTCAGCTGCTTATTAATGGGGGTAAAGTAACTTATTTAATTCATTTTTAACAATAGTTCTACTAATAATAAATATTAGTTAAATTAAATGTAAATCAATAGAAATAAGCAGAAATTAATAAAAAAATGTGGCACATCTCAGATGAACAGACTCATCAATCAGAGACAGCAACTTCACAATAAGATGTTCTTTAAAATATTCTCAATGTTTTCTTTGGAAAAGATGTTCAATGTTTTATCATAATAGTTTTAAATCCATCAATAAATAATATAACAATAATAATCAATGATTAATATTGAAAGAAAAAGTTAAGAAAAGATCACATAATAACTTCAGTGGCCATATTAATTGGTGAAATAAAAATCGAAACATGTTCACTGAATATGATTTATAATGATCATGAAAGGATTTTTTTGGTTTTTGTTATAACAACTACCATTCATTATAATTAATACCGGTTTCACTTATTCTCTTCCCAATGGGTAGAGCTTCTAATTGGGTAAATGTCAAACAGGGACGTGTCCTCGTTTATACAGCCGACATGTCCAAATCTTTGTTTGCTCTGTCTTTTTCTGTTCTCTAAAATAGTTGTGAGTTCAGGAACAACCGGCTGCTCTCTGACATTTTTTCTAATGCAATCTCCTAGTTTTCCCCAATGGTTTACATCTCATTCTTGCTGCCCTGCTGCTAGTTTTATTTTGGTACCAGAGCTTAACATTTTTCACATTTTAATTGATTAAACATTTTTAATTTTGGTATTATAGATCACACCTTGACATCGTTTGTGAAAAAAAAAAAAAAAAATGAATAATAATAAAATTTGTAATGAAAAGATTGCTTATTCCGAAAGTATGATTAGAATTTTCAGGTGATTTGTTAAAAGAGCAATAGTAACCCTTGAATGAAACTAAATGGTAAGTGAAGGTGAAATAATAAATGCTCTGTTAAAATAAATTAATTCCTTTCTAATTTTAAATAGGTCATTTATAATTTATGTATTTTATTCCAGGTTTCTATGTGTTGGCTGATCAGGTTGAATGGTCAATGGAGTAAGTGTTTTGGAAACTTAGGTTTCTGGACTCAAATTAAGATGAATTCATCAGCAGCAGTTAGGAAGAGTTCATCATTAGTATAAATCAAGTTAGTTCACAAATATTTAGTTTTAAAAAAATTATTTTTGTGAATTTATCATGAAATTTTATTATTATAAAAAATAATCCTCGTCAGCTCTCCATGAAATGAATGAATGCTATATTAGTGTATGGGGGTTAATACTGAATGCAAGGTCAATCAAATATATATATATTTATATTTTTATTTTTTTTCCGAATGGTTTTACATATCTTGTAAATCTTTGGCCACCTTCTCCTCCTCTGTCTATCCTGGGCCAATGATTTCTAGTGTGCTATATGAAGCTCTTTGTTGACCCTGTCTATCCATCTGGTCTTTGACCTCCCACGTGGTCTCTTGCCAACTATTAGGATATTCGTAGTTGTGTAAAGGCGTCCTGATGGATTACTTGTAGCTGCATGCACCGCCCACCTTAACCTTCTTGCCTTCATATCATGCGATGCCAACCAACCAGTTCCCGTAAGTAATTCCTGATTGGTCCTTCTCCTCTACGAGTTCTGACTCTGATCCCATACCACTCCAGTTATCGTGCGGAGGAGGTTTAGTAATTTTTGCATACCCTTTTATAAATTTACAATAATATCCAGACATACCCATAAATTGTCTTTTCGACTTTTCGTCATGAGTTACCGTTAAATTATTTATCGCTTTTATCTTTTATGGGTCTGTTTTAATACTTTCTTTGGTAGCCATATACCTATCCCAAAAATTTTAATTTTTCTTTAAAGAATTCCGTTTGGTCTAATTGTATCGTCAGTTTGTTTTCTTTGAGCATTTTTAATACTCTTCCTAAGTCCTTTGAATGATACTCTTCATTTTTGGAGTAAATTATTATGTTGTCCACACAAACTAATGAATTTGAAATATTCTCGATAAGCTTAGTCATAGCACGTTGAAAAGTGGTTGGCGCATTACTTAGGGTACAAACTCTAAATCTTTGTTGTCAGTCAAAAGGGTGTTTTTGGAATGGACTCTTCGTCCATTTCAATTTGATGAAATCGCGATGTTAAATAAATTTTTGAGAAAACTTGCTCCTCTTAATCAATTCAGCAAGTCCTCAATTTTTGGTTTACGGGAATTTATCTTGGACTGTGACTGGATTGAGTGTATGTTTATATACCCCCTGCCATCCAGCCACAGCTTGAGCTCCCTACACTTGGCTTGGGTGTTTCAAGGTTCTCACAGGACCCCACCTCTGTCATTGGCGAGTCCATAGTGACCTGTATGATCACATGGGTTCCCGAGGGGGCTTCACTTGAAGATGACGGTAGGCATTGATAGGGAAACTGGAGTGACACAAGCAGTGAGTACAGAACTTTAGCTAGTGCATTCCTCATGGAGTGAGGGAGACTCCCATAAATCCCTTATATTATCCATCACTCTTTTCGTTACATGTTTGATCCTCTCCGCTGATCATATATTTTTTCAATTATATTATCTATATTTATATATTTATATATTATATTATCTATATTTATATATATTTCAATTTCAATTATCTTGAGCTTACTTTTAGAACTAACTCATCAATTATTTTGTGTAGTCTGTTTTGGAAATCACCAAGCTTATTTTGATTTGATTCTTAAGTAAGGGAATCTATTTTTTCTATATTTTCCTGTACCTTATCCCCTTTCTCTTCTGAAAAGACAAGTGCCTCAGAATCTTCCGTTTCATGGTCTTTACCACCTCTCCAAGACCTGTAGCGTTCTGATCGTCTTTGCGATTTCAGTCCTGGGATCATTTTGAATATATATATATATTTATATATATATATATATATATATATATATATATATATATATATATATATATATATATATATATATATCAATAGAATTGATAATATGAGTTCATTGTGTTCAATATGATGCATGCTCTATTCGATTTTTCCTTATCGTTGGCATCCATGTTGCCCGTTACCCAACTTATAGCTGTCCCTAAACCTTTAAATAGGCCTTGTTTAGGACACGACTGAAATTTCCTCTGAGTCCTTATCTTTATCTCTATTCTCACAGTAGCTACCAGACCTAGTAACTATTTGCTTTCTCTTTGTACTTGTCAAAGCAATTTTACTGAGATTATTGATATTCTTAATTTTAAAATATGTGTTGAAACACAAAAATCTGTTAATTTTACAGCGTTATAATAAGATGTATATTACAAGAATTTTTATTTTTCAAAATTCATTTGATATACTTTATCGATTCTGAAATATTTCCAAGATTTCAATGTTGTTTCCTCTAGAAGTCTTGCTCAAGTTAGCCTGCCTGCTATTGTCTAGTAAAATATTTTATATTTCCATATTTTTTTATCGTAGTGTCTGAGTGTATGAAAAGTACCTTATTTTCTTCAACAATTTAATTACTACCCTAAAAAAATATAAATATTGCTAGCAGATTAATGAATAAAGAACATTATACAATCAGGTAATAATTAATGTGGATGTAGAAAGTGAGATTTTTAAATATTTGTTAGTTAACTCAACATCAGTCTTTGCTATTATAAAGAGTTCCCTAATTGTCATAGTTGCCTTGATTATCATTGACTTTCATTAAGATAGCTAGCCATGATCACTATCATTACATTGCTGGATCTTGGCTGCCTAGATTTCTCTCTAAGATTAAAATATCCTCTAATAAGAGAAGAAGTCCTCCCCAAGTATATCAATGTTTATACATTAACTGTGATTTACATCATAGAGTTAGAACATATATTTTAACAGCTCTACTAAGAACTTCTATTTTCATTTGTCCTATAAAAGTAAGGCTTAAGAGAACTTCAATTCAGTTGTATAAATTTAGGAGTTCTCTTAACCCCAGCTGCCAATAATTGTTCAACCATCATGTGTTCAATTAAGAAATTCCGGTTAAGATGGGGATATTACCATTAATTTGTGATTTCCGGTTCTGTATAAAAAAAGCATTTAGTGCACTGTATAGAACATATAGTGGACTGTATTGAGATTTAAAACATAACATTTTTATTAATCTAATTTACACAATCCAGTAACATAAGAAAGAATAATGCATTACATATTTTGAGGTGGATCTGGATTGTTCATGTTATTTTAGGCTGGCTTCACAACTTCTCCTGCTCCCCATTCTTCAGCCTGGGTAGCCCTAGACTTACTCACTTATCTTTTTTCTTGAATAGCATACTGATTTAATTAATTTGCACATGATGTTCATTGCATGGCTAGCCAACAATTAACATCACAACATATGTTGAGAAAACAAAAGAGGGTCTCTGGTGGTTGCCAGTTTTAACTTGAAATTTTTTTTTCTGTATTCATTTCTATGACTTCTTGAATATTTCACAGTGTGCCGTGAATAAACCGCCCAACTAAATTAGTCTATGCTAATTTACATAAACTATTTACATAAATTAAATAAAATAGAATACATGAACTCTTTACATAAATAACGAAAATAGAACACATAAATGGATAAACTTTGTAAATATTATAAACCAACATAAAATACAAGTTTACTTACATCTAATGTAAAGGTGTAGGGTGAGTAAAGTGTAGTCCCTTCAATAGGAATGAAACATAAAGAAAATTGCAACTCAAAATAACCTTAAAAGAACTATGAAAATAGAAATAACAAAAAAAAAATCAAGCTCCTGAAGGATCTTCCGTTTCAGGATAGAATAAAGGAACTATAGAAGTGACTGCTCTAGTCAGGGTTTTGCCTGATGGAGTTAGCACGTCGACTACGCGAGTGATTCCGTCTCGACCAGGATAGGTGGATGTAACTCTTCCAACTGGCCATTGTCCCAATTTAGACCGACCTTCGTTCTACAGAATGACGAGGTCCCCTAACTTGATACTGAGTCTATGCTTCGTCCTCTTGGTTCGAGTCTGTAATGAATGAAGATAATCTTTTTGCCATATTGCCTATATAGACATATTCAAGACTTTACTTTATCCCAATTGGGTAGATGCAGAGTGGTAAATTCATCATTGGACGCCAAGTCTGACAGTGCACCAATAGGAGCTCCTATCAGAAAATGTCCTGGCGTGAGGAAATTAAATTCTTCGGGATCTTCACTCAGTGGCCGAGAGTTGAGAAGAAATTCAATTTTGACTAGCGCCGTCCTCAATTCTTCTAATATCTTCCGCTGTTTCCCCAAAGAGTTCTCCAATAGCCCCTTGACGAATTTTACTACGGTCTCCCAGAGGCCTCCAAAGTGTGTAGCACCTGGTGGTACATGCCTGCAGCTGATTCCGCGAGGAGAAAGATTTTTGGCGACTCCTGTTCCAATGTTATGTTGAAACATGTTTAAATCCTTGAGGAATCTGGAATCGCCGACAAGTTTGTGCCATGTTTCGACCAAATTGTGTTAGGAACACCTCTTCTGACAATGAAGCGTTCAAGGGCATTCAGAAAAGCTTTTGTTGACATGGAGGCTACATCTAAATGGACTGCTTTTGAGGCAAAACAATCAAAAAGGCCTAGAGAAGCATTTCTTCTCCTTGACTCTTTGATCATGAATGGTCCACCATAATCCACGCCCACATAGATAAATGCTCTAAACTGTAGAAATCTTTCTTGTGGGAGAGCAGACATCAAAGGCGCAAAGGCATTTGCCTTTGAAAGTCGGGAGTTTATGCAGCGAAGGATACAACCGGGTGGTATAAACCGTCAGTGAAATGTTTGAAGATCGGTGTATCTACTCGGTATCGATGCAGAGTAGCGGTGAGGTTGAAGTGGCCTAAATGCCAAGGGTTAGTGACTCTATCCTGTCCAAAGATTGAAAACCTTAGTCCAGCAAACCTATCACATTGGCAGATAACATGATAGGGTGTTTCGTCCTGTGTCCGACAGAAGTGGCAAGTGGGGACACCAACCAGTCCAGCCTGAGCATGTGGGCATTGAGCCTGCAATGCCATGTGAATGCCGCTGTAATATTTTTAATTGCTTCCTTGTCCAGATCCAGGAGAGCCCTGCATCCTTCCACCTTGAAGCTGTCAAGAAATAATTTGGAGTTTCTTAGACCTCCTTGTCTGCACCAGTGATGGTTCATCTTCGTAAGGTAGATATCCTTTATTCTACGCTTTGCATAAAATGTTCGTTACTGTGTTAAGTAGGTCAGAGATTACACAGTGATGTTTGCCTCCTATTAGGATGGCTACATCATCCACATACCCCTGTGCATAGAAGCCTGCCCCATTGATTGCTGACAGAAGTGAGTGCCCCACCCAACACCAGAGCAGGGGTGATAGAACACCACCCTGCCGACACCCCCAATTGAGCTTTATCCACATTTTGGTTTGTTTGTTTCCTGGGGTTTTGAGGGTGTAGAACATCTAGGTCATCAACGCCCGTTGGTTATTAAGCTTTAGGTCTTCCTATGGTAACCCACCTATCCGGGCCCGAGAAAGAACGAAGCAAGAGGCGCACCCAGGCCTGAAGGGACCGGCCGAAGTCCAGAAGGCACTCAGGTCCCACAAGTCAAGTGGTGGTTATATTGTTATTTAGGACACGAAGATTGATCAGAGGATGTGGATAAAAACCATGTTAACCACCTAACTACACTAAGGGCATTAGTACAATCCATTAATGTTTACAATCGACTATTCATGGAAAAGTCCAAATCCTCTCAGACCCTTGGAGCTAACATGCTCTGTGGGACAAGTGGCGCCTCCATAGCCCCCAGCACCAGCCCCCTGGAGCCCAGGACACTCCCCCCCCCCCCAGCACCACGCGGGCCCGCACCAGTGAGCTTCGTTTTAGTCTATGTATAGGTTATATATCTACTTTGCTGTAATAGATAATAAGTGATGATAACAACACTTAGTTATTTACTGGAAATTAACTTGGAGCAAGGTGTGTAATACATATACACACCCACACATTCATATACATATAAACATACACACAGATATACATATATACTCATATATATTTCACATCAAATGGTGGTCATCAGTTTACACTTGGTAATGAATTTAATGACCGCATCTATTGTGGATTTGTCATCTCTCAGAGCCATTGAGATATTAGAAGGTAACCCGAGTTGCTGTAACACAATTCGATAGTAATGGCATTCTTCGAATATGTGTCTAATGGTCAGAATACCATTGCATTTGGGAAATTTCGGAGGGGCTTCTCTTGTCATGAGGTAAACATGGGTGAGTCGACTATGGCCTATTCTGAGGCGAGTAATTACCACTTCTTCACGGCGTTTACTACGGTTGGAGGTAGTCTATGGGTTTACACATTTCTTAATACATTTTAATTTATTGGGTTGACTTTCGTCCCACATTGATTGCCATCTATTTTTTATACACTCCTTTAGAGGGCGTGCAAGCTCTGGGCCAGTTAAGATAGCTGTGCCTCTTCCCGGGAGGGATAGCGCTTCTCTGGCAGCTTTGGTGACCATCTCATTTCCTATGATGCCTACATGACCTGGAGCCCAGACGAACTGGACTGACTTGCCTATACCATCTAGCATTATTAGGTATTCGTGAATGCGGTGAATGATCGGGTGGTTTGAGTACATATCATTCAATCCTTAGAGAGTGCTAATTGAGTCGGATGCTATAGTTATATTATCCATTGGTATGTCTGTCATGCAAAAGTAGAGAGCGGATGCGACGGCATTTAATTCAGCTGAATAGACATTACAAAGATGGTGTAATTTTTACTTATGCGTTGAGTATGGTGTAACAAAAGCAAATCCTGTTGAGCTATGTGACTTCAATCCATCAGTATATAATAGCTATAAATTTTGGTAGGGTATAGATGAGCTGCTGGTACCTTTCCTGATATTGTAAAGGCGTTGTATTTTGTTTGCGGAATTTGGAGAGCTGGAGGTATATTTTTAGAGGTTGGTAAGTCCACGGAGATGTGTTCATATCTAGAATTTTAACGTTTATTGCTTTTAGTTCATTGATAGCGAACGAAAATCTTTTTTTCTTGGGTGCAGCTGGTTATAGGTTGATATTTGCTAATTATTATTTTTAGTTCTTTTTGTTTTCTGTGTGAGCTATTACAGTTCCGTAGGGTAGTATTATTTAAAATATTCATGTAGCGAGGGTAAAATGTAAAAGAAAGGTTTATGTAAGAATAAATTTATAATACCAGTAATTTAATAAAATAGAAGAAAGAAAGGGAAATTTTTTTTTTTTTTTAAAACAAGAATTAAAATGACATCAATTTGTTCTTAATTGCGATTCAATATAAATCGAAATTACTATTAGATATTAGTTTTGTTTTAGTTTGTTTCCATTTTTTCATGAATTATGCATGATTTTGCCCAGAAGGGTTAGGAGGGGTTAAGGGAGGAAGTGGGTTAGGAATCTGGGGTGAGGATAGGGACTGGAGTAGGGTGGGCTGAGGGATGGTAGTGAGAGGTGGGGGTTTGGTGGGGGAAACTCGTTTGTTATTCATATTCGAGTGTTTAATAGATAAGGATTTATGTTTTGTAGGTGTCTCTAACGGTTTTTTAAAAATAGAATGATCATCACTTAAATCGTCTGTTACCTATCCTGTCTTTTGAGGGATTACAATAAGAGCACCTTTTCCTTTTCTGGCCTGGATTGGATGTTTGTGCTGAAGCTGTCGATTCTGGCGGTTCCTTACCAAAATGACACCTATAGCGAATCCCAGTTCTCTTGAAATTCGTTGATTGACCAGTTTTGTATTGATTAAAGGTTCAATTAATCTAAAAGCAAGGTTTTTGATAAAGTTGGCGCGAGCATTATTGGAGAATTTGTCACACTCGGAATTCCACTTGAAAATCACAAACGAATTGACACATGCTATGTCCAGTATTCCATAAAAATATCGCATGGTCTACCTTCTGCTCTTTCTCTTTGTGGTTTTATCATGGCAAAGTTTGTCTAAGACATCCACACCACCTTTCGTCATGTTATAAAACTCTATGATCTCTGGTTTGTTGGACTCAGCATTTATTTCTCCTATTTGATGCATTGACGACATAAGAATCACCTTTTTTCTAGGATTTGCTGCACGCGAGAGTATCATTTTGTAATCTTGATACATGAATTTAGTAGAACCTTGTGGAGTAGTAATAAACGTCAGATACCACCTTCGATGGTATCAGATCGAAGGTGGTATCTGACGTTTATTTTTCCGAAGGGTACCTACTAATGTTAGTTGACGTTCATGCAGAGCGTCAGCCAATTCAAAAGAAGAAAACCAGTTATCGGTGGTTACATTCCGATTTGTCCCTGTAATTGATGAAGTTAGTGTCATAACATATTGTGTTGGAATGGGCAAATCGTCTTTTTTCCTTACTATCTCCTTACCAACGTACGGAATACCAGTAACAAAGTAAAATGTTCTGGCATCACAAGGAGAAATTATTTTTAACCCGTATTTATCCGGCTTTGACAGTATGTACATTTCAAAGCCACATCTACCACGGAAGCTTAGCAGAGTCTCATCTACTATTACGTATTCTGAGGGTACGTAATTGCTTCCACAATTTTCTATGAAAGCATTCCACATTTCGCTAAATGCCGCAAATTTATCACGAGACCGCCTGTCTACCCTTGTCATTTTATCATCAAATCTCAAGTTCTCGAGAAGAAAACAAAATCTCTTCCGTGTCATAGCACAACGAATAACTGGTGGGCCGAATATTGGTGAAAACATGTTTTCAGTCCTGATTGCTTCAACACGCCACTCATAAACAAGACCCCAATACTGTAGACTCCCGATTAACCGAAACCTTCGGGACCGAGGGGTTTCGGATAAGCGAAAATTTCGGTTAAACGGGAGTCCGAAATGTCTGCGTGAAAATGGATCAATTAGAATAAAAAACACGTTTATATACTTGAAAAAAAGCTTATTTTATTTAACAATTAAAATAACTACGTACATATGTATTTATAAAACTATAGACTTAAAAAGAAAAATGAAAGAAAAAAAAAACTTCATCGTTTAAAAAAGTCGGTGATTTTTCTTTGCCGAGCTTCTGAAATTTTTTTTGTCGATGCGTAGTCACGCCATTTCTGAAGTAAGTATATCAGAACGGCAGGAGGTAGGTTGATGTTCGATGTATCGAAGCACCGTCTCCAGAGCATCTGTCGCTTGGGTGTGTGTAATGCGAGCTTCTGTTCCAATTTCGACGGGATCATAATCTTCTTCTTCTTTGGAGACAATGTCTGTGATGTCATCGTCAGTCAATGTAATGCTAAATCTATCATCAGAATCGACCCATTGTTTCACATCAGTTTCTTCAACGTCTTCGCATCCTTGAATTTTAGTGAAAATGCTAAGAATTTCAACATTTATTCCTTCTGATTGCCTGCTGATTTCATCTTCATCTGGTTGTCGTGGATCTTCACATTGATCAACTTCTAAAGGTCTAATTTTATTCCATGAATTTTTTAAATTTGAAGATGGAATCTCTTCCCAAGCATCAGCTAGCGTGTATACAACATCTTTTATATTAACCAATTTTAAGGCTTCTAATAAATTGATTGAATGTTCTTCAATTCTTCCGAAAATTGTAGTCATTAACTTTCGCCTATAGCGTCTTTTTAATGACTCAATAACCCCCTGATCCATGGGCTGGATCAATGGGGTGACGCTAGGAGGAAGAAAAACAGCACGGATATCACCACTAATGAGAATATTTCCACTGGGATGAGAAGGTGCATTGTCAATTATTAAAACAGCTTTTAAAGGGAGATTTTTCGATTTTAAATGTTTTTTAACTTCCACGACAAACTGATTGAAAAACCACTCGGAAAATAATTTGACATCCATCCAAGCCGATTTCTGAGAGCGATAATAAACTGGAAGAGAAGAATAATTTATATTTTTAAATGCACGAGGCTTCGCGGATTTCCCGATCACAAAAAGGGGAAATTTGTGCGATCCTGCTGCATTTGCACAAAGAGCTACAGTGATTCTCTCTTTGTTTAATTTGAATCCAGGTGTACTAACCTCGCCTTTTTGTACAAATGTCTTATTAGGGAGCATTTTAAAATTTAATCCGGTTTCATCAATGTTGTATATTTGATCGTCAACTAAGGACTCGTCAGACACCATTTTTTTTAATTTTCCACAAAATTCCTTTGCTCCTAATTCATCAGAGGATAATTTTTCGCCACTTATTTTCGCGCTTTGAATATGGTGTCGGCTTTTCCACCTGCTTAACCATCCTTCGCTAGCATTAAAATTCGGATCACCTTTAAGTTTTGAGTTTAAAGAAAGGGCTTTTTCTTTTAATATCGGACCACTTATTGGAGCACCCAGATTCCGATTTTGCGCAAACCATAACCAAAGAGCTTCATCTAAAAGTTCATTTTTTGGTTTTTTTAACGTAGCACGAGATGAGCCTGCCTCAGTTTTGCCGCAGAACTTCCGCAACTCCTTATTTTTTTTCCAGTCATGCACTGTTGCAATTCCCACCTTGTATTCATTAGCAATTTTCGTTAGTGACTCACCTTTCTCCAGCCTATCGATCGCCTCTAACTTGGTCTCCAACGATACAACAGAACGCTTACGTTTTTCACTCATGACTTTAAAATCACTCCACTTTCAAACCAAAGAAGAAAAAGAACAGCACTTCACTCTGCGTAAGTTGAAGGCAGACTGAAGGCAGTGCCTTTAACTGTTTCCAACAGGAAGCTAGGTTTGTTTACTAAGTTCGGAGAAACAGATCGTCACATCCGTGGGACTGTCGACCACACCCTCTTCTCACGCCTCTTTCCGCGAAGCTAGGACAAAGTAATTTTTTCCCCCTCCCTAGCAACTCTAAATGTTTCGGTTAAGCGAGAGAATCGGTTAATCGGGTTTCGGATAATCGGGAGTCTACTGTAATGCCTTCACCTCCATGAAATCTGTGAGATTTGTAAACCACTGAACTGATTTGTATTTCGGTTTTCTAATTTCAATTTGGCTGTTAGTGTAACAAACTATTTTAGCTATCATATCATCTGTTACAAACAATGAAAATAATTTCAATTCATCAGTAATGCCACGAGCATTTCTCTTTGGCCCAGGTAAATGAATTACAACATTCGACGCTGGTGTTCTGGAAAACTTGGACTGGAGGGGTTTATTGGTCCAAATACTTTCTAAATCATTCCCTAACTCAAAATTTTGATCATTTTCATTATCCCCATCAAATAAAAAATTGTCACTACCGTCACAATCAAACAACATCTTCCACATTATCAGTGTTAGGTAAAACCTCATCTTCCGTCTCTGAATCACTTTCATTTAACTGATCATCGTTTTCATCATCCAGTTCTCTTTCCTCCTGTCTTCTGAATTCAGCTAGAACATCTTCAGGAGTACAAAACAGTCTTCTATCAAAAGACATATTAAGAAATCTGAAAACCAAAAAAAAAGAAATTCTATTATAGCAGGTACACTACTTCTATTATCATGTGCCTACCACTCATTTTTAGTGTAGGTTATGTAAAAACAATATCAGTATAATAGATGTGAAAAACAGGTTAAAACTAAAAAATTCAATTTAAAAAGTTAAAAGAAACGCTGGAAAATATGTAGCATTAAAGGTAAGGTGGGGTCGGATCCGACCCGACACCTGACATACGTTTGTAAAATAGCTAAAGGAAGTAAAGCATCACTTACCAAAACAATGTGGCCGCTTCCACGTGTTTACAAACACTGACTGGTAGGGTTTATTGCCTTTTTGACCTTGAGAAAAGAGTAGGGGAAGAGATGTATGGTGAAACACCGCTAGGGTCGGATCCGACCCATACCTTACGGTTAGAAGGTTAATGAAATTACCTGTTCTGAAACGAGTGTAAATATTCTGTGTACTGTGGTCTGCACTTGGAGGATTCATGTAGTTGGAAATAACTCCATGATCACGGAGAAAATTAAGGTATAATTTTCATAAGTGGCGTAAGTGATAAGGAGGTGTCTATTGGAAATATTGCATCCATTACAGGCCATTTCAAAGTGAAGACTAGGCAGACATAGACAACTTGGCGGAAATGACGCATTTTAATTTGAATTTGGGGGAATATATTGTGAGTAATGTAATTGCAGGCTCGGTTTTGTTTGTGGTTACAAGAGAACTACTTGGTTGACAAGGATATTTGCAATTGGAAAAACTGATGATTTTAATTATAATCATTAGTTTTATTTTCTTTAATTTACTTAATTTTATTTTCTCTCAAGTTATTATTATCATTTTCTTTACTTGGGGTAACTTTCTTGTCAAAGCTGGTCATTGGTTGATATTTGCTAATTGTTATTTTTAGTTCTTTTTGTTTTCTGAGTGAACTATTACAGTTCCGTAGGGTATTATTATTTAAAATATTGATGTAGCGAGGGTAAAATGTAAAAGAAAGAGTTATGTAAGAATAAATTTATAATACCAGTAATTTAATATAATAGAAGAAAGAAAGGGAATTTTTTTTTTTTTTAAAACAAGAATTAAAATGACATCAATTTGTTCTTCATTGTGATTCAATATAAATCGAAATTACTATTAGATATTAGTTTGTTTCCATTTTTTCTTTGGTCGTTTTTCGATTGGGGGGTTTGGTTCTAGACTTACTCCTTGGTCTTCTTTCTCTAACTACAGTCTACCCGCCTTGTGGGTCATCTTGGCAACCATGTGGGGAGGTGATTTCGCCGGGGAGGTGATAGAAATTTGTATCTTCTGAAACGAGTGTAAATATTCTGTGCACTGTGGTCTGCACTTGGAGCGATTCATGTAGTTGGAAATAACTCCATGATCACGAAGAAAATTAAGGTATAATTTTCGTAAGTGGCGTAAGTGATAAGGAGGTGTCTATTAGAAATACTGCATTTTAATTTGGATTTGGCGGTATTCCGGGGAAGATCGAGAACATCGAGTTTTCAGCAAGGGAGGGGCAGGAGGGGAAGTGGTGGGGAGAAAGTGCGGGTAGAGATATGAGAGGTGTGTAGACGGCGCTGGCTGTCACCTTGTAAATAATCATTGTGTAATACAGGTTGTTATGCATTATTAAGTGGCTTGTAAAGCTTTCCGACTTCTAACCAAAAAAAGTATACATGGTCATCATCGTTGCACATCTTTTTCCAACAGAATTCCGCCAGGTATCCTGCTTTGTGATCATCGGTTCTTCCATATCTTGGAACACTGGAACGAACAGAGCTCCATGTTCTCTCAATATTCTGTGTGTGTGCTCCGGTATCCGGATCAATAAAATTGTTGCTGTTGTTGACCGTAAAATGCTGGTACTGCTGGAGTTGTAGCAGCCTATTATATCCCTTCCAAAGGTCCGTAAAAATTATGGAACCCGGTGCCATTCTACGTAGTATGATTTCCGTCAGAGTGTCGGCTGACCGGTCTTCTACTGGTTCGAAAAAACATTTTCCACTCCCTCTTTCAAGCCCTCCTACAACCCAAGTCCCTGGAATAATTCTCCCCCTATTGTATTTTCTTTTGCCAAATTTCGCCTCATCAATTTCCACTTCAATCCCTTCGTCGCCGATCACAGAATTATCCCTCATGATGAGGGAATATATACAGACATCTCTACAATTTTCAGACCACTCTACTACAGTGACCGAAGAAAATCCTAGCTGTTTCCTAATGTATTCCTGTCTTGGAGGAGGAACCGTTAACCAAATACAAACAAATTGGCAGATCTAACTATAGGTTAATTTGGTATTTTGTAGCCAAGTTCCAAACTTGAAATTCTGGCGAAGCCCACACTTCCTTCTCCTTTCACCGTCGAAGTAAGACTTACTACATCTGAAAACCATGAAACAATGTTTTAATTAATTGTGGATTAAAGGAAATAAACAGCACTACAATACTGGTACCACTTCCAAAGGTTATGCTTAGAGTTGAGTCACAAGTTTTAACTTTACCCATGTTTCCCTTTTAATATTTCCAGAAACACAAGTTATCATCTTTTAGTCTATAATTATTGTTTAAAGCCACAAGGATAGGAATAATTACCTTCTTCTTCTTTTCCTTAATATTAAGCCATTTCTACCATCGCACTTGGGGCAGTTCCAAAAGCAGTTCGGAAATGACTCCACGTAGAAACTGAACGTAAAAAACTTCATTTATGCCGAAACTTGGACCAAAATCACTGTAAACAAACCATTTCGGAAAACAAAATAAGGGTTAGGCAGATAAACAATGAGAAGGAAGTGGGATGAGAAATGCCGGTAGCGAAATGTAGGCGGCGCTGGTTAGCACCTAAAACACCCAAGGTCCTCGCAAAAACAGGAGACAAAAACGTCTACCAACATGTTAATGCTGACGACAAAGAGTGTTTGACTGTACTTGTTGCAGGAAATGCTGCCGGCACCTTTGCTCCTACGACAATTATATACCCTTACAAGCGAATTCCAGCTGAAATTTCCGACAATTATCCATCAGGGTGGGGACTGGGAAAAACCGACTCGGGTTGGATGACTTGCGAAGCTTTTTTTGAGTTAATAGCTGACATTCACTTGGCTATCCTCTCAAACCCTCATGTTACCTGTCATACTCTTCGTAGATGGACACAAATCGCATTTGTCTTACCAATGCAGCCAGTTCTGTGATGAGAAAGGCATCGTACTTATACCACTCTTTCCAAATGCTACTCATTTGCTGCAACCACTTGACGTGGCCGTTTTTAAACCTTTAAAGGTGGCTTGGAGGAAGCGAGTGCACATGTGGAAAAAATTCAATCCATTATTCGCCTTAAAAAATTTGCAGTTTCGTTTTAAATCATTCAAGTATTTCTGAATACTGAAGAGCAGCTGCTCGTGAGTAATGGGGAATCCAGCCGCTGCAGAGTCGTACACCCATTGGCATATTCTCCCCTCTTCTTCTTTTGTCAGCATAGTGGCTGGGCCCATCTTCCTCTTGCAAGAGGAGATTTCCCGGTCACTTTATTTGCAAGAGTCTGCCGAGGGACTCCAAATTTCATGGCGGCAGCACGTATCGGTGTGCCATGGAGTCTTACGTCGTTAACGGCTTGGGTCATGGCCTCTTCACTATAACTTTAAAACGCTCCTTTTTTTCCTGGCATCTAAAAAATAAAAAATAAAGTTAGTACTTACCTAAAATGGAATACATGGACAGAATTAGTAATTGGCCAAAATAATAGTCAGTAGTTGCCCACCCGGCTCATTACTGAAAATTAAAAATAAAACCCAAAAAATGTTAATGCATTTTAGTTTTATTAATTTTTTAGGTTAGATAAAAAATAATGAAGCAAAATAAACTTGAAATAGAAAATACCTAGTAGTTATTAACTTAGGCAACTATTAAATTATTTTGACTAACAGATGCTAGTAATGGGCCACCCCCACAAACCATAATGTAAACAAAAATGCATTTTTAATTTTTAAAACAAATGTTGACTCAAACCCACTATAAATCCTAAAACCAAATTATCCAAACAAAATAACATGATTTGCCATCAAAATTTTTCGAATGATTGACCTCTTTGCTTTTTTTTTTTTTATTTTTATTTTTATTTTTATTTTTTTTATTTATTTATTTTTTTTTTTTAAGTGGGCGTAAAGAACTTTGCACTGCTAATATTAATTGATCTATTGTGCACCCCATTGATTGACGCGATTATTATAATCTTAATTTAGCCGAACCCACAAATTTAAGTAAGCTTGACGGATTGATTAAGTCGTGCTGCCTGGGGTTAGTGACTCTGTCCATGCCAAAGGTTGCAAACCTTAAGCTGGCTAGCCCATCACATTGGCAGATAATGTGATAGGGTGTTTCGTCTTCTTCATTGCCAGGGATGCCATGGTGACCAGGAACCCACTCAACGCTAACCCTGTTGTTCTCAGCCAATTTGTTGAGAGCCACATAGCAGTCCCACACAATCCGTGAATTAGTGCAGTGCCCACCAAGTGCCCCTATGGTAGCCTGACTGTCACTAAAGAAGGTAATCCTTCTAAGCGACATTCGCTCATCCAGCAGTGTCTGTGCACAGTGATTGATGGCAAGTACTTCAGATTGAAATACTGAGGAGTGCCTTCCAAGGGAGATCCAAATTCCTTCCCCAGGTTTGTCCATCCTCCAGAACCCTGCACCCGCACCAGAAGCCATAAGGGACCCATCAGTATAACAATTGATGCCGTTGCAGGGCCTGTGCCTTTTCGTTGTGTCGATTTTAACACTGTAGCTTGGTGACATTAAGCCCCGAATCTGAAGATCAGATCGCATTGCCAAAATGCAGTCCGCCTCAATTTTAGAGAACAGTTCCCTCGAGCTCTCACAACCCATATCCAAGGA
The DNA here is from genome assembly GCA_964056705.1 of Troilus luridus. Taxonomy (NCBI): domain Eukaryota; kingdom Metazoa; phylum Arthropoda; class Insecta; order Hemiptera; family Pentatomidae; genus Troilus; species Troilus luridus. The sequence continues at coordinate 31,584,746 of OZ057416.1, forward strand.
GATTATGTTCTGTTTTGATAGCCTGTACGTAGAGACCATGGCCTGGTACTCAAGTTCCAATGTCAATGGCCTGAGCCCCAGCACCATCTCCATTGTAGCAGTAGGAGTCGTCCTCATAGCACCCGTCATCATTAGACAGGCCAATCTCTGTAGCTTCTCCAGCTTAAGCCTGGTTCCACTTTTTTCTGCGCCTTGCCACCACACAAGGGCTGCATAAGTGACAATGGGTCTGATGGCCGTCCCATACAGCCAACAGACCATTCCCGGTCTCAAGCCCCAAGACCTCCCCACGGCCCTTTTACAGGCCCACAGGCATCTGATGGCTTTATTAGTCGTGTTAACCACGTGTTGTTTCCAGTTCAGTTTATCGTCCAGTGTCAGTCCCAAGTACTTAACTGCGGTGTTCCACTGTAACTGAATTCCATTGAGCGTTGGTAGTCTTATGACCATCCTCCGCTTTCTTGTAAAAGCCAGAACGTTTATCTTACTCGGGTTGATGCCCACACCCCTAGCCAAGCACCACCGCGACAGTATGTTCGTTACTGTCTTAAGCAGATCAGAGATTACACAGTGATGTTTGCCGCTAACGAGTATAGCCACATCATCCGCATATCCCTGTGCATAGAAACCCGCTCCATTGATTGTTGACAGAAGAGAATCCGCCACCCAGCACCAGAGCAGGGGTGATAGGACACCTCCCTGCGGGCAGCCTCCATTGGGCTTTATCCACAGTTTGGTGCCGCCCAGTTCCGAGGTGAGAGATCTTTGCTCCAGGATGGAATTAATCCACCTACACACAACTGGTTCAATATCCTTGCCCCTCAAGGCTCCACTTATGGTACTATAGGGTGTTCTGTCGAAGGCACCTTCTATGTCCACAAAGACGCCTACTGTGGTTTCGCCCTGTTTCATAGATCTTTCCAGTCTTGACACCAGGTTGAAGAGAGCAACCTCACAGGATTTACCTGCTTGATATGCGAATTGTAGCGGGTGGATTGGCTTGATTGTCAAAGCACCTTCCCTGATGTATCTATCTAAGATCTTTTCAAGTGTCTTCAGCAGAAAGGATGACAAACTGATTGGCCTAAATGCTTTAGGATCATCGTAAGCTCCTTTGCCGGGTTTGGCAATATAGCACAACTTGGAAGTTCTCCATTTCTGAGGAATATAACCAAGTGCTAGACTGCCTCTTAGTAATTCAAGCAGGTGGGTCCTAATCACTAGAAAGCCTTGCTTCAGCAATGCCGGCATGACACCATCAGGACCCCCTGATTTATAGGGCATGAAGGAGTCAATTGCCCATTTGAGGGAGTTCATATTTATGATCTCCCTAGCCTTGGCCCAGTATGCGCCACCCGCCCCCAGGATGGGCATCTAGGGCAGCCAGCATGTTTCTGACCCCTTCCTCCAGCATCTTTTCAACCTGCCGCAAGGGGTCATTGTCTTCATAGGGCAGATATCCTGCGACAATTGTGATATCTGCCCTCGTTCCTTCTCCCGAAGGAGATAGCACTGCTGCTGCTAGATCTCTGGAACAGAACTGCCAGAGCGGCAGCATGTTAAGTTTTGTTTTGTGCAGGATGCAGGCCCTTGGCCGGTCTGACCCCGCAATCAAGCCATAACCAGGCCAGCCAAGCCCCGCAATCCTGCCATTTAAGAGATAAGGTTCTTGTATCAAAATAATATCAATGTCCTTACCTCTGACATACTGCTGTAGCACATGACATGCCGCTATGCAGTGATGTAGATTGATCTGCAGCAGCTTCATGCTTCTAGTCGTCTTCCGAGCCCGAAAAGCCCGCCAATCTGGCGAGCTCCTCGGCCTCATCAGGAGCGACTCCAGCTTCCGGATCCACCACTAGGGGTTCCATGGCTGAGCCACTAGTTTGTTCAGCAGGCGGGTGGTCCACCTCACCCTCACCAGGGGCACCTTCAAAATACCTGGTAAACCTGCCCTCCGCCTGATCTGCCCCTCTCTTCTCAGCCGGCCTGTTCCTCAGCACCCTCAGTGTTACTCGATGCAGGCTGAAATGAACCTGCATTCCGCACCTCCTGAGGCTGCCGAGGCTTGTCTCCGGTATCCTAAAGATAGCGTAGAAGCCATTATCAAGGGGCTTGACATGATGCAGTTGCCAGCTGAGCACGCCGTCAATGCCTTCACTGTTCTGGACCTTCAACCTCCTGAGGATGACCTCATTAGAGATCGCTCTGTCAGTAGGGAAGAAGGCCCCCACCTTCACTTGCTGGGTCAAAATACCGAAGTCGCCTACACGAAGGGATAGACCCCTCTCCAAGACGAAACCAGAAATGACCCCCGCAAGCCACTCCCGCGTTGGTTGGTTGGCGCAGGCAACAACACAGCCCCCCATTCTATAGCTTACGCCACCAAACTGGGGCTGCACCGGACTGCCCACCTCAATCTCATCCAACTGATCAAGAATCCTTGATTTTATAGCTATGCAGTCGCTCGGGGACAGCCTATCCTCCGGATAGTTGCCAGGCACCACTGCCTCCAGCATATCCTTGGCTGCCCTCGAATAAGACTTAGGATTGGTCCCAGTGTCCTTTGGCTTTTTGGCTACTGGAGCCGTGTTGCCTGGGGATGTCCTGGGCATCTTCTCAGCTGCAGCGGTCCTCTCTCTTACTCATGCGTGAGGTGCTCCAGTACTGGTGGTCGGTTTCGTTGAGAAACCCGACCCACCAACAGTGCTCCTATGCCTGATCACCTTCGCCTGGCCCGCATCAACGTGCCTCCGCGAACCACCAGCACGTGCACCTGTCTTATCCGCCGGCTTCCTAGGAAACCCTGCTTCACCGCCAGGTGCCGCCCTCTGGTGTGCTTCAGCCACGACACGCCTGCCCGACCCCGGAACCACCCCACGAGTCAACGACATGGCTGCCGGTTCCTCAAGGAACCCTGCAGCCACACCAACAAACCCACGAAACGGCTCCGAAGCCGACGTGCCAGCCGTGCCGCTGTCTATGAGGTCCCTGGCTCTTTTAGTTCGCCTACGCCTTTTCCTCCTCTGCGTGGCATTTAAGAGAGGACCTGTTGAAGTTTCATCACCTACTAGGCCTCCAGGGGCCTGCAGGTTGGTCAGACCCATGTTGTGCAGACTCACCACCGGGAAGTCGGACGAGGCCCCCGCAACTCCAGTATGTGCTGCGACAGCCCCCTCTGCCCCCGTGATGACTCTCAAACCTTGAGTCTCCATGGTCAGTGCCTGCAACTGGGCTCCGACCGAGGATTCGTCTAACGAGTCCATTACTGAGCTCGTTAGCAAAGAAGTATCCAAGGAAGATTGCTCTTCCTCAGATAAAGGCATTGTAATATATTCAAAGTATTTAGGTTCGTTCATTTTGTTCCCACAAGTGCGGGGGATCTAAATACACTGCAGGTACTGCCCCCTCTCCCTGCAGCGGGCTAAATACAATGGGGTGCGCCAGGTGCCCCAAGTGGGTCGATAAGAGACAGTGTATTTTTATACACCCCCTGCCATCCAGCCACAGCTCGAGCTCCCTACACTTGGCTTGGGTGTTTAAAGGTCCTACCCGGACCCCGCCTCTGTCGTTTGCAAGTCCACACGACTTATCAGTCATGCGGGCTTCCCAGGGGGCACCACTTGGAGGTGACAGTCGGCGTTGACAGGGATAAGGGGGACTGGGGTGTTGCAAGCAGTGAGTAGGGCACTATAGCTTGAACAGTCCACAAGGAGTGAGGGAGACTCCCGCTCCAGTCCCCCCGTTACCCTGCCCTTTACCCCCCTGACCTCTTTGCTTAATAAATTACATAAGAAATTACCTTGTTTTATCTGACGACCACCGATTCAAAAGTCAAAATTCGCCATCTTGAATACCATTGCCAACATGACGGCGTCTATTTTGTTGTGTTCCCAGATGATCACACTAGCCTATAAGCTAACAATGCGTAAAAAATCTTAAATAAAACTCTTGTTATAAGCATTTTTAGGGAAAGTGGCCAACTACTGATGCATGGCTATCTACTAGCACCGCTACCTCCAGCCGGAGGGAGAATGTTATAAAGGTTTATGAAATTAGAAAAACAAGATATAAAAGTTGTGTTTTCTCCAGTAAATAGATTATAATACGAGAATGGATTGATAAGATGGACTATTAACTAAAACTAAATAAATAAAAAAGTTTAATTAAAGAGACAAAAACATTACAAAAATTGAATCATCACAGGACGGAATAATTTTCATTGCAGGGAGGACTTGAATCTAATAAATCTATATTGAAAATTAATACCTTAATATATTTCATCATTGGTTAGGTTTCTTGTGATTAGCTTTTGGTGATAACTTTACCCACTTTAGCGGCCCAAACAGCATGTTCGTCTGTGCCAGCCACTAGGATATCATCGTCGTTAGCTTGATGTAGAGGCCTCAGTTCTCTACCAAAATTTAAGAAGGCAGGACTGAACTTAGTCGAATCTTGAACGGCGGAATTTAAGGCAAACTGGATCTCTCCTAGTTTTTCGTCCCAGCGTTGGTGTTTCTTCCCTAGGTACGCTACGATAAGTTGCTTGATATTCCGATTCGCTCGTTCTGTCGGATTTGCCTGTGAATGGTAAAGAGGAGTAGTTTCTCTCTTGATTCCAAACTCCTTAGCCACTTCAGTTACAAGATTACTAACGAAGTTCTTCGCATTGTCGGAAATTACTTTATGCGGTGCGCCATATCTGTATATTATGCGGGATTTTAGTTTATTTACAATAACCGAAGAGGTAGCTTTTCTGATGGGACATAATTCCACCCATCTACTAAATAAATCTACAAACACTAGTAGATATACATTGCCTCTAGAACTCCTAGGATAAGGACCTATAATGTCAACTGACACCATTTCCCACGGCTGCTTGTTATAGCGAGGGAACATTAACCCACGAGGTGGCATGTTATTGGGTTTGACCTTCTGGCATAACTCACACTGCCTCACATACTGGCTTATATCTCGGTATAATCCAGGCCAATAATATAGTCTACTAACCCTAGAAACAGTTTTATCTATCCCCAGGTGGCCTGACTGCGGTAGATCATGATTTTCATATATTACTGCTCCCCTTAAATGTCTAGGAACGACAACTTTCCATTCCTCACTGGGGTCTTCTAGCTCTCCCTTCAAAAGATTCTTTCGATGGTATAATAGCTGTCCATCTTTTATCGACCATCCAGGGTGGAGTTCTGGGGACTTCTGGACTCGATAAAATTTCTGATTATACCATTCGTCGGTCGCTATGAAAGTTCCTGAAGTCGAAACTGAATCGGTAGAAGAATTAGGATCGGAACTGGTAGACAATACTGTGATTGCAGCAATTCGTGATAGGGCATCGGCCACTGTGTTGAGTTTCCCCTTTCGATATTCCACCTTGTAGTTGTAAGGCTGCAAGCGAAGAGCCCATCTAGCCAAACGACCTGAAGGGTTTTTCAAGTTCAGTAACCACTTCAGACTGGTGTGGTCAGTTATTACAGTGAATGGATAACCTTCCAAGTAATGCCTATTCTTCTCGATACCAAACAGAACTGTGAGGCATTCCTTTTCGGTTACGGTATAATTCCTTTCAGCTGAACTTAAGGTACGAGAACAAAAAGCGATGACTCTTTCTTCGCTGTCTTGTATTTGAGTCAAGACCGCTCCAAGACCTGTATCACTGGCGTCAGTCTGTAATGGAAAGGCTGTTTAAAGTCTGGCCTAGCTAATATTGGTGCTTCAGTCAGTGCTGACTTGAGAGCATTGAAAGAGGCCTCCTGCTCTTCTGACCAGATCCCTTTTAGCGTTACACTTAAGCAAAGCTGTTAGCGGAGAGACAACTGTAGAGAAGTCTTTAATAAAACGGCGATACCATCCTGCCATTCCAAGGAATCTTCTGAGCTGCCCAGCGTTGGTGGGAGGAGGAATCGAAGTAACGGAACCAACCTTATCTGGATCTACACTCAAGCCATCACTATTAACCAGATAGCCCAAGTACCTAACTTCATTACAACCAAATTCACATTTTTCCGGGTTGATACGCAGACCTGAGGCTTTAAGTCGACTGAACACTTCCATTAGCATATCCAAATGCAGTTTGAAAGTTGGTGTGCAAACCAAAATATCATCCAGAAAAACTACTACATAAGGGTAAAGTTCGGGTCCAAATATTGCATCGGCTAACCTCTGAAAGGTAGCAGGTGAATTCGTCAGCCCAAAGGGCATAACTTTAAACCTGAATAGTCCTCTGCCAGGAACTGTAAACGCAGTAATGTCTTTACTAGTTTCGTCGGCAAGGGGCACTTGCAAAAATGCTTGCTTGAGGTCAAACTTGGAGAGATATCTAGCCTGTCGAAGTCCGTCTAAGAGAGATGTCATATTAGGCATAGGATAGCAATCTTTACAAGTGACTTCATTAACCTTACGAAAGTCTATACAGAAACGATAACCTGATCCCTTACGAACCATGACTACTGGGGAAGACCATGGAGATTGGCAAGGTTCCACTAAGTCTTCATCCAACATTCGGTCTAACTCCTGGTGCATTGCCTCAAGTACTTTGGGTGAGTAATGGTAGGAGCGCTGCTTGATAGGTTGGGCATCCTGAACATCTACCTTATGGCTAATGCGCGTCGTTAATCCTGGAGAATCTTGGAGAATTCGAAAACCTTTACTGACTATTCTATCCAGATCCACCCTTTCTGAGGGATCAAGTGAACTAATACCGCATATTTTTGATGTTTCCTCTTCTACTAATTGAACATCTTGACGAAACGAGAACTTATGGTCGGGGTCATCTTGAAACCACCATGTCGCTTCACGATGATTTGTGCTCATATTTGTGTTAACGATAAAATCTAACCCTAAAAGAAACATAAATGGAAGCTTGGTTAAAACGTAAAGCTTCGTGTCATATGACCGGTACCCAACGGTAATTGAAATGGAGAATCTTTCATCAACAATACAAGAGCTTCCATTAGCGACACAAATATTAAATTCGGGAATTTTCTCAACTTCATATCCCAATTTAAGGAGAATTTCAACCCCTTCTGGTCCAACAAATGAGGTAGTGGAACCAGGGTCAAACAGGGCCAAGTAGGACAGGCCTCCTTTGTCAGGTTTCCCTAATCGGAAATCAATATAGTGCTGTTTAGGAAAAGGTAAACGATAACAAGATACGGTAGAACTTCCGGGAGAATTCGATACGACACAAGGAGAAACGATATCAGATTTAGCGGTACAAAAAGGTAAACGATAAGGCACGGTAATAGGTAAATCGGTACTTGGTGGGTCAGCTGAAACCATGGGAACAGGAATGACCCTTACTTCCGATTCCCTTGCACATTTCCTGGAGTACATTTAGGACATGCGTGAATGGAAACTCCTGGGTTACCACAACGGTAGCAAAACGGCTTTCGTGGTAGCGGACATCTGGAATAAACATGCGGTCCACCACAATTCCAGCAAATTAATTTCTTAGCTGGTAGAGCCGGTTTTGAGCCTTTTAGACACGTTTTCTCGTAGAGAATCGATTCGGTACTATTTCTTGATTGTACATCAGTCGGAGAGAATACCTGTTTCTTAGAGCCAACTGCCTGAATTTCGAACTGGTCAAATTGAGGATCGTGATTCGTTGTGTTAGCAGCAAAATCGGTTTGTTTTTCCAATGGCGAAACAGTAAAAATTCCCGGAGATATTTGTTCTTTTCCGGAATTGGATTTGTTATATCGTCTAGTGGAATTCGCAGAGCGGGATTTTTCTATAATAGGCTTTTCTGATCGGCCTTCTTGAGCCATCATCTCATATACTCTAGTTCGTTCGGTGACGAAATTAATCAAATCCTTATAAGAGGGAATATCTGCTGATTTTATTCGTTCTTCGAATGCTTTTCTAGTCCCTGGGTCTAAATTATTAAGAGCTGTGACACCCCCCGGCTTATTTGGAAGGGAATGGGGTTGTGAAAGGAAGGAAAGAATAGTAACACATAAGAAAATAAAAAAAAATATTAGGAGAACGTACTCTGGCTAAGAACTAAGCAATATAAATAAAATGACTATATTTATTTTTATTTAATAATAAAACCAAATTATTGAAAAATACATAAAAAAAAATGTTTAATAAATTAATAATAAAACCAAATTGTTGAAACATATTAGAATGGTTAAAAATTTTGCAATTACTACACTACTGGTACAACCAGTTCCCCCACTTATTTGCTAGGACAAGAAAATCAAAAAACAATAAGGGAATATTATATGTCTCAGAACAAAAATTATAGCCTGGTACTCCACGGTAATCAATGGGTCTATCCCCAGAAATTAAATTGTTCACATGTACCTTGTATAACATGTAGCGATCCTCCCATCTGATCGGTTCAGCAGTAACCAACACCAATTGTCTCAAACCTCTCACACTGCGACGTTACACCTCTTCCAACACGGGGCAGACTGCCCGACTTCTAAGCGATCGCGAGGTCCCTCTCCCACGCTGGCCACCGTCTAGACGCTACCTCAGCATCCTTGACAGTCTCAGCCTCGCGATCGCTCGACTAAATGATTTAATTAAACTTATTTACGGCCAGTCCCGCCACGGTTCTGTTACAATTGTCTTCAATGCCTAAAGCCGATAACGCAGACAAATTATTTTCATGCTCAGATAAAAATCTCTGCAAATTAGACGCTGAAGAATTGTTTAAAGGGGTAAAATCCATCACCTTCTTGATATAAAATCTGGCTAGTCGCCTTTTATTTTGATAGCGAGAGACCAATGCGTCGTAAGCGAGTGAATAATTAGCTTTGTCTAATGTGAAGCCCGAGATAAGCGACAGAGCTTCATCGCGTAAGCTACTTCGTAGATAGTAAAATTTCCTAATGGTCGGTAGAGATTCTTCCCTCTGAACCATAGAATCAAATAGGGAATAGAATCCATTCCAGTCCTCTAATTTCCCTGTGAATATCGGTAAGTCACTTTTCGGTAGCTCCTGAGGAATAGAATGAGAATGGACAACCGCAGGTTTATTCTCAGGAGGGCAGGTAGATTGTACCACTTTTTTATAATTCGCTTTAGTAATATCAACTAAATCGTTAAATGAATTTTGTACTTCTGTTGTCTCGAGTTTTTCACTTTTGTCCTTTATACTTGCATTAAATATCCGAATTTTTTATTGAATTTCTTCAAATCGGATTTCATTTTTGAGTAAGCGGTCATAAGCGGGTTTAAAAGCGGATGCTGAATCAGTACTCAAAGATTTGGATTTTGTGAAAATGGATTGAACTGCGGCAAAAATATCCTCCCTCTCTGACACTAGAACGACTGGATCACCCATCGTGACAATAAATCAAGACGTTACCCAAAGTTACAAAAAAAAATGCCAAAGAAATTAAATGTTGAAAAAAATACCAACAGAACCTTTAAAAGTCGTAAAATACTGAAAATTAAATTGATTAAATTATATTAAAACTAACAAATTAAATTAAATCGGTAAGCGTCCTTTACAAACTTAATATATAATTTTTTTCATACGTCAGTCATAGATAAACAAATATTTTCCTTTTAAAAGGAAACACAAGATAATGCTAAATAGAAACAAACAACAGCTGTTGTCTCAAAGTGAACTTAATGCTTACTTGCTAATCTATCATATGTTCAATTCAACTATTTAAACTTACGGTAAAAATACAAAATAAAATAATATATTAGTAGATTTTAATTTTCAAAACATGTGTTAAACAAAACTAAGTCGTTCTACGACCTTAAGTAAAAATTCCTGATTTTTGTTGTTGATACAAAATTATAAATTAAAAATAATTATCTTTACATTTCCAAAATTGCGTCTAAGACAAACCTTTTGCTTCAATCAACAGAAATTTAGTACCTTCAATTAATACGAAAATTATATTTAAACATTGGAAAAAAATATTAAAGTATTGTTTGGAAAAATTATTCTGTTACTATTATCATAAAACTATTATCAGTTAACTTCACTATTTCAAAAAATGTTAATATAATAATTAAATCTTCAACTAATAACTTATCTGTAGATTTTTCTTTTGTAGTCCCTGTATTCGAGCGCCATAATATTTGTGACCAGGTTGCGGGGTTTTCGGTCCAAGGTCCGAATTGATTTAAATAAACTATTGTCCAAAGAAAAATGTTGTATTCTTATATTATACATCAACGGTAACATGATGCCAACACCAACGACATAACCATAATATATATCGTAACATCAACGTAACACCACCAACTAAAAATCATAGATAAATAATTAATAAAAACAAAGATTATATACACTTTTATTTACAAATATTAATAGGATGCTTACCGCTGAGCCGCAAATATACGATAAGGTAAAAAATTAAATTTGGCAATTACTTGGCCATATAACCCACTTATACATATCCGTAGGGAATGACGGTCCTCAGTTAAGTGAGGTCAGATAGGTAGAGACACCTGACGGACGAATTTAGCAACAAAAAAGAATACTCGTTACAATTCATTTAACAATATTACCATTTTAGCCACTCTACTCTCAGAAACCTAACTTATTTTTAAGTAAATACAAAGTTTCTCTTTAAGGGCTTTTCACTTTCTCTTAAATAGATTATTATAACTATCCAGTTGACAAAATAAAAAGGAAGCATACCTTCATCTTCATGATTCATTTAATACATGACTGTTGCTGCAGACATTAATTGCAATTATATCACGTAAACTATAGTAAGAGCACTTGAAGAGTTATGGCAGAAGTTCAGTACATTCTGTCTAATTTGAAGAATATCCTAAGCCTGTAGAACAGATACCCTTTTATTTCTTGATGGAATGATTACCAAAATCTAACCATTACTCTTCTAAGGGATAACATTAATTGGATCTAGTCAATTGAAATTGGTGGGGAGCAACATGTCACAGAATGAATAATTCCAAAATCGAACATTAGGCATATAAAAAAATAAATTGGTAGTTGTGAAACGAATCACACTGACTGGGATTTGAATGCAATACTATTAAAACATAAACATCAAGTAGTATATAAAAATTTAAGAGAGTAGTATAAAAGCATGCGACTGCAATTATTGAAATAACCTGTAATGAAGTAAGCCCAAATATTGTTTGCATTGTGCTGTGGACTTGGGGCAGTTCATAGATTCGGAAATGACTCCATGATCACGTAGAAACTGAACGTAAAAAACTTCATTTGTGCCGAAACTGGCAATAAAATCAGTGTAAGACACTCTGGGGTTTGATTGCATTCCTGTGTTATTATAATTGCTTAGCATTGTGACAGTTCTTTTATCCTTCCACCCAAAAAGCGTAATATTATTTTTTCTGTATGCAACTGTTGTTGTTTTTTGAAAATTTTGGTTTTTGACTTTCTATTGGTATGCCTTTTCGATTTACTTTTATTGTGCCAGTAAGATGACATTTCATCATTAGGAATTCGTTATTGTACAGAGTTTATTTCCTAAGGTCATTCCTAATTGTCTTGATTATCATTGACTTCCATTAAGAAAGATAGTCATGATCCACTAGCATTACATAGCTGGATCTTGCCTGCCTTAAGATTTCTCTCTAAGATTAAGATAACCTCTAATAAGAGAAGAAGTCCTCCCCAAGTATATGAATGTTTACACATTAATTACATAAATTATACATAATACATTAATCTTTATTAGTTGGGGCTTAACTTCTATGAACTCTTTTCAGGATAGATTTTTTTTTTATAGCTATCTCTGTTATGGGGATCAAGACTCCTGTTCACTTTTCTATATCACATTGGTAGTGCCAAGTAAGGAACTCAGCATGAGGTAGAAGACGGTCATCATGTCAGCTGACATCTGAATTTATCTTTGTTACTGCTTTGATGAGTCTCCATAAGTTTTGATAATCACCACAAGTGCCTCAGAGATGCTTTTGAAAATTTTGAAGGCAGTACATGAAATCTCTAATCTGTGTGGTTATTGTGTTGAGGGCTCCCTTGACATTCAGATCTGTTCTGGTCATGTTGGTTCTTTAATGTATGCCTACTTTTTAAGAGCAATATGATGTAGGCTGTGGATTTCTGGAGGTGGAAGGCTGTGGGAAGCGGGTCGGGATGCGTATACTCATCCACTATTCCCACTGCAAACGTTTTTATGTGTCCATCTACTTCTTTCTGTTTGTTTTGACTTAGAACTTGCTGTATGTAGCTTATGGTTTATCTTGGCTTTGTGCGAATTCCATGGGGCCTTCTTGTATTCAAAGTTCTTCACCATCAGCTCATGTCCTCTCTTCTTATTCATAATAATCTGAAGTGATGAAATATGAGATTTTAGTCTGATTTAAAATGTGTGCATGCTTAAACTACTGATAATAAATCCTTAACTGTGAAGTTAATGGCTTTGCAATTTGAGGATAAATTTGCAATATTAGCCATTTATATCCAAAAATTATTTAGTTTCTTTTTATGTCTGTAATAAAGGAAGATTTTTTATTGCTGTTATTTTGATGAATTTCTCTTGATGTCTACTTATACAACAATCCCTAAATAAAATAAATCAGGCCATAAAAATTATGTGTTTCCTACTGGAATCAAATATTTGCTCAAAGAATTCCCAAATACAGTTTCTAAGTATGTATAATGTTCCTGAATTGGTGATGAAAATTTAATGTTCTTACTAAGCAATATGTTCATTTCATGGAGGGGGCATTACTTGGCCTGAATATCATATAAAGAACTTTTTAATAATTTTTATGTATGCTAAGTTTTTTATTTATTAGTTTATTTTTTTGGAATGAAGTCTTCCTACATTTCTATTTGATGTAATTCAGTTCCTAAATAAATTAAGTGGTTGATAAACATAAATTTGTTGTTTGATTGAAAATAACAATTTTTTTTTTTTACTCGTATTAATGAATTTATTAGTATTTAAAGACGAAACTATATATATATTTTTTCATTTACCTAATGTTGCTCAACAAAACAGTTAATAGTTCATATTCATGTATTCATATATGATTATTTTCTTTCTAAAATTTAAATGTTACTTTGAATGCTACCAGTAATGTTTTGATTTATTAGAGCTGAAGAGAATTTTAAACATAATTAATAATAATTGTAATTAATAAATAAGAAGAAATAATTAACTTTTGGTTTTCAAGATAATTTGATATACCTTTTTGTTAATTCCATCAAAGAGATATATTTTCACTTCTATGGATTCTTCAAATCCTGTTCTATGTTAATGTGTATAAAAATAAAAATGTGTCTATTGTTCTTTGTAAAATATATTAATAAGATCCATTCTATATGATTTTAGTCATCCACGATATGTTCCAATGAATTGATTTGTATCATTATAATATTATAATTATAATTTGCTAATATTATATTATAATTTTAACAGCTGCTATGGCGTTATATATTGGGAGATTAGTATGTTTCTGTAATTTTATTTATAATTTATCTGTAATTTACTTTCCTCCTGCAAATCTTATAACCATCATATAAATGAGTTGAATGTTTTTTTTTTCTCTGGATGTAAATTCTGTTATGTAAATGCTCTCTCTAACATATAAGGACACTATTTACATGAAGTATTTAATAATAACTGGCTCATGTTAAAATACTGTTGTATTTATTTATAACTTACTCTTATTTTATTTTTATTTTTTTATAGTCAGTTATATTTTAGTTTGTACTTGCATTTTTTTCTGTACAATTATATCTACTATTTCTTTTATTTTGGTTTATACTAGGTTTTTAAAATGTTTTTTAAATTTTATTTATTAAATAATGCATTTTCTTTGTGTGTGTCTGATTATATCTGTTGTAAATAAATGTATTATATCTGTAATAATGTTTTTTACAATCCACTATCTTTGAAATATATATATATATATATATATATATATATATATATATATATATATGTAAGTTTGAATGTTAAATTGATATTATTTATGTTATAATGGAATATGAACAATTGTGTTGATTCAGGTTTGTAATTAAAGATACCTGTAGTTATTTAGTGATTTATAAGGTTGTAAATATGTTTTTTTTAATTACAGTTCTTCACTGCATCCACGTGTTATCATTTGTTCTATTCATCTTCTGGGTTAAGTCGTTGAATTCACGACTTACAAATCAACACAATGGAGAAGATAAAGGTAAAATTTCATTTTATATCTGAAGCAGGAACAAACTCTAAGAGCACAGTTGTAAAGGTTAAAACCATACAATTGGTGAATCAGGAGGAAATTTTTGCTTTCCCAAAGGACCAACAAACTAGTGAAGCCCATAAACAATTGTTTGCCACCAATATTGTTAAGAATGTTGTAAAAAGTTTGAATGTGCGGGATAAATATAGGAATGTAGTTATATCTTTAACAGATGAACTGAAGCTTATTTATTTGGATGAGGAAGGTAATGTAGCCTTTCATGATATGTATTTAGATGAAGTGAAAGTTTTCACATTGATTTTACTGCATAAGTTAAAGGATGGCTACAGCTATAATAATATTTATAAGCTAGCCTATAAATTTCATCAAATATTGAAAAATCAATAAGTAACTAAATCAAACAAATAAAAATTCGGTAATGCACTCTTTTCCACACCACCGCTGGGGTAGAGTGCTTGGGGTGCGTTTTTTTTAATGTGGTATCCCCGGTAGGCCTAGTCCACAATCCTACCTAGCATTCGACGTGGGAAGAAAATTTGGGTAACGGGACGAATAAACCTAATATTCGACGAGTAAACCCAATTTTATGACTAAACCTAAAGTCGGCGAATATACCTAAATTCGACGAACAAACCTACATTTGACGATTAAACCTAAATTACATGTCATAAATAACAAGCCCCAGACACCCCTTCAACTTTGAAGGTGGTCTGGGGGATATAATAAAATATTACATATATAAATATAATTATAAAAACAAAACACTACTTCATGCAATAGTATTACTCACTTTTTTGCGAAGATCTTGCTCTCAACTCTCATGTATACCTAAACCTAAAGTGTAAGGATTTCACTATTTACTTAATGATAAAAAATCAAATATAGCTATGCAATAATACGAAATACTCTACTCAATATGAAATTTTAATTTTAATTTAATGTACTTTAGAATATTTAAAAAATAATAATATTTACATGAACATTTTATCAATATAAAAATATTTTCAAAACTTAGAACATTTTTAAATTAAAAAATTAAATTCAAAATTCACTAATGTTAAAAAAGTGTTGTGGTGTGTAATGAGAGAGGAGCTGCTGTAGTCTTGAAGGTCCTGAAGATCCTCAACTCTCACATTAAAGTAGTAAATTTGATAACTAATGGCAATAATTAAATTTAAATTAATATAATAATGACTTTATTACTTCAATAAAAATGAATGAAAGCTTTAAATTTAATAAGTTAAAATGTATATAAAACTCTAGTTAATTAAATATCTATAAAAAATCTTTAAAAAATTCTAATATGCTCAATGAATTTAATGATTCTAAATTTTATGAAACTGATTGGTATAAAATTTAAATTAACTTTTAATAGAATAAATTAAAAAAAAATTAAATTTAATGAAAAAGTGTTGTGTTGTAGTGTGTAATGTGAGAGGAGGTCGCTAAAAAATATATTTCATGCTCATGCATCATGCAAAAATACTGCCCACTAAGGATGTGACCCCTAGCCTACCTAACTTGTGTCCTATAAATACTATCCTAAATTTTAAATAATATATTTATGCAATAATAAATTTACTGTTAAAAATGTTTTAAATTAAATTAATAAATAATGAATAATAAACAAATGACAAATTAATTTAATAAGTAATGAATTTAATTTGAATCTATCTAAAACTTTAATAAAAATTTTAAGAAATCAAAAGCTTTAAAATTATTTTAAAAAATGAATATTTATATGTAATTAAATATTTGAATGATTTCATTGAAATTGATATTACTGTGTAAAAAAAATAATAAAAGTAATATTGTGTCGTATGTTGTTATGTTCCTTGGGAGTGTAAGTGCTTGAAAAAACAAACATGCAACATGCAACATGCAATATCCGAAGTGGGCAGGACTGTGGCCAAGATCAAAAACAATTTTGCAAGTTATAGATAATTCATAACAATGAAGTTATAATAATTTAAAGTTAAGTTATAGACTTTAAACTTTTAATACTTATAATGAAGTTATAACTCATGAAAAGTAATAAAAAAATGAATCAAACAATCAATTCATTTTTCTAATTTATCCTTTAACAGTTTAATATAGTTCGACTGGGCCACAGTGCATGCTTAGAACTTGTTCCACTGACTTGGCACCCTACGAGGTGTGATGGCTTCGGGGGCTTGAAGATCTACGAGTTGCAGGCTGCAGGCTCCGAAGGCTGCTGGGTAGAAAGACTGCTTCATTTCTTCTTCGTCCCGAAAAAATAAAACAAACCTTTAAAAAATAGAATGACAAGAAATTAAAGATAAGCATGAAAAATTATATACAATCTTTAGCAGTTTATTTGTTATAGGTAAATGTTTTATTATTATTCAACAATTAAACAATCCTTAAAATTATAAAATCAAGGCTGTTGGTTACTTCTCCCCTATCAATCATTGCTTAAATTTGGATATTTTTAGTCTCCTATTTGAAATGGTTAAGACAAACCACCAAGCCTGTGCACTTTTTATAACCATTAAAATCCATAGTTAAGTAAAAACTAATTCTTACTTTGCTGTTGATTGTCTAGTCCTTATAGGAAGATCTTGGATACTTGGAAAGGACTGACAGCCCGACATCAGAGCCCTCCAAGAGAGACTCTTGCCAAGCACAGGCCACTCGGACATCTACTTGGAAAGGACTGACAGCCCAAAATCAGAGCCCTCCGAGAGAGACTCTTGCCAAGCACAGGCCACTCGGACATCTACTTGGAAAGGACTGACAGCCCAAAATCAGAGCCCTCCAAGAGAGACTCTTGCCAAGCACAGGCCACTCGGACATCTACTTGGAAAGGACTGACAGCCCAAAATCAGAGCCCTCCAAGAGAGACTCTTGCCAAGCACAGGCCACTCGGACATCTACTTGGAAAGGACTGACAGCCCAAAATCAGAGCCCTCCAAGAGAGACTCTTGCCAAGCACAGGCCACTCGGACATCTACTTGGAAAGGACTGACAGCCCAAAATCAGAGCCCTCCAAGAGAGACTCTTGCCAAGCACAGGCCACTCGGACATCTACTTGGAAAGGACTGACAGCCCAAAATCAGAGCCCTCCAAGAGAGACTCTTGCCAAGCACAGGCCACTCGGACATCTACTTGGAAAGGACTGACAGTCCAAAATCAGAGCCCTCCAAGAGAGACTCTTGCCAAGCACAGGCCACTCGGACATCTACTTGGAAAGGACTGACAGCCCAAACAATCTCTACGAGGTGCAGGCTGCTAGCTAGGAAGGCTGCTTCATATCTTCTTCGTCCTGAAAAAATAAAGTAAACCTTTAAAAAATACAATGACAAGAAACTGAAGATAAACATGAAAAATTATATGCAATCTTTAAATTATTCAACAATTAATTAAACAATCCATAAAATTATAAAATCAAGGTTATTGGTTATTGCTCCCCTATCAATCATTGCTTTAGTTTGGATATTTTTTATCGCCTATTTGAAATTATTAAGAAAATCCTCCACGCCTGTGCACTTTTCATAACCATTAAAATCCATAGTTATGTAAAAACTAATTCTTACCTTGCTGTTGATCGTCTAGTCCTTATAGGAAGATCTTCGTGGAATCGGATGACCTGCGTCGAACCAGATGGCCTGCGTCGAACCTGATGACCAGCATACGTCTTCCTGGGTGTTTGCTCAACACGAAGTCTCCATCGGTTTTCATCGTGACGTGTATCTTCTTCAAACCAATCTGTAGTTTCCACCCTGTTCACCTGTACTACCAAGGACCTGATACTCTGCAGAGGCTACTCGAGGAGATTCCACGATTTGATCGCCGACAGAAGACTCCTCTCGGGAGAAGAAACGATCCGCACTCCTGAGGACCTGTCGAGCCACCTTCTGAAGTCCGTCTCATCCCCTGTAAGCAGTGATAAGCCCTCACTCTTGCGAGGTGGTTTGAGGGATTCGAACCCAACCCTCTGCTACTCGGCCCCTGCAGGGAATGGATCCACCGTCACCGACGTCCTCCGAGTCCACAACCTCCTCAGAACACTCCAACCGGCGCCTCTCCCCCTTTCCCGAATTTTCTTCTCTCCCAACCGACCATTCCTCTGAAAGCCACTCCAACTCGAAAAGTTATTCCCTTGTAAGGGATGAATCGAAAGAAGAAGGGATCGAGGTATTCAAGGGAATCCGAACTGCGTTATCGAAGCGATGTCACTAGCTGAGCTATTTTCGTGTCATGGTCATCCAGGAAGAAGAACAACGCTCAATTGAAAAAAGTTGGGACAGAAATTAGATGAAGCTAAATAAAGTTTTCTGCTAATTTCGGTTTTTAAAACAGAACTGAGAAAATCCTTCATTAAGAAAAATTAAGTTTTTTTTCCCGAGCCATCGCGATTTTAAAATTTAGTGGCTAAAGGCCTGAAGCCAATTAGAGCTAAAAAATTATATAATAATTAATATAATTATGTAAGTTATCAAAATCATTGGCTTTTTAACTATTAGTGTATAGGACAAAACCCCATCCTCAGGTTCCAGCAAAAAATCAAACCAAATTATCCCTCAAATTTGATATCTCTCTACTATATCTAACTTGGTTTGATTTCCTTTAGCTCCTGAAAAAATGAGGCGTTGAACCGCAACTAATAAATGGCAATATTGGGCTGGGTACAGAGCTTTGAACAACTCTAAAAGTTTAGGGGTTTAATAACATGTATTAATTGATTTCCACAATATTGATTTTATAAAAGCATCTGCTAATTTATATAAATTATAACTAAAACCGGGCAGATGCAACTAAATTTAGAGTGGATTTAAAAACATCGCTTCGATAACGCGATTCAAGTTCCCAAACAGCATGAACCGCGGAATACTTCGATCTTCCCTTCTTTTAAATCTTCCATTACAATGAAACATCTCAACGATTAGAAGTAGCCTCGACAGATTGGGTAAGCTAGAAGTCAGGAAAATCTTGAAAAAAGAGAAAAGAGCCGGAGGGAAGAGTCCGTTGGAAGTTGAGGACATGGAGGACCCCGATGGCTATGGATCCGTTCCGAGATGAGCCGAACACAGAAGTACTGGGCTGGCATCCTTTCGACTACCCTGAAAGACCAAGAACGCCTCACTAACTCGCGAGGGAGAGAGCTGAGCTTCATAAGGTGGCCTGCCGGATCCTCCAGAGAGCGAATCGTTCCGTCTCCTGGGAGGAGTCTTCCGCCGTCGAGTGAATCGTGGAATCTCTTCACAGTTCTTCTGCAGAATACCAAACCCTCTACAGTACAAGTTTGCTTCAATCTTGTAGGTTCCAAGTATAAGCTTCTTGAACTTGACTTGTGTCTTCCAACCATTCCGGAACAGCATCCGGGCTTGCTGTAAATATGAAAACAGAATGAGAAATTAATAAAATAAAACATAATTATTTAATTTTAAATGAAATATAAATACATTTTTTATTGAATTGAATAAATTTTTTGTTATAAATTTTATTAAAGGAAATATAACCGCACTTAGTTTTCTCATGTCACTCTCACCTCTGAGTGATTTTGGTGCATATACATCAATTATTTATTTATTTTTTAAAAATTAAATAAATAAGCTACTTAATCATAATACTAATTTGTAAAATTTATAACCCCTATCTTATAATCATCAACTTTACTAAGTGTATTCACTTACCCGACTTGGTCATCATCATCATCTTCTCCTCAGCAGCATAGTCATGTTAAACATCATGCCAATTTGTATAGCTACTTCATGTCTTATTTCATCAACGCTGAGGTTCCTTCTAGTACCTCTACAGCAGATTCTTCAGTTCTTGTGCCTGAAAAATAAATTGCCATCATTATAATAAAAACAAAACAATTATAGAAACATTAATTAAAATGGTGGTGATTGGTATTGAGTTAGGCGGCCATCAACCCTATCTCCGTAGCCCAGCCTGCTGGTGGGGCTGCCACCTCAGAGCCTGCAGGCCTGCTCTCCCATCCGGGACGGCTATCTAGGGGAGGTGACCCTAGAGCGTGTACTGTAAGTGACCTTTGTCTGTATAATGTTGTTGAGTGAAGAGTGCTGTTTCAGTGTACTGTTCTGGTGAGGGTGCATGGTGTACTGAACTCGGGGTCTTGGTGTCGTTACTCACCATCAAGGCCCCATGCAAAGACCCTGCCCTGAGAACACTATTCAATAATATTTAATTGAAGCATAAAAATAATATAATATATATTTTGCATAGAAATTCTATTGCAAGGATTTTATTGCAGCAAATAGTTGAAAAATAGCATAATTTATAGGCGCATTAGACTTCTCTATTAGGAGAACCATAATAGTTACCAACATCGCTACTTATCAAAGAAAAAACACTATTCAATAATTGCGATATAAAAATCATCTTCATTTTTAACCTGGAGAGTAATGAAGAGCGATACAAAATTATAGATAACTGCGCAGTATCGGAGATAAGACCTGACTGAGACTAATTTATTCTTTTGACGTAATATTTAAGTTGAAAAAATGTTTTCACATTGATTTTACTGCATAAGTTAAAGGATGGCTACAGCTATAATAATATTTATAAGCTAGCCTATAAATTTCATCAAATATTGAAAAATCAATAAGTAACTAAATCAAACAAATAAAAATTCGGTAATGTACTCTTTTCCACACCACCGCTGGGGTAGAGTGCTTGGGGTGCGTTTTTTTTAATGTGGTATCCCCGGTAGGCCTAGTCCACAATCCTACCTAGCATTCGACGTGGGAAGAAAATTTGGGTAACGGGACGAATAAACCTAATATTCGACGAATAAACCCAATTTTATGACTAAACCTAAAGTCGGCGAATATACCTAAATTCGACGAACAAACCTACATTCGACGATTAAACCTAAATTACATGTCATAAATAACAAGCCCCAGACACCCCTTCAACTTTGAAGGTGGTCTGGGGGATATAATAAAATATTACATATATAAATATAATTATAAAAACAAAACACTACTTCATGCAATAGTATTACTCACTTTTTTGCGAAGATCTTGCTCTCAACTCTCATGTATACCTAAACCTAAAGTGTAAGGATTTCACTATTTACTTAATGATAAAAAATCAAATATAGCTATGCAATAATACGAAATACTCTACTCAATATGAAATTTTAATTTTAATTTAATGTACTTTAGAATATTTAAAAAATAATAATATTTACATGAACATTTTATCAATATAAAAATATTTTCAAAACTTAGAACATTTTTAAATTAAAAAATTAAAATAAAAATTTAATTCAAAATTCACTAATGTTAAAAAAGTGTTGTGGTGTGTAATGAGAGAGGAGCTGCTGTAGTCTTGAAGGTCCTGAAGATCCTCAACTCTCACATTAAAGTAGTAAATTTGATAACTAATGGCAATAATTAAATTTAAATTAATATAATAATGACTTTATTACTTCAATAAAAATGAATGAAAGCTTTAAATTTAATAAGTTAAAATGTATATAAAACTCTAGTTAATTAAATATCTTTAAAAAATTCTAATATGCTCAATGAATTTAATGATTCTAAATTCTATGAAACTGATTGGTATAAAATTTAAATTAACTTTTAATAGAATAAATTTTAAAAAAATTAAATTTAATGAAAAAGTGTTGTGTTGTAGTGTGTAATGTGAGAGGAGGTCGCTAAAAAATATATTTCATGCTCATGCATCATGCAAAAATACTGCCCACTAAGGATGTGACCCCTAGCCTACCTAACTTGTGTCCTATAAATACTATCCTAAATTTTAAATAATATATTTATGCAATAATAAATTTACTGTTAAAAATGTTTTAAATTAAATTAATAAATAATGAATAATAAACAAATGACAAATTAATTTAATAAGTAATGAATTTAATTTGAATCTATCTAAAACTTTAATAAAAATTTTAAGAAATCAAAAGCTTTAAAATTATTTTAAAAAATGAATATTTATATGTAATTAAATATTTGAATGATTTCATTGAAATTGATATTACTGTGTAAAAAAAATAATAAAAGTAATATTGTGTCATATGTTGTTATGTTCCTTGGGAGTGTACGTGCTTGAAAAAACAAACATGCAACATGCAATATCCAAAGTGGGCAGGACTGTGGCCAAGATCAAAAACAATTTTGCAAGTTATAGATAATTCATAACAATGAAGTTATAATAATTTAAAGTTAAGTTATAGACTTTAAACTTTTAATACTTATAATGAAGTTATAACTCATGAAAAGTAATAAAAAAATGAATCAAACAATCAATTCATTTTTCTAATTTATCCTTTAACAGTTTAATATAGTTCGACTGGGCCACAGTGCATGCTTAGAACTTGTTCCACTGACTTGGCACCCTACGAGGTGTGATGGCTTCGGGGGCTTGAAGATCTACGAGTTGCAGGCTGCAGGCTCCGAAGGCTGCTGGGTAGAAAGACTGCTTCATTTCTTCTTCGTCCCGAAAAAATAAAACAAACCTTTAAAAAATAGAATGACAAGAAATTAAAGATAAGCATGAAAAATTATATACAATCTTTAGCAGTTTATTTGTTATAGGTAAATGTTTTATTATTATTCAACAATTAAACAATCCTTAAAATTATAAAATCAAGGCTGTTGGTTACTTCTCCCCTATCAATCATTGCTTAAATTTGGATATTTTTAGTCTCCTATTTGAAATGGTTAAGACAAACCACCAAGCCTGTGCACTTTTTATAACCATTAAAATCCATAGTTAAGTAAAAACTAATTCTTACTTTGCTGTTGATTGTCTAGTCCTTATAGGAAGATCTTGGATACTTGGAAAGGACTGACAGCCCGACATCAGAGCCCTCCAAGAGAGACTCTTGCCAAGCACAGGCCACTCGGACATCTACTTGGAAAGGACTGACAGCCCAAAATCAGAGCCCTCCGAGAGAGACTCTTGCCAAGCACAGGCCACTCGGACATCTACTTGGAAAGGACTGACAGCCCAAAATCAGAGCCCTCCAAGAGAGACTCTTGCCAAGCACAGGCCACTCGGACATCTACTTGGAAAGGACTGACAGCCCAAAATCAGAGCCCTCCAAGAGAGACTCTTGCCAAGCACAGGCCACTCGGACATCTACTTGGAAAGGACTGACAGCCCAAAATCAGAGCCCTCCAAGAGAGACTCTTGCCAAGCACAGGCCACTCGGACATCTACTTGGAAAGGACTGACAGCCCAAAATCAGAGCCCTCCAAGAGAGACTCTTGCCAAGCACAGGCCACTCGGACATCTACTTGGAAAGGACTGACAGCCCAAAATCAGAGCCCTCCAAGAGAGACTCTTGCCAAGCACAGGCCACTCGGACATCTACTTGGAAAGGACTGACAGTCCAAAATCAGAGCCCTCCAAGAGAGACTCTTGCCAAGCACAGGCCACTCGGACATCTACTTGGAAAGGACTGACAGCCCAAACAATCTCTACGAGGTGCAGGCTGCTAGCTAGGAAGGCTGCTTCATATCTTCTTCGTCCTGAAAAAATAAAGTAAACCTTTAAAAAATACAATGACAAGAAACTGAAGATAAACATGAAAAATTATATGCAATCTTTAAATTATTCAACAATTAAACAATCCATAAAATTATAAAATCAAGGTTATTGGTTATTGCTCCCCTATCAATCATTGCTTTAGTTTGGATATTTTTTATCGCCTATTTGAAATTATTAAGAAAATCCTCCACGCCTGTGCACTTTTCATAACCATTAAAATCCATAGTTATGTAAAAACTAATTCTTACCTTGCTGTTGATCGTCTAGTCCTTATAGGAAGATCTTCGTGGAATCGGATGACCTGCGTCGAACCAGATGGCCTGCGTCGAACCTGATGACCAGCATACGTCTTCCTGGGTGTTTGCTCAACACGAAGTCTCCATCGGTTTTCATCGTGACGTGTATCTTCTTCAAACCAATCTGTAGTTTCCACCCTGTTCACCTGTACTACCAAGGACCTGATACTCTGCAGAGGCTACTCGAGGAGATTCCACGATTTGATCGCCGACAGAAGACTCCTCTCGGGAGAAGAAACGATCCGCACTCCTGAGGACCTGTCGAGCCACCTTCTGAAGTCCGTCTCATCCCCTGTAAGCAGTGATAAGCCCTCACTCTTGCGAGGTGGTTTGAGGGATTCGAACCCAACCCTCTGCTACTCGGCCCCTGCAGGGAATGGATCCACCGTCACCGACGTCCTCCGAGTCCACAACCTCCTCAGAACACTCCAACCGGCGCCTCTCCCCCTTTCCCGAATTTTCTTCTCTCCCAACCGACCATTCCTCTGAAAGCCACTCCAACTCGAAAAGTTATTCCCTTGTAAGGGATGAATCGAAAGAAGAAGGGATCGAGGTATTCAAGGGAATCCGAACTGCGTTATCGAAGCGATGTCACTAGCTGAGCTATTTTCGTGTCATGGTCATCCAGGAAGAAGAACAACGCTCAATTGAAAAAAGTTGGGACAGAAATTAGATGAAGCTAAATAAAGTTTTCTGCTAATTTCGGTTTTTAAAACAGAACTGAGAAAATCCTTCATTAAGAAAAATTAAGTTTTTTTTCCCGAGCCATCGCGATTTTAAAATTTAGTGGCTAAAGGCCTGAAGCCAATTAGAGCTAAAAAATTATATAATAATTAATATAATTATGTAAGTTATCAAAATCATTGGCTTTTTAACTATTAGTGTATAGGACAAAACCCCATCCTCAGGTTCCAGCAAAAAATCAAACCAAATTATCCCTCAAATTTGATATCTCTCTACTATATCTAACTTGGTTTGATTTCCTTTAGCTCCTGAAAAAATGAGGCGTTGAACCGCAACTAATAAATGGCAATATTGGGCTGGGTACAGAGCTTTGAACAACTCTAAAAGTTTAGGGGTTTAATAACATGTATTAATTGATTTCCACAATATTGATTTTATAAAAGCATCTGCTAATTTATATAAATTATAACTAAAACCGGGCAGATGCAACTAAATTTAGAGTGGATTTAAAAACATCGCTTCGATAACGCGATTCAAGTTCCCAAACAGCATGAACCGCGGAATACTTCGATCTTCCCTTCTTTTAAATCTTCCATTACAATGAAACATCTCAACGATTAGAAGTAGCCTCGACAGATTGGGTAAGCTAGAAGTCAGGAAAATCTTGAAAAAAGAGAAAAGAGCCGGAGGGAAGAGTCCGTTGGAAGTTGAGGACATGGAGGACCCCGATGGCTATGGATCCGTTCCGAGATGAGCCGAACACAGAAGTACTGGGCTGGCATCCTTTCGACTACCCTGAAAGACCAAGAACGCCTCACTAACTCGCGAGGGAGAGAGCTGAGCTTCATAAGGTGGCCTGCCGGATCCTCCAGAGAGCGAATCGTTCCGTCTCCTGGGAGGAGTCTTCCGCCGTCGAGTGAATCGTGGAATCTCTTCACAGTTCTTCTGCAGAATACCAAACCCTCTACAGTACAAGTTTGCTTCAATCTTGTAGGTTCCAAGTATAAGCTTCTTGAACTTGACTTGTGTCTTCCAACCATTCCGGAACAGCATCCGGGCTTGCTGTAAATATGAAAACAGAATGAGAAATTAATAAAATAAAACATAATTATTTAATTTTAAATGAAATATAAATACATTTTTTATTGAATTGAATAAATTTTTTGTTATAAATTTTATTAAAGGAAATATAACCGCACTTAGTTTTCTCATGTCACTCTCACCTCTGAGTGATTTTGGTGCATATACATCAATTATTTATTTATTTTTTAAAAATTAAATAAATAAGCTACTTAATCATAATACTAATTTGTAAAATTTATAACCCCTATCTTATAATCATCAACTTTACTAAGTGTATTCACTTACCCGACTTGGTCATCATCATCATCTTCTCCTCAGCAGCATAGTCATGTTAAACATCATGCCAATTTGTATAGCTACTTCATGTCTTATTTCATCAACGCTGAGGTTCCTTCTAGTACCTCTACAGCAGATTCTTCAGTTCTTGTGCCTGAAAAATAAATTGCCATCATTATAATAAAAACAAAACAATTATAGAAACATTAATTAAAATGGTGGTGATTGGTATTGAGTTAGGCGGCCATCAACCCTATCTCCGTAGCCCAGCCTGCTGGTGGGGCTGCCACCTCAGAGCCTGCAGGCCTGCTCTCCCATCCGGGACGGCTATCTAGGGGAGGTGACCCTAGAGCGTGTACTGTAAGTGACCTTTGTCTGTATAATGTTGTTGAGTGAAGAGTGCTGTTTCAGTGTACTGTTCTGGTGAGGGTGCATGGTGTACTGAACTCGGGGTCTTGGTGTCGTTACTCACCATCAAGGCCCCATGCAAAGACCCTGCCCTGAGAACACTATTCAATAATATTTAATTGAAGCATAAAAATAATATAATATATATTTTGCATAGAAATTCTATTGCAAGGATTTTATTGCAGCAAATAGTTGAAAAATAGCATAATTTATAGGCGCATTAGACTTCTCTATTAGGAGAACCATAATAGTTACCAACATCGCTACTTATCAAAGAAAAAACACTATTCAATAATTGCGATATAAAAATCATCTTCATTTTTAACCTGGAGAGTAATGAAGAGCGATACAAAATTATAGATAACTGCGCAGTATCGGAGATAAGACCTGACTGAGACTAATTTATTCTTTTGACGTAATATTTAAGTTGAAAAAATGTTTTCACATTGATTTTACTGCATAAGTTAAAGGATGGCTACAGCTATAATAATATTTATAAGCTAGCCTATAAATTTCATCAAATATTGAAAAATCAATAAGTAACTAAATCAAACAAATAAAAATTCGGTAATGTACTCTTTTCCACACCACCGCTGGGGTAGAGTGCTTGGGGTGCGTTTTTTTTAATGTGGTATCCCCGGTAGGCCTAGTCCACAATCCTACCTAGCATTCGACGTGGGAAGAAAATTTGGGTAACGGGACGAATAAACCTAATATTCGACGAATAAACCCAATTTTATGACTAAACCTAAAGTCGGCGAATATACCTAAATTCGACGAACAAACCTACATTCGACGATTAAACCTAAATTACATGTCATAAATAACAAGCCCCAGACACCCCTTCAACTTTGAAGGTGGTCTGGGGGATATAATAAAATATTACATATATAAATATAATTATAAAAACAAAACACTACTTCATGCAATAGTATTACTCACTTTTTTGCGAAGATCTTGCTCTCAACTCTCATGTATACCTAAACCTAAAGTGTAAGGATTTCACTATTTACTTAATGATAAAAAATCAAATATAGCTATGCAATAATACGAAATACTCTACTCAATATGAAATTTTAATTTTAATTTAATGTACTTTAGAATATTTAAAAAATAATAATATTTACATGAACATTTTATCAATATAAAAATATTTTCAAAACTTAGAACATTTTTAAATTAAAAAATTAAAATAAAAATTTAATTCAAAATTCACTAATGTTAAAAAAGTGTTGTGGTGTGTAATGAGAGAGGAGCTGCTGTAGTCTTGAAGGTCCTGAAGATCCTCAACTCTCACATTAAAGTAGTAAATTTGATAACTAATGGCAATAATTAAATTTAAATTAATATAATAATGACTTTATTACTTCAATAAAAATGAATGAAAGCTTTAAATTTAATAAGTTAAAATGTATATAAAACTCTAGTTAATTAAATATCTTTAAAAAATTCTAATATGCTCAATGAATTTAATGATTCTAAATTCTATGAAACTGATTGGTATAAAATTTAAATTAACTTTTAATAGAATAAATTTTAAAAAAATTAAATTTAATGAAAAAGTGTTGTGTTGTAGTGTGTAATGTGAGAGGAGGTCGCTAAAAAATATATTTCATGCTCATGCATCATGCAAAAATACTGCCCACTAAGGATGTGACCCCTAGCCTACCTAACTTGTGTCCTATAAATACTATCCTAAATTTTAAATAATATATTTATGCAATAATAAATTTACTGTTAAAAATGTTTTAAATTAAATTAATAAATAATGAATAATAAACAAATGACAAATTAATTTAATAAGTAATGAATTTAATTTGAATCTATCTAAAACTTTAATAAAAATTTTAAGAAATCAAAAGCTTTAAAATTATTTTAAAAAATGAATATTTATATGTAATTAAATATTTGAATGATTTCATTGAAATTGATATTACTGTGTAAAAAAAATAATAAAAGTAATATTGTGTCATATGTTGTTATGTTCCTTGGGAGTGTACGTGCTTGAAAAAACAAACATGCAACATGCAATATCCAAAGTGGGCAGGACTGTGGCCAAGATCAAAAACAATTTTGCAAGTTATAGATAATTCATAACAATGAAGTTATAATAATTTAAAGTTAAGTTATAGACTTTAAACTTTTAATACTTATAATGAAGTTATAACTCATGAAAAGTAATAAAAAAATGAATCAAACAATCAATTCATTTTTCTAATTTATCCTTTAACAGTTTAATATAGTTCGACTGGGCCACAGTGCATGCTTAGAACTTGTTCCACTGACTTGGCACCCTACGAGGTGTGATGGCTTCGGGGGCTTGAAGATCTACGAGTTGCAGGCTGCAGGCTCCGAAGGCTGCTGGGTAGAAAGACTGCTTCATTTCTTCTTCGTCCCGAAAAAATAAAACAAACCTTTAAAAAATAGAATGACAAGAAATTAAAGATAAGCATGAAAAATTATATACAATCTTTAGCAGTTTATTTGTTATAGGTAAATGTTTTATTATTATTCAACAATTAAACAATCCTTAAAATTATAAAATCAAGGCTGTTGGTTACTTCTCCCCTATCAATCATTGCTTAAATTTGGATATTTTTAGTCTCCTATTTGAAATGGTTAAGACAAACCACCAAGCCTGTGCACTTTTTATAACCATTAAAATCCATAGTTAAGTAAAAACTAATTCTTACTTTGCTGTTGATTGTCTAGTCCTTATAGGAAGATCTTGGATACTTGGAAAGGACTGACAGCCCGACATCAGAGCCCTCCAAGAGAGACTCTTGCCAAGCACAGGCCACTCGGACATCTACTTGGAAAGGACTGACAGCCCAAAATCAGAGCCCTCCGAGAGAGACTCTTGCCAAGCACAGGCCACTCGGACATCTACTTGGAAAGGACTGACAGCCCAAAATCAGAGCCCTCCAAGAGAGACTCTTGCCAAGCACAGGCCACTCGGACATCTACTTGGAAAGGACTGACAGCCCAAAATCAGAGCCCTCCAAGAGAGACTCTTGCCAAGCACAGGCCACTCGGACATCTACTTGGAAAGGACTGACAGCCCAAAATCAGAGCCCTCCAAGAGAGACTCTTGCCAAGCACAGGCCACTCGGACATCTACTTGGAAAGGACTGACAGCCCAAAATCAGAGCCCTCCAAGAGAGACTCTTGCCAAGCACAGGCCACTCGGACATCTACTTGGAAAGGACTGACAGCCCAAAATCAGAGCCCTCCAAGAGAGACTCTTGCCAAGCACAGGCCACTCGGACATCTACTTGGAAAGGACTGACAGTCCAAAATCAGAGCCCTCCAAGAGAGACTCTTGCCAAGCACAGGCCACTCGGACATCTACTTGGAAAGGACTGACAGCCCAAACAATCTCTACGAGGTGCAGGCTGCTAGCTAGGAAGGCTGCTTCATATCTTCTTCGTCCTGAAAAAATAAAGTAAACCTTTAAAAAATACAATGACAAGAAACTGAAGATAAACATGAAAAATTATATGCAATCTTTAAATTATTCAACAATTAAACAATCCATAAAATTATAAAATCAAGGTTATTGGTTATTGCTCCCCTATCAATCATTGCTTTAGTTTGGATATTTTGTATCGCCTATTTGAAATTATTAAGAAAATCCTCCACGCCTGTGCACTTTTCATAACCATTAAAATCCATAGTTATGTAAAAACTAATTCTTACCTTGCTGTTGATCGTCTAGTCCTTATAGGAAGATCTTCGTGGAATCGGATGACCTGCGTCGAACCAGATGGCCTGCGTCGAACCTGATGACCAGCATACGTCTTCCTGGGTGTTTGCTCAACACGAAGTCTCCATCGGTTTTCATCGTGACGTGTATCTTCTTCAAACCAATCTGTAGTTTCCACCCTGTTCACCTGTACTACCAAGGACCTGATACTCTGCAGAGGCTACTCGAGGAGATTCCACGATTTGATCGCCGACAGAAGACTCCTCTCGGGAGAAGAAACGATCCGCACTCCTGAGGACCTGTCGAGCCACCTTCTGAAGTCCGTCTCATCCCCTGTAAGCAGTGATAAGCCCTCACTCTTGCGAGGTGGTTTGAGGGATTCGAACCCAACCCTCTGCTACTCGGCCCCTGCAGGGAATGGATCCACCGTCACCGACGTCCTCCGAGTCCACAACCTCCTCAGAACACTCCAACCGGCGCCTCTCCCCCTTTCCCGAATTTTCTTCTCTCCCAACCGACCATTCCTCTGAAAGCCACTCCAACTCGAAAAGTTATTCCCTTGTAAGGGATGAATCGAAAGAAGAAGGGATCGAGGTATTCAAGGGAATCCGAACTGCGTTATCGAAGCGATGTCACTAGCTGAGCTATTTTCGTGTCATGGTCATCCAGGAAGAAGAACAACGCTCAATTGAAAAAAGTTGGGACAGAAATTAGATGAAGCTAAATAAAGTTTTCTGCTAATTTCGGTTTTTAAAACAGAACTGAGAAAATCCTTCATTAAGAAAAATTAAGTTTTTTTTCCCGAGCCATCGCGATTTTAAAATTTAGTGGCTAAAGGCCTGAAGCCAATTAGAGCTAAAAAATTATATAATAATTAATATAATTATGTAAGTTATCAAAATCATTGGCTTTTTAACTATTAGTGTATAGGACAAAACCCCATCCTCAGGTTCCAGCAAAAAATCAAACCAAATTATCCCTCAAATTTGATATCTCTCTACTATATCTAACTTGGTTTGATTTCCTTTAGCTCCTGAAAAAATGAGGCGTTGAACCGCAACTAATAAATGGCAATATTGGGCTGGGTACAGAGCTTTGAACAACTCTAAAAGTTTAGGGGTTTAATAACATGTATTAATTGATTTCCACAATATTGATTTTATAAAAGCATCTGCTAATTTATATAAATTATAACTAAAACCGGGCAGATGCAACTAAATTTAGAGTGGATTTAAAAACATCGCTTCGATAACGCGATTCAAGTTCCCAAACAGCATGAACCGCGGAATACTTCGATCTTCCCTTCTTTTAAATCTTCCATTACAATGAAACATCTCAACGATTAGAAGTAGCCTCGACAGATTGGGTAAGCTAGAAGTCAGGAAAATCTTGAAAAAAGAGAAAAGAGCCGGAGGGAAGAGTCCGTTGGAAGTTGAGGACATGGAGGACCCCGATGGCTATGGATCCGTTCCGAGATGAGCCGAACACAGAAGTACTGGGCTGGCATCCTTTCGACTACCCTGAAAGACCAAGAACGCCTCACTAACTCGCGAGGGAGAGAGCTGAGCTTCATAAGGTGGCCTGCCGGATCCTCCAGAGAGCGAATCGTTCCGTCTCCTGGGAGGAGTCTTCCGCCGTCGAGTGAATCGTGGAATCTCTTCACAGTTCTTCTGCAGAATACCAAACCCTCTACAGTACAAGTTTGCTTCAATCTTGTAGGTTCCAAGTATAAGCTTCTTGAACTTGACTTGTGTCTTCCAACCATTCCGGAACAGCATCCGGGCTTGCTGTAAATATGAAAACAGAATGAGAAATTAATAAAATAAAACATAATTATTTAATTTTAAATGAAATATAAATACATTTTTTATTGAATTGAATAAATTTTTTGTTATAAATTTTATTAAAGGAAATATAACCGCACTTAGTTTTCTCATGTCACTCTCACCTCTGAGTGATTTTGGTGCATATACATCAATTATTTATTTATTTTTTAAAAATTAAATAAATAAGCTACTTAATCATAATACTAATTTGTAAAATTTATAACCCCTATCTTATAATCATCAACTTTACTAAGTGTATTCACTTACCCGACTTGGTCATCATCATCATCTTCTCCTCAGCAGCATAGTCATGTTAAACATCATGCCAATTTGTATAGCTACTTCATGTCTTATTTCATCAACGCTGAGGTTCCTTCTAGTACCTCTACAGCAGATTCTTCAGTTCTTGTGCCTGAAAAATAAATTGCCATCATTATAATAAAAACAAAACAATTATAGAAACATTAATTAAAATGGTGGTGATTGGTATTGAGTTAGGCGGCCATCAACCCTATCTCCGTAGCCCAGCCTGCTGGTGGGGCTGCCACCTCAGAGCCTGCAGGCCTGCTCTCCCATCCGGGACGGCTATCTAGGGGAGGTGACCCTAGAGCGTGTACTGTAAGTGACCTTTGTCTGTATAATGTTGTTGAGTGAAGAGTGCTGTTTCAGTGTACTGTTCTGGTGAGGGTGCATGGTGTACTGAACTCGGGGTCTTGGTGTCGTTACTCACCATCAAGGCCCCATGCAAAGACCCTGCCCTGAGAACACTATTCAATAATATTTAATTGAAGCATAAAAATAATATAATATATATTTTGCATAGAAATTCTATTGCAAGGATTTTATTGCAGCAAATAGTTGAAAAATAGCATAATTTATAGGCGCATTAGACTTCTCTATTAGGAGAACCATAATAGTTACCAACATCGCTACTTATCAAAGAAAAAACACTATTCAATAATTGCGATATAAAAATCATCTTCATTTTTAACCTGGAGAGTAATGAAGAGCGATACAAAATTATAGATAACTGCGCAGTATCGGAGATAAGACCTGACTGAGACTAATTTATTCTTTTGACGTAATATTTAAGTTGAAAAAATGTTTTCACATTGATTTTACTGCATAAGTTAAAGGATGGCTACAGCTATAATAATATTTATAAGCTAGCCTATAAATTTCATCAAATATTGAAAAATCAATAAGTAACTAAATCAAACAAATAAAAATTCGGTAATGTACTCTTTTCCACACCACCGCTGGGGTAGAGTGCTTGGGGTGCGTTTTTTTTAATGTGGTATCCCCGGTAGGCCTAGTCCACAATCCTACCTAGCATTCGACGTGGGAAGAAAATTTGGGTAACGGGACGAATAAACCTAATATTCGACGAATAAACCCAATTTTATGACTAAACCTAAAGTCGGCGAATATACCTAAATTCGACGAACAAACCTACATTCGACGATTAAACCTAAATTACATGTCATAAATAACAAGCCCCAGACACCCCTTCAACTTTGAAGGTGGTCTGGGGGATATAATAAAATATTACATATATAAATATAATTATAAAAACAAAACACTACTTCATGCAATAGTATTACTCACTTTTTTGCGAAGATCTTGCTCTCAACTCTCATGTATACCTAAACCTAAAGTGTAAGGATTTCACTATTTACTTAATGATAAAAAATCAAATATAGCTATGCAATAATACGAAATACTCTACTCAATATGAAATTTTAATTTTAATTTAATGTACTTTAGAATATTTAAAAAATAATAATATTTACATGAACATTTTATCAATATAAAAATATTTTCAAAACTTAGAACATTTTTAAATTAAAAAATTAAAATAAAAATTTAATTCAAAATTCACTAATGTTAAAAAAGTGTTGTGGTGTGTAATGAGAGAGGAGCTGCTGTAGTCTTGAAGGTCCTGAAGATCCTCAACTCTCACATTAAAGTAGTAAATTTGATAACTAATGGCAATAATTAAATTTAAATTAATATAATAATGACTTTATTACTTCAATAAAAATGAATGAAAGCTTTAAATTTAATAAGTTAAAATGTATATAAAACTCTAGTTAATTAAATATCTTTAAAAAATTCTAATATGCTCAATGAATTTAATGATTCTAAATTCTATGAAACTGATTGGTATAAAATTTAAATTAACTTTTAATAGAATAAATTTTAAAAAAATTAAATTTAATGAAAAAGTGTTGTGTTGTAGTGTGTAATGTGAGAGGAGGTCGCTAAAAAATATATTTCATGCTCATGCATCATGCAAAAATACTGCCCACTAAGGATGTGACCCCTAGCCTACCTAACTTGTGTCCTATAAATACTATCCTAAATTTTAAATAATATATTTATGCAATAATAAATTTACTGTTAAAAATGTTTTAAATTAAATTAATAAATAATGAATAATAAACAAATGACAAATTAATTTAATAAGTAATGAATTTAATTTGAATCTATCTAAAACTTTAATAAAAATTTTAAGAAATCAAAAGCTTTAAAATTATTTTTAAAAATGAATATTTATATGTAATTAAATATTTGAATGATTTCATTGAAATTGATATTACTGTGTAAAAAAAATAATAAAAGTAATATTGTGTCATATGTTGTTATGTTCCTTGGGAGTGTACGTGCTTGAAAAAACAAACATGCAACATGCAATATCCAAAGTGGGCAGGACTGTGGCCAAGATCAAAAACAATTTTGCAAGTTATAGATAATTCATAACAATGAAGTTATAATAATTTAAAGTTAAGTTATAGACTTTAAACTTTTAATACTTATAATGAAGTTATAACTCATGAAAAGTAATAAAAAAATGAATCAAACAATCAATTCATTTTTCTAATTTATCCTTTAACAGTTTAATATAGTTCGACTGGGCCACAGTGCATGCTTAGAACTTGTTCCACTGACTTGGCACCCTACGAGGTGTGATGGCTTCGGGGGCTTGAAGATCTACGAGTTGCAGGCTGCAGGCTCCGAAGGCTGCTGGGTAGAAAGACTGCTTCATTTCTTCTTCGTCCCGAAAAAATAAAACAAACCTTTAAAAAATAGAATGACAAGAAATTAAAGATAAGCATGAAAAATTATATACAATCTTTAGCAGTTTATTTGTTATAGGTAAATGTTTTATTATTATTCAACAATTAAACAATCCTTAAAATTATAAAATCAAGGCTGTTGGTTACTTCTCCCCTATCAATCATTGCTTAAATTTGGATATTTTTAGTCTCCTATTTGAAATGGTTAAGACAAACCACCAAGCCTGTGCACTTTTTATAACCATTAAAATCCATAGTTAAGTAAAAACTAATTCTTACTTTGCTGTTGATTGTCTAGTCCTTATAGGAAGATCTTGGATACTTGGAAAGGACTGACAGCCCGACATCAGAGCCCTCCAAGAGAGACTCTTGCCAAGCACAGGCCACTCGGACATCTACTTGGAAAGGACTGACAGCCCAAAATCAGAGCCCTCCGAGAGAGACTCTTGCCAAGCACAGGCCACTCGGACATCTACTTGGAAAGGACTGACAGCCCAAAATCAGAGCCCTCCAAGAGAGACTCTTGCCAAGCACAGGCCACTCGGACATCTACTTGGAAAGGACTGACAGCCCAAAATCAGAGCCCTCCAAGAGAGACTCTTGCCAAGCACAGGCCACTCGGACATCTACTTGGAAAGGACTGACAGCCCAAAATCAGAGCCCTCCAAGAGAGACTCTTGCCAAGCACAGGCCACTCGGACATCTACTTGGAAAGGACTGACAGCCCAAAATCAGAGCCCTCCAAGAGAGACTCTTGCCAAGCACAGGCCACTCGGACATCTACTTGGAAAGGACTGACAGCCCAAAATCAGAGCCCTCCAAGAGAGACTCTTGCCAAGCACAGGCCACTCGGACATCTACTTGGAAAGGACTGACAGTCCAAAATCAGAGCCCTCCAAGAGAGACTCTTGCCAAGCACAGGCCACTCGGACATCTACTTGGAAAGGACTGACAGCCCAAACAATCTCTACGAGGTGCAGGCTGCTAGCTAGGAAGGCTGCTTCATATCTTCTTCGTCCTGAAAAAATAAAGTAAACCTTTAAAAAATACAATGACAAGAAACTGAAGATAAACATGAAAAATTATATGCAATCTTTAAATTATTCAACAATTAAACAATCCATAAAATTATAAAATCAAGGTTATTGGTTATTGCTCCCCTATCAATCATTGCTTTAGTTTGGATATTTTTTATCGCCTATTTGAAATTATTAAGAAAATCCTCCACGCCTGTGCACTTTTCATAACCATTAAAATCCATAGTTATGTAAAAACTAATTCTTACCTTGCTGTTGATCGTCTAGTCCTTATAGGAAGATCTTCGTGGAATCGGATGACCTGCGTCGAACCAGATGGCCTGCGTCGAACCTGATGACCAGCATACGTCTTCCTGGGTGTTTGCTCAACACGAAGTCTCCATCGGTTTTCATCGTGACGTGTATCTTCTTCAAACCAATCTGTAGTTTCCACCCTGTTCACCTGTACTACCAAGGACCTGATACTCTGCAGAGGCTACTCGAGGAGATTCCACGATTTGATCGCCGACAGAAGACTCCTCTCGGGAGAAGAAACGATCCGCACTCCTGAGGACCTGTCGAGCCACCTTCTGAAGTCCGTCTCATCCCCTGTAAGCAGTGATAAGCCCTCACTCTTGCGAGGTGGTTTGAGGGATTCGAACCCAACCCTCTGCTACTCGGCCCCTGCAGGGAATGGATCCACCGTCACCGACGTCCTCCGAGTCCACAACCTCCTCAGAACACTCCAACCGGCGCCTCTCCCCCTTTCCCGAATTTTCTTCTCTCCCAACCGACCATTCCTCTGAAAGCCACTCCAACTCGAAAAGTTATTCCCTTGTAAGGGATGAATCGAAAGAAGAAGGGATCGAGGTATTCAAGGGAATCCGAACTGCGTTATCGAAGCGATGTCACTAGCTGAGCTATTTTCGTGTCATGGTCATCCAGGAAGAAGAACAACGCTCAATTGAAAAAAGTTGGGACAGAAATTAGATGAAGCTAAATAAAGTTTTCTGCTAATTTCGGTTTTTAAAACAGAACTGAGAAAATCCTTCATTAAGAAAAATTAAGTTTTTTTTCCCGAGCCATCGCGATTTTAAAATTTAGTGGCTAAAGGCCTGAAGCCAATTAGAGCTAAAAAATTATATAATAATTAATATAATTATGTAAGTTATCAAAATCATTGGCTTTTTAACTATTAGTGTATAGGACAAAACCCCATCCTCAGGTTCCAGCAAAAAATCAAACCAAATTATCCCTCAAATTTGATATCTCTCTACTATATCTAACTTGGTTTGATTTCCTTTAGCTCCTGAAAAAATGAGGCGTTGAACCGCAACTAATAAATGGCAATATTGGGCTGGGTACAGAGCTTTGAACAACTCTAAAAGTTTAGGGGTTTAATAACATGTATTAATTGATTTCCACAATATTGATTTTATAAAAGCATCTGCTAATTTATATAAATTATAACTAAAACCGGGCAGATGCAACTAAATTTAGAGTGGATTTAAAAACATCGCTTCGATAACGCGATTCAAGTTCCCAAACAGCATGAACCGCGGAATACTTCGATCTTCCCTTCTTTTAAATCTTCCATTACAATGAAACATCTCAACGATTAGAAGTAGCCTCGACAGATTGGGTAAGCTAGAAGTCAGGAAAATCTTGAAAAAAGAGAAAAGAGCCGGAGGGAAGAGTCCGTTGGAAGTTGAGGACATGGAGGACCCCGATGGCTATGGATCCGTTCCGAGATGAGCCGAACACAGAAGTACTGGGCTGGCATCCTTTCGACTACCCTGAAAGACCAAGAACGCCTCACTAACTCGCGAGGGAGAGAGCTGAGCTTCATAAGGTGGCCTGCCGGATCCTCCAGAGAGCGAATCGTTCCGTCTCCTGGGAGGAGTCTTCCGCCGTCGAGTGAATCGTGGAATCTCTTCACAGTTCTTCTGCAGAATACCAAACCCTCTACAGTACAAGTTTGCTTCAATCTTGTAGGTTCCAAGTATAAGCTTCTTGAACTTGACTTGTGTCTTCCAACCATTCCGGAACAGCATCCGGGCTTGCTGTAAATATGAAAACAGAATGAGAAATTAATAAAATAAAACATAATTATTTAATTTTAAATGAAATATAAATACATTTTTTATTGAATTGAATAAATTTTTTGTTATAAATTTTATTAAAGGAAATATAACCGCACTTAGTTTTCTCATGTCACTCTCACCTCTGAGTGATTTTGGTGCATATACATCAATTATTTATTTATTTTTTAAAAATTAAATAAATAAGCTACTTAATCATAATACTAATTTGTAAAATTTATAACCCCTATCTTATAATCATCAACTTTACTAAGTGTATTCACTTACCCGACTTGGTCATCATCATCATCTTCTCCTCAGCAGCATAGTCATGTTAAACATCATGCCAATTTGTATAGCTACTTCATGTCTTATTTCATCAACGCTGAGGTTCCTTCTAGTACCTCTACAGCAGATTCTTCAGTTCTTGTGCCTGAAAAATAAATTGCCATCATTATAATAAAAACAAAACAATTATAGAAACATTAATTAAAATGGTGGTGATTGGTATTGAGTTAGGCGGCCATCAACCCTATCTCCGTAGCCCAGCCTGCTGGTGGGGCTGCCACCTCAGAGCCTGCAGGCCTGCTCTCCCATCCGGGACGGCTATCTAGGGGAGGTGACCCTAGAGCGTGTACTGTAAGTGACCTTTGTCTGTATAATGTTGTTGAGTGAAGAGTGCTGTTTCAGTGTACTGTTCTGGTGAGGGTGCATGGTGTACTGAACTCGGGGTCTTGGTGTCGTTACTCACCATCAAGGCCCCATGCAAAGACCCTGCCCTGAGAACACTATTCAATAATATTTAATTGAAGCATAAAAATAATATAATATATATTTTGCATAGAAATTCTATTGCAAGGATTTTATTGCAGCAAATAGTTGAAAAATAGCATAATTTATAGGCGCATTAGACTTCTCTATTAGGAGAACCATAATAGTTACCAACATCGCTACTTATCAAAGAAAAAACACTATTCAATAATTGCGATATAAAAATCATCTTCATTTTTAACCTGGAGAGTAATGAAGAGCGATACAAAATTATAGATAACTGCGCAGTATCGGAGATAAGACCTGACTGAGACTAATTTATTCTTTTGACGTAATATTTAAGTTGAAAAAATGTTTTCACATTGATTTTACTGCATAAGTTAAAGGATGGCTACAGCTATAATAATATTTATAAGCTAGCCTATAAATTTCATCAAATATTGAAAAATCAATAAGTAACTAAATCAAACAAATAAAAATTCGGTAATGTACTCTTTTCCACACCACCGCTGGGGTAGAGTGCTTGGGGTGCGTTTTTTTTAATGTGGTATCCCCGGTAGGCCTAGTCCACAATCCTACCTAGCATTCGACGTGGGAAGAAAATTTGGGTAACGGGACGAATAAACCTAATATTCGACGAATAAACCCAATTTTATGACTAAACCTAAAGTCGGCGAATATACCTAAATTCGACGAACAAACCTACATTCGACGATTAAACCTAAATTACATGTCATAAATAACAAGCCCCAGACACCCCTTCAACTTTGAAGGTGGTCTGGGGGATATAATAAAATATTACATATATAAATATAATTATAAAAACAAAACACTACTTCATGCAATAGTATTACTCACTTTTTTGCGAAGATCTTGCTCTCAACTCTCATGTATACCTAAACCTAAAGTGTAAGGATTTCACTATTTACTTAATGATAAAAAATCAAATATAGCTATGCAATAATACGAAATACTCTACTCAATATGAAATTTTAATTTTAATTTAATGTACTTTAGAATATTTAAAAAATAATAATATTTACATGAACATTTTATCAATATAAAAATATTTTCAAAACTTAGAACATTTTTAAATTAAAAAATTAAAATAAAAATTTAATTCAAAATTCACTAATGTTAAAAAAGTGTTGTGGTGTGTAATGAGAGAGGAGCTGCTGTAGTCTTGAAGGTCCTGAAGATCCTCAACTCTCACATTAAAGTAGTAAATTTGATAACTAATGGCAATAATTAAATTTAAATTAATATAATAATGACTTTATTACTTCAATAAAAATGAATGAAAGCTTTAAATTTAATAAGTTAAAATGTATATAAAACTCTAGTTAATTAAATATCTTTAAAAAATTCTAATATGCTCAATGAATTTAATGATTCTAAATTCTATGAAACTGATTGGTATAAAATTTAAATTAACTTTTAATAGAATAAATTTTAAAAAAATTAAATTTAATGAAAAAGTGTTGTGTTGTAGTGTGTAATGTGAGAGGAGGTCGCTAAAAAATATATTTCATGCTCATGCATCATGCAAAAATACTGCCCACTAAGGATGTGACCCCTAGCCTACCTAACTTGTGTCCTATAAATACTATCCTAAATTTTAAATAATATATTTATGCAATAATAAATTTACTGTTAAAAATGTTTTAAATTAAATTAATAAATAATGAATAATAAACAAATGACAAATTAATTTAATAAGTAATGAATTTAATTTGAATCTATCTAAAACTTTAATAAAAATTTTAAGAAATCAAAAGCTTTAAAATTATTTTTAAAAATGAATATTTATATGTAATTAAATATTTGAATGATTTCATTGAAATTGATATTACTGTGTAAAAAAAATAATAAAAGTAATATTGTGTCATATGTTGTTATGTTCCTTGGGAGTGTACGTGCTTGAAAAAACAAACATGCAACATGCAATATCCAAAGTGGGCAGGACTGTGGCCAAGATCAAAAACAATTTTGCAAGTTATAGATAATTCATAACAATGAAGTTATAATAATTTAAAGTTAAGTTATAGACTTTAAACTTTTAATACTTATAATGAAGTTATAACTCATGAAAAGTAATAAAAAAATGAATCAAACAATCAATTCATTTTTCTAATTTATCCTTTAACAGTTTAATATAGTTCGACTGGGCCACAGTGCATGCTTAGAACTTGTTCCACTGACTTGGCACCCTACGAGGTGTGATGGCTTCGGGGGCTTGAAGATCTACGAGTTGCAGGCTGCAGGCTCCGAAGGCTGCTGGGTAGAAAGACTGCTTCATTTCTTCTTCGTCCCGAAAAAATAAAACAAACCTTTAAAAAATAGAATGACAAGAAATTAAAGGTAAGCATGAAAAATTATGTACAATCTTTAGCAGTTTATTTGTTATAGGTAAATGTTTTATTATTATTCAACAATTAAACAATCCTTAAAATTATAAAATCAAGGCTGTTGGTTACTTCTCCCCAATCAATCATTGCTTAAATTTGGATATTTTTAGTCTCCTATTTGAAATGATTAAGACAAACCACCAAGCCTGTGCACTTTTTATAACCATTAAAATCCATAGTTAGGTAAAAACTAATTCTTACTTTGCTGTTGATTGTCTAGTCCTTATAGGAAGATCTTGGATACTTGGAAAGGACTGACAGCCCGACATCAGAGCCCTCCAAGAGAGACTCTTGCCAAGCACAGGCCACTCGGACATCTACTTGGAAAGGACTGACAGCCCAAAATCAGAGCCCTCCGAGAGAGACTCTTGCCAAGCACAGGCCACTCGGACATCTACTTGGACTTGGAAAGGACTGACAGCCCAAAATCAGAACCCTCCAAGAGAGACTCTTGCCAAGCACAGGCCACTCGGACATCTACTTGGAAAGGACTGACAGCCCAAAATCAGAGCCCTCCAAGAGAGACTCTTGCCAAGCACAGGCCACTCGGACATCTACTTGGAAAGGACTGACAGCCCAAAATCAGAGCCCTCCAAGAGAGACTCTTGCCAAGCCCAGGCCACTCGGACATCTACTTGGAAAGGACTGACAGCCCAAAATCAGAGCCCTCCAAGAGAGACTCTTGCCAAGCACAGGCCACTCGGACATCTACTTGGAAAGGACTGACAGCCCAAAATCAGAGCCCTCCAAGAGAGACTCTTGCCAAGCACAGGCCACTCGGACATCTACTTGGAAAGGACTGACAGCCCAAAATCAGAGCCCTCCAAGAGAGACTCTTGCCAAGCACAGGCCACTCGGACATCTACTTGGAAAGGACTGACAGCCCAAAATCAGAGCCCTCCAAGAGAGACTCTTGCCAAGCACAGGCCACTCGGACATCTACTTGGAAAGGACTGACAGCCCAAACAATTTCTACGAGGTGCAGGCTGCTAGCTAGGAAGGCTGCTTCATATCTTCTTCGTCCTGAAAAAATAAAGTAAACCTTTAAAAAATACAATGACAAGAAACTGAAGATAAACATGAAAAATTATATGCAATCTTTAAATTATTCAACAATTAAACAATCCATAAAATTATAAAATCAAGGTTATTGGTTATTGCTCCCCTATCAATCATTGCTTTAGTTTGGATATTTTTTATCGCCTATTTGAAATTATTAAGAAAATCCTCCACGCCTGTGCACTTTTCATAACCATTAAAATCCATAGTTATGTAAAAACTAATTCTTACCTTGCTGTTGATCGTCTAGTCCTTATAGGAAGATCTTCGTGGAATCGGATGACCTGCGTCGAACCAGATGGCCTGCGTCGAACCTGATGACCAGCATACGTCTTCCTGGGTGTTTGCTCAACATGAAGTCTCCATCGGTTTTCATCGTGACGTGTATCTTCTTCAAACCAATCTGTAGTTTCCACCCTGTTCACCTGTACTACCAAGGACCTGATACTCTGCAGAGGCTACTCGAGGAGATTCCACGATTTGATCGCCGACAGAAGACTCCTCTCGGGAGAAGAAACGATCCGCACTCCTGAGGACCTGTCGAGCCACCTTCTGAAGTCCGTCTCATCCCCTGTAAGCAGTGATAAGCCCTCACTCTTGCGAGGTGGTTTGAGGGATTCGAACCCAACCCTCTGCTACTCGGCCCCTGCAGGGAATGGATCCACCGTCACCGACGTCCTCCGAGTCCACAACCTCCTCAGAACACTCCAACCGGCGCCTCTCCCCCTTTCCCGAATTTTCTTCTCTCCCAACCGACCATTCCTCTGGAAGCCACTCCAACTCGAAAAGTTATTCCCTTGTAAGGGATGAATCGAAAGAAGAAGGGATCGAGGTATTCAAGGGAATCCGAACTGCGTTATCGAAGCGATGTCACTAGCTGAGCTATTTTCGTGTCATGGTCATCCAGGAAGAAGAACAACGCTCAATTGAAAAAAGTTGGGACAGAAATTAGATGAAGCTAAATAAAGTTTTCTGCTAATTTCGGTTTTTAAAACAGAACTGAGAAAATCCTTCATTAAGAAAAATTAAGTTTTTTTTCCCGAGCCATCGCGATTTTAAAATTTAGTGGCTAAAGGCCTGAAGCCAATTAGAGCTAAAAAATTATATAATAATTAATATAATTATGTAAGTTATCAAAATCATTGGCTTTTTAACTATTAGTGTATAGGACAAAACCCCATCCTCAGGTTCCAGCAAAAAATCAAACCAAATTATCCCTCAAATTTGATATCTCTCTACTATATCTAACTTGGTTTGATTTCCTTTAGCTCCTGAAAAAATGAGGCGTTGAACCGCAACTAATAAATGGCAATATTGGGCTGGGTACAGAGCTTTGAACAACTCTAAAAGTTTAGGGGTTTAATAACATGTATTAATTGATTTCCACAATATTGATTTTATAAAAGCATCTGCTAATTTATATAAATTATAACTAAAACCGGGCAGATGCAA
Organism: Troilus luridus; assembly: GCA_964056705.1. Classification (NCBI taxonomy): domain Eukaryota; kingdom Metazoa; phylum Arthropoda; class Insecta; order Hemiptera; family Pentatomidae; genus Troilus; species Troilus luridus. Next base: position 31,628,550 of record OZ057416.1, read on the forward strand.
CTAAATTTAGAGTGGATTTAAAAACATCGCTTCGATAACGCGATTCAAGTTCCCAAACAGCATGAACCGCGGAATACTTCGATCTTCCCTTCTTTTAAATCTTCCATTACAATGAAACATCTCAACGATTAGAAGTAGCCTCGACAGATTGGGTAAGCTAGAAGTCAGGAAAATCTTGAAAAAAGAGAAAAGAGCCGGAGGGAAGAGTCCGTTGGAAGTTGAGGACATGGAGGACCCCGATGGCTATGGATCCGTTCCGAGATGAGCCGAACACAGAAGTACTGGGCTGGCATCCTTTCGACTACCCTGAAAGACCAAGAACGCCTCACTAACTCGCGAGGGAGAGAGCTGAGCTTCATAAGGTGGCCTGCCGGATCCTCCAGAGAGCGAATCGTTCCGTCTCCTGGGAGGAGTCTTCCGCCGTCGAGTGAATCGTGGAATCTCTTCACAGTTCTTCTGCAGAATACCAAACCCTCTACAGTACAAGTTTGCTTCAATCTTGTAGGTTCCAAGTATAAGCTTCTTGAACTTGACTTGTGTCTTCCAACCATTCCGGAACAGCATCCGGGCTTGCTGTAAATATGAAAACAGAATGAGAAATTAATAAAATAAAACATAATTATTTAATTTTAAATGAAATATAAATACATTTTTTATTGAATTGAATAAATTTTTTGTTATAAATTTTATTAAAGGAAATATAACCGCACTTAGTTTTCTCATGTCACTCTCACCTCTGAGTGATTTTGGTGCATATACATCAATTATTTATTTATTTTTTAAAAATTAAATAAATAAGCTACTTAATCATAATACTAATTTGTAAAATTTATAACCCCTATCTTATAATCATCAACTTTACTAAGTGTATTCACTTACCCGACTTGGTCATCATCATCATCTTCTCCTCAGCAGCATAGTCATGTTAAACATCATGCCAATTTGTATAGCTACTTCATGTCTTATTTCATCAACGCTGAGGTTCCTTCTAGTACCTCTACAGCAGATTCTTCAGTTCTTGTGCCTGAAAAATAAATTGCCATCATTATAATAAAAACAAAACAATTATAGAAACATTAATTAAAATGGTGGTGATTGGTATTGAGTTAGGCGGCCATCAACCCTATCTCCGTAGCCCAGCCTGCTGGTGGGGCTGCCACCTCAGAGCCTGCAGGCCTGCTCTCCCATCCGGGACGGCTATCTAGGGGAGGTGACCCTAGAGCGTGTACTGTAAGTGACCTTTGTCTGTATAATGTTGTTGAGTGAAGAGTGCTGTTTCAGTGTACTGTTCTGGTGAGGGTGCATGGTGTACTGAACTCGGGGTCTTGGTGTCGTTACTCACCATCAAGGCCCCATGCAAAGACCCTGCCCTGAGAACACTATTCAATAATATTTAATTGAAGCATAAAAATAATATAATATATATTTTGCATAGAAATTCTATTGCAAGGATTTTATTGCAGCAAATAGTTGAAAAATAGCATAATTTATAGGCGCATTAGACTTCTCTATTAGGAGAACCATAATAGTTACCAACATCGCTACTTATCAAAGAAAAAACACTATTCAATAATTGCGATATAAAAATCATCTTCATTTTTAACCTGGAGAGTAATGAAGAGCGATACAAAATTATAGATAACTGCGCAGTATCGGAGATAAGACCTGACTGAGACTAATTTATTCTTTTGACGTAATATTTAAGTTGAAAAAATGTTTTCACATTGATTTTACTGCATAAGTTAAAGGATGGCTACAGCTATAATAATATTTATAAGCTAGCCTATAAATTTCATCAAATATTGAAAAATCAATAAGTAACTAAATCAAACAAATAAAAATTCGGTAATGCACTCTTTTCCACACCACCGCTGGGGTAGAGTGCTTGGGGTGCGTTTTTTTTAATGTGGTATCCCCGGTAGGCCTAGTCCACAATCCTACCTAGCATTCGACGTGGGAAGAAAATTTGGGTAACGGGACGAATAAACCTAATATTCGACGAGTAAACCCAATTTTATGACTAAACCTAAAGTCGGCGAATATACCTAAATTCGACGAACAAACCTACATTCGACGATTAAACCTAAATTACATGTCATAAATAACAAGCCCCAGACACCCCTTCAACTTTGAAGGTGGTCTGGGGGATATAATAAAATATTACATATATAAATATAATTATAAAAACAAAACACTACTTCATGCAATAGTATTACTCACTTTTTTGCGAAGATCTTGCTCTCAACTCTCATGTATACCTAAACCTAAAGTGTAAGGATTTCACTATTTACTTAATGATAAAAAATCAAATATAGCTATGCAATAATACGAAATACTCTACTCAATATGAAATTTTAATTTTAATTTAATGTACTTTAGAATATTTAAAAAATAATAATATTTACATGAACATTTTATCAATATAAAAATATTTTCAAAACTTAGAACATTTTTAAATTAAAAAATTAAAATAAAAATTTAATTCAAAATTCACTAATGTTAAAAAAGTGTTGTGGTGTGTAATGAGAGAGGAGCTGCTGTAGTCTTGAAGGTCCTGAAGATCCTCAACTCTCACATTAAAGTAGTAAATTTGATAACTAATGGCAATAATTAAATTTAAATTATTATAATAATGACTTTATTACTTCAATAAAAATGAATGAAAGCTTTAAATTTAATAAGTTAAAATGTATATAAAACTCTAGTTAATTAAATATCTTTAAAAAATTCTAATATGCTCAATGAATTTAATGATTCTAAATTCTATGAAACTGATTGGTATAAAATTTAAATTAACTTTTAATAGAATAAATTAAAAAAAAATTAAATTTAATGAAAAAGTGTTGTGTTGTAGTGTGTAATGTGAGAGGAGGTCGCTAAAAAATATATTTCATGCTCATGCATCATGCAAAAATACTGCCCACTAAGGATGTGACCCCTAGCCTACCTAACTTGTGTCCTATAAATACTATCCTAAATTTTAAATAATATATTTATGCAATAATAAATTTACTGTTAAAAATGTTTTAAATTAAATTAATAAATAATGAATAATAAACAAATGACAAATTAATTTAATAAGTAATGAATTTAATTTGAATCTATCTAAAACTTTAATAAAAATTTTAAGAAATCAAAAGCTTTAAAATTATTTTTAAAAATGAATATTTATATGTAATTAAATATTTGAATGATTTCATTGAAATTGATATTACTGTGTAAAAAAAATAATAAAAGTAATATTGTGTCATATGTTGTTATGTTCCTTGGGAGTGTACGTGCTTGAAAAAACAAACATGCAACATGCAATATCCAAAGTGGGCAGGACTGTGGCCAAGATCAAAAACAATTTTGCAAGTTATAGATAATTCATAACAATGAAGTTATAATAATTTAAAGTTAAGTTATAGACTTTAAACTTTTAATACTTATAATGAAGTTATAACTCATGAAAAGTAATAAAAAAATGAATCAAACAATCAATTCATTTTTCTAATTTATCCTTTAACAGTTTAATATAGTTCGACTGGGCCACAGTGCATGCTTAGAACTTGTTCCACTGACTTGGCACCCTACGAGGTGTGATGGCTTCGGGGGCTTGAAGATCTACGAGTTGCAGGCTGCAGGCTCCGAAGGCTGCTGGGTAGAAAGACTGCTTCATTTCTTCTTCGTCCCGAAAAAATAAAACAAACCTTTAAAAAATAGAATGACAAGAAATTAAAGATAAGCATGAAAAATTATGTACAATCTTTAGCAGTTTATTTGTTATAGGTAAATGTTTTATTATTATTCAACAATTAAACAATCCTTAAAATTATAAAATCAAGGCTGTTGGTTACTTCTCCCCAATCAATCATTGCTTAAATTTGGATATTTTTAGTCTCCTATTTGAAATGATTAAGACAAACCACCAAGCCTGTGCACTTTTTATAACCATTAAAATCCATAGTTAAGTAAAAACTAATTCTTACTTTGCTGTTGATTGTCTAGTCCTTATAGGAAGATCTTGGATACTTGGAAAGGACTGACAGCCCGACATCAGAGCCCTCCAAGAGAGACTCTTGCCAAGCACAGGCCACTCGGACATCTACTTGGAAAGGACTGACAGCCCAAAATCAGAGCCCTCCGAGAGAGACTCTTGCCAAGCACAGGCCACTCGGACATCTACTTGGACTTGGAAAGGACTGACAGCCCAAAATCAGAGCCCTCCAAGAGAGACTCTTGCCAAGCACAGGCCACTCGGACATCTACTTGGAAAGGACTGACAGCCCAAAATCAGAGCCCTCCAAGAGAGACTCTTGCCAAGCACAGGCCACTCGGACATCTACTTGGAAAGGACTGACAGCCCAAAATCAGAGCCCTCCAAGAGAGACTCTTGCCAAGCACAGGCCACTCGGACATCTACTTGGAAAGGACTGACAGCCCAAAATCAGAGCCCTCCAAGAGAGACTCTTGCCAAGCACAGGCCACTCGGACATCTACTTGGAAAGGACTGACAGCCCAAAATCAGAGCCCTCCAAGAGAGACTCTTGCCAAGCACAGGCCACTCGGACATCTACTTGGAAAGGACTGACAGCCCAAAATCAGAGCCCTCCAAGAGAGACTCTTGCCAAGCACAGGCCACTCGGACATCTACTTGGAAAGGACTGACAGCCCAAACAATCTCTACGAGGTGCAGGCTGCTAGCTAGGAAGGCTGCTTCATATCTTCTTCGTCCTGAAAAAATAAAGTAAACCTTTAAAAAATACAATGACAAGAAACTGAAGATAAACATGAAAAATTATATGCAATCTTTAAATTATTCAACAATTAAACAATCCATAAAATTATAAAATCAAGGTTATTGGTTATTGCTCCCCTATCAATCATTGCTTTAGTTTGGATATTTTTTATCGCCTATTTGAAATTATTAAGAAAATCCTCCACGCCTGTGCACTTTTCATAACCATTAAAATCCATAGTTATGTAAAAACTAATTCTTACCTTGCTGTTGATCGTCTAGTCCTTATAGGAAGATCTTCGTGGAATCGGATGACCTGCGTCGAACCAGATGGCCTGCGTCGAACCTGATGACCAGCATACGTCTTCCTGGGTGTTTGCTCAACACGAAGTCTCCATCGGTTTTCATCGTGACGTGTATCTTCTTCAAACCAATCTGTAGTTTCCACCCTGTTCACCTGTACTACCAAGGACCTGATACTCTGCAGAGGCTACTCGAGGAGATTCCACGATTTGATCGCCGACAGAAGACTCCTCTCGGGAGAAGAAACGATCCGCACTCCTGAGGACCTGTCGAGCCACCTTCTGAAGTCCGTCTCATCCCCTGTAAGCAGTGATAAGCCCTCACTCTTGCGAGGTGGTTTGAGGGATTCGAACCCAACCCTCTGCTACTCGGCCCCTGCAGGGAATGGATCCACCGTCACCGACGTCCTCCGAGTCCACAACCTCCTCAGAACACTCCAACCGGCGCCTCTCCCCCTTTCCCGAATTTTCTTCTCTCCCAACCGACCATTCCTCTGAAAGCCACTCCAACTCGAAAAGTTATTCCCTTGTAAGGGATGAATCGAAAGAAGAAGGGATCGAGGTATTCAAGGGAATCCGAACTGCGTTATCGAAGCGATGTCACTAGCTGAGCTATTTTCGTGTCATGGTCATCCAGGAAGAAGAACAACGCTCAATTGAAAAAAGTTGGGACAGAAATTAGATGAAGCTAAATAAAGTTTTCTGCTAATTTCGGTTTTTAAAACAGAACTGAGAAAATCCTTCATTAAGAAAAATTAAGTTTTTTTTCCCGAGCCATCGCGATTTTAAAATTTAGTGGCTAAAGGCCTGAAGCCAATTAGAGCTAAAAAATTATATAATAATTAATATAATTATGTAAGTTATCAAAATCATTGGCTTTTTAACTATTAGTGTATAGGACAAAACCCCATCCTCAGGTTCCAGCAAAAAATCAAACCAAATTATCCCTCAAATTTGATATCTCTCTACTATATCTAACTTGGTTTGATTTCCTTTAGCTCCTGAAAAAATGAGGCGTTGAACCGCAACTAATAAATGGCAATATTGGGCTGGGTACAGAGCTTTGAACAACTCTAAAAGTTTAGGGGTTTAATAACATGTATTAATTGATTTCCACAATATTGATTTTATAAAAGCATCTGCTAATTTATATAAATTATAACTAAAACCGGGCAGATGCAACTAAATTTAGAGTGGATTTAAAAACATCGCTTCGATAACGCGATTCAAGTTCCCAAACAGCATGAACCGCGGAATACTTCGATCTTCCCTTCTTTTAAATCTTCCATTACAATGAAACATCTCAACGATTAGAAGTAGCCTCGACAGATTGGGTAAGCTAGAAGTCAGGAAAATCTTGAAAAAAGAGAAAAGAGCCGGAGGGAAGAGTCCGTTGGAAGTTGAGGACATGGAGGACCCCGATGGCTATGGATCCGTTCCGAGATGCGCCGAACACAGAAGTACTGGGCTGGCATCCTTTCGACTACCCTGAAAGACCAAGAACGCCTCACTAACTCGCGAGGGAGAGAGCTGAGCTTCATAAGGTGGCCTGCCGGATCCTCCAGAGAGCGAATCGTTCCGTCTCCTGGGAGGAGTCTTCCGCCGTCGAGTGAATCGTGGAATCTCTTCACAGTTCTTCTGCAGAATACCAAACCCTCTACAGTACAAGTTTGCTTCAATCTTGTAGGTTCCAAGTATAAGCTTCTTGAACTTGACTTGTGTCTTCCAACCATTCCGGAACAGCATCCGGGCTTGCTGTAAATATGAAAACAGAATGAGAAATTAATAAAATAAAACATAATTATTTAATTTTAAATGAAATATAAATACATTTTTTATTGAATTGAATAAATTTTTTGTTATAAATTTTATTAAAGGAAATATAACCGCACTTAGTTTTCTCATGTCACTCTCACCTCTGAGTGATTTTGGTGCATATACATCAATTATTTATTTATTTTTTAAAAATTAAATAAATAAGCTACTTAATCATAATACTAATTTGTAAAATTTATAACCCCTATCTTATAATCATCAACTTTACTAAGTGTATTCACTTACCCGACTTGGTCATCATCATCATCTTCTCCTCAGCAGCATAGTCATGTTAAACATCATGCCAATTTGTATAGCTACTTCATGTCTTATTTCATCAACGCTGAGGTTCCTTCTAGTACCTCTACAGCAGATTCTTCAGTTCTTGTGCCTGAAAAATAAATTGCCATCATTATAATAAAAACAAAACAATTATAGAAACATTAATTAAAATGGTGGTGATTGGTATTGAGTTAGGCGGCCATCAACCCTATCTCCGTAGCCCAGCCTGCTGGTGGGGCTGCCACCTCAGAGCCTGCAGGCCTGCTCTCCCATCCGGGACGGCTATCTAGGGGAGGTGACCCTAGAGCGTGTACTGTAAGTGACCTTTGTCTATATAATGTTGTTGAGTGAAGAGTGCTGTTTCAGTGTACTGTTCTGGTGAGGGTGCATGGTGTACTGAACTCGGGGTCTTGGTGTCGTTACTCACCATCAAGGCCCCATGCAAAGACCCTGCCCTGAGAACACTATTCAATAATATTTAATTGAAGCATAAAAATAATATAATATATATTTTGCATAGAAATTCTATTGCAAGGATTTTATTGCAGCAAATAGTTGAAAAATAGCATAATTTATAGGCGCATTAGACTTCTCTATTAGGAGAACCATAATAGTTACCAACATCGCTACTTATCAAAGAAAAAACACTATTCAATAATTGCGATATAAAAATCATCTTCATTTTTAACCTGGAGAGTAATGAAGAGCGATACAAAATTATAGATAACTGCGCAGTATCGGAGATAAGACCTGACTGAGACTAATTTATTCTTTTGACGTAATATTTAAGTTGAAAAAATGTTTTCACATTGATTTTACTGCATAAGTTAAAGGATGGCTACAGCTATAATAATATTTATAAGCTAGCCTATAAATTTCATCAAATATTGAAAAATCAATAAGTAACTAAATCAAACAAATAAAAATTCGGTAATGCACTCTTTTCCACACCACCGCTGGGGTAGAGTGCTTGGGGTGCGTTTTTTTTAATGTGGTATCCCCGGTAGGCCTAGTCCACAATCCTACCTAGCATTCGACGTGGGAAGAAAATTTGGGTAACGGGACGAATAAACCTAATATTCGACGAGTAAACCCAATTTTATGACTAAACCTAAAGTCGGCGAATATACCTAAATTCGACGAACAAACCTACATTCGACGATTAAACCTAAATTACATGTCATAAATAACAAGCCCCAGACACCCCTTCAACTTTGAAGGTGGTCTGGGGGATATAATAAAATATTACATATATAAATATAATTATAAAAACAAAACACTACTTCATGCAATAGTATTACTCACTTTTTTGCGAAGATCTTGCTCTCAACTCTCATGTATACCTAAACCTAAAGTGTAAGGATTTCACTATTTACTTAATGATAAAAAATCAAATATAGCTATGCAATAATACGAAATACTCTACTCAATATGAAATTTTAATTTTAATTTAATGTACTTTAGAATATTTAAAAAATAATAATATTTACATGAACATTTTATCAATATAAAAATATTTTCAAAACTTAGAACATTTTTAAATTAAAAAATTAAAATAAAAATTTAATTCAAAATTCACTAATGTTAAAAAAGTGTTGTGGTGTGTAATGAGAGAGGAGCTGCTGTAGTCTTGAAGGTCCTGAAGATCCTCAACTCTCACATTAAAGTAGTAAATTTGATAACTAATGGCAATAATTAAATTTAAATTAATATAATAATGACTTTATTACTTCAATAAAAATGAATGAAAGCTTTAAATTTAATAAGTTAAAATGTATATAAAACTCTAGTTAATTAAATATCTTTAAAAAATTCTAATATGCTCAATGAATTTAATGATTCTAAATTCTATGAAACTGATTGGTATAAAATTTAAATTAACTTTTAATAGAATAAATTTTAAAAAAATTAAATTTAATGAAAAAGTGTTGTGTTGTAGTGTGTAATGTGAGAGGAGGTCGCTAAAAAATATATTTCATGCTCATGCATCATGCAAAAATACTGCCCACTAAGGATGTGACCCCTAGCCTACCTAACTTGTGTCCTATAAATACTATCCTAAATTTTAAATAATATATTTATGCAATAATAAATTTACTGTTAAAAATGTTTTAAATTAAATTAATAAATAATGAATAATAAACAAATGACAAATTAATTTAATAAGTAATGAATTTAATTTGAATCTATCTAAAACTTTAATAAAAATTTTAAGAAATCAAAAGCTTTAAAATTATTTTTAAAAATGAATATTTATATGTAATTAAATATTTGAATGATTTCATTGAAATTGATATTACTGTGTAAAAAAAATAATAAAAGTAATATTGTGTCATATGTTGTTATGTTCCTTGGGAGTGTACGTGCTTGAAAAAACAAACATGCAACATGCAATATCCAAAGTGGGCAGGACTGTGGCCAAGATCAAAAACAATTTTGCAAGTTATAGATAATTCATAACAATGAAGTTATAATAATTTAAAGTTAAGTTATAGACTTTAAACTTTTAATACTTATAATGAAGTTATAACTCATGAAAAGTAATAAAAAAATGAATCAAACAATCAATTCATTTTTCTAATTTATCCTTTAACAGTTTAATATAGTTCGACTGGGCCACAGTGCATGCTTAGAACTTGTTCCACTGACTTGGCACCCTACGAGGTGTGATGGCTTCGGGGGCTTGAAGATCTACGAGTTGCAGGCTGCAGGCTCCGAAGGCTGCTGGGTAGAAAGACTGCTTCATTTCTTCTTCGTCCCGAAAAAATAAAACAAACCTTTAAAAAATAGAATGACAAGAAATTAAAGATAAGCATGAAAAATTATGTACAATCTTTAGCAGTTTATTTGTTATAGGTAAATGTTTTATTATTATTCAACAATTAAACAATCCTTAAAATTATAAAATCAAGGCTGTTGGTTACTTCTCCCCAATCAATCATTGCTTAAATTTGGATATTTTTAGTCTCCTATTTGAAATGATTAAGACAAACCACCAAGCCTGTGCACTTTTTATAACCATTAAAATCCATAGTTAGGTAAAAACTAATTCTTACTTTGCTGTTGATTGTCTAGTCCTTATAGGAAGATCTTGGATACTTGGAAAGGACTGACAGCCCGACATCAGAGCCCTCCAAGAGAGACTCTTGCCAAGCACAGGCCACTCGGACATCTACTTGGAAAGGACTGACAGCCCAAAATCAGAGCCCTCCGAGAGAGACTCTTGCCAAGCACAGGCCACTCGGACATCTACTTGGACTTGGAAAGGACTGACAGCCCAAAATCAGAGCCCTCCAAGAGAGACTCTTGCCAAGCACAGGCCACTCGGACATCTACTTGGAAAGGACTGACAGCCCAAAATCAGAGCCCTCCAAGAGAGACTCTTGCCAAGCACAGGCCACTCGGACATCTACTTGGAAAGGACTGACAGCCCAAAATCAGAGCCCTCCAAGAGAGACTCTTGCCAAGCACAGGCCACTCGGACATCTACTTGGAAAGGACTGACAGCCCAAAATCAGAGCCCTCCAAGAGAGACTCTTGCCAAGCACAGGCCACTCGGACATCTACTTGGAAAGGACTGACAGCCCAAAATCAGAGCCCTCCAAGAGAGACTCTTGCCAAGCACAGGCCACTCGGACATCTACTTGGAAAGGACTGACAGCCCAAAATCAGAGCCCTCCAAGAGAGACTCTTGCCAAGCACAGGCCACTCGGACATCTACTTGGAAAGGACTGACAGCCCAAACAATCTCTACGAGGTGCAGGCTGCTAGCTAGGAAGGCTGCTTCATATCTTCTTCGTCCTGAAAAAATAAAGTAAACCTTTAAAAAATACAATGACAAGAAACTGAAGATAAACATGAAAAATTATATGCAATCTTTAAATTATTCAACAATTAAACAATCCATAAAATTATAAAATCAAGGTTATTGGTTATTGCTCCCCTATCAATCATTGCTTTAGTTTGGATATTTTTTATCGCCTATTTGAAATTATTAAGAAAATCCTCCACGCCTGTGCACTTTTCATAACCATTAAAATCCATAGTTATGTAAAAACTAATTCTTACCTTGCTGTTGATCGTCTAGTCCTTATAGGAAGATCTTCGTGGAATCGGATGACCTGCGTCGAACCAGATGGCCTGCGTCGAACCTGATGACCAGCATACGTCTTCCTGGGTGTTTGCTCAACACGAAGTCTCCATCGGTTTTCATCGTGACGTGTATCTTCTTCAAACCAATCTGTAGTTTCCACCCTGTTCACCTGTACTACCAAGGACCTGATACTCTGCAGAGGCTACTCGAGGAGATTCCACGATTTGATCGCCGACAGAAGACTCCTCTCGGGAGAAGAAACGATCCGCACTCCTGAGGACCTGTCGAGCCACCTTCTGAAGTCCGTCTCATCCCCTGTAAGCAGTGATAAGCCCTCACTCTTGCGAGGTGGTTTGAGGGATTCGAACCCAACCCTCTGCTACTCGGCCCCTGCAGGGAATGGATCCACCGTCACCGACGTCCTCCGAGTCCACAACCTCCTCAGAACACTCCAACCGGCGCCTCTCCCCCTTTCCCGAATTTTCTTCTCTCCCAACCGACCATTCCTCTGAAAGCCACTCCAACTCGAAAAGTTATTCCCTTGTAAGGGATGAATCGAAAGAAGAAGGGATCGAGGTATTCAAGGGAATCCGAACTGCGTTATCGAAGCGATGTCACTAGCTGAGCTATTTTCGTGTCATGGTCATCCAGGAAGAAGAACAACGCTCAATTGAAAAAAGTTGGGACAGAAATAAGATGAAGCTAAATAAAGTTTTCTGCTAATTTCGGTTTTTAAAACAGAACTGAGAAAATCCTTCATTAAGAAAAATTAAGTTTTTTTTCCCGAGCCATCGCGATTTTAAAATTTAGTGGCTAAAGGCCTGAAGCCAATTAGAGCTAAAAAATTATATAATAATTAATATAATTATGTAAGTTATCAAAATCATTGGCTTTTTAACTATTAGTGTATAGGACAAAACCCCATCCTCAGGTTCCAGCAAAAAATCAAACCAAATTATCCCTCAAATTTGATATCTCTCTACTATATCTAACTTGGTTTGATTTCCTTTAGCTCCTGAAAAAATGAGGCGTTGAACCGCAACTAATAAATGGCAATATTGGGCTGGGTACAGAGCTTTGAACAACTCTAAAAGTTTAGGGGTTTAATAACATGTATTAATTGATTTCCACAATATTGATTTTATAAAAGCATCTGCTAATTTATATAAATTATAACTAAAACCGGGCAGATGCAACTAAATTTAGAGTGGATTTAAAAACATCGCTTCGATAACGCGATTCAAGTTCCCAAACAGCATGAACCGCGGAATACTTCGATCTTCCCTTCTTTTAAATCTTCCATTACAATGAAACATCTCAACGATTAGAAGTAGCCTCGACAGATTGGGTAAGCTAGAAGTCAGGAAAATCTTGAAAAAAGAGAAAAGAGCCGGAGGGAAGAGTCCGTTGGAAGTTGAGGACATGGAGGACCCCGATGGCTATGGATCCGTTCCGAGATGCGCCGAACACAGAAGTACTGGGCTGGCATCCTTTCGACTACCCTGAAAGACCAAGAACGCCTCACTAACTCGCGAGGGAGAGAGCTGAGCTTCATAAGGTGGCCTGCCGGATCCTCCAGAGAGCGAATCGTTCCGTCTCCTGGGAGGAGTCTTCCGCCGTCGAGTGAATCGTGGAATCTCTTCACAGTTCTTCTGCAGAATACCAAACCCTCTACAGTACAAGTTTGCTTCAATCTTGTAGGTTCCAAGTATAAGCTTCTTGAACTTGACTTGTGTCTTCCAACCATTCCGGAACAGCATCCGGGCTTGCTGTAAATATGAAAACAGAATGAGAAATTAATAAAATAAAACATAATTATTTAATTTTAAATGAAATATAAATACATTTTTTATTGAATTGAATAAATTTTTTGTTATAAATTTTATTAAAGGAAATATAACCGCACTTAGTTTTCTCATGTCACTCTCACCTCTGAGTGATTTGGTGCATATACATCAATTATTTATTTATTTTTTAAAAATTAAATAAATAAGCTACTTAATCATAATACTAATTTGTAAAATTTATAACCCCTATCTTATAATCATCAACTTTACTAAGTGTATTCACTTACCCGACTTGGTCATCATCATCATCTTCTCCTCAGCAGCATAGTCATGTTAAACATCATGCCAATTTGTATAGCTACTTCATGTCTTATTTCATCAACGCTGAGGTTCCTTCTAGTACCTCTACAGCAGATTCTTCAGTTCTTGTGCCTGAAAAATAAATTGCCATCATTATAATAAAAACAAAACAATTATAGAAACATTAATTAAAATGGTGGTGATTGGTATTGAGTTAGGCGGCCATCAACCCTATCTCCGTAGCCCAGCCTGCTGGTGGGGCTGCCACCTCAGAGCCTGCAGGCCTGCTCTCCCATCCGGGACGGCTATCTAGGGGAGGTGACCCTAGAGCGTGTACTGTAAGTGACCTTTGTCTGTATAATGTTGTTGAGTGAAGAGTGCTGTTTCAGTGTACTGTTCTGGTGAGGGTGCATGGTGTACTGAACTCGGGGTCTTGGTGTCGTTACTCACCATCAAGGCCCCATGCAAAGACCCTGCCCTGAGAACACTATTCAATAATATTTAATTGAAGCATAAAAATAATATAATATATATTTTGCATAGAAATTCTATTGCAAGGATTTTATTGCAGCAAATAGTTGAAAAATAGCATAATTTATAGGCGCATTAGACTTCTCTATTAGGAGAACCATAATAGTTACCAACATCGCTACTTATCAAAGAAAAAACACTATTCAATAATTGCGATATAAAAATCATCTTCATTTTTAACCTGGAGAGTAATGAAGAGCGATACAAAATTATAGATAACTGCGCAGTATCGGAGATAAGACCTGACTGAGACTAATTTATTCTTTTGACGTAATATTTAAGTTGAAAAAATGTTTTCACATTGATTTTACTGCATAAGTTAAAGGATGGCTACAGCTATAATAATATTTATAAGCTAGCCTATAAATTTCATCAAATATTGAAAAATCAATAAGTAACTAAATCAAACAAATAAAAATTCGGTAATGCACTCTTTTCCACACCACCGCTGGGGTAGAGTGCTTGGGGTGCGTTTTTTTTAATGTGGTATCCCCGGTAGGCCTAGTCCACAATCCTACCTAGCATTCGACGTGGGAAGAAAATTTGGGTAACGGGACGAATAAACCTAATATTCGACGAGTAAACCCAATTTTATGACTAAACCTAAAGTCGGCGAATATACCTAAATTCGACGAACAAACCTACATTCGACGATTAAACCTAAATTACATGTCATAAATAACAAGCCCCAGACACCCCTTCAACTTTGAAGGTGGTCTGGGGGATATAATAAAATATTACATATATAAATATAATTATAAAAACAAAACACTACTTCATGCAATAGTATTACTCACTTTTTTGCGAAGATCTTGCTCTCAACTCTCATGTATACCTAAACCTAAAGTGTAAGGATTTCACTATTTACTTAATGATAAAAAATCAAATATAGCTATGCAATAATACGAAATACTCTACTCAATATGAAATTTTAATTTTAATTTAATGTACTTTAGAATATTTAAAAAATAATAATATTTACATGAACATTTTATCAATATAAAAATATTTTCAAAACTTAGAACATTTTTAAATTAAAAAATTAAAATAAAAATTTAATTCAAAATTCACTAATGTTAAAAAAGTGTTGTGGTGTGTAATGAGAGAGGAGCTGCTGTAGTCTTGAAGGTCCTGAAGATCCTCAACTCTCACATTAAAGTAGTAAATTTGATAACTAATGGCAATAATTAAATTTAAATTATTATAATAATGACTTTATTACTTCAATAAAAATGAATGAAAGCTTTAAATTTAATAAGTTAAAATGTATATAAAACTCTAGTTAATTAAATATCTTTAAAAAATTCTAATATGCTCAATGAATTTAATGATTCTAAATTCTATGAAACTGATTGGTATAAAATTTAAATTAACTTTTAATAGAATAAATTTTAAAAAAATTAAATTTAATGAAAAAGTGTTGTGTTGTAGTGTGTAATGTGAGAGGAGGTCGCTAAAAAATATATTTCATGCTCATGCATCATGCAAAAATACTGCCCACTAAGGATGTGACCCCTAGCCTACCTAACTTGTGTCCTATAAATACTATCCTAAATTTTAAATAATATATTTATGCAATAATAAATTTACTGTTAAAAATGTTTTAAATTAAATTAATAAATAATGAATAATAAACAAATGACAAATTAATTTAATAAGTAATGAATTTAATTTGAATCTATCTAAAACTTTAATAGAAATTTTAAGAAATCAAAAGCTTTACAATTATTTTTAAAAATGAATATTTATATGTAATTAAATATTTGAATGATTTCATTGAAATTGATATTACTGTTTGCTTCAATCTTGTAGGTTCCAAGTATAAGCTTCTTGAACTTGACTTGTGTCTTCCAACCATTCCGGAACAGCATCCGGGCTTGCTGTAAATATGAAAACAGTAATATTTAACGTACGTTAGTTTGACGTAATATTTAAGTTGAAAAAATGTTTTCACATTGATTTTACTGCATAAGTTAAAGGATGGCTACAGCTATAATAATATTTATAAGCTAGCCTATAAATTTCATCAAATATGGAAGGACCTGATACTCTGCAGAGGCTACTCGAGGAGATTCCACGATTTGATCGCCGACAGAAGACTCCTCTCGGGAGAAGAAACGATCCGCACTCCTGAGGACCTGGCGAGCCACCTTCTGAAGTCCGTCTCATCCCCTGTAAGCAGTGATAAGCCCTCACTCTTGCGAGGTGGTTTGAGGGATTCGAACCCAACCCTCTGCTACTCGGCCCCTGCAGGGAATGGATCCACCGTCACTGACGTCCTCCGAGTCCACAACCTCCTCAGAACACTCCAACCGGCGCCTCTCCCCCTTTCCCGAATTTTCTTCTCTCCCAACCGACCATTCCTCTGGAAGCCACTCCAACTCGAAAAGTTATTCCCTTGTAAGGGATGAATCGAAAGAAGAAGGGATCGAGGTATTCAAGGGAATCCAAACTGCGCTATCTGAGCGATTTTCGTGTCATGGTCATCCAGGAAGAAGAACATCGCTCAACTGAATAAAGTTGGGACAGAAATTAGATGAACCTAAATACAGTTTTCTGCTAATTTCAGTTTTTAAAACAGAACTGAGAAAACCCTTCATTAAGAAAAATTAAGTTTTTTTTTCCTGAGCCATCGCGATTTTAAAATTTAATCGCTAAACGCCTATAGCCAATTAGAGTTAAAAAATTATGTAATAATTAATATAATTATGTAAGTTATCAAAATCATTGGCTTTTTAACTATTAGTGTATAGGACAAAACCCCATCCTCAGGTTCCAGCAAAAAATCAAACCAAATTATCCCTCAAATTTGATATCTCTCTACTATATCTAACTTGGTTTGCTTGGTTACTGCATAAATTAAAGAATGTTTAATTTTAAAGATAAAAAGTTTAAAATATAGAACTTCATATTGCAATTTGCAATAAATATCCATTCTTCACCTTCTCCTATACTCGTAGTTGGAAACTTTATTTGATTCATACAAATTCTGTAACTTTAGTTTCAATAAGGAAATTATAAATTGCAGTTTCAGAGCTGGGGCCTGCTGAGAGGCTAGGGTACGAAGCACTGGTTCAATATTTAAGGAGTTGAGGGGAACTATAATAATTATTAATTTTATATATTCTACTAAAGTGGATTATCAACTTTGTAAGGGAGCAGAGTGGCTCAGTGGTAGAGCACTTAGTTATCATGCTGAAAATCGTGATTCAAATCCCGCTGCTGGAAGAACTTTTATTTAATCTGTTAGCGCCCAGAGATAGATGATATGGGATCTAGGATCCTCTAAGCCCCTAACCAGCCTCTAAAAATTAGGTACCCAAAAAAAGGGGGAAAATCTGGAGGTTGAGCGTGATACAGTTCAAATCATCTTTCCTGCACAAACGTTGTCGATGAAACTGTACATTCCTTAGTATGTACTCAACACAAAACCCATTCACGGGTTGTAGTGATACAGGTTATCAACCTTGTAAAAACGGCTACCGCTACAATAATAACAAGAAGCTAGCATTTAAATTTCTTTAGATATTAAAAAATCAATAATAACTAAATCAAAAAAATAAAAATTCAATAATCCACTCTTTTCCACACCACCGCTGAGGTAGAGTGCTTGAAGTGCGTTTTTTTTAAAGTGGTATCCCCGATAGGCCTAATCCACAATCCTATCCTACAATCTTCAAGGTATAAAATCTTTAAGAATTTAAAACTACTATTGATCAAGTCGATCTAGTAGTATGCGATGAATAAACCTAAATTTCATCATATTTTTTACTATTTAAAAAATTTTCGGAAAATCATTTTGACACCACAATGTCTGCTGAATACCAATCTTGAGTTAGATATAGTAAAGAGTAATTCTTTTGAGGGATAACTCAAATTGGTATTCGTTCAACATGTGATGATGGTGTAATTTCCCGAAAAATATTGATAAAATTATTTAAACACCACAATGTCTGCTGAATCCCAACCTCAAGTTAGATATAGTAGAGATATAATATTTTGAGGGATAACTCAGCTTGGAATTCGTTCAACATGTGATGATGGAATATTAATAAAATTATTTCAATTATATACTAAAAATATATAACAGTTACCAAATTTAAAAAAATATATATTAAATCTAAGTAGGTTAAAAAGAAAATAAGAAGTAATAAAAATTAAACAATTATTGTAAAATTAATTAAGATGGTAATGATTAGTATTGTGGTAGGGAAGCCACCAAACCCAACTTCGAGGAATAAACCTAAATTACATATAATAAAATAACCTGGAATACATATGTTTTAAACTACTTAGATGTTATATCGTCTTTTTTACTATTTAAAGAATTTTCAGAAAATGTTTTCGACACCACAATGTCTGCTGAATCCCAACCTCAAGTTAGATATAGTAGAGATATAATATTTTGAGGGATAACTCAGCTTGGAATTCGTTCAACATGTGATGATGGAATATTAATAAAATTATTTCAATTATATACTAAAAGTATATAACAGTTACCAAATTTAAAAAAATATATATTAAATCTAAGTAGGTTAAAAAGAAAATAAGAAGTAATAAAAATTAAATAATTATTGTAAAATTAATTAAGATGGTAATGATTAGTATTGTAGTTGGGAAGCCACCAAACCCAACTTCGAGGAATAAACCTAAATTACATATAATAAAATAACCTGGAATACATATGTTTTAAACTACTTAGATGTTATATCAACTTTTTTACGATTTAAAGAATTTTCAGAAAATGTTTTCGACACCACAATGTCTGCTGAATACCAATCTTGAGTTAGATATAGTAAAGAGCTATTCTTTTGAGGGATAACTCAAATTGGTATTCGTTCAACATGTGATGTTGGTGTGATTTCCCGAAAAATATTGATAAAATTATTTAAACACCATAATGTCTGCTGAATCCCAACCTCAAGTTAGATATAGTAGAGATATAATATTTTGAGGGATAACTTAGCTTGGAATTCGTTCAACATGTGATAATGGAATATTAATAAAATTATTTCAATTATATACTAAAAGTATATAACAGTTACCAAATTTAAAAAAATATATATTAAATCTAAGTAGGTTAAAAAGAAAATAAGAAGTAATAAAAATTAAACAATTATTGTAAAATTAATTAAGATGGTAATGATTAGTATTGTAGTTGGGAAGCCACCAAACCCAACTTCGAGGAATAAACCTAAATTACATATAATAAAATAACCTGGAATACATATGTTTTAAACTACTTAGATGTTATATCGTCTTTTTTACGATTTAAAGAATTTTCAGAAAATGTTTTCGACACCACAATGTCTGCTGAATACCAATCTTGAGTTAGATATAGTAAAGAGCTATTCTTTTGAGGGATAACTCAAATTGGTATTCGTTCAACATGTGATGTTGGTGTGATTTCCCGAAAAATATTGATAAAATTATTTAAACACCACAATGTCTGCTGAATCCCAACCTCAAGTTAGATATAGTAGAGATATAATATTTTGAGGGATAACTCAGCTTGGAATTCGTTCAACATGTGATGATGGAATATTAATAAAATTATTTCAATTATATACTAAAAGTATATAACAGTTGCCAAATTTAAAAAAATATATATTAAATCTAAGTAGGTTAAAAAGAAAATAAGAAGTAATAAAAACTAAACAATTATTGTAAAATTAATTAAGATGGTAATGATTAGTATTGTAGTTGGGAAGCCACCAAACCCAACTTCGAGGAATAAACCTAAATTACATATAATAAAATAACCTGGAATACATATGTTTTAAACTACTTAGATGTTATATCGTCTTTTTTACGATTTAAAGAATTTTCAGAAAATGTTTTCGACACCACAATGTCTGCTGAATACCAATCTTGAGTTAGATATAGTAAAGAGCTATTCTTTTGAGGGATAACTCAAATTGGTATTCGTTCAACATGTGATGTTGGTGTGATTTCCCGAAAAATATTGATAAAATTATTTAAACACCACAATGTCTGCTGAATCCCAACCTCAAGTTAGATATAGTAGAGATATAATATTTTGAGGGATAACTCAGCTTGGAATTCGTTCAACATGTGATGATGGAATATTAATAAAATTATTTCAATTATATACTAAAAGTATATAACAGTTACCAAATTTAAAAAAATATATATTAAATCTAAGTAGGTTAAAAAGAAAATAAGAAGTAATAAAAATTAAACAATTATTGTAAAATTAATTAAGATGGTAATGATTAGTATTGTAGTTGGGAAGCCACCAAACCCAACTTCGAGGAATAAACCTAAATTACATATAATAAAATAACCTGGAATACATATGTTTTAAACTACTTAGATGTTATATCGTCTTTTTTACTATTTAAAGAATTTTCAGAAAATGTTTTCGACACCACAATGTCTGCTGAATACCAACCTTGAGTTAGATATAGTAAAGAGCTATTCTTTTGAGGGATAACACAAATTGGTATTCGTTCAACATGTGATGATGGTGTGATTTCCCGAAAAATATTGATAAAATTATTTAAACACCACAATGTCTGCTGAATCCCAACCTCAAGTTAGATATAGTAGAGATATAATATTTTGAGGGATAACTCAGCTTGGAATTGGTTCAACATGTGATGATGGAATATTAATAAAATTATTTCAATTATATACTAAAAGTATATAACAGTTACCAAATTTAAAAAAATATATATTAAATCTAAGTAGGTTAAAAAGAAAATAAGAAGTAATAAAAATTAAACAATTATTGTAAAATTAATTAAGATGGTAATGATTAGTATTGTAGTTGGGAAGCCACC
This sequence comes from Troilus luridus, assembly GCA_964056705.1. Classification (NCBI taxonomy): domain Eukaryota; kingdom Metazoa; phylum Arthropoda; class Insecta; order Hemiptera; family Pentatomidae; genus Troilus; species Troilus luridus. The sequence goes on from OZ057416.1 coordinate 31,649,186, forward strand.
AAACCCAACTTCGAGGAATAAACCTAAATTACATATAATAAAATAACCTGGAATACATATGTTTTAAACTACTTAGATGTTATATCGTCTTTTTTACGATTTAAAGAATTTTCAGAAAATGTTTTCGACACCACAATGTCTGCTGAATACCAATCTTGAGTTAGATATAGTAAAGAGCTATTCTTTTGAGGGATAACTCAAATTGGTATTCGTTCAACATGTGATGTTGGTGTGATTTCCCGAAAAATATTGATAAAATTATTTAAACACCACAATGTCTGCTGAATCCCAACCTCAAGTTAGATATAGTAGAGATATAATATTTTGAGGGATAACTCGGCTTGGAATTCGTTCAACATGTGATGATGGAATATTAATAAAATTATTTCAATTATATACTAAAAGTATATAACAGTTACCAAATTTAAAAAAATATATATTAAATCTAAGTAGGTTAAAAAGAAAATAAGAAGTAATAAAAATTAAACAATTATTGTAAAATTAATTAAGATGGTAATGATTAGTATTGTGGTAGGGAAGCCACCAAACCCAACTTCGAGGAATAAACCTAAATTACATATAATAAAATAACCTGGAATACATATGTTTTAAACTACTTAGATGTTATATCATCTTTTTTACTATTTAAAGAACTTTTAGAAAATGTTTTCGACACCACAATGTCTGCTGAATCCCAACCTCAAGTTAGATATAGTAGAGATATAATATTTTGAGGGATAACTCAGCTTGGAATTGGTTCAACATGTGATGATGGAATATTAATAAAATTATTTCAATTATATACTAAAAGTATATAACAGTTGCCAAATTTAAAAAAATATATATTAAATCTAAGTAGGTTAAAAAGAAAATAAGAAGTAATAAAAATTAAACAATTATTGTAAAATTAATTAAGATGGTAATGATTAGTATTGTAGTTGGGAAGCCACCAAACCCAACTTCGAGGAATAAACCTAAATTACATATAATAAAATAACCTGGAATACATATGTTTTAAACTACTTAGATGTTATATCGTCTTTTTTACGATTTAAAGAATTTTCAGAAAATGTTTTCGACACCACAATGTCTGCTGAATACCAATCTTGAGTTAGATATAGTAAAGAGCTATTCTTTTGAGGGATAACTCAAATTGGTATTCGTTCAACATGTGATGTTGGTGTGATTTCCCGAAAAATATTGATAAAATTATTTAAACACCACAATGTCTGCTGAATCCCAACCTCAAGTTAGATATAGTAGAGATATAATATTTTGAGGGATAACTCAGCTTGGAATTCGTTCAACATGTGATGATGGAATATTAATAAAATTATTTCAATTATATACTAAAAGTATATAACAGTTACCAAATTTAAAAAAATATATATTAAATCTAAGTAGGTTAAAAAGAAAATAAGAAGTAATAAAAATTAAACAATTATTGTAAAATTAATTAAGATGGTAATGATTAGTATTGTAGTTGGGAAGCCACCAAACCCAACTTCGAGGAATAAACCTAAATTACATATAATAAAATAACCTGGAATACATATGTTTTAAACTACTTAGATGTTATATCGTCTTTTTTACTATTTAAAGAATTTTCAGAAAATGTTTTCGACACCACAATGTCTGCTGAATACCAACCTTGAGTTAGATATAGTAAAGAGCTATTCTTTTGAGGGATAACACAAATTGGTATTCGTTCAACATGTGATGATGGTGTGATTTCCCTGAAAAATATTGATAAAATTATTTAAACACCACAATGTCTGCTGAATCCCAACCTCAAGTTAGATATAGTAGAGATATAATATTTTGAGGGATAACTCAGCTTGGAATTCGTTCAACATGTGATGATGGAATATTAATAAAATTATTTCAATTATATACTAAAAGTATATAACAGTTACCAAATTTCAAAAAATATATATTAAATCTAAGTAGGTTAAAAAGAAAATAAGAAGTAATAAAAATTAAACAATTATTGTAAAATTAATTAAGATGGTAATGATTAGTATTGTAGTTGGGAAGCCACCAAACCCAACTTCGAGGAATAAACCTAAATTACATATAATAAAATAACCTGGAATACATATGTTTTAAACTACTTAGATGTTATATCGTCTTTTTTACGATTTAAAGAATTTTCAGAAAATGTTTTCGACACCACAATGTCTGCTGAATACCAATCTTGAGTTAGATATAGTAAAGAGCTATTCTTTTGAGGGATAACTCAAATTGGTATTCGTTCAACATGTGATGTTGGTGTGATTTCCCGAAAAATATTGATAAAATTATTTAAACACCACAATGTCTGCTGAATCCCAACCTCAAGTTAGATATAGTAGAGATATAATATTTTGAGGGATAACTCAGCTTGGAATTCGTTCAACATGTGATGATGGAATATTAATAAAATTATTTCAATTATATACTAAAAGTATATAACAGTTACCAAATTTAAAAAAATATATATTAAATCTAAGTAGGTTAAAAAGAAAATAAGAAGTAATAAAAATTAAACAATTATTGTAAAATTAATTAAGATGGTAATGATTAGTATTGTGGTAGGGAAGCCACCAAACCCAACTTCGAGGAATAAACCTAAATTACATATAATAAAATAACCTGGAATACATATGTTTTAAACTACTTAGATGTTATATCGTCTTTTTTACTATTTAAAGAATTTTCAGAAAATGTTTTCGACACCACAATGTCGGCTGAATACCAACCTTGAGTTAGATATAGTAAAGAGCTATTCTTTTGAGGGATAACACAAATTGGTATTCGTTCAACATGTGATGATGGTGTGATTTCCCGAAAAATATTGATAAAATTATTTAAACACCACAATGTCTGCTGAATCCCAACCTCAAGTTAGATATAGTAGAGATATAATATTTTGAGGGATAACTCAGCTTGGAATTCGTTCAACATGTGATAATGGAATATTAATAAAATTATTTCAATTATATACTAAAAGTATATAACAGTTACCAAATTTAAAAAAATATATATTAAATCTAAGTTGGTTAAAAAGAAAATAAGAAGTAATAAAAATTAAACAATTATTGTAAAATTAATTAAGATAGTAATGATTAGTATTGTGGTAGGGAAGCCATCAAACCCAACTTCGAGGAATAAACCTAAATTACATATAATAAAATAACCTGGAATACATATGTTTTAAACTACTTAGATGTTATATCGTCTTTTTTACTATTTAAAGAACTTTTAGAAAATGTTTTCGACACCACAATGTCTGCTGAATCCCAACCTCAAGTTAGATATAGTAGAGATATAATATTTTGAGGGATAACTCAGCTTGGAATTGGTTCAACATGTGATGATGGAATATTAATAAAATTATTTCAATAATATACTAAAAGTATATAACAGTTACCAAATTTAAAAAAATATATATTAAATCTAAGTAGGTTAAAAAGGAAATAAGAACAAAACAATTATAGAAACATTAAATAAAATGGTGGTGATTGGTATTGAGTTAGGCGGCCATCAACCCTATCTCCGTAGCCTAACCTGCTGGTGGGGCTGCCACCTCAGAGCCTGCAGGCCTGCTCTCCCATCTGGGACGGCTATCTAGGGGAGGTGACCCTAGAGCGTGAGGTCACTTACAGACCTTTGTCTGTATAATGTCGTTGAGTGAAGAGTGCTGTTTCAGTGTACTGTTCTGGTGAGGGTGCATGGTGTACTGAACTCGGGGTCTTGGTGTCGTTACTCACCATCAAGGCCCCATGCAATGACCCTGCCCTGAGAACACTATTCAATAATATTTAATTGAAGCATACAAATAATTTAATATATATTTTGCATAGAAATTCTATTGCAAGGATTTTATTGCAGCAAGTAGTTGAAAAATAGCATAATTTTTAGGAGCATTAGACTTCTCTATTAGGAGAACCATAATAGTTACCAACATCGCTACTTATCAAAGAAAAAACACTATTCAATAATTGCGATATAAGAATCATCTTCATTTTTAACCTGGAGAGTAATGAAGAGCGACACAAAATTATAGATAACTGCGCAGTATCGGAGATAAGACCTGACTGAGGCTAATTTGTTCTTTTGACGTAATATTTAAGTTGAAAAAATGTTTTCACATTGATTTTACTGCATAAGTTAAAGGATGGCTACAGCTATTATAATATTTATAAGCTAGCCTATAAATTTCATCAAATATTGAAAAATCAATAAGTAACTAAATCAAACAAATAAAAATTCGATAATGAATACGCTACTGAATTCTAGTTAATTAAATATCTATAAAAAATCTTTAAAAAATTCTAATATGCTCAATGAATTTAATGATTCTAAATTCTATGAAACTGATTGGTATAAAATTTAAATTAACTTTTAATGGAATAAATTTTAAAAAAATTAAATTTAATGAAAAAGTGTTGTGTTGTAGTGTGTAATGTGAGAGGAGGTCGCTAAAAAATATATTTCATGCTCATGCATCATGCAAAAATACTGCCCACTAAGGATGTGACCCCTAGCCTACCTAACTTGTGTCCTATAAATACTATCCTAAATTTTAAATAATATATTTATGCAATAATAAATTTACTGTTAAAAATGTTTTAAATTAAATTAATAAATAATGAATAATAAACAAATGACAAATTAATTTAATAAGTAATGAATTTAATTTGAATCTATCTAAAACTTTAATAGAAATTTTAAGAAATCAAAAGTTTTAAAATTATTTTAAAAAATGAATATTTATATGTAATTAAATATTTGAATGATTTCATTGAAATTGATATTACTGTGTAAAAAAAATAATAAAAGTAATATTGTGTCGTATGTTGTTATGTTCCTTGGGAGTGTACGTGCTTGAAAAAACAAACATGCAACATGCAATATCCAAAGTGGGCAGGACTGTGGCCAAGATCAAAAACAATTTTGCAAGTTATAGATAATTCATAACAATGAAGTTATAATAATTTAAAGTTAAGTTATAGACTTTAAACTTTTAATACTTATAATGAAGTTATAACTCATGAAAAGTAATAAAAAAATGAATCAAACAATCAATTCATTTTTCTAATTTATCCTTTAACAGTTTAATATAGTTTGACTGGGCCACAGTGCATGCTTAGAACTTGTTCCACTGACTTGGCACCCTACGAGGTGTGATGGCTTCGGAGTCTTGAAGATCTACGAGGTGCAGGCTGCTGGCTCCAAAGGCTGCTGGGTAGAAAGACTGCTTCATATCTTCTTCGTCCCGAAAAATTAAAACTAACCTTTAAAACATAGAATGACAAGAAATTAAAGATAAGCATGAAAAATTATGTACAATCTTTAGCAGTTTATTTGTTATAGGTAAATGTTTTATTATTATTCAACAATTAAACAATCCTTAAAATTATAAAATCAAGGCTATTGGTTATTTCTCCCCTATCAATCATTGCTTAAATTTGGATATTTTTAGTCTCCTATTTGAAATGATTAAGACAAACCACCAAGCCTGTGCACTTTTTATAACCATTAAAATCCATAGTTAAGTAAAAACTAATTCTTACTTTGCTGTTGATTGTCTAGTCCTTATAGGAAGATCTTGGATACTTGGAAAGGACTGACAGCCCGACATCAGAGCCCTCCAAGAGAGACTCTTGAATTTGAATAGGAAGATCTTCGTGGAATCGGATGACCTGCGTCGAACCAGATGGCCTGCGTCGAACCTGATGACCAAGCCAGACTTGAGAAGAAGACATTACTAACGTCTGGAAGATCTTCAGACAAGGAAGACAACAGAAGCTTCTAGAAGTTCTTTGTAGTTTGGTACAAGTTGTTGTAGCGTTTCAGGTCCCTATAAATATGAAATTTTAAATATAACGAACGCGGTAACCTGCGGAACTGATACCAATATAAATATTTAAAAATGATACAATGCCTTATAATTGTACAGTTAATAGCTTACCTTATTCGACGTATGCAGCATACGTCTTCCTGGGTGTTTGCTCAACATGAAGTCTCCATCGGTTTTCATCGTGACGTGTATCTTCTTCAAACCAATCTGTAGTTTCCACCCTGTTCACCTGTACTACCAAGGACCTGATACTCTGCAGAGGCTACTCGAGGAGATTCCACGATTTGATCGCCGACAGAAGACTCCTCTCGGGAGAAGAAACGATCCGCACTCCAGAGGACCTGTCGAGCCACCTTCTGAAGTCCGTCTCATCCCCTGTAAGCAGTGATAAGCCCTCACTCTTGCGAGGTGGTTTGAGGGATTCGAACCCAACCCTCTGCTACTCGGCCCCTGCAGGGAATGGACCCACCGTCACCGACGTCCTCCGAGTCCACAACCTCCTCAGAACACTCCAACCGGCGCCTCTCCCCCTTTCCCGAATTTTCTTCTCTCCCAACCGACCATTCCTCTGGAAGCCACTCCAACTCGAAAAGTTATTCCCTTGTAAGGGATGAATCGAAAGAAGAAGGGATCGAGGTATTCAAGGGAATCCGAACTGCGTTATCGAAGCGATGTCACTAGCTGAGCTATTTTCGTGTCATGGTCATCCAGGAAGAAGAACAACGCTCAATTGAAAAAAGTTGGGACAGAAATTAGATGAAGCTAAATAAAGTTTTCTGCTAATTTCGGTTTTTAAAACAGAACTGAGAAAATCCTTCATTAAGAAAATTTAAGTTTTTTTTCCCGAGCCATCGCGATTTTAAAATTTAGTGGCTAAAGGCCTGAAGCCAATTAGAGCTAAAAAATTATATAATAATTAATATAATTATGTAAGTTATCAAAATCATTGGCTTTTTAACTATTAGTGTATAGGACAAAACCCCATCCTCAGGTTCCAGCAAAAAATCAAACCAAATTATCCCTCAAATTTGATATCTCTCTACTATATCTAACTTGGTTTGATTTCCTTTAGCTCCTGAAAAAATAAGGCGTTGAACCGCAACTAATAAATGGCAATATTGGGCTGGGTACAGAGCTTTGAACAACTCTAAAAGTTTATATAATATATATTAATTGATTTCCACAATATTGATTTTATAAAAGCATCTGCTAATTTATACAAATTATAACTAAAACCGGGCAGATGCAGCTAAATTTAGAGTGGATTTAAAAACATCGCTTCGATAACGCCATTCAAGTTCCCAAACAGCATGAACCGCGGAATACTTCGATCTTCCCTTCTTTTAAATCTTCCATTACAATGAAACATCTCAACGATTAGAAGTAGCCTCGACAGATTGGGTAAGCTAGAAGTCAGGAAAATCTTGAAAAAAGAGAAAAGAGCCGGAGGGAAGAGTCCGTTGGAAGTTGAGGACATGGAGGACCCCGATGGCTATGGATCCGTTCCGAGATGAGCCGAACACAGAAGTACTGGGCTGGCATCCTTTCGACTACCCTGAAAGACCAAGAACGCCTCACTAACTCGCGAGGGAGAGAGCTGAGCTTCATAAGGTGGCCTGCCGGATCCTCCAGAGAGCGAATCGTTCCGACTCCTGGGAGGAGTCTTCCGCCGTCGAGTGAATCGTGGAATCTCTTCACAGTTCTTTTGCAGAATACCAAACCCTCTGATGGGAGTCCCATCATTGCTGCAGTCTTATAGATTCCAAGTATAAGCTTCTGAACTTGACTTGTGTCTTCCAACCATTCCGGAACAGCATGGGGGCTTGCTGTAAATATGAAAAAAGAAAAATAAATTAATAAAATAAAACATAATTAATTCATTTTAAATGAAATATAAATAAATTGTTTATTGAATTGAATAAGTTTTTTGTTATAAATTTTATTAAAGGAAATATAATCGCACTAAGTTATCATATCACTCTCACCTCTGAGTTCAGTTACTAAACATGTTTGTCTAGTTAAAATAATATATGTATGTATGTAAAGTTGTTTACATGGTAGAGACCGTACTGTTTCATGGACAAGGGTTCTGCAAGGAGGTGACTTTTCTTAGATCACGCTCAACTGCCAGATTTTTCCCTCTTATTTTGGGCACCCTATTTTTATAATATTTTATAGAAGCTGGATGGGCCCCAGGAGGGTCCTAGATTCTATATGATCCATCTCACGCTGCAAACAGACTAAATAAAAGTTATGCCCTGCAGTGGGATTTGAACCAGGATTTCCACCATGGTCCGCTCCCTTAAATTATTTACATTACATTAAATTATTTAAATTAAACATTAAAATCAATTCCAAAAAGTCCCATCAAATTACCTTTACCCTTCGCCGAAAACCCTTGACTTCCTGTCCTACTGTATCCTTTAATAGTACTCCACTTATCCCTGTTGAACAGATCCGCTACCTAGGACTCAACTTAGACAAACGTCTAACTTGGAACCCTCACACAAGACTGAAAAGACAAGAAACAGCTCGACGCTTCCGACTACATCAACACATACTAGACAAACGCTCAAAGCTTCAAATCAATTACAAAAGACTTATTTATGTGACTGTTATAAGACCTATATGGACTTATGGAATTGAACTATGGGGCTCCACCAAACCATCAAATTCCTCTCGTATTCAATCCTTGCAATCCAAAATCCTTCGCAAAATCCTAAACGCTCCTTATTTTGTCACAAATAAAACCATCCATAATGACCTGAACGTTCCATATGTTACCGATTTAGCCCATTCCAGATACCTATCATTCCATAATAAACTCCAGGCCCATCCAAACCCACTAGTTTCCATCCTTGGTTCCAATTCCATCCCGGACAATCCTCCTAGGCGTCTGAAGAGAAGATGGCCTCGAGACCTTCTATAATAGAAATGTAATTAGAGTGCTGCCAATGGGTAGTGCCTCTACACGTCCTTTCATGCATTTGTTTATTCATACAGCCTTTGTACTAGATGTATAATATTACAGTTGTACAATTCAATAAAATCATTTAAAAAAAAAAAAAAAAATTAAACAAGACATAAATTAACAAAAACTTGAACAAAGAAAGCAATGTAAAATATTTGTTGCAGTTCAAGATTCATCTCTAAGATGTTGTTATCCCTCAAATTAAAACTCAACACTTTAAAAATTATTTTAGTATTAGTAATATGAAATATTATAGCTTAAATTCAAATGAACTTCATTAAATTCTAAAAATTTTACTTGTATCCCTTGTATGTAGTAGTTAAGACTTATACCAGTAACAATACACTTGGAACAAGTTGAGTTTCATTTATTTGAATAAAGTGAATATTTATATAATGCTTAATATATCACTTATTCAAATGGACCTGTTAACTCAAGAAACCTAATTTTTCATTAAGAATCAAAAGAGCTAAACAAAATTGAAAAATGGGTAATGCTAAAGCAAAGCACTCCTATTGTAATGATGGTATCGAAATTCTGTTTGTTAGTTTGTTTATTTTAACGTCACTTTTATGCTACTAAGGCTAACTGGACTTTGCTACAGTGGGAGCTCTAAATGTTGCCTATCCAGGTTTTATTAGCATAGGGATTTTTACGAGTACCTGACATCTAACGTACAGACTTGGGATCCCCGTTTAGCATCCCTTATTACGGCATAACTAAGAATTTTTTACTCCCTTTGAAAAGTCCTAGGGCCACCTGCCGGGATACGAGCCCATAATCTTGGGCTTAGGTTGTTATGCTAACCACTAGACTACAGGTCGCCCCTAGGTATCGAAATTCTTTTATTAGCCTTTAGAAAATTTTTAAAGCTTAAAACTTTTGATTTTAACGAATGTCATTATTTTCATAAAACTTTAAGTTCAAACTTGATACAACTCAAAATATGACTTTGTTAAAAAAAAAACATGTTGGGAATGGAATATCAAATATGTTGTTCCTGAATTAAAAAGTTTCAACCAATACAATTGATTCTGAAGGTTTTACTCAAAATGCCAATAATTGTTCTTTTACTAATTATATGTATTTATAATTAGTGTCAATCATGGGGATAACTAGACATTTAGAGGGTCAAATTAGGCCTTATAGGAAAACAATGAAGAATATTTTTCTAGCGTCACAACTACTAAGCTTATTGCCAAAAACATAAAATAATTGATTTTGACATTCTAATCACTGAAAACAAAAATCCAAAGAAGATATTTTACATTTCTGACTATACAGTCAATATATCTATAAACTCTTTATTATGTGCTAGCTAAAAGCATTGTTTTATGTTAATTTATATCAAGACAAAGTTTTCCCATAATGCACATATTAACATGTCATCACACTTTATATTATAACTACAGCCCAGATGAATAAATCATTAAGTAAAAATCGAGTTTCTTTCACTTAGGGAAGAGCTGCCGGGTCATTTTGTTAGCTTGAAATGGAGTTGCAATACAAAAACTAACTCCATTTCAGGCCAAGGCCTACCTTGATTACTTATTAACTACGAGATTAACACAATACTACTTACTACAAGAAACTTATTTTGGACAAAATTCTACTTAATCACTTATTCACCAGGACTGCAGATATATCGTATGAAATAAAATAATCATATTTTATGAACATCAATATACCACAAACAATACTAAAAGAGTTAACATAGTAACTAATATTCTTTTAGTAATAAAAAGTAGGAATTAACATTTGAAATATAAAATGTCAGATGAGCAATCTTCCACATAATTAGATTATGAAAATTACAGGGATAATTAAAGAAAAAATAAAATGTTATTTTATTGAACAACAAAAATTCTATAAATTAATATAACATATCACATATCATACTTATTGCTAGCTAACTGCTTACATAAACTTGCGCTGTAGTCCGGCTATTAAACATCTGGCTTATAAAACCATATAGACGATATTGGACTACTGAAATTATGTGTTCATAGATTTTCTTAATGTGAAAAATATTAATGAGTTTTGAACAGTTAATTTCTTTAGTTCATTTCTTTCCATTGAAAGCTTATTACTTATCATTGATTTCATGTAACTATTAATTATTTTAAATGTAGAAAACCAGTACTCTTATTTTTCTATTGTAACTTGAATAGTTATGTTATACTGATTTAACAGCCTATAGTTACTTACATCAGAACGAGAACCAAAGCATTTGAAAAAAAAAGTACTCAAGCCAAAGGGTGAAACATCATAATTACAAATTCAAATTTACTATAACATCAAGTAATTTTTGTCCTAATTCAGTACCTTAATAGCTAATTTTTCTACTCTATACATTATTATATTTGGACTTTTGAAACTTGACTTACAACATTATCATTTTCACCAGCTAATAAGTGTACCAATGATGGAAAGAATTTTATTATATATTGTATTTATAAGGCTTCCAACTTTGATATATGAAGATTAAATTATGGTGAGATTCCAGTTTCGATTCACCTTATTTATTCTGTGCTGCAGGAGAAATTATTGCTGTCCATAACCATATTCATCTATTTGGTAATTATTCCGAAAGTAGTTGCTTCAGGTTGAGTTATGACAAGTTTTAACTGTTTGTTCATTCTTTTTTTTTATGATTTTCCCAAAATACAAATTATCTTGAGTTTCAGTATGGAATCATCTCTTTAGTATGGAAAAAAGAGTATAATTATGGGAAATATTTTTAAATCGGTAATCATTTCATCAAGAAATAAATGTTTCAACAAAAATATATCATCTATACTTTGAAATGTTAATTTTCTGATGATGTGTTTACCGAAATCTACACATTTCCAATGATTAATTATTTTTTCCATATTGAAGTTCAAGATAATTTGATTTTTTGGAGAATATTAAAATGGAAATGAATAAACAGTTAAAACTCGAAGCAACAACTTGCGGAACTGATACCTGAACTTCTAAGGAAAGTTGAACTCACAAAATCAACATTGCGAGTTCTGAGAAATAGTATATGTAGAGGGATTATTAATTTACATGGGACAACATTAGTAGACCTCTTAACTTACCTTATCAAGGGGTAGTTTTTAGTTTTAAAAATTCCTGTTTTATTTTAACGAATGAATACCAGCGAAGGAACGCAATATTCATATAATCATTTGTTAAATGATTGGTTATTAGTTATACTTTTAATTAACTTTGGAATTGTAAAGACTTGTGAAATACTTCAGAGAAAATGAATGATCCAAAGATTATGAAAAATCATGCATTAAGTATAAATTTCATTCCGATTTAAAATCTTAAGTTACATATATACTTAATAAATAGAGATACTTGAATTTTAATAATACTTATTAATATTAGTGAGATACTTACCAGACCAAGGATGATTCTAAAATGGCTAATCCACCTCAGAGAGAGAAAAAATCCCGGTTTTGAGCCAGAAAAGACCCTTAATACCAACCTTGTAAAAATAAAAGTAGATGAAATGTAAAAATCTATCCAAGTTAGCAAGGGAGCAAGTCATTCTTACTGTATTTTAATATATATTTCAAAAAATTTAAACGATCTATTATTTGTAAACTAATATATATATATATATTTAAAAGCAGTTATTGAGTAATATGATATCTGATTAAAAAAGTTGAGTTGCGTGTATTTATTTTTTTCTACAGGTTTGAGTCTTGGGATTGAGGGGGGGTCAAGATTAAATAATAATATTATGAATTTGAGACTGTTATTACTAAGAACTTAATAATTGATTTTTTTTGTCCTGTAACATTTAGAATACGGCATCGCATAGAAAGATCATTCTTAACTCAATTAAATAACATGGCATTTTTCATCGGAGTGTTCCCTTAACCACTAAATTTCGTACTACGGTTTGTTCAAGGGCGGATCCAGGATTTTTTTCTGGCGGAGGCACAATGGGCAGACGGGGAAAAAAATCAACAATAACTTACAAATAAACTTGTAGTATCTTTAGAAAGATTTCAAAGGTTTGTAAAATATCAAAACAATCGTTCCGCTTATGTTCTTTCTGTTATTTTGACAACTATGATCATGCGATTTGCCTATAATTATGTACTATAATGGATTCTCCACAGTACACAAAAAACTGTCTGGGGACACGTGCCCCAGTGCCCCCCCCCTCAATTTGCCTTTGGGTTAGTTCATAATCGGTGAGTTAATTTTATTATTTTGACATAAAATTACGTTAAACTTATATTTAGACCTCTCCCACAAACAGCTATTAAGATGAAGTAGAGTACTCACTTTATTCTTAAAACGTTCTTATTTATATCCATAAGCAAAGGAAGGAGAATGAGAAAAAACCAGCAGATGGCCATTTTATTTAGTCCTAAATTAAATCAGATGAATTTTAATAAATTTCGATCACTTAAGTACGTTGTATGGATGATAACCAGAAACGTTAAGTCGGATTGAATGTTCGTGAGGGGGGGAGGGTTACACTTTCGTTAGTTTCAAAAATTATTTAGTTTAGTTTAGTAAAATAGCCAAAGGGATAGTAAAAAAGTATTATAAATTTGATTGTTTCGTCTGACCTCGAAATTAACAATATCAATAATTATCGTAGATTGAGTTTTCAGGGTTTTTTGTATCAGAAGCTTAAAAACTAAAAACGGACTATACAGTTCAAGCTTATTCAGTTGCAAGAGGTATTCCATAAAAAGTTGTACCTTTCTCAAGATAGTTTCTCATTATTGGAAAAATTATGGAAATGATGGCTGTATTAAGGGATAAGATTGATATTTCTTGTGTCATGAAATATGGGATTATGTGCTTCATATTAACAACTATGTAGGTAAATTTTGAGTAGATAAATCCCCATTCATAAATTCATTTTGAATTAACATTCATATATTCATTTCATCTTAAAGTAATACTTTATCTATTGAGACTCCCACCACTATTAACTAATTATGGGTTGTTTTTTAAATCTTGCCATGTAATATTTAAATGGTTTAAGGCTACCACTGTAGCATTGTATGATTAGCATAAAATGGCATTAAATGAACAAACAATAATATTTAAATGATATATCTTACTGTTCAAGGAACAATGACACTCGGCTGGTGTTCATTAATTAATGGCTGAAAAGAAGAAAACACAGGAAACTGCTTACATGTATCTTTTATTATCATGTATGCACCTCTCACACAGTATTGTCGGAGTAGGAATTTTATATTTAAATTTCAATAAAAAAGAAAGATGTTACATTCATTAAATTATTAAATTTCATTTCATTTTCTACTATTTGTCTTTTCAACTAATTACATTGTGTATGTGTGTAATGCAAATTAAATTGATTGATCAGCTGAAATATAACTAATTAAAATCCACAACTAATGAAAAATCTCAATATTCTTTTGGAGCTTCAACACAAGTCTTAAGGATAAAACAAATTTTAGTCTTAGTTCTTCTGTGTGATTCAACAGCCATGAAGGTAATATTTTTTATTTGTATACATAAAGAAATATCAGTTCCACGGATTGTCGCTTCAAGTTAAGCTACAACAAGTTTTAACTGTTCATTCGTAGGAATGATATATATATATATATATATATACTTAAACTATTACAGATTATAGATAAACTAAAATAATTCAAAAACTTATGTGCATTTATTTCTGAAAAAAACAGGATCTATACTATATTTACTGACTGAAAAAAACATAATATTTGAATTCAATAATTTATTGGTAGAACTATGTAGTATAGATATAGATAAATAATAATGTTTATACTTAAGAATTGTATAAGGAAAACAATTTATTTATGTATATGTAAAGATAAACATGTAATATTAGATTCACAACATGGTTTACATTTCCTTTACAAGTTTCCAATAGGTACATAATGTTTTCGTATAGTATAAATTGATTTAAGAGGTGTTTGATGATGTAAGAGATAAAGAGAACTCATATAAGAGACTATTGACAATTAAAATTATGGTTATGTTTCGAGATACAAAACGTGAATCTGTAAAAGATTTTCAAATAAAATCAAAATGACAAAATTGAATATTAGCATAGGGAAGTGGCGACCCCATCACCCAGTTGCTGGATTGCAAACAGTCACTAGTCCTGCAGGTAAGGGGAACAATAACTCTGACACTACAACAGTCCGCCATGTAAGGTGCTCTTCACTCACCCCCACTCTACAGACCAAGGTCATCTACTGTACATACCCTAGGATCACCCTCCTTAGGTAGCCACCAAGAAACCTGGATATAAGCAGCGGGAACACTAAAAACCAATTAGACCACATTTTAGCTATAGAGGTACTGTGACTTGATCTCAAGCAGCTGTTGGAAAGCTACAGGGGTGGTGCAATAAACTGAAAGAGGAAGAGTAAAAGGTTCTCACAGAAGGTGACTGAAGAACTAGTTGGTATTTCTGATCAAATGAATAGCAATTAAAAACAGCTCTTTTCCCAAGTGTGTTTCGAGATACAAAACGTGAATGAATGTAAAATATTTTCAAATAAAATCAAAATGACGATTGAACACTTGTTGTACAACAGAATATTTAAATGAAAGTAGGGGAATATTTAAATATTTAATTGTATCATTTTATAATTTTTTAATTACATGACTGAAGACTAGCTGAGGAAATGTATTCATATAAATATTAAGATCTTCCTCTTGTTACTTATCTTGCTAATCATTTATCAGCTCATTCTTTAACTTATACTAGGAACAAATGTGGTAACATTATCCTTAGCTTATGGTTCTTTGGTTCCTTCTCCTCCCAACCCATCTTGCAATAGTTACAATATTTCGACTGGCTTATAAATGCAAAAAAGAGTACTACTCTCTTAATTTAGTAGAAACATTCTTGATATATTTATTTTCTAGTAAAAGCTTCATGCACTTGTAAGATATGCTATGGTCTCAATTTAGCTTAATCTCTTAAATGAATCAACTAAGAACACTACAATACTACAATAGAGCTATGTTTTCCACATATGCCAGTTTTTCATACTCTAAATGCTGACAATAAATAATAATCACAAAAGAAAATAAGGTAAAAATAAAATATTAGATACTCTTCAAAATGATAATAATTTTGCCAAGTTTTTTATGGTGTAGGAAAGTTGATTAAATGAAGCAATATTTGCCAGTTCCCAATCTTGTAGTTCTAAATTTCCTTGCTTTAATAATTTTTGAAAATTATTCATTTTTACTAATTCACTTTGGTTTGCTGTCTTCTTCTTGCTTCTTGGACAGCTTCTTTTAGGTGATGGTGTTATTTTACTGATAGGGACTTTTTAAGTTAATTTTGTTCTTAACCGGTTTTGAAAAAAAAGTTTGACAGAATTTTATTGCATACTATTTATGTTAAACCATATACATGGTTGTGGGTTAATCTCTTCTAGTCAGTTTTTTTGAAAAGATGATGTTGCTGTAACATTAAATCACTATTTAATAAGAAATGATCTGTTCTCCATTTGGATCCTCTCATGACTCTCACTTCTAAAGGTTTTAACTACTGTATTTTTCCTTAAAATTTGGTAGCCAATAATGGATTTTAGCTGTTTTTTTAGGCTGGTGCCCTGTGTATTTATGTATTTCCTTATGTTTGAAGAATCCATTTAGGGGTTTTATTTCTAATTGTTCATAAATACTTATCAATCACCGGCCACTATCATTAACAGTCATTTCGCCATATCTTCCCACAACTTTTTCACCCATTTTAATGCCTGTTCTTGCATTTAAATCTCCTAGCCAAATTAAATTTTTCCTGTGAGGCACGCTTTCGGAAAGTTCCCGTAATTAATCATAGAAATTATCTTTTTCTTGGTCGACTAATAATAAGTTGAGAGCCAGTAAGGACACGACTAAGAAATGGTGTACTTCCAGCCGTGGGAATAGAAGAGAAGAAGTGGTGCTGACCCGAATGAGAATAGGACATACCAACGTTACACATGCCTATCTCATTAACAAGGTACCGCCACCAATGTGCCCAAGCTGCAGTACACAACTCACTGTGCAACATTTCATGGAGGAATGTCCAGCCTACCAATCCCATTTTATCTCGAAAGATCTGGCAAGAAGTATGAAACTATCCCTCGAAAACAACCCGGGAACATAGAGAAAATTGTTTCCATTATAAAAGAATTGAACTTGTACAACAAGATTTAACTACCAGAATATGTCTAATAATTCCTTCATTGAATGAAAACCTATTTCCAGTCATTTGTGCAATACAACTTTATTATATGGAAACGTTTCGACTATATGTCATTTTCCATCCATCTAAGAACTTAATCTTTATCATCTTTGAAAAGAGTTACAAGTCAACATTTCTCTGTAAATTATTAAATACAATCACAACAATATAACAAATACACATTTCTTAAAATCGTCCATAAATAGAAGTAAGTATAGATACCTTTTTATTATTAATTGTCATTTACTAAAAATTTTTCTTGGAGGTCCATTGTCCTCCATGGTCCTTTTGTTAATAGTTTAAACTTTGGTCTCTATTTATACTATATTTTATTTATATTTACATACTAAACATTTTTCATTTAAATCTGCCATAATTAAATTACAAATTAAAAAATTTATTAAGTTCACAACATTATTTTATTTTTAGTATATTTGTATCAGTTATATACGTTCTTAATTTAAATAAATCAGATAGGACTGAATATGTTTATTTATTATTTATTTATTTTTTTTATTTTATAATTGTTACTTAACTTTTATTATTATAACAACAATATTCTTTCTAACATTGTTATAGTAACTTAATATTATATTATTAGAACATTCATTATATTAAACAAGAAGAAGAATGAGGAAGGAAAAAAAAGGAAAAAAAGAAAAAAAAAATATATTAAACAATAATAATAAAATATGATTAAAGAAAAAGAGGAATATATATATACATACAAAATAATTAAGCAATAAGTATAATATAATGAGTAACCTAAAAGCTATGGCATAATAACCTCTGCTGTTGATCAGCCTATAACCTGATCCTATCCTATCCTATCTTTTTCTTGGTCTGTTAGTACATAAACACCTAAGAAGACTACAGGGTGGCCAAACAATTTTACTCAAGTTTAATAATTCCACAGGACGAATGCATTTATTGCAGTTATAAAGATCAAGCTCAACACAAACAGTCAGTGAAACTCATACCCAAACCGTGTTTTTATTTGGAGAAAAGAAACTGCATAATGTTGTATCCCTTTGAATTTCATTGAAACTTGCTTATGAAGTTCAAGATAGTTTTGTGAAAAAATTTGTTGAGTCACTCGAAAATTGTAGTCGCCAATTTTTGCACAAGTTTTCAATAGAAGCTTGTGGGGTCGTTAAGAACCAATGTTGGGTATTACAAAGGTTAATATTGTTTTATTTGATGTTTGCTGAACATCTGATAAATAAGTAAGGAAATGGTTCAGTTGGTAATAATAAATTATTATTTATTATGTACATTACATTTAATTATATTATATATTATATTTAATGTTTTAAATATTGGCAACTATGTGAAAAAAAAAAATCAACTACTTTATTCAGATACAAACAAATGAATTTTGGTATTTCAGTATTTCTCTAACTAAATAAACAAGAAATTATTCAAATAAAAAAGAACTAATTCCAGAAATAGACAAAATACCATTATTAACAAATAAAATAAAATGTAGTTATAAAAACATTTATGCTCCTTTTTAAATTAAAAGTAATAGTCATTTTCTTGAAAACATGGGAACAAAGATGTTAAAATTTTCAATAAATTTATTTTTAAAATTTATAAAATAAAAAAGACAACCTATAGTGACCCGCTATAGTTGCTTCCTATTGGGTAATTGTGTGTAAACTTATCTCATAAAACACCTTTATAAATTATGAAAATAATTTCATGTTTTAAATAATGCTCTTCTTGTTTGTTTTGCTTCTCTATGAAAGGAGAAGCTCTGCATTATAGATTGTTTATATATTGGTGTTTTATCTTTCATTTACTGAAAATCTCTTCAATTTTTCGAGGAACATTAAATTTATTTAAGTTTAATATCATAATAATAAAATTTCATTGAGTTTTGTTTCTTTTCTCATGTGATTCAAACTCAAATAATTGAAATATAGGTGTCCTCTTTGGGAAATTTCCCAAAACTTTTATATTTATTGCATTCATCACCTGAAAAAACGAGAATTATATAAAAAATAAAAATAAGTAATACATAAGTTTTCTATTGATTAATACTTTTATAACTTACTATCCTTCCAATCCTCAGCAGGGCAGTTGTGAAACGAACAATTTGATATTAGTAAATACAATGTAATAGCAGCCATTTTCGCTATTATTTTAGGCAAATGTAATAAGAAATAAAAATGAAAGTTCATTAATTATGAACCACCACTCTTGTGGGGGTCTCAAGTGGTGTAGTGGTTAGCATAACAACCTTTAAGCCCAATTGTTTAAAAGGGAGTAAAAAGTTTTGGTTATGCCCTCCATCGGAAGGAACATAAAATGGGGGTCACCAGCCTGTACGTTGCCAATTACCCGTTAATGATTCCTATCCTGATTATACCTGTATAGGCAAAATTTAGAAACCCCATGTAGTATCGTCCAATTAGCCAGAGCAACATAAAGTAATGTTAAATGAATAAACAACAACCATCCTTCTGATAATTTAAGATTGAAGTTATATTACAGATTTTAAGTGCCTTTCATTCATTTGTTAGGAAAAATCAATTATATAAGCTTTCTTGCTTAGAATTCAAACTTTCTCCTTTTTCCAATTATGGATGATTTCTAAAATATAATCACATTGTATATCATTTATACAATGTGATAAATGGTTCTTTTATAAAGAATGATTTATCACATTGTACTAACCAACATTTTTTCTCGATGAACTCAAAGGAAAAATTGTAATGATCCACTTTGGGATTGAGATGAATCCTTAGTGACATAATCTGAAACAATTGATTACATAAATGAATAATATACTATATATGCAAACAATTTAATTTATTTTTATTACAATTCATGAAAATCTATATATATAAAAATGAATGTATGTGTGTTTGTCCTTTATGCATTACTACACCAATCTTCCGATCATCATGAAACTTTGGGAGGTTGGTCAGTACACTCTAGGGAAGGTTTCTACCAACTTTTTTTGTTTTTTGGATTTGAAAATTTTTAAAAAAAATTTCTAGAAAAAAAAATAATTATTTGTCGCAAATCAAGTTATTTCTTTTGTAATCGAGTCAATAATAAAGAGAGAGTAGGAACAAATTTCGTACGAAAGATATAAATATATGTGAAGAGAAATTTGAGTAAACATTTTAATGACAGTGAAGTGTTAGGGAAGGCATGATTGAGAAGGCAGTGAGAAAAAAAAGAAGCTGAGGCTTATTCTGGTTAATTGCATCACTATTTCTTACCACTAATGGTGAATTTATATAATTTTTTTCCAAAATCAATTCTAGATTTTTTAAATATCTTTCATCTGTTCAATGTCAGTTCATGCTTGGTTCACACCGTCAACAGTAACAATTTTTCGCACGAATTCTTCATTTGGATCGTACTTTATTCCAATCAATTTTAAATGGGAAATTTAAGGGTGAAGATGTACTGTTACCACATATTCCTATGATTCCAACAGATATGCCATTTGAATTCAAGCGCTTACAATTTCCGGTTCGACTAGCTTTTGCAATGACCATCAACGAAGTGCAAGGGCAGTCACTACAAGTGTGTGGTCTAGATTTGGAGCATCCATGTTTCGCACATGGACAACTGTATGTGGCCAGCTCTCGCGTCGGAAAACCTTCAGATTTATTCGTATACACACCAGAAGGAAAAACAAAAAATATTGTGT
The DNA here is from genome assembly GCA_964056705.1 of Troilus luridus. Lineage (NCBI taxonomy): Eukaryota > Metazoa > Arthropoda > Insecta > Hemiptera > Pentatomidae > Troilus > Troilus luridus. The sequence continues at coordinate 31,669,884 of OZ057416.1, forward strand.
ATCCAAAAGCACTTGAGTAAATTAAGAAAATTGATTTTTATATATAAAAATGATTGTGAATAAGAAAAATGATATATTACAAATGAATTTCCTATCGCAGCAACGCGCGACGGGTCAGCTAGATACAAGAGCAGAAACTGTACATTATGCTACAAATGTTTTTAAAACTCTTAAATATAAATGCTACCACTGAATACTGTTTTATTTAAACTACCTTTTTATTATTCTGGCATAAATTGGGAAGAAATTTCTGTTAAGTAACTTTCTTCCACCTTATATAGCCTTCTATGTACATTTTAACTTACGATACACCGGAAGTTCTATTAGATAAAATCATTTTTTTTTCAAGAAAATAAATGAAAGAAAAAGTGGAGGCGAGAACAAATCAGAAATATAAATTATTTTGAACTCAATTATAAATGTTATTTTCGATTCAAATAATTATGTTCTACAAAATCTCAGCTTCACTTCTTTTTTCTAAATCAAGCAATTAAAGATAACCTAAGAGCGATTATGTTGGGAAATATTAACAACCAATTTATTAAGCAATATATGCTCTGAATACACTATCCAAAGGGTATAGCCGGAGAAGAAGGTAAAAAATACCCCATGCGATATTTGGAACAAAAAAATTGGATCTTATTTGCAATAAAAAATAATGAAGATTCCCAAATTTTTAACTCCAAATATTAAAACTTTAAAAAATCATCTTTTCTTCATAACTTTGTCAATTATTAACGTAGATTCCTTTTTTTCTTTTTTTTTAAATTAAAGTTTTTTTTTTCACTTTACAACTGAATAATTTTAAAAACATTTTTAGCCCTAATTAAAATTAACGGGAAACGTTTACAATTTTAAAAATACAATAAAAAAAAAATCCTTTTCCTCGACAAAAAAATATAAGTTGAGGGAATGATAGAACAATTACTATGAATTATTTCAGATTTTTTAATTTAGTGCAACACTGTTAAAAATTTCCTATCGCAGCAACGCGCGACGGGTCAGCTAGTTTGTAATAAAATCATAGTGCGTATTGTATATAAAATAAATAATCATGTGTTTATTAAAAACTAAATCACATGTATAAAAAATCATATGTTTTTAATAACAATTGACAAACACATCAATCCTCCCCCCCCCCTTATATTTGTGATTAGCATTTGATCCGCATGTCGCCTCCAAATTTCACCACGGTCCGTCTTAATATCGTAGTGCAGTTAGCGTTTTCTTGCTGTTACTGTTCCAAAACACCACTTATCTCCACGACCTTTATAATTTCTCACTTGAACACGATCCCCGTATCTTATCTATATTTGGGGTCTGGAGCACACTCATCCTCTATAAAGTGGGTACCCAAAATAAAGGGAAAACCTGGCGGTTGAGCGTGATAGAAAGTCGTCCAAACTGTAAGGTTGCGTGGATCGTGCTGGAAGTGGGATTTTTTTCATAGTTAGCACTTCCGGCATGTAGATAATTTCCTAACGGTTAAAACAATTCATCGAACGCCTCTGTCTGTTCCAAAATTTTGCAGCAGCCAAACGCATCATCCAATTCGTCTTCCGTTTGCTCCACCTATAGCAGGTGTGATATTCATTCATAAGGAAGGTGTGTGAACCTTTCCTTGACTCAATTGTGACTGGGGACGAATTCGGGTTGATTCCCTATATTTTTGAGTCTAAAAGGCATTTTCTATAATGGTGCCATTCCTATTCACCATCAACCAAAAAAATTAAAGCCCCGTTTTTAGAGAGGAAGATCATGGCATCTGTCTTTAGGAACCGATCAGGGATCGTGTTGGTCAATTTTAAACCCTAAGGAACCACTATCAATGCTCCAGAATACATTCGGACTCTGAAATGGTTAAAAAATAATTAAAAAACAAAGGAGGGTAATGCTGACTCGTGGTATATGCCTCCTTCATGATAACGCCAGAATGCAAATCGCCAGGCTCACTCAGGGCCAGCTTGTCTCATTTGGATGCGATATTGTCACCCTACTCTCCGGACCTAGTACCATCAGATTACTATATTTTCAGTAAATTGAAGGACGTTTTGGTCGGACAACGATTTAAAAATAACAACGATGTCCAAGAAGCTGTCGAAAAAATGGTTTGGGGAGTTGAATGGGTTTACAAAAGCTTGTCTCCATACTTCAAAAATGTATTGACTTCCAAGGCTACTATGTAGAGAAGTAATGACATGGTTTTACTCATATCTTGTAAATTTCGTTTAAATATATAAACTTTTCTTTCCGATAATAATGAAGGGTGAACATCTTGAGGTATCCGAAAATAAGATATTATGTAGAATAATTTGTTCGAAAAAGGTTAAGATCACTGGGTAATTTAAGCAACTCGCAAAGCATGAGCGCGGTTAGTATAATTGGAGTGATAGCTTCCCTAAGATTGAGATGTGCTTGTAATGTTTTTGAGTATAATAACGTCCGAGGCATAGGTGGAAAGACTGCATTAAGAATGTTCTAACGGGTTTGGGTTGTTGTCCGTGGACGTTAGTGTGTAAGCGGAGGCAGAGGTTGGTGGTATCGGCATCGAACCATCGGGTTCGCTAAGCCTTATTATCATTATCATATTCATAAACATTTATTTATTCAAGTCCAAGAGAACGATAACGGTTTTATATCAAGTGAAAACTTATACGAAGCGGACAGATCAAGTTTGACGACGACCCACAGGTATCGCTGCGAGGCACGTCCCCCGGAGATGCGACGAAGAGGAAGATAGGAGGAGTTTGAGTGCGTGAGTAGATGCCGGGGTGGGGAGAGCAACAAGTGTGCCAGGAAGGCGCCAGTCGTGCCGGCACCAAGCCAGCATTCGGCCGGGTCTGTTCCGGCACCAATGCTAGCAAAATGACGGTGAGTAATGCGATATATAATTACACGATATAATATAATACTTTACACTTCCTGTCGTCAATAATGAAAAGTACTGATGCAGGAAAGTATTAAATATATACGACCTCCTCCCCAATCATACCCAACATTAATTTTGTAGAAGTAGTTTAGAATTTTACTGGAATAAAAGCATTAATTCCTCTACAAGAAGGATGAGTGTTTTATTGAAAGAATGCCACACAAAAATTTTGTTTAAAAAAAAAATTAAATAGTTCCTTAATATTTCTCCGAACTTTCTAGAACACCTTCGAAAAAATAAACAGAATCAGGAGCAAATAAAACAAATGTAGCGAGGATATTATATAATTTAAACGGTTTAAGATCCCCAGATCTAAAAGAAAATAACAGTAGTACCTTAAATATCACCGGTTAATTGCCAAATTAAAAAATGCCGCCAATACTACTTAGATTACTCTTTACTATACAAAAAAAATCGCTGATTCCAACCGTCTGCAATGTCTTTTTGCATGCGAATTTAAGCTGAAATTACTTATTTTATTCCGAATTAAGATAATTTTTATTATTCGACATATCTGAAGAGCTTTTAACTATATTTATATTTATGCTGGTCCTAAGTATTTAATTAATAAAAATAATAGTGACTTTTTATATGAAAAAAGTGATTAATTATGGGAAATATAAATATTTCGGCAATTATTTCAATAAAAAAGAAACGCTTCAACCGTTTGAAAATGAAAAGTTTTGACGATTTTTAAGTTAATGGTGCAAAATGTAAAGCATACATTGAATCAAATTTTCGATGTTAAATTTGAAAAAGGATCATCTTAAGTCAAAAAAAGACATTTTCGACCGCTGATCTATGTTCACATGTGTGTCACTATTAACTTTTTAACTGTTGAAACAAGTTTGTTGTTTTATTTTATTTTTTATTACTACTTCTTTTACCTTCACCCCCAACACAACTGTAAGAAACTTATGTGGGCGTTATTTTGGAACAGAAATAACTCGGCCGAGTTTGATAGATGCCGTGGAAATCCGGATTCTTTAATTTTTTTAAATATAGTTTTCGTATAAATTGAAAACTAACAATCCAGGCGGTCATTAGGAAGATGATTTAATTGCCTGAAAGGCTAAATTAAAATTTTTTTTTTATCAAATCAATTTTTTGGCTCCCCAAATCCTACGGATAGTGGAAACCCCTGGTATTTAGTGATGCGATATTTTAAAACGTTCTCAATTATACAATATTTAGTGAAGTCCTAAACCCTTTCCATCTACTATTCGTGGTTACCTATCCTTGTCAATTATCCTTTTATTAAAAAGAAGTAGGACTAAGATAACTTACAAAAATGCGCAAACCAGTTGATAGCTCAGATGATAAACTATCGCAATACTTTTCCCCATTATGCTGGTAAGGGAGTGTATAAACTTATTATTGTTTTGCAAGAAAGTTTTAAGATCATCACACCTTAAATATACCGTTTAAATTAATGACATATATAGTAATTAAAAATTACAAATATATTTCAGCCATGGGACATAGAAATCTGTCATTCAAAGAATCTAAATTGAATGTTCCTCGTTTCTGTTTGCCTAAGGTCCTTTTGATCAACGATACGGAAAAACCTTGGGGTCAACAAAATCGACATCTAATTTTGGGTCCAAAGTATAATCCAATTCTATAAATATTTTTTTATTTCATTTAAATGATCTAAACTACTTCATTGAATTATTGATCTACACATTTAAAGTGGCGGAATAATTATATTATTAAAAAGTTTCAACCATTTTTTATCTCATATTGTTTACTATTCCCAGATGATAACTTCAGGTTAACAATTTAATTTAAGATTTAAAGATAGAAAAACGGAACATTCCTTTATCACTATTATTCTGCTATAATAACTAATTTCAAGAGCGGCTTGAATTTTAAAAATCTTTTCATTTCATATCATTTATATTCTCTTGATAAACCGATAAATTTCATAAATTAAGGCCGCGTTTCTAAAATTCATTATTATATTTTCATAATTTTATAAAATTCATTTTCGGGACTAAATTTATTACAGAAAAACCTTTTAAAGTTTTAAAAAACATAGAGATATATCATGCTTGCCCAACAGGCGAAGTGAGAAACGAAGGTGGTTCGATCCTCAGAAATCTACATAATAGTTTCAATTATATATGCCTCCTAATAATTAAATATAATTATAATTTAACTGATGATAACCCCAATGTTAATGAATAAAGGACTTATATGATTTCAAAATTACTGACTTATTTTCAGTTTTATTTATTTTAATAAATAAAAAAATAATGTATCGTTGGTCAAAAACAACTTAACTTGTAAAGAACGAATAAGGCAAAGAGTTTAATCTGAGCTTACAATACCAGCCAATGAGGATCAAAGTAAGTAATAATGATATTATAAAATAAATGTGTTAATAAAACTATTATTATTTGGTGAGCCAAGTATAATTACCGCCTAAATATAATAGCTAACTTATGATCCCAAACGATGTTCAAGAACATTTTTATAAATTACTTGAATAGCAGGACTGGATCCATTAATTATCTTACAAATTTAAAGAACCAAATAAAATTTGAGCTTGAAGACATATTGGTACTTCATAAGAACAATTTCATAACTTGAAATACCTAATTTTTCATTAGAGATATTTGAAAGTTCCATGCGAGTTAAAAAAAATAAAAATGTAGGAATTGGTAAAGCAAAACATTCCTATTGTATTTATGGTAATAAAATTCTTAAATTACAATATTTTTAAAAGGCTGGACTTTTTTTATTTTAACATATGTCATTATTCCTATAAAACTTGATGTTCAAACATTATACAACTCTAAATATGACTTTATTAAAAAAATAAATATTTTTTTTTATTCCTTTCAAAGTAACCCTGTTATTTTTTATTTTTATTGTATTTGTTGGCACATTCCATACTTGAGTATACTATGTGCCTTTTAAATTTGTTTTTACAATAAACTTTAACAACAATTAGTAATTCTAACATATATACAAAATATTATTACTATATTACTAATATTATTACTATATTAGACGCTACATAAAAAAAAATAAACATGTTGGAAATGGAATATCAGATATGTTGTTCCTGAATTACAATTACAATCGAAGGCTTAACCAATGTTTGAGTTATGTCGTTGTTCTTTCGAAGGAGCGATATATAACCAACGAAATAAAACTCTAACTTGCTTAATAGTTGGATGGTTTGGACGAAGCCAGGAAGTTAGCGGGAGAATTGTTTACCAAGGGATTGTACTTGCAAATTGGCCACTAAAGTGTTGGCCCTGTGTCCGGCAAGTGTACGCCATCGCCTAACACACTGGATACACAAACCATTAGCATTTTACCCTAAGTAATTAATCTTCAAGTAATCAATTTTATAGCAGTAATAAATACTTAACAATAATATTGATTTAAAAATAAATATTAATAAATCGTTTTGAAAGGGCTCAACATCGAATCCATCTGAAATTTTCAATAAAGACCGACCGATTTAAGGACAAAATATTGTTTTCAAACGCATCAAGGTAAAGATTGAAATAAAAAACGATGTATGAGTCAATTGATGAAAAACAACAATTTTGTTTGGATAAGTGGCCTATTTGATTACAGCTGATAACTTTTCTTCTTTTTTATCATTCCCTTCTCTCAAAGAATAGTTTTGCATATATGTGTATATGTATATATATATATATATATATATATATATATATACATACATATATTAATGAGTTAAAAAAAATTAAACAAATGTGAACCGGTTTAATAAGTATCTTGTATCGAATTATTTGTAGAAAAAATCAATGAAGTTTCACTTAATTTTTATTATGAATAAAAATACACAGTTTCTGTGCTAATACTGGATTCGATTTAATTTATAAATAATTTTGGTAGCTTTTGAGTGGATGAGACAAACTGCGTAGTTAAATTACGAATATCTAAAAGAAGAAGGCTTTTATCAAAATTGTTAGATAAGTTTTTGCACTGCCATCCGTAGAAAAACTAACATATCCTTAATAATAGGAAGAAAATAAAATAAAAAAACTATGTTCTACTACAACCCGTGAAGGGTCTTGGGTTAAGTTCGTGGTTGTCTGTATTGATACCAGGACAACGGTTGTGCAGAGAGTTGATTTGTCCGAGATGACGCTTATCATCCAAGTTTTCTCCCCATACACTTTATAGAGGCAAGGTAAGGCCTAGGAGGATCTACAGCTCTCTAGGGTCCATTCGTGGCTGTTAACAGACTAAATAATGTATCTACCACAGCCGGATTTGAACCATAGACCTTCGGCACAGTAACTCAGCGCTCTACACACTGAGGTACCCCGCTTTGATATGTTTAATAGCATACAAAATGTTATTACCTCATCCAAGAGATATTTATTGACCGGCCAGAAAATCGGGGATTTTCTATGATCAGTAGACATATTTTCATACAGCAAAAAACAAATTACTGATACTCGGATTAATTAATTTAATTATTAATTAATTAGAACTGAAGTTCCACAGGGAATCGATCGTATTGTTATGAACTTTATAACGATACCGATATACTTATTATATACCATATAACTATCGTTATATACTGCTATCTATCACGTACACGTCCATTGTTTCAATTTTTATTATTTTGAATAGTTATGATTGGTGAGAATTTTCATAAAAATTTAATGAACTTTTCTCTGATGTATTCCAATGAGAATATTTTATTTTACAGGAACAAGAGCAGGGGGGTGAGGAAGATGGACTCGAGGTAAGGCTTTAAAAATTATTTAGCAATATTTTATTTATTTAGTTATAAATAATGTTAAATCTATCAGTTGAAAGGAATCATCATTACGTTTGTACTTCTAAACAACTATAAACAAAACTTAATTCCGTAAAAAAATCCATGGGCTATCCCACAGTATCGTGTCATGTTAATAGTTAGATGATGTGGATTATTTAATGGATTATGAAAAATGAAAATGAAACTCTTGTCGTAAACCGAATAATTGTATTTACATAATTGAAATGGTCCATACATCAGTATACCTTAAGATGCAAAGAAAAATACTATTATACTGGAAAATAATCCATTCCCTCAATTAGATACATTATGATTTATTACTAAAATATATTTGTGAATACATTGATTTATCCTACTAATATTATAAATGCGAAAGTTTGTATGTATGTTTGTTACTCTTTCACGCAAAAACTACTGAACGGGTTTGGATGAAACTTTACAGTAATATAGGTTATACATCAGAATAACACATAGGCTACAATTTATAATGATTTTGTGTAATTTAGTCATAATATAACGATAAATATCATTACAAAGTACTTGGATATAACACATTACCAATATTACCTCCAACATATGGTCAGTAGGTAATCGCGGTTGTTAGCAATCCTACAGGGCTCCCCCCTGAGTAGCTCGTTCACGTGTTTCTTACTCGCAAAATATACATATTTCCGCTGAACAAAACAAATCAAGTAACATAGTTTACAGGAGTATATTGCAGTAGGTAAGTAGGTAAATTACAACTCATTGATAAATTACCTACATATGTACATTATTCTAATCCTTTCAGTTTTGATTTCTCGCTGCTGCCATATGACAAGTGAAACCGTTATACTAAGTAATCCTTTTCAATAAATTCAATAACATTACATACTAATCCTTTACTGACACGAACAACAGTAAGCGAAAGTAACTTCTGTCCGTCCCATTTGTTAATCAGTGTCAATGTATGTTTCACGGCTGTGCTGATCCGTTTGTGATATGGATATTCTCAAGCCTGGGGAAGGATATAGGCTACTGTTTATCAACACACCACACAGGCGAAGTTTATATAAAACTGTAACCTGATTGACTAACACACCCAGCGGTCAACGCACAGCGGAAACCACTGAACTTAGCATCTTGAAATTTGCAGATAGGTTCTTTATATAGCTTAAATGAGCACTAAGAAAGAAATTTGGATAATTACACCCGCAAGGGTTTCCTACTTAATATAATAGGGATTCAAAGATTGTATGGAATCCTTCTGTTTTGTAGTTAGACATCTGAAATTTCGGATGTAGGAGTAACTTATAATTAAAAAAAATTTTTTTTTTTTTTTTTAAAAGCTTTATTGAGAAATAATACACTCTGCCACTATCTTGGGCAATGAGTATTAGAGCTAAAAGAGATCATTCATTCCATATGTACATAACAATAAAAATAAAATAAAATAATAATAATAATCTTGGCCACATTCATATCTATATACAATATTTACATACTGCCCCTGGGAACTCCGAATCAAACCCCTACACCCAGAAGTGGGTGCCGAGTCACAATGCCAGGAGATCCCAGCGCCTCTCAGTCAGCCGCGTCACCAGTCTAGCCAGTGGAGACTGAGTGAGGACGCTAGAGCCACACACTCTCAGGCATGAGTGGAGAAGCTGGCCATTGCCAGCACTCCAGATGTATTTTCATAAGAGATCTCTCGGCCACTGCCGCCTCAACCTACGAGGAGGGTTATAAGGATGGTTGGTACTAGATAGGGATTGTGCCAGGGGGTTAGGAAGAAGAGCATAAAAAAAATTAAATTATTTATTTAAAATGATCTGTCACGAAACTTTATGTGGCAGATCAAATTCCACGCGAGCGAAGCCGAGGGTAAAAGCGCTAGTCCTTATATATAGATATATATGTAATAGGTTGGTGAAAAATAAATCCTTTATTTTTGCGTGAAATTCAAAACTTTATTTAAGATGTTTTGGATTGTCCGATTTGGGTCAAATATACACCGTTTTGTTGCCATTCTAAAGGTAGCTTTATAATTCCTATCTCAAAGTCTAGGTCCTTATTGGCGGAAAATCGATTATCTAGTGATCGATTTTCACAATCTTCTCTTTATCCCAATTTCTTATCACCCAGGAAGTTTTGCAATGCGAGAAGAAAGTGGTAATCGCTTGGTGCCAGTTCCGGACTATATGATGGATGTATTAAAACTTCCCAACCAAGATCCCGGAGTTTCTGGCGAGTCACTACAGACGTGTGTGGCCTTGCGTTGTCCAGATGGAACACAACACCTCTTCTGTTGGGCAATTCTAGCCGTTTCTGGTCAATCGCTAACTTCAAACCGAACAGTAGAGATCTAAATTTAGTGTTTGGCCATACGGAAGGAACTAATAAATGATTCCTTTCAAGTCCCACCAAATACACAGTAGAACCTTCTTGGCCGTTAGTCCTGGTTTGGCCACCGTTTGAGCTGCTTCTCTACGCTTTGACCACGATCGTTTTCGCACAATATTGTTGTATGTGACCCATTTCTCATCCCCAGTAAACATCCGTTTAAGTAATAAGTCGATTTCATTCCGTTTGGCTTCGCAGATGGAAATTAGATCCATCATGTTTTTTGGCGTGGCACCCAAACATCGAGCTTCTTTTTGAATACAGTTTTGCGCTAATGGTTTAAAACTGTTTTATGGTCGATCTTTAGCTCCTGGGCGGTGCTACAACTACTAACATGCCGTTTAACTTCGATTATTTCTGTGATTTTATCGTCATTTTCGACGACGGGCCTGCCTGGTGCGAGGTGCATCTTTTACATCAAAAATGCCTGAACGGAATCGACGAAACCAAAATTTCACGTAATTAGCTGTTCAGTATCGGCACCATGAACACCATTCACAATTTTAGCGGTTTGGCTTGCATTTTCGTCTTTGTCAAAGAAAAACTGTTTTTCTCCTTGTTGACTTCCATTGTTAACACCCTGTAACTCACAACTGAATGGAACAAACAAAAAACAGCCAAAGAATATTTTTAGTGTGAAATGTCACCTTGACAACGAGCATAAACTTGCAATTGTTTGATCGATACCCCAACCTATTATATCTATTTTATGTATATATATATATATATATATATATATATATATATATAACTATAATATATAAATACATATATTAAAATATACATAACTTTGATATATAGAGAAGCTAAGTCATTTGGGCAAACATTAAGATTCCCCCCTCCTATAATGCCGTTTTATCTGCTTCTAGGGGCATTAGATACTGAAACATCGATTATCGTTCAAGTACCAGGAATCAGTAATACTAATGTGAAGTACTCATAAAATAGATATAAAAATGTGCAAAAGTACTCACTCAGAGTAACGAGCTGTTCCCAGTATTTTACTCATATAATTACATTAACTCTTATAGCATTTTACATAAAACCTGGAAGTAGATTGCCCAAGTACCCATACCGACTTAATGTCGTGAACTTCATGAGTGAATGGTACAAAAAGTACTCAGCTGTGTTTCTAGTTTATTTTCAATTCTGACTAATTAATCACTACTATTATATTTTGTCTATTTGATTAATCGAGTACCACTCACTGTACAATTAGTTACATATTTATGTAATCAACAGTAATGTATTCCAAATCTAATTACATGAATATTTTGTAATAATTGAGAAAAAAGTATTAATGAAAAAGGTATTAAGTAAAAACAAAAATTTGAGAAGGCTTGAAAAAGGAGTAATTAATCACACAAATAACATAGAACAAGAAGCAAGACTGGGGTCGTTTAATTTCAATCACAATGGTAGCTTCTATTTTCCAATAGAAACATTCATTTTCGGTTGTGAAATCCTGTAAAATTACCTTTTCATGCCTTTCTACCTTTTCTATATTAACGCCTCAATTCCAGTGTATAGTAGAGAAGTATATAAAAAGGAAAATTGAAATAAATAAATTTTAAAAAATTGATTAATTTTGTAAATGGTAGATCATATACAGATAAATTCGTGACTGAGTATAGTGGTCATATTTTTATGAAGTAAAAAATTAATTTTATAAAAGAAGAATTATAATGAAAAGAGAAGGTATAATTTAAATTTTAAAAAAGTATTAATTCCAGAAAAGTTAATATATTATAAAACATTACATATAAATTGAACTGAGAATTTCATCAAGAATAAGTTAAACAATTAAAAATATTCATACTAACTAAGATGAGAGCTTGGAATGATATAAGAATTACATAATTAAAATTTAAAAAAATATATTATGGTTTATATTGCATATGGTTAAAGAACCTGAAGATCTCTTAATAAATTATTTATTTTACACAGGATGTAACATGGGTGATAGTATAGTAAATTAAATTAATGAGACATTTTGAATCTACTATCTGATGGTTATTATACAACATTCTATGTACATTCATATTATATTGCCTTGTATTACGATGGTGAGAAATCTAATAATTATTATTTTATGAGATAAATATATTGAAACTAAAATCGTTAAAAACTTCTCAAAAAAAAAATACTGATATATATATATATATAAAATAGGAGGTATTTCAATCCAAAATAAAATCTCGTTTTAAAGTATTCTTTCAAATATGAAAACAAACATTATTTGGCACTATTAAAAAATATCATTGGCCATTATTGATTATGTTTTGGAATGAAGTTGTCAATATGCCGAGGAACATCAACAACAGGTTGTTTTTTTTTATTAATAATTTATTGTTAACGTTGGCTGGGTTCAACTGAACCTGAGCCTCCATTGTTGCTATTAATGAATAGAAGAAGGGTCGAACCAAAACTAACTAACCTCTAAATTGGTTTCATTTACGCTTAGAAAATAATTACAACTTAATCGATCGGTTCTTCTCATCGATCTCCTGAATAAATATAAATTGGAGTTCGTCAAAGATCTCGGGTTTCGAGAATAGAGCTCCGAATTTCAAGGCCCCATAGATCTAATTGTGCTCAATTCGAATAACTTATGTAGTTAATTAAAAGTTTAGAACTTTCGCTTAGTAACTGTTGTAAAAATATGAAACCAAGAGTAGTTTCTTTTGGTATCGGTCCGGTGGTGGACTCGAATAAGAGGAAAAGATGGAATTTCAAATCTCAAAAAACTAGCGATAGTAAAGAAAAATGAATTTATATAATGTATGTGTTATATACTTACAATATATACATTAAGGCAATTAGTTGGTAGTGAGGAAATGAGATCATTCAGCGATAGAAGAGGTAGCTCATTGCCTCTCCTCTTCTATTGACATGACTGTAAATTGTTAGTATTTATTTTATTGCTATTTATTATTTTTTATAATAATAGTAATAAAATATAATATTAAAACAGTAATAATGACTCGTTATGTTTCAATTTTTCCCTCCAAAAAAAATTTTTAGTGGGTTTAGATCTAGGGGGGTTCTTGCATTTCTTTAATGGCCCGCAAGATCATTTTAATAATAATGATAATATAATGTCTTTATTTATTCTGGGACAAGTCCCTTTAGAATAACAATACCGGTTTCTATCATTTGTGTTGGCCATTCCTGGAATAAACTACTGCACCTCCGGTTAATATAATATTTAATTTAGTAAGATGAGTTATTATCACTTAGAAGGTGTTGCTGTTATGGTTTCGTAAAACATGTTGTTGATGACATTGTTGGTTACCATTTCAGCAATTTTCACCAAATGTTCTTGTAACTTTACCTCATCAATACTATAAAAAATAATAGCTCGGTTTAGGAAACTTTTCAAGTTTCTGAGAGTTAATCTTGGCAAAACCTCACCTTCTGTTTCTGTTTCCGTTGTATTCAATTCGATTCTTCTCTCAGTTCTTCCCCCGGGACTCAGGATCATGAAATCCATTGTTTCCATGGAAAACAAGCTCTAATTTCTTTCTTTAAAAAATATAAGTGTTTTCCTAATAAACAGATCGATTTGAAGCAATGATTTCTTTCCATCAAGTATAAAAAACAGTCGGGAGTGTGTTCAAGGGAGCCATTGTTGACTCAACATCAAAGCAGTACACCGCGAAAATGCTCTCCCTTCAAGCCTCAAACTAAGATTCCACATTTCCTTATAAATATTCATTGCAGATTAAAAATGGTCGGCGCTTCAAAGGAAAAATATACACGAACATCACAAAACTTCCAAATAACTCTATGGCATAGTCCCAGCAAGGTTTACGAATTGCACATAATTGCAAATAATGTAAAAGGAACAGTTCCTTAAAATGCATACCAATTATATGTAACATGTATATCACAATAACCCTTATCTTGCTCGATCTCTAACAAAACGCAATCAAGAAAATAACCGTCTTCACTCTGTCAAAGCTTTTGCAAACATAATGTTAAGGAGCGATATTTATTTTTACGAGTTTCAGTTAGGAAACTAAAATTTCTGTATTAAGAGCTCGTAATGTTAGTTAAGTATGGGGTCTAGGGGACATTAACTAATGAAGAGAATTGCACAGACTTACTCGCCCAAAAAAAGTATATTGTGGAGTACTATCCATTACAGCTTTCTCAATAAAGAAGATTCAGTACTAACTAGTACAATCAAGAAATTAGATGAGGTATTGGAAATCGCCAAGCCTTCGTTCAGCATTGGTTATAGGGGATTTAAACATTTCATTTCAAGAATCTATTTTTCTTATGTTTCTTTTTTTCTTTTTTTTCCCTAGCCATTGCTTATATAGCATTTCTATTTGAAGCCAAAACCTGCGAGAATGAAGCGATTCCGCTTCCCACAATACAGTTAACTTTCTCTTGACGACATTCGACATAGCAACTTATTCGCCGGGGATGCAGATATATTGATGTTATAATAACATTGCGAATTTCAAGGGAAGTTTGAGCTTTGTGGTCTGCTAATTTTATTATTTTTCTCTTAGGTTACTCATTTCCAAGATGCAGAAATTTATAGTACTCCTTATTTAGAAAAAAATCGGCACTGGCTTTTTGTAAAAATATTATACAAGTCATTGGTTAGACATATAATAATTACATTCTCATTAATTGAATACGCTCAAACTTTTTAATAAAATGCACCGTTTAGGTACTATAGTTGGGAAACCTTGGATTTAGAATGAAACAAAAGAATTACAGCTTCAGAAGATACATACTGAAAACAGACTGGAAGACACAAGACGACAACCCAGTGGCAGTTTTGAGTTTGATAAATAAGCTTTTCAGAGGTCATCTGTGGTCTAGTGGTTAGTACAACAGCCTACTATTACTACTATAGCATACCAACCCAAGAGGTTTAGGATTTTTTAACCTTAGTTATGCCGTCCTTTGGATGAGACGTAAAATGGAGGTCTCGAGCCTATGCGATGTCAGGTACTCGTTAAAGATCTCAATCCTAATTAAACCTAGACAGGCAAAATTTAGGACTACCACTGTAGCATTGTTCGATTAACCATAGCAGTTAAGCAAACAAGCTTTACAGATTTGGTTTTTGATAGAGAAGTTTCGTTTTAAGGGCCTCACCTTTTTTTTCTCGCCACCGCCTTTTTCAATTTTTCACGTTTTATTATAGCTTCTAAAAATAACCTAGAATACTGCTGTAGTGACGGAGATATGACTTTCCTTTTTTCTGATTTGAGCTGTTTACTTAGTGATCCGTAGTTTAGCATACAAACCATTTATACAACTTATTAGTTTTATAACAACTATTAGATTAAATTTTCCTTTTTCATGATTTTCCTTATCCCAATTAACTATGATACACCATTATATTGAGATTCTCAGAATATAGCAGGATACCATGCATCGGATATTGTTACGAGTATGTAATAGTTGGAATATCGACAAGCCTCTAGAACAATTTGGAGATGCACCACGTGTCTCGGCTATAGATATTCTGTCATATGTTTGTCCTCGGATTTCTCCCTAGGCATTTATCTGTTAATGCCGGATCATCTCTATACAATCCCTCATCATTGTGATATATATCTCTTATATTTTTATATTGAAACGTAATCCCTCCCTAGATTGGATATCGAAAAATCTAACTTATAAGGGAATTATTTTTGATGTTTGAATAATATATATCCTTTTAGAAATTTTTTTCAAAATTTATTTCAGTCATTTTATTCCTTACTCAACCTCGCACTAGATAGAATTCACTTTTTAAAATACAACGATGTGCCTAACTCATTTTTTGCAAATTTAGCTTAACTTCCTATTCACGGAAAGTACATATTCTTTTTAATACTTCATGACAAGTAATTTTATTGTAAGAAGTATATAGCAATAAAAAAGTTACTAAATTTCATAACTAAGTCAATGGATAAACTAAATAAATATATACATCGCAAAAGTCAAAATTTGGCATTTTTGAGTTAAGCCTTCAGTAGCAATTGTATTCGTTGAAGCTTTTCAATTCAGGAACCATATATCTCATTTTCCATTTCCAAGATGTCATGGCGTTGTTCTTTAGAAGCAGGGATATAAAAAGGGCGAATAAACTGAACATAATATGTCTTATGGTAAATTAATTTTAATAAAAAAATGTCAACACTTACCAACCAATGCTGATCGCATGTTTAGTTTATATTATATTTATGTAATGTTTAATCCTGATTTTTTTTTTCTCAAACGTAAATTATGTACATGTTGTTCTTGTACATATGTACATGTTGTACTGGTGTTGTAACTTTCTTACCATTGTTTTATCATATGTCATCATGAGTAATAGTAACCTTCTGTTAGGCAGTGGAGACGAACGACGTGGGTCCGATGATGACCCAGCAGAGGGACACATGGTCGAAAAAGGTAGAGTTCCTCCTGGCAGTGATCGGATTCGCCGTCGACTTAGGAAACGTCTGGAGGTTCCCATACATCTGCTACCAGAATGGCGGAGGTAATTATTTTATTATTATATATTTTTATATACATCCTGAATCATGAGTATATTTGCAAAATAGAATTTTTTTTAATGATTATCGGAAAAACATGGTTGGGACATGTCCTAAGAAAGGAGCGTGGTAGACATCCAAAAATGATGATGGAGGGACATCCGGGTGGTAGTAGAACTAGACTTCATTGGCTGCAAGATGATGAATACGATCTTAGTTCGTTGGGTGTCGAAAGATGGAGAAGTGGAGCTGAAGATAGGTCTGTGGGGAAGGCAATCTATTACAAGGGCCATAACGGTGTTAGATATAGATAGAATATTAAAAGCAATATATAGAATATTAATTCTTTATTCATAAATCTAGAATCCAGAATCGTACAAGACGATCCTAAGATCCTTTTATGAAGATAATTTTTGAGATAGTACTTACATAAAAATTGTACAAAATAGTAAGCCATTATTCTAAATTCTTTTAGGATGGAGCTACTTGATGTTTGTAGCAAATGGTGTAATCGGTAGTGAAACTTCAATTTTTTTTCCCTTTTCAATTTCTTTTCGCTATTGTCTTCTTTTTAAAAAAAAAAAATCATGTAGATTAAATAATATTAACTAATATACCATGGGATATGAAAACAAAAATGGAAAATGAGGCAACTCGGGATTTCCTAAATGTTCACGACAGCGAAATTAAACTCGCAATCTATCAGTATTTTTATGATCATAATTTTAGTTTTCTAAATCCATGCAGATTACTGGTCCATCCAATCTGACAATTAAGAGGAGATTTGAGATGCTTGGAGTTTAATTCGGAAAAGCCGCGTTATCTCGTTCTTCCACAGCATCGTTCAGATGAACTAGTTTTTATGCTAGTTCATACTTCTTTATATTTTGGGTTGTTTGAACTCGTTTTTATTCAGTATTGTCAACACCATCGTGACCATAAAAAAAACTGAAACCGCTGTTTTGTAGAAAAAATCGAGTAACCTCGTTTTCCCCTGTAATCTTCATATAAATTAATCTTATACTATTAAAAAAAACCGTTCTTGAAAAATGTACGTTTCTCTCTTCCACAGCTTCCATATTCCCCCTGAATTCTTTATTCATAATAATAGGTTTCAGTGGATATGTTTAAAAATAAATAGTTATATTTCAAATAAAATATTATCTCTCTGCAACCATCTGTGGCGGCTTGGATTGGCACATTCATTTCCACTTCGGGGAAAGAAAGACTCCAGGGCAACTGGTGGTATCGAGTGATTGCGGTGGAGTGTTGCTGCAGCGGGCTAATCAGCCTTCACCGCAGAGCCTTGTGGTAAATTTCTCGAGTCCGAAGTTTGGCCAAGTATATTCCATCTCCAGCGATCTGCCTCCAGGCCTGGGTATCTTCACCGATAGGATATTTGCCCAGCTGGGATGTTTTGGCTTCCTGTTAGTAGTTCCTTCTCCTGGTTGGATCAGAGAGCAGTATAATCTCAATTAATGCATCCTAGATCTAGTAGATTTACGAAATCTAAGTTTAATATATATTTAAAATATTCACATAATTAAATAATCTGGAAAAAATTCAAAATTATTGAACCCATGTGAATCCGAAATTTTAAAGAAAACACAAATTTAAATGTCCTCTTAATCCAAAAAAACAAGGTATGTGTGTTTGTGCTGTGTGCGTGTATGCGCTAAGTTAAATTAAAAACGAAAAGATATAAAAAAACTGAAATTATATATTTAAGGTAGCTATAAACCTCTGATATTACGGTAAGTTTTTCACCGAAATCGACTTACCAGGTTTACCAATTTTTTTAATCGATTATTGGGAAACAACTATATGATAGAGATGATACATATATTGCGGTAGTTTGTTGTATGCTAACCACTATTCCAGAGGATTGAAGGTTTATTAATCATGTGTATTAACTTCAATGTGTAGCTTATAAGATTACATTTGTAGGTAAATGTCACCAAACGAGGGAGAGAAAATTAGTTGAAACTGTCTGGTTTTTAACTAACCTCTGTTCTTTCAGGATTCTAGCTTTAGAATTTGTTGCCACAATATAAATACATCGGTAGAACCAAAAGAACTGTAATGTAGGGTGTAGAGACTTATTGTTAGACTAATTTAAGTAAATTTTTATTGTTGGAAACTTTTATTCCTTTGTTATGATTGATCGTAACGTAGCTTAGATTAAGGATGATCACCAGATTGAAGAGGATGGTTTGGGTAAGCTTGAAATGATCAATCTCTAGCTTATTTCGAACGAAGTGAGTTGGTTCCGAAGGCATATTGAATTGTGTTAAGTGAATCACATATATAGCACTATCTCCTACCATTGAGTTTCCATCTCGACCCCATGTCATCTTGTTTTGTGGCTCTCTGAGGTAGTAATTCAGGGTCTTACTTACTCAGTGTATGAGTGAACCATTAAGCCAGGCATTATTTTGATCTAAAACCTTAAAAGTAAGGTTTTACCTAACTCCAATATATTTATATAGATATGAATCATTTTCAAAATAGTACTATGAGATGCCACCAAGAGATTATTACAATTCAAGTACAGTAATATTTAATCAAATACTCTATAATTATCAATTATATTATTTACCATTTTTGTCCAAATGTATACGTGAGTGATTAACTGGGGGTTATTTTAATGAATAAATATCCTTTTACATCGGATAAAATAAATTTATTTTCATTATATTGTGATCATATTTTACACAAGATACATGTTTTCTTATAAAAATATCCCTTTATGTTATTTATGGGTGTTCAACTTCCCAACATTCTTCTTCCGTCCTCCTTACGATTATCCTTTTCTACCTTTTCCAGTTACAGACACTGGGAGACTCGATACTCGATGAGGGCTTTCTTCACCTGTTCAGTAACCCTTCACAGGTTTATATATATATATATATATATATATATATATATATATATATATATATATATATATATTATTTTTTTTCAAAACATATGGGCATAACAAAAAACATTCTCTGGCTATGAGTGAACTCCAGTTCTATTTTCTATAGTAGCGAAAAAATCGCTAAAGGCCTAAAAGAAGATTCTAATGTTCGTGATTAACCACTGCCTTTACACAGATCTGTACGATCCCGAGAAATTGTACCCTTTGTATTCGTCTCTTCAATGTCCCCGGTTCATTTTCTTGAATTGTCTACTAGTTTTCCTCATCCCTCCAAGAAGCCATTTAATTTCAAATGGCCAGGAAGTAAGCGAACAAAGTTAATCAAGCAAAGTGGGTTTGAGTGCGTAGATTGAAGCAGCGAAGGCGTGTTTTTGTGAGAGAGGCTTTGATGTCTACCCTACGGCAAGGCAAGACTTTGACACGAGCCTAGTCTAGAGCCCCATTATTCTATTTACCTTTATACACTATTCTAATATTTGTTACATAAAGTCTGCTGGATAGAAATCGGCAAGATAAGATTTGGTTTCAATAGCAGGCAATTATTTATAGCACCTTTTTAGGCAACTATTCCATAACGAAATTCGATCATAAAAAAAAACTTTTCATTTTCCATGTATATCGTCTGCTGTAGGATTAATAATATCAATTATTAATATTATTATTACTCTATATCAATAGAGTCATCCATAAGGCACTAAAACTAGAAACGGGAAAACTAGGTTTCATAATACTTACTGATTTTGACTCCAGCTTGAAACAGTTTTTTCAATCTCCTGAAAAGTGGTGTTTTTCACTTTTGATACAGTGCATTGGTATCGACGATATCTTAGTTACGAAATGTTGCTTACAGTTTATGTTGAGATTACAGTACTATTTGATAACAATTTCAACTAGTATTTTCTTATCACCTTATGAAAAAATATTTGTACCTACGTGCTTAACACTGCTGACTGGGGCTTTTACGACATGAATCCTTTTAATTTTATAATTCTTTTAAATTTAAATTTAATTTATTGAATTAGCGACTTTTGTTTATTTTATATTATATTTATTTTTATGTAGTTAGTACGCATGTGAGAATTCTCCATGCTCTATCTTTAATCGACACAGGTCATTTTCTTGTTTTCTTTTGACCCCCTGCCTGGGAGACCACGTCTTACCTAAATTTTCTGACTAATAAAATATAATATACATGTGTATTCATTACTTAGATATACCGACAATGGATTTTGACTGCAGAATATTTATACAGCCCAGTGAATAAGTGTTCAAGTCGAATTTTGTCCAGAGAGAGTTAACTATATGGAATCGTGTCATTCCAGTAGTTATTGGCTTGAAATGGAGTTGTAATACAAGGAATAACTTATTTTCAAGCCAATACCTGACTTAGCTCCTTATTCGACTTAACCACTTATCCACCGGGGTTGTAGATTTAACTTTTGACGCAGCACTTTTAATAATTTCGATGCCCTAAAAAAATTACCGGGCATCATATTTCCTGTACCTCATAAAAGTAAAATATATTTACTTTTTCCGGTTCTCAAAAAAATCGTTAATTGTACATAAAGGTATATACCCTATTCCCCTTTTCGGGGGCAGAAAATAAATTATCTACTATAAAATATATTACATTTAATAAAATACGGGAATATAAAATTTCTAATATGTTTTAAATATCAAAATACAATATTTGAAACATATTTGAATTAAACTTAAAAATAAAACCAATGGGGTTAATTCATTTCAAGAGCAAATATAATGAAAATCAAATTTTATTATTAATTTAAATGAATAATATGAGCAAGGAATTACATGTGAAAATTTGGATGAATAAAAAATTAGCTTAGTAAAATTTAAAAGTCAGTTTATTCATTTTTTAAACAAATAGAAAAAAAAACAAGAATAAAACCCATCTTGAAGCGATCAAATCAATTTTTCCAATTCGTTCCAGGTGATTTTCCCACTGTTTATGACCCAGCATAAAATCTCTACAGCTTTCCCTGAACTGTCTGGACTGAATCCAAATGCACAAGCCAGGAATTGCGTCGATCTACAGGAATTAGTGTTCAATTCCCACCCTTTTCCTAAAAAAAAACTATAAAATTTTGAATAAATTTAAATTTCTGATACAAACTACCAAAAAAAATCTGAAACTACCAGTACAGAAAGCGGCAAAATACACAGAATAATATGTATAAATGAGATAACCTGTGCGAAAACAAAACAATAGATCGATTAATCCTTTATTTTCACTGAGCCATGTTGAAACTTAAATACCCAAAATATGTATATATTTTTACAATAATTCTAATTGAACCACTACAAAGGGATATTTTGAAAAGTAACTTAGAAATGAAGAAATGTGCACGAAACGTAGATCAGAAACATAATGACAATATGTTATTTAGTAAATCATCATATATTCAGGATGATTTTAATCATACACCACCTATTATTTGCAGACGGCCAAATAACTGTACAAGACTTTTTAGAAGAATATAAGGATTGTACCTGAATTTCAAAAAAAATCCTATTCCTTCACATCAGTATCAATTTGAGAATACATTATGATAATGACATTCAGAAAAGAAATGGCTATAATTCTGATGCTGTTAATTAATTTTAGAATGTTTAAGAATTTATTTTCATTTATTGAATCGAAAACTTATTATTAGAAACATTAAAATGTGAAATATAAACTTGTATATGATTTTTCTGAGATGAAATCATTTTTAATTGATTTGGGAATTATGTCATGTTCCATACTTACTCTTACCTTTATTTCTTTGTCTGTAAAGAAAAAAAGTTGTATAGAATATAAAGAATAAGCGTGAAGAAACAATGCTCAAAGAAAACTCGTATATCCAGATCTTAACTAAAAGAAGTAGAAGTTCACTCAAGTGATAGCGCGGAAATCAGGAAAAAGGGTGACAAGTTTCTTATCGTTTTCCTCCAACTTAGCGAGAAACAGAGCAACTTAATAGAATAAGAAAAACTTAATTAACAATAATTTATTTCGAAAAGCAATTATCACTTTTAGTCTAAGGAAAATTTAAATAATTACCCCGTTAATTAAATAAATTGGAATGGTAATTACGCTTATATGGTTCTACTAAATGAAGGACGGATACCGGGATCACTTGTGGTGTAGTATAACAACCATCTATGGCCTAGGCTGCAGGTTCACAGGTTGTCAGGTGCCCTTAGGATTTGTTAGAGGTAAAAACTCCTACGCTATGCCGTCTTTCGGAGCGGACTTACTCGTAAAAGAACGGTCTTGAGCCTGTGCGGTTGAAAATTCTTATCCCAATTGTATCTGGACAGGGAAAATGTATGGCTCCCACTGTAGAATCGTCCGATTAGCCATTGTTGCATTGTGGCGTTAAGTAAATAAACAAGAAAGAAGAACGCCAGTTATCAATTCGCTCTTCTGAAGCAAGAATTGTTGGATTGTGGCATTAAGTAAATAAACAAGAAAGAAGAACGCCAGTTATCAATTCGCTCTTCTGAAGCAAGAATGGAGCAAGAAATATATATATATATATATATATATATATATATATATATATATATATTTAAATTTAATGAAAGACAAATAGGATTTACTAATACAAAGAATAAATCTACATAATTTTGAATTTTATAGTAATCAATCGATTTTATCTTTATAGTATGAATCGATATTGTGTATTCTTTAGTTATCATAATTATGTTTACATACTACATCTTCACTTCCGTATCAGGCATTTTTTTCAATTCCGAATTTCATTTACATTACCTATATTGTTTCTAAAATTACGTTAAAATATGTTTTAGAATGTGATTTTAAAACTAGGAACTGTCTCAGTAATATAGTGATTTTATTATATGGCTATTTTATACCTTCAGCCAGTATCGAATATGATCTACGGGTTCATAACAATAAATTCCGATTTACCAAACCCTACATAAAGTGCAATCATTTTTTATAATTATTGTTCACAAGAAATAATTTTGTCTTAAATGGAACATACCAGTATTATCAGAAATATTACTTTAATCAAGAAAATTACTTTGCTGCCTATTTTCTTAGACAATCTCTTTAAGCTGCAGTAGTTTATGTCTCGATATTTACGCGAGTACTGTACTTAGTTCTCTTGAGCACGCAACTAACCGATTTTATATGCGTGGTTGTGGTTTCCAAGAAGTAATGAGCAAGTCTCGTTAAAAAAAGAAAGAATATGGGAGTTCTGGGTATGGTTGTTGGAGGTCGATCATTAACTTCTGAATCTGAGCTCAAGTAAAAAGTACAAAAAAATGTTTATAAACACATAAAGATGATACTTAAACATTATAATAATAAGATGTTATTGATATTTTATGATAAAACAATCAACACGTTTAGTTCTAATATTTTTAACAATCACATGACATAGGCTTTGGATCCCCATTGTACGTATTTTCTGAAGAACAACATAACTAACGATTTTTTGCTTCCTTTTAAAAAAACCCAAAGCAACCTGCCGGATCAAGGCCCCGTGATCTTGAGCATAGTAGGTTTTTATGCTTACATCTTCAACGTAATAGTCACGTGGTTAATAATTCTGTCAGTAGATGCCAGTCAGATAATGGTCTTTGTCCATTTAATGAGTTAAACGAATTAATGGCTCAATTTCGGAAAAAATGTTTTCCCAGTGCTGAAAATAACGACATTTAACCATCCACTCCTTACAACGAATAATTATCATATTTCTTCAATAATACTGGTAATTGAATAATGGTGTAAAAAAAAAAAAATTGGCATCTCTGGGGAAATAAATTATTAATGAAGATATTAATTTAACAGTTAGCTTATTCACACAATTTCATGACTTATTCTTAACTAATTATTAAAGACTCAAGTATATTCTTAAGTTATGTTTTTCTTTTATTCCTTTGTTACCTGTTGACTTTTTTGTATTTGAATAAGTTTTATTCATTTCTCTATCAGCCTCTCCACCTCAAAACTTTTAGCAATATGTGTGAAGCCGATAAATTCTATTCAGTATTAAGCTGTTTACCCTCTAACTCGTACGGGCTTCGTTAAGTAGCTTTCGCTTTACCCGACAACAAATTATTACTTATCAGGCTACTTATGCTCATAATTATTTAGGGCCCTGGAGTATTTTGAAGCCCTCGAATCCTCTCTAAGCTGAAATACACGGATCGCCGATAGTAAACAAAGGCAACGATCCGATGCTAGCAAACAGAAGTCCATGGCCATCTCCTCTGATGAGGAGCTCCCTCGGGGTCTGGGATTCTCCAGGGAACTTTCTTCGGGATATCTCTTTGGTCCCTTGTTCTTAGCGATTGATGGAGATTTCTCTGGACTGAGAAGGAATCTGGGTACTGTATTCTCCTGCAATGGTCTAAAATATGAGTGATTTTTTAAAAAAATAAATCACCAATTTGAACAATAATTTGATTAGTAAAGGCTACCAGGTAAAATAAACAATCGATTTCTGGTAATCAAAGAATCACTGTGTCAATGAGGATTGATTCGGCTTTCCTTCTTAGTTCTATTTTGTCAGACTTATAACAAAAAACCAAGAACCAAATAAAATTTGATGAAAATCTGTTGCAGATAAGTATAGCAATAAGTTGGATGTGGGAGTACTTTGTAACCCAGCTCGTTTAGTTTCTTCTCTGTCTGTTATGATACATGAAGTTTGGCGTTGTCGCGTAAGAATATAGGTCCCTCCCGATTAAAGTTTTTATAATAACTTTTCGTTTCTTTATGTCAATCCCCTTGCAGGAAGAGGTGGATATGATGGTTTGATATGAACTCTGGGTAGAACGAAGAAATGGATTGTTAATGAATTAATCTGTGTCACTTGCTGAATATTTCTCAAACCAACGGCGAACAGTCCATTCGTCACAACACCCTTCCGCGAATGCGGTTGTAAGCTTTCTTGCTGCTAGGAGGAGTGTCCAAGTTAAAATCATTACATGAAAAACGCGTTTTTCCATATTCATATTTGATCCTATTCTAAACGACGTTCGCTCATTGTATTGTAGTAAAGTTAAATATTTTGTTTAAAATATGAATAATTACAGCTCGTTACAATCCGTACAATAAATATAGTAAATTACAGAGGTCCACTAATTCCACATTGAAGTTTAGAAATAATAAAAATTGACACTTCATATAAAACGACACATAAATAAAACATGATAAAAAAATTTATTTTTATTTTTGTTAACTGGCTCACATATTTACTTACTGGACGCTAAGAGGCAGAAAGTCCTTGGCTAAGCCGCCGAAGTCCTACTAATTTCCTAATTTGCTAAACTAATAATCCTGGCCCGGGACAGCGTCTCATTCCCGCAGCTGCTCGGCTCATTGGGTCGCTTTAGGGTTCCAGTCCACGTAACTGCCCAATGTGCTACCTCCCGCTTGTAGGGCTTAAAGTATACTGTATTGTTTTATATATTAATTTGGGACATGGATTAGTTTCGTTTGGTGTTCATTTATATTAAAAAATATTTAAAGCTTTAGATATCGCTTTATCAAATGAACAACATCACAACTCCAAAACGCCAATTTTTGACATGAGCAGCAATTGTATTGATTGAATCTTTTTAAATCAGCAACGACTTACCTGATATTCCATTTCCAACACTGTTTATTTTTTTTTGTTCTTAATAAAATCATATTTTGAGTTGTATCATGTTTGAACTTGTTGAAGTTTTATGAGAATAATGACATGAGTTAAAATCAAAAAAGTTTCAAAATTTTCTATCCATCATAAGAATAGGAATGATTTGGTTTACCAATATCCAAAACTTTATTTTTTAAGTCACATGGAATTTTCAAATACCTCCATCGAATAAAATAGTTTGTTTTGAGTTATAACGTTGCTCTTTTGAAAGAGCGATATAGCATCATGAATGAAACGCCTATTAAACATTCGTGTAAACGTAATTTGGTTATTATATTAATATTTATTGTTAGATGGGTGGGATTATTATTCCATTGGCATAATCAGTGATGTCATTGTATTAATTTCCCCATTTGCGTGTCATTTGTACTAGTATTTGACAGATATGGCTGGTTCACTTTTTTTATTAGCAGTTTTTTGGAAGGGTTAAATTTCAAAACTTATATTCTTAAATAGGGTTTATTCTAAAAATTATAATTATATTTATTTTTATGTTGTTATTATTATTTAAAGTATAAAACAATTTTTAAAAAAACGAATAAACTGTTATGCTTTTAGTGACTCACAGGAAAGGCCAATTTAGGAAGCGGGTGGCTCAGTGGTAGGGCGCTGAGTCGCCATGGCTAAAGTCCAAGGTTCATACCCGGTTGTGGAAGATAATTTAGTCTCTACCACGTACTGAACCCAAGACCTTTCATAGATTTTAGTGATAGAATTTTTTTATATTTTAGATCCTCATCCTCATTCTACATCCTAATTTAGGTTACGGATGTTTTGTATTTTTAATAATAGTTTATACTATGTAACTATGAGTAAAAGAGTAAGCTTAAATATAAGCCTTTTTAGATATGGCTGAAAATGGCCTTGTTTACCTGAATAATTTCAAGTATAAAAAGTTGGAATATGCACTCTTTTTTTTTTAATAACAGCTTTCATTTAGTAAAATTTAAAAGTACATACAAAATGCTACTATACAATAGTACTTAATAAAATGTTTTCTTTGCAACTCTTATCACTCTAAATAATACAATCAGAATTCATTAATATTTGGTGGCAACAACAATAAAACTATTTGTTTTTATCTGTTTCATTTTAAATTCATTTCTATGCATCAAATAAGATTAAAAATTATCTTCTTCCCTAGTGCTTGGGTTTATCACGATTAGATCCATCTATAAAGAATTTTTTAGTTATTCTGTTTAACCCTCATTGAATTAGGACCGAAGAATAAATTACCGTTAACCAGCCCTAATCCAAAGTAAGAGAAAACATGACTTAAGTGATTTATTTGCGTTGTCCATCGTTTAATGGACACGCTAACGCAAACAGTCCACTTTTTTTTTCTTTAATCCACGACTTGGGGTTGGATTAAAAGTAGTTATCTCGCAAGCCACATACACTCGTCCTAAACCAAGAGGTTGGAAGACCTTTTAATTTTATTTTTTTTATTACTTATTAAGATTGCTAGGTAAATAGAACATGTTTGTACCCTATATCTACTACAGGCTTCGTACTTTTAGCCTGGGAATGATGGTAGGTGTTAAGGAATCTATTGTTTTCACCCTTTGGAAATGACACCTTGATTTGCTAGATCACACGACACTCATTGAAAAGACAAGAAAGCCACTTCTAATCTGACAAATATTTTTCATTATATGTTTACCACTACATATTAGACCTGATTTTATCACTTCCTTATATTTTTAAGGGGTTCAAGCAAGGCGTAGCTCAAAAGAACATGATATTCCACTTAAGACCTATGATATATCGCGTATTGCTCTTGAACCCCATCCCTGACAGAACATATTTATTATGATTTAAACATGTATTTGTTTCTATTACGTTTTCAGGAGCGTTCCTCATCCCCTACTGTATTATGCTTGTCTTCGGTGGGATGCCACTCTTCTTCATGGAGCTCGCGCTTGGTCAGTTTCACCGTTCCGGCTGCCTCACGATCTGGAAGAGAATCTGCCCAGCTCTTAAAGGTAAACTTACAAGTATTATATTGTTTACAGTTTAAAGATTAGATTGTGCTGATTTCATTGGTAGCAATAAAATCTTTATCTGTTTACCTTTTCTATTATTGTAACCCAACATTATACATTCCTGAAACTACTGCTTTGTTTAAACATAATAAAGTCCCTTTTCTTCGGATTCAATATGTCATGGAATTGACAAGGACGACTATAAAAGATGATTAGCATGTAAAGAACTAAAACATTCTAAATGGTTTCGTTACAATGTTACTGACTTTTGAACTACTTGAATATGAAATAGAATTGTGCATAAATGTAAATTGTGTATATATTCTTAGTAACGTATTTTCTGCCAGCTTTCTCACAAAACTTACCTTCTGTTACCACTACGAAAAAAGAATAATTCGCTTCAAAATTTGAGACCAATCCTGGGATGCTGTTTTTGTAATTTCGGAAATATTGGAGAATTTCCTCATCAGCACATCGAGTTTCATTTATGGATTTTAACTGTTATAAAAATGTTCCTCGAAAATAATAGAAAAACCATTGTTTCCCATTTTTTCTCCCGTTGCATGAAAGCCATCCGTCCATTTCATTACCTTCCATCAATATTTGCTCAATTTACAATAGTAAGTGCCTAATCTCTCTCTCTCTCTCTCTCTCTCTCTCTCTATATATATATATATATATATATATATACTATATTTTTATATTATTTTGTTCTATATATTCATTTATTTATCATAGTGCATTTTGTTTTTAAGTGTAAGCAAGTTTGAAATTATGGGTTATCGAAATTAATTTACTATCCCACTATAAAGTGGGTACCCGTAATTGGAGAAAAACTTCCCTGGACAACTAATATCGTAGAAACACTACAGTCCCTACCATGTACTGAGCCCAAAAGCTTTACAGGTTGTAGTGGTACAGATTTTTTTTTATATTAATATTAATAATTACATTTGTTAATGATTCCATGATGAGTAGACATCTTTCGTTAACCGAATATTTTCTTTATTGTGGGGTGATACTCCTTTTCTTTTTTTCAAAGGACAGCTGATTTCTTATATTTAAATCTAAGAATTACGATTTTCACTATCCGCAGTATATATTTTATTTATTTCTAGAAGGTAGTACGATTAATCTAAAAAAGAGTTGTAATATTGATGTTACCGGGAGATTGGACAATAGGCGATGAAGAGGGCCTATTGTGAGCGGGGCCAGATCATTGTCGAGTGTTGGTCGATTCTGCATCGCGCCTAGTTCTGTAGTTAGCCAGCTCATAACTTGTAATCTTTCCTTTCATCAAAATAAGTTTAGTTCCATTCGGCTTTCATGATTTAATTTCCAAAATTTTCCTAAAATTGAAAAGTTAATATTAAGGTCACTCTGATAAGTTCCTTATTGTTGGATCCTAGGTGTAAAACCATCCCAGGTTCCGATTCTTCTGTTGGTCAGAATCCTAAAGACACTGTATCAAAGATTCCCGAGAACATGGTGGAATTTATTTTACTCTTATCTTGATTTATTCCAACGATCACGAGTCACTCAAAAAGGAGTTACTTTCGAACAACTTAAATACAGACCTAAATAAAGATATAAGTAAATGCTCTTTCTTACAAACCTCCTTTTTTGACTTATTGTTAACTATTATGCTGAATGAAATGAATCATCTATTTTTTTTACAATGTATACGAACACTAATTAAATTATTAAAATAATTACAAATCTATTGAATCCTACAATAAGATTTAATTGAGTGACAATATATATTTTTTTAGCTTTTCGAAATGATTTCAAAATTAATTAAATAATTTAAATAGGAAATACAGAAATAAATAAAAATAACATGCTTCCAAAACAGTGTTTCTCAAATCGTATTAGGACACTAGACTACACCTACATTGGATCCGGTGTGATACGATGAGACGTCGCTAGCAAACCAAATGACTGAAATATATCGAGAGTTATAACATTTGGTTCTTTAAATTTATAAAATTAATATTATTTATTAATTTTTTTTAATAAATTTATATTTTACTATAATGTATAATAAAATATGTATAATGTATACACCCCAGCATCGTATGTGATAGAATCACGTCGCACCGAATCGGATCCAATGTAGGTGTAGCCTAAGGCGTTTTAGGTACTATTCTAGCAAACAAAGCTCAGATACGTTGATTCATTTTAACAAGTTATTGAGGCATAACATTTTTTTCAATAGTTCTTTGAGAAAGTATAATAATCTAATGAGAAAAAACATGTTAAAGATCTCAGTTAAACAAAAAATGAGAAATGTTCATTCTCTATTTCGAGGAACCGTTTTCCTAAACGATTTTTAAATAATTTAGGACAATATTTTCCGGACAAAATATTTTTTATTTTTATCGAATCGATTAATTAATGTTCTGTAATTTGATGTTCCGAAATGCAATTATTTTTCACATACTTTAGCCATAAAGTTGCAGGCCATTAATTGATTTGACAAGGAATGGATATAGGTTTAGGAGTGCAGTTTTTAGTAATTCAGAAAAATGTAAATGCTTTTTTTAAAATTTGTTGATATCTTTAAGACGATCATTTCCCTCACTCGATAACTACAGTTTTCCCACTTTCTGTAGGATGAAATAATGCAATAAACACCACTTTGCCATACTTGTGCCGTGTACTGGTAAAGTGATTTTCTTCAATTACTCTGTAAGCCCCGAAACACGAGATACGAGAGGCACACTCACATTGGTTGCCGATATGTTCAGCTGAGGTGCCTTTATACTCCTTTCCGGTGGCAATAGTTCCCTCCTGTCGCTTTCATAAGAACCAATAAAGTCCCCTTTATTCTTGATCTTCTCACACATCCTTGCTTTCTTCCTCTTTTCGTCTCCTATCCACTCCTTCGACACAGGATCTCATCCCTCCTATCTAGTCTCTCTCATATAACGTTTTTTCTGGGCTCTGGGAAAAGTCCTCTATCATCCGCGTATCTCTATTTTGAGAATTCCGTCGTCATTTCTATCCTAAGCGGAACCACTCATACTTCCTTCAGACATCAACTATTATCTTCCCTCCAGTGATCCAATATATGCAAGGAATGTTTTTTTTATCTGATAATTACATGTATAAGGTAGTATGTCATGAAAATGTAATTGCAAAAAAAACTGTTTTGACAACTAAAAATGAATGTTTGGAAAATGGTAATTACCACTGTTTATAGAAACTGAACCCCTCTGTATTTAGTTGTATCCTTCTTCTATCCTTCTTATATGTTTTATCCTTAATTACTACTTATACTGTAAAAAAAAAATATTATTTTTGTAATTTATAATATATTTTTAGAAAAACATATTATTTTTTTACATACGACTTTTTCCATTATATCGCCTCAGTTATTTTAAATTTTTTAATCATTTAATTTCCTGTAGACCAGAAATGTTTTAATGTATTGTAGAGCATTTTTCCCTAGCCCCTTGGATTATATATTTTTTAGAAATTGATCTATTTATCAGGAACAAATAGGATGTATGCACTACATACAGCATAGATTATTATAGAGGAATGGGGGTGGGGCTTGCTGGATTCATTAGGAATGGATAATATCTCACAAACGAACTGTTCTAACAAATGTTCTTTACAAATAAAGGTTTTCACGGAATAATTTTAAAACCTTTAAAAGGTTATGTGGGAAGTCATCTATCTCACTTCCTTAGATCTTATACTAAGCAACTTGGCCCAGTATCCTCAAATCTGTTTTGTGGGGTTTGAGTATTTATAGGGCTTAAAAGTGCAGTAACTTATAAGTTCAAACAATGTACAGTTATTTGCTCAACCGCAGGAATTTTCATAGTCGCATCAGAGTGGATTAAATTAAAAACTTAGTTATTTTCTTTAATTTTTATGTAAAAAGCCTCTTTGCTAGTTCAATATTAGGGTCCACATAGATGATAAAACCGTTCATTTTTTAAAATTATAAAATATTATTATCGATGTATTTTATACAATCTAGGGAGCGGGGTATTTCATTGTGTAGAGTACTGAGTTGCTATTCTGATATTTCTGGGTTTAAATCCGGCTATGGCGGATAAATTATTTAATCTGTTAATAGCCAGGAATGGGCCTTGGGATCTTCTGACTGTCCTGTAGCTCACCCAACCTCTATAAAGTGAGTACCCTTGATTGAGCGTCAGCTGCACAACCCTTGCCCAAGACACAATACAGTCTTTATCATGTATTCAACCCAAGGGTTGTAGCGATACAGGTTTTCAGATTTATAAAAAATTTGATTATCTTATTTCTTTCTTATAACTGCTATTTGTCTTGTCCTTATGATGAATCTCTTCCGAAATAAATTAAATAAATATCTTCATCCCCTTTTGTTGTCACGCGCCCATAGAAACATAAAATTTATCAGATGGGCTTGAATGAGGAAGGAAAATCGAGAAAAGTAAAGAACAATGTCATTCGTTTAACATTCTTTTTACACAAAATGAATGGCTACACTTTTAATAAAAAAATATTGAATTTATTGGAGTTTCTTCTTTTGTGTGGAACGAGCTCTGAGATGATTGTAACTTTCTATTGAAAATGAAAGGCACGATAGAATTGAAATGAACTGAGGAAAAAAATGTACTAATTGATTGGTGATTCAGTTCAATTTAGTCTAATGCTGATGTAGGTTATTGTAAATGAAAATATTTTTTATTTATTGCATTGTTATTATTATTTCCATATTAGTGTTAATAGTGAAATTTGAAGATGAAGAAAAAATAATTAAGGGAGTACAATGAAGTTATTATTTTGTTTTATATCTATTGCTTTCTCTAACAGTCAGGCTGGTCTTCGAGAGGAAGATGTTAAGGCGTATTTTTATCCCAGTGTATTCTCAAGGCACCAAGTTGATCATGCAAATTTTTAAGAAAAATTTTAATATACGTAAAAAAATATTGAACTGTTATTTTTGAAAGTGGTGTAAGTCCATTTGGATAAAAAAAAAAGTTCATTCTTTTAAATGATTTTAATAATTGTTATTTAAAAAATAATATTTACATGAAATTATTAATGGTTTGTTTTCATATTTTTTGATGTTCAGAAATTTAAATATGCCCTTTTAAAAGCCTTTGTTTTAGGAGCTTTTGTGTCTGGTTTTGAGGCAACTTGTATTTAAAAAAAAATAAAGTTAAGTTTGGTCAGTACCTTTTGGATTGAATTGATTTCGATTACCGCTCTAAGGTATTAAAAACTATTGTATCTAGACAAAAACGTTTAATTAAATAATTTTTATAAATATCCTTGTAAAAGCTCACATGAATATTTAAATTAAATATATAATAAAAATGAAATATTTAATTAAATGTATCTTCAATTAGGCCTCATAATCAGGCGCGGAGGGTAGATTAATCTTGAAGACCTACCGGCGTTGCGGGTGAGGTAGCATTTTGCGCCGTGGCGTGTGACAGAGCAAGGACAAAATCCAACTTAATAATTTCTTGAACCACATCTTAATGTTAAATCATTTTGATGAAACCGATAATCTTTATATACTTGTCATATGCACTACATATATGTGTGTGTACTTTCACCTCACTATATCACAGTCATTATGTTTATCAGTTGAACACCAATACAAGAAATTTCAGAAATATAAATAAAGAAATATGAGGCATTTCAAATATTTATAAATGAATTTTTGCTTCCCAGATCATTCGCTGTGTGCAAAGTCTAGCGAAGCAAGTGTCTTCTTTTCTGAATTTAATTTAATTTATAGCGATATGGGTTAGAAAACAAATTTAAATCTAAAAAATAAGACACTAGTATCCCTTGATTTTTCACACTACGAATGATCTTGGTGGCAACACTATATATATAAATATTGTTAATACCTCATTCTCTATATTAACATTTTCTTTAAATTTGGCAGTCAAAATTGACAACGACTAAGTACCTTCCAAAAACTATGTACGTTATCTCGGACTATACGTGGACAAAAGACTTCGATCCATGTACATACAAAATTAAAAAGGCAAGAACTGACAAGACGCTATTAACAACTATCACATCTTTTGGACTACAGATCTTCACTTGACTTACGAAACAAGCGACTTATCTATAACAGTATACTAAAACCTATTTGGACATATGGAGCAGAACTTTGGGGTTCAGCATAACAAGTCCACATACACAATATATAAATAGCAAAGTCCAAAATTCTCAGAAAAATTGTTAATGAGCCATGGTATATTTCGAATCACACCATACACAACGACATGAACATTACCACTATAAAATCATATGTTCATAACAAATACATAAGATTCCACTCATCCACACAAAATCACCCAAATCCGTTCCAAATTCTGGAATAGGAAATCCCTGTCACCTGGACTTGATAGGAAAAGATTAAAAAGACATTGGCGAAGAGACCTACTCAACTATTGGTATTTCCTTTCCAATAGTTAATGTTCCTGTAGAAAAGAAAAGAGAATAAAACTTGGATCAAATTTGCTGGATGTGCAATTGCGCAGGTACAAATGAAAATTAAATAATAAATAAATAAAACACATATATATTTTTTCTAAAATTTAAATTAATAGTATAATAATTAGTGGCTTAGAATTGAGATATATTTTTTTCAAATTAAACTATCTTTAATATTTTCTTACACTTCAATAATTACCAGTAAAAAAACTGATTGTTACTGAAACTTCATTAATTGATTAACATTTTTTTTTCAAATGGAAAAAGTTCCATATATAAATTGTCTTTCGATAAAAATTTTATTTTTCATCTTATTCCATAAAACAAATATTTCCTATTACCATTGATAGTCGTAGAGTTACAGTCTCTGTGGCAATGTAACAAACACTTCGTTAGGTTACAAAGTTAGGGTTATATTTCAAACACTTCAGTTTACCTTATCCCTCTCCACATACTGATTTAGGTAATATTCTAGAATTATATGTGTATATATATATATATATATATATATATATATATATATATATATATATAAATATAATAAGTAATATTTATAGTTATTGTTTTTATACCATAACCTGATGTTGCCAATCAATTATGTGATGACCACAAACTCCTAAAGGCCTACCAAAAGTTGCTACAGAAAGCGAACTTTATAGACTAAGGAGTTTTATTATTCAATAGCTTCTTTATTATTTACAAACATATTGATCCAATTGTAGGCTGTAACAGCAACTATTGATGGAACGGCCGATTGGCTCCATATGTTGCTGAAACGACTTAAATGATGCCCTTGATTTGATAATAGTTCTTCTGCTATCAGGTGTTCGTTAAGGTACTGTTGTTAAGAGGTTTACAGCATCAAATCATTTTTGTATATTTTATTCGGTAATAGTTATGGTCCTTTTATTTTTAGTATGTCAAGCAATTTTAAATACCGAAAATATAGTCCATACATCCGTTACAGTTGCATTCTCCTTATTTTCAAATATCCACAAAACAGAAACTGTGTTTCTTTCTGTTCTTGAAGTGTAATTAATCAAACCGAACAATTGTTTTTAAAAATTAGGTGTTATAATCTTCGGTCTTGACGTTTCTAAGACAGAGGTGTATTTGCATATATTTGAAAAATTACAAATATTTCTGCAGCGTATATTAGAAAAAATGTTCATATGAACTTGACTTATATGTATTAAAATACAAACATCAAGCAATAATTTTATAGGAGGTTGCATCCAAAACAAGAAATTCGTGTGTCTGTACATACTAGCAATTTTTATTAACAAACATAATAATATAGTTTACTTTGGTTACCATAATCAATAACTACATACATACTTAAATTACTAAATTATTTTTATATATATAATTCTTCTGTTCATTTGAATGTCACTGTTTTTCTTAAGTGTTGGAACAATTTTTGTGTTTAAAGGTGTTTGAGATTTTTTTGTATTTAGATTCACAAATCGATCAGATAGATAATTTTTTTTTTAAATTAATTTATTTATTTTTCTTCAATTAAACGATATGTCTACCATATTTTTTTTCTTTCTTTGGTAAAGGTAAAGTGTATTATTAGGTAATAAAGTTATTCTTAGGTAATAGGTAAAGTTCTAATAACTTTACGCCTGATGGCGTCAGGTATTTTAATGATTTATTTTACACATATGTTCATCACAACGGACCAAAAAATTACATTATATTTACAATTTTTTCTAATTTTCAAATTTAAAACGTTTGAACATGACAGCATATGTTGGATCCGCTAGTTTACTATAATTTTAGTATGCATTGTATATTAAATTCTTCTTTGGCAAGTAGCTACATTCCAAGACAAGTCAGTAAATTTATATTTAGTCTGCACCGTGGTTAAACTAAATTCACTTTGAAACAGATAATGATTATCGAACTATGATGTCGATCAATTCTTCATACAGTACTACATTATAAAATAATCTTAGCGTTTTATGATTTATAGTGATTACTTTAAAATATAACTTAATATATTTCTATCTATATTTGAATAAAATCAAATCTATTTATTGACCTGTGGAATTATGGGCTCAATTGTTTCTTACGGTAATTGTAATTGCAAGGAACTGAACAATTTGTTATAATTGGAAGTCAGCAGTCGTAACTACTTTTCTAGATTAGCAGCTGAAAGATGCTTCCTCGCCTCCATTGTTATCGGTGTCAATTGAAATTGTGCGAGCCTAGCAGGAATAAGATGAAATTGTGAGCCGGAGCTGTTTTGGAGTGTATTATTCATGACTATTGTTAATAAATATTTCTAAAAGGAATGGAAATCTGTAATTGATCACTTATCTCAATGACTTGTTTTGATTCGCCGGAAGTAAACTTTATTACTCTAAACAGAACTCAGGTTTACTCACTAAGTTATTATCGGTTCGATTACGATCGTTATTCTTACTTCAATTTGGTGTTCTTTAAGTATATTATTATTTATTTTATTATGATTCAATTATCTATATGTTAAGTATCTATATATTGCATTATTAGCCAACCTGTCACAAAAAATCATTACTTATTTTGTGAAAGTGTAAACTTTTATTTACGAATTTGAATTAAAGAATTTTTAGTCATTATCACATATTTTACTATCTTTGTTACCTGTATACGATACTCATGCAAGGAAAACAATTCAAGAAATCAATAATAATAATGTCAAAAACAAAAATTATGAAAATAGTTCATCTCTAATTTTAAAAAAACTGTTGTTTGTAGCTTTACATGAAAAAAAACATTTTTGGCTCAAGGTCTTTGTGGTACTAATGCCACTATATGGATGTTCTTCCTCTTATATAATTGAATTCTTTCCGATAAATGTCCTTTATTAAACAAATTCAGGTTTCAATATTTTTTGTTCGGAGTTAGAGGTTTGGAGTTAGAGATGAGGCAAAGACAAGCATTACGGTAATAATCCAAACTTCACTGTCAGAATTTCCGATAGAACGATAACCAGCTTTATTTGTTCTACTATACTTCTTAAAAAATGTGTATTGTATCTATTGGATATCTGATTCATTATCCCATCTATAACACGATAGTAATTGTTAAGAGATTTATTTTAATTAATCAAACACAATTAAACGATAGCTTGTAAAATTAACTGTCACTTAATTGAGCGAAGGAGGGGACGCTTAGAAACCCCGAAGCGGGCCAAACACTGAAAGGCATTCCCGAAATACCTCAATGAGATTCCTCCCCGCGGGGATCAGAGGAAAAACATTTCCACGCATCTTTGTTTTTATACATACCTCTAGTTTGCATGTTAAGCTTTAAAACAATTCAGGAGTAAAAAATATTTCCCTAAATAATTTGTAGAAAAGATAAAATGGGTGTTGCTAATCTTTCCGGGTAATGGATCCGCAGACACAAGCTAAAAAGAAAATAAGCTGTTTAAGCCATGTCCCATTTATAACACGATGTGTTAAAGGCGTAGGATCAGAAACAGGAAAAAACATTTAAAAAATACTCGATTTGGTTGTTTAAAAAAAAAATGCATTTTTAACTTATAATTTAGGTTGTTTAATTAAAAATGTACAATACTTTTCTTACCTAATTATTGAAAAAGTATTTTAAAATAAATTAAATTATGTCTACCGTAAAGATAAAACTGTAAAGATATGAGTGCTACAAAGATAAAATGGAGTTATTTTGTGATCTACAAGATTGAACTTTTGTTAGTTAATTTTTTTCGCACTTTTTTCTCTTGAAGTAGAAACAGAATGAATTTCTCTAACTTAAAAAAATAATAATAAAAACCTGTACCACAACAACCCATGAAGTGTTTTGGGTTCAGTTGATGGAAGAGACTGCTCTGTTTCTAGGATAACGGTTGTGCAAGGAGGTGATTTGTCCGTGATCACGTTCAGCCGCCAGTTTTTCCCTCAATTACGTGTACCCTTTACACTTTATAGAGGCTGGGTGATTCTCAGGTGGGTCTCCAGATACAATCCAGTTCAAGTCCAACCAAGGCTGTTAACAGATTAAATAAATTATAGGCCACAGCCGCCTTTTAACTTGGAAACTTCGGCACGGGAACCTAGCGCTCTACCTCTGAGTTCCTACTCTCTGATTTTTAAATATTAATTAATATGTTCGTGCTCTTATTGAAATAATAAAATATTACGAAATCTCATTAAAAAATATTGTTGTGATTACAGCATAATACAGCGGTTGGTTGTTTTAAATTTGAGGCATAATACCGATTGGTCATCAACGCCTAAAAAGCAAAGTTTTGTTTCTAGTAACAAAAATATAACATTCGACAAAAAAAAAAATATATCGTTCTTGGTCATAAAAGTAACTGCGTTCTACTCTATTTTAATTACATGCTTTTTTAATTTGTTACCATAAGATGGAGTTATTTTATGATTTACAGGGTGGATCTTGGGGTTTTTTTTTTCATGTTGCTATCTAGCTTTAAAATCAGAATTTCTTTTAGCGGCATTTAAAAAACATGTATAATAAATATTACATTCTGTCTTAAATGGCATGCAATTATGTAATTCAATTATTAATTATGTAATTCGTATTACATGTAACATGTAATTCAAGTTCAACATCATGTAATACTAACGGATGTTAGGAATCATAAAGAGATAAAATGCAGAGAGAAAATAATTAAAATGATTTATTGAATGTATCTGATAATGTATGTGTTATTGAAGAAGTAGTTATAGCGCTTAACTTCCCTACACCATATCCTAGTGGGGATCTGGTATGAAACCAGTTAACCTCAGGAAGCTCCAAACTACTTAGAGTTTAATAAGGATACGATTTAGCAAAACTCAAAGGTTTAGCGTAATAAAACATTTATTAAGTGTTCACATTAGGTTAACAGAGATATACTAAAATTTATTGGTACGATCCACTTTTTATTTTCAATAATTCGGAAAATACATGATCCCTTTATCTATTCACCTTCAATAAATAGGCTATATCTTATGAAATAGTCAATTAAATCTTCGATACAAATGCCTAGTATCAATGTGAAAAATAACAATTTTTCATTTCGATCTATAGCGATTGTTTTAGGGTTGATAATTGAAGTACAATTCATATAGTTCTATAAGGCACTAAAACCACCTATAAGAGACGTTTGGCGATACGCACTGATTTATAATGAACCTTGAAACAGTTTTTTTCACTCTCCTGAAGAGATGTGTCATTCTCTTTCGATACTTTGCAATTAAATCTACGAAATATAACCAATATACGAAAGATATACGAA
Source organism: Troilus luridus (assembly GCA_964056705.1). Classification (NCBI taxonomy): domain Eukaryota; kingdom Metazoa; phylum Arthropoda; class Insecta; order Hemiptera; family Pentatomidae; genus Troilus; species Troilus luridus. The sequence goes on from OZ057416.1 coordinate 31,709,770, forward strand.
TGTGACAATAAAAAAAAAAGTATTAATTTATCAAATAATGTTAATAAATCAAACTCATTATCATAATCCTATAGTTCTGAAACCTTAGTTATCAAATATATATTATTAACTGTTCATTTAAAAATCTCATTACATGGTCGACCGCTAACAAGACTTCGAAAAAAAGAGGAAATGTTTTTACTTTTACTCCCTGTAAAAGTGAGAACAAATTGTCCGTAATGGAAGTAGTAGCTCGTGAATGGTTGCTTCAAGAGTCCCGGAGCCGACTGATTGTGAGAGGAATCAACGCCTTATCAATCAGTGTCCATTGACGGAATGATACGCGATAAATTTATCAGAAAAAAGGCGATCAATTTATTGAAGGAGTTTGGAGAAAAGAGTTATATTGTCCTAAAATATTAATAGTAATAATAATAAAACCTATAAATGATTTTAAATCATCATCTATAATATTCGGACATCCATAAAGTATATACTTAAAAAGGATTTTAAAAGAAAACTACATCGAGATAAGGAGGTTAGTATAGTTTTTTTTTATTGTATAGTAATACTGTCATACTTAAGAGAATGATGCATTTAATCATATTTTACCTTTCCTTCTTCGATGGCGCTACAACTCATACAGAATCAAAGCCTGACCCGCCAGTATTCTCTATTCTGTATGCTCTATAATCCCAACAGAGGATAGTATCCAGGCGGAATCGAAAATATCTTCGATTGTGTAGAGAAATTTATTTAACTTAGAACACAAATGATAAGCAACCAGCGATTCATAGTCGGATCATGGCGGCCAATAGATATTACTACAGACTTCAGAAGCTTCTAAGAAGCAAGTCTCTCACCACGATAACGAAGATACGAATATATATATATATATATATATATATAATCAAACTTGTTCTCGCATACTATTTGGAATGCTGGACGATGAAGAAAACCCTAGAATCGTCCCTAGTATGATTCTGAGAAGGATTTTTGGACCTTTTAGTGACAATGGTGTATAATGATTCAGAAAAACGTTGAGTTTTTCTATGCATCTATATAAATACCAGGATATTATGCTGTTTATAAATTCCTGACGTCTAAGATGGGCAGGGTATATTGTGAGTTAACTGATAGCGAAATTATCAAAAGGCTCCCTAATGAAAAATTTTTTGGAAGCAGAAAAGTGCGTAGGCCTCGTGTGCGGTGGATGGATTGTGTGGTTGTTGATGATGTTGATGGTTTTTTTTTAAACAAAAGGAAAGTGCAATAAAAAAAAATGAAAAAGTCCCATTTCCCTTTCTTAATTTCGAAGAAATAAATAAGTATAAATGTTTTATTTATTTTTCTCAGTTATTATAATGCTCTTAGTAACAGGATATTTTCCCTTACTTGTTATTTTGTAAAAAATTAAATGTTTTATCGTAGTAACCTGTATATTTTTCTTATTGATCTCATCTCACGATTAGAAGAGATATACAGTACTTCCGGTGAGGAAGAAACAAATGACGATTCGATGCGACGCCGCAGCCTGTTATTGGAGGAAAAAGGGCGGGGCAGCGTGTCCGATTAGCGTCCCCGGAAGAAAGCTTCAGATGATTTAGCCAATGAAAACTGGAAGAAGAGGCGAGGGTCACGTAGGCGACCCTTCCATGGTATCTTCACTAGGCGAAGCACGGCCTGTCTTCGTCAACAAATATTTTTACAGAGGGTAAAACTGATCACTGATCTTGATGTGTCGACACTTCTGCTACCAGAGGATCCTACAGGTAACGGTTCAGTGATTTCATTCTGTCACGCACAGCAACAATTGTTTGTGTATCTCATAACAGAGGAAATAATGTTTTCAGGAAAAGATTGGAGTTGTGTAAATTCCACACAGCCATACTCCTTGGGTTTATTAGATCCAACTCATCAGTTTCATTGATTGAATGGACGGTCGATGAACAAAAGTAATTTGTTTATAATATGGGTTTTCAACACAGGAAGTTTCGTCATTGTTTTCTCATTATCAGCAAAGTAAACTTCCTTGTACACCCCTCCTCATATATGAGTCCATACTAACTCAAAAATATTGTAAAATAGATGAGAAGATAGTTGGAGGATAAATTAGAATTAGGAGATAGGTAGAGCAGATATAGAAGTGACTATACGGCGAGACTAGAGTATAGTATGTTAAGAATATAGTTAATAGGGCAGCCGATTTGTTAGTTGAGAAGTTATAATGTTAGTCCATAGTTAATAGCATATACCTGATTAGTTCATATATGAAAGTCACAAGAAATGTAATTCTTTCTAACTAGTCACGTCTACTATTTTATACTTTGATTGGTATATTATTATTGGTATCCCATCGTTATTCCAGAGAGCGAAGTTGCTCAGTGGTAGCGTGCGTGGTTTCCGTGCCGAAGTTGGTTCATATCCAGCTGTGGTATATAATTTATTTAATCCATTTACACGTAAGGATGAATCTTTTCGGATCTACCGAACCTTCTTATCCAGCCTCTATAAAGTGGGTATCCTTAATATGGAGAACAACCGGCCGATTGAATGTGATCTCAGGCAAATCACCTCTCTGCACAACCGTTGTCCTAGCAATAGTAAAGTCTCTACCACGTACTGTTAGATTGTAGTTCTCTTTACTGTTTAGTAAATGTCTATCATCCTGATTGTGGCTGTCTAATGTTGAATTAATAAATTCCTATACCAGGGTTATTCTTATTTACCTATTTGTTATGAATAATTGAGATTTATAATAAGAACATCATAATTAATATAATAATGAAAGCATTAATTTTTCCATAAGATATATTCATGAAATGTCTAGAAGCGATGTATTCCAATGCAACATTATAAATAACATTTTTACGTGATATTTCTTCTTGCAATGTATGTTAAGGAAAGGTTTGGCTTTCTGTTCATGGCCAAGTAATATCCAACCTAAAAGTTGATTGTAAGAAAAAACAAGAACGAACATTTATGTGTGAGTAATTTTCAAGGAAAACGTCCCATTGTAATAATATTTTCTGACAGTCTAATTTTTTTATTAACTCCCTTATTCATGTTACTGAAATTAATTTCTTTTAATGAATCCATCATTACTGACCAAAGAGTATGCGGTAAACTGCATGAACTATCAAAATAGAGAATGTATATCGGAAGGCCGTGTCCCCATGTAGAGCCATGTATGTTTGTATGTATATATTACTGTTCACAACAGTATGTTTTAAGCCATTGTAATGCAAATCGACCAAACTTAATACCATATTTCGTCCTCTGGATATACTCGGGTGTGGTATAAACATTAAATGTACATTGCGTGTAATTTTGGTGTTATAACCGACCTCATAAATAGCTCATTTTCCTCGAGGTAAAATGGTTAAGCCATTAACTTTATTAATACTCGCATGCGATGGAACTATATACATTTTACTAAGCCTATGAAAAAATAAATAAATACGGAGTGTGTAAGATCAAAAATCCTGTGAGATTACACAATACTAACATCCATCTGGAATTGGATAAACTGGTTGCAGTTTTATCAAATGGATAGGTACTAACATTTTTGAAAATGTCAAATAATCCCAAATCGAATTAACAGTTTTTCTCTATATTTTTTTTCTATTCTATGTAGAGTATAGAATTATATAATTTTTGTTAGGTTTTTTGGTTCATTAGATGTTAAAAATATTTTGCTTGCCATGCATGCTTTTAGATATAAGAAAGGCCCACTCTGAAAGGTCTCCTGTTCAGTAAATAAAGAAAATATGTTTATTCTTAAAATCTACTTTTTAATTAATTTTAAAACAGATGGCTACAGCTCAATATCGAGTATTTATTAATTGAATATAAAATACACAAACCTATGTTATAAAATAAACGACAGATCCAACTGGTGACTAAATCTACTGACCTGCCTATGACAGGACTACTCTTTGTGGGCAACAGCGCATTTGATTCTGCCTGAGGCCATCCTTATATTTCTTGCTTAAACTTGCGAAAAATTTCTAGTCCATTTTTGAAATTTAGAGTTATCTGCTTTGATTCTGAACTCTTCACGTTTTGTCAAGTTATATTATATATATATCAATTCGAGTTATGATAATATATATGTTTACTAAAAAACAGTAAGCTTCAAGCAATTTCGAAGAGATAAAGACAAATAATGAACGGAATAGTGATAGTAGTGATACGGTTAGCATACCATTTACTCTTTTTATTTGTCATACCTATTATTTCATTTAAGTTATAAACCAAGTTATAAGTATAATATGTGGAAAATAATGCTTACTTAATCAATATTACTTAATTTGGTACATGCAGATTTTAATTTTGTTTTCAGTATTACTTTTTTGAGTCTCTAGTGTTTAAGAGTAGGTGTTCAAGGAAGTTGGGTAGCAGTAAGCGAGACAGTGATAGAGCCATGCCGAAGGTTCTGGATTCAAATCGAGCTGTGGTAGAGAATTCACTTAATCTGTTAACAGTCGGGGATAGATCCTGTGCGATTTGGAGACCATTCTGGGGTTCACCCAGCCCCTATTAAGTGACTACCATTCAGCAGAGCCATTTTCCTAGAAACAGTAGTCTCTACTACGTATTGAACCTGGGACCCTTCATGGGTTGTATTGCATTGGTAAAGGGATTTTTTTCTCTAGGAAGTTGCACCCAACATCACCATGTTTTTTCTTTTATTTGTTGATTGATTTTATTGTTTTTATAATTATTAATTATTCAAGTTTAATATTTATCTGAGTGCTATTTCACTCGCCTAGAGCAAACAAATAGTAGTTTAGCTATGCATGATATAACCATTTAGCGACGAGAGGCCATTAGATGTCGCTAAAGGACAGCTGCCAAAGGCAGGGTAGTCAATGGCGGCGCGGGGTAATCAGTTTTGTCGGGAAGGGGGTTCTTGTGGTCGCTCTGACCGGCCCTCATCGGCTTCTCAACAGAAATCATATCGTTGAATATCGATTCTACATTCTATTTATCGATTACGAACATGACGCGGGGTGGTTCACGATTCACTCTGAACGCTTGGATCTATTCCAATCATGAATGTTCGAAACGTTAGAGGGAGTGAGAAGCGTTGTCTCTATTGAATACAATCTAAGACTCAGCTAGTTAAATCATCTGCATTGTAATTTTATATTTATTATTACTTTATGTTACATTAGCACCTTAGTAGTACCGCGTCCAGAAAATTTGAACATTGAACAGTCCAAACACACTTATCAAATAGAGACCTTATTTCAACCACTCTTTTTGGGTTATTTCAAACTCATATTTAGAATATTTTTTTTAATACATTTTTATTATTATTCTTTTATATTATATTTGCACCTGCGTACTATCCCGTCAAGAAAATTTGAACTCGATATTTTTTTTCTCCTCGGTTTGATGGAATATGCATTTTAACAACTAATTAATGTTTTTATGAGCAAGTAACTGGGCCATTGTCTTTTTAATCTTCTCATAAAAAGTCAAGGTAACAGAGAGCAGTAAAGAGAAAGACTTAGAGGATTTATTGTATATTCTGTGATTACATGATTTTAAAGAGGGAATGCTCATATCGTTGTGTACAGTGCGATTCTACATAAACAATGGTCCATTAACAATTTGTATAGAATTTAGAATTTTGTTGTTTGTTAATCTTGTGTATAGGGCCATATTTTGTCGAACCCCAAAGCTCTTCTGCATATGTCCAAATAAGTCTTAGTATATTGTTCTAGATTAGTCTTTTGTTTAGTAACTCTCTATCAGAGATCTGATGTCCAAAATAAGTGATCGCTGTTTGTAGTGCCTCGTCAGTTTTTTGGTTTTATTAATTGGTACGTATGATCAATATAAATCTTTTGTCTAAGTATAGTCTGAGATAACAAACATAGTTTTTATATGCTACATATTCGTCTTCAGTTTAGACAGCTGAACACGAATCATTCTGTAGGAAGAAGTTAACGTATCTAAATTTTGTTGCTTTTATAGATACTGTAAATATTGAAAGACAGGAAACCGATATTATGTGCAAAGACTCCTTCGTTTATGATGGGAGATTTTAAATTTAAAATATAGTTCTTCCTCAAGGTATTATCCTTGGCCTAATCCTTTATAGAGTTTATACAGCTGACATCCCAACTCATCCTAATACTATCCTTAACACGTATGCTGATGATACATGTGTATTATTAGTCAACACCAATCCAGTTATTGTATGCCAATGCCTCCAATCCCATATCACTGATCTTGAAGAATGGTGTGAAAACTGGAGAATTAAAATAAATTCTCAAAAATCGCATCAAATCACTTTTACCTAACGTCGTAAACCAATGACTTCCTGCCCTTCAGTATCCTTTAATAATATCCCACTTATGTCTGTAGATCAGATCCGATACTTAGGGTTGCTTCTCGACAAACAATTAACCTGGAATCCTCATACGAGACTGAAAAGACAAGAAACCGCTCGACGTTTCAGGCTACTTCAACACTTACTAAACAAATGCTCTGAGCTCCCAATTAATTAAAAAAGACTCATCTACATGACCATCATACGACCTATTTGGACTTACGGAGTAGAGCTTTGAAGCTCCATTAAGCCATCGAATTCCTCTCGTATCCAATCTTTACAATCCAAAATCCTTCGTAAAATCCTCAATACTCCATATTTTGTTAAGAATAAAGTCATCCATAATGACCTTAATCTCCCATTTGTTGCTGATTTGGCCCGAACCCGCTATTTATCCTTTCATAACAAACTTCATTTCCACTCAAACCCTCTTGTTTCAAACCTAGCCTTCTCTTCAATTCCCGATAATCCTACGAGGCGCCTGAAAAGAAGATGGCTCCGTGACCTTCTTAGTTGAACTTGTGAGTTGAGTACTACCAGTGGGTAGTTTCTATACTTGTTATTTTCACATGTCATTATGTATCGCTTAGACTATTTACTTGGAGTATTATTGTAATACAGTTCAGGAATATCATCAAAAAAATATAGTTCAGGAATATTTTTCCAACTGAAAACTTCAGATGAGGTTCTGATAGAACTTATTCCCCATGAAAAGTAATTTTAATATATGCAATTTTATTCAGAACTATGACCATCATGGTAAAGCAGGAATTGATGCGTTTTCAAGGATGGTGAGAAAGAATACTTTTATCCACTATCAAGATAGAAATAAAAGTAAATTAGTTGAGAATTTTTTTTTTAACTTTTACAATTCACTTAATTATTTTCTAAATCCTTTAATTCCTTAGAAAATGTGAGAGATAGGGAAGAAGTAGACTTAAATAATGCCCAACTCTTCTTTATTTACTGAAGTCCCTGTAAATTTAATTTCGATAAAAATGTATTTTAATCAAATTGATTATCTAGGTTTCCCCTATGGTACACTAAAATTTTAAAATATGTTAAATGGTCTGAAGTGGTATATAAAGCGTGAGTTAGGTTATATATTTTTAAATTGAAGTGGAATTGTTCAATTTATAAATAAACAGATCAATCGCGTTGTGTGAAGTTTTGAGAAACAAGCGTTTTCTTCTTCAAAGTTTAAATTAGTGTATATAAAATAATTTTCCAACCTATATAGCTCAGTATTTATTAATTGAATAAATATACGAAGACTATGTTATAAGTGTCAGGTAAGTATGACACATATTTGGCCGGAATACTTTTTCACCACACTGAAGTGACTATTCAAGGCCACCTGGTTTCAATCCACCCGTGAGAGATAAAAAAATAATAATATATTTATTCTATTGAACAGTCATAGATCGACCCTGGCTCAGTACGAGGTAGAGACTGTACTGCTTCTAGGACAACGATTGTGAAGGGAAGTGAATAGTAATCCCGATCAACCGCTAGGTTTTATACCCAATTAAGAATATCCAATTTATAGAGGCTGAGTGAGCCACAGAAGGGAATCTAGATGCCGCAGAAACCATCTAAGGATGTTAAGAGATTAAATAATAATGTCATCTCTACCACAGAGCTATCCCGCTTCTGTAACATATGTGTTATATATCATATTTCAATGTTTGATACTTTTTATTAAGGAAATAAAATAATTAATTTGGTGACTGGTTGATTAAAATATTTAAACTTAAACAAATCTAATGCTGATTTTTAATTTTGGTCCCTGGAAATATTGAACTCATTCCACTCCAGGTCAGCTCTCCACTATATCCATTATTATAATCGAAATACTTCGCTCACACGGCCCCATAAAGAAGCTCTTCTGCTCCTGTTTCATCCCGATGGATATTACGTTTGGTAGCTGACAAAAAGCCGGAACCCGGTGGGACTTCTTCTGTTAGATAAAGGAGGAAGAGAGGCGGGCTCGGACTTTTTGCCTCTGTCACTTTCTGTTGTTCCTCCCCGGAACCGATCCATTCATCGCCAAAAACGAGAGAGCATCATGAGGAATCATTCCGTGTTGTCTAAATCAATAATATAATACTTATAGTATTTCGACACATCCAAAAAAAACAACTAACAATAATGCTTACATATATGCTTACATATACTATGCTTACATACACTCCAGTCTCTTCCGATAACATTTTACTGAATAATAATTTAATTTTGTATTATATCTTCTGTGCCAAGAAAGAAAATAATTGAATAATAGCTAGAGTGAAGAGGTAACTGAACTTATAATAATAAAATATTAATTCTGTAATAATGAAATAATTTATAATTATTAACTATTTTAATTATAGTTACAATAGGTTATAAGTGTATGAAACTTTATTTAATAATAGTTTTATAACGAAGAGCAGGGTGGCACAGTACGTAGAGCTCTGTAGCAATAAATATATATACTATTCATTCCGTTGAACAGTTTAAGATCGACTTTGTGGGATCTGCAGACCGTCCTGGGGCTTACTCAACCATTATAAAGGGAGTGACCATAATTAGGAACCTGGCGGTAGAGTGTGGCAACGTCTTAATCACCTCCCTGCGTAACTGTAGTGTTAGAAACAGTTCTGTCTCTATCGCGTACTGAAACATTAACCGTTTATGTGTTGTAGTTGGTTTACAAGTTTTTTTGTTTTATTTGTGTTCATATTATTTATACAAAAAATTATTAAATAACAACATTAAAAATTAATTCTTATTATTTAGGAGATAATTTGTAAGTTTTAACTATATAATAATTTTTCTTGACTACAAAACTCAATGGTTGATTGTGTGTGGTTGATCATAGCGCCTTCACTCGAGGCTGCAACTATACCGGCATACACATACATCTTCCCAATAGTATACCTAAAGCGCCTAGTATACTTCCTTCAACTCGCATTTTGTGAGCAAATAAATAATTTTTGTTTTCGATTACTTTTAAACCGAAAAGTTTTAGACAATTAAAACTGATTAACATTACCGGTTTTACAATAATGGATTTTTAAAATTTAAATTGAATAACTTATCAAAACACATCAAAGATTTTGTTATCATGTCACGAATATTAGGTGCTTTAATTTCTAAAATAAATTAATAAAATGAATATTTTATATTCTTATCATTAAAAAAATATATTTAGTTGCTTATAATTATTGTTTATAATAAAAATAATTTAATTTAGATTTCTGTTATAAATTCACTTTTATTTTACGTGTTCCATTTACTTTATGATATAATAAAATCTACATTAGAACCTACATATTCTAATTTCTTTAGAGGTTGATTGTGGCTTAATTATATTTTTTGAAGATATAAAATTAAAAAATTAACCATTTTGTCAATTTATTAATTATGGTATAAACTGCTGATTCAAAAACCATTAACTGACCTTCGATATGAATAATTCCAATCGAACTCCAAGTATATCCCTTCCCTGAGGAAAATTGACTTTAGGGCAACAGGCAATGAAATACAGAAGGTAGGGACAAGCCAGTACTAACAAGACCTCCTGCCAATGTTGTAATAAAACGGCTGTATAATGGAATGGTTCTCACCGCTTTTTATGACATTGTCCTTCGATAAAAGACTTCATCATAACAACCAAATACGACCCTGAGCTTATAACCCCATTACAGGTTCTGTGTGAAATATGGCGTATAATATCTTTATCCAGAATCTTACCTATCTTGGGATATGCTTCGGATATAAAAGTATAAGATTAGCATAATCCAAAAGTTTTAAAATATTTTAATAATATTTTTATTACTAATTACTCTTTTAATGTATTTTTCGTATTAAAATATCGGAGTCTCCACTTTTACTTAACATGGATAATAGTCGCAACTTATTTGATCCATTGTGACTTTGATTTAAGTATTTTTTTCTTCAAAATGAGCCTAACTAATATCTAAGTTGTTACCAAATATTTTTATATAATTATTCTTTTTTTTACGTTTAAAAAACTACAATATCCAGAATAGAAGAGAATGCTGAAGTCTTAAATGACTAATAACACTGTATGGTTTAAATACTGTACTATTTCTAGGGCAACGGTTGTGCAGAGAGATGATTTTTCCTAGATCACCATCAACCGCCAGGTTTTCTCCCTATTTTTAGTATCCACTTTATAGAGGCTGAGTAAGTTCCGAGAGCGTCACCAGATCTCGAAGGCTGTTAAACGATTAAATAATAAAACAACCTCAGGCGAATTTGAACCAAGAACCCCTTTAGTATAGCAACTCAGCACACTACACACTATGCTATCCCGCTCTCCGAAAGAAAGCGGAAAGTATGTTAACTAAATAAATAGTTTCCCTAGAACTACAGAATTCCTGCACTAAAAATACGAGAGTCGAATCCAATGAAGATTTATTTAGACTGAAGAACAATAAAAATGTTTTCCTTGTTCTAAATCTCTGGAAGAATTCAACTTTTTATACAACCATTGCATATTTTAAAAAAATATTACTTTTTTCTTTCAATTTAAGGCTATTTTATCTTTCTTTCCTCTGCTTTTCATTCTTTATACTTTTACTAATTACAAGCATAATATATTTAATTGGAAATAGGTTAATGAAATGGGTAAATAACTCGTTAGTGAGGTTTATAGAAAGACTCAATAAAATTATATAAAAGGTTGAATTAACATCCTTGGCGTTTGGCAAAACTTTAAATGTAGTATGTGCTAATACCAGATCGATTTTTTTTTACGATGTTTATCCGAGAATGGACAATAAACACGAATTTCGGTTTGATGGAGATCGTGTTCGGGTGTAGGACTTATTATTGAGTGGTCTGTGAATGTATAATATATTTAATATGTTAATAAAATGGGCTTATGATTCATTAATGGGGGTGATGCAGGTTTATAGAAAGAAACAAAAAATTATTGAATGAGTTAAATCAACATCCTTGGTGGTCCCCAAACGTAAAATGGATTATTTCATAATACCAGTTCGAATTAGTTTGACGATTGAGTTAGTTTGACGATTTTCATTATAGATAGGACAATAAACAAGGAATTTCGGTTTGGTTGGAGCCAGGTTTCCAATGATTATTGTTATTGTCAACCCATGCAATAGGTCTGAGAATAAAGAATACTATTCTCTGTGAGCCTTGAAAACATTTGAATCCTATTGTTTTTTGTTTATTTCTTAATTTACGAATATGGTACTGATACATTTTGTTTTATGCAAGGATTACGAAGACGGTACGTATAATTTTCCTCAAGGGATATGACACAAATGGCCGGGCCCTCCGAGCAAGGGCCTGATCCGACTTGTTAGCCAAGAAAGGGGAGACTCAGTGTTAATTGGGAGAAAATCCAATTGACAGCAAGATTGGAGGAGCTGGCTAATGTGATTGTTTGTGATTGCACTCTATTCACTCCCAACAACGGCTCCTTATCTCTCGCAGCTTGAGAAGCCCGAGTACCGTTTGGACTTTTTGCGAGCATCATTCCACTCCTAGTTGTTTGAAGATTGATCCCCGACATCCTTACAATATCATCTCTGCCTAGAAATGATCTTTTCATTAATTAAAAAAGACATAATATGAACATTAATTGCAAAATATTTTTTGTTTACAAAAAAGAGTCTTTTGATGTTTGTAAAAATAGTTTACATGCTTAGTTGCTAGGCTGTAGGTCCTGGGTTCCAAATTTTCTGTGCCAGATAAAGAGATAAATAACTTATTCTGATAAAGCGTCATAGATCCTGCGGGATCTACAAACCTTCGTGGTTCTCATCCGAACTCTTTAAAGTGGAGTAGACTTATTTCAAAGGGAAGACTTAACGTTTAGCTTAATCTCGCATTTATATAACAATAGCTACGAATAGAGGAGTAATGAGTGTTACCTTCGAGTATTAAGGAACTTTAGATGACATTTATATAAATAGAATACACTTATTCATCTAGTATTTCTAAAGTGATATATATCAAAAACTTACATTTTTGGAAAAACGGGAAGAAATATAGGACTCTAAGAGTGACACAAGTGTCTTCTGGCAGACAAGTTCTGAAGCTAAGATCGCTACAGTTTTTATGAGCTACAAGGCGATATTTACGCGTTTCTTTTTAGAAACGCACCGGTTTTTGTGTTGTGTCATTTGAGAAATACTAGTAGAACTATCGCTATAATTATATGTTTATTTAACCCATTATTTCCGAATCCAATAACATCCTGTCCAGTTCTTATAATGGCATATCTAATTACTGACATTTTAAACGCGTGTTAAATGTTGCAGGTGTGGGCTACGCTATATGCCTGCTGGACGTCTACATGGGGATGTATTACAACACCATCATAGGCTGGGCCGTCTACTACCTCATGGCCAGCTTCCGGTCGGAGCTTCCTTGGACCAGTTGCCACAACAGTTGGAACACGCCCAACTGTACCCCCATCATGGAGGTCTCTCTCTCCAACTACAGCAAGAGTCCGGCCACCGAGTTCTTCGAGTGAGTATCTTTGGAGTTTTTGAGCTGCAAGAAATTCTTAAAGCAATATATAGTTGCGAATAACCACCTTCGAAACAGGAGAAGATTCATTCTTCGATATGCAATTCGTAAATTTCTTGTAATGAGGACGAACTATGTAATCATCAAGAATAATTCCATTTTCTAAATCAAATTATGAACGAAAAAAGGAATCAGACGTAAGTGAAATATTATGAATGAGGGATTTGAGATCAAAAGGGGATAACTACGTTATTTCAGCTACGTAAGCTCCCAATACTTCAGATTCAGAAGCGGACTAAAATCGTAAAGAACTAAGGTGGCAAAGAGTTGTATGAAAAAGTAAATTTTTGAAACTTTAGGGTTATACACTTTTGATCCCAAACGCCTCAAATGGTCTATTTCACAAATTATACTATTTTGTACATTAAATTATTATTGATTACAAAGAAAATTGCATAAAAAATGTGAGTGACTAAATTAATAGCTTAAAAAGGAATCGTTATTAATTGACTAAATTTAACAATCTCGATACTAATTTCAGAATTCCGATACATTTAGTTAGATATTTTGGATAACTGGTAAAAGTTACCAACTAGAAATAACATTTCATCTATTGATAAATAAATTGTAAAAATAAACTATTGCTTTTTTGGCCTTTCAGGCTTTCACGTCAGACCGAACACAAAGCTACCAATATTGAATTTTAAATTTTTAAACATTAAAAAACTCATCAACTAGTAGATTAAGATATTACCAATTAATAATGAGCCAACGCCTGACATATAAACGTTTTAGTGTAGTCCAAAATCAAGGCTATTGTGCTCCATGGAGGGTCAGTAGTGAAACTTACTGATTTCTTGTGACATACTTAAAGTTTAAGCTTCTTAAGCCTTACTTAAGATGTAGGCAACTGTCTCCCTCATGCTTAGCCGGGCCTGTATATGCTTTTACTACAAACATTTATGAGGAACCTAAAAAGTAACGGTGTCATGGAAACCATAACCAATACAACCTGCAAATGTTATTGAAAATGTTCATTGCGCCTAAATGAGAATCTACTTATAATTGTACGAAAAATCAATATTTTATTGTTGTGTGTGTGTAAATAAGAATTAATCTCAGTATAAATCTTCCAATGTCTGAAAATTTAATCAACCAAACAAGAAGTTATTAATAACTAATATATACTAATACTAAAATACAGTTTGAATAAAGTATCTCAACAAACTGAATTTTTGATACTTTTCACATTCTTCAATAAAATATAATAATGATCAATTGCCTATAAAATATGCTAGAAGTTTTCTTTCTTTAGTAGTAGGTATAGGATACTTTATTATTCCTACATAACCATCCTATTTATAGACAATACATATATTTCTTGAGATTCAATCTATTAAACTTCCTTTTGGTGGCGTTTCGAGAATGAAAGTATACTGTTTTCATGCCTTAACAGTGAAAAAATAAAATTCTAGTGAATCATATTAAATAACACCCTAGTCCAATTATAAAATTGACACTTGTACGATGTAAATAAATAATGCCAAACAAATCGATGAGGAAATTATCACATCAAATCATCCAAAAACCCTATTCAATATTACTATGTACATTTACTGTGTTATTGTATTGGTTATTATGTCAATTTTTTATTTAGACTGGTGTGTTCTTTAATCATTGGATCGGAGTGGTTTACTGGTAGAGCTTCCCATGTCGAAGGTACTGGGTTCTAATCCCGCTCCTGGCAGACATTTATTTAATCTGCTAGCTCCTGGATATGGATGCTATGGGATCTAGGACCCTCATCGGCCTTACGCAGCCTAAGTGGGTATCCAAAAAACGGGGAAAATCTGGTGGTTGAGCTTGATCTAGGACAAATCACCTCCCTGGACAACTGTTGTCCAAGAAACAGTGCAGTATTTACCACGTACTAGTGAGCCCAAGACCCTTCATAGGTTGTAGTGGTACGGGCTTGTTGTGTTTGTGTGCGTTTCATTTAATGAATTTCACTAAAACTATATTTTTCTCCATTATGGCATGAATATGAGAACAATATAATCTCGAAACGTCACCAAAGGAATGTTTAACGAATCTACTGAATTTTAAGAACTGAAAGTAAAACTTGTATTATATAAAAAATTCTTATTCCAATACGATACTTACTTTAAAAAACAATACTTGATATAAGTATTACACCATTTTAATTACTGGAAGGTGCACCAGATTGAACTAAGTTGAATTCCATATTTCACTTATTTCTTGTAGGGACATTCCAGTTACTCTGGATTCCACTTAGCATTGGTTAGTCCTCATCAAATTGAATATCCAAACATTATCCTAGCTCAATCAATTCAGTCCAAGTACGTGACACGGCCATCTTCTTACATAACCTTCTTGTTGCAGACGGAAAGTGCTGGAGGAGTACAAGTCGGACGGGCTGGACAGGATCGGCCCTATAAAGTGGCCCTTGGCCCTTTGTGTCCTCGCTGTCTTCCTATTGGTCTACTTCTCCCTCTGGAAGGGGGTCAAGTCGACGGGAAAGGTAAGTCCGATATATTGCACTTATATTGCCTTCCTTTTCTTTCATGTCGTTTGGTTATCCTTCGAGCTAGGATCTTGGAATGCGCTCATTGATCTTCTACGATTGATCTACAGACAAACAGGAGTTTCATCATTCGGCTTTGATACCGACTGCAATTTAAAATGAAAGAGGAAGGACGTCAAAAAACAATGGGCAAGAAAAAACATTTAAAGCGTCGATACAAATGCAAAGTTTTGAAAAAGAAAAGCACTACTATTCAGGTGAATTGAAAAACTGTTTCGAGGTTACATTAAAATCATTGCATATCATCAAACGGTTTTGCCTATACCATAAATACGTCTTATTGTTGTCTTATAGCCTACTCTATACGGATTTTACATCAATTATCAATCCTAAAAGCAATCGCAACGGATCGAAAACGAAAAACGTTTTTCTTCGTATCGACTTCTTCAGTACTCTCCTTTTGTATCGACGGTAATACATAAAAAATATAAAATATTTCTTTTTTTCTTTCTCAAAATTCGGGAGAAACTAAACATAAAGTGAAGTCCCAATTATCCGAAACGATTGGGACAAGATCCAATTTTTCGGATAAAGCAACATCTTTCCTAAAATATACCTACCTTATATAATGATTTATTATTAAAAAAATTATACCGTGTTTTTTAAATGTTGATTTCTAAAAACATCCAAACATGATATTTTTTTAAATTTAATTTATTTATATTTACAACTACAATATAATTATAACAAGTAAATCTGCTGATATGTACATTATGACATGAAAACACTTGTGGAGAAACTATCCATCGGAAGCACTCCAATAAAGTTCTATAGTAGATGGTCTCGAGGCCATCTTCTTAATGATATTTAATTGCTTTTATATTAATTAAACTGCCGCCCTGCAATCCTCTCACAGGTATGAGACATTCAAACATAAACAATAATTACCACATAACATAAGGTCCCTTATTATTGAAAAGCTGAACCTATGGAAAAGATCTCGCGATCATAGTGACAATCAACTACTAAACCATCTGTAATAATACTACTCTATGGCAACAAACTAGAAAGATTCTACATCACCACAATACAAATACAAAGACCCCCCCCCGTAAATCTGACAACTCATGGCCCAGAAGTGATAAAGAAAACGCACAGCTATTTGCCTCTCATCTTACAGACGTATTTCAACCACACGGCGACCTACTTGACTTACAGCACTGCTCTGACGTACAACAAATTTTGATTTCACCACTTCCTCTGTCTTTACCACCCACACCAATCAATCCTTCAGGTGTTGAATTTTGTATAAAAAAATTACCGCGCAGAAAATCACCTGGTTATGATCTCTTATTACACCTAAAATTGCATGACTTCCTCCTAGGAAAGGCTTAATTTTTCAACTATCTACAATTCTATTCTTCGACTAACTTATTTTCCTTTAGTATCGAAATTTTCCTTTGTAAAAATGATCCCTCCTCAAGGTAGTATCCTTGGCCCAATCCTTTATACAGTTTATACAGCTGACATCCCAACTCATCCTAATACTATCCTTACCACGTATGCTGATGATACATGTGTATTATCAGTCAACACCAATCCAGTTATTGTATCCCAAAGGCTCCAATCCCATATCACTGATCTTGAAGAATGGTGTCAAAACTGGAGAATTAAAATAAATTCTCAAAAATCCCATCAAATCACTTTTACCTTACGTCGTAAACCAATGACTTCCTGCCCTTCAGTATCCTTTAATAATACCCCACTGGTGCAGGTAGAACAGATCCGATATTTAGGGTTGCACCTCGACAAACGATTAACCTGGAATCCTCATACTAGACTGAAAAGACAAGAAACTGCTCGACGTTTCAGGCTACTTCAACACTTACTAGACAAACGCTCTAACCTCCCGATTAACTACAAAAGACTCATCTACATGACCATCATAAGACCTATTTGGACTTACGGAGTAGAGCTTTGGGGCTCCACTAAGCCATCGAATTCCTGTCGTATCCAATCCCTACAGTCCAAAATCCTTCGTAAAATCCTCAACGCTCCTTATTTTGTTAAAAATACCGTCATCCATAACGACCTTAATGTCCCATTTGTTGCTGATTTGGCCCGAACCCGGTATCTTTCCTTTCATAACAAACTTCATTCCCACTCAAACCCTCTAGTTTCAAACCTAGCTTCCTCTTCGATTCCCGATAATCCCCCGAGGCGTCTGAAAAGAAGATGGCCACGTGACCTTCTTAGTTGAACTAGTGATTTGAGTACTACCAGTGGGTAGTTTCTCAACTTGCCATTACTCATGTCATTTTGTATCACATAGCCTATTTACTGGATGTATTTTTTTTATTATACAGTTGTAAATATCAATAAATTAAATTAAAAAAAAAAAAAAAAAATGATCCCAAAGCCAAACAAATCATTGGACCTGGTTACATCTTACAGGCATATTTGTCTTTTACCACTATTCTCCAAAATATTTGAAAAATTACTGTTAAAGTGGATCTATCCATTATTAGAAATAAGTAATTTAATTCCTAACCACCAATTCGGGTTTAGGCCTGCACATTCTACAACACAACAATGTCATAGAGTGGTTGATAGCACTAGAAAAGAAGGAATATTGCACAGCAGTGTTCTTGGACGTTTCACAAGCTTTCGACAAAGTTTGGCACGATGGTCTCCTCTACAAACTAAAATTAGTTCTACCGCAGGCATATTATCTAATTATAAAATCCTATCTAGAGGACAGGTTCTTTATTGTTGAACAGGATGGTAAGCATTCCGACTATTGCCAAATTAATGCAGGAGTACCGCAGGGCAGTATTCTAGATCCAGTTCTGTACCCTATATACACCTACGACATTCCACAAACCCCAGAAACACTAAATGCTACATATGCGGACGATACTGTCATACTTTCGACCAGTACTAAGCCAGACATAGCTTCTCAGAACTTACAGACACACTTGAATCCTTTAAAACATTGGCTCAATAAGTGGCGTATAAAAATCAACATAGAAAAATCGAACCAACTAACATTTATGCTTAGACATTCAGACTGCCCCACTCTATCACTTTCCAATACACTGTTACCCAGTCAAACACAGACAAAATAATTGGGCCTTACAATGGACAGAAGACTGACTTGGAAATCACATGTGACTAATCTGAAGGAAAAAGTGAATCACGGACTCTCACTCCTATGACGACTACTTCATTACAAAAATAAACTATCACTAACAAACAAAATTATAATATACAACATGTTACTCAAACCAATATGGACCTATGCCTCGCAAGTCTGGGGGTCATGCAAAAAATCCCACTTACAGACCATTCAGATTTTTCAATCGAAATCCCTTCGTCATATTACACATAGTCAATTTAACATTACTAATAAATCATTACACAAAGATCTCACTCAACATAACACTCGTGACTGACACACTCACGAAAAACTACAAAACATTTCATGACTCACTTGCTGGACATCCAAACTTACAGGTGCAATCATTACTGACAGACACATCACCACAAAATCCGACAAGGAGACTGAAACGTCTCTGGAGCAGGGATCTACTACAGGGAGATGAACCACGCTAGGAGTGTCTTCAATGGGAGGTTTCTTCAAACATGTTTCCACGAGAATCCCTTAGGGGAGGTTTACCAAATAAGCATCGAAAATAGAATATGTGCCAAATGGTATTTGTATGATTTCACAAATTAATATTTTTATTATTATTATTTATATTAATTAAACATATACCTCATGTAACCTGGTATGAAAATCACATGTTTTATCGGACTAATTATATACTGCTGATCCCTCTGATGGCTCTAGATGGGCCGTGTCTTAGCAAAACGCAATCACTAGCAGTATTATAAGTTCTTCACAGCCTTCGACAGACGCAAATAAAAAATGATTTGTGTGGCCAGTTACTTGTCGACCACGCCATGATTTTGAGTTGTGAAGTTGGTTCGAAAAAATATATTTTAACCGTCAATTCAGAAGGCACATGAAAAGAAATATTCTGTCTTACCTTGTCCCGAAAATGGAGTATATGAAGAACATAAACTTACTCTACGACCTACTAATCACTAATAACTTAATATTGATATTTTAATTTGAAAGCGTATATAATAAAATTTCTATTTAAAATAAAAAATATTGTTTGATAGATTTAAGTCTATTTTACCAATTTACAATAGTTGTAAATTTATAATTTTTCTGTGTCTGAAATTAAATTAATTCCTATTCTTAACCCCAATTAAGGCGTTTTTCTTTACTAGAAGGGTAATTTTACATTTTTGGAATTTTATTCGAAATATTTTTTTTTTATATTTCTGAAATTTTCTAATAACCCACAGAATAAGTTGTTAAACTAATATTAGTTGTAAATGTAAAAAATAATCAAATTAGCAAAGTAAAACGGAATATTTGGAGTATTAGCCTGCTCTAGAATATATTATAAACGAGTTGTTGAGTATTTAATATCTGGGTTTATAATTTCCATTTCTGCCTCAGTGAGGGGCTATGTTTGTGTAAAGCTTAGAACATCAATGAAGTTTTCCTTTTAGAGACGATAATATATTTTTCATCGCAAATAGCGAAACTAAACAAACCTAATCAGGCGATTAAACCTCCATCTCGTAGTATACTCGTACCTGTGTCAATAATCCTCCTTTCAACTCTCCAATAACCACAATTTACAAACAACTCCCTCGATAGCACGAATTAAATCGAGCTTATAACTTTGTAATATCTCTCTATGGAAAGAACGATTATGGAAGGATATTTCCCCTTCCTAAATTAAGATATTAACTTATTTCAAAATTAAATTTAGTCCTTTCGTTGTTAATTTTCTTATCTAGTATAACAATTATTAAAAACTAACTTGGATGAGGAGTTAACAGAACTTGCAAAAAATAATTAATTCTGACCTGTTAAAAATAAAATAATTTATAAATATTTGCTATTTTAGAAGTATTTCGCAATTGTAAAACTTGTGCGATTGATAATAGTGCCTTGGCATCAGGCCGCAACTAAACCTCCACCACACGTACATCTTTCTAATTAATATACCTAGAACGCCTGGCATTGCGTAAGTTTCTTTATTTTGGATTTTGTGAACAAAAAAATGTTCTTTTTTTATTCAGATATCTCTAAAACCATATTCTAGGACGTCACAAATATTAGCTTCTTGAATTACTAAAATGAACTTATTAATTTGGCACCACTATAAAAAAAATGGATTTAGTTCGACATAAGATAAATAATTAATTGAAGACTTCCTGTTAAATTTTACTTTAATTTTTTATGTTGGATTTACCGTATGATAAAAACGCGTTATATATTTAATATAAATTGAAAGCAATATGTTTGAAGCAAACATAAAAGCCACTCACTAAGCCCCTATGAAGTGAGTACCCTTTATTGGAGATATTCTGGCGGTTAAATGTGATCTCGGCCAAATTGCCTCCCTACACATCCGTTGGCTTAGAAACAGTACAATCTCTGTGTATCCATGTACAATAGCAAATACTCTTCATCCGGTATTGTGATTTAGAATTTTTTTTTATCGATGCATTTTTTCAACTAACTAAAAAATTAGTGTTTCTATATCTTTCCTGTCAGAAGAAATATCTAGGAGGATCCTGGATGCAAATAAATGTTACTGCAGTAGTATCTCAGTAATCGCTTAATCTCAAGAAAAACAAAAGCGGCTTTGATTCGTCCAGTCCTCACATACGGGGCTGAAACGTAGAGCTTCTTCAAAACAGATGAAACTAAACTGGTCGTCTTTGAAAGAAAAGTACTGCGTAGCATTTATGGACCAGTACGCTCAGGTACCAATTGGAGAAGGCGGAGTAATTCAGAATTGGCCGCCATACATAATGATACGGAGGTAGAAGAAGATATCTTTCTTATGTTGTTGGAACTATGTATTTGAGTACTTTGAACTTATTAAAATCCTTAATTTTCAGTTAATAGTTATTATTAATATTAAAAATATGGAAGTCAAGTAGTTTATTGGTTTATCAAAGTAGTGTATCGTGAATAATGGTTCTTTTATCACGGCACAGAATCCACAGAATCGATTTGAGTACTCGAGACCATTGATGCGCCTCTCAAATTATATGCTAAGCCCATGGTGTTTGACTTCGCAACCCCCAAGTACCGCACCCTACTTCCAATGGCCCTACTTGACAACTTGAACTGCTCCACAATTACAGACCTCTATGGTAGGAGTGGAAAGTTGTGTCTGGTCAGTTATCTGGCGAGCTCTTAACAGAGAACTCCTAAGTGCTGCGGCCTCTTAATTTGTCTAGTAAGTGCCGCTTGCTTCCATTGAAGAGCCAAGATCGTTCTTCTATCAGTGCATTTATTGTCCTCTTCCATTTCATTTACTTCAGTACTTCGAGTGGATAAATTCGAATTAATTGTACCATTCCGTACCAGTTCTGATAACAAAGCCATATTTCTCATTCAAAAGAACAATG
Source organism: Troilus luridus (assembly GCA_964056705.1). Classification (NCBI taxonomy): domain Eukaryota; kingdom Metazoa; phylum Arthropoda; class Insecta; order Hemiptera; family Pentatomidae; genus Troilus; species Troilus luridus. The sequence goes on from OZ057416.1 coordinate 31,731,663, forward strand.
ATATAACTCAAAATTCGGTATTTTCTAGTTACTGAAGTCTCAACTCAAAAAAATGAGATTTACTGAAGTCGCAACTCAAAAATATTGCCAATAACAATTGAAAAATGCCTTCAGTAACAATTGAATTGAATAAATCCTTTTAATTCAGGAACGTCGTTCCTAATAATCTATTTCCTATATGTTTTTTTAATGTCATATTTTGAGTTGAATCATGTTTGAACTTGAAATTTTATGGGAATAATGACATAAGTTAAAATCAAAAAAGTTTCAAGCTTTTAAAAATTTTCAAATGGATAATAAAATAATTTCAATACCATCATTACAATAGGAATGCCTTACTTTGGCGATCCCATAATTTTATTTTTTTTAACTCACATGGAACTTTCAAATAGCTCTATTGAAAAATAATGTTTTTTTAGTTATGACATTGTTCATGCGGAGGAGCGATATACTCAGATTCAGTATTGTATCCTGGTATTAAAATATGAGAATATTCCAAAGTAGAAATTTAAATCATTGACAATTTGTTTGTTTTGTTTTGTTGTAAAACTTTTCGACCTTCTAGAGACATCAAAAGGATGAAGGAAATTTATTTTCAAACTAGCTAACATAAATTATATGTATCAACTAATAATTATGGTATAAAATGTCAAGTAACGAAAAACAAATCAGTGATACATTTATTTAAACCGAAACAACAAAGTATTTAAACATTTCTCAGGATTATAAACTCTTCATCACAAATTATAACCAGCATTCTCTTTTATCAAATCTCCTTCTCCAAATGTTTGGCAAGATTTTGATTATATAAGTACGTTACAGCTTTATTTTACTAGTAAACAATTAGTAATTAATCTTCATTTTATTTGTAAATTAACTTGCTTATTCATAATATTTAATTAATAATAAACAAACTGGCTTTTAGATAGTTCATAATTATCATATTATAAATTACACATTTTAATAAAAATTAAGATTTAATTAGTAATAACGCAAATATATAAATAAAGAAGAGTCAAGAACCATTTAAACGGAAAAGAATGAGTAATTTCGTTTTATCATTACTGAGAAGTTTCAGATGAGGAGGAAAACCCTCGAAATTTCTGAATACTACATTATTAAAATTAAAATTAAAATTTAATATACCACAAGTATTTTTATAGATCAAAATCTTCCTATCCATTAACTTATGTATTAAGCATAGTTAGTATATCGTCACCATAAATAAAATAGCTGTCAGTAAAAGTTAGGCGATAATAATTGACGTAAAACTAATAATTTATCTACCACAGTATGTCTCGAACATAATCTTTAACTGTGCAACATATGTATTGATCTATCCCCCTTTAACAACCAATGTAAAATTTCTTTTCTTTTTTTTACAATTTTACGTTAATTTATTTATATTTTGTTTAGACAGGATTACAATGGTGTAAATGAGATGAAGTTGTGATATTTCATCTCAGTTAATTTTCTTTCTTACTGCCGCATTTCCATACCTCTCCACTCTGTTTTTCGTCTGAAAAGGGGGGCAGTTTTAAATTAAATATGTTATTTAGGGAGAAAATATCCTCCAGATGTCGTTACAATGTAACTCACGAAGAAAAAGTAACTTTGAATTTAATCTGAGTGTTGAGATTAGTTTGCAAGCGACTCTTAAGTTCGTTAATTAACTCTCTTCTGCCTTAAATCTCTGTTTTCTTGAGGCACTTAGTCAATTCCTGGATCGACAATGTTCCAAATTAACTATTTATAATATGTATTATACATAGTTATTTATCGAATTATATTGTAATTCCTTGAGCTATTAAATTTGAATACATCTATTTCTACGATATTCCCCAATATTCAATAAGCCAATGCCACCCTTCTTTAAACAAAGCTGTATAAATAAAAATTTATTGAAAACACAAAAATTGTATACTGTTTCATACTGAATCCACATAAACAATTTTATTTATTAATTATGCAAATAAATATTGGGTCAGTAATTGGCAACATTAGTCATTTTGGCTGAGTGTGCAAACACGAATATTACAGAAGGAGTCACATTTTTATTATTATACAAATATAATAGCATTTTTAAAAATTATTTATTAATTAATAATGATAATAAGTTATGTAATAAATAATTATTATTTGTTTAAAATATTTTTAAGAATCCATTGTAACCCACATCGTCAATGTTAGGCCAGATTAATTAATGACCATTAAATGTAAATTCTAATTGCACCATAAATATTAATGGCAATTAAATATAATTAAAATTAAAGTAGTATATGGGTTGAAAAGAAATACTAATATTTTATTGACAGTTGCTTAATTATTTGAACAAATCAAATAAGACAAGGTGTTGTAAATGGTTACAAGAGAAATAAAACTTATATTTTAGGCTGTCTAGTGTTTTGCTGTATATTACTAAATAATATATGACAAAGTGTAATTTACTTGTTAATATATAATATATATAAATATTTTATTTTAATAAGATTAATATGGGTTTTAAATTATATTAATATTTGTCTTTATTATTACTTTTTATATGAAATTCACTGTAAAAGCTGCATCCCAAAACACAACAAAAAATAATGCTTATCTATCTTATTATATTTCTTCTTTATTACTTCAATCACGCCAATTCATGTAGTCAGACTATTTTAGATTTGATTTTATGTTTACGAGAACAGTTCAGTTTCATAAAGGCAAAATTAGTTATTCATTCGTTATTGGCTTGTATCAACGACGACACTGTATCACCCTCCTTTTGTTATGGTAATGGCGAAAACGACCAATTATAGTTTCATACTCAATATTTCTGCCTCCTATAATGCGTTAATTACCGCCTCTGTTGGCTTACTATCTCATCCATTATTTATCAATCAATGATGGAATTCAATACCTCATTAACTAGGAGATTGACGAGTGATTCATTGCGCCTGTGTCTCCTAGATAATATAGATTATTTAAAAATGTATTTTCTCCTAATCAATAAACAATTTTTTGTTGTCAGTTACTAAAAAATCCATGAGAGATTCTCATATAATTTTGAATTTATTGGTTCAGCAAAACACCTCCTTATACGCAAGATACAAACAACACAAGCCAAAATACTAAGAAATTTGTAAATGCTTGGTTTATTTCGAATCACGCTATACAAAACGACATAAACATTCCAAATGTCAACATATCACCAAAATCCATCTCTTTCCTACTCTCTGTAATGTGGGCTTCCTATGAAAAGACAATGGCCTAAATACTAGCTCAGAAACTATTAATCAATTATCAAAACTTTCATGACCAACAAATCGAGCAGAAAAAATTATTGAGATCGTAAATTTATTGTAGGCAATACTGCGGAGGTGCAAATGTAATATAAAAGAATAATCATAAATAATTAATATTTTCTGCCAAATATGATTTTGAGTAAAATTACTTTTTGGAACATTAGGAATTATTTATTTTGAAATACCTCTTTTGAAATAACCCAAAAAGAGCTGTTGAAGGTCTTAAAGTATGGTATATATCTCTACTTGCTAGACGTTGGCTGGTTGGTTTTTCTAATGTTTTGGAGACTTAAAGCATAGTTTTCGAGATTTTTCCTATTTATGTCTCTTTTTGAGTTTTTTCTTTATTTGTCTTTTTTTTATTACGAATATATTTTGTTTTCCTAAAGTTCCTCACCATATATATATCTTTATATATATATATATATATATATATATATATATATATATATATATATAAAATAATAGGGTTTGTCATTTATAAAAACCGATAACAATTAAATATAATCTGGACTAAAATAAGTAAAATCATTTGATGCCAAAACAGTAAGTTTTAATTAAATTTTAAAATTGACGTAAATAATCATAGTTTTCAGTCGCGAATCAATCTAATAAATTAAAATTTCGCGGGTCTTGTCCACAATTGTTTCTACCTCAGGAAACGAATCCTTCGCTTCAATTGTAAGTTCTCCTTTTTCATTCAATTAGTAAGAGGGAGCTGTTCACCGGCCATCATCACCCAATATCAACAAAGACAACAGCATTTCATTCACCGTACAAAATAAAGACCATACATTCCACGCCATGTGGCCCTGTCGCCACTGTTAAGATGCGTTCATATGAATCATCATTGCGAAATAATAATTAATTTGTTAATTTTCTATTCATCACATTGTTCAAATCAGTCTTCTGTAAAAATAACCGTTCCCTATGTACATAGTTATAAGTGATAGTTTCAGTATCTGACTTCATCATTTTATTCCCCGAATCTATTCTACTGATATATTTTATTATTTATCCTTTTTATTGTAGTCTAATCAAGCCCGTACACATAGTTAGGATTATTTTTGTTTATAAAATAAATTTATAATACTTTTATAAATGTAATACAATAAATAGTATGAATGTATAGTACACATATTTATTTTATCTTTACAAAATTAAGTAATAATACTAGTTTAATTTAATTATAGTTACCTAAGTAATGTGTTAAAGACAATACTACTAGTCGTACACCATCGTCAGGGGGCTAAGAAAGACAAACACAAAAGAAAAACAAACTGAACAGAGTTAGGCACTGAGGGTATAACTCTACCCCAACGAGAGAAGTCTTAGAGAAAAACCAAATTGTAGGTGACTGACGGAATTGAGGCAAAATTGGCAATATCCCGTCTTGGATGGGATTGTAGGAGGCTGCTACTAGCAATCTCAGGTCCCGATGAAAACAAACGATGGCGTAAACTGCTTTGCAGGCAGCTGAGTAACACTTGTGCACAGCACGCCTAGTCCAGGTTTGAGTCCACGATCTGTATGCGCACGTAAGGTCTTCTGCATACATTGGGGCAGAAGGCGAGTTTTCGCAGAGATTTAGAATGTTCAAATTACTGTTTCAAATGTTTTCAAGGCAAAAAAAAAAAGAAGGAGAAAAAACAAGATGTCTAAGTGAGAAGATTTTGAGGTGTAATAACAGGGAAAATGCGCCTATTTAACACTGGGGATTTTCGAAAGGTGACTCAAAATCTTCGGTTTGGAGGTAAAACTAATTAACTGTACATGTTTCCAAGCTTAAGTTTGCTACTGTCTATCTTTGACTGAACCAATGTATTGAATCTTATGCTTCTGTATTGAAAAACAATGTGAAATTATCAATGATTGACATGGAAAAGATATGAAATCATGAAACGGTAATTTTACAGGAGAAGCAAAAAACTGTTCTGACTACTAAAAATGAAAGTTTGGATTGGAAAATGGTAACTACCACCGTTTATGGATACTATTCTACTCCCAGTTTTAACTTACTCCTCTTTATATACTATTAGCTTAATTAATAACTACCTTTTCAATGAAAAAAACTAATTTTTTTTTTTACTTACAACCCTTTCCGTGCCAACGCCTCAATTATTGGTTAATCTCATCTTTGCGAAAACATTATTTGATCATTATATCAACCAAACCGACGAAATCAACTTCGAACATAATAGGAACGTTATGAAACTCCTAGAAACGCATAATCTCAGATAAACTCGTATTGTAACAGTTGTCTAGATTGATTCCAACAAATCCATTTTTTTTAATCATCTACACCAAATATCATCTTAAAATATTTATTATCCAATATCGTCGATGGGAATGGAAAGTACCGAAAGTGAAAGACTCCACTTTTCATGATAGTGAAAAAATGTTTCAAGGTTCATTTAAAATCAGTGAATATCATCAAATGTATGTTATCTATGACATTTATGTGATTTTTGTGTCTGATTGTTGACCCTATATCAATTTTCAAGCATATAGGTCTAAAATGAAGATATGTTTTTTTCACATTCGATAATACTTGCATTTGTTTTAATAGTGTATTTTTGATACATTACGATCGTCGATATATATTGTTAGTTTCTTATTTTAGTTTATGTCAGTATCTTTTCACAACCAGTAATTACAGATCCGTATTTTTGTTAAATTGGACATTTAAAATCAACCTCAGCTAATAATGGTTGTAATCTGTTGTATCACTGAGTCGTAGCTGGAAAAAAAAATTCTACAAACATTCATACCGGTCGTAAATTTGTTATTGCTACCATCTCCTAGATACTGACCATCATGTTTAGTTTTTCTCTACCATCCGCTATGATGTATACTTCCAGTTCATCCCAATGACGACGATTGATGTTTATATATACAATATTATATTATATTTTTATAATATAATATTGTACAATACAATATAATATTATATTTTTATGCAGGCTGTCTGGGTGACCGCCCTGGCCCCCTACCTTGTCCTCTTCATCCTGCTCATCCGCGGGGTCACCCTGCCCGGAGCTGAGATCGGCATCCAGTATTACCTCACTCCGCAATGGCACAAGCTCCTTAACACTAAGGTAAGTCTGTATAGTTTTTACAGAAAACAAGTTTTCACTATACCTCTGTTTCTCAGATAGTAATGTAATAGAAACTGTTCAGATTTATTTAAAAAATAATAATAATACATAGGTAAAATATACAGAGTGTACAAGACTAGTTCAACTCTACAATCTTTTAAAATGAACAACTTTTATAACTAGGGGAAAATTTGCCTAAGCAGAACTGTTCCTTAAGAATTCTAGTTCATATTCTAATCCCCTATTTTTCTCCAATATTCTAGTAAACGTATTATACTTTATTAGGATTTACAACTGTAATGTATACATCTAGTACAATGGCTAAATGAATACATGAAAGGACATGTAGAGGCACTACCCACTGGCAGGACTCTAATAACATTTCTATAATAGAAGGTCCCGAGGCCATCTTCTCTTCAGACGCCTGGGAGGATTATCCGAGATGGAATTGGATGCAAGGATGGAGACTAGTGGGTTTGGATGGGCCTGGAATTTATTATGGGATGATAGGTATCTGGAATGGACCAAAGCGGTGACACATGGAACGTTAAGGTCATTATGGATGGTTTTATTTGTGACAAAATAAGGAGCGTTTAGGATTTTGCGAAGGATTTTGGATTGCAAGGATTGAATACGAGAGGAATTCGATGGTTTGTTGGAGTAGTTCAATTCCTTAAGTCCATATAGGTTTTATAACAGTCACATAAATAAGTCTTTTGTAATTGATCCGAAGCTTTGAGCGTTTGTCTAGTATGTGTTGAAGTAGTCGGAAGCGTCTAGGTTTTTCTTGTCTTTTAAGTCTTGTGTGCGGGTCCTTTCAGGAAATCAAATCCTTAAAAAGATGTTATACATCTAAAAAGCTTACTTTAGAAGCAAACTTGACCTTGGGTGTACGTCTTTAGGAATTTTTATTTGTCGTTACTGCACCATTGTTATGGACCGTACCATGCTGATGTAAAGGTAAAAGCCTTTAAGATTAAAGTTTAAATTTAAAATTAAATAAGTTTCAAAATTAACTTATTCATGCATAAAAACTCTGGGGTCTTGGGTTCAGTACATGACAGTGACTGAACTGTTTCTAAGACAACGGTTGGGGAGGGAGGTATTTTCGTATCTTTAGCTAAGTTAGATTTTCAACACACTCTTTTGGGATCATTTGTCATCATAAATAAATTTTAATGTAAAATAATTTAATATTAATTGAGGATAGTCGAAATTGCTACAATTAATATCGAAATTGGAATGAACAGTTATCCCTTCATAAACCGCCATTAGTTTAGCAATTAGAAGCTTTCGTGACGGCAAGGAACATTCAATCTCAGATCGACCAAGACCTGATCAATCATCTTGACAAATCATCAAGGCTAACAACTATTGATTGCATTCCATCTACAGCTATCGATTTTTTAATTGTTAATTATGATTATCATTAAACTTATATTTAGCATTGGTTTCTTCAAATATTATCGTAGGTTGAAAATACGAAATTAATAATCTCTGAGTTGTCAAGTATGGAAAGGGAAAAACACCACTTTTCAGGATAGTAAAAAAACCGATCGAGGGTTATTCAGTATCAATGCGTATTGTCAAACGTATTTTATCTACATCGTTGTATGTGGTTTTGTCCCTAATAGATGGATCTATTTGAATTTTTCTATCAATTATCAATCCTTGAGCTATCACTATAGATTTAAAACGAAAAAGGTGTATTTTCTATATTGAACACTTTGCACCTGCCACGAAGATATATCACAATCTATGCCAGTGTTAACGCTTTATTTTCTCCCAGATTATTAATTTTAGTAGTCGGCATCTGTCATTTCTCATTAGATGATCGAGATATTCAATATTTTTTTAATTGTAAATGCTATTTCTTTTTCTGATTACCGCGGTGTAGAAAACGAATAATCTAACGGCGCGCCGTAGTACTTCCGCTTTGGTGACGCTCTGGATGAATAAGAATCGATGAATCGATGAATAGCAAAATTAAACTAAATTCATTAAAAAATACACAATAATAGAGTGTAGTTTGTAATTCATTATACCATCATTACAATCAAAAAAAGGAGATAACTGCGTAAGCCTCGCTACTCGCAAATTCTACTGTTTCAGGTCCGAGGGAGCGGGGTAGGTCAGTATTAAGGGTGTTGCGTTATACTGATACTTAGTAAAATCGTGTCCGGCTGCGGCAGATTATTTATACTGTTAACAGCCGTAAATCGACTCCATGTGATCAGGAGAACCTCCTCGGGCACACCTAGCCTTTATAAAGTGGATGTCCTCAGGTCGAGTTAAACTCTACCCTGTTACATTTAATATGTAAGGAACAATATTCTTGGAATGAGGGGAAGCAAAAATGTATTTTTCCTGTTGGATTATTATATAGACATAATCACTGGAAAAAAATTAAAACTTAACTAACGATATAGTTTTACTTTAATCAGTGACAGTTAATTGGAGTCTGGAATATAATTCAATAAGAGTATTTTAAAAAAATATGCTTTTATTTCGATGGTTTGCTACTCAGTTGCCTCTACAAAGCTAGATAGGGATAAGGTTACACCACACGCACTTATTCCCACAACAGAGATCTGCACTTATCCTTCTCTATGATATTTTTCCAGGGTAACTGAAAACAAAGTGGAATTAAGCTGGCGGTAGATCGTAACCTCCGTCATATCTCTTGCTCTTTCTTTTTGATCTATTTATGGAATCGATTCTGTTATATAACTATTTTTCAGATGTTAAAATTATATTATGTCCGACACTTGAAGTATAGTTATATTACCCTACATTTACTGTGATTTCCTACCCAGGTATGGATCGACGCTGCTTCCCAGATCTTCTTCTCCTTGGGCCCCGGGTTCGGTACCCTCCTCGCCCTCTCTTCCTACAACAAGTTCCACAACAACTGCTACCGCGACGCCATCCTCACGAGCTCCATCAACTGCCTCACCAGCTTCCTGGCCGGCTTCGTAATCTTCTCCGTCCTCGGCTACATGGCTCACGTCCAGGGGAAGAGCGTAGATCAAGTCGGGCTAGAAGGTATGTCGTGTTGAATATGTTAGTTTCCTGTAATAACAAACAAATTATTAGAGGCAAACTAAATTCTACATGCTTCGTTGCAGGTCCTGGTTTGGTTTTTATCGTCTACCCTGAAGCCATTGCCACAATGACCGGATCAGTTTTCTGGTCCATCATCTTCTTCCTCATGCTCATCACCTTAGGTAAGTCTTCTTAATATTATTCATGGGTTTGATTAAATCGCCACAGCTCATTATATCATAATATTGATTTTTTATTATAATGAAAATTCGATCATATATCTTTATTTATGAAATTCAACAACAATCAATAGACCTTTTATTACGAATTTGAGTAATTTACACCATGGTTTAATTTTCATTTAATGTAATTATGGTTTAAAATCATCAGCAATACATATCACGATGTTTATTTATTAAATCAATATCACTTTATACTATTATGGATAATCAGACGATGCTACATTGGGAGCCTTAAATTTTGCTTATTCAGGTATACTTAGAACAGGGATCTTTAATGAATACCAGACATCGTATAGGCTCGTTACTCCCATTTTAGGTGTTTTCCGAAGAACAGAATAACAATGGACTTTCTTAAGAAAAAAACATATGGTCAGATTCTGGGCTGTCATCCCGCCATCTTGGGCATAGTAAGTTGTTATGGTAACCACTCCGCAACAGATGGCCTGCATTTTATTATATTGTACACTGTTATTAAGTCTATTCCATTCATTGACCTTCTTAAGCTCAAAATAATTTTTACTGAAGTTCGCAGATACTTACTGACTGTTCCTCAAATCTTAACAGTGCCAACCAACTTTTCTCTTCATAAGTAACAGCCTGTTATATATTTCATTTCATTTGTAGAAACGTTATATCAAATAGCAAAAATAACATTTGAAGTACATAAATCATTAATTTTCTTTGGATTCGACGTATAACCACTGTAATAATCATGGAGACGTTTTCCATACTCAATAATAATGGATACTGTCATTATTGCCATGTAAAGGGGCAATTGTGATATTAAAAACTCTTCGACATGAATAATGTCTATAAAATGAAGCATGAACCCCCAGTCCCTTTCCATGCAATTGTTATTATTTAATTTTCAACTAATCGATCTCTAAACAAAAAAAACACGATCAATACATTGTTCTCCGAACTTAGTTCTATGTTGTATTATCCGTATTGAAGTTAATATTTAGAAATGATAATTCTTTGTTGGTTAATTAAAAGCATAGAATTCTTGGGAGATTTTTACTTATTCCACAGTCGGTAAATTCCGCCAATTTTTTAAATATTCAAACGATCCCATTCAATGCAGACACAGTCACCAGTATTGATAAAGGTTGCGGTAAAAGTTGTAATGTTTAAACAAGTACATAGTAAACAACGGAAGACCTCTAAGGCAACTTTTAATTTTAGAAATAATAAAAACCTACATTTCATATGGTGCTATCCAATATTTATGGATACTTTGGAGGCAAATCCTCGTTTAGGCAGCGGCAAGTGCTTACAATTTAAGTTTTGTTTTTAATTTTATATTATTTATATACCCTTGGGTATATATAGCAAACACATAATATTTTGTAATTCTTTAGTGTTTAACGTTCATCCAGAATAAGGTTCTTATTCTGAATTCTGTTTATCGTATCTGCTTCAGTTATGGGCCAACAAGATCCTCCTTCATTGTTTCAATTTCTTATAATGACTTATCAACCTAGCATGTTATGAATATTTTAAAAGTTGATACCTGATAAAGATAAAAGTTCCCAACAATTATTTCCAGCTAAGCAAGCATTCGGAAATGAACCGTAGGCTGGAAGACTGATAGGACAAAGTTGTAAATTGTGATTTGCCTCAAGTTTGAAAAGTATTCTTTCGGTTGGGAAGGCACAGCCGCTACAAAAGAGTCTTCACAGACTTTTCAAGATAACGAATAAGATCCTTCCGACAGCATTGTTAGCGATTTTGTTGCCGATCTTCTGCTTTTGAAACATACTTTGAGGTAGCTTTTATCGTTCCTCGATTCAAAGGCTGAATAATTCTCGACAACCGTTTAAATTAATTATGGCCTATCATATATAATAATATGTTGAATATAAATATTATAATGATTTAAAAAAAAAAAGAGATGTATAGTTTTTTTTGTTTTTTTGCGTGTTTTTGAATAAGGTTGGGTGAGGGAGGACTTCGTAACCTCTTCTAGGTTCTTCACTGTCTATCGTGAAATATCAGGTTTGGCGTTGTCGTGTTATGAGGTTGTTTCTGATTAGTCAATGGAAGTTGTTTTTAATATTTTTTGTTGTATTATGTCAATATCGATCCAGTAAAATGTGGATGTGATGCTTTCACCTTTGGGTTAAACTCATTAAAAAAGTTTAGACGAAAATCCCGTGTTCCCATAGTGGATTTGATGGCTTACTTAACAATTTTCGTTCAATTGTAGTTATGGTAAATATTATATTAAAAGAAAAGAAAGATAATAACAGATCATTACAAACAGTTAATATAAACACAGTAAACAATAGAAGCTCTCTCATTCCGCTTTGAGTTTTAGGAATAATAATGACCGATATTTCATACGAAACGAGCCAATATTTATGGATAGCTACTTCACACTTCCTCTTTAAGGCAGCGGCATGTGCTTACGAGAGAATTTTTTTTTTTAATTTATTTATTGAAATATACAATTTAATAATAATACATCCAGTAAACAATATGAACGTTATAGAATGCTACATTTACTACCCGATGGTTGTTCTCAAATTCTAGATAATAAGAAATTTAAATATCAATATAATTTTAGAACTAGCTTGATTGAAATATGGACACCGATTTATAATGCCTTAATTATATTTTCAATACTTCATTTAATTATTTAAACTAAAAATTTGTTGTTTGCCTTTTTTCTATTGGAAATTTGTGTCAATAGGAAAACAAAACCTTTTTATGTTGGCGCTTTCTTCCCATATAACAATAAACTAGAAGTCCTGAAGTATTTCACTTGTTCCTAAGCCTTCGCTAGATAATTTATTTAAGGATTTTTTCCTCTTCTCGTGCCATCTTTCGGACTTAATACCCACCACGAGAAACCTCACAAATCCTTGTGTCAATATTTATACGTCCCATTACATTACTTGAACAAAAGCGATCGTACAATATTTACAGGAGATGTTTATTTTAATCATGGCGAAGAGCTAACATCGATTTTCCCTTTCCTTCCCCAATTTTACAACGCATCATAAATTTAAGGGAGTTAATGGAATTTCATAAGTGATATTTATTCTCCTTTATTCCTACTCAATCGCTCTTTAGTTACTTTTAAATCAATCATCAGAGGAAGACTACTAGGTATAAGTTTTTATTTACATAACGTTTTGTTGATATTTTGTGTCATGTGTCATGGTTACTGGTTCTATCAAAGTAATTTTTTGAAGTGAAAACTTCTTTAGTCTCGTTTAGCGGCTTTTGGTAGGGGTAAACTTGTGGCATCGCGTCAGCAACATGTTCCGAGACTGGTGACACCTACCGGCCTGTGCGTGAGTTATATAACATCATTTAATCAATAATACATAAGTGGAAAAATTCCAACTAAAAACCTTAAGTCTCTAAACTAAAACAGGTAATTAAAAATACCTTTCCAATATTTCGCATATTCAGGCATCCTCAGGGCAGAAAGAGAATAATAGCAAACCAAAAGATGAATAATGCACCCAAAAAACACACATCCCACCACCTCCAAGGCTCAAATGCAACTACTGAATCATAGGGAAGGTTACTAGATTCCCAGCTAGCTAAGGTTAGATAAAAACACCTGAAAAATACACCAGATTTGAAACATCAATATACTGCTCTGTTGAGCGTTCCCTTTTTCAATATATATTCTGTGGAATAACAATAAGTCCACTGGTTTTTTATAAATTCTCTTCTTTTTTTTTCTTGCAGTTTTACTTTCATTGTTTCATATGGTTTTTTGTCTTCTGTTCTTAAGTTGTTTATTACTATTATTTGTTTTTTTTTTGTTTTCCTGTTGGGTTTTTTGGGGGGGGTTTGGTGAAAGTATATTGATGTTTCAAATCTGGTGTATTTTTCAGGTGTTTTTATCTAACCTTAGCTAGCTGGGAATCTAGTAACCTTCCCTATGATTCAGTAGTTGCATTTGAGCCTTGGAGGTGGTGGGATGTGTGTTTTTTGGGTGCATTATTCATCTTTTGGTTTGCTATTATTCTCTTTCTGCCCTGAGGATGCCTGAATATGCGAAATATTGGAAAGGTATTTTTAATTACCTGTTTTAGTTTAGAGACTTAAGGTTTTTAGTTGGAATTTTTCCACTTATGTATTAACATTTATTCGATGTCTCTGTTGAGCGTTCCCTTTTTCATCATTTAATCAACTTAAGTTTAAAGGTTAGAATTCTATTAATAGGGAATAATTATATTTAATGATAAAGTTGTTTAATAATTGAGCAATTCATACTAATAATAACTCGAAACATCAATAACTGGTTGAACGTTTCGTTTCCCCTAAAAATTTTTTATTTATAGTTAAATGTTTTATGAAATCATTAAAAGTATGAACGACCTAATTTAGTTACACTTAATGATGATAATAATGAACAAAATTAAAACAAAATCTATGTAAATACAAATATAATCATATAACTATCTATATACTGATTATTATTTAAATTAAGCTATTGATAGTTGTGTTAAGCTTGTGCAGACCATCATATTTTTTTATTAAAAAATGAACTACTTGAAAATGTATATAATTATTGTTCGTAAATTCAATATATGTGAAAATCAGAATAATCTTAGTAATTTAAATTTACAAATTTTAAATTTAAATATTTCATTTATAAATTCAAAAAAGAGTCATTCCAATGTCATGGAGTCCTCATCTATTCCTATTTAAATTTGTTTTGTTCACAAAATCCGAGTTGAAGGAACTTAAGGACCATCAGGCACTCAAGTTATACTAATTGGGCATATACATGTGTATTGGAGGTAAGTAGCGGCCTGAAGTGAAAGCGGTATGGTCGACCGCGCGAGTTTAACAATTAAGGAACACATCTAAAATTAATAACTATTTCATTCCTAACAACTCACAATTGATGAAATGTGAACAAAGTTTACTTAATAGAGTGTCAAATTATGTTATCAAACAGTCTAATACTAATAATTTAAATTTACAAATTTGAAATTTATATAATTCAGACTATAATTGATTTTGAAATTCAAGAAAGAACACAGTTATTCCAAATTCTCAAGTTTTGACTTCTATCGGCAAGCTTCTGCATGATTAACTATTTACAATATTTATTAATTGTAATTTATTAATTTATAATAATTAATAATTCATTAACTCATTTCTCTTGTAAAATATGATTATAAACTGAGATATGTGAGAAAGTATGTTAGTAGAGCCATATTATCATGTGATTTTGTGGTTATGACAGAGAGGAAGTGTATTGACCAATTAATAACGAATAAGGATATCTAAAAAACAAGATCCGAATGTTAAGATCGGAGTAAGTCGGTTTCATAAATATATATAAAGAACCTTTTCGACATTCAGAGTATAAGGCTGAAGAATTGATTAAGTGTTCCTTCAAGCGATCGATGTAACATTGGAGAGAGTTTTTAAAAGGCATCGCCAAGACCTGGTTAAACTTCTGTTCGCCGGATTAACCCGAAACTGGTTGAAACTTGTTAAAAAGATTTCAGCCTAGCCGGGACTCGACTCGGGAATATAGCGAGTATGAAAAACTCATCATCTCTCGCCCAGCAAATCCCTTTCCGATATATAACTAAGTTTAGAAACGTTCCACTAACAATGCATTTTAAAAACGTTGTACTAGAAATGCCTGTAGTGTTTTTGGTTTTTAATCATCCCTTTTTTAAATATTATTTAAAAAAATATTTCATTGATTTATAAATACAAAGGGAGTAGCTCAGTGGTAGAGCACTGAGTTGCTATACTGAGCGCGGGTTTAAATCCGGCAGTGACAGATAAATTGCTTGATCTGTTAACAGCCAGATAGGGATCTAAAGACCTGGTGCCCACGCAGCCTCTATAATGTGAGTACTCCTGATTTGGTTGAACAGCCAGAACGTGATCTGGAACAATAACCACCCTGCAGAACACTTTTCATAGTACAGTCTCCACCACGTACTGAACCCAAGACCCTTCATAGGTTGTATGGGTACATTTTTTTAAATAAATATTCTAGTGGGTTTCATCCCCAGTCAGCCAGCGGCCGACCAACCTCCCTTTGGTCTTATTGTATAATTGTTAAAATTCTTCGAATCCACATTGTTTTAAATTTCTTAAATAGAAAAGTTTTCTGCCTATTGAAAGTAAAAAAAAATTAAATCAAAATTTTCTTAACCATTAATCCAATTTTTAGTATAAGAAGAAACAATGAAAATGTGTAAATAATTGAATCATTTGTTGGAAAATAAAATATTACGTGGCAATCACGATATAACTTTTATAACTCTTATAACTTTTTTTATAAAATAGAAAGTATAAAAAAAAATAATAATAACAAAACGCCATCTCCACAACACATAACGGTTCTTGGCCTCAGTGCATGGTTAGAACTTTACTGTTTCCAAAACAGTTCAGGGAGTTATTTGTCCAATATCATACTCAACCGCAAGTTTTTCTTTTAATTGAGGAACCACTTTATAGAGGCTGGGATAGCCCTAGGAACACCTGCAGATCCCACAGAGCCTTTCTATGACTGTTAACAGCTGTTGAATAATTACCTGTTATAGCCGCATTGGATACCTATATCTTCAGCAATACATATACATACAGCTATCCAGCTCCCATATTAATATTAATATAGCATATGAAGTACCTGCTGTCACCTCTTGCTTAAGATGATAGCATGGTTATTCGCCGCTGTTTCATCCTCTACTAAATCTGAAAGGTATTTTCCACATAGGCCTTCTTATTGGAGTTTATACAATACAGAGACAGGTTCTATATGTTCTGTTTAATTGTTCCGCATCAGTTTTCTTATGTCGTCTTAGAAAAGTTATCAGTATTTAGTTTCTTATCAATGCTCCTTCTGCCCTCCAGGACTAGACTCCACCTTCGGGGGCCTGGAGGCGATGATAACAGCGCTCTGTGATGAGTACCCGAAGGTCCTGGGAAGGAACAGGGAGCTCTTCGTGGCGTTTCTTCTGGCCGGGATCTACATCTGCAGCCTTCCTACCTGCACTTATGTAAGTAACCGTTGTCATTACCTTTTTTATTATCTATGGTAATGAAGAAGAGTTAGTCAAGAACGAAAGTTGTGATTTAAAAGTAGGAATTTCAGAATCACATTAGGATTAGAATAGCTTTGGATACTTTGGCCTAAATACAATCACCTTGCAATTATACAATTATAAAAAGAAGATCTGGCAGGACATTACAAAGAACTATCATATCTTCATGAATACAGATGACAAGCCTTGACTCGATACAAATGATTAATCTACAATACTATACTAAAACCTATTTGGACATTTAGTGTTCATCTTAACACGTCCCATATACACATGATACAAACAACAGAATCCGATATTCTAAGAAGAATTGTAAATGATCCTTTGTTTAGTTCTAATCATACAATACAAACACACTACATTCCACTCGTCAACAAAACTTCACTATAATCTTGTTGTTTCGCTTACCTTCTCTCTGTTACGGGAACTGCCTTTAAAGAGATTGCAAAAACAACGGCCTAGAGGCCTGATAAGTAACCATTAATAGTCTTCTTCAAGCAAAGAAACAAATCTTGCATTGTAAATAAATGGATTATTTATTTTATTAGGCTTAAGATATTGTAATAGCATAATTCCAGTGAATTATGTACATTTTTCATACAAAAGGCCTAAGGTAACTAATTAATCTAAAAAGAAAAACATTTTGGTGTAATTGCTTTAATGATGACTTATTAGAAGGGATGGTACTCTTTGTGACTAAACTTGTAACAAAAACCTGTAACAAGAATGTTTTCCGGTGAAAGAAGAGCCATTTTCTAATTTACTTTAAAAAGAAACCTACCTTTAAGTTTATTATGAATAATTGTTTATAGACACTAGAAAGTTTATAGTGAATGGTTGTCAAGTACCAACTATTGATATGAGTATAACATAATAAATTCTATTCAATAGTTTTCAATAACCGTTAGAAAGATTAAGTTTTTTTTATATCTAACAAACAAAAAAAAAATAAAGGAGGAAATAGAGAAATATGTAAAGCGCATAAGCGTGAGTTTTTTGTTTTTCGTTTTTTGGAGTTAATAATTTCTTCTTGTACATTTTTCGATTGACATAAAATATCTCTATAGAAACTAAATTGAATTTTTATTGAAGCAGAAGGGAGCATTTCAAATTATATTTCAAATGAGATGACAAGTACAAGTTTCGTGTTCTGGGCGCCAAATTTTTGTTTTCTACCATTTGTAAAAATAAAATCTATACAAATAAAATGCTTTGTATTTAATGACTGACTGAGGGATCAACGCACAGCCTAAACCGCTGATCGTAGAGAGCTGAAACTCGGAGGGTTTCATTTCCGATTAGAAAATTTCCGATAAGAATGGATTTTCGCAAATTCTACCTCTAAGGGGGTGAAAAAGGGGGGCTAAGTTTGTGGGATCTACGCCCAGCCTAAACCGCTGATTGTAGAGACCTGAAACTTGGAGGGTGTGTTCTTTGTATGATGTAGGCATCCGATAAGAAAGGATTTCCCGAAATTCTACCCTTAAGGTGAAAAAGGGGGCAAAGTTTGTATGCTTGCTCACGTGTTTCTTACTCACAAACTCTAAATATTTTCGCTGGACAAAACAAATCAAGTACGAGTAACATAGTTTAAAGGAGTATATTGCAGTAGGTAAGTAGGACCGCCAAAACTAAAAACATAAATTACCTACATCGATACATAAAAACATCGATAAATTACCTACATATGTTCATTATTCTAATCCTTTCAGTATTTCTCGCTCCCGTACGACAAGTGAAACCGTTATACTAAGTAATCCTTTTCAACAGTTACCTGATGTCCGTCCCGTTTGTTAATCAGGGTCAATGCATGTTTCACGGCGGTGCTGATCCGTCTGTGATGAAATTTGATATGGATAATCTCAAGCCTGGGGAAGGACATAGGCTACCTTTTATCAATACACCACACAGGCGAAGTTTATATAAAACTGTAACCTGAATGACTAACACACCCAGCGGTCAACGCACAGCAGAAACCACTGAACTAAGCATCTTATAGCAAAACCAGTAACTTATAGTTAAAAAAAAATTAAATTATTTACTTAAAATGATCTGCCACGAAACTTTATGTGGCAGACAAGGTGTGTGCAACAGCTAGTCATCTTTATATAATAAAATCTAATTACATGGAAACTAAATTGAATTTCCGTTGAAACTGAAGGAGACATTTCAAAATTTACTTCAAATAACGTGAATGGACGTAAAAATAACATGGAAGGTGTGTGTGTGTTTGGGCGCCAAATTTTTGTTTCATACAATTGTTGGTAATTGTATGAATCTAATTCATTATTTTAATTTTACATCTGATTGCATCCATAGTGTTTCAAATGAAGTATACCAGAACAATCCGATTTGTACATTAAATAATTTTCAATTTATTATTCGTATTGAAGTAAATAGTTTTTAGTTTCTTTCATATATTTCTAAAAGGGAATAGTCAATAAAATATTTAAAAATCCTAACTTCTGCTAAGTCCTTGAAACTGATAAATATAAATGGGAAGTATCCATCATGAGAAATAGAAGGGAGATAGATGACAAAGAGGCTATTGTCGCCCTGGCCTACGAAATAAGGACACCGCTTCCACAGCTTACTTGTCAGAGGGAGGTTGTTGAAAAAAGGTGAGCATCCGTTTATTATGATCCCTTTCTTTCATTCCAGGACCCACTTTAATTCCAGCTCCAGCGGCTGGAGCAACGACGTCACTCTCCAGATATTGTCACATCCACTCCGCTTCTCACTAAAGCTACAGTACTGATTCCTGTCCTCTTTATGTGAGCAAGATTCAGCGAGTATGAAGAGTAAATAAATGATGAGTGTAACCCCCTTGTTTATTATACCTTACTAGTTCTCGAAATAAAGATTGATAAAATTTCCTTCCGATATATAATGTAATTAAATAAATCTATAACTAATTATGAGGTAGAGAGAAGTTGAGATGAGGATCTAAAGAAGCTTGTCAGTGAACGCATGGAGGAATATTGCAGGCAGAGAAAGCTCGAGAATAAGAAAGAAAAATAAAGTCGTAATGTGAACCCTAGAGGTCAATAAGAAAAAATGAGGGGTTTGAATAAGAAGATACTCAATCTTAAACTTAAGATACCTAAAATTCTAAAATAGGCAGGTTATCATATAACAGGTTATATCGATTCCTTCTTGTATAGCCAGCATTAAAATGTTCATTTCCTCTTTAACTATTATAAACCTTACCTTGAGGATAACATTATAAAAAAAATGTTACATAATCGTACTTCAAAACGTTATTTACGGTTCCAACGAGAGTAATATTCGAACCCTTCCCTCCTTATCCACCTCCCGCTACGAACAGGAAACTCTAGAATTGTACGTTTCCGTGTTACGAAATTGATTTCTAACTTAGTTCTAGCAAATGCTGAATCTCTTCTAATCTTGGTTCCATCTACCTCTAAGTGTTAGTTATATGGAGAAGTTATCTAGGCCATTGATTGCCTATTTAACTTTCTTAAAAAGGTTTCTTCCAGATCACAGAGAGGACAGGCAAGAAAAAAAAGGATGATAATGACGTGTTGCCGAGTGGAATGTCTGTTTGTTGTGAATATATGATTTTGAAGTTGGAATGTTCATGTTGCTATGTACAGTGTAATTCGAAATAAACCATTCAGCATTTATAGTTTTACTTAGAACTTTGGATTATATTGTTTGTATCTTGTGTTATGAACATGTTTTGCTGAACCCCAAAAGTTTGTTTCAGAAGTTTAGTGAAAATCCGTTGTCCATTAGATGTGGTAGTTATTTGTCTCGGTTTAAGATCTTTTTAATTTAGTATGTTCCCCGTAAGTCTTTTGTATAATTTTAGTTCTAAATACCATTGTTTTTTTGAAGGTGTATAGTAGTAAATTTTGATTGCTGGGCACAAAGCTTTCCGTTGCGAGAGCTAGAGAGTTATGTTAGGATCTCTGTTGGATGAAAGAATAGCTGCTTCGTCTGCGAAGCTATTGGAGTAACGGAGATAGGGCTTAAAACACTGCCTTGCGGTACTCCCCTGTTTTCAGGAAAGAAGAAAGGAAATTGAAGAAGAACCTTATTTGATTGATAATAGATAACGAATAAAGTATGAATATATCATCGGATATCTAAATGACATTTATTCGAATAATGCCCTAATCTATCCAACATTAAATATTTTTTTCTATTCTATTTATATACACATTATAATAGTAATATTTATATATCATATATATGTTTTTACAAGTACATGAGGTTCAGCTAATAAATATTATTTAAAACTCTACTTTGGTGACTTTTCGTGTTTTTATTGTTCTTATGTCCATGTCCTAACTGTAAAAAACAATCTTGACAGTGGCTTATTGTTATTGCTAGTTATTTGATATTTTAATCACTAACTATATCGAATGTATTAGACAAATTATACATAAATTATGCTTAGACATTGTTAACGAAATATGTTGTACTCAATATAGATAAAATTAGCAGACAAAGTATCCATGTACAGTACTGCCCTCTCTCCCACTCTCTTTCCCTCTCAATATATATATATATATATATATATATATATATATATATATATATATATATATATATATATATATATATATATAATGTAAATTTACAATTTACAATTTAAATTTTTAATTTAAAAAAAAATAAAAAAAAATTTAAAAGTCATAAATATAAAACAGATTAATTTTAACAGATAAAAATAAATTAAATAAATAATAATTTAAAAATAAATGTTTAAAATAATTAATCAATTATTAACTATTTTGGATAAAATTAAAATTATGGATACTTAATAATACTTAGTAATACCAATATATTACTTGCTGGTTTCTAAATAAATTTTTAATAAGGATTAACCAATTAACCTAATGGATCGTTAAAATAGGCAGGATCAATTCGCTTGATGCCTGAGAAATATCCCCTTTTGTTGGGGCATCGGGAAGTTTAAAACGTGAACGGGGTTGGTTGGGAAGGGGATTACAGAATTATTTCGACCGTTTCCTATCTTCGCAGTATGTGTTGAAGAATTTTACTCTACTTTATAAAACTTATGAAATTATTCCTTATTTGAAAATGCTTGACTAAACAAAAGCGTTGTGCGTTCCTCATTTCTCATTAAACTAAGCCTATGTGGTATATATATAATTACATGTAAAATTATTGGTTCCTTTTACATGTTAAACATCCGTTTTTAAAGGAAAGGTTTTTTAGTAAAACCACTTTATGAAATCAAAATATTCACCCCCATTTTCAATTTTTTTCCCCAATATGTTATCAATTTTTCATCCCTAGAACTGAATAATTCAGGGATAAAAATGGAATAAAGTCTGAAAATGGGTTTTTGAGTTAAGAATCATTTTCAAAATTGTTTCCCTTAAGTAGTTGTTTAAATTTCTTAACTGAAAGTAATTTGTTGGATTACTGGTTTTGTTGGACTGATTTGAACCCAGCTGGTTTTGTTTCTTCGCCTATCGATTAACCAATGTAGGTTGATTTATTTTTTTATTTTCTTCCATTATGTCAACATCCCTGCAGTACGATGAGGATGTGATGGTTTTATCTCCGGGTAGAAAGGAAAATGAATTAATCATTTATTTATGAATTACTCTGTGTCACCAGCTGAAAATCAATTCTTAACCCAAAGCGGAATGGTCCATCCTTCATAACCCCCTTCCCCGATAGCGGTGGTAATGATACTTGCAGCTTAGATTGCTGAGAGAAAAAAAAAAAAAAAAAATCTTGTGTCATAAAAATCCATGATCATTTAGTATGCCATAATTTACTAAACAATGTTCATTCATCTGTAATGATAATAAATATTATCAAAATAGAGAGGATTAATAACAGCTCATTAAAATTTGTAAAGATAAACATATTAAATAACAGAAGTCCAGTTATTTCACTTTAAATTTCCGAAATAATAAAAACGGACATTTTATATGAAACATATAATATATATATATATATATATATATATATATATATATATATATATATATATATATATATTAGCCTGCTAAACCACCTCCCGTATATCTGCCGCAAGAAGAACAGAAGTTGGTAGTTGACAAGGAGATGGTCCTCTTTGATCTCTCGTCATATCTGGAGGGCCAACATCTCGCCTCCCGATAGCGCTCTCAGGTAACTAGCAACTTAACTCATCAAAGTAACTCTCGACTCGGATTTTTAAAATTGATCTTGTCATCTAACCGTCCTCTGTAAGGCGTTCATTATAGGTGTAAAACAAGTTTCCTCCTGATTATATAATAATAATAATGGGAAGAATAATAAGGCTTAGCGAACCCGATACCGCCAATCTCTGCTTAGAAACTTCTGTCCACGATCCACTACCCAAATCCGCCAGATCTCTCTTAACGCAATCCTCCCACCTACGCCTCATTCTACCACTCAGACGCTTCTTAACTCCTGATTATATAGTGGAGATAAATTTATATCCGGATTAACTACATTCCTTTATATTCATGTTCATGGTGAAATCAGAAAGAAATACTTTGGTAGCGAGACTTGTGCCACGGAAGAATTACTTAGCTTACTAAATGGCGCCAATTGGAAAGCATCAAGTCAGTACGTGCAGGAGGCCATGCCCGAAGATTAATTAGCCAATAGATAGATTGCTAGATGTTGATACAATCATAGATTTGAGGGGTAAAATACAAAAATAGGGAAGCATAGGTAATAAAATTTAAAAAACTGAATTATAATATTTTAAATATGAAATGTACTTTTATTGGTATATGAACTATTAAAGGCTTTAATTGAATTGAGATATCATTTTTATTATTATTGGATGCTTTAATAGAATTCATATATTAATTTTTTAATTGTTCTTATTTATGTATCTATGTATATATATTTATATTTATTTATTAATTTATACTTTAGAGATAAGAAAAATAAATGAGATTGTTAACACAGACCTCGACAGACGTATCACCCATTGCCTAGTGTTCTAGTTAAGTTTTAATGATTTTTTTACTGTGTATACATTTCTTTGTATTTTTTCCTAATAAACACGTTAAATCAATCAATGAATCAATCAACTACATTCCTTTTTAGGTTTTGGGTAAAAGCTCAATATGAAAATTGTTTGCTCCATTTTCGCTTAAATGAATCTGATTGCTATACAATTGAAGGTTTTTTTCTGAATAAATCATGCCAGTTACATTTTATAATTATTACATGTTACCTAGACGTGATAAAATGCGTTTTTCTTTAATATTTTTATGAACTGATGATTTCGTAATTGTGGGGCGTAGATGCAGAAATCACATCCTCCACTTCATAACTTTCGGTAAAACGATAAAAACCGATTCTGTTATAAATATATGAGATAAATGAGTCAGAATTTTCAGGAGATGAGCAACATCAACCTCTTCTCTTAAAAATTTCTGGCTCATTTATTTATCTCGTTTATTCATAGAGTTACAAAAAGTGGAGAATTTGAGTTTTGCATCTACGCCCCTCAATTATAAAGTGGAGTAAAACTATTTAGGTTCGAAGGAATTTATATAGTAAAATTTTAAAAAAGTATATAATAATATAAATCTTTTATCCATATGTAAAAATAGCATTGCCATTTCAACCCATGAATCTTTCTTGGCTTCAGGGCTTGGTGAGGATTTATACCAAAATGCATGAAGTTGATTTGATGATACGGTGTTTTCTAGGTAATTTGTTTAACCTTTTTGAGTTCCAGGAGGGTGTCAGAGAGTTGATCTATGGCCGATGATCGACTGAATAATATATCTGCATATCTTATAGACTTACAGATTAGTAGCAAAGTGACATACACACTGAACTTCGTTCATGCTGTTGTTTGGCCACCAATAACGTTCCGTCGTACTATTTACCGCTCTCTTCTAATCCACCTTTTCGTCCATCGCTTTAGATCGGCTGCCAAAAGAGAGGCCCCCCCCCCCCCCACCATGACAGGTGGAACTTTTCATTAGCTCAGCTAAGAGGATTGTGGACAACGGGATTTGGTAGGATTAGTAAAATGTGGTCGCTCTTCCATCTTCCTTGTCTCAACATATGAATTATATTCAATTTGTTATCTCATTCTGAATATTTTAAAAGTATAGTTTATTAATTTCAAAAAATGTATTGCCTTTCGAATTGGAATATCTTAGAATGTTTGGACTTAGTCACTATTTCTAGCAAGAAATAATGTGTTACATGTAGGCTCTATATAAATAGTCTTGATGACTTTGCTTAGTGGAACTGACATTCCTAACATCAATTAATATGGCCATCAGTCTCTTCTCAGATTAAATACCTCTGATTTCTAAAACGGACCCACATCCCACATAGATCGATATCCCGATTAATTACAAAAAATTCATATATATATATATATAACTCCAACTAAAAACCAGGTTTTTAGTTGGAATTTTTCCACTTATGTATTAACATTAATTTGATGTCTTTGTTGAGCGTTCCCTTTTTCATATATATAACTATTATAATACCTATTTGTACTCGTATAACACGGAGTAGAGATTTGGGGTACGACTACACCATCGAATACTCTCGTATCCAATCCTTGCAATCCAAAATCCTTTGTCAGATATTAAAACTTACCTTATTACGAATAAAGACCATTATGACCTCAATGTCCCATTTGTCGCACACGAAACCTTTACCCTTAATGACTTTATTCCTACTCAAGCCAACTAATTCTAGTGCAATCTACCTCTCCAATTCCCTATAATCCTCTGAGGCGTCTTGAGTACTACTATTGGGTTGTTTCTCAGCTTAGCTTTATCAATGCCATTATATATCATTTATTACAATTACTTGCTGTTGTGTTATCATACAGTTGTAAATTATAATAAATATATATTTTTTAAATAATTATAATATACAAAATTAAAATTTGATTAGAACAGAGTGATAAAAACTAGCTGTTACCTTAGTTGAGGATTGTGATCGATGATCGGATAAATGTGATCAATTCTTGGCTTCAATCACCACGGATTATTCATCATAAGACGGGGAAAAAACCCTATCATTCACACTCAGGCCCACATTACTATATAACTACTATACTATAACTATCAAAACGCTAAAAAGATAAAATGAAGATATTTCGATAAATGCCGAGGGGGGGGCGGAGAAGAGACCGCTTTAAGCCCCCGAAGCCTTCAAAGTCTTCAAGGACCTCTTCAGCTGTTTGCTGATGGTCCTTTGTCTTCGGCCGGGGTCAAGAATACGCTAATGCCTCACTCCCGTGCAACCCATCTCGTCGTTGTCTTTGCAGTTCCCCAAAACACATTAAATATTGGAATTCTCATTGATTTATTTGGTTTTATTAATCAAATAGTTAATACAATATACATATTGTAAAGTCGATGGTGAAAATACTCGGAGGTGCGGTCAATGAATTATACACTTAGTTTAAGAACTTATTTATTCTGTACCAATGATTCCGCCTAACTTTTTGGCCATCGTCATGGGGAAGGCTATGTAGCCTAGAGCCAACTATGATATGCTATATAATATATTAGTTGACCCTAGACTCTACCTCCTTCTGCTCTAAAATTAAGCCAAAATTTTGGCACAAAATAAATGTTTCAGGGTCCAAATCCGGCTTTGGCATATATTTTTTTTAATCTGATAACAGCCGGGGATGGATCCTGTGGGATCTGGAGACCCGCCTAGGACTCACTAAAGTTGGTAACGCTTGCTCTTGTATCGCTACTTATATTTTTAAACTTTTAGATTTTCTTAATTATTTACTGATTATCTAATGATAGATACTTAACACTGATAACTTACCCAATTAACTAATTCAATCATTAATATACACTTTAAATCATTGAAATAACTTTCAACTCTTGCAGCAAATAAAGTACTTGTCATGATAAAATTAAGTTATCTCTTCATTTCTTCAATTAGGGTGTATTACGAGTAACAGGCCAATCATTTCAAAGAATTTAAAGCTAACTTACTAAAGAGCTAATTACGATGAAATTGAGCTAAAGGTGCATAATATAGTTTTGGGCTCCATTTTGTCCAAAACTATATTAGACTATATTAGGATTAGAACATTGGAAGAGCACCGAGTTGCCGTTCCGAAGCTCCTGAATTCAAATCCGGGTGTGGCAGATAATTTATTTAATCCGCCAACAACCGGGGATGGACCCTGTGGTGTCTGAAACCCTCCTGGGGTAAAGGGATATTATCAATAGGGGGAAAATCTGAGGGTTGAACTTGATCTCAGACTGATCACCTCCCGACCCAACCGTCGTCCTATAAACAGTATAGTCTCTTCTACTTGCTCAGCTAACGACCCTTCATGGTTTGTAGTGGTCATTGATCGTGCCCTTAAACCATTTTAACATTCCTCAAGATTCACGTGGTCAACCATTTCCTCATCAATAGTGCAAGATCCTTGTGGTTCTATCCCTATACGTTTCCCTTTACGTTTATTTAATATTATGTCAAAAGCTTAGGATATAAGTTCAACATTGAAAAGAAACCGAAATTCAACAGATTTAAGTGTCGAGAAAAATAGTTATATAGTGGTTAGCATGACAACATACTTTCCCCAAGATCGAAGGTTCACAGCCTGACAGGTGGCCATTGAACCATTACACCATATACTAGTTAAGTCAAGGAACGTAAAATTGGAGTCTTGAGCCTGTGGCTATCAGGAATTAAAAATCTCTATCCCAATTGCAAAATTAATGACTCTCACTGTAACATCTTCCGATTAGCCTTAGCAGCATAAAATGACGTTAAATAAACAAACGGACACGAATTACAGAGGGTCACTCGTGTTAACTGATTGAAATATAATCGGAAGTTATTATTTCGATATTTCGTGACAACAAAGAGATTCAAAATTTCACATCTGTTTAACAGATGAACCTATAAAATGAATGTCCAAAACCTTGATATTTATAATGTGCAATAGTTAATAACAGTTTATTCCCTACATTCATACGGGGATATTAATACATTATTAATTACGGAGATAGAGAATGAAGAGAATAGACCAGAGGGAAGGTAGATAGGGAGGGTAGATAGGGAGGCCCACATCAGGACAGAAGCAGAAGTCCCTCCCCATCTTCTTCCTTATCTTCCCTCCCTAATTAACACTTTGAGCTATAACCCCACTTACCGACCTTCTGCTATAGAATACGCAATTCCTATTATCTTTTCCTCTCATCACTTAACCATAATTGTGGAGAGATGATGGATTTTTTTCTTTGCTCCTCTTTGCTTTTCTTTCACATAATAAACCTTCTTTCATATTGGCATCATACTTTATGATGATACTAT
Organism: Troilus luridus; assembly: GCA_964056705.1. Lineage (NCBI taxonomy): Eukaryota > Metazoa > Arthropoda > Insecta > Hemiptera > Pentatomidae > Troilus > Troilus luridus. Next base: position 31,759,685 of record OZ057416.1, read on the forward strand.
ATGAGTCTTTGGAACAGTCGGATATATTGTGGGGATAATAATAATAATAACAATACAAGGAAACTTGGAAAGAGAATTTTTAGCATTTATCGACGAGGTGTATTATTATCAGATTCAATAACCTACTAAACCAATAGAATTACTACGAGAACGAACCGAAATTCTCCTTCTCTTCGGTACGAGAACAGCTATAATCTCCTTTGAGAAAAGTAAGTTCGTGGCAAACATTAAGACCGCCGCAAGAAACTAAAAACCTTATTTCGTGGGGTTACAAGTGAAATACACTAAGTCAAAAACATGATTTTGAGAAAACGCTATTAGCGTGAGATGTTTCCACTTATGAAAACCTTTTAGTCACATCTTTATTATTTTTTCAATCTTTGCTAATCTCACAAAGCACTCTATCCTTTTCATCAGGGGTTTCTCAAAAACGTGTTTTTACTTTGTGTATTTCACTTGTAACCCCAGGATTTAAAGTTTTAAGTTTAATATTTAGGTGAAATAATAGAACAAAAAATATCAGAAAAAATTAAGTTAACACGATGAATGTTGCCTTTTACACCAACAAAGATATTTATAAGTGATCAATATCTATTAATGCTAATTTTGGACACAAGTCAAAAGTAATTCTCTCTGAGGCACTGTATGCAATAGAATGTTTAATCCTGGGCAAGATAATGTTGATGCATGATCTAGAAATATTCGATCAAACTGTGGGTAATATGGAAACTTATGTATTAAACGTTTTTATACCCAAACGATTATGGTGTGATAAACAGGACGGAATATCATTTCGAATTTTTAAAAAAATAATTTTTAAAATAGTGCGTTATGAATTTCGTCATTCTTTTTTTCTTCTAATTAATATAAATCATATAAATTATACTGAGAAGAGAGAAAGCTTGACTTTACTTCTTTCCGAAATTCACTTTCCCACACTCATCTTTTAATACTCCTCTTCTAAAATACAGCCGTTTGTCGAAAAAGCTTGGACTTCTCTTAGGTTTCAATTGTCCAACAATCAGAGCTCGTAATGGCGAACAGGAAATAATGAGAGCATGTTAAGTAGCAGTACTCATGAGTGCGAATGAAGATCAGGAGTGGAATGCCAATATTTAGGTTGGCAACTGATTTTCCAATGAGCTACCGACTGTTGAAGCCACCTAAAAGCTATAATTGTTCGGTATTGACACATTTATACAATCATCATCATCTAATAATGCGTATAAAAAGATTCAAATTGAAAATAAAATACCGCTTTTCATCAATTCTCTCATAGTATTTTTAACTATTTTCCTGTTTCCTATAAATATAATCAAAATTTATTAATTTTGATGCATAACATAATTCATTTTGAGTATGTTGTTAATATTTTTTTAAATATTAATATAAACTCTTTAGATAATATTATACAACAAAAAAATCTTAGATGGGGAGCGAGAAAACTGTGTTTATTTGGTGCACACTTACCAACAGATAACTCCAGCCATCGATTATTTCGCATTCGATTTCAACATAAAAGTCTAAGAAATATATTCAATTAGTTTTGAAGGCAATTTCCTTACTTTCAATTTATATTTTCAGACCACCTGGCAATTATTAATTAAGAAATACTGAAAGGAAGAAAAAATCTGATTATTGGCTATACTTTAAATCAGCCAGGCTTGCTGATTTGTGTTGGTATGAAACTTACCAGTTATTTAAAATTACCTCCAATAATATATTTTATGGGCGACTAGAATCGGCTCCTAAAATATTTTCTCAGCTTCAATTCATTTCCGACCTTTCCCAGCGCTCCTTAATTTTTTTTTATTCCCTTTCTTTGAAATTAATACAATTTGTAAAATCTCTAAATTTACAAAGTTATTTCCTATTTCACTATGTGCATACGTTACGCTTGCTCCAACTCTGAAAACTTACCCAATTAACTAATTCAATCACTAATATGTTTTATAAATCCATTAAATAACTTTTAACTTAAAGGAAATGAAGTTCTTGTCGTGAAAAACCGCAGTTATCTCTTTATTACTACAATATGGGTGTATTACTAGACATAGGCCTATCATTTCAAGGTATTTACCTAAACTAATATAGTAAAGAGCTAATTATTATAAAAGTGAACTAATGATGAGTTTGGTACAAAACGGAGCGCAGTAGCTAAGTGGTAGTGCGTTGAGTTGCTGGGCTGAAGGACCCGGTTTCAAATCCGGCAATGGCAGCTAATTTATTTAATGTGTCAACATCCGGGATAGATCTTGTAGGACCTGGATATCCTCCTGAAACTCGCCCAACCCAAGTGGGAAGCCTTAAAAGGGGAAAGACCTAGCGGTATGGATCCAAGAGCCTTCATGGGTTTAGTGGTAAAGTTTTGTTTTTTTCTTTTGTGAAAATTAGTCTATAGGTTTAATATTATGTCATGTCTTTCTATACGTCCTTGCACTGGTGCCCTAAGTCCTTCTATTGCGTATTTAGTATGTATTAAAATTGAATAAACTCTGGTACTTGAGTGAGGATTGATAATTCAAACCGTCACACTAACTGGTATTCGAGCCCAAAAGCTGGCCAAAAATCCAAATTCCAAACTTTATTGTCAAGAGCTGGCGTTGGGACCCTAAGCAGGTAGTTATATATGACGTCATTTAGCCGAATCTTCACCCCAATTAGCTCTACCAGACAAATGTAATAACAGTCAGATGACAGCACTCGCTTGTTACGATCAGTTTGCGTTCTCGGTGTTCCTGTATTTTAACACAGTTCAGTTGCTTTTTTTATGTTTAAAGTGATTTTACTGAGAAAAAAAAACACTATGGATATGCTTCATCAAGGTATTTACTCTATATTGTAGCAAAATTTGAGTGATTTCGTAGTATTTTATCTTTTTTTACCATTCTAAAAACTCTATTGAAATTAAATGCCTTTTGGAGAATTTTAATTATAATCATAATTTTAAATTTTAAATATAAAGTAACACTGTACTAATTTGTACTGTGTGAAATCTATGCTACATGATATCTAGGATTGTCTATTTCGATATACTATGACAAAAGTTTTCCCAAAGTTTCACAAAAAGTTTAAAAAGATGTGAGAAGAGTTGTTATATTATTTTTCGGTAATTTTCTTTTTTTATTATTTTTAGATTCTGAAGCTACAGTAATATCTATGACTCGAAAACAACTAAACGAGATAATAAGAGGGAGCACAAAGAAAGATTTAGAGGAAAAATTAATCGAATAAAATCGATTTTTTTAATTTCTCTTACATTTGTCCTCTAAGATAAAAGAAGGGGCTCTTAAAAGTCGCGCAACATTAAAAAGTGATTAGGAGAAAATAAATTCATTCAAAGAAGAAATTCAGTGGGAATTCAGAGAAAAATAGGATTGCTGGTTGATATGCCTAAGCTGGGGTACGAGGGGAATACGAATTGTTCAGTGACGAGAATGCAGCAGCTGCTATAACGGGAATCGATTTCGAATTAATTCAAAGGTTCAAAATAAGGTGATGTCGACAAATTTGGGTCGTACACAATGTATTATATGCATGGCAAGCTATGTCTCCAACTGTTCATAAAATATTGATGCATGCTCCAACAACAATTTCGAATGCTTTGTTGCCGATTGGAAAATTATCGGAAGAGGCTACAGAAGCGCGAAACAAGCATTTTGCCAATATCGAGAAAATTTTGCGAGAGAATTTTCCAGGACAGAGTGACGAATGCCAGTCTGTGCGTCAGCCATGGTCGAGTGGACATGTATATATCCATCTGATTATTCCCGGCCTACTTCGAGGCACCTCCTCGGAGGGCGATTGAATCCCCAAAGGGCGAGGAACAGGTAGCAGATTGGGGAGGTGTAGAGGGCGCTTGGCGAATTCCTCATGTAAGATTCATGGTGTCCACCGAGTGTTCCCGCAATAACGACCCTCCTCCAATGGATTTTATTCCAAGCCTCTTCTTATTCCCTCTGGTAAACCTCCTCGTTTGTCCTCGCCTTCTTGGACACGGCAAGGGATAAGAGCTCGCAACCAGCTTAAAGAGCTTGGCCGGACCGTGGGCCAAGCTCTTTAAGCTTTGTCTGTATATAGAGTGATAGTAAATTTGGGGGGAAGCTTAGGCACTATAACTTTGAATGAAAGACACCTTCTGATGAAATATTATATATCCGAGATATGATTTAGTTCATTAATAGACCCTATTTTAAATTTTCATAGTCTATCATCCTTCCTTAATTTGATTTCATGATTGTAAAAATACAACGACAACATTTGAGTAGTACTGTATTCAGTATTCAGTGGTGTTCATACCGTTTCCAAGCCAACGGTCGTGCAAGGAGGTACTTTGACCGAATCATGCTCTACCTCCTGATTTTTCCAAATTAACCCACTTTAAAGAGGCTAGATGAGCTCCAAGAAAATCTCCTAATCCCACTTAAAATTCATATTGATATTAGAGTCCTTTAAATACACATTGGCTGAATCGGCACTGATCAAATCCCCCCATTTACGAAGGCTCCGCTCTGAATACCTTCCTTAGTGTGTTTCATTCATTATCCATCCTCACTTCATAGCCTTCCCGTTTTAGTCGTCTTCATTAAATTCGCTGATTAAAACTTCCGCATTTCTATGTTCTCTAACTTTCAAGATTTCCCTTATCCACATCCTGGATAAGAAATTTATACTGGATAAGGAGTTTATACTGAACGACAATAAACTCTGCTCGAGAGCATAATACAGTTCTACGCTGATATGCTTAGGAAAAAAGCCACGTCCTATGAAACAATATAGTTGGAATTAAAGAGTTCAAAGATTAAAAATCATCGAGAAAACGTTCGTTATCTATACTCTCACGTAGCCTTCCCATTTCGGTCGTCTTTAGTTATATTTACAGATTGAAACATCCGCATTTCTTGTACTGTAACTGTCCAGACTCTCCTTGACCATAATGAACGGTAAGAACCTATGCTCAAGAAAACAGTCTGACAGTATAGTTAACGGCCTCGGATCGGTACCGAGTTAGGTAGTGTGTGGTGAGGGTAGAGTAAATATCACACTCCGCCTCTAATGGAAATTGAACCCAAAGAAACCTGATTCTATAGCACAATAAAACGTCCAAGGGTGGCCGGGTCGAACGGAATCAACAATAATAACTCCTAAAATAATCCAAAGGGGTTTCAGTAAGAACAACTAGCCACGATGAGGACAAAGAGCGAGGGAAGTAAACTAGTTAGTGGGGGAAAGACGTGGTTTCTTAAGCGCTTCCACCCTTCTGCGCAGGTCGTTTACTATCTACTGTCACGCTATACACAACAATGCTTCGAATTTACTTAAAATTTAAGTCCTAATCAACATTATACATATTATTAGGCAGTTTAATGATAAAAAATCATTGATAAAACAAACTTTCAATATAATGGATTGATATGATAATCATTAACATTAGTTCATTAGTTCCCCTTTCAAGATAAGATTTACCAAATGCGTATAGAACTTACCCAGCACCCTTTTCCCTTTAATAAGTTTTTACTAATTGAAGAATATTAAATAATATCCTACTTCAAGCTAACTGACAGTAAAAGTTATCAAAAGAGATCTCAGGAAACCCAAGGAGGCAACCAATTCCAGGTAGTCTAATCAGTAATCAAATCCTTTGAGCCTCAGCATCTGTAGAAGTCCTTCCATGGTTCATTAGAACTTACTCGAATCATCCTTTCGTAAAAACTTAATGAAAAAGGAGTTGTCCTTCCGAATTCTTAGAAGTCCTATACAAAGGATGTGAAAAGCAAATAAGGGTAATAAGGAAAGGGCTCGGAGTTGTTGCTGTAAGGGGCAGAAATGAATGTATACTGGCTGGATTGGAAAAGGCGTCGATATTGGAAGACCCGAAGGACGCTATTGTTGTTTACATCTGTCGGGGAGGGATCAAAGATTAAATGAAGGTGATGATGTCGACGAGAAAGCCGATTCAGCTTATTTTGCTTTTAAAGAGAGAATCACATAATGGCAACTTATTTACCTGAGATAGCTCTTTACATAATCGATCGAATGTCATTCGAGCAAGCTTCATGTTTAACAATCATTCGAAAAAAGGAATTAGAACGTTTATGAAAGATATTTTTTTAAGAGGAAAAATCTTTTTTTTTAATTGTTTTGATTTAGGTAACTGATAATGATGTAGTTTTTGCACTGATTAAAAAAATTACATTGTTTTTTTTCTATCAAGTAAGGCTTGCCTACAAAATAAAGTTGAAGATTTTGAAAAAAAGTACGAAAAAACGGATAATTTTATATTTGTTTTTATTATTTTAATATGAAGTAAAAGTAAAAAAAACAACAACAATGCCTAGCTAAATTCAGCATAAAAGTGATGCAGATGTGTTGTAAAGTTATTATAAGTCTTTTTAAAAACGTTTTCTTTGTCCATCAAAGCTTCTTTTGGTATTTTTTTCGGCTGTGTTCTTGTGAATTTTCCCTTTTTAACATCCAACAGTAGACTGCCATTATGTTGACATTCCATCGACGTTGGTATCTCCGCTCCATTTCTTTTATATCTTGATGGAAACGTTCTCTTTGTTCCTCACTTACAGCCACAAGATTTTCTGGAAAGTAGTCCAGATGTGAGTGAAAGAAATTAACTTTGACGCTCATGTTGCAGCCCAACATTTCGTAGTTTTGTAACAATGTGACAATCCAGCAACCAAAGTTTTGTAGTTTGGGTTTTTTTTGTTTCCAAGAAAGCCTGTTACAACAAGTTTAAATGAATTCCAGGCATTTTTTTCTTCCATTTCCATTTTAGTGACGAAGCTTTCATCTTTTAAAAGTTTTCTGATGTCAGGCCAAACAAAGACTCCCTCTTTCAGCTTAGCATCGGATATTCCAGGAAACTGTTCACATAGATACCTGAAACACTCTCCTTCTTTGGGTAATGCTTTCACAAACTGTTTCATTAGCCCTAATTTGATATGAAGTGGTGGAAGTAAGATCTTTTTAGGATCCACTGAACTTTGTCTTTTAACATTTTCAACTCCAGAAATATGATGAGCCTTTCTGATTGGCCACGTCTTCTTGACATAGTGTTGTTTCCTGTCACGGCTATCACATTCATTGAGGAAACATGGAAACTTTGTGTAACCACTTTGTTGATATGTAAATAACTCTCGAGTACCCACAAATGATCCATTTATGGTCAGAGTAGCCGAGCTTATTAAGAACAAACTCAAGAGTTTCGTTGCATTCTTTCAAATGGACTGATTGTCTAACAGGCACAGAAGCATATCGATTACCATTGTGAGGAAGTACAGCATTCAAACTCCTTTTTGATGAATCAAATAAGAAATTTTCAGGTGAAATTTGTGACTTATCTAGGGGTGATGGAATTTTTTCACTATTTTTTCCGTATTCAGAAAAAAATACTGTTTAACCCACTAGTTAAATATACTACATTTTTTTCATTGCAGACCTGTGTTATTCCTTAAATAGTGACAAACTATCTATTAGAAACCTACGTTTCGAACTACAACGCAGTTATTCTTCAGGGCTGGATAGACATGATACAAAAATATAAGTATATAACACAAAATGTAATTAGTATTTTAGATTTTGAACTTATTCTTTAAGTTAATGACAATAACGATTAAAAACTATATGTTAGTAAAAGTAAGCCAATTAAAAGAATGAGAACAAGCTAATAAGCAATAGTTAAAATGAAAGAATGATAGTAATACCTGCAAGGATAATACACCAAATGAACTTGTTAAACTCGGTAAACCTTGTAACGCAGGTCACAAGTACGTAAGCGAAACTAAATGCAATAGTAACCTACAAGAACTAAATTAAAAGATAGAAGAAATATATAAAGTGAAACTAAAGTAAATAAAATAATACATAAATTGGGTGGGGAGGAAGCATTTTAAAGAATAATGTAAGAAATAATAATGATAATGAATTAATAATAGCTTAATGAATAATGAAAAAAATAATATTATAGTCTAAGTAAAGGTATGAGGTGCAGCAACATCTGTCGGTGTAGAAGTTGTGTAAACTGGCAAATGGGCTATCTAAATGAATCGAGTATTCGTGATATTTTTTTTTTAAATTTAAGGACTAAGAACTTATATGTCGAAGACTTACGACTCCGAATATAATGTAAAAGAAATTTGATCAACTTTAGACATTTATCAAAACATCTATAACAATTACCAACATCGCAACGCTACGTTGCCTTTTTACTACATAGTGTTCGATTTTATCTATGTTAGTTTGTTTATTTATTTAACGTAACTTTATGCTGCTACAGATAATCGGATGATGCAAGAGTGGGCGTCCTAAATTTTATCCTACCCATGCATAATCAGGATAAGTAGTAGCTGAAACCATACAGCCTCGGGACCCCCTTTTTACGTCCCTCCCGGAGGACAAGAAAACCAAGGATTTTTACCCCCTTTTAAAAAATCCTAGGGACACCTGCTGGACGGTGACCCCGCGATCTTGGGCATAGTAGGTTGTTATGCTAACCACTACACCACATTTCACCTGATTTTATTAATGAAAAATTGCAATAAAATCGTTTTCCTTTTCACTAAACGACATCGGGAAGTCCAGAAGTCCGTCATCTCCCCAGAGCATTTCCAAACAAATTATATTGTGTAATTCAATCGGCCATTTGAGAAACAACTCATATCCAAAAAAGTAAACTTTCGGGAAATAAAAAAAATTCAGCTGGTCCATCCATTTATTTATTTAACATCATATATATTTTTTTTTTTTAATATGTTTCTACAGGGGTTTGGTAAGCTAATTCTACCAAACTAAAAATTTATTATTTTTATTTTGATATATAAAAAAATTATAAACGTTGTTGGAGATGTGTTGTTTCTCAAATGATTGACTTAACAATATGTTATCAGGTATGAAATAAAAGGTAAAGTAATTCAAATTATTAATAAAAATCAGTATTTTATTTTTCAAATAATATATACACATTTTTCAAACGTGCGTATTGGATTTGTCTAGCGTTCACTAACAATTTAATATGTCTAACTCAATTTTCCCCAAAAATGGACATGAGGTGTTTCTCAAATGACTGATTCAATTATAGTATACTATTTGTTAAAGGCTATGACTTCTGTTTTTTTCCGCCCGTGAATGAAATATATTTGGGATGCCATTGACTATATTCCGTTTATTTATTGTACAATGGTTTTCCTGCTTCTGCTTACATTACAGGTTATACTAAGGAAAACTGAGCTATATCGAAAATAATGGCATAGGTACCCTACCTACTATTCACCTACCTGCTATTCTTATTTTGTTGACGTTATTCCTTCTATTGACCCCACCATCACAAAAAAATAATTAAAAACGGTTCTGCCCCAAAATAATGAGGATTGTGTTATGCTTAAAATGCTAGTTAATTTGAGTGTGGATTAAGTTGAGTGGATCATCCGTTCATGTTAGGAAACACGATACCGCCAATTCATGAAGAAAGGCATTAACGTTATTAGCAAGCGCCGTTCCATCAGATATGCCATTATAAAGGTTGTTGTATGTATATATATACAGGTAATAATAAATAAATACTGTAAGTCTTTATTATTTACTTTTTTTATATTTATTTATTTAAATTTTATACTCTTGAAGAATGGTGTCAAAACTGGAGAATTAAAATAAATTCTCAAAAATCGCATCAAATCACTTTTACCTTTCGTCGTAAACCAATGACTTCCTGCCCTTCAGTATCCTTTAATAATACCCCACTGGTGCCTGTGAACAGATCCGTTACTCAGGGTTGCACCTCGACAAACGATTAACCTGGAATCCTCACACTACACTGAAAAGACAAGAAACTGCTCGACGTTTCAGGCTACTTCAACACTTACTAGACAACCGCTCTAACCTCCCAATTAAATACAAAAGACTCATCTACATGACCATCATACGACCTATTTGGACTTACGGAGTAGAGCTTTGGGGCTCCACTAAGCCATCGAATTCCTCTCGTATCCAATCCCTACAATCCAAAATCCTTTGTAAAATCCTCAACGCTCCTTATTTTGTTAAGAATAAAGTCACCCTAAGGACCTAAATGTCCCATTTGTTGCTGATTTGGCCCGAACCCGGTATCTATCCTTTCATAACAAACTTCATTCCCACTCAAACCCTCTAGTTTCAAACCTAGCTTCCTCTTCGATTCCCGATAATCCTCCCAGGCGTCTGAAAAGAAGATGGCCACGTGACCTTCTTAGTTGAACTAGTGATTTGAGTACTACCAGTGGGTAGTTTCTCAACTTGCCATTAACTCATGTCATTTTGTATCACATAGCCTATTTACTTGATGTATTTTTTAATACAGTTGTAAATATCAATAAATAAATTTAAAAAAAAAAATTAATACTCTACAGTAATACAAAATGTAAATAGAATGTATGATATTTAATTTCGTGAGATAAAAGCAAGTAGAGAAACAACCCACTGGTATTATTCAAATAAATTCAACTTGAAAGATCACGAGGCCATCTTCATTTTAGTCGCCTCGGGGGACTATCGGGAAATGAAGAGCCAGGTTTGAAACAAGTTGGTTTGGGTGGTAATAAAGTTTTTTATGGAAGGATTGATTTCGGCTTTTGACCAAATGAGCAACAAATGGGATATTGAGATCATCATGCATAATTTTATTCTTAATAAAGTAAGCATTAAGGATTTTGTATTTTGTATTGATCGGATACGAGAGGGATTCGATGACTTCGGGAAACCCCTAGGTCCAAATGGGTCTTTAATAGCCATAGTCATGTACACAAATCCTTTGTCATTAATTGGAAGCTTAGAGCGTTTCTATATAAGTGTTGAAGTTGCCTGAGACGGCGAGCATTCTTCTTTATTTAATTTGTAATTTACCTCGAGAATATTGTACGTCTGTAGGAAAAAAAATTTAAAAAACCTAGACCACTACAGGTTTCCCACTTATACTGGGTACCCACTTTACAGGGGCTGAGTGAGACCCAAGAAGAGGTCTCCAGGTCCTAAATGATCCACCCCCCCCCCTCCGCTTTTAACAGATTAAATAAATTATCTGACACTGCCGTATTTGAACGCAGGACCTCCGGCACGGTAACTCAGAGCTCTACCACTGTGCCACCTCACACCTTAAATAAAGTCTATAGGAAGTTATTAATTATTCGTACGAAGCTTTAACAATGAACACTTTTTCTTCCCCCAAAATTGTAATGAAATTTCTTTTTTTAAAAAACAAATTTATTCAAATGAGATTATCCCAAGATTCTATCAAATGTCAGTTCCTCATCGGATATGCTAAATTCTTCGCCAACGTAAAACGGTCTCGAATCAAGTCCTGACATAAAATTATCTGTTCAATGGCCACATCAATCACTTCCTCTGTCCCCGTTAGTAATTATTGAATTAAAATATTCTGCCTAAAGTTTAGATCTTCAATATAAATTGTCTGCATCTAGCAACGGTAAAATATTTATTTGCATTAACAATATAAATAAAGCTCATTTCACTGTCGTGTTGGTCCATGGCAGGATATCCACTTTATTGTGTCTCTTATAGGAGCAACCGTTTCCTGCTTTATTTTTCTTCTTTCTAGATTAGGTATATATCTATAGCCCCAGTGAATAAGTGGTTAAGTCGAATTTTCTTCAAAATGAGTTTTCTAGGAGCAGAATCTTGTTATTTTCGAAGTGAATTAGGCATTGGCTTGAATAGGAGCTATTGCTTATATTCAATTCAATTTGAAGCCAAAAACTACGAGAATGGCACGATTCCACTTCTCTCAATATAGCGTAGTTAACTGTCTCTGCTTGAGATATTAACATACACAAAATGGATATAATAGTGTCATTCTTATGAACAAAGTAGTTGACATAATTACTATTGACTATAATTATAACTTATTGACTAATCTACATCTAACTTAGAGACTATTCTCTTACATACTATAACTAACAACTACATCTCTACTCTGTACTCTCCTACCTCCTACCAATTTTTTTTTTAATATTAGAGCTAATATATATACATGTAAAAGAAGAGGAGAGGACAAGAACGTTTATATTGCTGACAATACGGAAGCATTAGTGAAACTTCCCTGCTACAAAACAATTTGTTTAAAGTAATTGACCGGTAACTAACTGACGGACTTAGGTTTTTGTTTAATATCATGGTTTGTATAATATTTGTTTTTACACTTATTAGGGGAGTTCAAATTTCTTTTCAAGTCAACTGAAGGCCAAAAGGATTATAACGGTAGGCTGCCAAACTTTTATTGTGAGTGGGATGTTAGAGTTTCTTCCTCCAGCAATAAAATTTAATTGTACATGCCGTATTCGAACTGGCACCGCAGCAACTACGAAGTGGCTAATATCTATATCCATAAGTCATTTCTGATTTGAATTAAATCCTATAGCATGTGTAGCCGTAATTGTTTACTCTTTTGCTTCTGGCAAGACAGCATGAACCGTTTCTGATCTGAAATTATCCGATACATATCTTCGATTAAATCCGCCATCTGTTGCTCTTATTGCTATATGTGACACTATATGGAACATTAGGAGTACCTAAATAATCTAAATCGGTGGTACCCTTACTCTTAAGAGACAGGACGGCAGTTGTAGGCAAGAAGCGTGCAACTCAACATGTAGACTGTCACATCTAGCAAAAGGACCCCCTTTTTCTTTCTTTGTAAATAGATTTGTAATATATCTTGTTACTATGATCAGCACACTGTAAATATAATGTTATTCAATAAATATAATGTTTTCAATTATTCAATCCTTCATGAAAAAGGATATTTATTTAATAACCCACTCCTGGTCAGTCCACCTTTGGAGAAGAGAGGGATATGTCTTTTATTCATTAACGATATATAATTACTATATTTAAAATATAAAGATCTCATGGGTGGGATCCAATTTTATTATTTATATATTATTGAGATCAAATTATCTGACGTTTCCTTGAGATCATTACTTAGGCAGTGAAGCCATCACAGCAATACGCATTGTGCTATTTCTATCACGAACAACAGACCCGATACGAAAACGTACTTCACCACGAAGAAGAAGGGTCAGATATTTCGCCATTTGCAATTACAATGAAGAACTTGATGAACCGAATCCATTGCGAGAACGGTGATGTAGCAGAGAGCGATAAAAAGGAAAAGGACGTAAATCCTGAGGGACCACTATCGAGTAATGAAAGTAGAGAGGGATAATGGCGGAGAGGGATGGGCAGGTATTAGCAATGTATGAGCTCCCTTGTCTTATCTCCAAGTCCGCTGGCAGAATAAAGTCCGGGCAAAGTGATCGCTGCTTCGACTCTTCAGGTCCTTCAACTTCACTCCTCACCTCCACTTCCCACTTTAGCTCTTCACTCCTCGACTTCGGGAAACTTTTAGCCTGCAACTGGATTCTTCATCGGGCTCAGTTGGAAATACGTGTATATACATCGATTATCCGGTTCTGTTTCTGAGGTTAATCCTTCAGGTAACATATCAGGAGTTTTCAACAATCTAATCATTTTTTTGTTAATTGAACTACAGCCCCCATAACAAAAAAATGTAAGCTGCACATAATAAATAAAACAATACAACAGATATGTTCTGTTAGTTAGCTAATGGTATACGACTTGTATGAAAGATTCATAATTATTCTGAACGATATAACATAGATAGACAAAGAAACTTTCATAAATGAACTAACTAACTAGACTTATTAAATATAGACTAACATTATAACTCTCTTTACTACTCTCTTTACAAACTACAGTCTAACCATAACGTCTCCTCTCTAATCTATAATCCTCTAATAGATATATAAAGAAGAGAGAAGGTGAAGGAAGTTTACATTGCTGACAACACAGAAGTATTGAACAAAACTATTTTATTGAACAATTTACTTCAAGTCATTGACCGATAATTTGATGAATTTTAATTCATGAAAGAAAAAAAATGTCTTCTTTACTACTCAACTACTGGGCCCAAAAATTTCCTAAATAAACATTTTTCATTTGGTCAAGATTTAGAAACGCTCCATTGCTCATAGATTTAATTTTTTGTGCTGTACGAGTAAAAAAAAATTTAGATTACCCATATAAATAGTTTAAAAACCGAAAATAGTTTAGGGAGCAGAAAAAGGTCCCGTCAAAGAATTAATTCTTTAAATAATGATAAACTATTTATTAGAAACCTTGCAATGTGGGATGAATATGGTATCTATAACTAATGATTTCTACTGGTACAATCATTACTGGCAGACACATTACCACAGAATCCGACAAAGAGACTGAAACGTCGCTGGAGCAGGGATCCACTATAGTGTGGTGAACCACGCTAGGAGTGCCTTCAATGGGAGGTTTCTCCATACACACTTTCACAAGAATCCCTTAGGGGAGGTTTTCCACAGACGATCGAAAATACAAATGGCATTTGTATGATTATTCAAATAAATATTTTTATTATTATTATTTTATAATTTAAATTATTTCTACTTTTGTATCCGGTTTACTCCAACAGTTTCATTTTTATTTATTTTATTCTTTATGAATTTTTCAATTACAATTGTTTCATTTAAATGTGTTTGTTTGTATATTGTCTATCCAGTCCTTAAGAAGACATGCTAATGTGGGTCGAAACGTAGTGTGAATGTCGTCCAAATGTGGTTCCTTTTAAAAATGTAGGAATTATTTTAATTATTACTCTAGTTAAGGAATTATTCCTTTAACCTCTTCCCGGACCATTTTCATCCCCATATATACATAAGGTCGACTTATATATGTATATTAAATAATATTTACCCTTAGACTTGGCTTTTACTAACAAAATATTCGTTGTTTAGAAAAAAATGAAATAACATAATAAACTTTGTTTGGGCCTATGAGAGACAACGGTTTTTTCTTTCATAGCGAAAAAAGACGAGTTTATTCTTATGATATCCTATTCTGTAGAACCCTCATTAAAGTGACTTTAAGAGAAACCGTACGAAGATCTACTCCGTAGGAATCAGAATAGAATGGCCTTGCGATTTTTTATAATAAAAGTGAAAAAATCTCTTGTTGAAACCTGTAAACTAGATTAACAAAATAAATTGTAAATATTAGAAAGTAAACAAATTGTAAATATCTGAGTTGAACTGGTTGAAATGAATTGGTTTCTGGAAAATAAAGCAATTTCCAATATATGCGAAAAGTTGTATAATTAATACGTTATTAATCAGCTAATACACAAAATAACCAGTAAATATTCAACCTTTACAATACCCTGTCTGTTTTACGTCATTGAATTAACTATAATCGGGATACCGCAAAAATATTTCAATGCATTCAGGGAACAATAGTAGTGGAGCAGAAAATTAAAATGTTTTGTGTCCAGAGAAAAATTATTAAATAGGGTAGTTTAATAAAATAATTAATGAAGGAGTACATCTTAATAAATTAATTTATTTGTTTATAGTATATGATTATAACTTCGTCCTGTCGTTGGCTATGGTGGGGAGGCGTGGACTCTAACCAAACAGCATGAGAGATTATTGAATAAATGGGAGAGAAAGATTCTTAGAAGAGTGCATGGCCCAACCAAGGAAGGAAATTGTTTCCGCATGAAAAGGATCCAAGAACTTAAGGACCTATTTGGAGAACCTGGCATAGTTTCTTGTATTAAAAAAGCATGATTGGGATGGTTGGGGCACGTTCACAGAATGGACAAAAAAAGGCTCCCAAAGCTGATTCTGGAGGGACGTCCAGACGGAGAAAGAGGAAGAGGAAGGCCTAGAATGCGATGGCTGGACGATGTGGAAGCAAACCTTAAGCTTCTAGGGGTAAGAACATGCAGAAGAGCAGCGAGAGATCGGTCAAAGTGGAGGAGAATTGTTGAGGAGGCCAAGGTCCTCCATGGACCATAGCGCCATGTGATAATGATGATATAATTATATTTTTTTAAATTTTTTTTTTGCGTGTAGCCGTAATATAGTATGAATCGAGCTATAATGATCTAGATGGATTGATTCTTAAAATCAACCAAGCTATCAAATATTAGATCTCACTGTTTTTAGCGATTGATGAAAAGTGGTCAGTATTTTTCTTGACCAACTCTTTTTATTTATCATTATTCTAAAAAATTATATATATATATATATATATATATATATATATATATATATATATATATATAAATGAAAAAGGAAATCAGAAGAATAAAAATAAAGTTTGCAGAAAGTAAAAAAACAATGGAAATGCGGGGTATCTGTTTTTATCTTTAGTGAAAGTCCCACTATCCAACACCACCTTAATCGGTAAAAGTGGGATAGCTCTGAAGGTAAGTCGCTAGATCTGAGCCTAGCTGTGGAAGAAAATAACGGAACATTCACGATTCAACATCTGGCCATTCATACTTTCTGGACTACTCCAGGTATCGGAACTGCCTTTGGATTATAAAAAAAAAAGAGGCTTGTGGAAAGTTTGTAATCTTCGCGCCATTATTTTCATCATTACTTGTTGTTGATTTTTGTTTATTACTAGTCTGGTTTGGAGTTATCCCACTAAATTTAAGTTTATTTCCATAATTAGATAAAAATTGATGTCATATTATTTTTAACTACTACAAATATTACACGTGCTCACCATTTTTATTTAATTAAAACCTGAATAATAGTATGGAGAAAAAAAAAGGTTCTGGGTGGAGATCCAACTATATTTTCTTCTCCATATTTATATACGTTCAACTAGTAATTAGTTTTTGAAAACAAAATATGGTTAAAAAGTGGTTTGAAAAACTTTAGTTTCAAAATCTATTATATCTTATGTTTAACTCATAGTCCAAACTTTCAATGTTCAGTATGGATCAAAACATTTAATAAGTATTATGATCAATTGTAATGAATGCATTAATCGCCATTCGGGGGCTATGTGGAAATAATGATTTTTTATCTTCTTTTTTTTGTCATTTATCTCTATTATTTATGATATTTTTTTCTTTTATTTATTTATTTATTTTAGTTTTACTTTGTGATCCTGAAAATTTTACATGAGCATTCAACTAACGTAAATTGCATAAATATTATAGATTTGAATTCCCTAATATAATTATATTTAAAAAACTTGACATATTACGTATGATTCAAGTCAAGGATTATGGATATCGGAGTAGCTTAAAGGAGATTATACTGCTCGACTTCGAAACATGCTATGACAATCGATTTATTCTGTTAACAGTATTGAATCTGCTCTTTGGAATCTAGGGGCTCTCCTGTGGCTCACCCACCCAGCCTTAATAAACTGAATATTATTGATAACGTTGGGGAAAACATAGTATTGAGCTTATCCCACTCATTACTTTTCTCTGCACGACCGTAAATGTTTACCTCTAATACTGCGGTACAAATTTAATTTTTATTTTATTTTATTATTTAGAATAGTACTTTCCAAATCACTTTAATTAATATGGTTATTTCCTCCCATTTTTTTTTCAATAACTTCAACAAGACGAATTACCTACTCTTTAATATTTTTTAAAGAGAGATTAAGGGAGCGGAGTGGCTCAGTGGTTTAGCACTGAGTTACCATGCCGGAAATCCTGGTTCAAATCCCGCTGCGGGCAGTTACTTTTATTTAGTCTATTTCCAGCCGGAGATGGATCATATAGGATCTAGGACCCTCCTGAGGCTCACCCAGCCTCTATAAAAAAAAAGTAATAAAAATAGGGTACCCATAATAAGGGGGAAAAAACCTGGCGGTTGAGCGTGACCTAGGACAAGTCACCTCCTTGCAGAACCGTTGTCCATGAAACAGTACAGTCTCAACCATGTACTGAACCCCCAGACTCGTTCACGGGTCGTAGTGGTACAGGAAAAAAAAAATAATATTTTTTAAATTTCATACTTGCTTCGAGGACATTATGGACAACTTAGTAAAAATACGGTAATGATTATAATGCTGACAGATCACAAAACAAGATGGTATATTTAGTATGAGCATTGGTGGACAAACTCAGGCAACTGTTGTCTTAGATCGATGAAGCTTTACGGATAGCTAGTGAACCTTCGTAAGTACAACTATAGTTCTTATTCTGCCTTGATCCTTCAGGGAGGAGTGCACCTGGTGAACTTGCTGAACGTGTACGGTCCTGGCCTGGCCATCCTCTTCGTGGTCTTCGTGGAGGCGGCCGGGGTGTGCTGGATGTACGGCGTCGAGAGGTTCTCCTGCGACATTGAGCTGATGCTGGGCCACAAACCAGGACTCTTCTGGCGCCTCTGCTGGGCCTACATCAGCCCCATTTTTCTCTTGGTAATTTATTTTGTTTACTTAAATACATCCATATTTTATTATTTCAACGGTAATAATAGCCCATAAACAATAACTTAGTGAATATCAATTTAACAATTATACAACAATGGGAGTTCCAGGGAGCAAGTATAGAATTGGAAAGAATTTGGAACGAAAATGGAAACCCTTAGTAATGTAATATATTAATATAATGTAATATATGTAATATAACCTTTAGTTATGGATTTAATTGCTTAATATCTTGTCAAGATTCGTACTGTTTATTTACTGATCATTATTTTTTGTATAAATATTTATTTTTAAATTGTCCACTTTTCACACGCTTCCTGATTTGTAACAATTATGCTTCTGGCCAGATAAATATTATACTCCTTTTCTGTTCATATTTGTTATTCTAAAGGGACTTAGCCCCAGATTAAAGTTACTTTTTCTATTCTATTCTATTCTAATATTAAATTTTATTTTGTATATAATATTATTTTTTATGATTAATATTACAATAATGTATTATAATTTTTAAAAAATAAAAATAGTCACTTGTACATAGAACAAATATCTGTAATTCTTTTAGAAAGTAGATTGTTAAACAATTGCTAATACGATAGTTTATTATTATTAAATTGTTACGGAGCTACCGCCGATGTAGAGTACAATACATAAAAGTAGAAACACTATTCAACTAACTTAAAACAATAGAATTGAATAAAAATCCCTTTCCTTTTTGTTCCTTACGAAGGTAACAATGAAGAATAACCTTTAACATAGTAACTTTCCCTCAAAGACCAGATAATTAACATATGTTAGCTACCTACACTAATTGTGAATATAATTTATATATCCAAGTCCATGTTTTGTGTTTCCATAAAGCAATGTACTAAAAAGTATTATGAAAGGTTTTACGAGTATTATACTATGAAGAAGTTAAATTATCATTATTTTTTACAATGTCTAATTGACGCATTATATATGTATTTTTTGGGGGGGGGGGTAGATTATAATAGAGTATACAAAAAAATGACCGTTTCTTCAAATTCAAGATTTTAAAAGACTGTAAATATTTTAATTCTATTTAATTATTAATAATCCCTTTAGAGCATTCTCTAAACTTGTTTAATGGCCACTAAACCACATGACAGTGGCTTACGAAATTCTCGTAATTGTAAAATCGTTCCTGGGAAAAAAAATTCTTAGCCACAGAAGCAGCTTGTGAAATTATTAAGTATGAAGGAGAAGGTGTCCTTGACCATCGCACGGCGTTGGTTCGATAGGAGGTAGCTGTTGAGTCACGTCTACGCACGTACCCATCCGTGCATGTACTCGCGAACTTGCCAAGGAGTGTGGTGGGACGAAAGATACTGCTAGTCACCATCTACGCTCCATTGGGAAGGTGAAAAAGGGTTGTAGACTTTGTCCATCATCATGGTTAGACTGGTCCTCGTCCTAACACTTCCCGTTGAAACAAAGAAAAGTTTAAAGAACTTCACGGGTTAGGACTCATGCCTCATACACCATATAGTCCAGACATCACACTACTACTTCTTCGATTCATAGCCCATTTTTTTAAGGGAAAAAATTTGATAATTTTGCGGAAGTTGATATTACGATCCAAGAGTTCTTTGACAGGAATGGTGTCAGCGTGGTGACAGGAATGGTGTCGAGCAATCGGGTAGCAGATGCATAGCAATGGACTATTCTTTGAGTAATAATTGTATTTTATTTTAAAGAAATAATAATACAAATATTAGGTTGAAAACGGTCATTTTTTTTTCTACGCCCTATTATAATGTAATATAAGCTGTAATCTATATAATACAATATTTAGGTTATAATAGGTTTCTGTCATTTAAAATTAGGAAAACATATTCCAGTTTTTCGACTCCGAATGGTCTCAATCTATAGTTTTCATTTTTCCAACTACCACCAAATATATAATTAAATTTGATTGAAAAATATAATAATTGTGTTTATGTATTTAAATATATTTCAGACGATATTTGTGGCATCATTGCTCAGCTACGAAGAGATGTTGGAAGGAGAGTATGTCTACCCCAAGTGGAGTATTAATTTAGGTTGGTGCCTCACAGCAAGCTCTTTATCCTGCATTCCCATTTACTTCCTCTACAAGCTATACATCACTAAAGGAACCCTATGGAATGTGAGTATTATTAATTATTAATTGATATTATAAAACTATATTATAATTTGTATGTATTGTATTTATTAATTTGCTAATTATTTATATATATATATATTGGTTTCTACTTATCTTGACTGTTGTAGAAATATATTGTTTATGGTTCTCGAGTTTCAGTCAGTTATTTCAACTTCCTAGGCGACGTTTCGAGACTAGGTTAGTCTCATATTCACGCCCTGACAGTGAAAAAATGAGCTTTAAATAAAAACATTAAATAGAACCCTAAAATAAATATAAAATGACACGTGTAAGTAGTAATTGGATAGGATGTACTTACAACTTCCAAAGAATTGATCAATTTATTATCAATCACTTACTTCGCAATATATCATAGAATGTTTATATTGCATTAGCTATGATCAACGAATAAGTAATCGATTTTTAGGAACAGCAGTTTTATTTAATTGTTGAATGATATTAGACTATTTATTATTATATCTCCAAGAATTAATTAAATTAGCATAATACGAGCTTAGACCTTGAACATCCGATTTTATTTTTACAGCGCGATTTTTATATTTCTCTATAATTATCATTTCTTTTATATTCCGTTTGAAGCTATTTTTTTCTTGGTGTATCACCTTTTTATATTTGTATATATTTCCACAACAGTCAAGATAAGTAGAAACCATTATATATATATATATATATATATATATATATATATATATATATATATATATATATATATATTCTAAAAAACAGCAGAAACTCTGCTCATTTTCGAGGATAATCGTATATCAAAGCTTGACTTTGCAGTGATAAGATATCAATTAAGATATATTCTCGGCTTTGTTAAAAATACTATAAAACACTATGATCATTTTAATGAATTCCATTCAACAAGCTGTCAATTAAATATAGAGAAGGTATAATTTTTAACAGCTAAATTATGAAAATAGTAATTGAATAATAAGTGGCTATTAAAAAATGTATATGAACTACTTAATGAATAATAGGAGACTTCGATTTTTTTTCCATTCGCTCAATTATTCTCGCATTGTTTCGATTCATTCGACGATGCGATGAAAAGTAATACTACAGCATACAAAATTTCCATTAATATTCCTCTTGGATAAAAAGGGAGCGGAGTGGCTCAGTGGTAGGAGCACTGAGTTCCCATGCCGAAAATGCCGCTGCTGGCATGTCTTATATTTAGTCTGTTAGCACCCGGAGATGGGTCATATGAGATCTAGCACCCTCCTGGGGCTCATCTAGCCCCTATAAATAAAGTGTAAAGTGGGTACCCAAAATAAGGGGGAGGAATCTCGCGGTTGAGCGTGGTCTAGGACAAATCACCTCCCTGCACAACCGTTATCTATGAATCAGCGGCTATTGCATTCACTCATTAGACGGATGAATTTAGTTCTGATATTTAAACTCGTATTGTTTCCAGTATTATTTTTCAATATCAGTGCCCAATTCCAGCGCCAATACATTATTTAAACCTTATATACATGCGCTTTGTTTTTTTTAAAAAATAATTGTTCCTTTATATTAGTTTCGATTTAATGCTAAAACGTATGCTCTCTTTTTCAGCGACTCACAACAATCATGAAACCAGAAGAGTATTGTTGTGAGAGCAGAGTGATCAGCACCACCTACGGAACAGCAGGGACTCACGTCTGACTGGAGTGGCTGGTCTAAGAACCATCATATTTCTTCCAAGTATGTGACATATCAGGGGCTCGTAATGTTGCGTAGCACGGGCCAAGTGTTTGAATATGGAAGAAACTTATAAGAGATATTGTATTTGTAGTAAATAGCGTAAAGTAGGAACATAAGGATTAATGCTTCAAACCACAGGCAACGGCAATCTAATCATTGGTGGTGTAGCTGCTCTTTTTCTCTCTGTTGATGAGTTTAAAAGTCCCTTGCCGTATAAACTATGCCAAAAATTCCATTTTTTGTGTAGATATTGTAATTATAATATATGCATTAGTCAAAAATAGATACGTTCCTAATTCTAATTTCTTATAAATATTAGATTATGTGTCGTATCCTTTAGGTATTATGTAACCAGTGATAAGTGATAAGGCCCCCCGCTTACATCCTTCCTAGCTGATGTGCTCCCGAAAACAACTATGAAAGAGACACATCAGGCAAGAATACAAGGACAATCACAGTTATATGTAGATAAGCTGCAGAAATTATATACTTATATGGTTAGTTCATAAGTAACGTATTATCATATATATGCTGTGAATGTGTGCCACATTGATGCAGGGATCCAACATTATTATATATAAACTATAAATATATACTTAGATGTCTATGTAATAATATAACCATATCATATATAAATTTGGTACCGTTTAGTTATCGTGCTCATGCTGTACGGGTCGTTCTGACGCTTTTTGTTCTCATGTAGAAGATATTTTGGTGTAGCTTTAACAAGGGGTGTCAATGTCTCTGAGTGATATCTCTTATAAATGTATATCTTACTTATATATCAAATTTTATATTGAATATATTTATGTAAAAGCCCAAGTTCCCTTACAGCCAATGGGAGTTTGGGTGGAGGCTTAATATAAGATATTTATTGTACATTTGTTAAAGTTTCACTACGTAATTAAGATTTCTTATGGAAGTAAATGTTCCTCATTTATATTATATACCTACCTTTTGTTTTTGTAAGTAATTAATTTATTATAAAGAGGTGTTATTATAAGGTCAGTTTAATGAAATGGAATATATTGTAGTTGATTGAATTTATTTAAATGTACAAACATATGCAACTGTATTACTAACGATAATAGGATAACTTGGGGTTTTTATTTAATTGCATATTACCATTTAATATACTGTTAGTTTTTAAGTCAAGCGAAGGGTCGAGTGTTGTACCCGAAGTTTTCGTGCCTACGGTGGAAGGTAGCAGCCATTGCCTTCCTACCGACATAACCCCATGACAATATCAGTTTACACCTTTAATGATATATTCATATTGTTATTATGTTATCATATGTGTAATTGAAATAAACTTATATACTACAAATCAGAATTCTTATGCACAGTTTCCTTAGTAACTAATCAATTAACCTCAAGCAAGGATGGACTGCAGAGTTTAGCTCTCCATAATATTTTATTCAGGAATATTACAAATAATAACAGGATTAGGTTGTCACCTTGTTCAACTCCCGTTTCCACTTAACTTCCCGGTTCTAATTAATTGTTATATTATACTTATCGTTGAGCTTGACCAGTTTTTCAGTGTTTCCTTGAACTCAAAAAAAGGTACAGTAGAGACATTAAGGAATTGGAGTTTAGTCTCTTGCAAATAGCTTATCGAAAATACATCAAACATCAGAATTGTCTTGAGTTTTTCCAGTAAAGAATGCATACTGTTATTCCTGAACCTTATGTTGACCTTTTTTCTTGTCCTAAAGTGTAAAACTGATGTTCCTCGGCGAAATGAGCCGGTATTCTTCAAACACTTTCAACAATAAATAAACCAGAAATGCCGCCAGTGTGCTATTTTTTTAAATTAATAAGCCTTTATCCAGATTATTGCGAAAAAACAGTCTCTTCAGAATGTATCCTATCTACAATACGTGTGGTGATTTTTAATCCCACTCATGTGTGGGTAACTTTCCCTACTATTGTCTAACCTGGCAGATAACCAGTTATATGTTTGTAAACTCACTATTCTTCTACAGTTGTTGTTTTAAGCTAATAAAAACCTTTCTAAGGGTAATTCATTCTTCCTCCATTTTCATCACAATTTTAAGGCTGTTTCTGCTGAAGATAATAGAAATCAGTACATTCGCGATTCTCTTATTAACGGACTACTCTCTTCTCAAATCCGCCAACGAATACTTGAAGAGTCTAAAACATTGAGCCTCGATGACGCCATCCAACAACCCAAGCCTTCGAGCTGGCCCATAAACAAGCTGAAGGATACTTAAACGGTGCAAATGATTTCTCTTGCGCGGGAATTGGCAGTGATTCGAATTCATCACTTTCAATTCCTGGTACCTCCCACCCTAGTGCACGATCCGTTAACCCCAGATCATATGATCCGAACGATCACGATCTTTGTGCTGCAACAAGTCAGAAGAGGGGCAGCCATTGTTTCTTTTGTGGATTTAGTCGCCATCCGCGCTCAGCTTGTCCTGCTCTTGAATCAGAGTGTGCCAATTGCAAAATCAAGGGCCACTATGCCCGTGTATGTCGGAAAGCTAAGAAAAATACTCAGAAAACCAAACCTGTATCTGCAGCTATTTTAGCATCACTGAATAATGGGTTTCTGCCTCAGTTAAGCCATGCTGTTACCTCTGCTCTTGTAAATGGAATCCTCTGTAACTGCCTCGTGGACACTGGGAGTTCTGGTAGCTTTGTCAGCCTTGACTTTGTCTCTGAACACAACATTCAAGTTATGCCTCAGGAGGGACGAGTATCAATGGCATCTACGTCGTTATGGACCAAAGTTGAAGGATTTATTCTTGTAAAGCTAGAAATAGCGGAACACACTTACACTAAATGTAAGTTGACTGTTCTGAAAGAACTCTGTTCCGATATTCTCATTGGACATGACATACTCAAAGCACACTCAAATATTCTGCTAAAATTTGGCGGTGACAAGGCACCTCTCACAATCTGTTCGCATAATGTAGCTAAGATTGACCCTGTACGTCTCTTTGATCATCTCTCCCCTAAGTGTCATCCAATTGCCATGAGGTCCCGCAAATACTGTAATGAAGACAATCAGTTTGTTAAGACAGAAATCACCCGGTTGCTTTCCGAAGGAGTAATTGAGCCCAGCAATTCACCATGGAGAGCTCAGGTATTGGTTGTAAATAACAACGAAAAAAAGAGACTGGTGGTGGACTATTCTCAAACGATAAATAGGTATACTCTACTTGATGCCTACCCCTTACCAAATGTTGACCAACTTGTCAGAAAAGTTGCTAATTACAAACATTTCAGTGTTGTGGACTTACGGCAAGCATATCATCAGATCCCAATATGTGAAGATGAGAAGAAATATACTGGTTTTGAAGCAATGGGTAAGCTGTCTCAGTTTACACGCATACCTTTCGGCGTGACTAATGGAGTAGCCTGCTTCCAACGCGCAATAGACCAAATAATAACTGCCGAAAACCTCACTGGAGTGTATTCATACCTCGATGACATCACTGTGTGTGGGATGGATAAATCCGACCATGACCTAAATCTAAACAAGCTTATATTGACACTCGATAAGCTCGGCATTGAAATCAACAAAGAGAAAAGTAAATTTGACCTCACAAACGAAAAACTTCTGGGACATCTTGTTTCATTCCAATCAATCAAGCCAGACCCAGCAAGGCTTGCCCCGTTGCTTAATATGCCACTGCCACATAACTCTGAATCACTGAAGCGGGCTCTTGGTTTCTTTGCCCATTACTCGAAGTGGATACATAAATTTTCAGATAAAATCCGTGTCTTGATTGATGCCACATCATTTCCGCTGAATCCATCTGCTGCTTCTGCTTTCGAAAATCTAAAAAAGGATATTGCCAACTCAGTCGTCACAACCATCGATGAATCTCGCCCGCTTGTAGTAGAAACCGATGCCTCTAAGTTTGCACTGGCAGCTACTCTTAGTCAAGATGGACGGCCAGTTGCATTTTTCTCACGATCACTAAGCAGATCTGAAATCAGTGGACATCCACCAATCGAAAAGGAGGCTGCGGCAATTGTTGAATCCTTGAAACATTGGAGATCATTCCTCCTTGGCAAGCATTTTCACCTCATAACTGATCAAGAAGCTCTGTCTTTCATTTTTGACCGAAAACATGGGAGTAAGGTAAAAAGTGAGAAGATCACTAGATGGCGAATAGAGCTAGCTCCGTTCGTTTATGACATATCTTACCGTCCCGGTGAGGACAACACCAAGGCAGACACACTCTCCCGTGTCTGTAATGCGTCCACTTCTACTGACTTGTTCCAGCTTCACCAATCTTTGTGCCACCCTGGTGTTACACGTATGTATCATTGGCTCAAATGTAAGAACATCCCCTATTCACTTGAAGATGTCAAGAAGATGACTTCAAGCTGTATCATCTGTGCTGAAGTAAAACCTAGGTACTTGAAAACATCTGGAACCTTAGTTAAGGCCACCTCCCCATTTGAACGCATCAACATAGATTTTAAGGGCCCTCTCCCTTCCAGGTCACAGAACTTCTACCTCCTTACCATCATTGACGAGTACTCCCGCTTCCCTTTCGCATACGCCTGCCGTGATGTTTCTGCTGCCACTGTGGTTGAGTGTCTCAAAAATCTCTTCTGTTTGTTTGGAATGCCAGCCTATGTCCACTCAGACAGGGGACCTTCCTTTATGTCTAGGGAAGTCAAGGATTTCCTCCATTCAAATGGTGTAGCTACCAGCAGAACAACACCATACAATCCGGCAGGAAACGGGCAAATTGAACGCTTCAATGGAACTCTGTGGAAAACCATTTGTCTCTCTTTGAAGACTCTAGGACTGCGGACAGAGAACTGGGAAATGGTCCTACAGGAATCCCTCCACGCTATTCGATCACTACTTTGCACAGCAACTAACTCCACTCCTCATGAACGATTTTTCACTCATCCTCGCCGTACAGCCAATGGAGTCTCCTTGCCGTCTTGGTTAACCCCTGGTCCTGTGCTTGCCAAAAGGAACGTGCGAATCAGCAAATATGAAGACCCTGTCGAGGAAGTAGAATTACTTGAAGCTAACCCACAGTACGCCCTAATTCGCAAGAAGGATGGATCAGAATCAACCGTGTCCCTGAGACAATTAGCACCTAGAGGAACTCATGAGATGTTGGAGAAACCTTGCCCTGATGGTGATGAACCCGCTCCAATATTAGAGCCCTCTAACATGGTACATCCGGAAGAACCCTCTGCCACTCCATCTGTTCATGGCTCTCTCTCTAATGAAATTGGAATCCCAGTGTGCCCCTCAAGACCTCAACGGGTGACCAAGGCTCCATCTTACCTCAAAGACTATGTTACTAATTGAAAACCAATCCTGGTGTTACAAATCTTGAATGAAGTTTAAATCTTTCTTTTTTACCTCAAATATTGTTCTGAAATTTTGCCAAATGTTTTCTTAAATCTTTCTATGTATCTCATATATTGTACTTAAATTATGCCAAATGTTTTAAGAAAAAAAACTCAGGGTGAATGTGGTGATTTTTAATCCCACTCATGTGTGGGAAACTTTCCCTACTATTGTCTAACCTGGCAGATAACCAGTTATATGTTTGTAAACTCACTATTCTTCTACAGTTGTTGTTTTAAGCTAATAAAAACCTTTCTAAGGGTAATTCATTCTTCCTCCATTTTCATCACGATACGTTTTGATTGAACTGTGCCACAAGAGTTTTGTCAAAAGTGTACTCAGATTGTCTACAGTAATCTCCAATTTTCACAGTAGACTTACTTCTTACTACATACACATATATTTATTCAAGTACTTTTTCGTGGACTAAAATTGTTACTATTTAGAGCGCAGTGCTCCCATAGAATATTTTGACTTTTATGTTTGAGTGGAAAATAGTTGGATAATTCTAATGATGAATTGTATTGGTGAGAGGGTGCAGACTAAAGTTTTGCTTATTTTGTGTTAGCTTTGACTGCACCTCTTGACGAATTCAATCCATCATTTTGACTTTTCCCTTTTTTCGTCATATGTATTCATGAAGCATGTGGAACCAAGCTTTACATAGAAAGGACCAGACTTTAAATTTGTGATGTATATTATTATTTTTACTCACTCAATTTACTTTTGATGATATACTAACAAAACTTCAAAAGCAAAACATGAAGAATGGTTTCATCTAAAGTTGTTCGAAAACATATCTATAACGTTATAGATAGAGCATTATGTTATTTGATTAAACCATTTAAACTTCATACTTAGCACAGCTGTGTATATTTATCAACTTTGTTCACATTATGATTATAAACACTATCTTGAAATTGGCATTGCCAATTTCAAGATGCCAGTATTTGAAATATACAAAAAAGAAAAACGCAAGCTATAATGGACAAAGATCGAGCAATAAACCGTAAGTACAACTGCATCATTTTTGATACTTACATTATTTATAGATTCAGTTTTTCATTTTATCCGATTTTTTCACATTAATAAATCAATAAAACGTAATTTAAATAATTTAGGTTGTTTTATATAAATTTCGAGCATTTTAAGTATTATTTCAAGTGCATTTTCACTAGTGTCAGTTCTGTTGAAATCTATAAATTTTAGTGATAACTGATGAACTCATAAGCTCTTCTTCTTATAGATGTTTGGTGAAAGTGTTGAGATTCTATTTTGTCAGAAGTCGGTTCGGACTTAGACAGTTTGGTTGAAATTTATTACTTCACATAACGAATGGTTTTATCAAGGAATTAAGTTCTAACTGATGGAAAGTTTGTGGTTCTCTAAGCATCTTTCTGATGTAACAGAATTTAAATTTAAGGACAATAAAAGTGGTCCTAATTACAGAAACATTGTAACATAAAACATGAAATATAGAAACTGATGACTTATAGAAAAAATAAAACGACTTATTTGAATGGAATCTTATAGCATTGGAGAAAAAAAAATTACCTTCATTCTTGTGTGGGTGGGGCTATTTTCGTTGTTTGTTCATTTAACGTCACTTTTTTCTGCTATGGCTAATCGGACGATGCTACGCTATAAATTTTGCCTATCTAAGTTTAATTAGTATAGGGATTTTTATACAAGACATCATACAGGCTCGGGACTCCCGTTTAACGTTCCTTTCGAAGGACGGCGTAACTAAGGTTTTTTACTCCCTTTAAAAATTGCTAGGGCTACCTGCCGCGATCTTGGGCTTAGTAGGTTTGTTACGCTAACCAGTAGACCACAGGTCGCCCCCGTTGGGGTTATTTATACGAAAGATACTAACAGGTGAGTATTTCCTTCTAGTGATAACATTAGAGCAAGGTTATCTTGATAACAACAATAAATTATCGAATTAGTTAGTTTGTGGATGTACTTTATGGGATGTATGTAGATGTTAGAGATTTCCATCTCTTTCATATTTTTCATGTGAGGAATTAATAGTTTTATATCAGTCTTCTGTTAGAACCTAAAGTTCTATAAACTGTAGTAAATGATAGGTTGATGTTTCATCTTAACTCTAACCATTTTCTCAATATGCTTTTCGACCCCAGTCTGGTGCTGATCATGCTCTACACACACTTACTCGCCACATTACTAATGACACGACAGAATAGTAATTTACTTATAGTCAGTTTAGATATTAAATCTGCCTTTGACTGTGCCTGGTGGCCTGGCATACTGCTACTGTTGCGTGGACAAATAACAGTATGGACACCTCATGGATCAAGCTTATCTCCTATCTTCTGGAGCGTCTTGATGAACACTATTTTTGATACTGACTTACCAAACTCAGCGACAATTTTACCTTATGCTGACGATGTTCTACTACTTTTTAGATGACGCCAGTTTGATGAATTGCAGACAATGACAAACTTAGCACCAATATGTCTTGGATAGAGGGCTAGACGGAACAAATTGCAATTCAACCCTCATAAGACTAAATGTATCATATTTACTCGAAGAAGGAATCCACCTCAATTGAACATAAAATCAACAGGACCCTACTGACTAAACATAATACACATCAATACCTTGGCGTTCTTTTTGATCGAAAACTCAATTGGAACCGCCATATAGACAACATATATAACAAAACACTGCAGGCTTTAAATCGAATGTCAATCGCTACTTGGGGTTTTAAGTCTAATGTTTTAAAATTTATGTATGAAGCAGCTTTACTCCCCAAAATAATGTATGCAGTTCATAAATGGCATACAGGTATAAAACGTAAAATAAATATGACCAAGCTCCAAAGGCTTCAGAGATTGATCGCAATTAAAATTTTCAAAGGGTTTACAACGATTTCGTTTGAGGCAACAACTATTATTGCTGGTATAGTTCCACTCACATTAAAAATAGAAGGAGCTGTCATTATTTAATTTTTAAAAATGTCGAAAAACTATTTTAAATCTGATGTACTAATCTTAATAAAAGGTCCCTCCATGGGGTTACCATGGGGGGGAAAAGAGGGAAAAAAATGCCAACCTGTAGTCTGGAGCATTGTCATTCTCTGTATTACTGCATTAATTTATCATCAGTATAATTCTATTGGCAATCTGTTGAGAAGGTGTTACAGATAATAGAATATTATAGTTTTATTTCAATGGAGTCGGGTGACATTGATCAGCAGAAAAAAAAACCATAAAAACTATTAATGAAAAATGAAAGAGGCATAATATTTATTGAAGAAATAAAACAACATAGAACTTTGTTACTCCATAATGAGAACAATAATTATGAGAATGTAACATAGAAATTACGGTGGAGTCAGTGAGGACTCCAGAAGTCTATTAAAAGTCCGGAGCTGGAAGGCCGCTGCATTAGACAGAGAAAACTGGCGGAACCGTTTCGAAGAGGCCAAGGCTCATTGATGGGCTGTAGAGCCATGCAAGAAGAAGAAGAACTTTCCCTTCAAATATTTACATATTTTGGAGAAACTTATTGTATAAAATTATCATAAAATTGTCGATCCAGTCCTGGCAGACACTTACACTCGGATATGGACTTCAGAGTATCTATCTTATTTTGGTTAAGATCAGCTATTATGTCATCAATTATTCAGAGGCATTACTTCACTTTCTTTTGTTACTGTTCTCAGATTCTAAAATCAAGAGTTTTAGGGAGATTCAGAGGGCATTCGGTACGTAAAATGATTTACTGAATTCGAATCAAATTGCTATGCTGTCGAGCTGGATCTGCTGCTTTATCTGCAGTATACTTCTTTCCATGCTTTCCTGGGATACTATTTTGAAAAGTATTCGTTTCTGTTGCATGGATTTTAAAAGTATATATGAATTTCAGGCGTATTCCTAGTGATCCAGTGTTGAATAATTCGCTATCTAGAACTCGATTATTAATTAAAAGGAAAAAGCATTTAAACTATGTGTTTATTTATTTCTCTTTGTTTTCCCTTTCCCTCTTCTTAGTGGATTACTCATTTCGTATGTATTGAGGATAAACATTCGGAAATTTAACGGATTACATACGTGCATCCTATAACATAAACCATATGCATCCGAAGTCATACATTTTTCAGAATAACAAGGTTCTATGTGGAACTTAGGACTTTGTGACTCCGATTAAAAATCTTTATGACATATCTTTGTATTTTTTGTCTTTCGATGGTACTGTGTCGCGATTTTGGGGGGTTTTGAAGATCTGTATACAGTTTTAGACCCATAGAAACATTAGATATCAAAATCTCTAATTTTTCAATTTTGTAACATACAACCTTATAATACTAAGGTAGAGATGACATTTGATCCAATCAGCTAGGTTAGTTTTGATTCTTATCAGTAAGTAGTTAGAGTTACTTTATTGTATGATAATTAATAATAAAATATTCCAAATCACTCAATTTTGAACTATAGGCAAGTTGTTTGCTGTATGTACAACTAAGATTGACCCCATTACTCAGTGTTAAAAACATTTTTTTTTGTTAACTTCAAGTTCAATTATAGATATTTTGATTATCTTTCCAAAGAGTATCTTTTGTTAAGGAGTCGGTTAGAGTTATTAGTAAGAATTAAACACTGAAAATGACAATACAAAAAAAAAGGTTGTATTATGGTATGAATGGTACTTGCGGTATAAATACCAACCCTCCTGGAGTGTGGCAGCTTACATTATTTTTCGAGAAAACACTTACCTCTTGCTCCCTCAAAAATATTTGTATTGTCAATAAATCTCAAACCAACAATTAACAATTGAAAACAATTTTAAGTCGAATAAACACTTTCAAAATATATTTTATTAATCAGTATCAAACAAAAAACGAAGTAAGTTGGTGTTCAATTTGTCTTTTTAATAAATTTATTTAGTATTCTATGTTAAGGTGTATTTATCCCAAACACTTATATACAAGAAAGTAACTATTTATTCGATTTTATTTCCCGAATTATCGTTAATTTTGTATCTAATGATTCGAAAACAACATTTTCCCTCCATCCTCATCAATGATATGTGAGCATAATTTTCAACCCAAAGCAGACATTTTTTTTTAACAACTTCAAATATTAAATTATGAGGTTTTATGGGTGTCCCGCTGTATGCTTACCTGGGTTTGAGAATCACTGTCGTGTATATTTGTTACAGGAAAAGCGAAAACGCAGGCCATGTTAAAAACATCGGGAGGTTGTACATATTGTGGAAGAGTCTTTCTTGTGAAATTTCGAATAAAGGATAAATATGTGCAGGTGAAATAACAAGAAAATAATGGAAGAACCAACGGCAGGTAATCATACTTCATTATTCTTATTACGAAATACAAGTTGCCTCGAGCTTTTATTTTAATGTTTCGGACTCATTAACATTCTTTTGACAATTCACTTTTAACTTTGAAAAGAGCAATTGAGGTATAAAGAGCCTAACAATTTTCTTTTCACTTTTAATGTTCCAGCCTTTGATATTGATGATGTCCATTATGGAGAAAATACTCCGATAGTTGTGGAGGAACGGAATGACAAAGAACCTGAACCACAACAGGAGAACCACCACCAAAATGTTGAACAAGAAATTCCAATTATTTTGGTAAGAGTCCCAACGGAGAGAGAACTGGTACCTGGTTCTCCGATTGGAAGCTCATTGACAATGGAAAGTGAATTCAACTCGAACCAATTCATAATGGAGAACTTCAACTTCAGCTTTATATCGTTGCCTGAGAGAACTGCCACGCCTGAATCGTAAGCCTATTAAACATTTTTATACTAACTGATTTAATTGTTAATGTCAATATTAACCAAAGTACGTACTTGCGCTAGGTACTTCTGCAGGATCTGCCACCAGAGAAGCCTCTCAGAACCTAATCTCTCGCCGTGCCATTGCAGAGGAACGATGGGGCTGATTCACAAGAGCTGCTTGGAACGTTGGCTAGCCGCTAGCGACTCAACCAAGTGTGAGATCTGCCATTTCAGCTTCACCATCGAGAGGCAGCCCAAGTTGGTCCAATCTTCGTGTAGTGCTAACGCAATTGAAATCCTTATGCTAATATAACACAGGCTTATCACGTTCTAGGTTCGGGATTCTGAAATCGATCGGGATCTGGCTAAGATCGGAAGAGTGCAAGGGGGATCGACTTCACATGGTCTTCGACACAATCCGGCTCATCGTCTCTCTCCCTGTGATCCTTGCTTTAAACCATCTCGCAGCGACTCTCTTCGACACATTCCTCTTTGATGATGAAGAAACTTTTGTTATATATTCACATTTTGAATCGGACTTAAGTGTAATATAGACACATATTTTTAATTACAGTTAGCAAACATTAGACTAATAAGAAAGGATTAAATTTATTATCAAATAGAATGATATAACATAAATATACGAAGTGGCTTTCAGATATGAACTAACTTGCATACTCTCTTAACTGCACTCATAACTGACTATACTCTTGTCATACCATCTTCTCTACATCCAATCCAGAAGAGCTGGTAAATAAACCCATACATATACAAGAAGAGGGGAGGTTAAGGAAGTTTACATTGTTGACAAACAAGGAAGTATTGCAAGTGTGTGGGTTACAAATCCATTTTATAAACAATTTACTTAAGGTCGTCGACAGTTTAGTAACTTTACGAATATTAAGGGACCCTACACCACCTAGCGCTCTTACTGCCAAAATGGATAAAGGTTATTAAGTTGATGGCAGACAATTTTGATCGAACCATATCCTAATTGTTCACATTAAGGACTAAAGAAGTTAGACTTGAGTCCCAAACTTTTTGTCAGTAATGAAAGTAATCGTTTAAAAAAAAAAAAAAAAAAAAAAAACTGACTGTAATATGGAAAAGATGGTTTTTGGTGGAAGATCGTAGGAAATCATCAAATCTTTTAAAAAAACAAATAATAATTGAAAGCCAAACTATTTTTCCTATAGTTTAATAGATAAACTCTTTTGATTACAACTCGGACCATTTCCTTCATACGAGTATAATATATACGTTGGATGGAGCGGCGTAGCACAGTAATACTGAACCCAAGACCATTTAATGGTTGTATCAGTACATTTTTTTTTAATATGTACGTTCACTCAAAAATCGTTCAAGATAAAATACAAAAGGATTGCAGCCTATGAAAATATTCAATATAAGATTAAATCGTATGTCATCGATCGGTCCTTTATTTTTTCTTTGTCGTTTTTCAAATATTGGCTTTAATGCGAAAAAACGATTTGTTCACAATTCATCTCTTATCCAAATATTTTATATACTGACACTTTGATATAAGTATTTGAGTTTTTCCCATAATCAAAATGAAAAAATAACATATTATAATTTTTTTAATCATTGCTTTAATTTTTAAGCATTTTTATTTTGAAGAGAAAAGATTTGCCCCCAGCCGGGATTCGAACCCGGATCTTCGCCTCATCCGGTAGGGAGCGACCCGGGTGGCTCAAATGGTTAGAGCGTTGCCACGGTGAGGCGGAGATCCGAGTTCGAATCCCGGCTGGGGGCAAATCTTCTCTTTTCAAAATAAAAATATCTTAAAACTAAAGCAATCATTAAAAAATTATAAATAATATAATGACGTATGTCAAAAAGATCCTGAAATTAAAAGTAATGTCCAATGAACATTCTTCCTCGTATATACATCGCAAAATTGCGAGAACATGGGGGATATGGGATCGGTGAAGAGAACAGATTTGTCCTAGGTAGGGAGCGACCCCGGTGGCTCAAATGATTAGAACCTTGCCACGGTGAGGCGGAGATCCGGGTTCGAATCCCGGCTGGGGGCAAATCTTTTCTCTTCAAAATAAAAAATAACAGTTTTATTTATTTTTAAAATTTTATCTCAAAAGAACCATATTAAAATTTGTTTTCCGGCTGATTGTGATTCTGTTTCTTATATGACCTAGAGGCAGCCGATAAACAGAAATTTTACCATCCCGTATAATTATTCTTATTCAAACTATAATTATTCTATGACCTGATTCTGAAATTACTTCGCATTATTTTTTTTTTAATATCTTATCATAACTATTTTGTTCTAGATTTCTTCCATAAAGGACGTAATCATATTAACTGGGCGCTTGATAACATACTTCACTGTTGGGTTCATGTCTGCCATGGATGTCTTGGCCATAGGATGGCTTTTCTCGAAGATCGATGAGCATTACCAAACGTGGCGTAAATGGTACAGGACCCAGTGCGTCATCAACGTCATACTCCCGGAGAGCTCCGAAGAAGGATTGGAAAATAAATAAACTAAAAATAAATGGCGTTTGTGATTTATAACATACCTAACGATTAAGAATCAATATCTCATTGATGTAGTCTTCTTATTTCTCCTAGCGAAATTCAAACAAACATTTTACCTTTAGCCTGTAGTCCCCATAAGCTCACTGTTAGTAACCGAACTCTTTTATTCATCGTTAAGAGCCAAAATGGCCAAACCGATTATCTTCTATTAATAGACAGCATGTTCTGTCAAAACTATAAGCAGTTCGACAGATCATCAGGTTTTTTATAATAGATAATACTCTATAATGAAAATAACCGAAAGGTCTTTAGCTCAGTAAAGTAGACATTAGAGTAAAAGTAGAGACTGTTTCTGAGCCAACAGTTGTGCAAGGTGTAGGTGATATCACCAATTAAGGTTCTTCACTTTGCAGAGGCTGTGTGAGTTCCGGGGATCTGCAGATCCCAAAGGTCCATTTAGAACAACAAGTGGTCCAGGATGTTAACAAACAATAAATTTTATTTACCGCATTAAGTATGAACCCGGAGCCTTTACAACTAAGTGCTATACAAATATAGCTGCATCTCTAAATAAAATCAGAAATAATTTTCCAATTTTAAAGAGAAAAAAAAAAGGCATGACCTTCAGTTATCATTCTCCTGTTTCCACGTTATTCCATTGTCATTATGTTAGCCGGATTTGAACTCTGACGTTCAGTACATCACCACAGATTGAGCTTCTAGTTCCCCCTGTAATATATTGTATAATAAAACATAGTAATTTTGAAATTTTATTCGGGATTTCAGTCGTTATGTAGCTATGAGTTCTACGACAACCTCCGCCTCATACCAGCGATACCAATGACTGATGTATAGGTCCAGGACGCGCATCTTAGTCGCAATGAAGTCCAGTGTCATCGGAGTGGCCAGAGCGAGCGTGAAGATTTTCAGTATCTTAGTAGCCACATCTGCCAAGTCCTGAAGGAAGAAAAAAATCGGTCGTTACTAATCAGTAGTCGCATATCTCGTTCAGATATTCATTTAATATATTGTAAATGAGATGTAAAAGCGAACAGTGCAGTATAGGAATTAATTTAAATAACAGAATTAAGCTCACATGAATATTAAAATTATCTCCTCTTTTTTTAAAAAACATAGCTAAATATTATATTTTTATTTTATAATGTATTTTTAACGGTTAACCAAAATAAAACAGGGAAGTTAGTAAGGATTATTTACTATCATAAGATATTATAGATAAATAATAATTATAATGGCTTGATAAATCATGATTACGTTCCAATTCAGGACAGGCTCTATGAACGGATTAATAAAATCCTGCAAGGACATGTCTGACTGCTGGATACTGCCTAGGAGAGTCAGCGTCTGGTAGTTGATAGCGAAGAGCATCGCTAGCGCTGCTGAAAGCTTGAGTAGGTCCAGAGCCATCAATATTCTGTCTTCTCGGGATCTCTTCAGCATGAACCAAATCACGATTGCTCTGAAAACGCCGTACCTGAAATTATTATAGCTATCACTTAAACGCCATATAAAAATTAATTAATTAATTATTAAATATGAGTGAGTGGAAAATCCTCACAATAATTTATGCTAATACGGATAAAGATGAGCTGTATCGGATGAAGACCGATGAGATGAAATGAAACCCCTATGAAACACCAGATATTTTGTCCACCAGAAAGAGAATAAGAAAAAGATGGCTGGCACAAGTCCAAAGAATGGAGCGTTGAACCTAAGAGTTGAAATAGTCATCTGTACTACTATATTGTTCTTTAGTGAGCATGAGGATTTCCGCAACCTACTTGAGTTTCTTCCTGAGATTGAACCTGTAACCGCAGAGTTCACACTTGACATGGCGACTGGAAGCCAGCCACGATTCCAGACAGCTCTTGTGGACAAGTTTCAAGGTCCCTCTACAACCGCAGAGGGAGAGATTCGGTTCTGATAGGTTCCTCTGGTAACAGATTCTGCAACAGCCGCTGCAGAAAAAAGTGGTACTTAGATCGGATACTGGCTAATTAAGTCACTCGTAATCATACAAATAAAAGAAATATGTTTTTTAATCATTACCAGTTATTAGGCATCCTAAAGACTTAAGTAGATATGATTACTTTTTATCATTACAACATGCAGCACAAGGATTTAATGCAACAATACTTACTCAGTAGGAGTCATTTGTCTTTCTTGTGTTTTAGTGTTGATGACATTATGGAGATCATTTATCGTATTTTCATTCCCAGCATCAGTACCTACAAGAGCAAAAAAAAACAAACAAATATAATAATAAGTATAATATAAGTAAAATGTAAAAGAGTCTGGCTTATTTCCAGATTTTTTCTGAACAGGTGAATATTTATTTGAGCTAAGCCTGGCGAATTTATTGGTGGGTGTGGGATGACTTCGTAACCCAGCTCATATAGTTTCTTCATTGTCTATCGTGAAACATGTAGTCTGGCGTTGTCCTGTAAGAGTTTAAATCCGTTGCTATAAACCATTGCGGATTTTTTTTTGTTTTGTTTTTTTGCATTATGTCAATATCCTTGCAGCACGTTATGGATGATGGTTTCCTCTTTGGGCAGAAAGAAGAAATACATTACTTATGTATAATGATTTATATGTCAATTGATCTCTGTCACTAGCTGAAATTTTCTCAAACCTAAGGCGAATGGTCCGTTCAATAAAACACCCTACCCGAACGCGATGTTATGTTTATTGCAGGTTGTGCTACAGGGTGTTCAGTTTTAAACTGGTAAAAAGGAAATGCACGAATATCGCGTGTTTCCATGTTTTATGACATATCAAAGAATGTTTCTTCAATTGTAGTTATAGTAAATATTATCATAAAAAGAGCTCATTGCAACATAAGCATCAAAAAACATAAGTCAACTGAAGGCGTTAAACGAATCAAACAAACTAGTATGATTCTCGCCATAGCTACAACTATTTCCTATATTTAATCCCAAGATTAAATACCATAAGAACTCTAAGTAGAATATTTACCAACGTCATTCGTTTCTGGATCGATTTGGAGTTCCATATTTCCTCTCAGTTACTGAGTGAACATTTCTTACTACAAACGGAAGCAATCGCTGTATTTTATGATTTCGTAGGTGCGCCAATATTCACAAAATAGCATTTTGATGAGAATTTTATAGGTTAGTTCAGCTGTATTTATGTGAGGGTTCCGCCTTAACGAAGAAGATTCACCCCAGCTAAAGAATATCATTCGGAACTAATATATTTCCTCCTTCTTCGAAATGTTGCTACTTCAAGAACCTGTGAAGCATCGAACATCGAGATGGAATAATTCTTCTTTGTGAGTATTTCTCTCCTAAGTGATCAAACTTAAGCAAAAAATTATTGTACCTGCTTGTTTAAAATAAAGTATTTACTTGATCAGTCGTTTTTGTTACCTGTTACATCCATTATAAACATATCATATTTGATATACTACACGATTCATACTCAAAATGTGGTAACGTGATAGACACCAGTAGAACTAAAGATCCACTAAGTCAATAAAGAAATCATTTCGTAGAAGAAATTCATATAGTCATTATTTATAATCTTTATTTTATATTACTATTTGAAAGTACTCCACTTCTAAATTGAAAGTTAGTAACGCATAACTAACTTTTGGATTATTGAATGCCTAAGTCAATAATAGCAAAGTAAAGATTTAGCAAAGATGAGAGTAGCCAATATTAATATTAAGTAATCGAGTCTTTACTACTTCAGGACTGCCAGTTACTTTTTAGTAACGTCTATTATTTACATTATTATTGCATTAATGTCTGTCAACTAACATATGATTTGAAGATATTAAAACAGGATAATACAATTTTTTTTTAATTTATTAGTTAGTTGATTAATTTTAAATATTTTTATTTTGGAGAGAAAAAATATGCTCCCGGCCGGGATTTGAACCCGGCTCCTCTATTTACCGTGACAGGACTCTACCGACTAAGCTACCGGATTTGATACCAGCCGGGGACAAATCTTTTCTCTTATCTGATGCCATGTCCCCGTGTTCTCGCAAGTTTTGCGATGTATACACGAGAACGAATGTTCTTTGAGCACTACTTTAATTTTAGGAACTTGTTGACATACGTCATATTACTATTTATATTTTTTTATAATTTATTAGTTAGTTGTTTTAATTTTAAATATTTTGATTTTGAAGAGGAAAGAAATCCCCCCGGCCGGGATTCGAACCAAGGTCCTCTATCTTACCGTGACAGGACTCTACCAACTAAGCTACCGGAGTTGATGCCAGAATTAGCAGATATACCAGCAGACCATCATACCATTAAACATGGGATCAGATAAGAGAAAAGATTTGTCCCCGGCTGGTATCAACTCCGGTAGCTTAGTTGGTAGAGTCCTGTCACGGTAAGACAGAGGACCCGGGTTCGAATCCCGGCCGGGGGCATATATTTTCTCTTCAAAATAAAAATATTTCTTTTAATGCGAAATAAATGATAAAAAATAAATTCTGGAATATGTAACAAATAACATTTTAAATAGGAAAAAATCAGCCATATCCTCAAGATGGTTTCAAATAAACTTGTTTTTATTTCTCTGGCGCAAAGAAAATCGCATATCCCCTTTATTTGTTCTTCTAAAAAAAATATGAAAAATGTCACCTCTTTCCTATAAAAAAATTGTAGCACTTTCTTCTTATTTTCAGATGTTAAACAATTCTATTTAATTCATATTTCCAATTACAAACCTTACTAACCTAATCCTCACATGTCCATGATAATTGTCATATGATTTATTCAGTTACTGAAAAATAATGTTGTTGATCGACGTTACTAAAAAAGTAACTGGCAGTTCCAAACTATAAAAGACCCAAGTATTATCATATTAAATCATATTTGGTCACATTCATGACGCTGTTTGTAATTTACTTAATTATATAAACTAAAGCCTTGGCATATCGATATATTAGTTTTAAATAGTCAGGAATATATTTTATTGGTGTATACTAAAACTTAAGAACTATTCAGAAAAAAATTATGTGCTTAAGCACACAAAAAAGTTTATAATGTAATGTATTTGGTCATTTAGTAGGAAATTTATATTATTTAAAAGTTTAAATGAGTTATCAGTCTGCATAATCTTTCTCGTCCTCTATCGTTTCCTTTTCTTTTGTGCTAGGAAGAGGAATCAAAGAAGCTCAAAGCTGTATTTTTTATAACCTCATCGATGAGTAATAATCCAAAAGATGGTAAAAGGACAACCATCCATCGTACTAGTATTTCTAAGTGACACAACTCGGAAATCGGTGCTTTTTTCATTGGTGAGTTAGTACTTACTATGACTGAAATGGGTCCCTTTATTACTCATTAAAACTATCCATCGAGCTTCAGAGCTTCAGAGCCAAGTACTATGTCGTTCTTAGTGTCCTAATGCTATTCCAAGCTCACTAATAGTTTTTCCCATTTTTCCAAAAATTTATGTTTTTGACATATGACAGTCAATAAATATTAGTCAGATCTATTCATACAATTCAACTCAATGCAAAATCGATATTTCTAAATACAATTGATAAAGAAAGAAATTCAAATTATAATAATGTAGTTTTATTGATTCAGAATGAGATGGCATGAACGGAGATGGAGGACGTCCGCTGGACCGGGGGGTCGACGATGACTTGGTCCGGGTAGCCGACGAGCGTGACCTTGCAGTTGCGGCGGTACCACGTGTACCACTTGGTCACATGTGACTGGAGCCGCATCGCTACCCACGAGATGTAGGCCATGTCCATCGTGATCACCATCGAGATGATCCCCATCTGTCCCAGTCTTGAAATCATCATCCCCACCACTTCCAGGGTGTTCTGCGGTGGCTGATGAATGTCGAACAATGGAAAATAATAGCATAATGATTTTGTAAAAGCGGGTTGTCATCTTAGAAATAATAATAAAATATGTATTTATGAATATTCTACAAATGCCGTTTCTTTGTATTGTATGCGTGCTATTCTTTTGTAAACCTTTTCTTAAGGATTAATGACATAGAAACATGGATGGAGAAACCTCCCATTAGAAAGGCATTCTTGCTTGATCCCTCATTAATATCTAAGTATTGATTTGAAAAATGATACAAATGCCATTTTTCATATATCGTATTTGTTGCTACTCTTTTGTAAATCTTCCTTTTAGGAGGAAACATGTTCGTATAAGCCTCAACTCTTGGGCACTCGTAGCTTGTTTGATATCTTTGGTAGGTCCCTGTTCCAAAGACGTTTCAGTCACCTTGTCGGATTCTGTGGTAATATGTCTGCCAGTAATGTTTGTGCCACTAGCTGCAGGTTTCAAATGAGTCATGATGTTTTTTATATTGTGTCGGCCACATTGTGGTATGTCCGGGTCTTTGTTTGTGTAATGATTGATTAGATTTTTTATTTATTTTTTAGGTTTCAAGTAGATGGGACAATGATTAATTTAACGAAGACATTTCCACTAAAAGATTTGAATGGTCTGCAAGCGGGATGGGACGGTTTAAGTTGCATGTTGTATATAATTTTTTACAAGAGAATTAATTTTCATGGAATAGTAGTAAACTCAAGAGTTAAAGTCAGTGATTTCCATGGCACCCGTTTTTACACTGTAAACCCAAACTGCTTTATCTTTGTTTGTTTGGCTAATAGAGCATTGTAAAGTATAACTGGACGCTGTACATGTTTCATGGTCTGATTTTGTAAATTAATATTTATACCCCATTCATCAAGCAATTCTTTTAATGAATCAAATGAAGCCATACTTTCTAAAAAGCTGATTACGGGTTAGTATCCGTCTTAAAAAATAATCCTATTCATCATAAAGATACATATACAATATAATTTAGGTGAAATTAAAATTCTTTCTTATACCTTATTTGAAAGATCAGGCTCGATACCCCTTCGAGGGATGACGCTTATCTCGGCTTGTTCCATCTTCTCCATGGAGTCCAGGATGAACAAGGAGTCGGCAAGTTGGAGGGCCAGGATGGTGGACAGGCCAATGATGGGGCTGATGATGAGAAGGGCTAATATGTCGAGGAGGAGATTCTTCCGCTCTCTGCTCGTCGAGTTGCTGCTCAGCCACGCGAAGATCGAAGAGAACAGACCATACCTGGAGGGTAAAAGGAACATTAAAAGTATGGAGCAAGTAAAATAAAAATGATCGCTGGTCATGTTGGCCTCACTCAACAATTTTCTTATCAATCTATTTTATTCAATTAGATTGGCTTAACGATTAACATTACTCACTTAGGTACCCTCTTGGTCCTATACTTGTACCCGCAGAGCTCACAGTGGCTAGAGTCGCTCTCTGCAAGCCACCTTTCCAAGCAGGTCTTGTGGACCCTGGACAAGGAACCCCTGCAGCAACAAGGAGAAATGAACTGTTCATTACTTCCGCCCTCGTGACAGATCCGACAGAACAACGAGCCGTTCCTGCAAATACCAGAGTCATCAAATAGTTTGTTGTTTTTAACCGGTAACTGCCAAAACTAATTTTATATTTGTATTTAATATAATGGACCTTGAAAGTTTACCAATAATAAAATACACACACTTCTCTTTAATAAATGTTATTTAAAGGAAAACTATATTAATTGCTATTAGTCGGTTTACCAGTAGTCAACTACTTGGAGTAAACCAGTAGTGTATGCAAGATTTATTTAGAGACATGGTTGATGAAAGCGGAACTGATAGTAATTACGCAAGTTCATATTATAAATTTATTTTATTACCCGTTCACCGACGACGGTTTGGATGCATTAGAACAAGTATGATAAAGGGACGGAGAAGATTTTGAGGATAAACTGACATCCTCCTTTCTGCATGAAGCCCTGTGGCAGTCCTCCACTGAAACTGACGTCACCACTCCAACAAGGATATGGCTGCTTGGCGTGAATTCCAATTCCAATTTTATTCGGTCGGAACCTCTAAAAAAATGTACATTAGTATATAGCTATATATAAATAAAATACACACATGTGTAACTATACGCACATTATAAATTCATGTAGGGATGTGCCTACCATTGCTCAGCAAATTGGATATTTATGAAGGTCAGGGTCAAACCATATTCCCATACTTTGAAGGCAAAAGTAATACGGCGTGTGATATATATGTTTATTATGAGATATAAGCTTTGAGATATTAAAACATTAAAGGAATTACCATTAGAAAACAGGGGATGCGACGTAGGACAACTAAGTGATAAGAACTTTTTTTTAATCCTAACGTTATTTTTTACTGTGTTTTTGTGAGTTCTTCAAGTATATAAACTGCAATTAAAATAAATATAATAATAAATAAATAAGTATAAATAACAGTGAGGGGGCCAGGAAAAGTAAATACTTGAAGTACCAAAGTATTCCCTTTGATTGAGTGAATTATTAATTTTTTCATCCAAAACTAATATAAAGTAACGTATATACACTCGTACCTCGTACGGCTGTCTTCACTGAACTGCGGCACTAATTTGTCTCTGGAGGCGGTGATGGAGATTGCAGATGAAGACCCATCTTCTGAAAAAATAAAATATACGGCAAGAAACATTGCATCGCTTAGTTTAAACCGACAAGACTTAATATAAATCCTTTTTTAAGTACAGCTCAATATCTTTTGTTTAATTTTAATCTAATAGTATAACTCTTAAACACTATATAAGGGAGGAAGGGTAAGAGGAAGGATAATACGACCAAGTGAGTTACAAGACTCGAAGATAATTAGAACAAGTGAGTTACAAGCCTCAAGATAATTAGACCAAGTGAGTTACAAGCCTCGAAGATAATTCGACCAAGTGAGTTACAAGCATCGAAGAGAGATAACTGATAGAGCCAGGTGGTTATTATGCAAAACTGGGGGCAGTCAGAATATGCACCAATCCGGAAACAAGGATTCGCTAGGTACGGTGTCCAGTTTCCAAAGGATACGCCGCTTCCATGATTTCAGAGAAGAAGCGATAAAGTTAAATGGGGCATTGTCATACAAAATGGTTTCCAGAATTTTTTATAATGGTTCATTCATTATTTAAAAAT
The DNA here is from genome assembly GCA_964056705.1 of Troilus luridus. NCBI lineage: Eukaryota > Metazoa > Arthropoda > Insecta > Hemiptera > Pentatomidae > Troilus > Troilus luridus. The sequence goes on from OZ057416.1 coordinate 31,804,521, forward strand.
GATATCCCAAAATATTACCGCACCAACACAATTGCTTGTCCATGAGCTCATTTGCCGTGGTTGTTTTGTTAATTTTATTAATTGTTTAAAATGAAAGAAAACGGTCATTGAGTTGCCATACTGCAGGTCCCATGTTCGAACCCGTCTCTGGCGGATTTTATTTAATCTCTAAAAAGCCGCGGATGGATCTTGAGGGATCAGGGACCATCCTGGGACTCACTCAGTCTTTTTAACCTCGGGCAGATCACGTCCATGTACAGCCGTTGCCCTAGACACACTACAGTCGGCAGACAAGTAACCTACTGAACCCAAGACTCTTCATGAGTAGTAGTGGTATAGGATAGATATATAATTGAAAGTGGGTAATATTGGGAAGATGGGGTATCCTCATAAGAATTAAAAAATATTTGCATTATTCTAAAACAAATATAAACACTAGCTATCTCTCTATATGACTAAACCTTAATCATTTTGAAGTACGACTATATTACTAAAATATAACTATATCATAAACGGGCATATAAACCATACAGTTTTAGAAAGAACACCAAGTACGGGATTTTGATTCAGATTCAGTACCAGATAAAAACCTTTTATTCCCCATCCACGAATTTTTTTAAAAATCAATTAACACACCTAAGTGAATGATATATTTTTTATCAATGTACTACTCATAAAGGAGATATTCATAATTTATGTTTGTTAGTTTGTATATATTTTAAGTCACTTTGTGCTGCAAGGACTAATCGGACGATGCTACAGTGAGAGTCCAAAATTTCGCCAATCCAAATATAATTAGGACAGGGATTTTTAACAAGTACCAGACACCGCACAGACTGGGGATCCCCATTTTACGGCGGGACGGTATAACTAAGTATTTTTTACTCACTTTAAAAAATTCAAAGGCCACCTGACGGGCAGTGAACTCACGATCTTAGGCATAGTAGGCTACATGCTAACCACTACACCATATATAGCCCCTTATATGTATGATGTAAGTTATATTCTATAACATGAATTTGATAACAGGAAGAAAGTGTTCCGGGTGAAGGACAAAAAAAGTCTCTTAAATAGGGAGAACTGTTTGTTGGAAAGCCAACGTTTCGACCAACAAAGGAGGTCTTCACCAGGGCTAATTATACAAGATACCGACAAATTAAAATTATACATGGTAAATATTTAAAATTCATAAAGGCATCAAGTTATATGAGTAATAAAAAAGAAAGATGGGGGGCCCTTAGATAATTTATCATTCACTTTATTTTTCTCACTCATATATCTTGATGTCTATATGTATTTTTAATATTTACCATGTATGATTTTAATTTGTCTGTATCTTGTAAATTTAGCCCTGAAGAAGATCTGCAATGTGGGTCGAAACGTTGGCTTTCCAATAAACAGTCCTCCCTATTTAAGAGATTTTTTTTACCTCCACCCGGAACACTTTCTTCCTCATATGTATAAGTTCAACAAGTATTATTCAACATAAATTTAATAATATTTCATTTCAATCTAATGTATTAAAAATAAATCTTCCGAGAAAATGAGCTACATACACATTTGTGAATACCGATCGGATATTACTATTCTAAACGCGCGATCTTTTCTAAACTAGGTGTTTTCCTTACGCACTATTGCCATATTTTTCGGTTTCATCGTCCTATCGATTCATTATCAATTGCCACTTTCTCTAGTAACCCGTTGTAAAATGAGATAAGTTTTAATAATAAAATATATTGTGTAATATTGAATATTTATATACGGTATTGGAGTATAATATTGAACTTCGGATCTTGAGCATGAGGAGTCGTAATCGTAAAACACCGCTTCAGTGAATTTTTAAAGCTGTTCACTTATTTAATAACTCACAGGAATACTTACTTATTTTTTATGTTCGCCCCTTACTTACATAAGGATATTTGGAATAGGTCCTAGATCATTTCCCATAGGAATGAAATCCTAATGAAGATAGAGAAAAGTAACATTTATAAAAACTATTGGATTCAATTTATTTTTTATATGGTGCGCAGTAAAGATAAAAGCGAAAATCTTAGGTTTTCCGATTTCAAAATATATTTTCATTTTGACATATCTTGAATACAATTCATTTGTGGTCTTTATGTGAGTTCGTGCATTCGTATCTCGCCTAATTGTTAAGCCAGCGAAATATCAATAATAAATCTTCCACCTCCCTTTTGGTCAACATGTGATCACCAGAAGTAGTACTTATTTCATATATTACTTGAAGGTCAGATATATTATATTATAATATTATATAACCATATATATTATATAACAATCTTAATCTTAATAGTATTAAAAACATATGTAAACAATCATGTGACCGGATATGCTGGAGAGAAAAGAATAAAGTTTAGCTCTATTCTGAATACAGAGTCGTTACTCTGCCGGAAAACCCCTATTTTTACGTATTCATTCAGTCTAATTTTAAGTTGTGCCGAAACCCGGGACTTATCAATTACGGGATTCAGTCGCGGGATAATTCGATTTTTTTTTAATTCGACGTGAATAAATTAACAAAATCTTAAACATGGGTGAAGGCGAGGAACTGGCTAAATTACCAACTTCGAGCAGTGGAACGCTCGAAATTAGAGGCTCAGTTGTCGAAAGCTACGGAAATGACCCAACTGGAGCTGCTGAAAATAAGAACTCAAGGCTCAGGGTTCATACATGAAGTAATTAGCCAGCTGGAACCATTTAGAGGAGCTCTTGGTGATCTGGAGCATTTCATCAAAGGAGGGGGGCAAATTAAAAGCCTCATAGCCAGGAAAAATACAGGCGCAGCCGGCTTGTTAGAAGCCGATGTAGCTCTTTTGGAGGCATCTTTAGTTAGTAGGATCTCGAGGAGAATTTTAAATGCGATCCAGGGCGACTCAACACATTCCTGGGATACATTGAAGGCGAGATTAAAAAAGCTGTATGGTGGAGGGAGGTGGTCTCCAGAAGAAGACACCTTTTACTTATTGAACGAACGGCGGACTCATGGCCAATCGGAGGGTGAATTTGCCAAGAAGATGCTAGTGCTGTATAACAGGCTAGTTGAGAAAATTATGAAAACGTTCGGCCAAGCTGAAGGAGCCCAGCGGATAGAATTTGTGAAGAGCATTTTGAAAGTGCAGTTAAACACTATATTGATATACCCGGCTCATTTCCTCGCAATCGACACTTCCTGGATTGCGCGCACGACCTAATAGCGGCACACGAGCGGAAGCAAGCTAGCTTGGACAAAACAGAAGGAGAGTGGGTACAAATAAAATCGCCAAGAAGGAGATATGGAAGCTGACCCAGACAGAACACTGGCGAAAGAAGGTTTGAGAAGCGAAGTTCTGAGGAAAGAAAAACAAGACCTGAACGTCGTTGTTACGAGTGCAACCAGACGGGGCATGTAGCAGCGCAGTGTCGTTTCATACGATGTTTTGAATGCGGTACATAAGGTCACGTAGTGAGAGAGTGTCCAAGGCGGAAGTCAAGAGTTATCAGGAGGGAACCTCAACCTGAACCCATGGAAATCAATAACCAGGACTGGCGAGGCTCTCAGGCAAGCAGAAGGAGCGGAGGCGGAGGGTACTATTCCAGCGGGGAGTCATCAGGAGAAGAGAGTGTAATATCGGAACGCAGCACTCCGGCTCCGAGAAGACATCAGGTGAGTAAGGGGAAGCCAAGGAGGGGGGTTCCCTCCGAGGCTGCATTAGTGACGCGGCAAAGTTCTGTTTGAGGTGGGGCAACCTTTCGAGTAATTTAGAGATTAATAATACCGGGAGAAAGGGGAAATAGACTAGGTTGCCCGTGGTGAGGTTGGAGGAATCGGGAATGTCGTTTCTACTGGATACAGTGAGTACTAACTCAATAATCAGTAAAAAGGGGGCAGTGAAATAGGGTGTATGGGGCGCGCAAGTGTACAATTTCTACGGTTAGTAGGCGTGCTAATACCTTGGGAGAGGTTTATTCGATCTTAGAGAGTTAGCAGGACAGGTTGACAAAGTTAAAGTACATATCGTAGAAGAACTTATGCCAGGATACGATTTCATCGTGGGCTGTGATATTCTGCGAAAACGGGTCTAAGGATGAGGGTAAAGGAAGGCACCTGGCGGTATCAAATTGGGAAGTTGTATTATCAAACTGTGGTAACAGGGGAGAACAGTAGTATTGAAATCGGGACAGTTGAATGTTATTAAGCACTTCCTTATAAACCTCTTCTTGTATTATGGTTGTATTTTATATATTATGAGTTTATTTAAATGTAGGGATACGCAGTGGTGGTTAATTTGATAATAACCCATAAAATATAAACAGATTTTAATTTAAATTTGATTCAGAATTACATTTTGAATGACCTATTATTATTTAATTAGGCGTCAACAAACAAGTTGTATCAGATTTCCGCAAAAGTGGCAATGGAAATAAAACATAGCATAACTTAGTGTAATTTGGAATGTATTTCAGAGAGACCTGATCATTATTGCAAAGCACTCAAAAAACAAATGTTGATTTAACGTTTTTTACTTGTGTCCTAAATACTTGTATATTTTTTTATAACCGTTTTTAGTTCTGTTGGTGTTGGTCGAATAAACTGTTATTATGAAATAAATCACAGTTAATTGAAAAAAAATACTAGTGTAAAAAAATTATGTCAAATCATTGCTAATTAATTGAAAAGTTGTTTAAAGTAAATTTTTATTTTTTTACTCAAATGGACCCCTGAAGTATCGTGAAAACATTTCCTTTCCAGGGTTTAATATCCTATATGGAGTGTTTTTTTACATTTCTTCCCGTGCAATCAACATCGCCATGTTTTTCCCATGCATTTTTACCGTCTTGATTTATACATTCGACTTTTTTTCGCAGTTTCCGTTTTTTCCTCAGGTTCTTTCTGGCGATCCGCGTCTTTTTCCTTCTTCTGCGCGTTCAGAACTAACTGTCTTATCTCCCGCCTAAGTTCTATCTGCCTGATAAGGGAGAGCTTCTTAGTTATATTGTACATCGACTGGAAGAACAGGTCCAAATTGTTGTCTTCCTCTTTCTGGACGGAAGATGATCCTTCTTCCTTTGTTGGTTCCGTCACGCTATCGTTTTGTGATGTCTTCGACAACTTCCTTTTTTTGATTGGGTTGGACTCCTCCTCCGCCTCTTCGACAACCCTTCCTTTCCTTCCAAATATCCTGAAACTACCAACATCATTTGTAACACATCTGCTTCTATTTATGGTTCGAAGTATAGTTAATAAAAGTTAAATGGGCCCACATACCCAGCATGCCTGGATTTAGGCTTCTCAGTTGCCTCCAACTCTTTGATATTGCGCATCCCTGCCATGGATTCTGCGCTATCTTCACTCTCTTCCTTAATTATGTTTGCAGCGGTTATAGTTCGGTTAGGAGCTGTAAATATAAGAAACGTACTATTTCAACCGTTATGGCTTTGGTTAAGATCTTTCATTTGGTATATGCCAGCGATAATTCGATCTAGTAATGATCAAATTATCTTTTCGTATTTTGGTAAGTAATGAATAACATGAACTAGGCATAAATTAACTGGAATGAAATATGTTTTATGATGGCCTTAACTCAAATTATATTTGATAACTGTTTCCAACATTTTTTAATTTTACCAAACAGTGCACGGATACCGTAGACAAAAAAATATTATCTAGCCTAGAAGCTGACCAAAACATACTTGATACATAGAGAACTGCATAGATAATTATGTCCCTTTTAATATTTCTGCAACCTACAGCTTGTTATATCTTCTTCACAGCATCGCATCCAGCTCCAACCTTTGGCAATCCCCCTGTGTTGGATTAAACCAGTCCATGTAATGGTCTCAAGTGATTCCACTTTAAACTACTGGCAGAAGTATTTGATTCCCAATAGAGATATCATGTGTCCTGGTTTCTCCACTCTGACTTTCTCATTAGAAGATTCGGCCAATGATTTCCACTTTTCATATGTACCGTTGATCATCTCCTTGTTATTATACTACGTTAATGAAGAAAATAGAAGGAAACATCTTATTTAATGTGTAGTAACATTTTATATATAGTAGTCAATTCATTTGCATGCAACGCAGCCTCAACGTTTGACGGCCTTAATGATTTCTAAAATACTTCTAGAGTTAGTGTGTTAAGACACGTAAACAAAAGTATGTATTCTTTGTTTTGGAAAAATCTTGTTCTTCATGAATTCGATTTTCAATCAATCAGTCAGTTGTTTGTCGTCAGAATCGAATAATACTTTATGATATAATTAATTTTTCGCTTTCTCTTAGTAACGAGTATTTATAATTTCCTTCCTTTCTTTTTATAATTTTATAACTTCCTTCCTTTCTTTTCTTTTTAATTTTTTTTTTCTTAAGGAAAAATATTGCTTTTGAATACTAAAATTTTAATAATAATGAATGATACGATATACTGAATAAACGTTATCGAACAAGTAGTTCCATATATGTTAAATATACGAGTGCATAATAGACGTACATAAAAACATATACAATCATCGATATTTTTCCATCTCCAATGTGAGCTAGATTATTAATTTATTATTTATTATTTAATTTCATTTTCATTTGCACCTGCACAATTGCGCATTCAGCAAACTTGATCCTAATGTTTTTCACTTTGCTTTTCTACATGATCTTCTATGATCATAAAACTATATGATGATGGGGTAAAAATATCAATAGGTGAGTAGGTCTCTTGGACAATGTCTTTTTAATCTTTTTTTATCAAGTCCAGGTAACAGGGAGTAGGAAAGCAGAAGAACGAGTGGGTTTGGGTGATATTGTGTCGATGAGTGGAATGTCATGTATTTTTTATGAATATATGATTTTATAGTGGGAATGTTCATGTCGTTGTGTATGGTGTGATTCAAAATATACCATGGTGCATTAAAAATTTTTCTGAGAATTTTGGACTGTGTTGTTTGTATCTTGTGTATGTGGACTTTTTTTTGCAAAGTTCTGCTCCATATGTCCAAATAGGTTTTAGTATACTATTATAGATAAGTCGTTTGTTCCGTAAGTCAAGTGAAGATCTGTAGTCCAGTAGATGGGATAGTTGTTTGTACCGTCTAGTCAGTTCTTGTCTTTTTAATTTTGAATGTACGTTCCATGTAAGTAAGGAAGGTACTTCGTCGTTGTCAATTTTGACTGCTGAACACGAAGCTTTGCGTAGAGAGAAGGTTACATGGCTCGATTGAGGCGTTTATTCTTATTTGCCATTTATAGAACCACTTTTCTAAATCAAATAAATGATTTTGAAGAGCTATAGATGCTACGTTTGGGTCTCTGTGAGAAGAAATAATGGCTGTATCGTCAGCGAAGGTATAGATGTTGGTGCAAGGATGCTCCGGGATATCAGAGGTGTAAACAGAATAGAGAATGGGGCTTAAAACACTGCCTTGCGGTACACCCCTGTATTGAGGAAAGAAGGGGGAAATCGAAGAGTTAACGGAAGTACAGAAGAATCTGTCTTGGAAATAAGATTGAAGAATTAAAAAGTATGTAGGAGGTAAGTGAGGTTTTATTTTCCAGAGAAGACCCTTGTGCCAGACACTATCAAAAGCTTTTTCAATGTCAAGAAAAATCGCAGAGCAATATTCTTTTTTCTCAAAAGCGATAGATATTGCATCCACGATACGATGACACACTGTTGTACAGTTGAGTGATAAGAACGAAACCCAAATTGGTGGTTCGATATCACTCCGCTATTTTCGAGGATAGGCTTTATGCGATTAAGGAAGAGTTTTTCAAATAATTTAGACATTATAGGGAGGAGTGCAATTGGACGATAAGATGAAGGATTAGTGACAGGTTTAGAAGGTTTAGGTATCATTTTAATTATGGAAAGTTTCCAAAGGAGCGGAAAATAAGTTGTGCGCTTGATTGAATTGTAGATGAGGGTAAGAAATAGAAAAGCTTTCCGAGGTAAGTGGCGAAGGATGAAGGGAGTGATGAGATCATAGCCAGGAGCTTTTTTGTTTGGCATTTTGTTCATTATTTGATATATTTCTTTTGGATGAAACGCCGGATGAGGGAGTGATGAGGGTAGTGCTGTTGTCAAGTCACCATGTATTTTGTCAGTTACAGTATTATCCTTGATATCATTTGCCTTAAATATCTGAGAAAGATGTTTTGCAAATTCGTTAATTTTTTCTTCGCTCGTCATCGCCCAAGTGTTGTCTGTACGTCTAAGAGGATATTGAACCACCTTTTGCTTTAGAATACTCCTTTTAGCTGTCCATACTTGTCTGTCTCTGTTGTTTATAGAATTTAAATAGTCCTTGTAACTGTTGTTTTTAAATTTTGATAATTCTTGTTGAAGTTTTCGGGTTAGTTTGTTGAGTTTTATTTTGTATGAAGGATATCTTGTTCTTTGCCATAAAGCTCTGATCCTACGTTTTTCTTTAATAAGATTTCGTATAGGTTCAGGTAGGTAGGAATCAGGTTTTGTGGAATAAAGTCGTCTTTGGAGTTGTGGAATACCAAACTACCTTTTGAATACATTCAGTCAAGTGATTAACAGCATTGTCCAGGTCGTCGGCTGTACGTATGTTAGTATTAAGGGTGATTTTGTTGTTTAAATAATTTTCGAACTTACTCCAGTTTATATAGCCATTTATTAATGCCAGGGGTGCAAGTTTTGTAAATGGGTGATTTGATAGCTCGAGGAAAACTGGACTATGATCTGAAGAGAGATCAGAAAGAGTGGAAACGTTGGAATGTTTAAGTGGCAAGAAGTTTGTAACAAAGAAATCGATAAATGTGGGCTAGATAGAAATCTGGAGTTAGTAAGGCGGTTACCGCAGCGCAAACCGCAATTGGGTTACTTATCCTGCCAATAGGCTGGGTAGGTTTTGGGTCCACAAGTCTTCCCCAACTGGATTATAACGTTTAATATTTTACTTTCATGTAATGAAAATTTTGTTTACTTCTATTGAAATTTTAATAATGTATATAATTTCGTATTTCAATATCCTTTTCTGTCATTGCTCAGTATCGCGTTAAATCAATTCGTTAATTAAACCTGTTGTAATGTAAACCTTATTACTGAAGTTGAACGATAGGTTTATCTTCACATATTTATTTTTGTCCACACACCCCAAGGCAACAAATAGGACTTATTAGTTACAATCAAAATCACAAAATAAAGTCGTCGACCACGCTATCAAAGCACGAGAAAAAAAGCATGACTTTGTAGAGTAAAAGTTTCATGTAAAGGTTACAATATTTTTTTTAATTATTGTTAAGTATGTCTGTTAGGGTCTGTTAGGGTCGGCACAAACCCTAAAAAACCTTCCTTCAGATATTCATTATACTGAATGATTTCATTACTTAACGTGCAAAATATTTTATGAATGAAAAATAACAAAGATGGCTAAGAGAAAATACTAATAAACCTTCACTTACATTTCCAATGAATCTTTTACTTAATGCGCAAAAATTATGTAACTGCATTATAAATTTAATGAAAGAAAAAAAAAAGACGGCAAACAGGTAATGTATACAAACATAAACGAAAGTCAAAAGGTTACAACATTGCTGTATCCTATACAATTATCAGTAGTGGGGCCGCCCTAACAGACAATACCCATGAACGACCCTTTTTAATTAATATACAACTATAAACCTGTTATTATTAATGTATGCACCAAGTGAGTAATAATTGATTCGACAAGCAAATTTATTAACTACTACACCAATACAACCGATGAAGGGTCTTGGGTTCAGTAAATGGTAGAGACTATACAGTTCCAGGACAACGGTTGTGCAGAGATGTTATTTGTCCGATATCACACTCAACCGCCAGCCCCCCCCCTATTTCAACCACATTATATTATAGAGGCTGGTTGAGCCCCTTAGGGGTCGTCAGATTTCATAAGGTCCAACTACTGCTGGTAATAGATAAAATAGTTATCTGTCAAAACTAATAACAGTAACCGGGAACCTGCGGCATAGCAACTCAATGCTCTACCTTCTGAGCTTAGCTACCCCACTCTCTTAAATATGTCAATAGCTTTGTAATAATAATTGATTATTGCTATGTACATCGAGTCAAATAGGCATCTAACTAATATTTAATGTCCAGTGTGAAGTGTGAAATAACCAAAATCTGGGATGTGATTTCAAATAAAAAAAATTTAAGTTTCACAATTACGAATCCAACAGAGGTAGGTTTTCGAAAGGAGGTAGTTTTTATTCAGTACTGATCTGACACTTATTTTTGAAGAGAAAAACAATACTACATGTAGAATATAGTTTGCATCAAATAAAAGTTCACATAAATTCTAGCTTTGAACCAAAGCCAATAAAGTTTCACATTGTTTAAAATGACCCAAATATAATAGAATGTACATACACTTATGAGCTAACATTTGCATTCTAATATCTTTAATGTGTTTTTTCTTTGAAACTTTTCGATACCCTTACTGTACGGTTATACTTTTTTTACTTTTTTTTTTATAACTTACCCCGGAGAACAGAGAGTTCTGACATTCCTCGATGACTGATGGGCTGTCCTATGATGCTACCGAAGGTTGTAGGCAGCACTGGTATAGGAGGTGGCAGCATTCCCTGGGTTTCAGTAACTTCGTTAGCAAGTAACAATGACTATTGCCATTTAAGGATGAAGTTATAGAAAATGTTATAAATCCAATCCTAACTAATTTTAATAAGTTTTATTTTCATTCTAATATTTGTCTTTTCAGAGATAATTGACCACCACTTTATAACCTACAGTAGTTCGGAACAAAATAAATAAACAGATAAAGAAACCATTCAAGACAAACTTTATTCTCACCTAAACCCACTTGTTTCAATCCTACCAACCTCTTCAATTCACGATAATCCTCCACGACGTCTTAAAAGAAAGATAGGCACACGATGTTCTAAGTTTAATTTGTTATTTGAGTACTACCAGTGGTTACTTTCTCTACTTGCCTTTTATCTCATGTCATTACATATCATTCACTCTATTTACTTGTATAATTATTGTGGTTACATACATTCTCGTTGAATAGTAATTTCATCGGTAAGTGAGTAAGAACAGGACTTCCCACGCTTTAAGGAATCAATTTATAGTTGGAAGAATTGTATAAGTACGACTTTCTTCAACCATGAAAACCGAGGGAGAAAGTGGAAAAGAAGGCCTGATTGTATAAATCTTAATATTTAGGGAGGATTAAACCCTTGTCTTTTGGCACCCAACTAAATATTTATCATCTATAATTATCAATTGCTAATCCTCTATTATCTTACAGTATTTCACGGACGTTTCATGATTGTCGACCCGATATGTTTTTGACCCGATATAATGTTGAGAAAATATTGTTTATAATAAAAAAAATATATAAACATATTTTAATTTGGAGGCTGGATTGCAACATTGCTAAAGTTGTTTGTGTTTCTTTTGTACCTATAACGATCATTTCAGTACAGATCCCTCTCTTGTTGGCAAACTCCACTCACTGCCCCTAGATTTAAGACAGCTTGCATATCATTACCGAAATAAAAGGAACATAAATAACTTGTTTTTACTGTTTCCTTTTATTTCAACCAATTGAACCTCGAATAGTTAATCATTATTTGCAACATGAACTTTTAAATGAAATTTAAAAAGCTCATTTCTGGAGTCGACACAATTTAGTGAAACTCCTCATTCGTACTGGAATATAACTGATTCGTATCAACTACAACTGGAAAAGGAAAACACTTTTCGTACCTAATAAACGTTGAAAAAGAATTAACAAAACTTGATTTTGTGATAATGTAGGAAGCCGTTGTGATACTTCGATATGTACTATGTACTTTCTACTTACATGTACTAAAAGTTTTTATGATACTTTAAAACTGTACTAACCGGGTCACTATCGACGGAACTAGGGACATCTTGCTCTCCAAGAGCTGACCAGGTCTCCTCAAGGTTCTCGTTGAGCGGATCGTGGTGGATGCCATTATCATTCACGCTGTTTTCACCATTGATATCATTCCCGTCTGACCCGCCTCCCAAATCCATGGCATTTTCGCTTCTGCAAACAAGACAATGAAAACTTTATTCAACATTATTAAGTCCATGTATTATAAAGAACAGCGCTTCTTCGCAGTCACAACAAAAATAAGTCTGTGGAATAGATGGATTGATGAACACTACGAGTTTAGCAATGAAGCCAACAGAGGCTTTGATCGATCAGCAATTAGAGCCATTAAAGCCAAGTAGGATTATGAAAACCCGGGGTGATCAAGTTCATAGAGATATTTATCATCCAGAGTATTCATTACATCCTACAGCCTTCTTATAGGCCCTGTCTTGAAAAATATAGGGTTTCAAACATGGTATCTTTCATAAACGTGGACCCTCGGATTTTAGGACGTTATTTTTGGATTCTTAAAATAATAAGAGGTTACAATTAAAATTATATTATTATTTTTACAAGTATTCTGAGTAAAAAAAATAATTTTACAAACAAAACTGAGACAAGGTTAGGAACTTCGTATGAAACTGCATTTTACCAACTTATTCGAATCGTCCCTCTCCATTCAAGGGATGTCAATTCACGGATATATTAATGTTACAAACATAAACTATATAAAAATGTTTATTTAATGTGATAAATGGTTGAATGCAATAAATACGAAAACAATGTAACCTGTTCTGAACACTGCTAACTACTTTTAGTACTATGATACAAATAATAACAGTTACATTTATAAAGTTATTGATAAAACACAAAAACTGTTTTTGTTTTTTAGTATTATACTAAAAACTGCTTTCCCGTTTGCATTCTGATTAGTAGCTTAATTAAAACGGATGAATTAAAACAGAACTAATGCTAAAAGGGATAAATGATCAAATTAAGTTTAATCACAAATTAACCAATTATTTGGCAAGTTAAAAACACCATTAATGAGTCAATTTAGGTCACTATAAAAAATAAGGAAATCGTCATCAAAAACTGAAGACTTACACTTAAGACCCTTCGGATTTTCAATATTTTTTCCTCATCCTCTTTTAGATGTCCTGTAACTTGAATTTGAATGTTTAACTGACACATGTTTTTGACACCACATGTGTTATATTGTATAAAAGTGTTCCATAAAAACGTTAATGATTTTTTTAGTTGGAAAATAATATTGCAAATTACGATGCCTTGCAATGACAACATACCTTTAAAAAAACAGTTCAAAACCTATATCTGTGTGCAATCAATATAAACCCTAAAATGTTAGATACGGTTTTCTGATGAACCTGAGGTTTTCCATTCATGTAAATTAAGAGTTTGAGTAAAATTTAGTTTTTGCATATAGAATTGAAAAATGTTCCCTAACTTTCAATTACAGAATAAATTGTTCTTTTTCTTATATCCCGAGTGAAACAGCAGTTGATGAATAATGAACTAACAAAACAGATGATAGGCTAGGATGGTATTAATAAAGTGAGGTAACCTTGGACTATCTATCATACAAAAATACAATACAACAAATTTATTCGTCCTGTTTGACATCAAAACCTTTATTCTTAACTTATTTATTTTATTTTTTTTTTAATAGTTATAATTTTTAAATATTTTTATTTGAAAAGAAAAGATATGACCAGGACCGGGACTCGAACCCGGGTCTCCCACGTAACCTTCGTGGTACTTAACCAACTCAGCCATCCTGGTTCGCTTCTCGGTAAGACATATCATTTCTTTTCACTGATCCTATATCTGTATACACGGGGAAGAATGTTCATTGAACATTACTTTAATTTGGACCTTGTTGACATACGTCATGGTATATCATTATAATGTAATTCTTATATATGGTCATATCTTTTCTTTTCAAATAAAAACATTTAAAAATAACTTTATTCTTAAATTTTTTTTTGTCAAACTATACTAGATCATCAATCATCTTGCGCTTTAGTATGGAAAAGAGAATGTAATTATGGGAAATGTGTATACTTACGTAATCATTTCATCAAGAAATATAAGTTTCAACTAGCATTTCGAAGTATAGATGATATATGTTTGTTGAAATGTTCATTTCTAGATGAAATGATTACCAAAGTATAAACATTTCCATAATTGCATTATCTTTTCCATACTAAAGCTTATAATAACTTGTATTTTTGGAAAATATTAAAAGGGAAACGATGAAAAGTTAAAACTTTTTATGATTAAACTCTGAACGAAAATCTGCGGAATAATTACCGAACGCAGAATTTGATGCTCTGTATATTTATTCTTTTTTTCTCACTAATAGTATTTTCTTCTGTCATTACTCTTGTCTCTTGACAAAATCGTCGTAATGGGACGTTGTTTCGGCCAGTAATCTTTCTTTCTTTCTTTCTTTTTCCTGCGCTACAGTCCAGTATGAACCTTGGCCTCCCTTCCAATCCGTCACAAGCCGTCCTGATTCATCGCCTTCCTCCACGAAGTCGCTTCAAGTTTCTAAAGATTCTGTACGACATCCTTCATCTAGCGCCCTCTTCTTCTTTTCCCTAGGAAGTTCTCCTTCATTTTCTTCCTAATCACATGTCCATCTTCAACTAGTAATACTTAATAATAGTACTAAATTATTATGTTGTTTTCATTAGACTTAATGCTCTTTGATTTAATATACATTTTTTCTATATTATACACTGTTTAACAATTGTTGGAGAAAAAACAAAATAGTCCAAAAAATTTTGATTATTTTTGTCTGACATTTTCCCTGGTAGCATGATGATCACCCTAGCAAACACTTTTTTTTTAGTATCTACTGTTTTTTTATAGGGATTCAAGAAAGCTGCTCTCAAAGTTTTCTTCAAATGATGGTCATATTTTTTATTTTTTTTTTCCACATGCTCTCAGCCAGCAAGTATGGTGATAAGGTCCTCTTGGCTCGAGTCTTCATCTCCCCATGAAGATCTAAATTCTTATGAGTTTAAACTGATTATTAAATAAAGCTAAAAATAAATAACATGAATAATATGCAGATATATAAGGAATACAAAAAGGTGATGAAGCCTATAAGGTAGAAAATTAAGTATCTTCATTAATATAATATTTTTTTTATTAAAAAATACTTTACTGTTCTTTGTCAAGTGTGTAGTCTGACTATACTTTAACGAAATAAGTGTCTGTTTTTTTAATTATATTTGAAGACAAATTAACAAAACTAACAATCTTTGCTAAAGGAAAATAATAACAGGAAGGTTAAACAAATATTTATTATTGTTACGGTCAGAGCGGAAAGTAGGACCGGCTTCTGATCTGCCTAGAGCGGATTAGGCAAACAATGGGATTAAGTGGAAGGGATTATAGAATGGCGTAGAACCTTCTAGATCGGTCTAGGTGGTCCTCGTCCGTGTTCCGAGTAATGCCCCACCACGACCTACCTTGCCTATATAAAAAGGACAGCGTTTTCGGCCGCGGCAGTAGTAATAAGACGAGTCTGTAATAAGCCAGTGAGTAGCAGTCGTTAACTAGTGGCAGTGTGTGTGAGTTAGTTAGTATTAGTATCAGTCTGTAATAAGTGCTTAATGAGCAACAGTGACAATTAGTGGCCGTGTAATAAGTGTAATAAACTGTGTGGCAGTTTGTCATATTTGAAGAGTCTTACGGTCGGTGGACTTTAGTTAGCGAACTGTAAGTGTTAATTTGTAATTGTAAACTATAGTGTAATATTATTGTATTTGTACAAATTTATATAAATAGTTTAGTTACTTAGTATTAGCAATATCTTATATTATTTGTATATTATCTTAGAAATTAGATAACATTTAGTAGAATATTATTATTGTATACTGATATTAGTTTAATAATTTAACTGTTTTAAATAATCTCATTGTATTCTTTCTAATTTGTTAATAAATATTAGATTATTGAATTAAGTCCATTTTACACCCAGTAGCCCGTAACAAATTGGTGTCAGGTGTGGGGTATTTTGTGTAATTGTTATTATTTTGTAATTATTGGGCTACTGTTTGAAAAATGGCTTCTCAAAGTCTTAAATTGATGGATTTAAAAGTTGCGGATTTAAAACGGGAACTAGAAGAACGTGATCTGGATTCTTCCGGAAATAAAAGTGTACTGCAACATCGCTTGCGTCAATTTTTTGTAGAGTTAGGGGAAAATCCAGATGACGTTCTGTTTGAAACTGATTTAAGCAAGTTGTCTGCAACTTTTAAAAATGAATTAGGTACTGTTAAGAATGAGTTAAGCAATGTAGAAAATAAGCTAGGTAATGAATTAAGCAGTGTTAAAAATGAACTAGGTAATGAATTAAGCAGTGTTAAAAATGAACTAGGTAATGAATTAAGCAGTGTTAAAAATGAACTAGGTAATGAATTAAGCAGTGTTAAAAATGAACTAGGCAATGTAGAAAATAGGCTAGAGTCTAAATTAGGCACATTAGAAACTAAGTTAATGGAAAATGTAGATAATAAAGTAGCTGATGTAGAATCTAGGTTAGGAGAAAAATTGAATTCAATTGAAAGCAAACTTAGGCAAAGAGTAGAGGCTCTAGAGGGACGTATGAGCAACCCACCGACGAACGACACCGACCGTTCCCCCGAGGTCAGTCTTCATAAAACCACTCTGCCCGCCAATAATGGGACGCCACCAGCTCACAACACCATTCCAGTATTCGACGGAAAGACGCCGTGGGAGGACTACATGACTCTCTTCGAGACAGCGGCTTCGATCCACGGGTGGTCACAGGAGACCCAAGCTTCAGCGTTGTGCCTGGCCTTGCGTGGAGACGCCTTGAGAGTGCTGCAGGGAATGCCCATGTCGGAGCGGTCTAACTACGGGAAGCTGATTAGAAGGCTGGAGATGCGTTTCGGCCACCGCCACATGGACCAGCTATATCGCTCACAGCTAAGAAACAGGGTCCAGAAGGACAACGAGACGCTGCAGGAATTTGAAGCGGATATTGCCCGGCTGGTGAGGAACGCCTACCCATCGGTCACCGACTATGTCTACGAGAGTTTGGCTGTCGACAAATTCCTGGATGGACTTCGGGACCCAGAGACACAACAAGCAGTGAAGCTCGCCCGCCCGAAAACGCTGGGAGACGCATTATCTCAGGCCATGGAGTTTGAAGCTGTTAGACAGTCTGTACGGGGCCATGCGCGAGTTCGAGCAGCAGAAGCGGAACCTAATGTGGTCCCTAGCATCGAAGACATTGTGACGAAAGTGTTGGATGCTCTCAGGACCCATAAGAAGGAGATACGCTGTTGGGGCTGCGGCCAGCTTGGACATCCTAGAAGCAAATGTCCAACCCGTAACGTCAAAGCCCCCAGGAAGACCATCAGAGTTGCGTCGATAGGAAGCAGAACGAACAGTTTCTACGTTGATGGGATGGTGAACGGGCAGCTGCGAAGTCTTCTAGTGGATACCGGAGCGAGCATGACGATCTTGAACTCGAAGACACTTCCAGCTGAGAAGATCATACCGACCACTTGGGCATTACGGACTGCAACGGGACAGCCAGCCAAGGTCTACGGGGAGACAGATGCCACCTTCCACATCGGGGGCCAACATCTGAAGCACCTCGCTCTCGTGGCAGATATAGATGAGGACGTCATACTGGGTATGGACTTTATGATCACATACGGGATCAAGCTGGATATGTCGAGAGGTGTGATGACGCTAGGAGACGAGGAAGTCATACTTCGGCAGGAAAAGGACTTCTGCGCTCGAGTGCTGCTACCAGAAGACACCGCTTTACCTGCACGGAGCCAAATCTTAACGCATGGGACGGTCGAAGGGCATCTACCCGCGGGTCAATGTGCACTACTCGAACCTGGAAGGCACGAAGAACAAGAGGTTGGACGCGGCGTACTGGTTGCTAGGTCTCTCATCAAGATCGGACCTACCACTCCAATTCGGCTAATGAACCTGAACAGCTTCCCGGTAACGCTAAAGAAAGGAACACCGGTCGGGGAGTGTACCACCGCTACCTCAGTGGTTCGTCAGCTGCAACGTCATCCCACCGAGCTTCGAGGGCTCCCAGAGGAACTAAAAGGATTTGTGGATGAATCATGTCGCGACCTCTCACCTGAACAGAGCGAGGAGGTGAAAAACATGATTACCCGATGGCATGACGTCTTCGAGATCGGCCCAGGACCACGGGGTAGAACGGATATCGTCCAGCACATTATTAACACTGGGGATGCGAAGCCTATCCGACAGGTCCCGCGGAGGCTGCCGTTAGCTAAACGGGAGGACGCCGAGGAGATTATTAAGGAGATGGCAGCTGATGGTGTCATTGAGCCTTCAAGTAGCCCCTGGATGTCTCCTGTCGTATTGGTGAAGAAGAAAGACGGAACGACAAGGTTCTGCGTAGACTACCGTCTTCTAAACAACGTCACCAAGAAGGACAGTTATCCGCTTCCCAGGATTGACGATACGCTGGACACCCTGGAGGGGTGTAAACTCTTCTCTACCTTGGATCTCCGCAGTGGATATTGGCAGGTTGGATTGGCACCTGAAGATAAAGAGAAGACGGCGTTTTCAATTGGCACTGGGCTCTGGCAGTTTACAGTAATGCCGTTCGGGCTTTGCAATGCTCCTGCCACATTCGAGAGGCTGATGGAAAACGTGTTAAGAGGTCTCTCTTGGGAAGTATGCCTGGTGTACCTAGACGACATCATTGTGCTGGGAAAGTCCTTCGCTCACCATCTGAAGAATCTGGAGAAGGTCTTCGAACGACTGCGTGCAGCGAACCTAAAGTTGAACCCGAAGAAGTGTAATCTCTTCCGAAGGCAAGTCAACTACCTGGGGCATATTGTGTCAGACAACGGAGTTGCTGTTGACCCAGAGAAGATAGCAGCGATCTCCGACTGGCCAGTACCTCGAGATAAGCACCAGGTGAGAAGTTTTCTCGGGCTCTGCACCTATTACCGGAGGTACGTGAAAGGATTTGCTGACATCGCAAAACCTCTTACCAGGCTTACCGAGGAGAAAAGGACTTTCCATTGGGACCACGAGTGCCAGGCATCCTTCGAGGAGCTGAAGAGAAAATTGAGTAGTGCTCCTATTCTGTGCTATCCACGTCCCGAGGGCAAGTTCATACTCGACACAGATGCCAGCAACATCGCCATTGGAAGTGTCCTCTCTCAGCTCCAAGACGGAGAAGAAAGGGTGATTGGATATTTCAGCAAGGCACTCTCAGCTCCGGAACGCAACTACTGTGTCACAAGGAAAGAGCTTCTGGCAGTAGTAAAATCCATAGAGCACTTCCATAAATATCTATACGGAAGAAGGTTCCTGCTGAGAACGGACCACGCGGCTCTAATGTGGCTGCTGCGATTCAAGTCACCGGAGGGACAAGTGGCGAGGTGGATCGAGCGCCTTCAAGAGTACGACTTTGAATCTGCTCATCGTTCTGGAACGAGCCACAGGAATGCGGATGCGCTGTCAAGAAGACCATGTGAAGATGAAGAATGCAGGCATTGTTCCCGACAAGAAGAGAGGCAGGGGACAGTATTGAGGACAACGGTTGTTATCGACAGTTGGCGGGACACAGAGGTGTCAAAGGAACAGGATGAGGACCCGGACTTAAAACAAATAAAGGAGTGGAAAATATCGGGGCGAGGAAGACCGACCTGGCAGGATGTGGCTCCAATGTCGAAGAATGTAAAAACGTACTGGGCCCAATGGAACTCCATTGTAGTGGACAACGGGCTGCTGAAACGGGCATTGGAGAAAGCGGAAGGAGATCAGCGTAGGCTACAGCTCATCGTTCCAAGGAATAAAGTGCCCGAAGTGCTTAGGGAACTACATGACGGTGTAACTGGCGGCCATCTTGGAGTTCACCGGACATTGGAAAAAGTTCGTGAACGCTTTTACTGGGCAAACCTTAAGGACGATGTGTTGGACTGGTGCAGGCGTTGTGCGGCTTGTGCGGCTTCAAACGGGCCAACAAGAAGAAAGAGGGCCCCTATGAAGAAGTACAACGTGGGAGCACCGTTCGAGAGGATAGCAATCGACATCGCTGGCCCTTTCCCTGTGACGGACGAAGGCAACCGATATATTCTCGTGGCCATGGACTACTTTTCTAAGTGGGTGGAAGCATATGCCCTTCCGAATCAAGAGGCAGTCACGGTTGCAGACGTACTTGTGAAGCAGCTCGTCAGCCGGTTTGGAGTACCCATGGAACTTCACGCTGACCAGGGAAGAAACTTTGAGTCTGCAGTCTTCTCCGGGATGTGCGAAGCACTGGGAATACGAAAAACCAGGACGACACCTCTTCACCCTCAATCGGATGGCATGGTGGAGCGCATGAACAGGACAATGGGTCGATATTTGTCTAAAGTGGTTTCCGACCATCAGCGAGACTGGGACCAGTATCTTCACTTGTTCTTGTTAGCCTACCGGAGTTCAGTCCATGAAGCAACGGGGCAGACCCCCGCCAATGTGGGTTTCCTCTCCGTTAACTTCCTCGTCTAGCCAACAAATGAACCGGTCAATTTTTCCAAATTGACGCAGGAATTTGAATGCTTCCACCCACTTAGAAAAGTAGTCCATGGCCACGAGAATATATCGGTTGCCTTCGTCCGTCACAGGGAAAGGGCCAGCGATGTCGATTGCTATCCTCTCGAACGGTGCTCCCACGTTGTACTTCTTGTTGGCCCGTTTGAAGCCGCACAAGCCGCACAACGCCTGCACCAGTCCAACACATCGTCCTTAAGGTTTGCCCAGTAAAAGCGTTCACGAACTTTTTCCAATGTCCGGTGAACTCCAAGATGGCCGCCAGTTACACCGTCATGTAGTTCCCTAAGCACTTCGGGCACTTTATTCCTTGGAACGATGAGCTGTAGCCTACGCTGATCTCCTTCCGCTTTCTCCAATGCCCGTTTCAGCAGCCCGTTGTCCACTACAATGGAGTTCCATTGGGCCCAGTACGTTTTTACATTCTTCGACATTGGAGCCACATCCTGCCAGGTCGGTTCATACCTTGCCTATATAAAAAGGACAGCGTTTTCGGCCGCGGCAGTAGTAATAAGTCAGTGAGTAATAAGCCAGTAGTAATAAGCCAGTCAGTAATAAGCCAGTAGTAATAAGCAGTCGAATATCGTTCTCTGACCTGCAAAGATGACTGGACGTGGCAAGGGTGGAAAGGGTCTGGGGAAAGGAGGAGCCAAGAGGCATAGAAAAGTACTCCGAGATAACATCCAAGGTATCACCAAACCCGCCATCAGGAGATTGGCCAGGCAAGGTAGGTCGTGGTGGGGCATTACTCGGAACACGGACGAGGACCACCTAGACCGATCTAGAAGGTTCTACGCCATTCTATAATCCCTTCCACTTAATCCCATTGTTTGCCTAATCCGCTCTAGGCAGATCAGAAGCCGGTCCTACTTTCCGCTCTGACCGTAACATTATTATGAAAAAATTGATAACAGTTGATAAGATGAAGTGGTCCCATTCTCCACTTAGAGAATTTAATTACATTTGGTGGTTTGATATGTTTTATGTGTTGTGTTAATAATTCTTTAGAGAACTTAAGCCATGGAGATTCTCTTCACAGTATTTTATCAACATTTCACAAGTCCCTTAACATTAGGCCTTCAGCCTATGCGCACTGAGTGAACAAATCATTTACTAATTATCTATGTATCACTAATATTGCCTGTTCATTGTATATTTAATGTATTACAATGTTTTATATTTAAATTGAATAAATTCAAATTGTACCAGAAATACTGTATCAAGATCAATTATATACATATAAACTCAAACTAAAATGTATTTTTTTTTAAATTATTTTTAATACAAATAATATATATATATGTTGATGTCTAACTTATAATATTCGCTGAGCTAACAGAGCTAAAGACCTAAATATTTAATAAATAATATACTGATTGATATTAATTGAATTAACAAATCTTGATAAATTATATGTTGTAACTAATCAAAATTCATTCTGGTGTTTCATTCACTTCAAACACATTATCCATAAGCAAACAACTTGGTATGGGTTTAATATTTAATTATTGTAATCACATTCACTTATTATCAGTAATCACTGAAAGTTAAGAATTAATAAAAAAAAAGAGAGAAAAACTCAGTTACATTCTTTCTGACGAGTGTTAGTAGGATCACAAGCAGGAGGACCATCCAGAGTTCCTGTTGAGCTTAGACTATATTTCGCCATGCAAACGTCCCAATGTGGATAGTTTTACGCCCTCTAACTTTCTTCCCGATCCACCAGCACATTCTTCTTCATAGCCCATGGCCTACCGATACCGTTTAATAAGGGAAGTATTAACTTTTCGAACATTTGCTAAATGTCAAATGGTTTATTTCCATTCGACTATTCTTGTTGACCTTATTCTTTCAATTCCTTACCATCGAAGTCACAGCTTCAATTATGAAGTGCAAGTACTGATGAATAACAATTTATTTTAAAAAATATTTGAGGTAACAAAATAAGTTTAATATTTTTCTCCGTAGCCTTTTTGTATTGTTCATCTAAGTACCGAGTGATTTAGGTAAAGTTAAATGAGTATTTATTGTCATAGCAACTGTAAATCGACTCTGTGGTGTTAGGAGACCCTCCTGGGATTCAACTAGCGCCTATTTAAAGTGGTTACACTTAAATAGGGGAAACAAACCCGGCAGTTGAATATGATCTCGAACAAGTCACCTTGCACCAGCCTCTACCATCTACTTGGCCCAATATTCTTAATGGGTTGTAATGGTATAGGTTTTCTGACATAGGTCAACAACCATACAATATGATACCCGTGGATATCGGCCCTGAAAACCGATATAATAAGATCTATAAAGGAGAAAGAGATAAGGCAAGTGTAAGTTGGAATGAAAAAATATACTAATGCCTTACAGGAAACAGAAAGGTAGAAACTGTACTATAAAAATCGAAGAATAGACTATTCCACAATCTCAATGAACACTTTTTCCCTATCTTATCTTTTCCCCATGTAATCAAAGAAACAGAAGAAACTCTAACGTTGTATACTATTATATTTTATTGACGAATAAGTATATTTTTTCTTTAGTTCAAATCAAATCATTTGAACACAAAACTATGGTGGGACAGAATAAGTTATTTGTTTTTGCAAACCAAGGAGCTACGATATAGCTTCAATCACACAATCGAAAGTTCTAGAATCCTATAACCTACATAAAGGCTTTATTTACATTTTCGTGGTCAGTACTTCCAGAGATTTCCAAATAAGTTCTCTGATTTTGTATTTTATTATACATAATTGGTAGAAACAATGTCTCTTGAAAGCATTCCAAAGGATCTGAGATCAGCAAGAGCATGTTTAGTATGCTCTTTAATTAAGGTAACTTTTTTCGTCCTAGTTAAGTCATTATGGCCTTTAAATTTTTTTATTTAGTGGTTTTGTTTTCTTTGACAGTCATTCGAGCAATTTGAATTTGATGGGTGTGATAATTGTGATGAATTCTTAAGGATGAAAAACAACAGAGAAAATGTATTTGACTGTACCAGCTCAAATTTTGATGGGTAAGATTGACACATCATTTCTGTATACTTTCATCAAACTAAATTTTAGTTTTTAAAGAAAAAATTGTTGCTTTTAATATTCCAGAATGATAGCTCTCATGTCACCAGAAGACAGCTGGGTTGGTAAATGGCAGCGAATCAGTAAGTTGTGCCTTCCTTAATAAAATTATGAATATTTCATGTCGAATTTTTATTTATAAATAAAACATATTATTATCGCTTTAGAATGTTTGCCTAAACTGTGAAAAGTTTTGATGAATCGAGATACATTTTTCCCTTTTCAAAAGAAACTTTGAAAAGACCACTTATTTTTTGGGGCATTCCATATGTGTGCGGTACTCCATATAAGAAAGTGCCATTACGCTTAATTTGTATCTACTTACAGAATTAGAATTATTCCTTTTTTACTTTGATATGATTAAAATTATTGTTGCTGACGACTTTATGGTCTAAGCCTTAATAACAATTGAGAGGAATCCATTGAGTTTTGTTTAACTCTTGAGTGATCTTAGCAAGCAGAAATCAACAGTGACAATGATTTTAAATTTCTTCTTAAAGCAGTAATACTTTTAATTATTCTAATAAATATCAATTTTACACTTAATTAATATATATTTATTAGTTACAACTAATTGTATTTGATAACAATAGTGTCCCCAACTGATGATGTGATCCTTTTCTAGAGTTATACAAATTTTACTTGATGGTAAAGTTCGATGTTATAAAGAAGATATCCCGAAATAGTTTTTTATTTTATTTTTTCTTCATACTTAGCATAATTGGAGTATATTGCTTACTTTCCACGGCAAATTTAAAGTTCCACAATTTGTTTGCTTTTTTAGGCGTTTTTTGAAGCGTATGATTTTTCATACGCTGGTCACATAGCGGGTGAAATAAATGGCTTAGGAAATAAACCGAGTTATACTTGAAAATATTATTTTATTTATTGAGAAATGGAAAAGTGCTGAAATTAAAATTTAAACAAAAAGTATTTATTTATAAAACATAAGAAAATTAGACCATTTTATGTGGTAAGCAGAAAATCATTTTTTGGATGCAGAGCAACATTAAATTTCACTCAACGAAATTTGGCGCATTTTCGACATTTGCACATCTTCTTTGTGAATCAATGTCATCTACTAGGTGATCTATTCGATCATATCTCGTTTTGTCTGTCACTTGTGTTAATCGCTTAGGTCTTACTTCTCTTGGTCTCTCAATACTGGGAGAGTGAAGTATTGCCAGGACTATTCTTTGCTGAAATTCTAAAAGTGGTATTTGATTCAACTTTTTGTACAAAATCCATAATCTTACAATTCCACCGTTTAAACAGATACCTAAGAGAGGCCAGTACCACTTTTTTTATATTATTCTTATCCTATACAGGGCCCGAAGTTTATCGAAAAGATCGACACCACCCACATTCTTATTGTATTCTTGAATAAGACAAGGATGAAAAACTGTAATTTTTTTTGCTGCGGAGTCCGCTCCATCTTGTGCATGCCCCAAGACCTCTTACACCTTTATTTTGAAGGTTCGTGGCCATTATAACTTCATTGTTGTCATTCCACCCGACGAGAGTTTGCTCATAGTTCACAGCTGCTTCCAAGTCTTTCTCATACAATAAGTTGTAACTAAAATTATTGAAAAAAATAATGTGTGATATACCCCCATCATGCCCAGGGTATGATATTTCATACATAAAATTCAAATTAGGATTTGAAGTTAAAAAAAAAAATATTTTTCAAATAAGTATATCAATAAAACCTCTATGTAGTTTAACAAAAACGTGATACATTTGAAAAAAGTAAAAGTCTAAGTAAATAAGAAAAAAAAATTACCTCTTGGGTCCAGCCATTGCAGCAGAAAGAATAGCACGAAAGTATACAAGGTCTGTTCTCAAGACAAGTTGTGTGAATCCGAAAGATGATACGGCTATGTGAAGTACAGAAATCCAACTGTCAATCCCAGTTGAAAAAAAATGAGATTCACTGTCCCTTGTTATAAAATGGATATTTAAAAAAAAATACTCACGTATGATATTTTAAACGGTGGGATATAATGGGTTAAATGGTGCAGTTAATTGGTTCTAAACTTTATGGAGATTGTATTACAAGTAGGCTACATCTTCTCAGTTAATTTTTCAAATCATGAATTATCATATTTTAATGACATAAAATCAGGCTAGAATTCATTGATTATATGTTTGAAAGTTTGTTCTTGCCCGGCTATGGAACAATTGCTGTCACTCACTATTTGGGATCTCTTTTGGTATGATTAGACTAAACATGAGCAAAATGATAATTATTGTTTCATAATAATAATAATATTATTTAGAGCAATAGCTTTAACACTTAGTTATTAATTTTCACTGCATACAATTTTTAAAAGTATTTTAATATATATGTTAATTATTGGTTTATTTCTTAAGTTGAGCTCATTAACAAAAATTTAACAGAACATTTAGGCCATCTTCTGCTTTTAATATCTTAATATTATCAACCTACCAAATCAGCTTAAGTTAATCTTTAATAATTCCGAAGCAAAAGTATAAGCACTAGTTTTTATGGAGGAAATCAAGAAATATTTTTTGTATAGAAATGTTAAAGTTTATAGTTTAAATAAATTATATCAATCATAATTATTGTATAAACTTACAAACAAATGAAGAATATTAATATTTAATAAGAATATATTTTGTTTTGACGAAGATAAATGTACATGGAGTAATGTAGTTCATCACTCGCACATCTAGTATATCATATTTCCTTGCTTGAAATTCTTTATAGTGGATTGACAAATTCATTTTATTCCAGTTTGAACTTTGTGAAAACCCTGTTAGAAGATGGATGCAATAAATGAATTCATTTCTTCACTGAACACAGAATATTTGTCACAATGTGCTAATTAATAAAAAGTATCTAACTGAACACTTTTTGGACAAACTTAAAATTCTCTGTGTATGCATTTATATTTTTTTCCATGTGGACGAAGCTAGTTCTTTTAAAATTATTGCAAGTATTGTTTTCATTATACAATGTTTAAAAAATTGCTTCATTTTTTTTTTTTTAGGTAGGTTCAACAGAGGAATATATGCCATATCCATTGCTGGAAAACTACCCAACAATGTCATCAGAGACTTGAAGAGCAGAGGAATCACTTACAAAGCCAGAGATAAATCTCAAAGATAAATTTAAATCAGGCTAATGGTTTTTTCAAGTTTTTTATCTCTTTATTTAATTCAATACCTTGCAATATGATATTAGATTTTATATGAAAATCCATCGATATAATTTCTTTTTTAATTTCAATGTAACATTAATTGTCTCCTGAAGGATTTTTAACAAATTGTTTTAAAAAACATATTTCCTTTTAGTAGTGAAATTATCTTATAACACATTTTTCATGTGATAATCCCTCTGTAGGTTTTCATCCTTAAATTAATTACAACAGCATTTTTTTTTAATGTAAATGGGAATGTAATGTTCATTTTATTTTTTTTTTAATTGTTACTTGCTTTAAACTTAATAAGTCATATACAGGTTATTAAAGTTTAATCCTGGTGAATTAAGTGGTTAATTTGAAAATTCCAGCTTTATTGAGCGTATTCCATAAAAATTTCATTGTTGTTGGAAATCGTATATGATATTCAATCATTTCATTACTATATGATACTAATACTTATATAGTTGGTTACTTAGGCATTTAGATGTAATGAAACATTCAAATTTTATGGTTTATTATTAGTATTATATCCGAAATAAGCCTAACCTATTTTGGTCATGATTTGAGTTAACAACTTGTTCACCGGAGGTCGTACTATTTTATTGAATTTTACATTCTATTTCTAAGATTATAAAACCTTTTTTTTATGACTGTTTACATTTCAATTTTGAGATGTATCTGAACTTTAATCATGTAAATAAATAATTAAATTTTTATTTTTTGTATGTGTTTTTTTATGTTCCTTTTTTTCTATATGATTTACACAATTTTTACATGTTCAAACCTTAGGTCATTCTATAAAGAACTTACATTCAATGATTAAGATGCCATTGTAACAAATGGAATATAATTCATGTTTCTGAATAATGGGTCAAAAATCGAACAGAATCAGGAAACATAAAATATTTCAATATCCTTAGGATATGATAGTGCAGTTGATTTAACCTTTAATTTAATGCATGCCTATGTTTGTTTTTTTTTAAACATATAATGTAACTTATAGTCAGTACTCTATAAATGAAAAAAATATGTTATTTCTTTCTATCGTAATCCCCTTACATTTGTTTATATAAATATGTTTTTATGTAACTAATCCTATGTGTAGGATTTTCAATGAAAAGGTATATATAAATACCAGCTTTCTATTGCAGGGTGTCTGAAAGCCTATTCCTTCAATCAGTAAAATATCATAAATAAACTGCATATCATAGGAATTTAGTTTTCACTATAATAATTCCTTTATTTTTTAGTTTAAGCATGGTGCATATTGAAATAAAAAATATAAGAACAACTACATATTAGTGTTGAGGTTAAAGTCTTATATAAAAATCTGCGAGTTCCTATATTCAAGATCAGGATACAATGGGAAATAACTTTTATCCTAAGGACACAATTACAATACATTATTATTATGATGAATAAACTTAGAAAGAGCAATGAACTCCACAGAAATAATGAGCTATCCTATTTATATAGGAAATTTGTTGTTTGTTGCCTGTTAAATGTGTTGAAGCCATGGCTGCCTTCAAGATCTATGCTGATAAAACATATCAGACAATAGATGAAATTTAGTTTTTTTTATCCATAAGAAAAAAAAATGTAGAAGATAAAAATTATGAATATAGAAGCTTATATATAGAAGATATTCTGTCTTGTGGATATTTCACAAGACACCGAGTTGATACAAATAAAAGAACACTGAAAATTTAGTGATAATATTATGTCTGTTGTATCATAAACCCAAATGTTAATGTTAGTTATTTAAATGATGTTTGATAAATGATACAATAAATAAAAAAGAATAATTTTACATCTCACCTCTGATGTTTATACTTTTTCTTTTTATAAACTTTCTGTTTACTTCCTTCCTTTACCTTTGTAAATTTTTACATCACCACCTTTCAGTACCTTTACTCTGTAATATCTTTATTCATATATATCCCTCACTTTTTTGTTCTAAATTTCTATTACTCTACATATATATTTTTTTATATTATCATATACTTGGTACTGGAATGTTTTTTTATAGTTTTGTTGTTTTTTGTCTGTTTTTCTTTCTTAGCCCTGAATATGACCCACAAAGTGGGTCGAAACGTCGGGACATAATAAATAAGTACCCATTTATTGAGTGTTTTATTTGACTGCACCCCCAACTATTTCCTACCTTACATACAATAAATAATTAAGATTCAGCCTAAATCAATTTTCTCTTTTTAAATGCCAATGTTTTGGCTTAACCTTTTGAGGCAGCCTTCATGGCAGTTGACATAAGAACTACATCTCAAACTATATATGAATACACCTCTATTTGTTTACTGTTCTAAAAGGGGTGTGACTACTGTCTTCATTGTTGTGGTCTGAGCCCCCATTGTCAGACCTTTTTTTACATCAGAAAGTGTAGTTTAAATCACTCAAACTCTAGTTGTAAAACTGTTTAATTTTATATTTTTATGATTCATCTGGTGATCCTATAAATAAATTTTAAGTATATATGTGCAATGGTAAATACATATTTACTTTTTTTTAAATTAAATTTTGCCAAAATTATTTTTGTATTTAAGTTAAATCAAATATTGATAAATGCATTATAATTGGATAAGGAAAATAAAATGGTTCCAAATAGAGTGGAATTCCAACAAAAACTAAAACAAAATTATAAAAATATTGGTGCTTATTGTAGTATGGAGTTGAGATGATAGCTCATTGTTTCAAGTTAATTTGTCTTAATATTATTGATTAATGGTAGTTATGGCTTCTTCAGCCTAAAGTTTCAAATAGTTGGAGTCCTCTTTTTTTTTTTAAATTAATATTTTTAATCTATATTTTTATTAAACCCCTTTGTGTGTAATGCTAAAAGAAAAAAAAGTAACAGAATGAATTTTGAACATCAAATGATTAACTAAAAAATGTTAACTCTCTGAAACTATTATTAAAGTAGTACTGACGCATCGTTATGACATTTTTTATTATTTATTCATGAAACACTTTAAAATATTTCTATATGCCAGCCTATGTAACAGTTTGAGATGTAATTACTACGGATAATTAGGGCTGGGTCTGTTTTCTCACATAATAAGCTAACAATAATATATCTGTAACTATTATCTACTCTATCCTCTTATCTTAAACTGAACTAAGATTAAAAAGAAAGAATTGAATATGATAATTTAAATAAGTAAAACAAGTTTTTATCTTTGAATAATCCGCCCTCTTTATTAACTCTAGCCTCAAGTTCAGATAAAAATTGTTCTTCTATAAATAATTACTGTTGTCGCATGGAAGCTTAAAACTTCATCTTCTTGTGTTCAAAGCACTGAATAAACAGAAAAAAAAAGTAAAGTGAAGGTGGTATTATTCAGTCATTTTTCACAGTGCAAACGTTTGTTTACCTAACATTCGGAAGGGACACAATGATAGTGAGCATACTTACAACTATTATTGTTATTCCCCTTCTGAAATTTCATTGCCCAAATAGCTCTAACTTGATCTGAAAATTTGTGAGCTCTCAACTCTCAAGCCGGCCGGCTATACACAAAGGTTTACCTCTATTGCCCGCCTCAAGACAAGGCAAACAGAACTCTAGAGGTAAACCTCGTGGAATTGAAAAACTATATTTTCTACCACCGAGGTGACCAGACCTCCGCAGACCTGGTCCTTAATGTAATATGTTCAATTAAACCATGTTGGCAGCAGAATAATATAATTTTAAGTAACAAACATTGGCACTATGAGGGTGCTTAAGTTCGTACTTGATGAGTTCAAGGCAGTGAGTTGATATGAAGAGTATAAGAGCACACGATCTTAAACTTCAGGCACGCTTGGACTTGCCTTGTAACGCAATTCAATGCGTAAAAACTGGGCATCATTTCTAAGTCAAGATCAAACTAGCTACTGGTATTTATACAATTTAAAAACCTCACCCAAATTAAGAGTTTATTTCCGTTTTGAAATTCGAGCTTAAATAATATACCTATTTACTAATTCCTTTCAAGAGACAAAACCAAGCATGATACTATGGTATCAAATTAAACAAGATAAGTCAATACTGAACACGTTATATCAGCAAGTGATAAGAATAGAGAAAGAAATAGGAGTCAGAGGTATGATCTCATTTTGGAAAAGGTCTCTGACCCCAAATAGTGTGGGAACCCCTGGTTTAGGATAACATGACTTAATACTATTCTAAATCCATCATAATCAAGTGCTGCTTGCGCAAAGGGTAAAAGAAATAAACAAAACATGTATTGGCAAAATATTTAATATAAAATAAAACAAATCACAATTAAACGGTACTTATCAAAGAAACATACAAACACAAAATGATTGATAGCAAACTGTCTGTGTATTATTCAAAGGAAATGAAATGTTACATTACTAACAATTTCCCACAAGTGCTTTTTGACATTCATGGAAATCACATATAAAATATACAATCTAATCTTTCAACTAATCTTAAGATAGATGACTCATCTAAACAACGTATATGTAATTAACAAATTTTGTAAATCTACTTTGGTGAGACAAACCTCTGAACATCTTCAAGCATTCTAATATAACTATCATGCTCATACGAAGTGGAGAAATCAATCAATTTTTCAACAAATTCATTGCTGATTCCTTTATCTTCTAGGAGGTTCATGAACAAGTCATAAAGAGTCTAAAAAAATAAAGCAGAGAAAATTAACAAAGAATAAAACAAATTAATAATTTCAAGGATTTAGTAAGAGAAAAAGCCCAGAATTTTTAACAAGTCTGGCACTTCATTGTTAAATTTCAATCACTTCAAATGCAACCAGATTGTAAGCGCCAATACTCAAGATTTATTTTTTTTAATTTAGAAATTGTTTATTTATTAATGTCCCATTAATTTGGCGCCGAGCCAACTTAGAAAAAATTATGATTAGAATAAAATTATTTCATATTTGATTTATTATAAGCATCATATTATATATATACTCTTGAAATTTAATATTGTACAACTACTTTTCCTCGAAACTGTTTTGTACTGATGTATAAACAATTTTGCATGCTCTTTCAATTGGTACAAAGCTAGATAACCCTAAATATTCATTAATCTCTAAATAATGATTTGTAAAAGGCTTCGTAACAGATATATTTATCATGGTATAAAGATTTTGTAACGTTTCACTATTTTAGTATCTTTACTGAGTTCATTCCAGAAGTAGTAGTAAGTCCTATTGAGTATATTACTGGAACTGGAATATTACTGGAAGTAGGTCCCAGTCAGTGCTTAGTTAGTTTTTACATTGGATATTTTATATACCCAGTCTAATGTATACATTTTTTATTTCAGAGCCCAAAAGACTATGGTAAGTAGAGTAGATTAGTGTCATTTAAAAATTTTATTTTGTAAAATGTTTCAAGTCATGCTGGTTTCTGTAATTACAGCATGATTTTCGATCATAAAGTCTACTTGTATATTAGTTTTATTGAAAGTTTTCAAACCAAATTCACTATCGAGAAATCTGTTCCAATTTATTTCTTATTTAAAAAAGATAAAATAATATATATAAAACTTACTCCATCAAGAACTTCTCCAGAAACTGAGTAGTTAGAATCTTTCCATTCTCCTTGGTACATCACAACTTCATCAATAAGGAACAGGTCATCTATTAAAAAAAAAAAGTTGTTATATTTCCAAATAGTCATAAATTGTGTTTTTATCAGTTAAAAAAACAATTGTTTACAATAATTGCTATTTGAGGGAGTGGGAATATACAAATGACAGATGAATTATTCTTTTATAAAATTTAATTATTAATTTTAAGTTCAAATATTTTGACAAAACCTTAAATTTTAAGTATGTACAATAGTTTTATTATGGCTTAATATCTAAAAACCATTCATAAAATTTATTATGTGAATAAAAAAGACCTACTTGGCTTTTAACACCTCGTTTCTATAATTTAATATAAAATGAACCCAAACAGTTTTACTAAAAAAACAAAACAAATCTACATATTTGTGAATCCATATTCATATAAATTATAAACTTTTCACAACCAAATCAACATTAACTCAATTTGACAAGAAATAATTCTCCCTATTTAATAATTACAAGATTGACCTTCCCTAACAACCAGCAAATGGTGCCCTATTTTTTTAAGACATCTTTAAAAAAATCCAAATTTTCATAGCTGACAACATAAAAGAAAATTTTCTTGGAGGCATTATGTTGAAGGAATGCTTTTCAATTAGTCAATAAAATCAAATTATACCTTTCATGTTCTAAGAATACAAAAATAAATTAATCTGAATATCAAAATACCCAATGGATTCAGCTTTTAAGTATCACTATACAAAATTACTTACTGTAACTTTCTTCTTGCTGGCCTTGCTGGTGAGAAGGTGATACAGTTGAGCAAGTGAAACCAAGTGTCTGCTCTCCTCTCTTGATTTCAACTTCAAAAGTGGGTCTAGATTTCATCTCCCCAAGTTCAGGTTTGTCCATGGTAGGCTCAATTTCAGGTTCAACCGGGTCAGTATCGACAGTATGATTCACATTGAAGTTTACTTCAATTCTGGAAGCAAAATTTTAATCATTACGATATTAATTTTAAAATTTAAATATTGTTAATAACTACATCAAGAAGAGTTTTGAAAAAATACATATTTTTTCCAATCACTGCTTCATTAAATTTCAAAAATCTCAACCAACTATAAAAAGTATCATTACAAAAATACATACTTTTTATAATTCAGAAGTATGTCTTTTTTTAGATTTAATCATAGAGCTATAGTAATGGTTATTAAAGTGGTATGAATGATACATTGAGTTTATTGTAAACTTTTTACACATTTGTTCTGCTTATATACTTTAAAGTTTAATAATAAGTTATATATTATAATAAATATTGTTCATTACAATAGTAATTATAGTTAGAATCAGTACTAAAATAAAATTTTATAATTTCAGGTTTTTTCAAAGCGAATTTATTCATTGAGATTTCAAAAACTAATCATTGATCAATAACGATTTTCCATTTTTCTGGTAAAATCATAATTCCGTCACTGTAGAACATTGGTTTAAGGGAAAAAAGCGAAACCAAGTGTTTTTCATTAGTCTCATTTGAATACAATTTAACACAATTAAGAGAGTTTTGCAGAGACCGAAAGAAATGGTAGTTGGGAGGGAAAATGTCCGGGCTGTATGGTAGAAGCATCAAAACTTTCCAGTCAAGCTCTCTCAATGTTGGTCGAGTCCTGGGGCTCACCCACCCTCGATAAAGTAGGTGTCCATAATTGGGAAAAAACCTGGTGGTTGATCGTGATCTTGGCGAAGTTACCTCCTTGTGCAACTGTTGACTTAGAAATAGTACATTTACCATGTACTGAGCCCGATACACTTCCTAGGTAGTAGTAGTAGTACAGGTTTTTTTTTGTTGTTATTTTTACTTTTTATGAAAGTACCATCAATAAAAGTTTCAGAAATTAGTGATGACAGATCTGTTTCCTCCCTTTGTAATTTAGGATTAACTCAATTTACTTGAAAGTAGTTTGAATACTGATAGTTCCTGTGGCCTCAATTAGCATGGTAACTCCCACACTAAAACTGTGCTGTTACAGTGTTAACATGGCCATGTGAACATATGTAACATGGCCTAAAATATTGATTACAACTGTTAACTGGAGAGAAGTTTGGATTTTATCATCTTATTTCAATTCTTATTAAAAATTCATACAAAATTAAGTTTATATGAATTAAAAATATATAAAGTGTTATACTCACATTTCATCGCCAATTTTCTTAATAAGACTGATTTCTGATCCATCCATAACTACTTTAAATCCATCAATTTCAGATGGTAACTTCTTACTTTTCTGTAACTTTCTTTCAGCTGATATTTCCTCTACAAGAAAATCAGCAAGTTCCTTTTCTCCTAAAATTTGAAAAAAATTATAACTGAACACGATAAATTTAAAGTTAAGATAAGTGAGAACATTTCTAGCATACTGGCATAGTGGTATTCTGCAAGTTATTACAAGCCTTGTTTGTGGATCGGAATAAGTACAGACTCTTTTTAATCTTTGGATATATTTTAATTTTCTCAGATTGATAAAGATTAGATTATATTTCCATGTGTTTGAAATATTGTCAAATTGATTTTAAAACTAAAAAAAGAATTATTACATCCATACATATTATAAAACAAAGTCCTCAGCCGCGTTTGTTCGCGGTAAACTCAATAACTACTGCACGGATTTTCATGCGGTTTTCACCAATAGATAGAGTGATTCACCAGGAAGGTTTAGGTATAAAATTTGTCAAGGTTTTGTGTAAATGGGTTCGAATATCAATGGGTTTCACCGAAGACGCTGCTTGCCTAATGCCGTGCAATTATCTAACGTGCAAGATAATAAATTCGTATATTAAGAAATATTTGTTTTTTTTTGTTATTTTTATAATTTTTATATAATAAAGTGCATTAGCTGAGATGGGAAGAAAGAAAATCAAGACTCCCAAAGAAGCCTAACCAATGATATTCACGCGGTGCTTTGTGGCTAGTACATGATTAAAGAAAAATACATTACACAGACAAATTATGTAGGCATAATATGCCTTATTACCCGAGCAAAGCTGGGGTAGGCCGCTAGTATTAAATATAATATTTTAGCAAAAAACTATAAGTTAGGGATCTTAAAAAGCAGTACAATTATAAAATCAAAAGGTTTAAAGGTAATGGCCAGAAGTTTTGAGCAAATATTCAAGGATATCTTTGGTTAATGTCTACGGTACATCATTCCCAAATCTATATCAAATAAACTTGTATAAACTTAAGGATGATTTTAATTTTTAATACAATATCTGAGTTTTACAACATATGTTTATAATTTCATGGTAGTATATGGTAAAATAAATATGGTTATTTCTACTTTTACAAATTAGAAATTAACACTGCCAGGTGCATTTTCCATGGTTTGCCCAATGTGCTAACATGAATTTATTATTATGCAATGCATATTATGTTGAAATATTAGTAGCATCAAATGAAGTGAGTTATAAAATCATGCCTGAAGCATTTTTGTGCTGGGGGTGACCACTGACCCCCACGGCACTGTAGACAATTTTTACGATTACCCATTATTCAAACAGTCGTGCTTCGGTTGCTAAGCGAAATAATTAAATTGTTTTTGTATGTTCTATATTACATTAATTTCTTTAAACCATAATAGTAACAAAGGTATTATTGAAAAATTTATCAGTATCCATATTTACTCTAATTATGTACTTTTATTACTTGCTGTGTCACTGGTGGCCCCCATGGTGATCAAGCCAAGTCGAGTGCCAGTCACCAGTGACCTTCATGGCAATGAACGTTTTAATAATAAGAATAACTAATTTTTAAACAATTGATAATGTTAGAATAATTATAACTTAGAAGCCATCATACCAAAGCATTAGTATCATAAATAAAACAAAGTTTGAGCATGCAGATCAAACATTTAAGGATTTTAATCACATGAAATAAGCAATTATTAAATCATGCATTGAAACAATCACAAAATCTACAATTAAAAAGCAATGAGCCTTATCCCATTTTCTAAAGTTCTGCAACTGAAAGGTTGTAATTATCAGAATAGTAAAAAAACAAAGAATTTACTGAACTCAGGGTTTCAATGCCAATGAAAAGTGTATTGTCACATATTTTTAACTTATCATTATTTGCTAGCATGAGGTAAAAAAAATTGAGTAGTAGAGGTCCGTTGCTAGAGTTGTATTTCACAAAAATACAAAATTGAAAAAATATGAAATCAGAAGGGCCAGGAGAAACATTTAAGACACCCTCCCAAAGCACCCAACGCAAGCTCAATTAACAAACTTCAAAACTATTACACAACTCAGAGAGGCCTAAAATCTAAACAAACACATAATTCATAAACGTCAAAATAAATTATTCTGACATGCCAAAAAAAGTATCAAATAATTTATTTATGCCGCACTATGGGTGCCATACTAGAGATTTAAAGGTCCCATTCATACGAAATATATGCTCCTGTTGTTGCGTTATTTTTGTTTCCCCCGTTTAAGGCTAAAATATTTTTCACAACTCCCAAACTGATTATTATTTGAACTCTATTGAGTGGATGAGAGTAACCTAATAAGATTGAAAATTGATCTTTTAACTTACTACGGTGAGACACAGACCTCAATTGAAAATATTCATGAAGGATTACTAAGTTCAAGACTGAGCGTAGTCAACGAAAGTTGGCAGCTGTAACTTAAATTACGTTGAAACCCGGAACATGACAGAAAAGTTGGGTTTTTTGTTATCTCTTGAGTGAGTGGAAAGCTACAGCATTAATAACTCTAATAAATAATCCCAATGAATTCAGTCAGCATGATCAGCACTGAAGATAACAAATTAAGTAATACGAGGTCCATGTCTAGTTGTTTCTGATAAGATATGACATTATATTCGAAGATAAATATCAAACAATCCTAAAAAATGATTCCTTATTCATTACCACCTCCTTCAAAAATGTTCCAGGTTCCACTTGGTAATTATAACCTAACCCCAAGAATCTTCTAGAACCCAACTTCAGAATATCAATTGAATATAAAACTAAACTGTAGTTCAATACTCAACTTAGTATCTATATCAGGAAATATAAATCAAAGAACATTTTTCTTTAATTAAACACAATACTAGGAATGAGGTACACCCTTTAAACTTCAAAAGTTACAAATTAATCACTCAATATAAGCAATTAGGTTGTAACTAACTTAAAGGATTTAAATAATAAATTCAAATTCATTAGAAAATCAATCCATACCTTGAGTAAAATCAGAGGCTGCTACTCCAGGGTCAGTTTCTGTAGCAGTTTTTGACAGGAAATTACCACCTTTCAGAATGAACAGGGTTAGTAATCGACAATAACAATTTAAAGCTATTGTAAAGATAGAAATTATTAGCAAACAAATTATAATTTAATTTCTGAAAATTTTTGTTACTCATAATCATAACATCCCTTTCCCACTAGATAATAATTAATGTAATACCTCGAGTATGAACACTTCTTAAAGATGTGCATTGGCAAAAACTATGTTCGATGCATTTGTGATGAAAAGTTTCCTGAGATTGCGACAAATTCCAGATACTCCTTCTAGCTTGAATTTTGGTTACGTTAATAGAGGAATTGGTAGTGAAAAGTTTTCCAGCCGACTTAAGGGCAGGAATTCTTAATGCGTTCTTAATAATTACACTCATTTTAAAACTTATTATCAAAATTTGCCGGCAGAAGTAGTTACAACGTGCTATCAAACATTCAATGCTCCTTGAACAGAATGACCAACATGACGGAATTCGTCGACTGCAAAGATAAATCAAATTTTTTTTTTTATGGAAACCCGAAATGTTTTATAAAAAATCTACTATATATTTTTTTTAATTTTCCAAAAATCCTTGAGAGTTAAAAGTGCATCATGGGGAAAGATTTTTTTAATAAAAGATCTTAACATGTGTGTAACTCAAATTGTCAATATTTTAAACGTTATTTTATCTCTCTATTATCATTTTAATTTAAAGCTATTTGTGCTTTTTTTATTTTCTATTTATATGTAAAATTAAAAATAAAATGTCTCAAATGACTACAAAATAGTACAACTTGTTATACCAATGCCTTTATCGGGCTGTTATCAATTCATAAATACTTAATATTTTTGGTTTGATTTGAAAAATGGCATCTTCCATTAATTTTAGTTTCTCGTTTGACGTTTCCAATCAGTATTAAGTGCTTTAATTTCGAACTCAATAATTTTGTATTGTCAGCTTTAATTTTTAAATGCTTTAACTATGGACAATTTTCATAAAATTAGGAAAGAAGGTATATTTTTTTAATGATAGCGAATTTAGTATGAATACACTTTTTTAATTTTGTCCTCAGAAATCAGTTCAAGAATTTCTTATCATAAATATAATCTTATACGATGTGAGTTGAGACTGTTGGGATATGAATTCATATTATATTACTTTTTTAGAATATGAAATGCTTCAAGCTATGTATGATTTCAATGCAACTATAGCTCAGACATTAAGTTTTAAGAGAGATGAATATTTTATATTCCATTCAAATAATAATATTAAAAAGAATTGGTGGTACGTCATCAACTCCAATGGGAAAGTAGGGTACATTCCTTCCAACTATGTGGCAACTACATTGGTAAGTTTTATTGTGCCTTAATTTTAAAGCTTAATACATAAACCTTAAGAGTTTGTATGTATGAATGTGCTGATTTGAGGAACTAGTAGTCCGATTTTAAAAATTATTTTTTCTTTGGGTCAACCAACAATCACAGGATTTAGAGTTGTCATGCTATAAACCCTGGAAATGCAGTAGTCACAATCAAATTACTAATAGAAAAATTGCCAACTATTATATTATGTGTTGTGATCACCACTTCATTTATTCACATCTATCCTTCAATATTATTATAGGTATAAAGTCAAGAGTATGATTGAGTATGGTAATCTCAGGAAATATGAATGCAATTTGATAATTATGTATCATTAAAAAAGGCACCAATTATCACTACTTCATTCTCTTTTTCAGCTAATTTCAAGAATTACCGCTTCGCTATGAAAAATTATTTTTGCCTTAAATTAGACTCTTTATTTTATATTCATTAATTTTTTCATACTTCTTTCTTTTCTTATTGTTTTTCCAATATTATTTTATCCTTCTCCTTTCTTCAGTCTTTGTTATGATTGATCTCTATTTTAGTATTTTCCCCAACTACGTCAGTTTTCAAAACATTATTTTTAAAAATCTTTCTTGCTTGTTTTTTAAATTTTATTTATTTTTTCCTCATCTCAGAACTTAAAACTAAAAAAAAATTAAAATATGATTAGAAAAAGAACATAAAATTGTTATATTGCTTTATTTAATTACCTAGAATTTGCATTACAAACGGGACGGACAGAAGTTTATTGTTGTTCATGTCAGTAAAGGATTAGTATGTAATGTTATTGAATTTATTGAAAAGGATTACTTAGTATAATGGTTTCACTTTTCGTACAGCAGCAGCAAGAAGTGAACTATGTTACTTGATTTGATTTGTTCAGCAAAAATATGTAGATTTTGCGAGTAAGAAACACGTGAGCAAGCATACAAACTTTGCCCCCCTGTTTCACCTCCTTAGAGGTAGAATTTCAGAAAATCCTTTCTTATCGGATGGCTACGTCATACAAAGAAGACACCCTCCAAGTTTCAGGTCTCTGCGATCAGCGGTTTAGGCTGTGCGTTGATCCCTCAGTTATTCAAGACAAAACATTTTATATGTATAGATTATTTAAATTGTTATCTGTATTTTAGTTTTGTTCAATCTAAATTTATCATGGATGGAACTGTCCAGCACGGTAATTTTTATATAATACTAAATGTTATTTATATTATGTTTTAGGTCAATAAAGGAAAATGCATTGAATTTTTGAGCAATGCAATTGAAAATCTTAGTTGTGACATTTCCAAGGAAGGAGGAACCGACAAGCAATTAGAAACTATGAAAGAACTCATATCAAAAAAGCAAGAAATTATAGATAGGAGACATAAATCTGGGAGTGTGAAAGAAAAATTAACATCTTCAAAATCATTGCCTAATTCACAAACTAATCAATCTGTATGATAGCAATTTTGTTATTATGACAGTTTCTTACTTGGTCATCATAATTTAAACATATTTAATTATTTTTTATCATTTCCAGGAGATAAAAGTTTCAAATAATGTACCAGAGCAGTCTCCTCTCATGATGAGGGTATCGCAGTCCGAGACGAAAATAACTCCTTCAAGTAATGAACGAAATGTTCCAGATTCAATTGTTACAATTGAAGGTTGTAATGTGACTGTCAATTCTGTTTATTCATTAATACAGATGGTAAGATTTAAATATGACAATATCATTGAAATACTGATCTAATACTACAATATAAAATATTTGTATTTGCAGGTCAGATGTCAAACAGGATTAAGTCATGAAGATTCTCGTATCGCTGTTGGAGTTGTCACTGAAGGATTACTCGATGTTCTTCCATCAGTAGCTTCCCCAGGATTGGAGAAGGTCCTAGACCAGTTACGATCTCCATTAGATCCTCCTTCAAGTCTTATTGACAAAACTCAAGATGCTATATTAATGAGGAAAGCTTTAAAACACCTGACAGCTGCAAGAGACGATGCTCAGCAACGTTCATGGGCCCTTTGGGATGATGAGGCTGCCATAAGGCAATCTATTTTAGATCTCTCTTCGATACTAGTGTGTAGTTTTTGGCTCAGAATTGAATTTAATTAAACTTTATTGCCTAAAATATATTAATTTATTTTTTTTATAGACAAATGCTGACCCTATTATTTGCAAAAGAGTACTTAAAACAAATGAATTTTCTGATATCATAATGTTAGTTGATTATTATCAAATGGAGGAACGAGCCAGTATCAGGCAACTTCTTATTCAAGCATTTGCTGTAATGTGTTGTTTAGACTTGGTTATTATAAGCTTGCTATTAAATTCTGTGCTTCCAATGGAATTGGCTAGGTACATATGTGTAATATATCCTTGTAACTGTATTATGTGTATATTTATGAATATTTAGCTTGACAATTTTTATTTTTAATTAATAAACTAATTATAGGGAGATGCAAAGCAATGTAAATAATAGTCTAAAATTGCACAAACCTGCCATGCTGTTGGCCATGATACTTTCTTCCGGTGAAGCAATGCCCATTACTCATTTGGGTATGTTAAACAAAATATTTCACAAAGTTATAGCCTTCATTTCCTTAATGTTTAATATTTATTTGTAGTATTCATTGATTTCCTGTATTATCATTATTTTTTTTAGACCAGTTAGGAATAGATTTCATTAAAATGATATTGGAAGTAATTGAATTGGAAGCTAATTCAGAAATTGG
The DNA here is from genome assembly GCA_964056705.1 of Troilus luridus. Taxonomy (NCBI): domain Eukaryota; kingdom Metazoa; phylum Arthropoda; class Insecta; order Hemiptera; family Pentatomidae; genus Troilus; species Troilus luridus. Next base: position 31,846,150 of record OZ057416.1, read on the forward strand.
AGATACCATGTTAACATTAATCCTATCTTTTAATCTACAATTTAAACCTAAATCTTCTGCAAACATAACAGTTCAAGCAGTTTCAGAAGTTCATGCAACTAAAAATTTTACTGAAAAGGTACTTCTGCTCATCAACCGAGAAGGTAAGTTACTTATTCTTTTTTTTTTTTTAAATTAAAAGACCCAATACATTTCCTTTTAAACAATTTGTGAATTTCCTTTCAGTTAAGTAAGTTTTAGGAGATTAATCGAACGTAAAAATAATAAGAAATGTGTTTTTCAGATATTTATAACATTCTTCTCGACCAATAATTTTAATTGCATAATTACAAGTTACCTAGGTAGGAGCTTCTTATTTTAATGGGTATTAAAACACTTACAATACATAAGAGGCACATAATATATATGCGTCTATTATAACATTAATTAAATAGTCACATTTCATTTATTTTTGAACTATGTTATATGATGATTGGCCTTATTAGTGACCATAGGAAATTAAAAATTTTTAAATATTCATGAACAAGACTAGCAAACATCTCTGAAATCATTATTTTATTTTATTTTTTTTATACCCTTAACAATTTTATATAATTAATAAGTCTAATTAATTATATAAATTATAACGGGAGTTACATAAAATGCATTTCAGATATTTGACAATTTTAGTTTCAAAACAGCTACAATGCTTAGTTTATGGATATGAAATTAATTTTATTGAGTAGTAAAAAAACTAGATAAGTAGCTTCTAATACCAATTACTAACTAAAAGACTTCTGTCTTGATCAATGATGATCCATGATGAAGAGTGAATCGACCAAAACTTCCTGCCCTACAGAAATACAATTTCAAAGTTCATAAATAAAATGCTATAAACCAAATAACTTCTTCATCCTAAATAGGTTTAATAATAACCAATCATTTTAGATTGGACTAGTTAAAACTTATTTTTCCATTCTCCCGCTTTCTGAATCATTTTTAATCTATTAGCCCAAGATTTTCAAATAAGGCTACACATTGAGGTTACAAAGTTACTTTAATCTAAACTGTGTCTTATCTTTAGTGTATCATATATCAACATTCTTGAACTTAGAAGAAAGAGGAGAGTTTCTTCTTTCCATGTATATAATAACTATCGTATCGTCTTGGAAGGTCAGTGTAAAAACATATAATGTGAATAACTTTTCTTTCGTGGCTCTACAGCCCATCATTGAGCCTTGGCCTCCTCGATACGCTTCTGCCAGTGCTCCCTGTCTAATTCAGCGGCCTTCTAGTTACGGATTTTTAATAAGCTCCCAGTGTCCCCACTAACCCCATCCAACAATCACAGCTTGGGTCACCCCCCATTGAAAGGTTTTCTGATTTATGAGCTATTTTATGAATATCTAAAAACATAGGCCTGAGTAATATTTTTAGTGAACAAATTGTTATTTTTTGATTAACTTGAAAATTTGAATATAAGGTTTTTTTTAATGTGGTAAAACTTGATATGTATACTATATTCTTAGTATTTCTTTTAGTTGATCCAGTTGTTAATTTAAAAACACCCGTATCTCCATGTAACTCTGTACTCAAACTTTTGATGGATTTATTTCATAATCCGTGTACAGCTGAATTATTCTACACTAATGATGTCCGTGTACTTATTGACATAATAGTGAGGCAGCTTACTGATCTCCCTCCTAAGGATCAGGTTTGACTAATTAATTTATGTTTAATATTTTTTTAACAATTTGTACACAAGTTATTCTGTTTTTATTGATATTTCTATTTTAGAAACGTACAAGCTATTTAGAACTGTGTAAGCTGGTTCTTACTAGTTGTGACCCATTAGCTTTCGAACATCGCTTGGATGAATTAAAATCTCGTTTTAGTTATATCCTTACTGAAGAAATACCTCAAGTTGATGAAGATAAAAATGTCGTTCGTGAAATAGCTACTAGTTTACCAAAGGTTTTTGGTGAGTCATTGGACTAATTAATTCTTAATTTGAAACTTAGTCTTCTTTATACTAGAAAGTATTGTGTTCCTTATTTTTTTCAAAAATTTATTTTACTCTTAATTTCAATTAAGTAAGACTTTATATCTAAAAGCATAATTAATAGCTTTTTACTTCGATCATTTAAAACAAAAATAGAAAATCATTATGCTATTTATATGGTTAAATATCAAAATTTTAACAAATTAATATGTAATGTTAAAGCTGTTTTACAATTTTATAAGTTTTTGGCTATCCTTGAACAGCTTAACTTGATATATGTTTGTTTATTGCTGTTATTTTATTTTTATTTTTAACTAAACTACAGTTAAACCTCTTTTATTGAACTCACTTTGGACATGTTTGGGTGTATGTTTATATAAGAGTGCAAATAACGATTTGAGAGCATGCAGATTTGAGATATACAGATGCAAACATTCATCTGAAATAGAGATAACATGTTATATGTATGATATGATGAAAATATTTTTTTAAAAACAAGTAAATCTGCCATCCACGGCTTATAAACTTACCAATCCTCTTGTTATGTCTGCAAATTGATCAAAAACTGTCATTCTCTGCCATTCCCGATCTTCAGTTATCAGATTATACACCAATGGCTAAAGAATCTTTTGATACAGCCACATTGCTGCAAATAGACTATTATCCAAAGAAGGCTTTCATATGGAGAACGCCTTGACATTAATTTCACATGAGAGGAATTGATCAAAATTTGTCAAAGTTTAGGCCACTAGAAGTCTTATCGTGGAAGTGCCCGAACCAAATGGCTTAGGGAATGGGGAAGCCAATCATGCTATCAAATTAAATTTTTTTTCTCATATTCTTGCAGGATTACTGATTGTATTGAAGAGGTTCGACTGTATTTCTAAATATTTTTCTAATCTAAAGACTGGCCTTGATTTTAGTATATAAACTGGTTAATGATTTTTTTTTTAATTATGTTAAATATTAAATATTTCAACTTGGAAATTTTTCTGTTTTCATTGTTACAATAGTAAAGCATTTATATTCTAGTTTATAATTCTTTTTATTTTAGTCAGGATTAAAACATTCCTCTATGCCAGTAAAATAAGTAGATATTAAATGTTATTGATTCAAGGATAGTTATATTGCAGTTAATTTTTTTTATAGAATTTTTACATTTTATAATGTTTTTTTATTTATATTAACTAAGGCAGCGATGTATTACATTTGTTTATGTTAGTAGATGTTTTATTTTTTTATTTTATTTTTATTTATATCTTCAATCTCCTTGTAAAATGCTCAAGCCAAAAAAAAAAGCTCTAGTTAAGTGGTATATTATATGGAAATGAATTTGTTAGTAATGTGATTATCCCAGAATATATTTTTATATTCAAAAATTGGGACAATGCATGTTTTACACCCTGTTGTTTAAGACAATTATGTATTTTTAAAAATAATTATTAAATTTTTGAAAAACAATGTGAGCCTTATAGTTTTGTAATTTAAAATGAGATAAGCGCACAACTACGAAATGTATTTATTTAAATATGTAATTGTTAAAGTATGATAAATTTGTATATTTTGCTAATTAGGCTTTGTTTTAAACTATTAAATATTGTGTGGGTACTTCAGAAGGAAGCTGATAAATGATCTACTTTTATTTTATTAAAATTATATATGTTTGCTGATTGATGGATAATATATGTTATACCATTTGGTTGTATAATAAGAATTGAAAATTTTTATATAATATTAAAAATACTTATATGTATGTTTATTTTTTTTTAATTAATCAGAATGCTAATATGCTTCTTGGCTTCATAGTAAAAATCAAATTAACAAATTTGTAATTACATCATAAAAAAATTCAGATACATATGGGAATAAATTATTGCAAAAATAAAAATTTATGTGTATTTCGTTGTTTATAAAATAGTCCGAGGGCTTATTAATAAGTAAGAGTCCGCCATTAATTGCTGACTGAGAATTTCAAGTTTGGCGTGGATTATCTCAAGATAGTTGCAATAAAAATTAGTTGTAAATATTAACTGTAATAATTAGTTGTAAATGAAAATAACTTTCGGTTTTGCTTCTGCATTAAAGTTATTTTACTAATATTTGATAACTACTTAAAAATCTTTATATTGCTTCTTTCTTTAGTTCTTCTTTTATTGAGCATCAGTTGTTCTGGGCCGCAGGCCTTTTAGTCATAGCTTAATCTCTGCCAAAACTGGCACTTCATTTGATACAACCAATTATCATCAATAACTAACTGCACTCTTTTGGATTTATTATATATATATATATATATTTTTAATTTTCGAAATCACAATCGCAGCTAGTTTCGTGATTGTTATTTTCTTAATTGTTTCTTCAAAATACAGGGTTGCTTCAGGGTATATATTGCTGGAAAAATGTTTGCTGGACTTTTATCTGTTTTAATGTTCAAAGTATTTTGGCTTGATTCATTTTTATTAAGATTTACATCACTATTTATTCTTCATAATTAGCATAGTCCTTATTGCCCAAAACTAGTCTTTCAGGTGCTGACTTTATATATTGTTAAACGCAATGATATTATGTATAGTTGAATTTTATATATATGTTTAATTGTAATCTAGTCAAAACATTTAATATCTGAATACAAAATATTATTAGCCATAATTTATGAAATTTTCACAGGATGATTTCACTATATATTATTTGGTTACCAACTATACTAACTCAATTTGGATAGTACTTTTATAATCTTTTACCTTAACTGGATATGACTTGTTGATATTCTTTCTAAATAATTTAAGTTACAGTGTTTATACAAAATACTGTGTAAAAATAAGCCTAATCAGAATTGTAAACTTAAATTATGCATTAAAAACTCAATTAACGGTGATGAAGAAGTGTCACCTCGATTAACTGACACAAATATTCAAATAACTGTTATTATATATTATGAGTATTTTGGACTAGGGAAAAAAATGTAGACATTGTAAAGATCAAAAATCTGCAACTTTAATTACCTATTTGAAGGTGAGAATTGAAAGTTCTATTAATAAACAATTTAATGACAATTTTGAAATTTCCTTAATATTTGATTTTAATGCAATATTTTGGATAAAAACTACATAAGCAGAAAATTAAACAAAACTTGTCTAATAAAAATTTTGATATGATTAAAGCTACAGTATTCATATAGACAGAGTAACATGCAGCATACATATAGTATAATATTTATGAGATTATAATGCATCTTTTTGTTTTATCTTTTTAATCAAGAATAAATTAAAAAAAGTAGTCTCAAAAACTTGGTGTAATACCATAGCTTTTTAACTGTTTCCTGGTGATTTTGTTTTTAATTTATATATAATATGGCTATTTACTTACTATATTGTTTATATTCTTACAATTGAAAACATATATTATAAAAATGCTTAATAATATTAATTATTTGATTTTTAAAGCATGTTGAACTAAAGGCCTATTATCTGTTAATCGAGGTTTCACTGTAAATTAATCTTTAGAATAGTAATATTAAGCATATTCAATTTTACCTTCATGTTTCATTAATATTATTGCAATATTTTATATTTTATTTGAATTGCAAAAGAAGAGTTAGTTAATTAAGATAATTATTTACAATTTAAATGTAATGTTACTAAATTAAGAGTGAATTTAGTCCAAAATTTTTAGGTTAAACATTAAAGATGTAAGTAAATTATGATTTAAATCTCGAATTACTTTTTAAATCTTTAAGATTGATGTTTATGTTATATATATTCGAGCACATTCACTAGTGAAGATTTAGATCTGTTGTTATATCTTTAAATGTTTATACCAATAGGTTTTAGCGCCATTAATAACTACAGAAAGTTAAAGGATAAATGTATGGCTTTCTTGTAAATATAGCTCTATTTTGGTTGTCTAGGAAAATAAATTTTCAATCTTGTTTACTTTAAGAAATGAGATGTTATGTTTCAAATCAATTATAGAAAAAATATGATTGAATCAACCATTACTGAAAGTGGTTGGAACTTCAAGAACCAATTTTCTGAAAAAGAAGATATGCACTAAAAATAAAAGTAGTGAATAGTTAATTCCCTCCATTTCTTAATCTATGATATTGAATGTCAGGAAAATTCAATTTTAATATCTCTCATTTATTTTATAATGTAATTAGTTTATTATATCTACTAGTGTTTTCCAAATACATTTTAACATAATTGATTTGTCTTTGCTACATATGTAGTTATTAGCGGTTTCATTACACGTCTTGCATACTTCACTTCTATAATGTCTAGATCCTATTGATTTTTGTCTCAGCATGTGCACAAGAGGGCTGAGGACTAGGTTAGAGATAATTGGTTTAGATTTCTCTAATATCTGTTTTTAATATATCTTTATCTTATTTTTTTATATTTTCCAGCTAAATTTTAATAATTATAGTAAGTCAAACAATATAATAAACATTTAATAATAAAGCCTGCTTCCAGTCAAAGATAAGTGTCTTCCTCGTATTTTTTTTTTAATTTATAATATAAAAAGTTTATTTTCTTGTTAATTATCTAAATAATGAATTTATGATATAATTTAATTTTTTATTGAAATTCATCCATATTTCATTGATGAGATTATTCGGTCCAAAACCTATGTGATAGAATAGTTATATTGATTAGAATGAATAGAGTTGTAATTTTTTGCAAACTCCTGTTAGCTCCAATGTCCTGTGATATTGAATAAATATTTATAAAGTAATCATTGGTATTTATCAAACTTCAATTTCCAATAACTGTTAGCCCATCCTAAAAATGGAAGTTGCCATAAGAATAGGATTTTCTTAGGACAAGATCTCATTTTGATCTAGAATGTAATAAATTGATCTGTTTAGTAGATCTCTCTCTCTTTATCTCTTAGAGATTAGACGAAAATGGTGTAACATGAAATTCTGTGCCAATTTGGTCCATTGATCATTTTTTTTATTTGTTCAATAAAAACATTAAAAAGTCTTTTAATATTTTTAGCATTAATATTTAAGTTCCACCATATTGTACTTGTAGAATATTTTTCTTAACAATTATATGTGTCAAATATTGTTATCTGTAAATATGTAACTTTTCATGATCTTAAATTTTTAATAATTCATTATTTTTCTATTTGCACATTTTTTTTAATATATGAACAAAATATTATTGTTGAACCACATACATAATATTTATGAAATTGTACTTTCTGATAAATGCCTTAGCACCATCATCGAATACGATAGCTTTAGTGCCTGTTAGTATTAATCCAAATATTTCTAATTAACAATAAAATTCTGTTGTTGATTGGGTAGTTTATTAATGTTTTAAATTGAACCGCACTACTGTTTTGGTGATTGCACTGTTCAAGGAGTTTTATGCTGTTGAAAATTTCAGCAGTTTATGATGTTAAAAGATGGTACTTTTGACATATCATGTTTTATCATTGAACCTTCTCGAACAATCATTTTTTTAAAAATCTATATGTGTGCCAAATCAATATAAAATGTCATAATTTTTTAACTGTTGAAATGCATATCATATTTAAACTGTGTATTCAAAATTTTGAAAGAAACACCAGAAGAATAAAACCATTGTTATTTCATGATTAGTTTTCTGTTTACATTTTATAAAGTAATATAATGGAGATATGCATTATATAATTTACTTTTTGATCAAATTAAAAAACAAAATTGTTTTTAAAACTGATTGTAAAAAAATATCTACTCTGTGTTGTGACAAAATCATCTTGTGAACTAAATAAAGTTATTTTAGTTCCTTTTTAGTCTATTTACTGTACCTTTTCCTCCTGTAATTAAAGCTTATGAGTAACTTATGTCACCAGTTTTAAAAGCTTCTATAAAAAAATGCAAAATAAAAAAACAGGTAATATTTAATTAGCTCATAATTGGGGAAACTATTTTATTGCCCATTGTATAATGGCTACCCTCGTTTTTTTATTTTTCTAATCATCAAAAAATTTAAGTAAAAGGTATTTATTATAATGTATCAGAAGTTAATTATCTTTGAGAATTTACTCTGAAGAAATTAATTTATTAAAACTTTATTTTTATTTTTCCTTCAAATATTAGCAATTATTATTTTAAAAATAAAAGTTTTAGCTTATATTGTCAAGTTCTAATGAATATTTAGACCAAATAAGAAATTAGTTATATTACTTATTGGAAATAAATCTAAATACTTATTTGTATTGGGTTTAAGTTACACACTATAATTCTAATGAATCCTCACATACTGTTTTTTCTTTTGACTGCTATTACTAGCATGTTATTGTTGTTTCAATAATGCCCAATGTTTTTAAAGAAAAGATTTGATTAAAGTAAAAGCACTTTTTATTATAAATTTAAAATTAGGACTTATAAAACTGAATATAACTCAGTAATCCACTCTAAACCGTCAGTTGAAGGCTACTCTCCAATTTGAACTGTTCTAGTATGAGTTTATTTTGGACAAGGTTGATTTGCGATGGGGAAAATAAATATTACAACATATAAATTAGGGCTGTTTTTAAGCGTTCTGCTGGGAGAGATGCCAAGCCAGAGAATGCTATCCCATTCTGTTGTATTCTGTAAATTTTATATAAAAAACAATAATAAGTGATAAATTATTTCTTATTTTTAAAAAGCTGTCTACAAAATCTATTGTTTATTATGTTATCTTTGTGAATTTGAAAAAAATCTGTAATAAATATATGTCTCTTAAAAGAACTACTGTTGCAATTACTTTTGAAAAATAATTTCCTTTTTTTTTAATAAAGGTTTTTACTGCTGATAGAACCACCCTCATTTTCAACAGGTTCTTCTATTCAATAAAGTTTTAAATCATTGAATTTAGAAGGAAAAATGCTAAGACCTTATAAGTATAATTTATAAATTATGGTTATTTGACTATGTAAACGGTAGTTCCCAACCGTTAGAGTTCTATAGTCCATTAAGCCATAAATCATGAGGAGTATTAGGGACTAAGATGCTTCACTAAGTAGGCATCTTTATCTTGTATTTATCTGTTAAAACTTAACTAACCCTAAAATTTCAGGAAGGGTAAATAATATAAATTAATGGAAGTAGTTATTAGTCCTCACAAAAAATATAGAAAATTGGTTTAGGAAACTACTGCAGATCACTGATGTTTTTATGTCAAAAATGAAAGGAGTAATTGTGGTCCATTTGTTAAATGAGGCTTTACTAACATTTTTGTCAAATTTTAGGCATTGTAAATTATTTTGGTTATTTGTTTAGTTATCTTAAAACACAAAATAGAGGACTGTAAATTTTATATCCCACATAATTTTTATTTTTTTCGTACATTCTAAAGAGATGGCGCAAGGCTGTTCAGATTGCATTAATTACTTATTAGTAGCATTTATTTTACTTCAATTATCCAAATTTGAGAAATTGGAGTAATCAAAAAAAAGAAAAAAAAATAGTTGAAACCCTTCAACACCATTGTTATTTTGTACCTTATCTTATATTAGTTTGTACCTTTTATCAGCCAAATGATGAGTTTATATGGAGAATCCTAAAAATACAACCCATTTTATAAGTATAGCTTGGTTTACTCCAAACTACCATTATATTTTTTTCATTGTTTGGGCTAAACTTGTGTTTTTTTTTTCCTCCAACCATACTATAACTAATGAACTAAAATCAATATATATCAATTTAATCAAAGGAAAAGCATTAAAATAATTTTAAAATATTAAAATTTGAAAGTTAAGAATGGTATTCATTCTATTCAGATTTTTTTGGAATTTTTGTAAATTTATTTAAATCTTTTAAAATGATATATATTTGTGAACTGCTATTATGAATGATCTTTTTTGTTAAATGAATTGTAAACACTTTTTTTTTACTTCATAAAGTACCAGAAAACAACTGTGGACCTACCTTTTTCTATGTGTTTCTGAATGTTTATCTTCAGATTAAACATTGAACTCTCCTTTAATTAGTTTCAGTGGCTAAAGCTCTGTTTCTTTCCCTTTAAGGTATGAATTGATATATTTATTACTATTTAATAATATTTTATTTGGCAGATTACGATTATATTCTCCAACTTTTTAAGGAATGATAGTTGACCTGTAGGTTTCCAGCATCAGTAACAGGGTGATGATATATGTAATAAATTTTCCACAACATGAGAATCATAACTTCCAGGCCTTAGTCGAACTGGTGCTTTATAAAAATTTTATTTTTAGTCTTCTTTTGAAATAATTTATATTTTTTATAAGAAATAATGGCTCCTAATCACAAAGTTAAATTTGAATTTATATATAATTGAAAATCAAACAGATAGGCACAAGATCTATCCAATCATGTCACCACGTTGACAGGGCTAGAAAGGTCTATGTATTTAAACCATCGTTAATTTCTCAATAATTTTGAAGACTAAGCTGGTGATTTATTGTTAAATTAATTTGTAAGTAATTTTTAGGAGGCTTGGTAAACCATGTCCCAAGAGGTATTATTAAGAAGCAAGTGCCAATTTTTCAATACTAAAATTGACAAACACTAACCATAATAACATGAAGATTGTCAGCTTCAAAATTGGATGTTAAAATTTAATAAAAATAATATGTAATAAATAACAGTTTATTCAATTCTCAATAATGTTAATATTTAGTTATAAAAATATTGTAAAATGCAAAATCACAAATTCGTACATAAATACAAAACTTATAATAAATACTTTTCAATCCCTTTATAGCTGTTAGAAAACAAAGAGTATTACAGAAGGTATTTGTTTCTAATGCTTGCTAAAAATACATATATAATAAATGTATATGATGACTTTCTTTATTATAAGAGTCTTGTACTTTGATGGAGATGAACGGTAGTGTTACCCTTTCATGATGAATGAAATGTAAAGTGTATGAAGCAGCTTATTCTCCGGTCATCATTTCCATGAATTCTGAAAAAAAAAAGTTATGGTTTAATCAGAGATATATTGTTTATTTATTTTTAATTATAAATTATGTACATAATGGGATTCTTGACACTTAATATCTATTTTTATATAGTAATTCTTCTCTAACTCATTTGCATGTATTCCAATTCTTTTCTAAAGACAAATACTTAATTTTAGCTTTTAAATATACGATTCAGCGAATAAATTACTTTATTTAATAATTTATTAAGAAAAATCCCATCACTAAATAAATTGCGTAAAATGAATGTTGGTATGCAATGGTTCAAGTGATCAAAACAGAGCAAAAATAGAAAAGTAATATATTGAGGCTTGGGAAATTTCCAAGATCATCATAAGATGTTCTCTAATTTTTCATCTTTATTTTAATCAACAATATGGAAATCTACAACCTCAACTTTAGCTGTATTAATATTTTTAATTATAAAAATGTATTAAGTTAAAAAATTTATATAGGGTTTCTATATATTATGAAGACCATTAAAACCCATTATCAATTAAAATAATTGTTCATGTTTGATGAAGTTTAACTGGTGAAAAACTTATCAATAGAGATAAATGTATTTTTTAAAATCAAAAAATATTTTTTTAAATATTAAGTTTATAAAACTTAGTATCTTTAAAAATTAATAAAAAGACCAAGTCTTGTATTAAGCCATCTCATTATTTTTGCTTATGATTAATTCAAGAAAATAATTTATGACTGTATATCATAAGAAAATCCAGAATTTTTTCCTGCTACTCAGATTCTTTTATGAAAATAATATAAGTACATCTGAAAATCACCTCATTGTACCAAAGTTTCATGTCTGTTTATCATTGCTCTATTTTAATATTCTAATATGAATATACAAATATAAATAAGTAAGGTTTTGAAACTGTTGAACTAATAATTGCTTCAATATTTTGTAATAAATCAAGGCTATTAACTGAGTAGACTTTCCAATTCGAGGAAGTTGTACTCACGGTGACTTTGAAAACTATTGGCATTCATTCTCATTAGATTTTTTTTTTTTTTGTAACAAAATAAAATCTAATGTTAAATAATTTTAGAGAAAATGTGAAAGTATCGTAAATATAATATTTAGATGAGAGGGAGATTGTTTAGTCTAAGGGAATGAAATTTCCCAACCTTCATCTGTAGACCAATCCAATAAGGAATTGTTTTCAGAAATATTTGATTCAACATAATACTCTAAATTATCAGAGTTCAATTATTACTACCACAATATATTTCAATGCTGTATCAATAGAATTTATTTTTCTGTTTGACTTTTATTTGCCAACCACGGAACTTAATTCCTTATGTGGGGCTTTGTATGTTCCTGTACTTTTAGTAATTACGTAATTATAGTATTTTTCTGTTTAAATGTTTCTTGCAATAAACTTGGAAAATTTTGAGATTAATGTATTCCTTTTTCATTGAGCCAAAGAAGTTGTATAATGATGCCAGCTAGTCTATATTTACTCATTAAATTATAAAGCTCTAATTGACTAATTAACATGGTTCGCAATTAGATTATATTTGGCATAACAGCTTAAAAAGAGTAGCACATCTTATTACATCCGTTAATTGGGAAAACAGACAATTATTATTCCTTATTATTGAAATACCACTAATAATTCAAACATGTTTTGCTATAATTTTAATTTTAGATTAAATTTGTGAAAATATTTTAGGTTTAACCTACCGTCAAAGTCAACTGTGCCTGATCCATCAGAGTCAATTTCTTCAATGATCATATCAAGCTCTTCATTTGTCAGCTGTTCATCCAGCTCGTGGAGAATTTCTTTCAGGCAAGATGTTGGTATGTAACCATTACCTGTGAATCAGTTATTTTAACTTTATAAATGAAACAAGTTTAAACATTCTTAAATGCCAATGAATTTATAACAAAATAATGACATTTGGTTTGTTAAGTTAAGTTACGTTTTTACATGTACCATGTTAAAATGCTGTTTCTAATTTATTGTTGTAAACTAGTTTAAGTAGTGTCAAAAAAGTAAATTTCTCCTATGCAAAAGATTTATTAAAAAGTCTATAGACTTTTAAAAGAGAATGAATAAATTATACTGATTAAATTGAAAGTATACAAAAAAAAAACTAAGAATGAAAATAAACAAGAATAATCATTCAATATTTTTATCAACTATTTAATGCCGCAACGATGCTTTTCTGATATAGTGCCAAATTATAGTCAGGATCATAACAGTTGGCCAGTTTTCCAAGACTCTCCATCTTTATATTTCTGTATTGTGGGAGATCATGTTACAACGCTTCATATATAATTAATTCAATGGAAAGTATGGAAATATGATCCATTTCTAGCATACTGTCACCATCATTCTAATATACATAATTTAATTTTCTATTTCTATCTTTATCATATCAAAATCCTTTTTCTAATAATATTTCTAATATTATTTATGTTTTGTTATAACATTAACTGGTTGTATACATTGTATAATTTCAAATTTGTTCCAAATTTTTTTTACTTCCTTTTTTTTTAATTAATTGATTGATGAAATTGATCAATAATATTTAAATATTTTACCTAAAAATCTAAAAAAATAATTACTTCGTTGAGAGAAAAAATAAATTCCTAGGCAAATATTTAATATTATTTACTGTAAACATTTGTAGTAAATAACTCTTAATTCCATCAAAAGCATTGGATAAATTTATAAAATATATAAATTCATATTTTCAAAAATGAAAATAATTGAGATAGATTTATTGAGTATTGAAAAGGGAATTTAATTTTAATTTTTAATATTTAATTTTTTTTTTTTGATTTTGAGGCATTGTATAATTTTTAATAGGGAGAATAAAAGAAGTTCTTTTTAAATTTGATGCAGTAAGATTCTTTCCTGGACAATCCCAATGAGGGTTAAGTAATGGCTCTGTGATTATGTAGGCAAATTTTGAATTTTGAAATTTTTCCTATATTTGTTAACAACTTACTAATTTATTTTGTCATATCTCTTTGAAAAACAGCATTTAATACATGATAAATGTTTCTGAAATATCTTCAGTTAAACATAATATAATTCAAAACAATACACCATTTAATTGTAATCTTCTTTTTAAACTTATTTATATATATATATATATATATATATATATATATATATCATTATATATTATATTCATATATGTCAAGTTGTTAGAGTTATACTTGTATAAATTGATTGGTTTTCAAGTTTTGGGCAAATAATATGTTTTTATAATTATTTTCTTTGCCAAACCAAAACTAAATTATAAAAGCGGAAAAATATTTATTTCTTTAAAATATATTAAGAAATAGCTTTAAAATCATCAGATATTAATAAATTTATGTACATTTTATAGTATAAAAAGGATTTTATAAGAACTCGTAATTGAAGATAAATAGAAATATAGTTATGCAGAATGAAAATTTTGATGTGAATTAAATTGATTCATATTGGATAGAATTCTAATTAGATATGATCCATAAATTACCAAACTTTTTGATTTAATGAGATATGCACTAATCATTCATTTTGGAAATATGATTTTTTTTTTTTTTAACACCAGAAAAACGGAAACTATCTAATTATTCAATGATATAAGATTTTTATTTTGTTATTTACCTTCCTTATCATAAAGCCTGAAGGCTTCCCTCAACTCCTTCTGCATAGCTTCATCATCTTCTTCAACGATGAACTTAGCTGCTAAGGTAATGAACTCCTCAAACTCTAGACGGCCAGATTCTGTCCAAACAAAGTTAAGTTTAATATTACATTGTTGCTAAACGTTAATAGTAGACTATGATTAATTAAAATGTATGGTTTCCCCAATGTGATTAATTTGACTTATAGGAAATATCCACGGGCAAGATGCCAGATCAGAAGAGTCCACGACCCAGTGTTGGCCAGTGCTCCGTGGGGGTGTGTTAGAAGTAAACAGGCACTCCTTTGCCAAGTCCATCTCAACCGAGCTGTGATGGACTTTGATATAAATGGCCCATGGAATAAACTAGCAGCTGTTCAAATCCGTCAGTTTGGGTCCCATTCAACTTTCCTTTTCTCACATTTATGTTGCCACTAGTCGATAACCCAACAGAAAGATGTCTTATTTGATTCAGGTCAATTGTTGAATTCACATTAATTTTGGGCATTTGGGGGAGAGAAGAAGAAAGAAAAGAAACAAATTCTAAACTTAAAATTGTATAATGTTGTACGTTGTTAAAAAAAAAAAACCTGACATTTAATTAAACCAAAATTTTCCAAACTCAATTTAAATATATATCTTCTTCCTTCAGTCTGCAATTTTAACTATATGATGTTATTATTATTATTATTACTATGTAAGATAAATGAACTGTTAGTTTTAAAAATGGTATCAGTACATTTTTTCATGTATCAAGATATTTAAGTGTTTGCGTTTTAATTAATTTAAAAATATGTGTAAATGTTTTGTGTTTATCATTTAGCACTTAGCAAAGAGTGATGTTTATAACACTGTATATCTTTTAAATTTTATTACAAAGTAATAATCATTAAAATTATATAAACGTTATTAAGTTCCAAATGGACTTGTACCACTTCAATAAATCATTAAAATGTTTTATTAATTTATAATAAATTATGCTTTAAACAACACCTAAGAGATATGGATATTTGTTTGTGGTAAAATTTTAATTTTATTTTAGATACAAATAGATTTAAAAATTTATCATTAAAAGAATATTAAACAATTTCCATGTTTTAAAAAAATCTGAGATATGAAGCAAGTATTTACAGGAGTCGGTATGAAGGTTATGGTATAAGACAACTAATCCCCTCAAAAAAAGAAAAAATATATATCAATCCTACAGCATAAATTTGATTGTTACATCAAAAGATGGAAACCCCTTTCTAGTAACTATCCATACAGATTTATTATTGTACAATATTTTAAAATTGCTTACTGTCTGCATCAACTTCATCAATGAGTTCATCAAGAATCTTCTTATTGAAAGGCTGTCCCATAAGCCTGAGGATATCTGCTACCATGTCGGTAGGGATGGATCCAGATTTCTCCCGGTCAAAAGCATCAAAGGCCTTCTTCAAGACTGAAATTTGTTCTGGGGGTAGTTCATCCTATGGAATATATAAAAAATTATTTATAACTTTATGCAAAATACTACTCATATGAAATATTACTTGTATTGTACATATTGTTAATTATATTGTAATCGGTTTTTCAATCCATTCAGTCCAATTAACTTCGATACTAAAAAAATGCTTGATTAAACTATCTAAAAATATAGACATAAATATGAATAAATTATATACATTAAATTAACAAAATGATATTTAAACCAAATTGTATTCGTAGTATCAAAGTTAATTGTTAATAGAAATATCTATAGGACTTAATGGGTATTTCAATTATCAAGTAACTTTCATACTAAAAATATTGTTTGGTTTAAATATCATTTCAATGGTATAAGGTATTTATTTAATTTATTTATTTTCAATTAAAACATATTTTTTATTTTATTGTGTTTCATATTCGCTGTTGGTATTAATTATGTTTTTAATTATAATGACTTTATTTTTTTTTTATTAAACATCTAAGTATAATTTTATGTTAAAAAAAAAATTGTTATTTCTCTAAAATGTTACCATGATAATGATGAGATTAATAATACACAATTTTTATCCTTTTACCCGAGTCTGAAACACTTACCATGTCTGTGGTTTGAAGGACTTAGTTGGTGGTTGGAAGCTATTGGGAAGTTTGGTAGCGGTGGAAACTAATATGTATATCCAGCCAAACCCCTCTCCTCTGCCGCCGAGCCAAGGGTGGGGAGCTATAGCTGATTCAAGCCTCCATGCCTTCAAGCTATTAATAACTACTAAGAGACTAGAAGCTCGGGGTGGCCAGCTCCATCCTGGCACAAGAATAGATCTGAAGCTATAATCTCCAGGAAACCACTGTATTCTACTCCATTCCTAAAAACCCCACCCCTTTTTCCAAATCATTTCTATATTCTTTGTCTATCCAGTCAACTATTTTCCGTTTAAATATATTATTTGTCTTATGTATTTTATCATTTTTTTGTTTCATTACACTGACTTATCAAAAGATGTCCTATGGAAAAATAATAAAAATACATTTCTTTATTTTAATTATAATAAATAATGTATGAACTCCAAAAATTAAATTTAGCCTATGATTTATCAATCAGAATAAGTCATTAATGCTTATGTTTGTTGTCAGAGTAAAATAATAATTATCAAAACACTTCATGATATTAAAAGGAAATAAAATATCATAATATATTCAAAACATGATCACAGCACTTTTAATTTAAAAAAAAAATTAAATTTATGTATATTTGCAATTAATTTTTAATTCTTTGATTTATTTATCATCGATTCATAATTATTAACAATAAACTTTATATAACTTTGTAGTTAAACATTTGTTGTGTACAGTTAATAGGCTACAATGAATGACAGCTGGGTATTGCAGGTTAGTATTCAGTATTGCCCAATGATTGATTTGTAATAAATGGATCTTGGGGAGAATTTTTTTTTTATGCTTCAATTATTTGTTAGTATTAAAACGCATAGTACTTAAGTTTGATTTGATGCAATGATATTTATATCATATTTGCTAATGCTCATTATTAATTGATATAATTAGATTTTTTTACAATAAATTTAGCAACTCAATCATTATTTATCTTCGATTATACTTTACAAATTAAATTATTACAAGTATTAAAGACATTTTTACAAAATGAAAATAAATAGCAGTGTAAAAAATTTAACATAACCGATAAATATTTTTCACACGTGAAGGGTATAATAACAGAATGAATATGGTATTAGGAATTCCTGTGTGATTTATTTATATTATTAACTATTTTTATTTATTGTATTATTATTAAGGCATAAATACCTAATGGCGATGTTTAATAAGGCCATTTAGTTACTTCTTGTCTTTGGAAAATGATTTAATTAGGAATTTATTTGTTTTAAAATAATGTAGTTTCTTCTTTTCAGTAATTATATGTCACGTGATTTTCAAGACAAGCAAGGTTTTAAATAGATATATACCAAGAATGTTTCTAAATAAAAGCTTTAGAACTGTGGTTCGTGTTTGTTGATCGGTTTGCTGGCTTCTTTTTCAGTATTTGTGTCTATAAGTTAGAGAGATTTCACTCTAAATGTAAACATATATTTATTTTAAAAGATGTCCCTAAGTATTGAAAAATGCCACCCATTTCTTCATAACTACGCAGTTCCATCTTTTCTTTCTGAACTATATTTTAATAACCAATAATTTAATCAGGCTCAATTAATTTTTATGTACTTCTATTATATTTATAATTGCAATACTATTATATTTACAATAGTCTTATAAAGTTATCTTTCTTAACAAATTGTAATATGGCTCAACGAAGATTTTAAGTTTTTTTAGAAACGATTTTTACTCATGACAATATCTGGCAGAAATATATATA
Organism: Troilus luridus; assembly: GCA_964056705.1. Taxonomy (NCBI): domain Eukaryota; kingdom Metazoa; phylum Arthropoda; class Insecta; order Hemiptera; family Pentatomidae; genus Troilus; species Troilus luridus. The sequence goes on from OZ057416.1 coordinate 31,864,554, forward strand.
ATCTTATCTCTAAATTATTTCTCTTTCATCTGGTTACTGTAGCCGAAGTAACTGGACGATTTATTTTAATGTTTGCTTTATTAAGTACGTACCAGTTGCGTAGTAATAAGAAAAGATACGGGATATAAAAATAATTTAAAATCCGTAAACTTGAGTTCATTATTAATTAGGTCTATTGAAGGAAATAACTTCGAAATATTTTAATGTTTTTCTTTTTATATTCCTCTCACGAGATTCATGTAACAACTTCTACAATTTGTCAATTCGGGAATAAAGAAAAGAAGGTCCCAGCGCTATAAAAAAATAAGAAATGAAATCGTAATTTTTTTTATAGAAGACCTTGCGCCAGAATGAAAGGATTTGAACCGCCATCCTTTTTGATGAAGGTATATATTGTGTAGTTACACAGGGGAAAGATTAGATTATTTAGTGCTCGGGGCCCTTTGTGATCTCTGAAGAGCTCTTAAAATTAGTCGTTTTCTTTGTTTTGTTTACTATTCTCCATTTCCTCATGAGCGTTTAAATTCGTAATGATCCTAACGAATTAATAGCAGGATATCGGGCCGATTCCTATTTCTATTGCCTTTTTGTGTCAGATTTCAAACACTTTATAAATTCGATGATTGGGAAGGAATCGTTTGAATATTGAGAACATTTTCAGGATCTCACATGGCTCGTTTTGGTATTCTTTTCCTAATTAACTTTAATCTCTTTGTTGCTATCGCAAGCGGGAAACGAATCTGGATTATTATTTTAAACGATCTAGAGTCTTATAAAATCCTAAAGAGATAAGTCCAGCTGGAGTTACATTGGTAGGTTTTACGTCATTTGGGTAAATAGGCAGCTTAATAGGGTCGAAACAGAAGGAGAGGAAGAACAAGATTATGTTGGGAAAAAGTAGAAGGTATAAGCCAACAAACTTGAGGACATCGAATCGTAGCGTCATCCAAACCGAAAAGAAGTGAACGATACTTTAAATAGTATTTATTTATAATAATATGTACTTCGGATGTTTAGAACACTACGTAACATTTTCTTAACTTGGAAGGAGAATACTTTAACCGACATTTGTATCCTGACCAATGCAAGCTAAAACCTCGAGGTCGTATTAAATATATTAATTTTTTTTATTAATACAACTTTTGGCGAACGGGGTAGTTGAGTGTGTAGGGCGCTGATTTTCTGTGCTGAGGCTTCTGGCCTCAAATTCCAGCTCTTGCAGATTAATTATGATTTCTATGGGATCTACGCACCTTCCTATGGCTCATCCTGGCTATATAAAGCAGGTTCTCTTAATTGGAAGAAGAACCTGATGAATGAGTGTGATCTAAACTTAATCATCTTCTTGCACAACCGTTGGCTTGGAAAAAAAATAGTTTCTACTATATTATGACCACATATTTTTTGTTGATATTAAAAATTTATAAGATTTTTGTAAACATATACATGTGGGTTGATGCTTATTTTTCTCATTAAATTTCAAATTGTACAATAAAATTTATTCATTCAATATATAATGATTTATTCATACAATATATATTGTATTCATTAAATACAAAGTATCGATTGTGAAAAAAACATATTTTTCAGTTTCGAGCTGTAGCGATTTCTTTAGGATCGATAATAGATGTAGGGTCATCTATAAGGTACAAAACCACACAGGTAAACTACATTTGGGGATACACATTGATTAGAATTATATAGTTCCTGAGAAGTGATGTTTTAATGCATTTATATCGACTAATTGTATTATCTTTGGTATATTATAATATTCTCAATTCAACAAGGCACCTGTCCACCTGTTAATGGATGATTCTTCGTTTCTAATTTTTTGTTAAATCAAAGAAATTTTTAAAACCTGGGCCAGAATTTTAGCATGAGGACCAACTTGTGTTCCAAATTTTCTGAGATCGTTTTGCAATACAGTGTAGAGTACAAACACTTTTTTGGGGAGTTTCTAATTCCGATTTAGCCATGTGTTTATGCTGTAGAAATGGAGAACGCTTTCTAATGATATAATCTAATATGAAGATATAATCTATGATCTAAGCTCGATGCCCAGGGATACACGTTTTTAGTTTTCGAGTTTCCTTAGCCTACTTGTCGTGTGGACATTTTTTATAATAAAAATCCTGTAGAAATAAAATTATCATTAGATAAGCAATGTTGAATGCGACATTGTTCTAATCAAATAAGATATGACAATTTTAAATTTAATTTGTATTAAAATTATTCTCACAAGAGTGCCTAAATTTAATACACGTTTTGTTATTGTATTTTCCACCTGTCCAACATTGTGAAACCGGTTAGGAACAAACATTTGAACAATAAATAAACCTATTTAAAATTTAATTAATCAGAAAAGAAACAATTGAAAATAGAGTTTTGAGATTTATATGCCTTCTTGGCCGTTTAATGCAGACAAGGCGGACCATTATTTTCACCGCGTCAACAACTCAACCGTGTTACGAACGTTTAATCAATTTAATAGTCTTGTTAAGAATAGAATAGAGATCTTTATCAAAGATTCGGTTCTTGGGGGAACAATGAACCGCATGAAATACGAGATTCGATTCTGACGGAGGAAATTGTATCAAAATTTAAAATAGAAACGATACAGCTCGTTTATACTAGGCCAAGTTTAGTTCACCTTCGGAATAAGCGATTGGGCGCTCCCTAAACAATGTTGAAAAGCATAACCACTTTATATTATAATAATAAGTGGAATTATTTATGTCATTGTTGAATTTTTAAACAAAAATTTAAATTGTTGTTTTATCTTTGTTTCTTATAAAAAAAATATATATACTTACCTTCAGCCCGACGTTTCAGGCCACTTCAACATTTATTTGACGAACGCAAGCTCCCAATTACTTTCAGAAGACTATACATGTATATATATATATATATGTGTGTGTGTGTGGTTTTTTGTTTTTTTTTAAGTGGGTATGTGGAAATCCATTCAAAAGACGCGAATAGGCCCGTACCTATCCGTATGTGGGAATTGTACCCACTAAAACCAACCTCCCTACACCTGTTTCTCACTCTCCACGGGGCCGCCGTTAGGCATTACATCATGGGGGGGGAGTGGCTGAATGCCGCCTCATTGATTTCGGCTACCTCCTGGCTCACCTTTCTTTATCCTCCTTTCTTAGCTTTTGTAGCACCTGTGCTGCTAACCTTTGGCCTGCCATCCAATAATCCTTATTGATCAGCATAAGGTTGACCACATTATCTGCAGTGGGATCTGAGCCGCAGACGCGTCGGAACTCCATCCTCTCATCTTGAAAGCGGGAACAGAAGAAGAATATGCTCTGCGCTCTCTTCCGCTCCTGGGCAGAAAGTACATACACCTGTATCATCGAGCTTAAACCTATGCTGGTAGGCTGGAAAGCAACCATGCCCTGTGAGAAACTGAGTGATGTAATAGTCGACCTCCCCGTGGTTTCTATTATTATTATTGTGTGTGTGTGTGTGCATGTGCGTGTGTCTGTATGTGTGTATGTCTGTGTGCGTGCGTGCGTGCGTGTGTGTGTGATATAAACACTAGACCTATCTGGACTTATGGAGTAGAGCTGTGGGGCTCCACAAAGCCATCGATTTCCCCGCGTATTTAATCCGAATAATCCAAAATCCTTCCTAAAATCCAGAATGCTCCTTACATTGTTACGGAGCCATGATGACCTTAATAGTTCATTTGTTCTGATTTGACACTAATCCGTTCAGAATACTTTCGTGACAAAATTTATTCCCACTCAAACCCACTAGTTTCAAACTTCTTCAATGCATGATAATCCTCCGAGGCGTCTGAAAAGAAGACTGCCTATTGACCTTCTAAGTTGAACTTGTTATTTGAATACTGCCACTGGGTAGTTTCTCTACTTGTCTTTATTCATACCAATATGTATCATCCCTGCCATTTACTTGTGATGTTACAATACAGTTGTAAATTTCAATGAATAATTTAAAAAAAACAAAGAAACACAGCTACTTCTAAAACACTGTAAATGTTATAAATTTTTTGGAACGCGTGACAAACCTTTCGGTTATTTGGATGAAGTTATAAACCTCCATCAGGAATAAGTAAGTGAAGAATTAACTATAAAAGAGTCTCTGTTCTCGAGGTCGCGGCTTCGAGTTGAGTCACAAAAAGTTTTAACTTTTCAATTGTTCCCTTTTAATATTTTCCCAAAATATAGCTTTAGTATGGAAAAGAGAATATATTTATGGTCGATGAGTAGATGTCGGTAATAATTTCATCTAGAAATGAACGATTCGACAAGCAGATATCATCTATACTTCGAATTGGTAGTTGAAACTTTTATTTCTTAATGAAGCGATAGCTTGCGGAACAGATACCCTTTTTAGAATAGAATAAAATAGAAATGTAACTTTATTCTGGGACTAAGTCCCTTTAGAATAACAGATATGAACAGAAAAATAAACATAATATTTATCTGGCCAGAAGGCTAAATGTTACAAATCATAAAGCGAGGAAAAAGTGACAGAAAGCAATTTAAAAGAAATATTTAAACAAAAATAATAATTATTAAATAAACAGTACGAATCTTGACAAGATATTAAGCAATTAAAGAGAATAGATAAATCCATAACTTTTGTTAAATGCGTGAGCTAGCATGCAATAATTTCTTTACACGATGTACAGCTTTTAAAAAACTAAGTTAAAAGAACTAAATAACACAACGAATTATTCTATACATTACATTCTAAGCAAATGACTGATCTGCTAAGAGAGCATCTTTTCGGGAAGCTATGAGGTGTAGGAAAGGATTTAAATGACGTTAGTGAGGGACTATGGCGGATATTAGAGGGATTGAGTTCCACACTGTGGTGGAGCGGGAGAATGGTCTTGAGAGTGAATGGATCGGTATTAGAATGAACAAAGGAAATATTGTCTTCGGAAGGGAGGGAAGCGCCACTTCACTCACCATAAGCTGGGACACGCGCGATCGCCTCGGAGTACCAACCACAAATCTAAGAGAGCAATTCATTATTCTCTTAATCCTTTTTATGGTTAGTTCTTCTTTTAATTATTCCTAATGGAGGTTTATAGCTCCATTCAAATAATCAAGAAACACATGGATTGCAGAAGTGGAAAAAGACATTGTGGAGCTGAAGACTACTCCATCAGAGGACAAACAGTGCAAGAACGAAGGAGATTTGGGAGCTGAGGAGACAGAAAAGAAGCAGAAAGTTGAAGAAACGCAATCCATATTGGCGTAATCGAAAAAAAAAATAGAATAGTAGGAACATTCAAAATTGTCTAAATAAGAATAAGGAAAAATGAAAAACGAAATAAAGAGGTGTGGAAGATTTAATATAATTAATCAAAAATAAAATATTTAAAAAAAAACAATAGGATATATGTATATTTATATTTTGTGCAGTAAATTAGCAAATCGCCATTACTACCGTGAAATCTAATATTTGTAAAAAACATGATTTTACAAGATAACAAATTTAAAAGCAATTTCCTAAAAATATAATTTTATGGACTAATTAATATTATTGATGGCCGTCTAAAGTATCTTTGTGTAGCATATTTAGTTGCAAATATAGGAATGATTTTGAATGCCGAGTCCGGAGAATTAGCCACTGGATAAAAAAAAAACTTTTAGCATAAGAAGCAAAAGGATACAGCGAGTTCAAATCCAGCTGACCCTGTGGGTTCTTCCAAATCTTCTTGTGGCTCCCTGCACAATCTTTGGCTTAGGAACACTATAGTCTCTACCATGTACTGAATCCAAGACCTTGGACTTATGATTTAGCAATACAAAAAAGAAGGCAAGGAATGAATGGACTATTTTAAGGTGCGTTTTTGGAGCGTTAGGTACGTTTTTGGATAGATAATTCATATTAAATATTTTTATTGCAAACTTAAAACATAAGGTTTATAAAATTATTTTTAGTTTAAAATCTGTTTTCACAAAATTATGGCTTGGCTCCCGCCCCATCATCTGCAATAATTATTATTTTGGTTTAGTTTAAATTGTTTAAATCTTCATAATTTGATATGTTATTGCCGAAACTAAAAATTCAAGTTCCCTTAGTAAATATTTACTTAAAATAACAGTTAACTTTAATTGGAGAGATCAATTAAAATATTATATGCTAAAAATAAGGCTTATGCCAGTAAATGAAATGTATATTAATATCTATGACGTTAGTAGGTCACTCAGTCTTTAATTTCTTTCCAGGTGTTTGTTATTATAACCGACTTTTATATATTTATTTAACGACTAATTTTATCTTTAAAAACGTTTGCATTGAACAAATAATCAGGAATCACTCTAGTTAAGAAATTAATGTTATTTTTACTCCTTGTTCAAGATGTAAAAGGAAATCTAGCTCTTCTGAAATATATCTGAATCTGTTTTATATTGATTTATTATTAGAATAGTTACTGTGCCAACTCATGAAGGGTCTGCAGTTCAGTACTTGTTTTATAAGGTAACGGTTGTGCAGGGAAGTTGCCCAAGATCACGCTCAACCGCCAGATTTCCACCATTATTAAGGGTGCCCCTGAAGATGGCCGAAACGTTGGCATAATTAAAAAATAAGTTCAAGTATTTTGTGCTATCTGTGACTGCCCCCTTTGTCGAATTCAATCCATCATAATAATATTTCACGGTTGAATATTGAACATTAAATATGAGCAATATTAACTTATTATAATGAAAATACACAGTAATGTCTATTATATTATTTAAATTTATTTGTGCAACGTTGGTATTTTAATATAAAGATCATGTTCTCATTTTATTTAGTATTAATGAAATTATGTAGGGAGTGAGGTAGCTCAATCTCTACCATGTACTGAACCCAAGATCCTTCATGGGTTGCATTCTGGTACATTTTTATATTATTAATGAAATCATCAATATTATAACCTGGGTTTATTGGATTGTAATTTTTTAAATAATTTCCGAATCGATTTAGAAACAGCATAAAACCCAGAGGTCAAACGATTCACACCTAAGACACGTTTTTTTTACCTGAACAAACGTGAAGTCACTTACTCCTAAAAAAAATTGTTAATTAATTTAATTACTGAAGGGAGTTTAGTGCACGGAACCATTGTCAAGTACTGATGCTATACTCGACGGAGAATATAGTTGTGTTTATATAAAAAAGAGAAATATTACCTTTCTACTTTTGGAAGTATGCTTAATGTAATAACCTCGCTATCAGGAATGAAGGGGTAATAAATGCTCAATAGTTTCCAGATCGATTTTACGAAACGATTATTCTTTCTTGAAGAATGCCAAAGAATCTAGTTCTTATGAATAACAATTTGGCGGCATTTCCTGTCCAACAGCCAGCCGGACACATGAATGACAAGGTAAGTTCTCTTTTACAAGAAAGACAGAATTCTAAAAGCATATCACCTTCCACGTAACGAATTTGGCTAAGTGACTCCCACACTTTTAGGAATTAGTTCAATTTTATTACTTCAGTGTTTTGTTTTTTTAATGACGTCGATTTATCGTTAACTGGCGGAATGCTACTGAAGCCGAATGCTAAGAATAACTTTTGTTTACAAGCCTGTCCATACCAGACTGACTCCAATACCAGACGTTCAACTCAACCCTACAGAATACACGAATGTCTCAATATACTTAGACAAAGTGGTGGGGGGTTTAGTACTGCGTTGGAAAAAGTATTATTGGAAGAAAATAGTTCGGGAAGTGGGAATCGTCAATGCAAATACTTACCTTTATTATATCAATCCTATTGCGAATAAAATGTACAGAAATAAACAAGAGATATAAATTAGAACCCAAATAAATCTCGTTCAAAAAAAGGAAGCTTTTGTGGAAAAGTGGAACGTAAGAAATGAAAATCTTACATTCAAAGCAGCACATATCCTCTTTTTTTTTTGGAGGGATGACACAAATGAAGTACTTGTAAAATAATTATCCGCGTTTTGGGATAATAGTATTGAAAAAATAAGAATGAAAAAAAAATATCCTCGAAGTCAAAACATCAGGAGACATAGCCATATTTTTTGTGGCTATGGGACGCTTGTCTATCAAATTTCATGGATTTGATCCTTTTTGAAAAAGAAAAAAGTTTTCAAACTGAATTATTAACTTAAGATGCTCTTTTTAATTCTATAAATAAATTACAAGACTAAAATAACATTTTTTTTCTTTCATATAGCTACAAGGTGAGAAAAGCATTGAAATCGGATCAAAATTTCAATGTGCAGTTTTTAACAATTTGTGCGTCATAAAACCCCTTCAGTTGTGGTTGAACTTGATTCAATCGTGCCCATTGGAAAGCTAATTTGATGTTCTACAAACACAACGCCAAAAAAAAAAATCATCTTAATCGGACCAATATCAAATGAAAGATACACATTGCTACTATCTCTGATCTCAATACACATGTTTTGTAAAGTATTTTGTGCATGTTCTTTTTGAAATCGGTTCACTTTTGTTTAGTTATGTACACATATGTTTATGTACATATATTAATGGGGAAGGGGTGATTAGTATTATTTATGCAATTTCGATGCCTGATAATTAACAGCACTTTCTCATGGAGCATGCCAAGGTTAATATATCACATTTTCAAAAAAAAATTTTTGCAAAGAGGCGATTGATTGCTTTGATCAATCAGAAGTTGCAGAATAAATCCCAATTTCTAATTGATTATTTATTTACGATCCCCACCTCTGTCGTTCAACTTAGAACCTTTAGTCACATCCACTATTTTAGAAAGGTTTTAAGGATGATCTAATATAAATTCACAATTTCTAAGTCTAGAACCGTGGTTAAGTGCATCCAAGAACTATTTTCTGCTCCTTTGAGACAGGCCACTTTGCCAAGCCTTGAACTTGCGCAAACAACTCATTATTTACAACGACATTATAACGTATTTACTCCTTTCTTGAGTTTAATGCCCTTAGTTTTCCCATCGGAAAAGGATGGGCGGGATTTTGTTGGAAACATTCCGATCTGGCGGGAGTTCAAGGCGCAGATCCCCATCTGAATTGATCCTAATTACTCTAGGCACAATGTGGAGCGTACGTAATCAGGAAAAAAATTCTCTTATAACGCTTCATAAAATTTATTAATAAATTATTTAATGTACTAACAAATTAAACAGCTGCTTACGATAAATACTTTATCTATTTTATAAGGAAGAATGTTCATTGAACATTACTTTAATTGGGATCTTGTTGACTTACGTCAATTTTATATTTATAATTTATTTTTATTTATTGTTCTTATGATGGTGATTATTTTGTAAATATTTTTATTTCAAAGAGAAAAGATTCTTTTTAAATCTTTTTTCTTCAAATTAAAATTATTTAAAAAATAATCACCAACAAAAGAACAATGCATAAAAATAATTTATAAATATAAAATTGACATAAGTCAACGATATCCCAACTAAAGTAATTTTCAATGAGCATTCTTCCCTGTGTATACATCGCAAAAATTGCGAGAACACGGGGATATAGGATCTGTGAAGAGAATGTATTTGTCTGGCTTAGATACGAACCCTGGTAGCTCAGTGGTTAGAGCACTGGACTAGATATGCAGACAAATCTTTTAACTTAAAACAAAAATATTTTAAAAATAATCACCATCAAAAGAACAATAAATAAAAATAATTCATCTATTTTAGTTCAAATTGCATAATCCTCAAAATGAGGAGGTCTGGTCACACAAGCAAATTTGGTGAATAATTTAATTTCACCTTATGATGCTATGGCTGATCGGATGCGACAGTGGAATTCTTTAATTTGGCTTATCCAGGAATAATTAGGATAAGGTAACGAAAGATAACGAGTAACCTATAATCGCAAAGGCTCCGGAACCCCATTTTATGTCCTTCCCAGTACGGCATCAATATGGGTTTTTTACCAGCAATCTTGAGAATAGTATGCTGTGATGCTAACTACTAGACCAAGGGTGACCACACAAACAAATATTTTTCTATCTCTAAACAATACCATTTTGAATTTGGTAAAAATAAAAGTATAATACTTTCTTAAGGAAGAAAATAGTTGGGGGTGCAGTCAAATAAAAATACTAAATAAGTGGTTACTTATTTAATTAAATTTAATTAGTATTTTTATTTGACTGCACCCCCAACTATTTTCTTCCTTACGTCTATCTTCCAGTCAACCAACCCCTCGCTTCTCTATAATACTTTCTGCTTATTTTTTATTTACTTTGGCTCAAAAGCGATTATACAAGAGTTTATGAACTTATTCTATCCAGAGTACAAAACTTAGACTCAAGATTAAAAATTATATTAACAAACTGTAACCACTACGACTCATGAACGAGTCTGGGGTTCAGTACATGGTAGAGACTGTGCTGTTTCATGAACAACCGTTCTGCAAGGAGGTGACTTGTCCTAGGTCACGCTCAACCGCCAGGTCCCCCCCCCTTATTTTTATATTTTATAGAGGCTGAGTGAGCCCCAGGAGGGTCCTAGATCCTATATGATCCATCTCCCGTCACAAACAGACTAAATAAAAGTAACTGCCTGCAGCGGGATTTGAACCAGGATTTCCAGCATGGCTACTCAGTGCTCTACCACTGAGCCACTCCACTCCCCAAAAATTATATTGCATAATTACAAATTATACAGTGTGAGGATCCTGTTTATAGAGCCTGGACCCAATTTTCTTTCCTATGAGTCTAAGAATGTCCTGAGATATCTCTTGAGTGAGTGGACCTCTGTTCTTTTCTGTGCAGTAGGGTGTGGGCCTACTGAGTCTGTGTTGTACAATTGGTACTCTGTAGCTGCTGCATATTAACTGGAAAACCGTTTATTTCATAAAGTGCAGTTCTAATGCACTCGCAAGATTTTAACCCAAAAGGATACTTTTTTGCAACTAAATGCGCATTTGAAAGACAGTTAATTTCATACAAAAGAAATAAATCAACTACTATGAGCCCTAGAAGTTGAGAAAATAAACAATAAAACATATTCGAAATCCTTTATTATTTTTATATAGAGATATAGTATTTTAACTATTGTAATATAATTATTAGACTAAATATATTTTAGAACCATTGCTAGTTTTACTAATGCTTTTGTTCACGAGAAAAAACAAATCCTCAATCTATGAAATCCTGCAGCAATGTAGGTAAGATAAAAGGTATACCAGTGAAAAGCATTCAAGATGAGCGTATATTGTTTATAACATCTGGAAAACTGAGTATACATATATAACATTTCAACTTTATGTGTCTAACCAGTTTATGCAGAAAAGATGAATAAGGGGACACATGTCATGTTGAAACTAGCCTAAATGCATTAAGGGATAATCAAAATTTTAGTTAGAGAAAAGACATTTCTGTAACCATAAATTTTTTAATGTTTCGAAACTGAATACCTGCACTAAGGAACTTCCTGAAAATATCCTATCCAAACTATTACTTGTTACATAACTGACAAGTTTCATTGTGTAAAGTAAAAAGGATCATGTTTTCAGTACTTCGACCCACTGTGCGAAAGGCTCATAAGAAATACACAAAGGTTGATCCAAAGGCACATAGAATATATAAAGTAATATAATAAGGCTGGATCCTGACACCACCAATCTCTGTTTAATTTCAATTCATGGACCACCACCCAAATCCAAATCGCCAGATCACTCTTAACTCAATCCTCCCACCTATGCCTCGGACTAATCCTCATACATTTATGAGTCCGCTCAGCGTTTAACTTCTTAGCGACTCGTCCGTTACTAAGCCCAACTCCTTTACATCCCCTTCTCAAATTTTGCAACACTGTCCCTTGTATTATTTTAACCACCCGGTCATTCTGTTGTGCAATCTATTAAATTCAGCAGTAGACTCATCCTTTTTCATACAGAATAACATAAGATGTTCACCCTTCAACCTTGAGGTCAATGTTTCATGCCCATAAAGAACAGCTGAAAGGGTGATAGTTCCATAAATCTTAAATTCAAAAATGCAAAAGTATTTATCATTATTTTTATAATATTTATTTAGAATAACAAACAAATAGTAAGAAATGTAAACTTATTTATAGCAGAGGTAGAGTTGGGCCTTCCATAAAAATGTTGATCCCATTACTCCATCTGAGTAATGATTATGGATACTTCGAAAGATAAACTTTTGATTTTATCAATAAATCATTACATAAAATAATCAATAATGCAAAGAAATACTTCAACATATATTTATAACTCAACTTCAATACTAACAAAAATTATTACTCTTGATTTATAAATTATGCATATATATGTACATGTTCTTTATTTTTTTCTCTTTTAGCATTATCACTTATCTTATTTATTTTTTGTTTAACTTTATATTTTTCATATTGTAATATTCATGTTGCCTTTGTGCCCAAAGTAACCCCACACCAAGTTGCTTGTTAGACCTTGTGGATCAAGTGAACAACAGTCATTAAATCGAAGGGGTTCTCTGGTTATATTTCAGATTGGCAGTATCACCATAAAAAGTTTCTCATCATATAGCATAATATTTATATTATTATAAAAAAGTAATAGCCCAATTCTACAAAACTGTGTTCAAATCAAAATAAATTTTAGTTACTATGAGGAACATGTCACCTTAGTAATATGAGGAGAATAGAGGGCAGAAAATAAGTAAAAAACATTAATTATTGTTTGAGTAAGGTAGGAAAAAATTGGGGGTGCAGTAAAATAAAACACTAAATAAGTGGGTACTTATTTAGTGATTAATTATTGTTATATAAAATTGTCAAGGCTATAAAAATAAATCAGTTTTATTTAATACTTAAGGCATTTTAAACTAATTATGCGATTTACTGAGTTTGGGTCTCAATAAAATTATGTTAATATATGATTCACCTAATAAAATCATAAATTCAAGTAAAGCTTTTTGTTTTAAAATCAAAATTAATTATTTTTACAACTATTATCCAAGTTAAAAAGGTTTAAACATTAGAAATTTTATCAATATAAGTTACTATAAAGGAATTTTCTCTAACCTAAAACACAAAATAAAAATATATTAATTATACTTGAGTACATTCACTTTTAAATGGATTAGAAAATCTGGTTATATTTGGCAACCTGAAGTATTTTAATTGGAATAGAAATAATGGAAATTCTTGTTATTGGCTGGTGGGTGAGCAAGGAACAACAGTAAACAAGGGAGTTGGCCAACAGTAACATATTTACTTGACTTCTAAGCTTAGGTATGAAGTAAAATAATTATAAACCTACTGAAGAATATAAATAGGCAACTTTTATCAAAAATTTTTATTTACATTTAACTTCGAATTAAAATATCCCTCAAGAGAAATAAATTACATATTTCAATCATAGAAATATGAGATTAGACAAAACAAAATATAAAGAAAATATTCTAGAATAATTTACAAATACTTTCTTAAAGAAAATTAAATAAAGACTTAATAATAACTTCAGACTTTAGGTTAAGTTTCATATGGTACTTGTACGATATTTCGCAAAAATAAAACAAAAAGAACAAGGATATTTCTAAAAACATTACAACATAATAAAAGCAAAATTTTATAAAAAAAATCATTACTCATGAAAAATAATATTTGACTCAAAGTAAAATCAAAGGCTGTTGGAGCTGTCGTTGCCTGTGCTTCCATTCTGATAAGTCATGCAATATTGGCCTTCCAAAATGTTTATGTAGTTCCCAAAACGATACTCTGAAAAAAAGTAAAAATAAAATAGGCACACTATTAAAAAAAATCAAGTATCACATTAAATTAACTAATGTAGTAGTCCAGGATTTGCATGGATTTAGGCATATAAAGAAAAAAATCTAATCTAGCTTCATGACAGCTCGAAGTACAACAAAAAAAGAAATGGAACGAAGCAACTAACTTATGTTGTCTCTGACCATCATGGTCTGTCCTGCCTGGTGCAGAACGAATGCTATGTGAGCGGTTGTGCGAGGCTGGCGGATTGCGATTGAATGGGTTATGACGAACCCTTGGAGGAGCTACAGGCGGTCCATTACTGTTCGCATCATCATTTGGAAGAGGAACGTTTACTAAAAAGACAATAGATCATGATTATTATACATATCAGTAACTATTTTTAAATGTGACTGAAAGTCACACTTAACTATAAGAGACCCTGAATTAAATAATAAATAAATTCATAATTATTTAAGCTTAAGTTTTTTTTTTAAGAGATTATGTCATTATTATATTACACGTCACCACTGAAACTTTAATATTAAATTCTATCTTCCAAATAACGGCTATTGAACTATCATAGCCTTGGTAACTTTATAGAATCTTTCAACAAAAAAAATAATATTTTTCCAAAACTAATATTATATATTTTTAATATTCATCTCTTAAAATATTGCATTATTAAAATAAAGCATTTCCTAAATAAATTTTTTTTTCAATTTTTAGTAAATAATTTATAACATTTATTTATTTTTAAATAGCAGCACTCAATGCTTCTTATAATACATTGTTTAACAAAACATAAATAAGATTCTGGACTACCAGAACATTTAGGTTGAACAGTATTTTAAGAAGAAATCAAATTATAGCAAAAATAATAACCAATAATAATTAGTATAAATTCCAAAATTGTATGCCCTATTTTTTAAATATATTTATCAAGAAACAGATGAGCTGTTCCTTTTTGAAGAAGACGATGGTGAAATATAATCTCTTATTTCATCACTAGTCATTTCTTTCCCAGATTCAGAAAGTTCAGGTACTAAATCCTATCTCAAAGAATAGTTCAAGAAATTTGAATATATTTATATTCATAAAATTTTAAGTAGTATCTGTACTTAATTGCATCGCATACTTAATTTAATCAGTATAGTATTTTGTAAATGTAAAATTTTATTTTTTAATTTGTTTAACATCGCTTCGACTGCTGGTGCCAGTAGCGTCTTATAGAGCATTGTATATATACATATACAATATAGCATCAATTTATTTTTAAAATTTGTTGGCAGCAAATATTAATTTTAATAATAATATTTTTAAAATATTAAACAACCTTAATCTAATGATTTGGCAAAGCACAATGTGCAACTATTTAAAAATACTAAAAAAACTAATTAAAGTCAGTAGAAGCTCAAACCAACCCATTTTTATGTTAATGGGTTGGTCCTCTCCGAGTTGATAGCCAAGAGTCCTTTCCGATTAGTAGATAATATAACTTCTTACAGGAAATAGTAGATTCTGTGCTAAGCTCAACAACCTAAGGGAGGACAATTACCTCTTACTGAGATGTTCTGCTGAGCACATAGTCACCACCAACAGAACTGAACTCAAGCAGAGTGTTTCATATACTAATAATTAAACTACAGATGAAGACCAACTCCTAAACTCCCATAGCTGATTTCCCACAATTCTTGAGTGAGGGTTGATAGATATTTATATAACAATTACTACAAAGTTATATCAAAACTTAGTACATACAATATATCTGATCAACAAACAATGACAAGATCTTATAGCAAAATTTACCTTCCATTTCATCAAGCTGCCTTTGTAGTTCAGTAACCATTAGTTTAATATAATCAAAACTGGCACATGCTAATGCTTTCATCCACTGCTCCATAGAGTCCTGAGATTCAGCTTCAAGTATGTAAGTTCTGTTTCCTTGGCCATGAAATACAATCTTGAAACCGAATTGACCCTCATCTTCAGCCAACTCTGAACAAAAATATGTGAGTTAGGATATTATAGTTTGTGAGTTATATAGGTTCCAAAAACAATAAAGATGACAAAAGAAAACCATACCTAATGTGCACCCTTCTAAGATAATAACACCAATTGGTTCTTTATCTGATCTCTTCTCAAAGTAAAATAACAGATTCCCTTTTAAAACAAAATACCGCTTTTGAAAAGCTTTATTAACTTCACCTCTTTTTACAAGCCAACCTTCCTTGTCTACACCGGTAGGAGACGTTGCAAAAGCTGCAAGATTTTTCTCATTAATTTTCATTATGGTGACCAATCAATACATAATACAACTTGAAACTGATACTATTGAAAGACAGACGTCAGAATCAAAATATTACGAGACAATTGTTAACGGTTATAACCAGATAAGGAAGTCAGGTTTTGTTTATATATTTATGCAAAAGCCATATTAATGATGAATGTCAAGATTATGAATTAGTATTTTCATCTTATATTTATTTATTCATTTAATATTTCAACGATTCTCGAGGATATATATTTTTTTAGATGATGTATTAAATAAATGTCACGTTTAAGTATGAATAATTTATGATATTGTTTACTTTGATAACCCTCCTATTTTATTTATTTAAAATTTATCGTTTGACTTTTCATATAAAATTTTCATTATATGTATACTTCAAAATTGTAAATTGAGTTATGTAGGTAAACATTAAAAGGGAAGGTTTCTTGTGGTTTCCTAGGTTTATATCTTTTATCAAACTGATATCAGCCTTTATCTTGACATTTGGCTTAAGGTGATATGTCAAAATCACAATAAATATATTTTCTCCTTTGATTGCACCCAACATTTATAAACTGGAAAATGGAAGAAGGTATGACTTCTCATTCTCCATGCCCAATGGCAACCCCAAATATGAAATTAGAGAATCTTATAAAAGCAGCACTCAACACCTCGACTTTAAAAAGAACTGGACAAAGCGGAGGTGGTTGTATTAATCAAGGAGAAGCATATATAACTGACACTGGCACAGTATTTGTGAAGAGCAATTCAAAGCCAAAGGTTTGTTTGGAAGAATAGTCAGTTTTTAATACTACTTTATTACTTTTTTAATTATTCTGTTAATCTTTAACTTTAGGCCAAGTTGATGTTTGAAGGGGAAAGTGAAGGCTTGAAAGCTTTAGGTGGTGCAGGCATTGTCACTGTTCCACAGCCGATTACAGTTTTGGAAAATCCTGATGGTGGAGCATGTCTAGTCATGGAATTTATTGAAATGAAAGGCTTGCGGAGTTTAGCTCATAAGCTCGGTGATGAAGTAGCTAAAATGCACATGCAAAATGTCAACCTGGAAAATCGATCCAATCGTATCTCGGAAAAACCTCAAATGGAATATATACCTCAGTTCGGGTTTCATACTACTACTTGTTGTGGTTATATACCCCAAGAAAATGAGTGGAATGAAGATTGGGTGGTAATAAATTGATAATAATATAAACTGTATATATTTATTTATGAAATTATTCTCTAATTTTGTAATTTACTTTACACCCTGTTTTACTTTTATTCTCAAATGAATTATTTTGAATGAAACTTTAAATTATTATTCACCAATAAGCAAATCATCTAATTGAACTTAGAATCACCATAGAACCCTTTTTAGTGCGCTCTCATAATTAAGCAGTGGCACAAAATTGAATAAATTATTTATGCTAGCATCAAAACTATGTTATTTAAGCCAAAACATCATGAATATAAAGTAGTTGTCATACTGTGGTACTCTCCAGTATTTGGTTAAAAAAAGTAACTGAATATGTGACCCACTACTGGTTACCCTGAAGATGCCTGCATCTTAGGCCAAAATGTTGGTACATTAAAATAAGTTTTGCTTATTTTGTGTTATCTTTGACTGCACCCCCTGACCATTTCAATCCATTATTATAATAAATTTAACTTCATCATAAATGATATGATAATATAATAAATATAAATAAATACATGACAGGACATGTAGAGGCACTACCCACTGGCAGCACTCTAATGGACTATATATAAAATTTTATTTTTTTATTTTTATGCATCATTGATTGTTCTGATTTATTATAATAATTATTTATTAAAATAGCCAACTACTCACGCTTAATAATTAAAACAGTAATTTTTCTTAAATTGCTTGCAGGCATTTTTCGCTCAAAATCGATTAGATTACCAGTTCAGACTTCTGGAAAGAGAGGTAATGACATTTTACTAAGCATGCAAATTCAACAATTATTTATCTAAGAATATCATTTTTTAATGTTATTGTATATTTTTTTCTTTTCATGCCTTATATT
This sequence comes from Troilus luridus, assembly GCA_964056705.1. Lineage (NCBI taxonomy): Eukaryota > Metazoa > Arthropoda > Insecta > Hemiptera > Pentatomidae > Troilus > Troilus luridus. The sequence continues at coordinate 31,882,557 of OZ057416.1, forward strand.
GTTTACTTGAACTAGGAAACAGCTATGGACTATGATAAATTGAATTTACTGTAATTCTTAATCACTCATTTAAAATTCCCCTGTGTAATACAGTCATTCAGGTGTTGAAGAAGGCTTTGAGGGCTGGTATAACAACAAAGACATTTATTGGCAAGAGAAGAATTTCTTGATGGAGATGGAGTCGTTAAGTGTGATGTAAGCTGTCTTGGAATTGTTAAGAATTCACCAAGATTTGCTTGTTTTTTGAAATCTTCAATCAGTGGTCCAATCTCATCTGCAAACATCACATTCTTTTTCTAGATTGTTAATGTTAATGTTCAAGCTGCGTAGTAAGGTCCATAAGTTTGCGACCTGTCCTGCTTCCCCTCATTCAAACGTGCCGGGACCTGCATCCCTATGCAGGTCCATGCCTGCTCACTCCATACCCATCGCCCCCATTTCCTCAGTCCTGTCAGTCAGTGTCCTGGCTTGAAGGAAACTCCCCATTTTTACAATGTTTAAAGTTGATTATTAAATTATTTTGTAAAGAGGGTCTTACTCCTGAACAAATTAAAGAGCGCTTGGATTGTGTCTACGGGCAGTCCTCCCCCTCGTATTCCAGAGTGAAAGAAAGGGTAAAATTATTTAAGTTAGGGAGAGAACGTCTAGAAGATGATGACCTATGTCCCGGTCGCCCATTGGAAGATGTCACTTCTGAAACAATCCAACTTGTGGAATCTGAATTGCTGTCTGACCGGCGACTGAAAACCAAGGAAATAGCAGCGAGGTTGGGGCTTTCAAAAACAAGTGTTTTGAGGATCATCAAAGAACATTTGCATATGAACAAGGTTTGTGCAAGATGGGTTCTAAAAATTCTTTCAGCTGCTCAAAAACAGGAACGAGTTCACTGCTGCAATGAATTTAGGTTTTTAACACCGACAAAGAGCTCCAAGCAGCAGTGGAAGAACATTTTTTTAACAAAGAAGAAAATTATTTTTTTCATGGTATACAAATGTTCCCAAAGCGTTGTATTAAGTGTGTTGAACTTAGAGGTGAATATATTGAAAAACAGTAAGACCAGTTTTTTTCTTTCACCTTTCCTTCTATCCCAGGTCGGAAACTTTTGGACCTTACTACGTAGTCTTAATTCTTTAGTAATGAGCCATTACTTCGTCTTCTATTGAGTTAGTCATGTTCATCGGAATATAGTTGCCAATTATACAATTTCGATTGTCTTTAGGCATCCGATTGAGGACAGATTTATCAATTAAGTCACTCTTCATCTGGTTACTTTCCATCAACTAGTGTGACAGCTCTGTAGCAAAAATGGATTTCTCGTAATATCTGATTCATTGTTATATTGATAATTATTAGATTTTTTTTTTACTTCTCAAATTACTCTTTTATAGTCTAGGATTTTTCAGATTTTGGCGGATGGAGGTCCAGATGCAATGAGATTATGGGAAATCTCTGCTACCTTTTTCCCACTTTGATAGTGAACATTTCAGAATAATAAAATTCCTGACACGAGGACCTTAGGAATCTTTAAAGTCTAAAGGGATGTTGAGCAGATTTGACTGATTAGATCTCTTGCAGCTTTGAATTTGTATCGATAGGCAACTATTGTAAATTAGTGCTACAATTAATATTAATGCACATTTGATTGGATCACAGTACCACCAACTGAAAGATGATTGGTATTGCTATGTAACAAAAGATCAGTTAAACAGAAGAATATATGCAGACTGGATAAATTGTTTTTTTCCCCATTTTATAAAAATCTAAAATTTACAGTCCAGTGTTACATCGTTTTTTTCAAAAGATCAGTTTTAAAACTGAAAATTAACTTACTGTACAAGTGGGAGAACATGGTTGCAACTGGTGCCAATAAAATAACTGCTTTCTTATAAAACTCGGTTTTTAAACGTATTTATAAACATTTTAAATATGTAAAATCCTGTTCAACTTATCCCATACAATTATCTTAATTTATCTAAGTTTGATAAATTAATATTATTATCATCTTTGTCTTACAATATTAACATGGATTCTAATTTTTTTATTTCATATTGTTAGAAAGGTGATAGAGAAGCTATTGAAATGTGGTCCAGATTACAAATCATTATTCCAAAGTTTTTTAAAGATCAGAGGATCCGTCCCTCATTACTACATGGAGATCTGTGGGGAGGAAATGCTGCTCAAACGAAAAGACATCCTGGTATAATACATAATTACTTCCGTTACTAAATATTCTGTATTGACCATCATTTTTAGTTGGTTTTGGTTTTCATTTATGCTGTTTAAGAACAATTTTTTCTTAAACAAATGTTAACTTTTTTTTAATACAAAATTTGGAACAAATGAATATCTCCATACACTTGGACCATATTATCCTTCATCTTATAACTATTTTATATTTAAACAAAATATTGCTGTAGTTTTTATACTGCACATTTTTGACTCTTTAACGGGCTTCTTGATTTTTATGATATGTTTATTTTTTATTTCCTGGCCAATAATTTGGTCTATACTTATAACTTTATCTTGTACAATACTTTTCTAGATTTTTTTTTTTTTAACAATCTGTTAATAATACATTTTATTATAAACTTATTAATAAATTAATGATAAATAAAATTTATTCTTAATTTTATTACAATAAAATTTATTACACCTCCGAAACTTTTTTAAATATAATTGAGATATTATTAATGAACATTTTATAATTAATTAGCTCATTTTTAGGATTTTAAACATTAATTACTGTGTTTAGTTTTAAAAATAAATAAGTGATGATTAGCATTTAGTTTTCTAGATATTTTATATTGAAAGTTTATTTTTTGCCTCATTCTTTATTAAGGGGAAAGATTCATTTTTGGCCCCAATGATGTCACATTGTAGTGATATTTTTTCTTGACATTTTTGTATAAAATTTGACAAATCGTGCTAAAAGTGATTAAGACTGACCAATTAATAGGTACCTGTGCTATGATTGAAAACTATTTTGTTGTGTTTATTTTTTCTACTTAAAATTGTATTTCATCTTTTCCTTCTCATTTCTTTTGCAGTTATATTTGATCCTGCTGCATTTTACGGTCACCATGAGTATGAACTTGCCATATCTGGAATGTTTGGCGGTTTCACAAGAAGTTTTTATGATTCTTACCATAAAGTTATACCAAAAACTCCTGGATTCGAAGGACGACAAAGGCTATACACTCTTTTTCATTATCTAAATCATTGGTAAATTGTACTATCCAAATTATTCATGATGTACATTAATCGCATTTCAAATTATGTACATTAATGCTATTCATTTTTAGGAATCATTTTGGTGATGGTTATAAGAAATCAACAATGGCTGTTATAAAAAGTCTGTTGAAATGATGTAGTTCTTTCAGGACAATTCCTGACATATGCTGGCCAGATGATGATTCACCTTAATCATTGATTTGGAGGAGTTGGTCCTGATTTCAAGGAATATATCTCGAAATAAGATATATTCATTAGACTGAAGTATTGAAGTGATATGTAGGTTGTTAACCGAAAGCAGTAGTGCTTTTTTATTTTATTTACCACAATAGAGAGTAATTCTTTTTATCATAGGTAATTTAAATTTGGAATCAGAATACATCCAAACTCCTGTTGCTGAAGTGTTTTTAGTCCATTACTTTAAATATTGTTTAAATGTATATTGCCTTTATGAAAAGGAGAGCTATTCAAAATGGAAGATTAAGTTCCAATGAGGACATTGGTTTAGAACTTTTTTTTTTAGTTGCTTATGTCACAATGCTCAATTGATACGCAGGGTAGATTTTGTTTTCAGAACATTGAAATAATAAACTTAATATCACATTCATGGTTGATAATTTGAACTCAATAAATATTGATTTCAAGGAATAGTTTGTAGTTATTTATAGATAAAAAGTTGTTATGTTTAGAAGCATTGCTTAAAATTATGCTCAAATTTATTTTTTTTAGGCCTAAGAACTGTATTGTAATTTTAAATAGAATAATGATGGCTTAAGATCACTTTTATCTCTCAATCCACAGTGACTATGATTGTTTCATGGAGACTCATTTCAAAGATATAATTAATAATTATGATTCTATACTAGTCTGCTCTGTAATTTTCTACTTCAGTAAAAATAAATACAGACTAGTGAAATTTAATGAAAAAAAGAAGTAGTTTTATGTAATTTTTAAAGTTAATGCCAGTTAAATCTAACAATCACCATGCAAAAGTTTTCATACAACACATATTTGTTATAAATAATGGATTTTTTATTTTTTATCCTATGACTTATTTATAATCAAATTGTTGGTCATTATTCATTTCCTCTTATATAGTTAAAAAACGTGTCCCCCTAAGGGTAAAATGAAAAAAAAACAGCCTATTGAAGACAATTTTTTTTTCTCACAGAAATAGCTTCGATATAACTTTCCTAAGGTACTTGAGAAACCTCGAATTATCTGACGGATATAAGCATCATGCTATTTTGTCAGCAAAAGATATTTCAGTAAAATAAGGAGAGATATTTTCTGAGACAACTTCCAAACTTACCAAATCAGATGTAAAAATAATAGTAGTAAACATTAAAATAAACTTTGCTGATACAAAATATTAAAATTTAAAGAACATTCATTTCCACAATGCTAAAAAAAATTAATGCTTATAAATTAACCTGTCTAATTTTAGACATATTTAGAAATTATACTTAAGATTAAATTGCTATAAGATAAAATAAAATTTAATTTAATATTTTTCTTCCGCATAACTCACATTCATTACGATTACACTCGCATGAAAACTTTTGCTAGCCAATTTAGGTTTAATGGTATACTTACTTATCTTAAAATAGATATGACATTGTTTATATGTATGTTTTTGTAAATTAAAAATAATTTTAATCTTGATAAAATTACTGAATGAGTTAAAAGAAGTATTTAACTGCCATTAATATTTGTTTGTTTTTTAATAGTGCTGTAATCTTTGTAATGCTGCAAATTACACAGAACTAGTGAGTATTTATTTTTAACACCAAACTTCAAAATCTTATAAATAGTCTGAAATCTGTTTTCATAAGTATTATTGTATATTTGATATATAAAGATTCTTTATTTGATAGATAAAAGAACTTGTTCTTTATAAAACACCTCGAATATAACTTGAAGATGTAAAAAAACTCATTTCTTAATAATTGTTAACATTTGGCACTGAACCATGTTAGGTAAATTTTTTTTGTATATTTATCTTTGTTATAAGTATTTATTAAAAAAAAATTTTATATAAATAAAAAATGTATATATTTATATTAAGTGGTGTAGCTCAGAGTTCAGAGCACTGAGTTACTGAATTGTAGATCAATCCTGGATTTGAAACTGGCTGTGGCTGATTAAGCATGATCTCTGCCAAATCATCTCCTTAACAATCCGCTTAAAAACAGTAGTCATCACCATGTACAGAATCCATGAGTGTAATGGTACATTGATACATTGTATATACATAGACTCATTGGCCTTTTTAGAATAAATTCATCTGAGCATAAATAATGTTTACTGAATTGTTATTTAAGAATCATGCTTTTTGTATTTATAACTTGGTCTGGGAAAATCAGTCCGAAATAATAAATTGAGACACCTTTTTAAATCACTTCCCCTCAAAACAATGTTCTGTTTAGTAGATGAGGTAAGACTGAAAGAGTGTAATAAAATTTGGTATCATATTGATAAACATTGACATATGTAATTAATGCAAATCTTTTGATCACTCGATTGGACAGTGCTATTGTGTATTGGCATTGCCAATAAATGAATCTGAAATATATGAATCTCTTCTGTCTGGACTCTTAGCCACGAGCATTAGTTGATGAACAACTGCACTCTAGCAAAATTTAATAAATTATATAATAAATAATACTGAATAATGTGAAACTACTGCAGGCATAAAGTTACGAAAAATAGAAATCAAGCAATGTGCTTATTAATGATTATTTTTTGATGTATTATAAACTTAATGATAGATTTTTTCATGGGCTTGGACAGTAACTAGGAAAAATACAAAAGGGGGAAAAAATAAGGAGAATAATGCTATTAATGCCATTACTAAACAAATATTGTAGCATAAAGAATTACTATAAAAAATATTAATCTGAACCGTTCCTTATACTTCTAGTAAGTATTAACAGTTTTCATTTTTTTTTTTTAGAAAGACTATTTTGAAGATATTAAACTGTTTTTATCTGTATTGTGCTGGCACACTGAATGATAAAAAACAAAAGAAATATTACATTGTGATAAATATATTTATGACAGTTTAAAAAGACATTTTTGTTAAATGCTATTCACATTTTATTAATATAAAACATTTTATAATTATGAATGTAAAAAAATTACTTTTATAAGTTTGCCTGTTTTCTTAAAATTAAGGTGAAGCAGTACTCATCCTCAAATTTAAGAAGTTAGTTTTGATCCCTAGTATATTTAAAAACATTATCATAATGATATATTGCACATAATACATTTTTAAAAATGGGTCTAATTAATTTTAGATTAAATTAAAAGTGGTAATTCCGAAGCTTTAAATAATTTATTTATTTTTAAAACAATTTTCTCTTCAGACAAAATTAATTTGGGATTTAAATATTTTCAAAGCATAATTAATAAAAAAACTTAATCGAAGCACAAATAAACATTTACCCTAATGAATTATTATCAGTGTTTCATTTTGGACGAAACATTAATATTTTCATTTACTTAAATACTAAATAGCTACAAGAATATTTTTAAAATAGTCAAAATAATAATATGTGATAATAAATTATGTCTATTAATATTTTTTTCTCTTTTAGTTAAAGTTTAAATGTTAAAGTAAGTCATGTATTATTAGAATCCTAACAATTTCTATGTAAATTTTTTTTTATTGAATGTTTAAATAGATTTTTTCCTCACATAATGTTATATATAACCCTACAGTGAGTATTTTGTGTTGTTAATTAAAAGCAGAATTGATTCATCATTCACTTTTGTTCCAGCTGACACAGATGATACATGTCCCCATGTATGTTATTTAAAATAATTCACCAGTTGTAATAAGTTAGAAATGTTTACTAACCAAACATTTGTAAATTTTATTTTAATCTTAAGTAATAGTAATCAGTTAAAATAGTTAAATGAGCTTTCATGATTTCTTGATCTCACGAAGGACAAAATAAAATAAAACAAAGAAGTGTATATTAGTTGTAGAAATTAAAGGTATATAAAACCATGTGTATAGCTAATTTATTTTTTATTTTTGTTAACTGAATAAAATTACAACAAATAGTAAATGTAAAACTAATATTATATATTGATACTGAATTAAATATGGAATTAGTTATGTTAAAGTAATGAAATTGATATTCATAAGAAAATTAGATAATATTAATTGGCCTGTAGTTTGACATTTTTTGTCTAAACACAATTTTGTATGAAATCAAGAGCTAAATGTATGCTAAGGAAAAAAATTAGTAAATATTATTTATAAATTGTTAACATTTAGATTTCTAGAACACCATTTTGAAAAATCACATTATGAAGTTTGCACAAAGTTTAAATTTAAAAAATGTAATTTTTCAATAAAATTGAACTAATTTATTAATTTGTTAGCTACAAAATAAAAACCTCAGTAGTCAATAAAATAACCCATTTGCTAAAAAGAATTATATTTCAATCATGACACTAATAAGAATGTTGCAGATACTGAGTTGAGTTTCTTATGTGTTTTTTTATCTTTTATGTCAGTTTTTGTGCATTTTATTAGCTAACAAAATTACCAAATGAAATGTACGGATAAAGAAAATTTTAATTTTTGTAAAAATTCATTTAAATCTAGATTTAAAAAAAAAATAATCATTTTCATTCATGTGGTTGAGCAACCATGAATATAAGAACAATTTGTCTATATTTGTTGAGAAATAGATCTTAAAATAATAGATTTATAGTTTGCCATTTCCAGGATTTTTTTTTTAATTTGGCAGCCATGAATAAATCAAATGCACTTTTTTTATTTTTTTCGAAACCTCCTTTATTATATGAAAATATATTCACAAATAGTAAAAAAAAAAAATTTTGCCTTTTTCGGTTGGTGTCATGCCAAACAACTTTTTCTGTACTCACTATATCTGTAGTGTAAATATATAACAACTGACCACCAAAAATAATCAATCACAGGTGAACTGTTAAATTTTTAAACATTGAATTTAATTTACTTTTTGCTGAAGTAAAAAACAAATACCAACCAGTTTTTGAAACTTGGGAGAGAAAAACATTAGGCCATTTATGGAATTGAGACTGCCAATAATATTGAGTCAATCTTCTGCTTTTCACTGATGTAGAGTAACTTCTTTGAATACAAATTTTATTATTTTGCATTACATTTAGACCATTAATTGATGAACACTCCAGGTTACAACTGTTTTATGTAATAAATATTAATATAAATTCCTACAAATGCCCCCAGAAATTAATTGTTAAATAAAACTCACTGGATCTAGGGCAAAAAAGAAAAACAATTATTACCTTCGGACAACAATAGTGTAGGAATTGACAAAAAAAAAATCTTTTCATTATAAAATCAAGCAACTACATATATTTTAAATATTTATATTTTTAACAGAACAGATTTGCCCCCAGCCAGGATTTGAACCCGGATCTCCGCCTCACCGTGGCAACGCTCTAACCATTTAAGCCACGGGGGTCGCTCCCTACCTAGGGCAAATCTGTTCTCTTCACCTATCCCATATTCCCGTGTTCTCGCAATTTTGTGATGTATACACGAGGAAGAATGTTCATTGAACATTTCTTTTAATTTTAGGATCTTTTTGACATACATCATTATATTATTAATAATTTATTAATCTTTGCTTTAATTTTTATTTTGAAGAGAAAAGATTTGCCCCTAGCCGGGATTCAAACCCGGATCTCCGCCTCACCCGGTAAGTAGCGACCCCGGTGGCTCAAATGGTTAGAGCGTTGCCACGGTGAGGCGGAGATCCGGGTTTGAATCCCGGCTGGGGGCAAATCTTTTCTCTTCAAAATAAAAATATTTAAAAATTAAAGCAATGATTAAAAAATTATAAAAAATATGACTTATGTCAAAAAGATCCTAAAATTAAAATAATGTTCAATGAACATTCTTCCTCGTGTATACATCGCAAAATTGCAAGAAAACGGGGGATATGGGTGCGAGAAGAGAACAGATTTGTCTTAGGTAGGGAGCGATCCCGGTGTCTCAAATGGTTAGAGTGTTGCCACGGTGAGGCGGAGATCTGGGTTTCAATCCTGGTTGGGGGCAAATCTTTTCTCTTCAAAATAAAAATATTTAAAAATTAAAGCAATGATTAAAAAATTATACATATTTTAGATCTCTTGAAAGAGATGGCCCCATACTAGACATATAAAATAATGGAAGTACATCTATCTATCAACAGTTATATACATACATAAAAATGGATACAGGGTGAAGAAATAAATACAGATGACTATTAATCCTTAAATTTATTTTTATAAATGATAACATAATGGTTTTATTTTAATTACATATTTGCTGCTTACTATTTCAAAAGGAATTACGCCTCATAACCATCTGGTAAGGCATTGGTGTGTGGATTGTGAAACAGGGAATGGTTTCCATCTCCCCATGGGAATTTCTGAAAAAAAAAAGTGAATTAAAAGATAACTCAAGTACCATGAAAAAGATAGTTAAAATAAAATATACTAAACTATTACAATACAGGATGTTTAACTGTAAGCTGATCTCTCATATCTTACATGATTTAGTTTGAATTATTTAGTAGGAGAGAAAGTAAACTTTAAGTGAAAATGAGAGGCAAGAATAAGTACAGTAAGGTGTAATCACAATAAGTAAAAACTGAACAGCTGAATTATTTAACAATTATAGTCCTGTACCGCAAACTAATACCGGGTCATTGAGAGGAATTGCATGTTTTTGAAATAATGAGTACTCGGTTGATTTTACATGAATAGTTTATTTATTAACATGAAATTACTTATTACATAATGCCATTTACTATGCATTGAAAAAAATATTTAATTCTACTATTTACGGAAAATTACATCACTTAAATGACGGTCTTTAATCTAAAAACACCGTTCCGCTCTTTTAATTCATCTACCTCTTTGTATCTGAGCCAGAGCCCTCTATCACTTCCTGCGCCAACTAATAGAGGGACAAAATGGCCACTGGACACTCAGTAAAGGACAAGTAGTACTTTAGGAAGGTGAGTACAGCAGTAGATGAGTAGAAGACAGGATCTCGTCAACATCATGGAGTAGACTTCAACTCAGAGAACCATCAGGGTGAGGAGGAACCCACAGCCACCGAGAAGAAGACAAGCCATTCGCAGATTATCCATGAACAGTAATGTATTTTCTTGTATTCATGTATATCAAAATATATTTATATCATTTCATCTCACTACAACCACTCTAATCCAGAGGCCCAATATCCGGATAGGGTAAACCCCTTCTAAATTAAACAGACGGCCTCTTTCTTTTTCCCCCCTCTGTAGTTCTGCCACCAAAAAGTTGGTGATCATTCCAATGTAGGGATCTGATGTGACTGTAACAGGGGCACCATGTTCTTCAAAAAAGTAAGGGTCGATTATTCCACATTTAGCTACTGCACACTAGACTGTCACTTGAGGGCTATGCAAGGGTCGGTGATGGCCGACCTTGAAATGTAGACGAAAGAGACGTTGTGTTTGGATAACAGATTTACCACTTTTAACATAGTTATCGTACATGAACACACGGTGTTTCACATTCCATTGGACATGGCGACTAAAATTCCAAAGCCTGCTGGAATGAATAATACTGTGCTGGTTTCTTCAATCTTCTAGTCGTTGTGTACTGTGCGTTTCAAAAACATGGGATTCCTATGAATGACCCTGTATAACACAATCTTTAGGACAGACAAAAAGTAAAGTAAAAATTTAAAATGAGTAAGTATAAGTCGATATCAGAAACTAAGTCACATTTCACAAGCTTTGCAGAGCATTTATAATAAACATTTCCCTAGGAAGAAAAGTGGAGCTAATGTTCTGTTAAAATAATGTAACTCCCCTAACAATAGGCCTAGGATATAGTTAAATACAACTCTTGGTAAAGCAAAATAGTATAAAAGTATAATAATAATAAATTGTAGTGTACTCGAGCTCAGAGATATAGAAAAAGTTTCAAAGGAGTTCAAAATATAGTCAGAGACCATCAGTATGGATCATTTAAATTTGGAGAACCAAAGTAATGGATTACCTTCAATTATTTGATTATTCATATAACTTTTTTGTTATCATGTTTTGAATGGTCGCAACTAATTTTATACTGGCTATCAAGTTTTCAAACAACTCCGTTAAATATCAAACCTAATTATGACTTTATAAAAACCCAAATATTGGCAAAATTACTCATGAAAAAATATTTTTAAAAACATAAAAAGAAGTTAAATAGTTTATTGATAATTTACAGAATTTTATAACCAGCATGATTTATTACATTAAACTCACCTTATTCCGTACTCTTAAATGATCGTATTTCTTAAATTCTGGTCTATCATGTCCATGGCTACCATGACCCAGATATGCATTAAGCATGCACAACAAAACAGCAGGAAAGCCAGCAAAAAAACTCACATTACGCCAAAGCTTAACACCAGCTGAAAAAAGAAATATTTAAGATCAAATAAAAAGAGATGAATTTATTTAAGTCGAAAAAATGTTTTAACACATAAAAAGCTAACATTGACATGGGTTGATCTTGATATTAATTTATTGGATTTATCTTTAATTCATGAAAATGAATGATTAGAAAACATTGTTGCAAATGTCCGAGTAGTGTTAAATTACAAGTTTGAGAAGTAAATGTTTCTCTGTCAACAATAATTGATTAGATAAATTTATTATCGCATTGTTGAAGCGATTGAGTGAATCCTACTTTTGATAATTATCAACCACAGACGTAATGAATAAGTAATAAAAAGAAATTTGAAAAATTAGAAATTTAAAACCGTCCACTTTTGGCAGTAACAAAGCCATATTTTCGTGAATTTTTTTTCATACATATTCATTTACCTAAGTAATTTATAAAACCCTTCTTATCTAGTTCATTTTTACTGATATTTACTTGGTCGATACTTTTTTTTTTGCCTAACTTCTTTTTTTTCCTTCTTCCTTTTAATATATTATCATAGCAAGAAACATGGCCGACATTTAACAGTTTAAACATTTCTTAAAACAAGGATATGGGATGAAGGCAGATTAAAATAGTTAATCAGCTCTCTTGTAGCACCGTAATTCTGGAAAAATAATTACAACTGCAGTCCAACAAGTAAGTATTATGGGTAGCTTAAGATACAGGAATAATATGTCATTATACTTTTGAAATTATTAATATTCAGATAAGTAAAATTTATTGATGAAGTTCTAATTGCAAATTCTAAAATGTGGAATACATGGACCCTAACTGTTTTTATTTAAATTGAAACAATTAATTATTACTCAATAAGAACAACCTACTAGTGGTATTGCCTTAAGGCAGGGAAAAAAGACATACTTATAAGGTACAGATAAGATAACCTGTTACTAAGAGTAAATAAACTGTTGTGATCCATAGACAGTTCAATAGAATTACTACTACAACTTGATGATTTACGGGATTAATAATCACTATAAAGAAAAACTACGAAAATTTATTCTGAGACATTCGACATACTGATAAAATAATCAATAAATTTATTTAAACAAAAAAACAAATTTAATAATACGAACCACCATGATCTCCAGCAACAGCAGAAGCTGAAGGGAGTTCTTTTAAAAGAGTTTTTGAGGAATTAAAATTCCTGATAAACAGACGACCCAGGGAACCAGCCATCTTCAGAAAATCCACTGCCTCACGAATTGTAGGAGAAATGAAAAAAATAACAAGCAAAAAAATCAGCTGTTCGGAGTTCTGCCTCCTGATTGGCTGAGTACAAATTCAACAGAGGGGGCTCAGTGAAGTGTAACCATAAATTCGCGTTACCTACCTTTGTTGTGATTCTCGAGTTCCTTTGAATTATAACTACCCTCATCCCTTGAATTACTTTGTCTATGCTTTTATAATATGATAAAATGTTTGGTTTCTTAGAATTTGGTCTTGGTTTCTTTTTGGCTTATTGCGCTATCACTAGGTAAATCATTCTCTGGCATTCAACCTTAGCTCTAGAAACTGAGATAGTACAGGCTTAACAATATTTTTTTCACTTTTCAGATTGTTTCCTCTATGTATTAGATGGGTTATAAAAAGATGTTATCATATAGAGGCTCGAATTGGAAGAATTGGAATTCCTTACATGACACTTCATGATGTACAATTGTGTACAAATGGTTACACAATAGTATGTATTTTGTTTTAAGTTTACATTTTAAATGCCTGCTCTTTATTAGCTCAATGTTCTATTCTTGAGTACCAATATGCTTTTGTTTGGGTCATAATAATCAAGGAAAGCGTGGGTGAAATTACACAATGATAGGATCATAAAGACCACTGAATCTCTGCTGATAATTCTCTAGTAGAAGAAGATCTTAAGAAAGAATTTATTCAATATCCCATCATTATACTAAACACTGATCATAATAAAATAAAGTAAAACAAACATAAATATAAATATCCATTATCAGTGAGACTCCTGTCATGTCAGGCTGCCAGACTTCACCCCTGAAGTTTTCTCTTGTAAACAAAGCAAGGCATCAGAAGTTCTCTTCCATTTTCTCTGAGTTGCCTCACAGGTTATGAAAGGTAAGAGATTGGGAACAGTAACTGGTATACCTCTCAGCAGTCATTGATTAGTTGGCTGCTCAAGTTCTTTAGTTTTTCTGTAAAAAAAGAAAAAGCCACTCGCCACATTTATTTTGGGTTTAGTACATGGTATACATTATACTGTGTCTAAGCTAAAGGTTTTGCAGACCAAAGATTACACTCAACCATCAGGTTTTTGCCCCAATTTAAGTACTTAATTTATAGAGGCAGGGTGAGCTCCGGGTGTTAACAGATCAAATATTTTATCTTCCTCAAATTTGAACTGGGATATTTATTGAGCACACTGCAGAAAGAGACACACCACTCTAAAGTGAAAATATAGATGATGGCAATACTTTAATTATTATTATAATAATCATCATCACATGACACTATGGTCCAGGGAGGACCTTGGTCTCCTCGACATTTGAGGTTTTTAGCAATATAGTTTACACAGGGTGGGTAGCCAGCCCAACTCTGTTCCCCTTTTAGTCACCTTTTACGACAGGTAGGAGATACCCCTGAATTATTCTTATCCGATCCTGGACAACACAAAAATTAAATTCTAACAATGTTTAATTTTTAAATATATAAAAAGTTGTATTTTATATTGAATCAAAAGTTATATCAAATCTTAAAGTCATATTTATGGTCAGTTTTTTGGAATAACAATTGTATAAAGAAAGAAAAAAATAACTAGCAAAATTCAAATTCACACTCAAAGGTTTTGTTACTTCAGTGCATTATATAGATCCTATTATATCAGAGTATTATGTAAATCCATTTAAGATTGATAAGGTTTGTCAATTGAAATGAGAAAATATATTAGTGGTTCTTATCAACTGGATTTATAGTCAATAATTGGCTTGATAATACATGTTTCATGTCAGCCTTGCTTGCGTCTTGAACAAAATATGGTTCCAGAAAAGTATTAATTGGAAATACAGTGAAAGAGAGAGGGTTTTTTTACACCTCTTTAGAGGATGCTGTTGGAGGATCATGGTTGTAATGATGGTTCATATATCTTTTGAAGTATTCATAATTTTTTTATGATGGTTGGTGTAATAATAGTCCAGGATCCATGGTCCATTTTTGCACTTGATTACTATCAAGCTGAATCTTCGTGAATAGCTTCGTTTCGATAAGACGCCCAACAATTTCCTGTACGAAAATTCTCGATTGTGATAGCTAACAGAGGTAGCAAGGATAAAATACGTCGATTTGATGATTCTCAAAAAATTATTACTAACTGGGTTTTTTTTTATTAAATCTCAAGATAATTATCTAAATTATTTGAAAAAATATTTGTCCTACAAAATGTATGGTTTGATCAAAGAGTCCCCTCCTTCCAACCTGTATCGATAACGAAGTCATCAAAAATGATTACTAACCAGCTGATTTTTTTTTACTTCGTTATCGATACATATTGGAAGGAGGGAACTCTTTGATTAACCACACATTTTGTAGGACAAATATTTTTTCAATTAATTTAGTTAATTATCTTGAGATTTAATAAAAAAAAACCCAGTTAGGAATAAATTTTTGAGAATCTGCAAATCGACATATTTTATCCTTGCTACCTCTGTTAGCTACCACAATCGAGAATTTTAGCTCAGGAAATTGTTGATAGTAATCAAGTGCAAAAATGGACCATGGATCCTGAACTGTAATTATTAATGAGAAATACACTTTAATCGCAAATGTTTAGGCCACAGAATAGAACAGGCCTCCTTGTTCATAGTTCAAACTCATGGCGAGACGATGCTCACCTCAAAGTTTATCACAAAACCATTTAGAAAATATTTATAAATTAAGAATCTTTTTTTTTTATTTACTTGTTTGTGGTATCTTGTACCACTTATACTTATACTAATGTTTACTATGTTATATAATTTCAGGAAATAGATCAGATAGGATTTAGGAGCAGTTTCTTGAGTAGCGAAGTTTCCAAGTTAGTCAATGTGGTTATTCATGATATGAGGATTAATAAAGACATGGTTAGTCATAGTAAAAACTCGGTTTGGAGACCTCCAGAAACATTTGATGATGTTCGGATTCCTCCGTTAGTCATCACAATAGCGCAGGTATAGTTTTTATGTATAATTGTATCAGTTTATGTACATAGGTAATGCTAAGTTTTTTTTCCTCTAATATTTGAATATTTTAGTTTGTTTCAGTTAGAATATTGAATTTGACTTTAGCCGTTGTTACTCATTCATTAGTTCTACATTCGACATTAACAGAAGTGAGTACTGATGCTTCGGTTGTTCATAGTACCAGATGCCTTCTTGTTTCTCTTAATTTGGCTTCATCCACAGCGAGGCTACTTAGTGCTTCTGGTCGTGTTCATATTTCAGCTGCTTGTGTTAGTATTGAAGCTTCTTTAGTAGCATCAACACCTCTTACCGTACAGGTATGTACTCGAGGATATGGATGTAGTTTTATTTAATTATTAAACTCAAGTTTCATCAATTTTTTAAAATGATTGTTTCCTGGTCATATTAGATAATATACTTATTTGAAGTTTTTTATTATAACTGTAAGTTGATACCAAAGTTTTTTATTAAAAATTATATTTTCTTTTTGTCTGTTTATTTGATTTATGATTTTATTCAGATAGCTATTCCTTAAGAACAATATTTCCTTTTTCATATTGTTGTGTATAATTGTATGTACTGCATCCTCGACCATTTTCTACATCAACCATTTCCACATCTTTATGAAATTCAAATTGGTAGTCCTTGAAAAGACTCAACAATAATTAACTGTGATTCTATCAGAGTACATATTATTAAAATCCTGGGAAGGTTAAATAAAATGATTAAGTGAAATTTAGCAAAATATTATCCACTGAACCTTAAATATTGCGCAGCTAACAATTTAGAAGTTTCCTCAACACATTAAAATAATGTTTTAGCTCTAACCTTGATCTGAATTATTGTATCGATTATTGTATAAGGCCAAAAATAACCTAAACACATTTTAAAAATGATTGACAATTGCCAGCAAACTGAATCAATATGGTGGGAAGAAAAGTGTGGACAACCCCATCCTCCTGACCATTGTAGTTTTCTTCCACACTGCTTGTAACTTGAAAGTTGGGCCCCTAAGGATTGCATTTTTCTTTGGTTAACCTCGATTATAGTCATTAAATTAATTTAATAATTTTTTCAACTTATTTTTTATAAATCTTTTGTCTTGTTAATTTTTATGTGTTCTATATATGTATTTTATTAGGTCAGTAGAAGTTATGTAAATATTATTTTTATTCTGCACTTTTTCTTGCTAACAGTTAGCAAAAAAAAAGAAAAAAGAAATGATGACAAATAATTTTTCTTCTAGAATGTTTCTGTGTCGTTTAAAACCATGAAAACTGTGATAGACGATGACTTTTTTCCAAATATGGAAAGAAAGCAAAAGAAAGATATAGAAAATAAGGCTGAGAAAGAAGGAAAAACTGACTTAAAAAAATTGATTAATACCTCAGCTCCTATATTACCAAAAGTAATGTTTCCATTTTAAATATTGACTCGTTAATTTGTATAAAGTTGAATATTGATACTGATTCTTTTGTTTTCAGGAGCTATCGATTAGTTTTGATAACTGCATCATTACTGATGCCACCGATAGAGATAAGACAACTTTGCAGAAACTAATTATAAATACAAGGTTTAGGCCCTCCATTAGAAAATATTGTAAGTATATGTTTCCTAATTTTATACCTCAATGGCTTGTACTTTATAATTTTACTTTTAATCTAACTTATAAACTTCATTGCTATCATAATCTTATTTATTTTAGGCGGTTTGTATGGTAGTTTTGGAATAAACTTTATTTTTGAAGGATTGGACATGAGATCTGCGACTGATACACAATTAGTTTTAAAACTTATGGAATTTAGTGCAAATGTAATTATAATTTCTATATATTTAAAATTGTTAAGGCAATAGTTAGCTAGTGTTTTATATGTTCAAAATATATTTGAATTGTGAATTTTTAAAAGGGCTTATCTTCAAAAATTAATTTTTTTTAAAATAGATACAAAAGAACAAATTTCAGTTTGTACATTGGGCTTATTTGAATAAATTGGATTTTCTTCATGTTTTTTACTACTATAACAACCAGAAACTCAGTGGTTCTTGCTTCTAAAGAAATAGATATTTTTTTACGAGTCCACCAAAAACTAACATTTCCAATCAAATAAATCAAAAACAAAATAAATCCATTTTGAATAAAAAAAGAAAAACAAGATAAGTCCTTTTAGGTATTGCCATTTAATTTATACTGGCTTTCTTATTGAAAACAATTATCCTCTCCTTTACTACAGTTAGGTGAAAAGGGATTAATAATCAAAACCGTAGTTCGAGAATTCACAACATTGTATGACCATGATAAAATGAATTGGCTCTCTCAGTTCCTACCTCAAACTGTAAGTATGTAACGTTATTACAATATAAATACTTATTTCAATTGAAGAAAAAAAAACATTTACTGTGCCAAAATATAGTTTTACATTTTTCTTTCTCTATTTATCATGTTTTTTTTAATACAAAAAAACTGTAAATTCTACTTTATTGAGTTGTTTCTTTTACTGTGCCATTAAAGTTCTGTTTGTGAAGGTTTATTTAATTGCACAGTAAGATTTTTACTATTTATTTTACAAGTATATGTAATAAGCCTTTTTTTGAATTATTTTATCTTTTCTTCCATTTTATACCTTCAGAATGAAAAAGAAAAAATGGTTGAGGAAAAAAAAGACTGGTGGCCTGATATTGACATTAATGCCAAATTTGAGTTTTGGAATGTTTCGACTGCCTTGAGGATGCCCAACCTTTCCCCTGCAGTGGTCGGATTTTCTCATCTTAAATTTTCTTATGACTCCACATTAAATGGGCAAACAGCTTCAGGTAGGTATTTATTGTATAATATGTGTGAAACATGCGAATATTAAGCCTGCTTGGTTATCGTGCTGGACAAGCTATTGGCATTGCAAATAATCAATAATTTAGTTTATATTTGTTTTGTTTTTTCCCCTATATGGGTGGCATTAATATATTCCATACAGTCAAATTAAATTATTTAAATTTATTTTATTTTATTTTTTGATTAATTGTTATAATTTTTTAAATTATAACAATTATATTTTTTAAATATTTGTATTTTGAAGAGAGAAGATATGTCCAGGGCAGATATATCCCGGCCCTGGACATATGTTTTCTCTTCAAAATAAAAATACTTTAAAATTATTTAAAGTTCTATTACTCAGTATGTTCAATTGCTTTGTTGCTACTGCTATAATTTATTATGGTAAGTGTATCTGTTATTATATATTTTTGTTCATAGTTTTCAAATATTTAAGTAGGTTAAACATTTTTTTTTCGGCCTGATGTAATATACTTCTTTCTTTTCTGTATCCTTTATTTTATTTTTTTAAATAATTATATTAATTTCCAAATTAAAATTTTGGTGATGATTTTACCACAGGAGACATTTGGGAGCTGCTGTTCGAAAGTATTTGGTGCCAGTTAGCCAAGTTCGGTGGCCCAGGTAACTTGCGGAAAGAACACACTTGGGGTACCGCCCTGGCTGCCGGGCTGGTATTGGTCAAAGGAGGTAGCTCCCGATCTTCAGCTCTCTTGGACACTGTCAGGCTAGAGTGGTCTCCTCCATTCGCTGATATTCTTTCACCACTCGTCAGGTTAGATATTTCTGTATTATTGTAGAGTTTAATAAATATGCTGTCTTTTCTTCTTTAATAATTACTACTTTTTATTTTTATTTTAGTATGTTACTTTCAAGATTGACAAAACAGAAAAAAAAGCAATCGGTGAAGCAAAAGAACTTGAATATTTCCATGGCGAATACTAATCTGTTTTTTATTGCAAATAAGAAAGGTAAAATTTTATAACTTATTACATATTATAACTGTCGAAATATATAATCATAAGATTATTTGTACCTAATCAGAGTTATTATTGATCACCTTTATATTGAAAAAAATCAATTATAATACTCTATAAAATATGTCATGGTCAGAATAATTGATTTATATGTTTGTGTGTTAAATTATTTTGTTTAGATTTTTAAAAATTGGTGTATTCATCTGATAGTAGATTAAAAAAATAATGGGAAAAGTTATTTGAATGTATTAGTATTTAACTTTAATTTATTTCAAAACAAGAATATTAACTTAAAGAGCAAACAACATTTTATCTTACTACAGGGAATGCTTCAGTTGTTTCTTTCTCATCTACCATGGTCATCCCAGAGATGATTTTTTGGTTACATGTCAGATGATAATGAATTATTGAAATCTTGATCTGAATTGAGATATTCAGAATTCCTTATTGTTTATCTGATGCTTCCGATACTATTCAAAAAATCTGAAGCAAGAAAATTTGCTTAATTGAATCAACAAATCAACTGAGCCAGATGAAAAGCTTGGCTTAAATCCATTATATCTATAGTTTGGTTGCTAAAAACAATTAATATGGAAATGTGAATTAATGGATAGTTGTCATGGCATTGCATATAGAAATACTAGGTCTATATTTCAAACTTAAAATTCAATATTGCATTAAGAAATGTGATAGTATAGATAAAAAAAGAATAGGAAGTAGCAATGAATTTTTATATCTTTGCATTTTCTTTAATTTAATTTACTTATTTTCATTTTATTTATGAAATAGTACATTTGTTACATATGATAACTCTTTTAGTAGTTAGTGCGCATGTAGGGTCCGTTATCTAAGTCATGGATAGAAGAAGGACATTAATGCTGGTAAAAAGTGAAAAAAGACTCTTCCTGTATAGCACATATTTTTCAGCAGTAACTTAATGCTTTCTTTGATTTAAATACTATTGGACATCTCTGGTAAAAACTTGTTAGATGTGAGAAAATATTCTTGTCTTTAAAATTTCTATTCCATCTATTCCATTAAACTGCAAAGATGATAACCCAATATATTCAAGTATTAAGCTATTTATGCATGCTTTTAATATCTTGTTATATATAATGACGTGGATTTAACTTTTTCAAAGTTTGTCTGATGGTGCGGGTTGATTCAGCTGGAATTGAAAGTACATTGCCCAACAAGATGAGCTTGGAAGCAGAAGGAATGAAGTTATCATCAATATCTCCTACAACTCCCACCTTCTTATGTATCAAATCTTCAGATATCAAGGTTTAAATTATCAACTAAAGTAAAGATGCATTTATCAGTCTCTGTAACATTGATCCTAATATATTTTATTGTATTGTCCAGAATTGTAGTGGAAATATTGAACTTCTCAGAGGAGACTGGAATAAATCACAAAACACACTTCATTTGAAAATTTCAAGACAAATTCAACTTCAGTGGAATCCTAATCTTCATGTAAAATTTATGGAGATGCTTTTACATTTAATGGATTTTTATAAAGGAGTCCAAAACAAAGGTTTGCTTTAAAGTTATCGAATATTGTATTACTTAATTTTCTTTATTTATTTAAATTGTGTATCTTTTTTGTTTTTAGATAATCATTCTTTACACCAGCAAGATGGTAGCAATAAACAGTTAAATCTTGATATAATAATTACAGGAACAGTAAGATTAGTGTTAAAGCTCTCCAAGCATCACTATTTTACAATTACTACAGGTAATTAGACGTTTTTAGCTCAACCCTACTGTTTTTATGCTTTTAAATTTGAATGGCCCTTGAGTACCTTTAAATTGGTAAATTGCTAGTGTTTAAAAAAAAAAAAACTTGTCGAAGTATAATGTAATTTTTTACAAGGCTATCATTTCTTGCTTATAATTTTTATTTAAATAAAATTAAATCTTTTAGTACTTGTTTTCTTTGTTTTCTATATTTCAGATGATTTTATTTATAATAGGTCTGGTATTGATTGCTCTTGGTCAACATCACAATTAAAAATGGCTGTTGATAGTGCTGATATATTTACAATGGAAGCATTTGGATTTGCTATCGTTCACGAAAACAGTCGCTGTAAGGATATTGTAAAACTCATCAAGACCGAGAGATGCAACAATGAAGAATTTGTTTTACCTTGGAACAGAACATGGTAATCTTAATTCAAATAAAAGAATATTTGTATCATGATTTATATTACTATTTATGGCTTCAGCTGTCATAGAATATTACTGACGTGATATTCTGTTAGTGGTTGTTTGGTCTGTACTATTGCTAGTTTAGTTCAAAATATTTTGGGTCGCTTTCTTATATCATTAGGGTCAGGCTCAGATCAAAGTAGTCAAATTTGACTAGGTGACTAAATTGTAGTGATAAATGGATTAGACGTGACTGGATGGGATAGCAGTCTTAGTATGAACTGAGTCCAGATGCACGCGGGTAGTAGAAGTAATTTTTAATTACTCTGGTATTATTATTATTATTACATTGCTTCAGTTGTTCTATTGTTTTCTTTGTTGTAAGATTTAATTATTTTTAGTGGCTTTGTTTTCATGTTAGTGTTGCTAAATGAAAAATCCTAGAGATCATTAGGTAATTAATATAAAACTATTAAGCCGCATTTAGCTCTATGTATTTTTATTTTAAAGTTTTAATTTTTTTTTAAATGAATGTTTTAATTTATCTATTAATTGGTTTTAGTTAAATGTTATAGGAAATATTACATACAGTTTATTGAATTTTCTTTAGGCATATCAAAATGAGAAGTGTGAAGGCTATATTTCCTTACGAGCACAATTTTTCCTCAGCATTTCAAGATGACTTTATTACTGTTTTTAAATGGTTGAAAAGATTGCATAAAAAGTCTCCAGCACAAAAACAAACACTTCCCCTTCCTCCTGATCTTCTAATAAAGGTGACTAGTATTATCATATTTGATCAAATAAATTGTTTTATTAAAAAAAAAAATTATTACTTAAAAATCATTGCTGTGAGTAAGTTTGACTCCTTAAAATTCGTACTATAGATCACTCACTACAATTTCTACTACAGAACAGAGGAGATTCAGATTTATTAATTTATAAAATATTATTAGTTCCAAATTTGTTTCAAATAATCTGTTATATCCTGGGTTGTGTTCATCTTTACAACTGAGGATATTGGTGTTGTAAGCTTCAGTATAATTTTTTATTTTTGTTTTTACAACATTTTTGCTCTTTATTGATAAAACATAATAATTTTTAACAGGAAGATATTTTTATTTTCAGTACCTATATGGTTAAAAGCCATAGTTAAAGATGATATTAATTTAAGAATTTTATTTTATTTTTTTGTTTTATATCTAATCAAAGTTTATATATTTTTATTTACAGTAAGGGAAAGTTGTTTTTTATTCAAAATACTTCAGTGGTATCTTCTGGTTTAGACCGTGTCGCTAACTTTTTCGCCAAAGTTTCGCCAGACATGCTGCTGAATTTTTAAGGGCAGAAAAGAGAACTAATCTTTCTATTCTCTTTCTGCTTGAAATTATAATAAACTATATTAAAAATTTCTGTTAATTTTAATAATTTGTAGATTGAAGATTTTATGTTTGAAATGAGTGATGACCCATTTGAAGTGCGCTTAAGAGATAACTATGAGTTACTCGAAGATGAGTATAATGAGAGTTTGAAGAGGGAGAAAATGCTGGATGAAAAGGTCTTTTTTATGATTGTGTTTATTTTTTGCTATTGTAAGAAAACATTTATATTAATATTTTAATAATTCCAGATCAATGAAATGATGAAGACTGATGTCATGATTCCTGCCGGAAAAGTTGAAGAGTTGTACAACACTTTGTCAATTCTTAGTACTCGTATTTATATTAAACGATCCAAGTTAATGAAAGAACAGGGGACTCGGACCAGACTCTTTGCCTGGCTTGTTTCTGATTTGCAACTGCTGGCTTTGACTGATCCAACAATCCATGGTCCTGAAAATGTTGTTGACAACATGACTCAGATAGATCCTGAATCGTGAGTATTATACAAAGTTGACTATTATTACAAAAGTAGACATGATTAAAAAATATGATAAATTGTTTCAGAGGATATCCAGGTTAACAGTGTTATGTAAGGGAATATATTCTAATAAATGATAAAATAATGTCAGGATTTCAATTGTACTCTTAATTTATAGTTTTCATTTCTTATGTTCATTCAAATATCTTCTGGATCATAAATATTAGTATTAGAATTGGTATTATAAATAAAAATTCATAGGACATTTTTCAAGCAATAGAATGAACAGATTGTTGAATTAAAAATGATACCATTTAACCCAATGTCTATATTTTGTTAATAATGCCATGTATCATTTAATGAAAGTTTATCATAAACAGAATTTGAGAGACTTTAGGCCTTACATTTTATGATAATTTAACCTTAGAGACCTTAGTTCATCTTCTCTTCTTTTGTTTATATAGAGCTATGGATTTTTTTTTTACTTTTGGCCTTACTATTCAATTTTTTTGTCATTATGGTTGCATGTGCATTTTCTAAACGTCATATACAATCTACCAACCTACACTTTCCATCCTAACCTCACCACTTAGTTCTTATTTGCTTATTGTGATGTACTTCATGATGTGTTTCCTTAAGTAATTCCTTACTTCTATAGTTCATTTTCAACTATTTTAGAAATGTCAGTCTCAACTGAATTGGTGAAAGTCTTGCTGTTGTCTTCCTCTTCTGAAATACATCTAGTTGATCTTCCTGTTCTGATTTAAAAAATAAACCTTCCAGCCCATTCGTTCTAATTTTAAAAATAGGTTACTTTGATTCATTTCAGTCCTTGGCCTGCAGAGGGGCTTGAATTCAGCACACTTTGGTGTCGGGCTGTTGTAATTAATTGCAAAGAACTCAAGTTTCAGCTAAGAGATTTTCCTCAGCCTTGGCTTGACCTAAGGGAGCTCCAGATGTGGGGAAAAGTTGTTGGTGCTGAACAGATACCTACTCGTAGAGGTGCGACACCGGATAATCCATTTACAAAAGCTTGAGAACTTGTTATATGAAATACAATATAAAATATTTTATAAATAAACATTTTTCCAGCAAAGCGAACTGTGAAACTAGAACTTGGAGAAGGATGGAATAGCATAGAGATTGAAAGAAGCATGACTTCATTAAAACTATATCATGATCTGAACTGTGAGATAGAACATTTTAGTTATGCTTTTGGACCCTGTTGGGAACCAGTTATTGCACAATGCAACCTAAGTAAGAAAAGCTTATATTTTCTTAGCATTAAATACCTTTTATTTATATGCTCTTTGTTATTGTATTTACTTATTGAATTGTAGGTTTTGAAAAGATAATGCGTGGCTCACTTGATCCTAGTCCACCACTGCCTCTTTGGGACAAGTTACGATTACTGTTGCATGGCCGAATTACTCTTGTTATTAGACAGTTAACAGTATTGCTTCATGCATCTCTAGATCCTTATAATAAGACGGAAGAAATGGAAATAACTTGGTCATCTGTTGCTATTGATTGGACAAATGGTATACATTTATTAGTGTTATTTTGCTTGCAATACAAGTGTATTATATTATTTCTTGTTTTATAGTACTAGCACAGAGATATGATGCAATAATTAAGCAGATGATGCACATGTTTTTATCTCCAAAGTTTTTACAGAAATAGAGACATCGATAGTTCAAATTTTATTAATACTCTGCTTGTTAGGATTTTTTTTTATGTGAAGAGTGTCATTTTGCTTCTAAAACAGCTTCTCTTTTTTGTCTTGTTTTCTAGTTCAGATGATGTATGTTAATTAGTTATAATTACTAATGATTTATTCACTCCGATCGATAAAGGCATTTCCAAAAGTAAGGTAATATGTTGTGTGAGAAGCTTTTTGTCTGGTTGTTAACCAAACTGTCGTGATTGTTGTTTTTCCTACTCCCAAAAAAACATTTCTTTGGTTGGCTCTCATTGGACATTACTAACTAACTCCTTGGCCCATTAGTCCGTGAAGGACTTAGGCCTCCATTCTGAGCTTCCTCCACACCTGCTGGGAGTTGAATTTGATTGGACATTGCTGCCAAATTCGAAAATAATGCAGTCATAAGGATTTTTAATGCAGAAGGTGCTGAACCAGCACCATTCATTTAATCTCAAAAGGCAGAAGTGTACATAGAGTTTTTCTTCCACTAAAGCTCATCATAAATAAAGAAGAGGGACCGGTTATTGCATAATGATATCTTAGTAGGAAATGCTTAAACATTTTTAGCATGAAATAAAAATTAATTAATTCTATGTTTACTAGTATGACAATTATAATATATCAATATCAAAATTATATATTTCTAAAAATAAAATATGGGACGTTACTTTTGGGAAACAAATAATATTTTGTAGTAAAAAACAATGAAGTATTTTTTCTTTGATTTTTTTTTTAAATTATTTTATTGAATTGTACAACTGTAATATATACATCTAGTACAAAGGCTGTATGAATAAATAAATGCATGAAAGGACGTGTAGAGGCACTACCCATTGGCAGCACTCTAATTTTGATTTAAAATAATGATTTATTTGATGATTCTAAACGTAGTTCATTTATTTGATCTTATCCAGTATTTTTAGTACAGTTAAATAACATTAAGTAATGAATTTGTTATTTTTATTTCAGCAAAAGTTGTGTTCAAAGGAAATCTTGATATTTACGTCAGGACGGCTTCTAAGTATGATGACTGTCGACTTCTCCACCTACCAAACCTCAGGCTCAGTGTTAAGTTGGGGTGGGTTTGCATCGGTGACACAAATGACCATCACTCTGTTATGCCCTGTGCTGCGGATAAACTTCCTGATTATTCTAGCAATCAGGTACTTGTTGAGTGTGAGAAGTATCTTTCTCAAACTTTTCTAAACATTTTTAACTGACTACAATTGCTTTAATGTTGTGTTTTAGCTTTGATACAGCACTTATAATATAAAGTTTGCATTGTACTTTGTAGTTTTGAATTTAAAAAAATAAAATAATTTTAATTAACCAGGCATTGGTATAAAAACGAATTTTCATTATTTGTTTAAAACGAAAAATGCTTTTAGGAACATGATTCCTTCAGGGCCTTCCGTTCTCAAAACCTTAATATTCGTTTAGCTTTAGAAACTAAACCTGTTGCTTCAAGTGGAGGAAATGATTTCAATTGTCCTGTGGCTCTGTTGTATGGTAGTACTTTGAGGTGAGTTATATTTATTTGTTTATTTCCTTATACTCTCCATTTTTATTACCGAAACATGATTATACTGAATCTCGAATATATAAACTTATAGTTAGATAATTTTTTTTAACTATTCCTTTTTAGGTGGTTTGAAAATCTCAAATTGATTCTGTCTGGTGTAACACGCCCTACTAGAAGAGGGTCTGTCTTTCATAATCTCCGTCCAAGAAAACTTCCTCTTTCTCGTCATTATAAAAAAGTGCATCTACTATTATCATTACATACATTTCAAGTCCATTATTGGATGTCTTTTTCTATGCAAAGGGGTTTTGAACTGACTGGAGAATCAATAGCTTTTAGTTCAGGTATACTAATCACCATCTGTAAATATAAATTCAATAATTTATTCAATATAATTCTAATTATTTTGCTTATAATTAACCTGCATAACTATACATGTAAAGATTCATTTCCATTTTTTCCCCTCCCCCAGAGCATTTGCTTTCCTTGGTACCCATTAATGATAACTTGAAGCACAGACCACGTGCTGAATGGAGTGTTATTTATATGACCTGCGAACTACATGCTGCTGAAATCTGGCTACGCTCCGCAATTCAAGAAAATAATGAGTCAAATGAGGTTTGTAATATATTATTAATCTGTTTCAATGAATCTTCATGCTCATAAATATGCAACTTAAAAATGAGTATTTAATTATTATATTTTATAATTTAACTTTGTAGAAATTATCATTGAGACAACCAGTCGAAAAGTGCTATTTCTTAAGTGTTGGAAAAGTATCCTATGGTAGAGAAGGCGTAGCTTTAGTGGACAGTAAGACAAATCCAACTCATCGTCTTGTTGTATATGGTTTAAAAGGTGCCTGGACGACGAGTAATAGGGATGTCGTTGCTGCTCTTTACGATACTTTCATTAAAACAAAGGTGCATATAATTTAATGTTTTATAAATTAATTTACAATAATTGTTTCATGGCTCAGAGTTGTTACCACTTATGTATTATATTACTATATTTTTTGTTATCATTAGTTACATAGATTTAATAATTCAGTGTATCCAGAGTAGCTAACAAGGTATAGAAATGAATTCCTTTTTCGTATTGGCATTTGTAGAGGCTCATCAGTAACACAATGATTTAAATAAAAAATTTGTACTTAAAGCAGATTTAGATGGATGTTTGTAAATAACACTATTGTGATTGTTCATTATCAAATGGGATTCAAATATATAAAATTAATCAATTTGATTTATTATAAAATTAATCAATTAACATTAACAGATATTTACTTAATGAAATTACTAAATTTTGTGTAATGTCTTTATTAGAAATTTGGATAGAGGTGAATATTAGTTTTTAGAATTGGATTTAAAAAGAGCTTTAATACAAATATTATACTTTCAATTGAAGACCTTATTTAGTTTTCGACAGTTATTTCATTCATCTAAGTTTCTAATATAACTCCCAGTTGATAAAGAGATGAAGTGTTTAATTAAGAGAACTTATTAAACCAAATGCTGATTATATTGTTGTTATTATTTAAAACACAAGAATTAAATAATATTTATTCATTTTAGCAATTAAAAAAAAACCTTTCAACAGAAGCTCTCAAAGGATTTCGGCGAGAACCTAACACTTCACTTAAGCCTCAGTCACATCCAACAGAACCAAACCAAACTCCAAATATTTCTACCTCTAATGCTAATAATTTGCAGGTAATTATATATTTTTATATTTCTAATTTTCAAATGTTTTTTTTAAATATAAAAATAATAATTCTAATGTTACAAACTAGCAACAGGCGACACCCTCACCTCTCAGTAAACTTCAATGTGGTCATGCAGCTACAATGTTACAACAGCTGATTGCAGAAGCGGATACCAAAGCTGTAGTTTTCAGCGATGAACCAGCAACTGAAGCCAATGAGCAGCAGCTGCAAGGCTTAGCAGCTTGCCAGCATACGGATGATGTCATTCATAAAAATTGGCTAAGTAAGTTATACATTTTTTTTTTATTAAAAAAGATAAATGTATAATTGAAACTTTAGTAGTTTCCTATAACTCCTAAATCATAAATATATATACATTTAATTTATTTATTTGTTTCAGTTGAATTGGTTAATAGTCAGGTATTATTAAAAGGCCCTGAAACTGAGGGCTACGTTATAATCTCAGCTGCTAAAGCTGAAATACTGCAAAGTGTCCACTGCCCAGTGTGGCGGGATCGGCAGCTTGTTGCAAAGACTACTTGGATTGGCTCTTTGCAGTCCATGCAGTACTATGCCACTGTCTCTGCTGGAAAAGCTTCTTTAGATGGTAACTTTTTAAAAGATGTTTATATTATTACATATGTTTATGATATTACGGTTTTGGCCCTGTTTTTGGTTTGGTCTTGTTGAATACATGTATAAATGTATTCAATTGATGTATGTATAAATATTCAATATTCAATCAAATTGAAATGTATCCCCGGCCCATCAAACTAGCTCTGAAGAAGGCCTAGAAGGTGGGTTGAAACATTGCCTTACCAATAAAAAGTTCTCCCTATATGAGAGAATTTTCTTGACCTCTACCCGGACCATTTTATTCCTCATATTCATATTCCTCACAAGGTCAACTAATGTTATTTTATGTTATTACATTTAATTTTTGTTTTATTTCTCTGTGTTCATATCATGCATGACCTGTATTATAATATTTGTGTGATTGTAAAGTGGTTTTTCTTTTTCAGAAAATATAATGTGGCTGAGTGTTGATAACATTAAAGAGAAGGATGATTGTGTTATTGCTGAATTACCCGATGTTCCACAACTGGTCGGTAGTGGTCAATCCGTTGGAGGTGTTGTCAGTGAAACTGTTGGTCCGAGCAGTGCTGGCTGTGAGCCTCCTCTTCAAGTCAGTATCATAAATTAATACTCTATTTAATTGTAACTTAGAAGTTAATTAATTAGATTTTTGAAAAAATGTTAAAAAAAGAAACTTGTTATGTATCTGGATTATCACTAAATCAATTGATCATATTCTTGTTTCAGTTACAAAGGATTGTTTCCCGATGCAAATGTGAATTTTTCTATGTTTGTTACGGGGAGAACAGCATGTCACCCAGTAATTTTGCAGTTGTACCCACTCTACCATCTGAAGATAATTCTTCACTTTGGGAAAATCAAACGCAACCTGTAGATGCCTTTACACTAATGCATCATGATTTAGAAGTTTGCACTAATTCATTGCAGGTACAATAATCAACTTAGTATTTTTTTAATTTAGATGACAAAATTGTTGATATGGCTTGAAAATATTCTGACAGTTGGTATATTTTAATATTTTTAAAATAAATGTTATATTTTATATATTTTAATAGTAGACATTCATGGAACTTTTTATTGTTTTCTTTCTAACCTAATGTTTTTTCTAAATATGTTTTAGACTAAAATCATACCCCGTGATTACACTTCTATTTTTATCTTTGTATTTAATGAAATACAAATTTAATTGATGGTAGTTAGTTTAGTTTTCCTAATAATCTAATTTTCATACCTTTAGTGAACATTTGTATATCACCTCATGTACTAGTGCCAAGCAAACATTTAAATACTCAAAATTATTTAAGTATCCACTATAAAATTTAATTAATTTTAGTACTACTAAAAGGTATAATATATATGTATATATAATCATTTTTTACTATTTTTATTGATTTATAATTTTTTTATCTTGAAAAAAGTGTCTACTGGTATAGCTATTGTAACTGCTCTCTTTATACTCTATAAAAAAACTTGATATGTTTACGTGAATGATTGATAATATTGTAAATCATTTTATTTCAGTATGCCATGTTGCTGGACATTGTGAATAACTTATTGTTATACGTGGAACAATCGAGGAGAGAGGCATATGAAAGGGTTCAGAGAATGAGATTTCAGTTGCAATTGCAATCAGTCGAAGATCAGAGAAGGCCGATCCAGGAAGCCCAGACACGAGTGAGAGCACTGCTGTCTAAGATTAAAGGCCTCGAGAAGGAGATGTACATTGTTCAAAGGGCATTAGGAGATGAGCCTAACTCGCTTCATCTCATCCAGCAGATCGAAACCCTAGAGAGGCAGGTTAGACACAATGTTCTTAAACAGATTCATGGATATTTTATAAACACTTTTAAAAAAATTAATGTATTTTAACTATTTTTAAGGTTTTCGTATCCAAAGATTCATTGACTGTTCAAAGTGAAGAGTTGAATGCAATGTTATCCTGTTACAAAGAAACGCAATTAATGGGTCAGAAAAGTACAAATCACGCGCGGAAAGGAGATTCCAGCGTGAGTGTTGTCCGTGCTTCAGAAATATGTTTCAAACATGCTCAATGGAGGCTGACAGAAGCCGATGGTCAACTCGGCATTGCAGATTTGGTTCTGAGTAATTTTCTGTAAGGTTATGTAGTATATGATTCTATTAATCAACACAAAACATTTTGGAATTTCTTATAACTTACTCTTGTAATTTTTAGATATACAAAGAACTCCAAAAGTGATGATTCAGTTGAACATTTATTGGAACTTGGTTATATACGAATGACCAACTTGCTACCTAACCAAATTTATAAAGAAGTTCTCCAACCTACTGAGATTCACAACAATATGCCAGTTGATAGAAAAGTATTGTCATAGTTATTTAAATTTTATCAGTTGAATTTTACTAACAAAATAAGATGTAATAATTTTATTTTATGAAAGAAGATTAAAAATTATCTTCTAATCTCTAAAAAATAAAAGTAAATGATTCTAGAAACTGTATTATGAAATAGAAATCAATGTTTTAAACAAATAAAATGTAAAATACAAGAATGTTTCTTAAAAATGTTTAAACTTTGATGAAAAAATGACAAAATTATCATGCAGATAAATATATAAGTAAAGTAACAATTAAAATATAAACAAAGTATTATTCATATTGTGAAAGAAAATGGTCTGGGTGGAGGTCAATAAATTTCTCAAAAGTAGGGAGAAATGTTTATTAACCCTTTAGCGACCGTGAACTACTATAATAATCCGAGCGCGCCGTGCTGTGGGGACCGTTGACTATTATAATAGTCCGGTGTCAGGTGGGCTCCACGGACCATGGACTATTATAATAGTTTTGTTTCTCCGGCGTTTCTAGACCGTAAGCTACTATAGTAGTTCTGTTCCCAGCACCATATAGTTTTCCCCATCACAAGCTTGACAACAGGCATTTATCACACTCAAAAGAAATTTTAGCTTTTGAAAAAATTAATATTCATATTTAAAAAAATAAGCTTAAATAAAAAAAATTAGATTTAAAAAAAAATTTAGATTAAAAAAAGTTTTTAAATCTACCTGTGCTGGATCAAAAAGGATGATGGGAAACTATGAGGAATTAAAGAAAAAAACAGGATTGCAGAGTCAAAAAGTAGTCGGTCCAGCTGGGACAGTTGCCACCCCTACCACTCAGTCCAGCCCGCTCAAACCCTGCTGTATTCGGTCCCCAAAGGATTAAATACCCAACATTTTGAACCACATTGCAGGACTTCTTCAGGGCTGTCGGGAGGGGGGAACCCGGTTTAAGTCCGTCACTAGCTCTACTACATCACTATCTGAGATAGTGATATAGTAGATTCAGATAGTGATGTATTAGAGCTAGTGACGGACTTAAACCGGGCCCCCCTGCTCCCTCCTCCCGACAGCCCTGAAGACCAGCAATGTGGGTCGTAACGTTGGCTCTTTAATAAACATTTCTCCCTATTTTTGAGAAATTTATTCACATCCACCTGGACCATTTTCTTTCACTGTTATATACAAGGTCAACTATTAACATTCAAGATTATTCATTATAATGAGATAGGTAGAAATGACCTGGCAATTACCCAAGTTATTACTATCCTGTAAATAATAGATGATATTTTAAATTTGTATTAGTTGTCTTATTTAAATTAACTAGTGGTAGTATTTCAACATGTAACTTTAAATGTAAGTGATTAAAATATATGAGGTTTCAGGCTCAAAGGTAGATAATTCCAAATTTCAAGAATTGACTTTTTCACATTTGTCGCCAGTTAGATCCAAGCAATCCTTATACTCCCACTACTTCAGGCTTGGAAATGGTCTAAACCATTGAAAAATAATACAATGTGTTGTGCTTGATAAAATTGCTTGACTTAAGTTGGGAAAAATGTGAAAAAGTCACCTTTTAAAGTTATCCGCTTTTGATCCTAAACTCCACATAAATAAAAATTTTCATTAATTTAATATGAAAATAACCATAATTAAAAAAAATAAAATAAAATGTTTGAATAGAGAGCACTTCGAGTATTTTGTCGAGAAAAAGCACCAGTTGGAGGGATATCCGTGAAAGAACATTTTGAAATTAATCTGGTTCCTTTAACTATTGGTACAGATATAATTTTATTATTATTATCACTTATTACTAGCATCAATTGTAAATACCTTTTAAATTTTCTTATGTTTTTCTAATTTTCGGAAGGTTTAACAAAGAAGTTTTTTAATAAGATGCTCAAGTTCTGTTTTCCTGAAAGAGATACAGAAGAAGGCGAGCCAGATGACAATAGTAGTGTGGATAGTGGAAGGAAGGGAAAGATTCACCACAAAGGGAAAGAGGCGAGCTTTTACGTGCCAATCGAAAGAAAAGATGATGTTGAAAAAATGAAAGTAAGAATCAATTAATTAATATAAGCCATTCTAAAGAGTCCCATGATTGTGACTTTTATGTTTGTTAAAGACCCAGAATTTATGATAGTAATAATAATTATAATTATGATTAAATAAATGTAAAAATACTTTTCTTTACCAGGAAAAACTTAATGGTTATTCTGTATGAAAACAATGAATGTTATTAAAATTATTTTTCAGGAACGGGCGGAAAAGAACAAGCTATTTATTTATATTAAAATTCCCGAAGTACCAGTAAAGGTTAGTTACAAAGGAAATAAAGAAAAGAACATCGAAGACATTAGAGACTTCAGTCTTGTTATTCCAACACTTGAGTATCATAATGTCACTTGGACTTGGTTGGATTTGTTGCTTGCTATGAAAAGTGATTCTAGGAGGGTTATTTTGTCTCAGGTAGGCATTTTTAAAGTAAATTTATCCTTGTTTTATATAACTATGTTTTAAAACTTTAAATGTGATGTGCATTTCGATGTTTTGTTATTAAAGAGCAGAAGGTCATGGCCATTGCTAAAACAAAATATATGAAAGCGTGTTGATTAATAGATTGCCAAAAGTGAAAAAATCAAGGAAATGGCTGAATTTTGAAAATGAAAAGGTACTATTAGTGGTGGTACTATTAGAAATAAAATAAAAATCACAGTTATGAGTATTTATTTTTGATGTTTCAGCCCTCTTTGTAAGCTTCTAGAAGACCAGTAGCCATTTGTGGCATTTTTTAAATTTTTATTTATTGTACAGGAATTGATTATTAGGAAGAACTGTTGATTGCAACAAGTATGTTTTCATCGAATTTTCACATCCCCATTTTTCTGTAGTAACAAATAATGAAGGAATTATATATTTACTGCAAGCAAATAATATTTTGACTTGATTAGAAGCAAAAATTAGTTTCTGCTTGTTCTTCCGCTACACATTCCATGATTCTTTTAGTAAGACGTTGTTTACACTGGTAAAAAGCTTTGCCATGGTAGAACAAAGGGAAATAGGTTAGTCCGATAGTTCTCTATATCCTGTTTATTGCCTTGTTTTTAATGTATACTGGTAAACAAATAATTATTAAATACTTCGATTTTGCTTTTAATTTGGATGAATTTGTTTCAGGCGATTAAACAGGTTCATTGCTAATTTATTAAAATTGGCGGCTTTCTATGTTGTGTATAAATTGCTAGGAGTAGCAGAAGTGATGGAGGGTTATCACTTTGTGAAATAACAAAATTTCTTTAATGTTTTGTAGTAACTTAATCTCCTGAAAACTGTTTTTTTTTTTTAAATATTACTGTTTGTAAATGTGTTTTTAATGTATAGTGGTAAACAAATAATTATTAAAAACTTCTAATTTGCTTTTAATTTGGATGAATTTGTTTCAGGCGATTAAACAGAAACTACAGATTAATAAATTCAGGACAGGATCGGATGAGGGTCCTTCTCCCCAAGAAGAGGATAAAGCAAGAATGCTGTTTGGCAATCGGCATATGGTAATAATTTATACATTTCCTAGTACATATTTCTAGAAATCATCCAATAGATGAGTGTTTCCTCAAAGTAGTCCTTTTTGGACCTATGACACTCCGAAATTGACTGGTGATTAGTAACAAAACCATTCACTGATTTAAATCAATCTTGTGTAATTATTATCATGAAGAAAACCAGTTTCCAGTCATAATAATAATTATTTATTGTTTTAAAACGTTTCGACTCTAAGATTTTTTTTTCTACACATGAGTTGGACAATAGGGAATGAGTATTCTCTACATTAAGACAAAAAAAATTTAAATTGATATTATAACAATGTTTTATAGAGAAAATTGACTTGTAACTGTTACAGTTATGTGCTTTATGATTTTTGATGCATAAAACCAAAAAATTGTTAAAATTGAAAATGACTTTTAGAGTCGAAACGTTTTAAATCAATAAATGATTTTTGTGACTAGAAACTGTTTTTCTCCATGATGATAGTTACAAAAGATTGCAGTCCAGTATATTAAATAAGAATTAAAATGGTCAATCTTGTGTTACTGTGGGGTGATCTGGTTTGAGACAGGAAATCTATATCTTAAGAGTGTAGTAACAATACAGTGTGGATACTAAGGAATTATTTATAGTATTTCAAGACATAGTGGGAACAAACAAAAAACCTGTACCGCTACAATCCATGAAGGGTCTTAGGTCGAGGCTGTACAGTTTTTCTAGAACAGCAGGTGTGTAAGAAGGTGGTTTGTTTGAGGTCATGCTCAACCACCAGGTTTTCCTACAATTAAGGGTACCCACTTTATGGAGGCCGGGTGAGCCCCAGGAGGGTCTGAACATCCTACAGGGTGCCATCCCACAGCCTGATTTGAGCCAGGAACCTTCTGCATAGCAACTCAGCACTCTGCTCACTGAGCTACCCCAAGATATTGAAAGGATACTAAAATCTAAGTAAAAGAGAAATTTATTTTGATATAAATTAAGTTAAAGCATACCTTTAACAATATCAAAAAGAAGTAAAAATAAGTTGTTTTGTCGAAGTGAACAGAACTGTAGATGATTCTTTTAAGAATAACAAAATGCATTACTTACGTCATACTATTAAATCTAATGTTCATGCTCTAATTTACTTTTTGTTTCAGTAAAGCAGCCTTACGATTTTCCTACAGATTTAACCAATTATAGCTGGTTAAACAAATTTTATATGGGCCTTAATTTGTCTTAAAAAATAATGCCTCACGTTTTATGCAATCGATTACATGGCGATACGAACGTGCTTGCACATCTTTTTAATGTTTATTAATAAAACTCATTGTCCACTTGACGAAATATTTATTCTATTCATAGCTTAAATTCTTTATAAGTCTGTTATATCTGAAAGCATTATTTGTTTGAAAAATCCACTGAAATAAAACTAAGTCAAAAACAATCTCTTTGGATTTGAAAGCTTGCAATAAGGAAGTGTAAAAATACAGGGTGGTCCACGGGAACCTGACGGTTTTTAAATGAATAGTACACATTTGTTTTTCAACATAAAAAATTTATTTTTTCATATTCTTACAGCCAGTACTATGCCATTTAAGAAATCAAACCTTAAAAATAACATCTGTTATGTGGTGATGACTGTCTTGCTCGTAACATGTTGCAAGTCTGTTCAAAAACCCTTGGTGAACGCGCTCCAATAAGGGTGTGTCAATCACGTGGACTTGTGCTCAAATCGCTTCCTTCAGCTCGCCTAACGTTCAGTTTGTTTTTGTAGACACGAGATTTGAGGAAACCCCGCAGAAAAAAGTCGCAGGTTGTCAAATCAGGTGACCTCGGAGGCCAAGTCATGTCTCCAAACCATGAAATCAAGCGCTCTGGAAACATTTGGAGCAACACGTCCATCGATACTGTAGCTGTGTGAGGGGTTGGCACATCTGGCTGGAACCAAATGCTTTCAGCAGGAAGTCGTAGTCAGCGTAACTCAGGTCTCAGGAAGATGTTTATCATCTCAACGTAACGAGCTTTAGTCACAGTCACTGTGTTGCCGTTTTCCTCAAAAAAATATGGACCAATCAAACATTTGAACGATACTGCACACCAGACCGTCATTTTCGGACTTCGTAAGGGCCGTTCATGAAGTTGCTGAGGGTTTTCACTGGCATAATAACGACAATTTTCCCGATTGACAAAACCGTCCAAATGAAAATGAGCTTCATCATTCATAAACAGTACATCATCTTAGTTAACTTCAAGCATTGAGAGCATAGAGAAACAAAATCATTGCGTTGTGGAAAGTCAGTTGGTTTCAGCTGCTGGACAATTGTCAATTTTTATGGGAGAAATCTGAGGTCATGTTTGACAGTATGGCGAACAGTGGAATGACTTAATCTTAATACTTACACTTGTTTTCGCACTGAGCGGCCTGGACTTGTTAGCAACGCCTGCCTCACCCTCTCCACACTTTTGGGGGCTCGTGCCGTGCGAATAGGTCCTGGTGGCTTCTTTGAACGGGACCCTTCTGATGGCCCCACTCCACCTACCTGCCGAGAACTACCCATTCGAAAAACGTCAGGTTCCCGTGGACCACCCTGTATAATAGACGTGAATTAGCAGCCATATTCCAGTTTCATCACGGGTATCTTTAAACCAAACAGACTTCTTAATTAGATATTAATTTGCCTGTGTACATGTTTGTATAAAAAAATTAAATATTAGCATTTTTTAGCTACTAATTAATAATGATTAAAATTAATGAAAATTTAGGAAGTCTTCAGCCATCACAAATTTATATTTTGCCCTGCAGTTTAAATTATTATCAATTGTTGGTTCTTCCCAAGGGAGAAGTTTCAAATAGGGTTTAATAATTTTCTCCAGCATTTTTAATCTAAATGTTGTACGCCATATTAAGGGGATGAAGACAGCTAGAAAATTTAATTAATTCCAGATATCTAGATAAATTGGAAACCTACAACAGCAATTCCATAAATAATTGTTGGACCTATTTATGCATTGTATTCCTGGTCTCTTATCAATGGTAATGTAAAAAGTCTCAATTTGACATCTGAAAATCTGACATGGTAAGGTTCAGATTCTGTGAATTAAGAAGTTTATATATTAATTAATTAAGATATTTCATTTAAACAAATTAAGTAAGATATTTCTTTTGTAACTGCTCTAAAATTGAGTTCGAATCTGATTTCTGTCGGCGCTATTGTTTATGCTGATCTTTGGCACATAATATAGTCTTCTTACAAGCATATATATTACTTATGGAAGAACAGACAGTCTGGATCTGCTTTTCCCTCTTGATTAACGAATCTGTCGAAGGACAATGAAAATCAGTTTAGATCTATGAAATATAGCTATTAGGTACCTATATTTATTTTCCCAAAGCAAGCTGTGCCTGGAACTGACCCAGGTGGCTCTTAACATCCTGGAAAGCCATAGTACAGTTTCTGATTAAGTACATAGGATAGGATCATCACTCCTCTACCCAATATGGGCTTTTTAAAAAAACGTTTTTTGTGATGTTTTACAGTGTTCTTCTGTTCTTATGCCTTTTTTCACTCTCTTAAAACTGAGCATGTATAGGTGACTTTATTTATCTGACCACCGTCCATTTAAAAATTCAGGCTCATGTTTGTCTATCTCTCTTTATGCTTTAAAGTAACTGATTTTTTTATTACATGTGACTTATTTTCTAATATAAATATTTTTTTTCTTTGCATTTAAGCCTGGAGAAAATAAAAGTTTGAAGCGAGGACTATTCAAGTTTCAGAAATGATAACGCGATGCTTATTTATTTTGTGTATATAGTAGTTAAGCAGTGTATAAATTATTAAGATGTACATCACATGTATCTTCAGATTATGAAAATTCAACTTTAATATACCAGTATGTTAATTAACTGTAAATAATGCATCTGCATATTTGTGATGCTGTGTACGTTTTTTATCTTTAAGTTTTATGCATTTTTAAAATTTTATGTATCTATAAATATAGATATACCTTATTTTGTGGCCTTGATTTTCATTTGGTCATGTGATTGTTAATTTGTAAATATGTATAAAAAGGCATAATAGCATGTTAAATTAAAAATGATCGCACATAACTTAGTTCATTAATGATATATTTTTGTTTTACATGTTTCCTAATTTATTTACTTAAAATGTAAAAATATAACAATGAATAAATACATAATTAAATGCTGTGCTCAATAAATATCCCAGGTTTCTGTTACTTTATGTCCTTTAAATTTCTTCCTTGTCCTCAATCCTGTAACTAATGTGTTGCTTTTAGGGAAAGCAGTCTTACCATTGAACATGGTATCCTCATCTGAAAATAATCATTATTATTTTATGTTTCAATAATTATCGTTGAAACCCCATGACTAGTAACACTTACCAGGTAAAAACCGCAATGGTTCATATTGAATGTGAAGGTTTGGAGGCAGGTCAACCGTTTTCATTTTTTCAAGCGGAAGTGTGCTATCGACTGGTGTCATATAAAATTCTAGCAAATCATCTAAACACAAAGTTCATACAAAAATTGTTAAATCAAAAGCAGTAATATTTCAAGTAATTAAATACATTTAGCCTTGATACCATAAGTCTTAATCATGTGCAATATAGAATTAGGAACCCCATGTTTAAATTCATCAAAGCAGGCAGCAAATAAACTGTATCTTAAAGAATGGTTGAGGATAGGCTCAGTTCTATCTGCTTGTCTACCCAATACATTTCTAAAAATATCTTCTAATCGGTTACTTAAATCTGCTGGAGGCTCATAGCTTTTCTGACATCTCAAGAACCTGGTGTTTAATAATGATTATTAGCTGAAATAATCTCATATGCAAAAAAAATATTTAATAACTTAAACATAACCTACCCTCTAGATGCTACAGAATCTTCTGTAGATTGTAAAGTGCGACAAGCTGGTACTTCCACC
This sequence comes from Troilus luridus, assembly GCA_964056705.1. Lineage (NCBI taxonomy): Eukaryota > Metazoa > Arthropoda > Insecta > Hemiptera > Pentatomidae > Troilus > Troilus luridus. The sequence goes on from OZ057416.1 coordinate 31,922,599, forward strand.
TTTTGGAGCTTTTGTTTTAGCCTTTTGGCATAACTTCGGAAAATTATCTAAAAGAAAATCATTTGTAAACAAACATCACATCTCCACTGATAAAACTACTGATAGAATACATTGTAGGAACCTATAAGTGATAACTTATTTTCATGAAATTAAAACCAACAAACAACATACATTAGTAATTATTTAACTTACGATTGAAGTTTTCCCTAATAATGTATTAATTTCATTTAAATTATTTTTTGACAGCCCATGCTTTATGAGCGCAGCCATGATAGTATTGCTTAATACCACGTGATCAATATTGACCAATAGAATGCGCCGAAGCGCTGCGCTTGTTGTCCTATCTATCCGCCATTTTCCAGTCGCCATTGAAGGAGAAAACCCTTCTCAATGGGTCTACAGTAACGTTTTGGATTTTGTGGATTTAAGTAGTTAATTGGGTGTATAGTGGCTCTTTAGTTTTAATTTAAGATGGATAAAGCATGACCAACCCGAATAACCAAACCAACGGGGCTAGTTTGGAGGATTGCCACACTAATTTCTTTGCACTGGTAAGCTAACTTGTATAAGTCTAGCCTAGTTTTATATTACGAACTTTCTTATCTCGTATAGTTATTATTTGTTAGGTATTGTTTTGCTTTGTTCCCATACTGCAGTCCTTTTGAGAGTTGTTTCTAGTTACCTTCGGAATGTTTAACAATTTGTTGAAACGTAATCTAAAGTTTCTGTGCGTTGTGTCACGCTGAAACTATTTAAGAGCTGATGACAATATTTTTCCGGATTATTTGAATCTATTTTCCCTTAACGTTGCTTGTGTCATCTTTTTATATAATCATTAAATTGTTTCTGTTTAGTAACCTCAGAATTTTTAAAGGTGTCAGTATCTAGCCTTGAACACAAATGTTTCTTAAGTTTTGTAAAAAACTAGGTTTTAAAAACATTTTTTAATGAAATTGCCTAATTTCATTTACTGAGATAACAATGTCATTTTGATTCCTATGTTATAAGAATTTAACTTGTATTTTTATTTCAAGAAGGAAACAATCTTAAATTTAAGTTTGTACCTAATGTAATCAGTTATAATATCAGATTAGATATTGTATTTTGTAATTAAGTATTAGTAAACAATATGTTTACTGTATTCCTGTATTTTGATTCCTGTAATCTTTTCTACAATAATCCCCCTGTTTACTGTTTTAATTAATTTTATCAAGTAATGTTCAGTTTTTATTCATTTATTGTGAATGAATTGGTCCATATCACTCATGGTTATTGTTTCTGTATTTTTGTTTTGATTTATTTTCACTATTACATTACATTATTTTATGTTATTTTTATTGAGGAAAGCAATACAATTTATGCTAACTTTCAATGTTGTTCTTAAGATCGTAATTATTTTATATTGATATCTTTTTATTTAATATTTTCCCTTGCTGAGTAAGATAACTATAAAAGTAGGTCTACATATTGAGGTTGATGTGTGCTGCTCTCCTGTGGCCATAGGATTCAAAGCTTAATTTTCTTATTGAAACATTCTTATTAGAATTTTTTGAAAATCTATATTTGCTTATTATTAATCTTTTAGGTTATTTTATTGGTTTTATCTTCTGGGTTGTTTGTTGGGTAAAGCTATTTAGAAATGTTACTTTTGCCTCTCAACCCTTATGAAACAGGTCATTGACTTAGTATAACACAATTGAAACTCTTTCAGGTGCCCTGAAGAATAATATTGTGAGATAACATTTTAAGCCAAGATGGACAAATATATTTTTTAAATTTTTAATGATATTAATTTAATTTTTCTGTTTTGACTGTATCTGAATTCCTTATAGATGTTATTTAGGCATGAATTTTCTTTAATACATTAAATCAAAATAAATATATATACCAGGTTGTTTTTTGCATTATGTTGTAATACATATTCCTATTGATAATATATGAAACTTAAATCCTAGGTGTCGAATAATTCAATCATTGCTAATTGATTATAAACTTATCATTATTATCATTATCAACTTTAATTGTATCATGTTGTTTAATTAAATGTTCGTTTTTTTTTGTTATATATACGAATAGTTATAGTTATATATAGTTTTATACGTATATTGTTATTTGCTCTAAAAGTGGGTATATTAGCATTGTAAATAGGCAATTTTACTTCTTTTTGTTATCTTTTATTTATCGCCTGGAAGTATTATTGATCAATAGATGGATCTTTATACATTTGGTAAAATTTATATGTATTTTTTTTTATTGCTACAGCTTAAATGATCATTATTATCATGGGTGTTGATGAAATTTCTTTCAATTATTGCCTAGTTGACTTTTCCTTTTTTCAGTAATTTTTCATAAACCATTCAGCCTCTAGTATTATAAATTTTTGTTTTGTTAGTGTCATGGTGAATGATTGAACATTGTATTTCCTAGTAGATGATCTTGTTTATTTTATGTCTTGAGTAATTTTGGGTTTTTAATACAACTGTTTTAAATGCTATAATGGTCCGACATTTCCTAGTATGGTATAGATGTTCAAATCATTACAGAGCCTAGGTTTTAAGGGATGCCATGTGTTTATAGTTAGTTTATCAATGAATACGAGTCATGAGTGATAGTGATGGATAATGTTGCTATTTGTACAGAACCTTCTTAAGAATTTGATAAAAGTTGTTTTGTGACCAATTAAATCATTTGTAATTACTTTGTGATTCAAGACTTGTTTTGTTTTTTTCAGACCGACTTATGTGGGATCAAGTGGCGTAAAGTGGTATGGGTTGGAGGAGGTTTAGGAGAATGGGGCGAGCCTGGAAATCCCCCTTCAGATCCCCTCGAGGATCCTGTCCTCTCCTCGTACGTAAAGTGTATTTCAGCAGACATGCTATGTGTCTGGCGACGGGTCGTGGCCCCCACATCCCGCTCACCGGGAGATATGTTCGATCAGCTAACAGGGCTAACCGGACCTCCTCCACCTCCTCCTCAAATGTCCCACCATCCACCCCTATCATTAGCTGCTGCCAAAGAACTTTGGATATTTTGGTACGGTGAAGAACCTGACTTGTCTTCTCTTGTCGCTCCTGAACTTCTTTCAGCTGGTAAGTACTCTTATCTCTTTACTTCTTCAGAACTGTTTTGTTTTAACCTACAGTGATAGCTCAACATATTTGTTGAAAAGCTTAATTTTTATTATTTCTATTTATGAATTAAATGTGGTTTATTTATTTACAAGATTTGATGAAGAGTGAATATCTTGAACTTGAGTAATATTACAATTACGTACTTCCTTTAATAGTGAAACTTTGTTTAAATCTATTCCACTATTTAAGGAATTAACTTTTGACCTCTTCCCGGTCTATTTCCTTCAGTTTATTTTTCAAGATAAATTGAATAGTATAGTTTTTGTATATTTTTACAAGCAAATAAGTATGATATTTACCACTAGGGTATAGTAGTATCAGGCATTTACTAGTTTTTTTGTTGTTTTTTTACTGTTTGTTTTTTATTAATCAAGTATAAATTAAAAACACAGTAGGTATAACAATGCTCTAGTGTTAAAGTAACATATGTGTGTGAATAAAACTCATTTATTTCAAGTTGAACGTTTTAATTTGCAGTTTTGCTTAAAATTTTTGGCCTTATTTATAATTAACGAACAATTAATATGAATGATTTGATATATATTTAATCCTTACGTGGATCTCATTTAATTATTGTCCTAAACGTTTGTGAGAAGAGTTGAACATTTTAGACATAAATTATAAAAGATTTTCTTTCAAGAGTTTTATTTTTTCTCTTGCTAATCATGCTTTTACTTCCAGTAAACTGATTCTGTTTCAATGAGAAATGTCGGAAAGAGAAAATTTTTACTTTGAGTATCTGTAGCCAATTTAACCTACAGAAATCATCAAATGATCTAAAACTTCAAACCTATGAGATAGAAAATTCGACTTTGTCAATTTAATAAAGAAGAATTAATTTATTTATGTGCATATACGCATATGAAGTAATAATATTTATCTTTTTGGTTCCTAGGGTCAAATAAGAAGCAAGAGCTGTTAGAGAACACATTGTTGTTCCTGTGACCTTTATGCCCCTATCAGACTAGGGTTGGTGGGAAGCCACCTTGGTAGGGCGGGAAGCGATCATAAACCCTATTAGGGCTACTTAATAACCTAACCCTGTTAGCTCTTATTTATTTCTCTACTAGCTTTTACACCGTTTACTTTTTTGTCCTTCTTTAAAAAAATAAGGTTTATTTCGATATTTATTTATCTCAGCTTTTTTTGTTTTATGGTTTGTTATAAAAATATTTTACTCTAATTAGAATCCGCATGTTTTCTTGTTGTTTTATATATCTCACTAATGCTGAGTCTGCGCAAATTTCATTAATAATTAACTTTTTCTTGAACGCTCTGTCCCATTGTCATTATCACAACCCATGTCCGTTACGTTTTGTGGAAGATAGCGGGCTGTGGAAAATAAGATACATGGAGATATATCACGCTCGGGATATTATTAAATAATAATTGTTTAGAGATCAAAACTCGCTTTAGTGGATAAATATACACAGACTCAATTAGGCAAGAATTCAGGCGAGCGCTATTGAAGATTGTGCGTGTATTAAGGCAGCGTTGCCGTTGCGGAGGCAACACTGTCTCCTTCAGGCAGTGTCGTCCCCTACTTGATTTTAAAAAAAAAATTATTTCTTTTATCTAGGGTGCGGGAAGCAGGACCAACGTTTTGTAATGTTTGTCCGACTTATTTTTTCATCACGTTATTCATACATGCAACGGACACAATGCCTCCTGTTGGAAGAAATGAAAAATTGCTGTGTCGAAATGGATGTTGGAGTTGATAAAAATGAAGTGCCTAGCTAAGATTTCAATTCTACCTTAATTTCACCTTATTCCCAACTTTTGACATTATTTTCAACCTCTTCCTTCAAAACTAGTCACAATGTCTATCCTTTCGTTATGGACCATCCAAAATTATGTTTTTTTCTTAAACTCCATTTTTATCTTTGTAAGTAGAGAATGGCCGATTTATGATTTTAAATTTAACTTGTTTAGAAAATTACGCAACTCGATCATTAATTCAAACCTCGGAGTGGAGCCTGCAGAAAAGGTTATTGAAGAAACAGTCTAAGATAGTTTGTACATGTTTTAAGAATGGAAAACGTCAGGCTGGCCAAGGTGACATACGAGGCTAAGGTTGATGGAAGAAGGTCCAGAGGAAGACCCCGACATACCTGGCAAGATTGTGTTAAGGAAAGCTTCGCAAAGAGAGACCTGGAATAGAAGAAGATAAATGGTAGAGGATCGCACGGTGTCGTCCAGGCTGTACCGAAGGAATCAATCCTCACACTGCATGAGCCGTAGAGAGGATGGATTATGATAATAGAAACTTCTATAGATTTTGTCTCATTCCCCATTTTAGTTTTGTTCCTGCGACTAACTATTAATACTTGGATTAGTTTTGAGTAGATATCATCGTTTGCTAGCAAAATGTAGTTGATCAAACTCCTTTTCTTGACATTGATAGTCAAAATATTATCATATCTTGAATATTATAATAACTACTTATTTACGATAATCAGTTTATATATATATTTCGGTCGACTATAACTCCCATGACCATCTTTTTTCTTATTCATAGGAATATATGTTATGAATTTGAAAGTTATATTAAAATTACATTCCATTACTAAAATAACGGTTACACTAAAAGTACGAAAGTAACAAATTCTTTAAAAGGTAAATACCATCACTTAGGTGCCGCCATTTAAATTCTTATCCCAATTGGCATTAAAATTATCAATTCTCAAATTAGACCACATCTGTCGACCTCCGTTCGAGCAAGAAGTTTTTAAAAAAGGCAAAACTTATTCTTTTCAGTTGAGGTCGATATATAATCGTAATTTAAATTTATGTAATGGAAATATCTCAGTAACTTTCCGAAATATAACATTTATCACAAAAACATAAGTGACGGGAAAGTAACAGTGTCGGTTATACAACCAAAGTGGGTCGACCGAAAATTCCGAAACTACCACAAAAACTTTCTAATTAGTTTTGTAATTATTGAGTGACCTTAGTTTTCAGTTTTCGACCTTCGCGAAAATTTTGTGTGGGAAAATTAAGGTATTCAATTTTTTTTAACCTACATTAACAGCTTCTCAAAAAAAAGTGTTGAAATATTTGTTACTACAGTTTCATGGTAGTCTGAATGTCCTCAAGATATATTCCTTTAAAAAAAAATAATGGAACACATTATTATACGCTCTGTAGTTATCATTAAAGCTCTCAAATGCTCTTATTCATTTTGTTTTTTATCTTGTTCAAATATTTTTTAAACCTAATTAAAATGTTAATTTTCGTTTTTTATTTCATTTAGATATTCTTATCTCAATCCTGAAAGTTAAATAAAGTGAAGTTTATTAATCCTTGCTATTTGATATTTCTTGTTTTGTTCAAATCAAAGACAAAATTTTACATGAAGGAACAAATTAGATCTATTATATTTTTTTTTTATCTTACCCCTTTGGGGGGCCTAATTTTATCTTTTTTTTAAAAATCTTACCTCTTTAGGCCCCTCTATTACCATTAAATATTTATTCGATTTTGAAAAGATAAAATAAAAAAAGTGTATGTGTCAGCTCCGACACGCGACTGGAGTTTACTCCTTTCCGTTTCTAATGAATTTTAAAGCTCTTTAAGGTTCTTACCAATTAATCGCTCTCTACTGATACTTATCATCGTATATTATTTTCTTTTTATTTGTAAATTAAAATTATAAATATGTATGTTTTATTAATTGTGCCAACGTTCGGTTTACGTTGTAGGCCATCTTCAGGGCAAATAGTGGGTGTGGTGACTTCTTACAACCCTAAAACTGTCAACTGAACTCATATAGATGTACATTCACGGTTGTGAAATATATCCCAAAAAAGGATATTTTACCGCCCAGTACTATAAATGTCAGCAATTTGGGCAAACAAAAAACTACTGCAACCACACCGTAAAATGTGTAACATGCAGTGGCTCACATAAAATTTCTGAATGTCCGCGACTAGGTGAACTCAAACAAAATGCTCGAATTGCGAGGGAGGGAGCGCACGTCGCTTCTTGTGGAAAATGGCTCCATAGAAAAAAAATAGAAGAAATAGTGACTAAAAGGATGGAAGAAAAGAGATCTAAGCAGATCAGTACTAACCAAAACATACCCAAACTAACTACTAACAGCATGACAGTTCGCTCTGGTGTAGAATACGCATCTTTTCTACTAAGTACCTAAATGACAACCGATTTCTTCCCTGTCTTTACTTTTTTGAAGGGGGCCTCATCTTCAGAGTCCGGTAGAGGTGTATTAAAGCCCAGCATGAACACTGCCTGTCCACTTCCTAATACACAAATCTCCTTTCCTTGTAGCACTACACAATACACACTGTACACAATTAAATAGTCACTGCACAGCCTTGTTAGATAGCTAGTCAATTTCTTACTCCTATCAGAGCAACGCTGCCCTGTCGTATACAAGTGATATGAATGGACCCCAACAGCATAAGGCGGAATCTAAATAAGAGTAGTAATAGTGTTTGTTTGGATAGGTGTCTTTAAAAAGGCCCCTATATAAAAAAAATATCGCATTTCAACACTTCGAGAATAAACCAATAGAATACACTGTTACCATAGATACCATACGTATCTCTTCCCGATTAATCCCGGAATTTAACTTTTAACTTCTATCTATTATATAAAACCAATAATACAATCTTATCGAGAAGGGACCATAACTCGTCACTTTTATTTAAAACTTGATTTTACTCCTCATAAAATTTTCATACCGTGGGCTAAATCTGAAAATAGTTTCTTAAGGAGTAAACTTCAAAAATGTTATAAAGATGTCGAAGTTTTTTGCAGCCTAGATTACTACTGCCAGTTTTTCAACATTTACCTTAAACATTATTGTCATTGTGTTTAATCATACCATATACCTCCAGTCGTATGATACACTATGGGCAACGTTTTCTTTGAAATATTACTCAATTGAATGAATAAATTTACGTGTTTATTAAACAGAATCCAAATGATAATAATATTTATAGGGTAAAAAAGTTTTACAAAAACACTAGACAATGTATAATCCGTCTGTCGGGCATTAATCCATCATCAGAAACGATAATTAGAAATTTGGTTAAGATTTTTGTACGCTTTTAGTTTGTTTTTTTTCTTGCCTTTAGATATTGTTAAACTCATTTTAAATTTTAATTTTTTAGTCATGTGTCTGTACTTGGATGATAGATAGCTTGGAGACTTGAGTAAATGATGTAACTAGCCATATTGGTTGGGTATCGACATGACCTCTAGCTCACCAACCGTGGGATTGATCTTTTCCTACCTTGAGGGATCTGTGGCATTACTGTTCTTAAATTCCTTTGTGTGCTTCTGTCCCCGTTATATAATGCTTCTTTATATTATTGGCAAAGTCTGTTTTCCTTTTTTCATAAAGAAAACAATTTGGAACTGTTTTCAAAACCATACTCACGTCACAATAAAAAAATAAGCTAAATGCAATGGCTGTATTGCAGTTTTTAAAGCACTGCCAGCCTAGGTGTAATGGACTGCACACTGGTACATATTTTTGTAACGGATGTCTATTATTAAAACGTGAATCAGACATCTTAAGTAAAATTAAAGGGAAAGTGTCGGCTGTTTAGCAAAATCCAAAAAAGCCGTTGGATTGCCAGTGGAGTACCCAAGGAACAATTTTTATACAGCATTAATTGCATATGGAAACATCTCAACAATGCTCTTTGTTTTTATTTCTGTTTTTAATTTTAAGTCCGTTTATTTTTAAATCAAAGTTTTATAAGCATTGAAAAATACGCAAATATTTATAATTGTTATTTCTTGCTAATATTAACGTCATTCCAAAGGCATTTCGGAATTACCCCGATGATGGGGAAGTACTGATACTTATCTTAAGTTTCCAGAATTTTTTTCAATTATAAATTTAGTTGAATCAGTAATGTTGTATGAACTTCAAATAAGTCTAATTAATTCGATGGCCTTTTTAAAAAAACATAAAGATTATAGGCTGTCATAAATTCTCTGTTTTCGTCTAATCTACGCCACAAAGACATTGACAAATATTAGTGTTTTTTTAAGGTCCTGCACATTTCTCAAGCGCCTCCAATTTGAGTACGAGGACTGAACACTTGTTTTCTAGAAAAGATGTATTCTACGCTAGGATTTAAAGAAGTGAGGAGATGTGTATCGTTTTTTCTCCTCAATATTATAATACGTTTTATTGATACACATCTTTTCACGTGTAATATTAATAAGAAGTATTAAGTATAACCGAACATCATATTTGAGAATCATGCTACTCCTTTTAAAACACTTCATTTTTCAAGTATTATCTTATCTTTATTAGTTTTGATTTTGTAAATTTGGATTCGTTGCAATCAATGCAAGATCCCTTAGATCTTATGCATGTCCCAAGACATTGCTTCCGAATTATTATTTGAGTTCAATATTTAGTTTTTTCTTCGAATAACATTGTCTTTGATATATTCCTGCTTTTAAAGTCGACCAAGTCCTTACGAATAGAGCCGTGGAAATCATTTATTCCTCTGTTATCTCTGCTACCTACAACCAAGGACGTATGCAATGCTCGCGTTTAGGATCCAACGTATTTATCTGTTTCTTGTAAAATTGTTTGTATTCAGATATCATTCCAAAAAAGTACATATTGCATATAAAGCGCGTACTGTTTGAATTACTACAATGCTCACTATGACTAGTTAAACATAGTTGCATTCAATCCATTTGCGTTTTCATTTATAATTTTTTTCCTCCTGATTGATATTATTTTAAAACTTTTTTTAACTGTATCTTTTAAAAGATACATCTGTAAATATCGAAATTATGATGGACTGATCCATATTTGCTAACGGTGAGACTATCAGGAATAGAAGATTGGAGACTGCAAGAACGGCTGAAAGAGCTGGGTTGTCGACATTCCTGTACTCAAGGACGTCTAAAGAACTAAAGGTATTTAGCGCCTGGCTAGAGGATTATGCTTTAATGGTCACCATTGTTTATGATACTTCGTATCTTCTCCGCACTTTTTTAATATAAATTATTATTTCAAAGCATTTTTTAATCTTATATTAGTTAGTAAACCTAATGCAAATTTATGTTTCAGAAATAAACAAATGTCTATTTAATTAATAAGTACTACTGCTGGGTAGTTAATCTATTTGCCTTTGTCCATGATGTTATGCATCATCCATACCCTTATATTATATTTCAGTTGTAAATTTCAATAAATAAATATATAAAATTGATAAAATGTTAAAGATCCATTTTAAACAAAGCGGTTGGTTAACTATCAGAGTTATAGCATCATACTAGATTCCAATTTTATGTACTTCAAAATCATACTAGTGTAATCTGATATTAAAAATATCCAGAAAATAAATCTAAAATCTATGACAACTAAAGTGAAAATAAATAAAAGAGGAACTGTATGCTCACTTTTATATCAACTTAATCCGTTGACTTTGCGACTTTCGATCGTTTTGATGCCTAAACGCATTAAAATTATGAAGGTGTATAGGGTCTCAAACATCGCTCTTTGCTAATTACTAAGTGATCTAAACATTTACCCATATTTCAAAATTAATTCAAATGAAAACCTTAGATATCACGAATATGAAAAAATTGACTTATACTACTTTCAAAAATAACATCTCAATTGATTTGTAAAAGGTTTTTAACAAATCGGAACTAAAGATATAAATAAGTATGTATGGTAATAGTGTAATTTCAAATGTTTATGTATCGGTTTTTATATACCGAATTTATATCAACTTATTTATGTTTTATTTATTTTATTTAATCTACTCCTCTTCTACCGCCAACGGTGTGAGGACCCCTCCTGTAGAGCCTAACCCATGAAAGTCTCTCCTGTACCAATCGTCCTCTCCTTCCCCATTCCAAACCTCTTCTGTCAAAGGCCTCCTGGATTGCGCCTTCCCAAGTCTTCCTTGGTCTTCCCTTCGGTCTTGTACCTTCCACCTTCGTCTCATATACGGCCTTTGCCACACTGTTTTCTGCCATTCTGGAAACGTGGCCGAACCATCTCAGCTGATGCTCCTCGATGATATCCCCCGCTGGCCGAAGCCACACATTGGACCGTAATGTTATGTTTCGCACTCGGTCTCTTCTGCTCTTCCCTTCCATTCTTCTTATATACCGCATCTCCCTGGCTTGGATTTGGCTCTTGTGCTTTTATGCTCCAAAATTATTTATGTGGAATATATAATTTTTTTTTAATCTACAATACCTCCTCCAAATGAAGAATTATTATCCATGTACTCAAAGATCATTTTGTCTGGTTGTCAGACTAATATTAAGTGTTCCGTTCTTAATCCTAAGTCATTTGTTACGCACCGTGCTCCTTGGTAGAAAGTTGGCCTCTTTGTTTACAGCGTATTCTGTTTTATGATTATCCTTAGATGTGTACTAATTTGCTGGTACTTGTAAATGCGCCCTTAACCGATCGCTCGCTTAAATGTTTGGGATAGTCATACCTGATTTTATATTTTTCGTTAGTTTTTATTAGTTAAATCTATCTAGCCTAGATTCTTTGATTTTTTCATTACTACTTTTCTGCGTAAGCAAGCGGATGGCCAGAATGGTTATGTAAGTTTGTTGTAATTTTTATTGCCACTATTCGTGTAAACTTTTACTTCAGCATTTTTTTCCAGGTTGGAGCAGGTGGGGATTTCCCTTCCTCCATACAAGTTTCACCACCTTGGGGGAATGGCGATTTAGTAATTTTTTCAGACTTCCTTTACATGCGAATAGTAATTTCAAGTAATATTTCACACACTTTTTTTTTACAATGGAAGAAGTATTTTTATCATGTTCATCGCTTATTTTATTTATTTTGGTTTCCCGATTTAGCCTCTTTTATCACTATTAATGCGTGAATATGAAAACAATAAAGCCTCAAATCGTCGACAAAAGATAGTTTAACATTTATTGTCCAAATCTGAAGAACCGAAAAAACAGACTTAATAAACAGTGAAGAAAAACAAATACCTATATAACAGATAAATACAGGTATGCATTTATCTATATCTAGACATCACTACGTTATTTCAACTCCTCTTCCACAGTATATTGACATTGTTGGTTACTTTTTTCTGGATACTTTTTTTATAGTTTATTATCTCCTCATAACTTTAAGTTTTCCCCAATAAAGACAATAATTAAATTAATGTTTTCCTACACTGTGTGATTATTTAATAATTGCTTATTTTAAATATATATCAATTCAATGAAATAAAACTTTAATACTCCTACCGATCCGATGACCATTTCATATTGTATTTTTGCAACTTTTTTAAGTATTGAATTTTTTAATGAAATAATTGTAAAGTGTAATAATTTATTTCTTAAACTTAAAAGTTGTTTTTTATTTTTGTAGGCTCTCGAATTGTATCTTATTTATCGATTTATTTGATTATTGTTAATGTTTCATAAAGATTATTTCTTACTTCTTAATAATCTTATAGTAACAAAATGTTATTTAACGAAATGATGAGGAGAATTAATTGTTGATGAATAAGCTATTGGAATATCGTTGTTCTATTTGTTGACATTGGAATTGCTTCCCTTGCATGTTTGGTCTCTTCTGTCTGGATAGTTGAGTATCTACTAATCATTTAATCTCCCCTGTCTGTATTGTTGCAGGTTAAATCTATTAATTTATATGTATGTTAATAATATGAATTATAATAATAATATAGTGTTAAAACATTTCTAAATTTTGTTAGTTGATTTCGTCTGACTCCTCAGAAATAAAATCAAAACACTGTTAGTTCATTTTCCCCTTAAACGTAATGACCTATATAATGTGAATTTAATCCTTAACAAAAATAAATGAAATTATACATTATTAACGAAAACGAAATAGTTCTTAATTATTTTGGCCCTCGATATTTAGAGGATATTAGTAGTTCGAATACTGGCTGGCACAAAACTTTTGTTTTCATAGAAATTTGGTCGATTAGAATAAAACCGAAGGTTTGGCAAGCATCCTCTGGATCTTCGCTCTAAGGCGATGAATCAGTAGTGCAATCAGAATATTACAAAATACCGTGAAATTGGCAATAATAGCACGTTAAAAAGTGCAGAATAACAACTATGGAAACGCGGGTTCGATACACTAGATCCCCATTATGGTTTTCCAGTTTACGTTTTAATTGACCAATAAGATTTATATAAATAACTGAGGAACTGCGTGAACGAGCAAGTAGCTCGGTTAGGGAACAAATTCCCTTTTACAAGTCATCTAAATCGTCTCTTTTTTTTTTTTATCAACGATTATTTTCCTGTAATAATAGTAATTGTTTATCCTACTAATCCACAAAATACTTTTCTGCCATTGTCCGGAATTTTTTTTTCCGTTGCAATTATTATGATTTAGTAATAACTTACTTTGAATGAATGATAATAATAACTCACTTTGAATATTTGCTAACTAAATGAAATAAAGCTCTAATTTAACTACTGATCTGGTAGTTATCTTCCTTGCAGTCTCTTCAGTGCATTGTAATCTTATTTCTTATGGGAGGAAATTTCAAGCATTGACTTGCTTTTTAAAGTAAGAATATTTTATACATAATATTCCCATTAAAATTGAAGCTCGTAGTAATATTTAAATACGGGGCGTAATAATAAAATGTATATGTGTAAATTGCGGGGTAGCTCAATGGTAGATGGCTGAGTTACCGTGCCGAAGTTTCCGAGTTCAAATCTGGCTATGGCAGCTAATTTATTTAGTCTCTTAACAGTCGGGGATGGACCCTATGGGATGTGGAGACTCTCCTGTGGCTCACCTAGCCTCTATAAAGTGGATACCCTTAATTGGGGAAAATAATCTGGTTGTTGAGTGTGGTCTAGGACCAGTCTCCTCCATGTACTGAACCCAATACCCTCCATGGGTTGTAGTGGTACAGTTGTTTTTTTTTAGGAAAGGCTCTTTAAAATCCTTGAATTATACTTGATTTTTTTTATTACTAAATCCTCCCCTTACACTTTGTAATTTATCTTTCTTTATGATGCCTTTCCTTAGTTACCCTTAGCGTTTCCTTTAACATTATTCCAGATCCGGATATCTCCCTCACCGAGGCCCTACACCCCCTCAGTGGACGACAGAAAGGAAGATGGTCCAAGAAGACTAGAGGCGGGGTTAAAGACCTTGTCCCGTTGGGCGGGAGCTAACCACCTGTAGCTGTTCCCTACTCTCTCAGCAACGGGACTGCAACAGCTGAGTTGAGTACGCTCAACGCTTCTCCATGTCCATCTCTAGTTTTATTATTATTATTATTACTAGTTATTTGATAAATTACATTATAGAAATAGAAGAATAATAAAAGTTACATAATAGGATTTTAAGTAGTAATCCAAGGCTGATCAGTTTTATTAACGATTTAATCCCACCCACTCAACACATTAACTTAATCTACTTTTCCACTTTCTTTTAAAAAAATGATAATATTTAGATGGTAATAATAAACTAAAATATGTTTTAATAGTTTATTAAGATCATTGTAATACTAACTATTACGATTTTTTTCTTAAAATAATATTTATTTAGAATCCATTCATCAAGTATTACTTCCTCATGGCTTAATCTGAGACTATTATTATTTTACAGAGTATTTAATATTTAATTAATTTTATTTAGAAGGTTATAATTAAACTTAAATATTATATTTGAAAAATGATTAAATAAAAGCAAATTAAATTTTACTATTTTACTATAGTAAATTTCTTTACAGCTTTAAATGTACAGCTTATTATTCAGGAATTAGTTTTAATGTTCTAATGGCCATCAAATATAATACTAATATAATATAACATAAAGTGTAATATATTACAAATCAATATTAAATCACCTGTTTTGGTATTATATTTACCTATATAATTTTTTTTTTAGTTCCGATTCTTATTTAGTGAAATAAAAAATAAAATTACCTTCAGAAAAAAAGAGTTCAGATATTAATTTTTAATAATAAGTGTAAAGTTTATCGTATATAATGCCCATTAAATAAAATACAAGAATGTAATTGAAATATATTAGGAATATTAAAATTACCTGTTGTGTGTTAATAAATAAATGTTATTAATTATTTCTTAGTTTCTGTTATATATTTTTTATTGTTCCAAATTTTATTTAACGGAATGAAAACTAAAATAAAATTTAAAAAATAATTTGAGGTATTGTTATTTATAAAAAAAAAAGTAATTATAATTTTAAGTGTTGAAAAGGTTGAGAGGCAGAGAAAGTTTACTCCGGAAACAGCCTACTTCTTGTCAGAAAGGAAGCGAGTTCCCGCTACTTTTGTAAGCAGCGTGCATTTCATTTTATAAGCTAACAAAAATATAATAAGTGTATATAGTATGCACATGCTTATATATAAATATATATATATATATATATATATGTATAACTAAATAAATCAAGTGGTCGGGAGCTAGGTACCTCAGTGTTTAAGTTTTATGACCTGGCTATGGCAAGCATATAAATTACACAGGCCTGCATTAACTGATCTGTATCTAGTTTTTTTGCACTGGTTTCAAAAATGACATTGGTTTTTTCTATCACGTAAGGCTTGCCTACAAAGTAAAGTTGAAGTTTTTGGAAAATGTACAAAAAACGGAAAATTTTGGATTTGTTTTTATTATTTTAACATGAAGCAAAAAGCAACAACGATACCAAGCTAAAATTAGCATAAAAGTGATGCACATGTGTTGTAAAATTATTATAAGTCTTTGTAATAACGTTTTTTTGTCCATCAAAACTTCTTTTGGTACTTTTTCGGTTGTGTTCTTGTGAATTTTCCCTTTTTAACATCCAACAGTAGTCTGCCGTCATGTTGACATTCCATCGACGTTGGTATCTGCGCTCCATTTCTATTGTATATTGATGGAAACGTTCTCCTTGTTCCTCACTTACAGCCCCAAGATTTTCTGGATTGTTGTCCAGATGTGAGTGAAGGAAATGAACTTTGACACTCATGTTGCAGCCCAACATGTTGTAGTTTTGTTACAATTCGGCAACCAAAGTTTTGTAGTTTTGGTCTTTTTTGTTTCCAAGAAAGCCTTTTACAAGTTCAAATGAATTCCAGGCATTTTTTCTCCCATTTCCATTTTCATTTTAGTGACAAAGCTTTCATATTTTTAAAGTTTTCTGATAGCAGGCCCAACAAAGACTCCCTCTTTCAGCTTAGCATCGGAAACTGTTCACAAATATACTTAAAACAGTCGCCTTCTTTGGATAATGCTTTCACAAACTGTTTCATTGGCTCCAATTTGATATGAAGTGGTGGAAGTAACATCTTTTTAGGATCCACTAAACTTGGTCTTTCAACATTTTTAACTCCAGGAATAAGAGCCTTTCTGATTGGCCACGTCTGTTTGACATAGTGTTGTTTCCTGTCACGGCTATCCCATTCACAGAGGAAACATGGAAATAACTTTCAAATCCCCACAAATGGTCTGAGTAGCCGAGCTTATTAAGAACAAACTCAAGATTTTCGTAGTATTCTTTCAAATGGACTGAGTGTCCAACAGGCACAGAAGCATATCGGTTACCATTGTGAAGAAGTACAGCTTTCAAACTCCTTATTGATGAATCAAATAAGAAATTTTCAGGTGAAATTTGTGACTTATCTAAGGGTGGTGGAATTTTTTCACTATTTTTTTCGTAATCAGCACAAAAAATACTGTTAGACCCACTAGTTAAATATGCTACAACTTTTTCATCGCAGATCTGTGTTATTTTTATATATAAGACCCAGCGGGGTTGTGTGACCTTCCTGCCCTCAAACCTTTTCTTTTTTATTGGGGAAAACCTGGCGGTTGAGCAATCTCACGTCGAAATAATTTTCTCGCACAACCGTTGACTCAGAAACAGTACATTCCTAAAACCTTAGTACTGAACTCAAATCTCTTCGTGGGCTATAGTGGTACAAGTTAATTTTTATTATATGAGATTAGAGAATCGTACATCAATACATACATATTGATGCATGTACCATATCATAACTCAAAATCAAATAACCTCTATTGGTTTTAATATGAAATGTTCATTAAATAAAATACAAGGGAAGTCCTGCTTTAATAAAATAAAGTGTAATATATTCACACTTCAATATAATTAAATCAATATTAATTTATCTGATGTGTGTTGATGAATAACTTCTTTGTAGTTATTGCTAATTTTTTATTATTTTTTTTGTAGTTACATTCGTTATTTAGCGAAGTACAAAATTAAACCTAGTGCATATAATATAATGTATTTATTATTTATAAATATTTTTATTTTGAAGAGAAAAGATTTGTCTTAGCCGGGATTCGAACCCGGGGCGTCCGCATCTCTAGCGCGGTGGTCTAATCTTTTCTCGTCAAAATAAAAATATTTATTATTTAGTTTTCAAAAGACAATATTGTCCGTGTCTTCTATTTTTCATAAATTATTCATATTTAAAATATTAATATATCAGCGACCTCTTCTCATTTTTATTTAAATGAAGATTACGTACCCTTTAACAAAACAAATGACTCCGGATGGAATAGATTGCGTCATCGCTTATCGTATCAGTTATCTATAATCAGTTGTAATAACTATCTCGTGACCGCACCCCGGACCAATTTCTTTATAAAATTGCATTTACTTTTAATTATCCTATTGATTTTGCACCAGGCAGGAATTTTAATTTGCCATATAAAAATTATTTTACAAGTATAAAATTTTGTAATTAGTTGATGCTTTTCCTGTAGGCTTTATTATTACAGTAAACAATATGCTTATATATTTATTATATATTACTAAGTATATATTTTCCTGTTATCAAGTCTTTAGGCAAAAAACAATTTATTTTTTAGTCATTTTCATTTTTATTTAACAATTCTGTTGTGTATGATTTTATAATATCATATTATTATTGTATTAGAAATGTTTCTTATTTATTAAACTTATACATTATACGAAACAAATTCACGCTTGTCAAAGTAGAAGTGCTGTTGAAAGCTGTTCATTCAATACGTAATATGTGAGAAAATTATAAATAAAAGAATCAAAATTAATAATCCAATTCAAAGCCTGAAATTTATGCAAAAGATATTTTCCACAACCTCTCGGGGAAAACATAAACAACATTTTTCAATAAAATGTGTATATCCAAATTAAAAAATGTTGGGGAACATATAGGCTACTAAAATTAACGCATGTAGGGTCTGTAAAAGGGAAAAAATGCCTATAAAACCTATATCCTATGCCTAAAAAATGTATCTACATAGAATTTGAAATAAAGGAAGTTATTAAGATACTATCAAAATCAAGCTAATGATAAAAAAATAAAATTTATAATAAATGGATTAAAAATAATGCGTTTTTAAATTTTTATTTATAAATAACTTGTGATGATTTTCACTTGAAACTATTAATTTCTTAAATTAAAAAAATAAATGATTCTCATAACACTCGAAGGTTTTGTGAGGATATGAAGGGGGTTAGAGCTGAAACGTTGACGAAGGCATTTCTCTTTGTACTCTCAGAAGTGAATGGCTGAGAAAATACGGCCCGTGTAACTTTTTTTTTAATACAGCAGCTTTATGTAACAAGGATAAATTAATGATATTATTTTTCTAAAATATTTTATTTTTATAAAGGCGCTGAAATGAAAAAAGTAGACAAATTATTAAAAACAACAAATTATATGTACTGTTTATTATTTTAAATGTACATATATATATATATATATGGAGTAAATATTTACACCTCAATACGTATACAGAAAAACAAAAAATAATTATACATCTTAAACCAGTACAAGCAATTTTATAATTTGGAATCTTGACGATAAATTAGAAAAAATTAAGAGAATGTAAAAATTTAGATTTGACTTTCTTAGAAATTGTGTTGCTTATGATAATACATAAATAAACTCGCACAAATCAGTAAATGAGGAATATTCACGCATAAAGGTGATTTTTTTTAAAGAGAGATTTTTTATGGCATCTTCAATTGAAATGATGATTATTTCTATGCCCCGAAGGTTGAGGACAGTGAGTTGAAGAATCTTTACTTCAACTCAAGCACGTGTTGAAATTATCCAGACAACTATTTTCCACTCAAGTATAAACATTTTTACAATTGGAACAAATGCGATGAAAGAAACATCATTAGCTAAGGTAGAAAGTGAATGGGTGAACCCCGTCGGGGTTGGGAAGAAGAAACGGCCTAGTTTCGACCCTACCTTTTATAGAAGTACGCTTTATGTTGCCGTATCCAGTTCTTTGCCTGCACACCAGATCCTGGGGTCGGACTGTACCTGGGAAGGTCACAGAGCTTGTTTATCTATCGCGAGACCCCCGGCTAAAAATAACTTCATAGCTTGACCTCTTTCCTATTTAATTTATATCTTTATCATTCCCTGAGGCCGATTAAATAAAATCGAGTTATTCTATTGGACAACGATGTGCTGTATATCGATTCCCCTCGTGTTGGTAGTCTCATCCGTTGGCAACTCGGATTCTCTCAGCCTAGCAACAGGAGTATTGTGTTGGTACACGGCTGGAGAAGGCGTACAGATGTTGCGGCATATGGAGTTACGTCATTGTCCTTGGTTCTTTGGTTGGGCCTGTCTTCCCGGTCTGCATCAATCTGTCCCTTCCAGGTTGTGGAGTATAAAATATTTATTTTCTGTGTAGCTTTGAGAGAGAGACATAAAAAGGAATTAATCAAAATCAGTTTATTATTTTAATTATATCGCTTCTTCAAAAGAATAACGGCGTAACTCAAAAATGTTTTTTTAGCTAAGCCTTCATTAGCAATTGTATTGGTTGAAGCTTTTTAATTGAGGAACTGCATATCTGATATTCCATTTCCGACAGTTTTTTTTCAATAGTCATATTTTTAGTTGTATCATGTTTGAAGTTGTTGTTTTATAGGAAAAATGTCATAAGTTAAATTTAAAAAGTTGATTAACAGATTTAAATAACATCAGTGCAATGCTAGTGGCAATTAAACATTTTTGGAACTGATAACATCGAGTTCGAATTGTAGTAACAGAAGTAAACTTATTTATATTTCAATTTCATAATTAAATTGATCGTATTTTGTATTGTTGTTTAATGATTACAAATAAATCTTCAGTACGTTGTTTTTGGCATTGCGTAAGTAATAGAAAAAACTTTTGTAGATAAGGTTTCTGACTTACACTTTCGATGCAAAATAATCCTTGATCGTCAGCCAAACACTTTTTAATATCCATGATTGATCCAGAAATGATCGATGATACATTCTTAAGGTTTTTTAGGAGGAATATAATGATTTTTGGGAATTTTAAATAGATTTTCTGAACTTTAAGTATTTCACCAATTATTCCTAACTTAATTTTATTTATAGGTAATAAAAATTTTAGGAAGAACTAGAATAAATGTATGTTTGTACAATGATGATAATCGAATTTTAAGGGAAAAATCCAATTATTTTATTATTAATCATAGACTTATTATTAAACAAATAAGCTACTACTCTCTGGGCCTTGGAACCCTTCAAATATTACTTTTAAGGCTCTACGATTAATGGATGACGTAATTCAAATCTAGTATCAGTGATGGCAGTAAGTAGTTCAGTTTTGAGTTCTTCTAATCTGAAAACTATACAACATTTACAACAAAACAGAAATATACATCCTCCGAAATATTTAGATTATATTAGAAAATAGAAATATTCCGAGATATTTAGGGGGTTATATTTTTCTTTAGACAAACTGTTAAACTTTTTTAATTCTTCGAGGACAATATAAACAATAAACCACACAGCACTTCCTTCTGTCGTCTGGTATTTATATTCTCGATCTTTAAGTTGTTCTATTATAAGCATATCCCTATTATTAATTGTGTTACCCCAGGTACCATTTCAGTTTATCCCACGCTCCTAAGACCCTTCTGGCGTTCCCAGGATGGATCAGTGGTTGAAAAAAAATGTTTTGTTGCTTTTTTAAAATTATATCTTGCTTAACGGAAGTGAGACAATGTTGGTCATTCTGCGTCGTTTCACAACATCGTAACTACTAAACAAGTTTTAATTAATTATTAAATGTTATGATGTAGCTTGTAGAAAATATTCTCTCTAAATAGTTGTTCTAACTTTGCATTTATAATAAATTATTAATTTCGGCATTTCTTTCGTCGGTTTTGGATTTATTAAATTTGATTTATTTTTAATGTTACTAAAGGCTTTTCTCCAAAAATGATTCCTACATTCAGGTTTGTTGGACTTACGTGTTCTTAATTTTAAGCAAAAAAATGTCTTCCTTTGTCACGAACTTATTGAACAAAAGTGATCAGTCTATTTTTATTTTTTCAGCGGAACAATTGTAGTCCAGACAATTCCAGAATGGAATATTTTTTTAGCACGACCTTTATAGAATATTTTTAGCAACTACATTATTCTATACTCGTAAATATGTTTATTAACAAAATTTTAATGAAACATAACCTATTATTAATGTGCATTTAAACCCAAGATTTTGTATACGATAATTTTTACCATATTCCAATAGTTTTTTTGCATTCAATTGGATTGTTGTAACATTCAGCGACGTTAAATGTGTATTGGGAAAATTATTGGAATAACCGTGGATGTTTAAGTTTCAATATAGGTTTATGATTTATGATTTAAATTTTTATATCCGCATATTGAAGAATGTATAATGTATAAAATAAATATTTCATAAAATTCTCATATAATATTTAAAGACGAATGCTTACGATAATGCTATCTTATCTACAAGGGTATTTTGTCATACGTTAATGTGGTTTTATTTATAATGAGAGTTAATATATTTATGCCTTTATAATTTTTTTATTAAATATAGTTTTTGCGTTTAAAAGAACTATTTTATTAAATAGTTTTGTTTAAAAGAACCAACCGATGTTTCACATCTTTTTTTACTGACTCCATTCTAAATTAAATAGTCTTGAAACATTTGGTAGGTTTTCTATAAGGGTTTTGTCACAAAACTAGTTTTATTTCAGATAAATACAAAACATTGTGATTTGTTCCAATTAAATTATCAAGGTGTCCATTTTCATTAAATAGAAACGACGCATTTTTTTTAAATATTGGTTTTCTTCCATATCTTTGCTATATTTTTTGTTTATTGAAAAAATAATTTTTTGTTTACATTTATTCCAAACGAAAACAACTACTAACTGATTTTGCATATTTGTGGATTCGTTCTTGCTAAATTTCTCCCAATTATTAGTGTTTTGTGGATATTATTGAACAAAAAATTATTTATAAATAAACTTCAAAATATTAAACAAACCGTATTTATTACATATTTTGGTCAAATATTATAATATTAAGCCTCGAATATAACCAGATAACACGAGTGTTGAAGTTATAAGAGTGTTGTTTGACGATGAGACAGATTGCGCGACAGATCTTTAAACGCCTACACACATAAGGAGTCTGTGTCAATTAATGTTTACTAGCTTTTTACGGTCGTCTGCTCACACCCCAGTGGATCGATCTTTCTTAGTTTTCTGTCAAGGCCGTAAATAGCGGTTATTAATTTTTTTTTTTTTTTTTTTATCATAGTGTAATAATTTTCTTCTATTACTCCTATCGTGAGTTGATAAATTTGTAGATAAAGATTTCTTCTCATTCTCCAAGACGTTTGAGCGATATAGTACAAAACAGAGAACTACGCAATCTATTAATGAACTAGATATTCCTTTCCATTGAACGAGTTAGTATTTTTTTCAAAACTTATACGAGCTACAGGAACTATGTAATGCTTATTGTCCAAATTAGTTAACAATAATCTGCAGATATATTGGTAAGAATGACTTTGATAATTATATCAAATAATCCGATCCGTATTGGGAATATTTTATGTTAATCATTAAAAATACTACAATAGAAAAAATAATTCGTTAATATTTTATTTTACTTTAAAGATCATGGTGCGTGGGTTTTATGGTATGTTGACGACGGTTAGTGATAATTTTAATTTTTAAGATCAATTTTTTTTAGTTCGATACATATGTATATCTTGCTTTTAATTATTTATATTTGAATGGGGGAAAAGTAATTTCAAGTTTTCATTAACAGTGATCAATGCCACACGTTAGGTTTTGATAGATAGCGTTTTTCCTCTTTTCTGGTAAAACGTTAATTCCGTCACGGTAGAACTTCAGAGGTTTCTTGACTAAAAACGTTCTTGGCGTCGATTCGAGTTCAGCAACCGTTTGGGAAGCTTCACTGGGCTTCTATAACAAAATTTTTCGCACATAATTATCGTACGATGTACAAATGGAAAATTGGTCCATTAATTTTTTCATGTTAATTCGTGTGGATTCTAAGTATTAAGCTTCCTTTTGCATCCAGTATCATGTAAATAGTTCAAAACTGTTTTATGGTCGCTGTTTAGTTCGACAATTTAAAAATAGGATGATCCATAGAAATTTTATAATTTAAAACCATTGCCTTGTGTTAATAAATTAATTTTAAAAATGTAACTTTGCCGTGGTTAATGTAGATTTTAGGAAGCTGTTTGATAATGCTTAGTTGCTGTATAGAAGGTGCCCGGTTCGGCAGATAATTTATTTAATCTGTTAGCGACTATGGATGGACCTCTCCGGTTGCTGAGCGTGATCAAGGAACAATCATCTCACTGCTCAACCGTTGTCCAAAAACAGTATAATCTCTACCACGTATTGGAGCCAAGACCTTTTATGGGTTGTAGTGGTACAGGCTTTATATAAGGGTGAAGTTAGCTGACGGCGTGGTGTGGTACAGTCCGAGCGGGCAGGTGGTGCTCGGGTCACCGACCCCCTCCTACGTCTGCAGTCCTCGCTTCTTTATGCACTCTTCAATAAGGCAGATGTTCCCAATCGGTTAACAAAATAATAATATTTATCAAAACTGTAAGATCTTTATGTACTAAGAGTGGACGGCATTCAGGTAGGATCCGATCCATAAGATATGCAAAAGTGAGTTTTGAATGAGACTCGTACTTATTTCAATAGAAAAGAACTATTTCAGTTGGAAAAAACTATTAACATTTGGTCAAGGCCACTTCAAAGGAAATTTTTAGTATAAACTATATGTGGAATGCGTAGTTTCTAAGAGTAACAGATTATAATTGTTTCATATTTAAGGAATAAGCTTGTTTCAGGAAAGAAAAAAAAATCTGTACCACTACAACCGTTTAGGGACTTGACTTGGATTCATGATACATTATAGAGACTATACTGTTTCCAGGACATCGGTTGTGCAGGGGGGTGATTTGTCCGAGATCACGCTCAACCTCAACATTTTCCCTACAATTTAGGGCACCCACTTTATTGAGGCTGGGTAAGCCCCTGGAGGGTCAGGGTCTTTAGATCTCACAGGGTCAATCCCCGGCTTTTAACACATAAAATAATTTATCTGCTACAATCAGATTTGAACCCAGAATAGTACATCAACTCAACACTTAGCTACCCACTAGTTATAACAAAAATTAGATCAGGAACTATTAAACTTTCTTGGTGTATTTTGTTTAAAATGTGCCTTAGTATTGCTTTTACCAAATATTATATTATTTATTTATCAAATGAAGAGAACTTACTGAAAATCTTGTATTATAATTATTATTAAATTACCTTTACATGTAACAAATAATATGGCCTATATAATATTCTTACAACAATATGTATATAAAATATTGGAAACAATTAAACATTTTTACATCCGTACCTTAAATATTGTACATTATTCTTAATTAAGTTTTAAAAGTGCTTGTATGTAAACCGGAATAAAACAATTGTTTGTCACATGCCACAGTTTTGCGCTATGTATAAAAATAAAAATGGTTAAAATAAGATTAGCCCTATTTGGGTCACGAACGTTATATGTAAATTAAATAATTAAAAAAAATTAAGGATAATGTTAAAGAAAGTTTAAACCTCGATTCTTGATAATGTTATCATCCATTCTAGTAATAATATTTATTTCTATGCCTTCTTTCACTTATTTTCTCTTCTTTCACCACGTAGTGACTAGTTTCCAGTTACAGTTTTCCTTCCGACTAGTAGCCTTTTAT
Source organism: Troilus luridus (assembly GCA_964056705.1). NCBI lineage: Eukaryota > Metazoa > Arthropoda > Insecta > Hemiptera > Pentatomidae > Troilus > Troilus luridus. The sequence goes on from OZ057416.1 coordinate 31,947,782, forward strand.
TTTTTCATCTCACAATTATATTTGTTTCTGGCTTGAGAAAAATCGTAAATTATTGCAAATTTTATTTATCTCATCTGAGGAAAGTAGATGTATATGTGTTGTAAGAGTTTTGTAAAGAGGGAGAGAATTTTCATATTTTCTCTTTATTTGTATGTTTAAGAGTATTCTTAAAAATAAATTTGTAATCTATTGCGGTGAGGAGGTGGTTTCTGCGTTACATATTAATTTCTTCATGTTGGATAAATTGGGACTCGGTATCTTTTATATATAGTTTTGAATTTTCGAAAAATGTGCTTAGAACAAAAAAAAAAAAAGGCATGAAATAAAATGTACGTTGTGTTGTTTTCAGATCAACACCAATATATGTTGTTACAAATTCTATCGATAATGTTCGATTAGGTCATTAATTCATGGTATGGTGAATTATATAACAGAATTCCTGTGAAGTCATATACCGAATGACGAAACCAAAAGTGTTTTTTTTTTCTTCTTACTCGTATATTAGTTTCAGAATATTTTGTAAAATGCTTGTAATATACTGAAACAAACAACCTAAGCAGCTGCTTAGATAAATAAAATAGCCATTTGCATATATCTACAGCCTTGGTTAATAAGTTGTTAGGTCATATCGTCTCTACAATGAGTTTCTTGTACTTTGTAATAAGGTGTAAGTCGGGCATTGGTTTTAAAAATAGTTAGTGCTTATATTGCAACTCCCTTTCGGCCAAAAACTACGAGAAAGGCAAGATTCCGCTTACCTTAATACAGTTAACTCTAGACAAAATTCTACGTAACCACTTATTCACCGGGACTGTATGTATGCTCATTAACATGATTGTGGCTTGTCTTGTCTCGAGGCCTTCTATCAAGTTCGTTTAATTTTTTTGCATTTTTCAAGATAGTATTTTTGTAAAAAAAACAACAACAAAAAAACTGTTTTCAAAGCAGTTATCGTTTGTGTAGGCGGAATCTTCAGGAGAGACCGTAAAATATTGCTAATGTCTGTTTCTTATTTTAGTATTTTTTTCGTATTGACCGTTACAACTTGATTCTTCGTATTGATTTCGTTACAACTTAATTCTTCTTTTCCTCAAGTTTTCTCTGTATCCTATATTCCTTCAAGCGTGGCACTTGATCCTATGTTCAACTCCCTCCAAACATTTTTTCTCCACCCTTTAACCCTTCCAGATTTTTCATTCTGCTTTTAAATTCTTTCTTCTAAAGTCTTAACACTTTTCCAAATCCTTCTTTAATCCACGCTGTCGTGGACTTCTTTTGCCTTAAATAGTCAAATATTTGATTGGCCAATCTATGTTCATTCTGATGACCAAGAATATCCATTTTTTTCTTTCTTTTTTTTTTGCTTCTTGTTCATTTTTTAAAATTTACTAGCCGATTCGACTTTATTTTTTAGGCTTTAAAGGTAAAGGTTTCATATCTACACTCTTTTTCTTTTTTTCTTTTTCCTCATCATCAAAGAATGTGATACTGAATTTAAAAAAAATCAAGTATTCAAGTAGTTATTATAATTAATAAATAGAAGACAAAAATCATTATAGAACTATAGATAAAAATGTCTATTAAATAACTTCAAAAATTCCGAATAATATTTCAGAGTACCTCCGAAGCCATATCGACGTGGGATATGTGAGAGAGAGAGTTGGTAAAGGACGCTGAAGCCCGATATTGATTCTCTAACGGACGGGTCGTTCTATAAAAGACGGGGGGACCCTATGAGGATAGGATCCTTGTGAAGAAGTCGGAGGAACAGGTTATGGGATGTTACCTTGACCTCCATACCGTAGCTTTCTCATTATGTCTTCGTCATGTTTTTACTAATTGGTCTTCAACAACTGTTGAAACAACATTATCTAACCATTCGAGGAATATTTCAATTGCGAACCCCATCCTAAACACGTATGCTGCCCACTAATATATGTACAAATTTACCAATTTTATGCAAACATGATTGAAATACAATATGGATGTAGTACATAGGTTTATTATGTAATAGATCATAGATCATTACGACACCGTTGAGGTTTAAAACCTAGGCCGAAACTTCGGCACGAATATAAGTAATTTTTTTAATAATCTTTATCTACCACTTCTGAAAGTATTTTTTGGCCTGAATTTAAAAATAAAATAAAAATCTGCCCCTTTCTTTACAATTGTATGTATATTTTTGAACTATGACGCCTAATTTATGTTTGAACTTAGGAGCTCGACATTGGCATCGGCTATGTTGTTATAATCCACCTGTTTTTATGTTCTGAGGAGGAGAAATATGTGTGAAGTATTTTATTGTTTTTTTTAGCTTAACGCCACTTAAAGCTGCCATGGCTAATCGGACGACGCTATAGTGGGATTCCTAAATTTTTGCTTATCCGGGTATAATTATGATAGAGATCTTTAACGAGTACCTCAGAGAATCAGAATCTCTATTAATCCATCCGAAGGGCGGGATAACTAAGGATTTGTTTTAAAATGGGAATTATAATGTTATGCTAACCATTACACCACAGGTGACATGGAAGTATTTTAAAATCGGTGTTCATGAACCATAAACAAAATCATTCAGTTTTTGGTTTGTTAATTTTTATGATAAACCTTCAAATCAAAACATTAAAAAAAATGATGGCTCTTCTTCCGTTTCCCACATAATAATTTGCTATGTTTTCTTTCTGGACTAAATGTGTACGTTTATTTTTTTAAATATTTCATATTATATACTAGTAAACTTATTTTTTTTTTTTAGTTTTTGAACAAGGTTCTAAAACATAAAATTGTTATACATATTTTCAAAAGATTGGAGGACGCATTCTCTCCCCACCCTACAGCGATGTCCCTGAATAAGACATTACTTGTTTCGCATGAATAAACCATTGACCAAAATATTCTTTAGTATAATTATTGCTTAGAAATTTTAATTTAGGGTTTGATGGGTTAAATTGGGATATATTACTGTGCAATAATATACTATAATCTATGGAAAATATATTAATTTGATAACTCTTAGTAGCTCTTTAACTTGGAATCAGTAAGGGCGGTTCTAGTTGAGTCGTGCTAATGCATAATGAATTATTTTATTAAAATTAAGGTCATTAGTTGTTGACTAACAGCTCTGAATTATACGGCTCGAAGCGGACGACTATAGTCGCTTAATTGACCTGTGATTGACTTCCTTTATCTCTCCTCTTTCATTAATCGCAACTTCTATCTTTCCGAATTGAAGTAATTCGATTAGAACTATCTTGAGCGTATAACAGGCTCTTGTAGTATGTTCAACAGAAGCACAGCTTGATGTGTGTACAAAAACAAGATACATCGTCGCCCTGATTATAAAATCTCTCATTTATAATTCGATGACTCGTTAATATAAATTGTATTTTGGGGTTATGCTGTATTTTAATTTGCTATAATTTCCCCTTGCAGTACTAATAATACATAGCTGTATATTTTTCTTTTGCATTTGTCATCGAATCCCAGCAGGGCCAGTTCCAGAAATTTTGATATTCACCTATTAAGTTTCGGAATGTCGATATAAAACTTCGCTTTTTATGAAAGAAACTTAATTAAAATAAATAAATAAGGTCTATACTTAGTCAATGAAACCAATGCATAATTTTAGCGCAGCTAATAGCATTAGATCCCTGCAAGACCTTGGCTAGTTACTGCGGAACGTACAATGTCACCCGGTTACTAGAGGTCGTTGTCGAATAGCGGTTATAAATGCAGTCGCGTTAAACTGAATGTCTTAATTTTATTTCGATTTTTTAAAATTAATTAATGTATTGTTTAAAAAAAAAATATTTTATTGAATTGTCCAACTATAATATATACATCTAGTACAAGGGATCTATATGAGTAGATAAATAGATGACAGGACATGTAGAGTCACTACTCACTGGCAGCACTTACAATAACATTTCTATAAAAGAAGGTCCCGAGGCCATCTTCAGACGCCTGGGAGGATTGTCCGGGATGGAATTGGATGCAATGATGGAAACTAGTGGGTGGGCCTGGAGTTTATTATGGAATGATAAGTATCTGGAATGGGCTAAATCGGTAACATATGGAACGTTAAGGTCATTGTGGATGGTTTTATTTGTGACAAAATAAGGAGCGTTTAGGATTTTGCGAAGGATTTTGGATTGCAAGGAAAGAATACGAGAGGAATTCGAAGATTTGGCGGAGCCCCATAATGTATTGTTAAAGATGTTTATGTGTCGTGCTTTGGTACTTATAGTTAACGAGAGTTCTTCAATTCAACTTATATGCAGTTCTTAACAACGACATAAATGAATGAGAATGTAATCTGTATGAGCGGTGTAGTTGAAGTCTTGCGTTAATATTAACTGCTGAGGTACAGTTTCCTGTATCGTGTTGTTAAACAACAAATGAAGTAATCAATAATGATAGTAAAATGGAAAATTTAAATCCCAGTTTGATCTGACATATTGCAACTACTCATAAACGCTCGAAACTCCCTAATTATGATTTAATTGAGTCATCAAGATAAAGAAAGTCTGAGCCTTAATCTCGAAAGGGTTGAGAAATGGCATTTTAATTGCTGTGTGGTTCATGCACTTTTCTCAATCAGTTATCCGTTGCTTGTTAAGGCAGTTAATATAGATGTGGTGTGAATATGTTTGATAAGTTCATAGATAGATTTACAAATAATTAAGACTCATGGTTCTTTAGATTGTTCCATATGGCGACGTTTCGAGACTCATAATGGCCTAACAGTGAAAAATGAGGTTTTATTGAATTATATTAACTAACATGCTAGTCTAAATATAAAATTAACATGTGTATGATGTTAAGTTTGGTTATCAATCAATAAGTACCATTATATATTAAGCTCATTTTTCACTGTTAGGGGATGGCTATGTGACAGACGTAGTCTCGAAACGTCACCAAAAGGAAGTTATAAGAATTTTATATATCTTTCCACTATGACTTTTTAAAGTTCAGGGATCTCTGGAGCTGTTATGGAGGGAAATACTGCGGTTGAGGGTGATCTAGGACAAATCACCTCCCTGCACAACCGTTGTTCATGAAACAGTACAGTCTCTACCATGTACTGAACCCCAGACCCGTTCACTGGTTTTAGTGGTACAGTTTTTGTTTTTTAAAATTCTTATTTTTATTGATAATTTAATAATATAATTATTTACTTTTATTTAATTCTCCTGTTAGCTCGAAATCAATGCGTTTCGAAGAACGGCTGAAAGGGGTTGGACTCACACACTGCATTGGACGCATCTACTAGCGATGACTAATAGTTCTTGACTCAGCATTTAAAAGCACTAGTGACAGATGTTAAACACCGGTTGGAGACTGTCCAATTTTTCCCGCTCGTGGTTAATCTTTACACGCCTTCCTGCAACATTGGTTTCCCGATACCACCTTTAGCTTTTTGTTGCCTGTTCATCACGCTCCAAATGGCGCGCCGTGCTAGTCGGAGCGAACCACAGGGTGAAGTAGGCGTGTACTTATATACCAATCCTAGAACGCTCTAACTGGTATAATTTTGACGCAATATGTAATTGAACAATGAAGGTTAAATATTTATTTCCGAATATTTCTGTTTCTTAAATATTATTTAAGCATGATATAAGCAATCACCCTTATGTACTGAATCCAGGACCATGAAGGGGTTGTAGTGGTACAGGTAAAAAAATTTAAAACATTTCTGATTTTTTATATCTAATTGAAGGGGATTCAATCATAAAGCAAAGTGTCCCCTTGTACCCCCCCCCCCCCTAAAAACAAAACAAAAACACATTCTAAGTTTATAATATGTTGGCTTTTCTATGACGACTATCGGTTAAATGAATAAAAAAGTAAGTAAGCACTGATTGAAATGTTGGGTAAAAACTTTTTTTTAATGAAACTAATCACAATCAGCTGTTACTAATATTATATAGGATTATTAAAGTGTCTAGCACAACCAGTAAAAATTAGTTATTTATCCATATGTATGAGTTTACTTTAATGTTGATCTTCTCACCGTACGCTGATATGGTTCCCTTTTAATATTTGTTAGTCCCAGGAAATAGGTATTTTTTTTTAATATTTCATATTCAATTTTTTTCGTTTGTTTTTAATTCTCGAAACTGATGTAATCGAATGTTTAATAAGATATGACATTGTATTAATAATATATAACGAAGTCAATAGGTTTTTCTTGTACTGTCTCTCTTTGATGTGTTTTGGGAGATTCCTATCGCGTGCATGACTATTGATTTGTCTATGCAGTATGCATTCGTACGTTTTGTATTATTACTAACATTTTAATGAAGACCAATTTTAGTCATATACATTTTATCTTATTGAAAAATTCTGAACACCAAGTGCCTTATCATGGCAGATAGGATTGGACGATTGTATCGGAAGGTATGGAGCCCTGATGCAACCTTTAGCGCCAAGGAGCTGATAGAGGCTGCATTGATTTTCTACTTGGCCGCCAGTCACATCGCCCGAACCGGCAGTCAACCAGACACTTTTACATTTTCCTAAACAATTTTACAATTTTCTTCTTTCTTTTAATTTCTATTTGTTCTTCGTTAGTCCTAAGCTGAAGCTCCGAAGTTATTTTTATATTGTATATAATTTTTCGTTCAATTAATGCAATATTAGAGTGGTAGAAAACGTGAGGGAAAAAAAAAACTGTGTATTCCTGTTGTTTTATTAATTTTCCTAATGACAATTGAGATTACCGCTGACTGAAATTTCGATACTGATTTTCAAAAGCAATATGCGTATATTTTTGGTATATTGTTATAACTCACTAATTATAATTATGCACTTAATAGTTTAAAACAAGTATTATATTATAGGCTAAAAGAGCAAGTTTTAATTGTTTTATTCCATTTCTTCTAATGACATGCATTCGGATAAGGCAATTGCGTGTGCTGATATTTTTGTAAAATAGATTTGCATAGGTATCAAACAGGCATACATATATATTAAGCGTGCGCTGTGAATAAAAAATTAAAATAAAATTGTGAATGGTGGAACTTTTACGAGTTTGTTGGTTAGACCACTTTTTCTTCTCGGATAGCTTCATTTAATTAAGATTTGAAAATGTATTTAGTGAATACAAAAAATAACTTGGATGGTACTCTCTGTCCGCCTACCGACTGACCTACTCCCATTGTAATTGGAAAATTGTTCAAATCTATCGGATTCCCATTGTTGTATAATTGTTATGTTGTATAATTTTATTTATTTCTTAAAGCGCGTCCATCTTTAGTCAAATTCTTCTCCATCCTCTCCCTGAAGGTCTTAATCCTTTCTTCCGTCCATTTTGGTCTGGATGATTTTGACTCCGCTTTCTCTGGATCCAATGTTACTCTTATTATTAGGATTCTGGTTTATGCTTGAACCAGGCATTATCAGTTTTCCCTTTGGCCAAATATTTTTAATTCTGCCCGTTTCCGAAATTGTGATTAAAATAACTAGGCTTAGTTATTTGAGACTTAGTTCAAATCGACTTTAGAGGAAACACTGCACAACTCATGTATTTACTTTAAAAAGGTTGATCTTGATAAGCGTTGATATGTATTATGTTATTATTACCAGTTTTATGAATGTTCCCGAAAGCAGAGCGTTAAGTAGGGGATTTAAATTTTTTTAGAGTTCTTTTTTCTCCCAGCATTTCTTCATCCTCTTCCCGAATGCCTTCTTAATAGTTCTTAAATTAATCTGAAATAATTCCTAAAAGTAAAAATAATTTTTCGAACCAGAAATTTTCTGGTTTAGTAATCATCCAGGTCTCGTGGTCATTGACTCGTAGATTCCCTACTCCGCGCACGTAACTAAAACCTCTGTTCTCATTATCTGATTGCGGGTAAGATATATAAACCGTGGAACGGAGTATTCTATTTCAAGCTCTGGTTTTGAAACATAGCGATACAGCTTTAGTTATCCTAAAGATCATGAAGATCTTTTTCCTACAAAGTAAGGAAACGGGGTATGGAATGAATGGTATCCTACTTGTGGACAGCAGAGTGGGAGAGCTCGGACATCGCTAGGAGAAAGGCTTAGCGGAACCTAGCGGCGAGGAATGGGATCAGAGCTTCTCCGCTCTTTACATAACAGCTCTCCCTGCTTTCTATATCTCCTGGACCTTTACTCTGTAATTGGGTTTCGTTTGTCGAATAGAGACGTACATGTAATAGTCATTGGGAAAACCAACCCACACATCAAATGTCGTAGGTATCTGGCGTTGTTTCAACTACGTTCTTCATTAAGTCGTCCCCCAATTTTTTTTTTTAAGGATGCAACTAATGCTCGTTGAACATAATTAAACAAATCTTAAGCAGGTAATTGTAATTTAAAACGAAGTCGTTCGAGACGTATTGGAAACTTGGGGAAATGGATTCCTCTCTTCTGTTGCCTCATAGGCTGAGGACTCAGAATGGATTTCCCCGTCTGCTTCTAGTCTTCAGTTTAATACAGGTTAACAGAATATTCTTCGAAAACTTAATGTTGCAATATTGCGAAAACTCTTTTAGGTGTCCTCAATACCACTTTGTACTTCAGCCATCTTGTTATATCCCTGCTTGGCGAAATATTTGTATAAGGAAGTATGCATTCCCGTATCAATGTTATTAGGAACAAAAGCGTCACCTTCAAATGATTTTTATGACCTTACCAACCCATGATTGAAATAATTGAAAACATTGTAGAAGTTAATAGAAGTTAATTAGCTAACTAAGTTGAGTTGAAATGAAATTGCTAGAATACTTTCCTGAGTATATATTCATGTTGTTATTATGATTTATTATATCATCTTAGTGACTTTATCTCCTTTGTTTCTGTTCCTTATCATTTGAAGTAATCCCATCAGACGTGAAATAACATTTATCAGCACATTTCCTTACAAACTTCACTGTTCATCGAAATCAAGAAATACTTTTATTTTTAATGGTGCATCTTTTTTTTAAATATTTTATCAGCTAGATATGGCGTAATGTCCGGGCGGTTCTCATTTTACGGAAACGACCTTGACTTTAACTTTAAATAATGTCGCCAGTGTGAAGGAATATTTCTGCATACAAAATATTAAAGAATATTTTCTAATGAATATGTTTTTTTTACTTAAGTAACCTAAGTTAAGTGGTTGTGTAACTTATTACTTGTTTCCTCGTTAAGGACAGCAAATGTCTCTGGATCATATTTTTTTTTAACTCTGTTAACAACGAAGTATGTTAATATAATATACTTTAAAACTTTTTTTCATTTCCCTTTATCATTCTCACCCAAAAACATTAATCGTTTAAGCAGTTAATACTTGTATTCCTAAGCTACTAAATCTGGAGGTTAACAACTGGACTGTCGTCTATTTACTTCTTCAGGTATTAATCGGACGAATTGTTTTTTTATTTTAACTTTAATTTTTTTTTTTTTTTTTTTACTACATATATAATTCGGCTGACTAGTTTCCCCCCATTTGACAATTCCTTAAGTATTGATAAATAAATAGTTCTACTTTTATAGTGTTTTCTACTTCCCTGACTACGAGCGTTATATAAAAAGGCAATGGTTGTATATGAGCCTCCTCCATAAAAATGTTTTTATCCATGTACACGCAATTGTTTTTCCATTTCCAATGCTGTATGATTCATTAATTTATTTACTATTATCAAGTTTTTATAGTTTGATGTATGTTTTCTGGTCTATTTAATATTTCTCGTTTCTTTATTAATATTCATATCTTAATAAACAGTTTTATTTGGCCCGATATTAAATTTATAATCATTGAGGCGTTAGACTTTAGGATCTGATTTCGATAATTATGGGGTGAATGTGGAAATTGCCTAATTATTTACTCAGGCATTTAAAGCGATGAAACTTATTTCTAAAACAATGTAACTGTTGGACCTTTAATAAGTAAGTGATTCCTAAGTGTGAGTATAATTTTTATGGCTCGTGGCTTTCTTTTAATGCCCTTCTTTATGGATCGTAACTTTTATTTACGGCCTGTATATTCTGGCGGTGGGTAGTGGTGATAGTTCGGTATCACTCTTTAGTGCTTTACTTCCATCTGTTGTCCTGTCTTTTTCTTATTTTCTTTAAAATTCTGTTATTTCTTCAGCTTATCTCTGATTATTTATGCCTAACTGATAAGAAGACTTTCTCTTGAGGAATGTTCGGTGAGAGAAATCTCGTCGATTTTATTTCTATGTATAAAAAATCATTTATACGATTTTTTCAATAGCAAGTTTTGTTTTGTTTCAATATTATGCTTTTGGTAGTGAAGGTACTTCGTGTTGAGACTGGCAAGATTTTCATACCCAAAATATGGGGAAACATTAACATGAGAACCTACTTCGAATTTCAAAAATGCGGACAAACACTTTATCTAAGATATATTAATATTTAAAACAGATACCTTGTCGATTATAGTTTAGGTAAGATTTTTTAAAAATATTTTATATCACCATATTTTTATTAATATTTATGTCGTGACGGAACTGTGGGCCAACAGGGATCACAAACACATACCTTAAAGTATGCCAGCATTTTGGCCGGTTTAGACGTTCCTTCCTTGATTTCTTGTTATTATCAGTGATAAGCAAGTGAAGATAAAAATTAAGAAACGTGGAAATAGCCGTCCTTCAGAAGGGACGTTAAACACGGCCCCGGGCCTATACGATGTCAGATACTCGTTAATAATCCCTTTCCTAATTAAACCTGGATAGGCAAAATCTGTTGCCATAGCAGCATAAAAGTGACTTTTACCAAACAAAAGGAGTAAGGAAAGATGAAATCATATATTCTTTGTATTAATCAGGACTTCTCGTTGGGCTAACTTTAGATGTGAAGCCAAAGGATTACAGTAAAAATTCTTCTGTCCGTTACCCAACTTATGTAATAATATATATAATGTATGATTGTGGTTATAATAATTAAACAGTGGAAGGAGTTTCTTGAATTCTAGTTCTAATTGTTATATTCATATCTACCGAAACATTGAAACCTGCACTCAAGGTTATTATGAGTGCCGATGTGGGCGTGACTCGTGTAGCTTGGTTAGATAATATCGTAGTTATTATTAATTTAATTATTTTTATGTTTATTTCCAGTAATAGCTCGAGTCATAGCTTTCTGAGGTCATGGTTCCCTTGCGATTTTAGAGCTACTACAAGATTTCAAGTTACGCAACGCACTTTGTTGTTCATGCTTTACGTAACAACATTGCATGTTCTTCCTATGAGGTGTCACTGAGGTTCCATCTGTGAACGGAATTCTACATTAAAATGTTTTAACCTCTCTTTTCGATTTGTTTTGATGAATTCAAGTTTTTTCATCACTAAACTATGACATTTTATTCTTTCTTTTTTTTAAATTAATTAATTGGAACGAATAACGGTACAAGGAATATGACTTATTGGATTTATCGAAATTATGTTAAATTATTTTTCTTAGCTTGCGTAGAGTAACGTTAACATATTATGCCCTATGCTGAACCTGGAGTCCAGAAGTTGGAGAGAACCTTTTTTTTTGTTGCAACAATGCCGGAATGAAAGGTCTTGGTTAAGTTCACTGTCCTGCGTTGCTGTCTGCTTCGCTGGCCTCCCCGTTTGTTGTGGAGCTTCTTCATAGTATTGTCCATGAGGTTGTCTGTTGTATAAGTAGCAAAACAAACTTTTAACCATTTATATGCCACATGAATATTCCAATTTTATTTGAATTGATTTTAATAGAATTTGTGGTACGATCTATCTTGCACACGCCCGGAAATATAGTATAATTTATGTAACCTTCTTAGTGCTTGACTCTAGCTTTGTCTTTTCAAATATTCTATGCAATACTTTTAATGCATCTTTTATGACCAAGAATTAGTAACAAGGATTCACATATGGTGCAATGGGAGACAAATAAACGTTTTAAGAGACTTAAAATGATGGTTATAATGCATTTGCAAAAATCTAACCAGAGGTTTTTGTTGAACGTTTTGGAATGTGGTTGATTCATCTGATCTTCAATGATGTTAATTTTATTTTGGTATTTGTCCTGATAATGGCGAAACTTTTATTTTCTGTTTTTGGATTTTTCCAGTTGCACTATATTATTGGCTTTTTAAGTTTCTGGAGAAAATTTAAAATTAAAGTAATGTAGGGGCGTAAAGGTTAGAGCTTTTATATAACCTTTATTTTTCGTTCAGTGTGTAAGGAAATAACCCCTTAAAATTTAATAAATGCCATAATATCTAAACGTGGGATGTTTTGATCTTAACGTAGGTAGAGGGATTGGGTTAAGGGGTCTTTTGTATTTGGGTGTGGGTGGTCTGTAGTTTTGTCAGCAGCTATTGGTATTATCGGGCGAAAACCACACCATTTATTTTTTTAATGCATTGTGTAATAATTATAGCAATTTATGCATTATATTATATTAATTATAGTTTCCTAATAAACTTTGTAGTACACATTTTTATTTAATGTTATTCATTATTTCTCATTCCATTCCTTACTTTTCAGCCTCTTTAATTAGACTTGATTTTAGGTATGCAAAGGGTAGTCTGTACATTTTATATCTGAATTACATTAATATTTTAATTTTGTTAGGTTGGAATACTGTCCAGAGGTTGATTATTCCAGCTGGTTATTGAGACCTTCTGGTTGTCCAAGTTCACTTTCAAATACGCCGAAGGTCAGGGTGTCGCCTGATGTTTCCATCCCTAACCCTAATTACTGGATTTTTCTTACGATGCAGTTATCCGGGGACATACTTCGTGATTTCTAAATGAAGCAATCCTTATTGGATATTTGCTGAGCCGAGGATGGTACCTAACCATCCACAAGAGAGGGCGCAAAAGAAAGTGTGGCCTAGATTATCGCCGTGTGCGCTATCTGTGAGAGATCTCGGTAACTATCTGTTGGGCTGAGTCAACTGTTGTAGAAGCGGGTTTGGGCCGTTCTCTTTCTTGTTTTTTTTTTCCTTTTATATTTTTTTATTTCAACAGCAAGCTGGCCTGCCCGCGATAGCCCATTGTGCTGGTATTTGCTTCCAACTGCCTGTTTTTGTACTTGTAACCTTCCCTTAGCCAGCAGTATGGTTGAATCGCTGCAGTGTTTCAGTATCGGGATAGCAGTAATGTTTTACTACAACATATATACCTTCATCGCGAACGTATGGATGTCACGTCTATATTAAGAAAGCTCATGGGCAAGGCGTGCTCTTTCCTTTTCTGTTTTTCTTTGTTTATCTTAACCTTGAATAATTTTTTCCATTGTTTTGAAAACATTTATCGTCCACAAGTAAAACTTAAACGAACCGATAATAGTTTCAATTCGTATAATTGCTTCTTTTATTCTCCTATTATTATATATTTTATTCTCTGTTTCATTTTATCTTTTCCTAATGTCAATTAAAATTAACTATAAATTTAATTTTTTTCAATATTTCCTCTAGTGTTAAATGAGTAGTGTTCAGATATATATTTATTTATTAACATTATGTACTCTAAAAACACAACAAACAGAACTAAAAAGCCTTTATTTTTATTATAATGTCTTTTACACAATATTAATATTTACCTTTTAAACGTACTTTTAATTATATTCCTAAAAAAAAAAATGAGATTCACATTATAGAGAAGAAACAATTAAGAAATAAATTAATATGATATTTACATCTTAAACATACTTTTAATTCTATTTCTTTAAAAAAAAAATAAAGGAAAATAAATAAGATTCACTTAATAGCAAAAAAAAAAACTTAGGAAATAAATAAATGTAATAAACAAAGGGTTTAATTTTATCACCTTACTACGACTTTATCACACCGAATTTGATTTTTTTGTTTTGGAGTGGAATAATTATTTTAATTAGTGTTAATACTTATACAAAAGGAACCGCATTGCAACAGTATGGGAGGAATTTTCCCTTAGGTTTCCTAATTGCGATTACAGCCGTCCAAATAGCGAGGTCATTGTTCTCAACTGCTTTTGTTTTTTGTTTCCATTCTATCTAATTACTTATTTATCGTTGTGTTTCTTTTTTTTTTTTTCGAGTGCAGGAAATTTGGCACTTTTAAAAACTAAGCTCTATTTAGTAGTTGACGCAATGAATCTTCTCTTTATAAATGCCTAAATTTAAGTTGTATATTTTGTTTTTATGACTGCAGAAAACCGATTAATTTACGATAAAATAAATTTATATTATCAATGGTCTCAAGAAATAATTATGTCTAAAAATCGTGTGTTTAGTGATCACCTGCAGACATTCCTCATTCCGAAAACATTCCTAACTCACACGGCAAAATCTATGTTTTATTGTAACAATCAGAGTATAATTTAATCTAGTTTTTGATTTTTTTTTTAATAAAAGAAAATTGCAGCTTCAAGTGATTAAAAAATAATCACCATCCTACACGAGGCGATTAGATTTATTTGCGATTATCTACAATTATTTTCCTTGATCTTTGATTTACATTGATATTTTCATGAAATCAAGTGTCCTTTTATTTTTGGTTTCAAATGAATTCTATATTTACTAGTAGTGATTTTCAAATTCCTGTTGAGTATTGTTTTATGTGTTCATGTGTAGTATGGATTGTGATTAAGAGTGAAATAAGTTTGTTTATTATGATGAAAATAACCATGCCGTATCAGTTCCGCTGGTTGTCGCTTCGAGTTAAGTCACAAGTTTTAACTTCTCATTCGTCTCTTTTTTAATATTCTCGAAAATAAAAATGATCGTTAGTTTTAGTATGAATATAGGAGTGTAATTATTGGAAATGTGTATCTTTCGATAATAATTTCTTCAAGAAATAAGCGTTTCAAGTAACATGTGGAAGTTTAGATGATGATATAACTTAAACAGTATTTTTTTGTTAGTTCCTTAATTATTTACGAGGATATTAAAAAGGTATCGGGAGAGCGGAGTGGCTCCAGTGATAGAGCACTGAGTTGCTATGCCGAATGTCACGATCGCTTAAAAACTTTTATATAACCTTTTAGCGACCGGAGATGGATTCCATGGGATCTAGCACCCAACATAGAGGCTTACCCAGCCTCTATGAAGTGGGTACCCAAAGTAAGGAGTGAAAATCTGGCAGTTGATCGTGATCTAGGACAAATCACCTCCCTGCACAACCGTTGTGAAACAGTGCATACGTACTGAACCTTAGAACATCCATGGGTTCTTTTTTAAAAGTTAACGAATTAAAAAATGTAGGAACTTGTGACTTAACTCCAAGCGACAACCTTCGGAACTGAAACCCGAGTTGAAAACTGAATGGATATGAACTTTTGTAAGCCATGAATTTCGAGATTAATTTTAATTACTTTGCCCTTCGGCCGTATACTACTGGTAGAGCTAGGATCGAATAGTGGAGGGGGTGGCAAAGTGGAGGGGATGACGTCAGCGGGCGCCACGGCTGTGACGTCAGGTCTGCCGTGACGTCAGCAACAGACGGTAGCACGTGTGTACCTGACCCACATTCCACAGTCCCTCTTCTCGCGTACTTCGGGGGCGTTTCTTGCCTATGTAGTCCTCCATATTGGAGTATTTCTCATAAGTTTAGGAAATATTTCATCGATTCAAATGTGCCGGGCTATTTTTGTTATAATTAGTCTTATCTGGCATCTCTTATCTCCGTTGAGTTCTCGAGTACCAGTAGTGACTTTCAAATCTTCATTTAAGCTGACGTATTTCATTATGTTGCTTTTGTTTCATCTCTATAAATACTTTCGTCAACTACGTTATAATTTTGTTTATTAAATGTTAGTGATTTTTACGGTATCAGTTCCGCAGTTTTTAGCTTTGAATCGACTCACAAGTTTTGACTTTTCATTAGTTTTCTTTTTAATATTTTGAAATAAAGACTGTAATTATGGGAAATGTGTATATTTAGGTGATCTTTTCATCAAGAATGAAACGTTTCGAAGTATAGATGAAATATACTTGACGTTTATTGAATCGTTCACTTCACAATGGAATCATTACTGAAATGTGCAAATTTCCCAAAATACTTTAGTGTTTTTGGACAGTATTAAATAGGCTACGAATGAAAAGTTAAAATTTGTGACTCAACTCGAAGCGGCAACCCATTATCAAAAATATTTTTCTGAAATAGTTAAACCAGTCATTACTTGCCTTGTAGTATATTATAATACGGATAAAGGTAGTTGTACTCTACGTGTAATGGGGTAATTTTACACAATAATTCTCAAAAGGAGAATAATGTTTTTGCCAAAACAGTTTTGCATCGGTGTCTCGTGAAAGTGGATCAAGGTTTTAGATCAGTCAACGCAATTACTCCGCCTAGCGATTAGCCCCTCGTTAAATTCCGTACTCCAATTTCGTGAATACATTTTATTCTTAATAAACATTTTTACCGATATAATAATTGTCATAATGTTCTCTTATAGTTAAGAGAAATTTTATTGAGTAGTTTTATTTGCTCAATAATTTAAAAATATACTAAATTAAAAGTAATCTTCCGGTAATTATTATTACTTTAATGATTTATTTTTAACATCCTTGTGCATCTGATTTCTATATACATAAATAAACGTGTTCTTGTATCTTTCAATTACTATGGATTGTCAATTAAATATAAGGCGATAAGTGGAAGAAGGTTGAAATCTCCATGTCAAAATGTTTTATTTATTTATTTAAAAGCTCATTTATCATATGACAGAGGGATTACATTTAATTATTATTATTATTTTAATTAAGTTCTTCATTACAATTATTGTTATTGTTGATATTGCTACCGCTCTAGAACGAATTCTGCTCAGCTTTACCTTATATATAATTGATAAGTGGGCTCGAATGCATATTAAGAGGAAGTTGCGGACTTTATTGCTTCAATAGTTGTGCTCTTTTCCTGATTAAATAAGATTTGCCTGGAAGAACAATGAAAATTTATCAGAGATGCGTTTTGGAAAGGCATCTATTTACTGTTATTAAAGTTTACCTAAAAGTTGTGTTGCTGTACCAAATCGCATATTATGTTATTCTATGTTTTCTCTTCCTCTTGCTTCTTCTTGTGCAGCACAATAGGCGCATGAAGCTGCCCTTGGCACCAACAGCTGCCAACCATTTCCGTCTGTCTCCTGCAAGGGTAACTGGGATCTTCCTGTTGCCGCAGATCCTGCCCTACAGGATCCTTTCATCATTCCTTAGCCCTACCACCTGGACGTACCCCATCCAGAACATTCCTGTACAATTTGCTGGCTTTTATCACAAGGCTTGTTTTATGTATTATCCTCTCTTGCTCTGCGAAATGATAACAGGTTTTCTGAATGGAAATTGTGAATATTCCAGAAGTATATTTGTATATTGTTACAAGTGGGTTAGAAGATTTACAGAAAATACTGGAATATCTATAGAAAATGTTGGGAGGATCTTGACATGTCCCTACCTAACTCGTGTTGTCAAGCACACGCACCCCCACAGTGGGCTCCATGCCAATGCTCTGTCCTGACCCAGTTTATTTAATAATCGTTCAAATTTATTGTTACATTTTTAAACTATACATTTGCAAATAAGCCATTAATATTTATTTTTCATTTATTATTAAATAATAAAATTTCTAATAGTTCATATAGTTAATATATTAGGACTATCTAATTCGTACATAAGCTCTTCAGGCTTACCTGCAGATTCTGTAATATTACAGAACAAACTAAACTTAAAACTCCACTAACAGTTGTGCAGGATAATGAGGTAGTCGCCACGCAATTCCTTTTCCTAAATATGATTGATTGCTTCAGCCAAATATAATGAGAATGTCTAGATGCTAATGATCCTCGCTCGGGGTTGTGGCAAAAAAGGAATTAAAAAAATTATAAATAAGTCCTTGTAAATATTTCTCTTCATTAGGTTTAATTTTCCTTAAGATCGATTCTTTATAAACGCTGCTTTATGCTTTATAAAAAAAACTTGTAGAGTTTTTCGATTTTTTAACATCCGGTTTTTTAGTGTAGTGAGAATCTGTGGATCCTTTATCCGACACCCAGATTATTCAGAACTTATTTTTCATTAATGAAAATAATGTCTTGTCGTTTTATTGAAGTTGATAACAATAGATTTTTATATGAAGTGCTCTTTTTCAGTACGGATCTAATATTTCAAAATGGGTAACAAACCCAAATTATTATATATATATATATTTCTTTCCAAATTATTATACTTAATTAAAGATGTATTTAATTTGTATGCATGATTGTGTTACATCTAAAGCATATTTTTTTTTTACTGTTCCTACCTTTGAATACTTTTGTACTTAAATCGTCTTATATCTTCTAGTTAGTATACATATATTAATGTGTGTGCATGCATATCTATACGTATATACGCTCACTTGATTTGTATATTCCGTTCTTCTAAAAACTATAAAAATTAAATAAAAAACTATATAAATAATTGTATTTATTGATATTTCTGCAGTATTAAAATGAATTGTTTATTTCAGTCTACTAAGAATATTATCTCAGTTGTATAAGATAACATTTTTATGACAACCGTAATACAAGGTCTTGATTGATTATACGAGTTTATTATATATATATATATATATATATATATATATATATATATATATATATATATATATATATATGTATCAAACTTTTATACTGTAAATTCACAATTTGTAAGTTTTTTTTATGGAACTATGTATGCATAATTATTTGTTTTTGTAAACAAATAAAACTTTATTGTGTTCGATCATTAAGGTTTATGTCATAAAATCAAATAACTTTGCATTATGTATCAGGATAAATGTCATTTCATCCGAGACTTGATGCTATAACAAATAAAAAGCAAACAATAACCATTCATTAAAACTTTAGTCATCGAATCAATGGTACGGTGTCGGAACATCGAAATGACAAGGCGGTAACAGTTTTAAAAATTAAACTAATAAAGTACTAATAATTTATAAGTGGTCAACCGCCATGGGGTTTTTGTTTCCCGTCTAGTGAAAGTATTCTTATCTCATCTAGCTCTCTCGTACTTTTTTCTCCCTCCCCTCTTCATTGATCTTGGAAGTGTTGAAGATGTATTCTTCGGTAGCTAAGTCATAGATTAGATTATACTTCAACTCAAGACAAAAAATTTTTTTTTAAACATTATCGAAGGTTATCGAATGATCGGTGATGAATGATTAGTTTAGATTTGCTTCATGAACCATCAGTTGCTATTACAGTATCAGTTCTAAAATTTCATAACCCGCTTTTAATGTATATTTATTTTTATTCATATTGTGGTGCAATATATTTCAATTCCTTCTATTAACATACTTCCTTATTATCAGTTCCTACCTCACTAATAGAACCTTTAAAGTAAACCATAATTGTTCCTACTCTTCCCTCTTCACCCAGTCTGCCGGTGTTCCTCAAGGTAGTATCCTGGGGCCCATCCTATACACGATATATACAGCTGACATCCCAACCCATCCAAGCACTGTCCTCACTACTTACGCTGATGACACATGTGTGTTATCAGTTAATAAGAATCCATTTGTTGCATCCCAATCTCTTCAATCCCATATCTCACACCTACAAGAATGGTGTCAAAATTGGAGGATTAAAATAAATCCTAACAAATCCCATCAAATTACCTTCACCCTTCGTCGTAAACCTACGAATTCCTGTCCTACTGTATCGTTTAATAATACACCACTGAACCCTGTCGAACAGATACGTTACCTAGGACTCCATCTGGATAAACGTCTCACTTGGAATCCTCATACAAGACTGAAAAGACAAGAAACTGCTCGACGTTTTCGCCTACTTCAACACTTACTGGACAAACGCTCTAAGCTACCAATTAATTACAAAAGACTTATTTACATGACAGTCATCAGACCTATTTGGGCATACGGAGTTGAGCTTTGGGGCTCTACTAAACCATCCAATTCATCTCGTATCCAATCCTTGCAATCCAAAATCCTTCGTAAAATCCTCAATGCTCCTTATTATGTCACAAACAAACTCATCCATCATGATCTTAATATCCCATATGTTACTGATTTGGCCCAAACTAGATACCTATCCTTCCATAACAAGCTCCATACGCACTTGAATCCGCTAGTCTCTCAGCTTGCTTCCCATACTATTCCTGATAACCCTCCGAGGCGCCTGAAAAGAAGATGGCCTCGAGATCATCTACTATAGAACTTTATTGGAGTGCTATCGATGGGTAGTTTCTCCACAAGTGTTTTCATGTCATATTCAACATTTTTGCACATTTACTTGATATAATACCATTATAGTTGTAAATATCATTGAATTAAATAAAAAAAAAAAAAAAAAAAATTCCTTCTATTTATTATAATATTTAGTAATTACTGTCTTGATTATTAACTTAAGTTTGTATAATTTGTTTTGAGAAACAGAATAATCACGCCCAGAACTTCATCCATTGAGGCATGACTTTCTATTTCGGTAGAATAGCTTTTGAGTGTGTACCGTTAGAGGCTGCCTTTGCCGAGGAGTGGTTCCTGTTCTTAAAGGCGATAATCATAATGGATTTTCTGGGTTTATGCTCTGTTTTTAGACAGGATTCACTCGACTTAATAAGTAGTCATCGAAGCCTTTGAAACGCATTAACAAAGGATTTAAATTCAGCAAGCCTGAGGGGGATGTTTATCTGTATATGGATTAGCGTATGTGTCTGTATATAATGTAAAGAAAATTATTTCGATCGCAATTGTATGTGAAACGTTTGAGGTTAAAAAGGGAGCCTCACAAAATTGTGTATTGTGTGTGATGATTCAAGTCTCTCTAATATCCTGTTAATGTCAACTATTTTTATTGGAAGGGCTATGTACCGATTTTATTATTTATACCATCTTAATATTACTATACGTTTTACAAGGTTTTACAATTGTCTAAAAAACGTTTAGCAAGTTCTAATGAAAAAAACCACAAGCAAAACCTTATGTTTCAAAAATCTGGAGTAAAACAAACACTTACCAGCCGACGTTTCACCTATTCAGGCATTATGAAGACACACACAAAAAAAGAAAGATTTATATCAATCACATCTCAAAGAAAAAAGTGCTGTAAATCCCAACAATCAACCGTCCAAACAGGATCATAACCTGAGACAGCACCTCCACCCCATGACGTTCAACATACAACTCATGTGGTTTTTAACATTTGCATCATAACAAATGTTAGTGTTTCTTTTTGAGTTTTGGCTTTATTTTATTGTTTAGCAAGTTCGTTAAATTGCTATAAATTTAAACAGTCATGAATATCAGCTAGATTTTATTGTAATAGTCTGACGCTACTTTAATGCGAATTCTGTTCAAATAGCTTCTTTTCAAATATCTTTATTTTTTATTTGTAATAATTAGTCGTCTCCCCTTGTTATAGTAAAAGTTATTAAAAATAATAAAGGATAAAACAGTAATAAAAAATTAAGTGATAGTTGTAGTTAATAATCTATATTGCTACATTGAATAAACCATGAATATTTCCTTGTTAATTAATTAGATTTCTCATTGAAACTTATTAGAAAAATAATTAAACTAATAATAAATAGGAAAAATGAATGAAAACAAAACCTTTATAAATAGCAAGTTTCTTTTAATAATTGCATAATCCTGTAAAAAGCTTTAAATAAAAAAACTGTACCACTACAACTCATGAAGGGTGTTGGGATTCAGTACGTGGTAGAGACAGTATTGTTTCTAGGACAAAAGTTGTGGAGGGAGGTGACTTGTCTGAGATCATCCTCAACCTTCAAGTTTTCCCCACTTTATAGAGACTGGGTGAGCCCCACGAGGTTACTGAAAATAAATAGCTCACTATAAAAAAACATACACGTGCGTATTAAATTGGCTACTTAAAATATATTAGGCATGACGATACACACGATAGGATAAATGATTAGGCTAAAATAACAAAACTTTTTCGATTTACTCAGGCATTGCATTTATCTACCATTTCTATGAAGCTCGCCCACGGCTAACATATTCCTTGTACGGATTCACGGATTGTCTTCTTAACGAGGCATAAGGTTTCTTTCTCCTTTCCTACTTTAATATATAACACGTGGCTGATTACAATTTTGGGTCAAATCCAATGATTTTTCGAAGATTTTACTACATTCGGGAGAGGGGAACGGGATAGCTCATTGTATAGAGTTCTAAGTTGCTGTGCTCAAAGTCCTGGGTTCAAATTCAGTTGGGTTAGATAAGTTATTTAGATTGTTAACAGTCCCTGTAGGATCCGTTTTGATTTTTGGCTTAATAACATTCAATATATATTTTTTAACATAAATATCAGCCCGATCATGGATATAGTGAGTAAAGTCATTGAAACAACATTGAACTGATTTTAATTAATAAATAATTTTACTATCGTTTTCTAATTTTTAAAATAGAAATTAAAGCAATAAAAACCCACCCCAAAATATTGTGAACCATAAAAAAAAATAGTACAAGGCGGTATGTACATAAAAGAACATAAAATTTATCATTGTAAGATACCAATTCCTTTTATTTCATTGTTATTGTTTATATATATGTATATAAGTTACTAAGAATGTATAGTTACAATTTTTGTTTATTTCATACATTTTTTCTTTCAATGTAAATTATGATTCAGCACAGGTACATTTAAATTTGTACAATTGTTTTTAATTTGAGACTGGTCTATTTGGTACAGCATATAATTTTGTGAATTGTAGCAAATTATACAAGAAAAAAAATAGAACTTAGAAAATGTTTCGATGGCCTGTGTAGATTCAATACCCCTGAATTCCGTAGGTTATTTATAACCTACTCCATCGGCTCTGTGACCAACCTTCAGTTTATTGTCTATTTGTTTTCAACGCTGATTCACCGGGAATTTTTACGTTACTGATTCTAATACGTACCGATTAATGAGACCTTCGATGTATAAATTATTAATGCCTTAAGATTTATCTCTCTAAATGTTATCTTAAACGTGTATATATAATTTTCATTTCAGTGATATAGTATATAAGCGTGATCAATTTTAACGTTGTGTTGTTTAATTTATAGATTTTATTTGCTTAGTCTTGAAGTATTTTGAAACCGTGCCATCCATATCTTTGCTCGGTCTGGTGAAAATGATTTTCACATTTATGATGAGAAGAAATATTTAATTGTTGTAAAGAATGGCCTTGTGTCAACCCTAAGCACGACTTCCTTGAGTACTACTATTTATATCAATTATGGAATATGCTTGTTGTTTTAGTTAGTAAATAGTTGTATAAATATAGTAATTAATATTTTTGGAATAATTTCATTATTGTTTTATTTTCTATAATATCCTTTAGAAAATTGTATCGCCTATTGTTTATTCCTCTGCCGAGAACACGAGTAAACCAATTAAGTTCGGACATATTTGATTCAGATTTAACTACAGTACCAAATATAAAAATCATTATTATAAGGCACTTCTTGATAATTCCAGAAATAATATTAATGGTGAAGATTACAATATCGTTTAGCACGATTAATACCGCAACAAGAACAAATCTGATAATAGGTTCAGCTTAACTTGCCTGATTATGTGCTAAATATAATGTCACTCAATTAAATGACCGGCATATTGTGTTGTCATGTGACAATGCATTTCATAAAAGATCTCTGTCATAACTAATTTTTAATAACGTTTAATTTTCCTTATTTAAAATTAGTCGCAAATTTTATTTCTCAAATTTAGGAACTATTAATGAGTTGAGATAACTTGACCCATTTTCAAATGCCAAGAAAACACAAAGTTAGATAATCAGTGTTTTCGCCTGGAAAATTTTTAATATAACATTCATTTCTTCCAGTCTTGTAGATCAAATTCCCCGCAAGATATCGATAGTAATATTGAAATAACATAACGCCTTCATATTTTTGTCCTAGTAGAAATACTTTAGGTTTAAATAAAAAATAAAACTTTTTCATGAAACAGTCAAGTTTTCTGCTCTCAAATTTCGGATTATAATTTTCTCATTTTACTTGCCTAAAATCATTAATCAGTTGTGTTTTGATTTTTGCACATTTATTGTAAATATCCTGTGCATCCTTAAAAATATAGTGAATCACATTTAAACTCACTTTAAAATCTCAACCTTTTAAAGAACAAAAATTTTTTAAATTATATGCTAAGTCCTTCTCATGAATGCTGTGTTACTAAATATTAAGCCGTTACTTTCAATATATTTTGTATTTAACGATTTTTTTTTTTTACAACTTAGTTATTTTTCGTTTCTACAAGTTCTCACGACAGATCTCGGTCCAGGTAGTCTCCTTCTCTAAGACCCCTCGCTCTCGACATCCTGCAACCATCTTTTTTGGGTCGTCCTCTTTTCCTCCTTTCTGTAGGGCAATAGTCGGATATTGTTTAGGGCATCGTTATCATGTCATTCTTTTCAAGTTCCCATACCATTTTAATCTCTTTGTTTCTGTTCTGTAGAGGATCGTTGTTTTCTGATCTATTTGTTGCCTTATCGCATTATTAAGGACGTGTTGAACTCTAGGAATGGCACAACAATGTCTCCAAAAGTCCAACTCCACGGCCAACGACTTCCTTTCCTCCTTTTTCGTCATTGTCCATGTTTCAACTTTCAATATTCTAAAAAAAAAAACTTTCTCTTTGATTCCCTTAGGTTTTAAACATATGAATTTTGAAAATTTCATTCTTTTCCCGTTACCGAAATCCCTATCTTATGCATCTTCGAACTAAGCATAGTTCTTTTCGATTCTCCAATTGCTGGATTGGGATTGTATTAGGTTTCTATCCGGACCTCGGTAAAACGGTCACTCTACCTGTCCTAGTTTCTTTCTGGAGCATCTGTCTTCGGAGGTCCCAAGTTCCCACACGATGCCTTTCTAAGGTTCAATCTTATTGTGGGTACTATGAAGTTTATCCCTTCTTAGCAGTTTTCTAAACATTTCCACGATATTGACCAAGTATTTCTTTGTATTCTTCTTTTTTTTTTTACTCCCAGATGTGAACAGATATTTTAAAAATAAAGAATCACTGAAGAGAATAACAAGATCTTCACCTGCATGAACATGGGGTAAGCCTTGCGTGTTTTTGAAAAATATTTGTATAATTATTTTGAACTGATGCATTGGTATGCTTCATCCACTTTCAAAAATATATAGTGAAAAAAGTTGGTACGGATGTTTTTTTTTTGTCTTTTGTACGGCAATAAAGTAGAAAGTGGGTAATAGTAATAAGTAAATATCAATAAAAATTTCTGTCACTTTTACATTTTTTTAAAAAATTATTCACTCTTCCACATTGCTACCAGATTGAGTTAGTTGCCCACAAATTTGGTGCTCTTTAGGTGGACTCTTACCACTACCGTCCTTCCGATTTGAGTAAGTGAGTTAAAAAATTAAGAACCTGTTCCGGAAGTTGTCGGTTCGAGTTGAGTCACTACAAGTTTTAACTGTTTACTCGTTTCATTTTTAATATTTTCAAAAATACAAGTTTAACTTTAAGTGGAAAAGAGAATGTAATTATAGGTAATAAGTAGATTTCTATAATTATTTCTTCAAGAAATAAAAGTTTCAACCAACATTTCGGAGTACAGGTGATATATGTATGTTGAAACGTTCATTCCTAGATGAAATAATTGCCGAAGTATACTTATTTGCTATAATAAATTTATCTTTTCCATGCTAAAGGCATGATAACTTGTATTTTTGGAAAATATTATAAGAAAAACGAATGAAAAGTTAAAACTGGTTGTGACTCAACCCTAAGCGATAATCTACGGAATGATTACCAAATTTTGTATTGTAACAGAGTCGTTGTTAGATAAGTTTTTTATCGACCTGTTTCAACTTTTCCCAACTCCCACCGTTTTGATATTTCAATATCAATAATGGTCTACTTCTCGTACTACCTACCCCCTCTCCTCATTTGTTTTTTTGATTGGAACAATATTAATTTTATTATCTGGTCGTAAGCTCGAAACTATCCCTGTTACACGAGAAATAATTTTGCAAGTAACCTTTTGAGGAAAACACTGTTGCAATTGCACATATTATCCTGTTGTCCGCTAGATGACGCACTCAATCACCGCATTCGGACAGCTGAGTTTATAAATCTATTAATAGAACATATAGTTGTACTATCGTCATCAGGGGAAATTAGAATCGTCGTTCCTATTTTATTTTAATTATGGAGTTTTTTATTTTTAATTATTACTTCAACAAATAATAAAACTTTATTACTAGTTCTAGTAATACTGCATCTTTTCTACTGCTGTATAAATGCTTAGCTGATGAATCACTATTTTGTCAAGTCAGTATCTGAATAATGAGAAAATTTCCAAAAACCACTTTTACGATGTTAAGATCGTGAGGATTCTTGGAATATGCTTACAGTTCCTAATACAGAGAGCGTGACTATACGAAGTTCGTATTTAAAAAAAATGTTAAAGTATTTCCTTCTCGTATGAGCTTGTATTCCATAATATCTCGTGCGTAAAAGTAAATGTATATTTTTGGAAAAAGTACTTACTCCGCAGGTGGTCGCTTCGAGTTTAGTCACCACAACTTTTAACTTTTCATTCGTTCCATTTTTAATATTTTCCAAAAATACAAGTTATGAGCTTTAGTATGGAAAAGAAAACGTAATTATGGGAAAGGTGCATAGTGCAATGAACATTCTTCCCCGTGTAAACATCGCAAAAATTTCGAGAATACGGGTATATAGGATCGGTGAAGAGAATAGATTTGTCAGGCTGGAATGCGTACCTTGGTAGCTCAGTGGTTAGAGTACTTCGCTTTAGACGCGGGCGACCCGGGTTCGAATCCCGGCCAAGACAAATCTTTTCTGTTCAAAATAAAAATATTCACCATCAAAAGAAAAAAATAAATTATATCATCTATACTTCGAAATATTAGTTGAAAACTTTTATTTCTTGATGAAATGATTACAGAAATCTAAAACTTAAAAACTTGTAGCTCATCTCGAAGCGACAACCTGCGGAACAGATGCCTTGATGTAGTATGTATATGCAATGTGAATTTAATCCGAAGTTGCTGGTAAGTGAGATAGTAAGCATTAAACATTTCTAGATAGGTTGTTCGTTTCCTTTTATCTTGTTATTATTTTATATTTTATTTGTTATCTAGTTTGTTGAGATTTGTATCTGTAAGACTAGAGATGAAGATGACCGAACCGAGCTGGCTGGCAGTAGCTGTTTATGTATTGATCGCCGGTGGCGGTTGCGGTGGCGGGGGTACTCACTATCTGCTCCTCGCCAAAACGGTTCGGTTTTTTGTAACTAGATACATTTTTGAAATGTATCTGCGATTAGATAACTGTTTTACTTACATAATAACTCATGTTTGCTTTGGACGAAGAATGACGGGATTATTCGGAGAAGCTGTTGACAACGCGGGAAGGGACTTATGTCCTCGTTCCATATTAGGTTGCATCAAACGGAAATTATTTTTCTTCAAGTTGATTAGTCTGATTTATATTTATTTACAGTATTTATATGTTTATTTTTCTAGTTATTTATCGGATTTAATTACACTCAATTATTTACACGTAATTAAGCTAATCAGTCATTACATAAGACGCAATAGCAATATTTATTTATTAATTTGTTAAACGCTCTATACAACGGATACAAGTTAAATTAAATACAATGCAACCCATGAAGGGTCTTGGATTAAGTGCATGTTAGCGACAGTGCTGTTTCTAGGACTACGGTTGTACAGGGAGGTGATTTGTCCGAGATGAATCTAAACCCCAGGTTTTCCTCCCTATTGAAGGTACCCATTTTGTAGAGGCTGTATGAGCCACAGAAGGGCCTCTAGATTCCACAGGATCTATCCCCAACTGTTAACAGATAATGGATTATCTGCCACAGCAGGATTTGAATTCGGGACCTTCGGCAGGCAACTCAGCGCTGTGCTACTGATATTAAAAAAAAAAACCTGTACCACTACAACCCGTTAAGGGTCTGGGGTTCAGTACATGGTAGAGACGGTACTGTTTCATAGACAACGGTTCTGCAAGGAGGTGACTTGTCCTAGGTCACCCTCAACCGCCAGATTTCCCCCCTTATTTTGGGTACCCTATTTTTATATTTTATAGACGCTGGGTGGGCCCCAGGAGGGTCCTAGATCCTATGAATAGATCATCGATCCTATATCATCCATATCCCGCTGCAAACAGACTAAAGTCATGGTCTGCAGCGGGATTTGAACCAGGATTTCCGGCATTGCAGCTCAGTGCTCTACCACTGAGCCACTCCGCTCCCTTACTGATATAAATAAAATTATTAATTAAAATCTTAAGCTATCTGGCCGACTTTAATCTAAGCCATTAAACCATTTTCTCCCAAAAAATTAGCAGATCCATAATATCTGGTTTGGCGAAAAATCTTTGATGTAGCATCACAGACTTGTTACCTGGCTTAAATATGTAATTTCAGTTTTAAAACTAAATTAGCCACACAGCAGGAGCACGCTGACGCGATTTTGCCTTTGGATTAAGGGGCCTTGTAAATATATATTGACTACGATTGTAGTATATCGTCGCTTTCAAAACAATTCCGCCTATCTACAACTATTGGTGAAAATGAGTTAGTAACGTTAATGGACTTATTAAGTTCAGCAACATGGCAGAGTATGATTTTTTGATACTTCTCTTCAATCTTTTTAGTTCAAAAATTGTATAGATAAAAAATAGATTATAAATTTCCAAGTCTACAGTCGGCGCGGGGTTTTTTTCTCTCCTGTAAAATCGCTCGAAGTGTACTTAGGCAGTATTGTTTTGACGCGACGTTATATGAATTATTATTTTTGAAAGTTGTATAAGTTCATGTGTATCTAAAAAATTGTTTATTCTTTTTAATGATTATTTTTCGATAAGGAAATTTTAAAGGCGTATAGTATAGGGTTTTAAACACATCACTCTTTGGTTAGTGCTAAGTGAAAAAAACATTTGCCCGCTTGCCCATATTTTTAACGTAATTCAAATGAAACCATTAGATATCGCAAATATGAAAAAATGGATTTACAATTTATATTGTTCGTTTATAGGTAAATGAAATTTTAAAAAATATTAGGTTCTTGAAAAGTGGCTACATGCGAATGGGGAAAAACGTGTTTACGTTTTTGAAGACAAGTATGACCACTCTGTTTGTCTCCTAGGAAGTTGACTAATGAATGGAAAATACTACACGACCCGGAAAATTGTATGGCTCTTATTACATAGCTTGATGAAAACGGAACAAATTGCTCTGCTATTCTTGGATGACAAGCCAGGAGTCTATTCTATACTTAGTCCTAGAGCTTTCAGAATAGTACGAAATGAATCGTCGATTTCTGATTGGGCGAAAAGTCAGTAAAGAGGGGTGGTATTGTATATGTAATGAAAACTTATTTATAATAATAACTGCTACTTTATTTCAAATGAGTTAACATTTTTATGATATGGGTTTTGTATTATTATAAAATGAGAATTAAAGTAAAATTAGACGGTAAAAATTAAATTTTAAAGGTGGATATAATTTTGTTGGAAAATAGCGATTTTAATAATAAGTTATGAACTAAGGTTATAGCTCTAAAGGAAATTGCTATTTCAAATATGCTGCTAACTAATATATCACTCAACCCATTGATATCTATTAGTAATCAGACTGTATTTTTTTTTTCAATATTCGCATTTAAGTTTTAGCTGTTCGTTGTTTAAATTAATACTGTATTTGTAGCAGTTATTTCTCCTGTGCGATAACTATTGACCTGCAAGCAATAACCCATTCTTGTATGGTACGAATTCTTAAGACTTCTTCCAGAATCCAAACTCGTGGTTTTTAAAACACCTGCTATCGTCTTCAACAGGTGTGCGTGCGGTTAAGATAAGTAGGCATTTTGGATCTCAATTGTTTTTAATATTATAAATTCTATACCAAAAATTCTCCAAGCCGGAATCAACGGAGTCATAAGTATGAATCGACTATTCGTGCACGAAATGTTAAAATTGTATATTTCGAAAAGGGGCTCATCCCCGAGAACTAATATTTAACTGAAGATATATAAAGTTAATTAGACTGATGTGAAGAATATTTATTTTGGTATCAATTCCGCAAGTCGTTGCTTCGAGTTAACCTACAAGTTTAAACTTTTCAATCGTTTCGTTTTTAATATTCTGGAAAAAAAATTATCGTGAGGTTTAGTATGAAAAAAAAGGAGCGTAATTATGGGAAATGTGTACATTTTGGTAATCATTTCATCAAGAAATATACTTTCAACTATCATTTCGAGGTATGGATAATACATGTTTATTAAAACGTTCATTTCTTGATAAAATGATTACCATAATTACAGTTACCATGATTAAAATGGAAAAGAATGAAAAGTTAAAACTTGTTGTGACTTAACTTGAAGCGACAAATTGCGGAACTGATACCTAAATAAATTGTCTTAAAATAAGTTCAATGTTAAAAGGATAAAATTAACTTTATGCATCTTTAGACTTATTTTAATTTTCGGAGATTATAATTTTAAATTTACAATTTTAAAATTTCGTCCACGAATAGCCGATCTCTAATTATGACTACCGATAATTCTGCCATAGAAATTTTTTCCGACAGGTTGCATTTATCTTCTTTCTTTCTTACTCTTCAATCGTTAACTAAGAAAATTACATATTTCCTATTTTTTTTTTATAAATGTCTTTTTTTCCTCATTAATCTAATGAGATTAACAATGAATGTTTAATTATTTAAATTATGTTTTAATTATTACTATATGCTTTCTATTCCCTCTCTATTGTAAGCGGCATCTGATAGATACTGAGCTAATACGGAGGCCGTTTGAGTAACTAATGCGGTTAGTCTGTCAAGGCCAGGCCGAGATCGGACGGCTACTTCTCTTTGCAAGCACTTGTTCGTGCTTTCACTTCAAGTATCATTAAAGCCATTATCTTTATTTATTTATCAAATAACTAGTAAATGATATATTTCTTTTAGCTAGTAAATAAATCGCTTACAAGGCCTTAAAAACTTTCACATTTGGATGCCTGTTCCTTTGTTCTTTGCGTCTTGCGACTTCCCCACATTGTTCCTGTTATAGTAACCAAATAACACCTTGCCGATATTCAATATTCGAAGAAAATTAAATATCGGATTAATATATTTTAAAAAAAATTATTTATTGAAATTTACAACTGTATAATAGTAATACATCACGTTACTATACATCACGGATTAATAATACATAATGGCACAAGATAAAGGCTCGTAGTAACTACCCACTTAAAAAAAAATATATAGATGATATATGTTTGTTGAAACGTTAATTTCTAGGTGAAATTACCAAAGTATACACATTTCCCATAATTACATTCTCCTTTCCAAACTAAAGCTTATTGTAACTTGTATTTTTGGAAAATATTAAAAGGGATGGGGATGAAAAGTTAAAACTTGTAACTTAATTCGAACCAACAACGTGCAGAGTAATTACCCAAAATAATTTTGAAAGCAACATTAAAAAGTTATATCAGAATATGTATGAATGAAATTAAATAATAAGAAAATTACATTATTCTTGAATAGGATATTTTGTATGTTGCAACCATGACCTGCTTTCTGCCAAGCTTGCTCAGCTATCTCCCGAATCGTAGCTAATACAAATCTTCCTCTTGAAAACTGTTTTTTTTTTGTTGTCTATTTTTCAGTTATGATAATCATTTTTTTAATTTGTAAATATTCAATAATGCTTGGGAAAGCTAATATTTTAATTAAACTGAGTAACATTTTAATGTAAAGATTGCCTCGTTACTTAATTCGTTCGTGGGTGTAATTTGTCTAGCGTAGAAAGTCCATTTATGACAAACGTGTAGAGTATCTCAGAATCTTTCACATTATACGAAAATTAATTGAGGAAGTTTTAACGGCTGCGTGTTTGTATTTGGTTCATCATTGATTCTGCATGCTTGCATCCTGCATATTCTTGAACATTTGTATCTTGATTATTTCAACCGGTGCTTATTAATTTTGAGATGTGTGGACCCTGGATAAATTAAATAGTCTACAACCAACTCTTTGTAAGTCAGTAAATAGGGATTTTTTGTTAACTTAATAAATAAATGTAAAAAAAAAGTCTTCAATATTATATATTACCAATAAACCTTAGTTTTTAAAAAAATTTTGATTTTGTTTATCACTCTCTTACAGTCGTTGAGTCAGTTTGTCTTCACTCTCTGAATTCCTCAAATTCTATCCTACACAACTTCCCTTTATACTTTCGTCTTTATAACTTTATAAAAAATAAAGGGTTTAACTGTCAAAACAAAATCAAAGCGTTAGGGTCCTTACTGTGGCTTCAAAAAATCAGTAAAACCCATCTTTAATGATATATTATGACCCATCAATACTCTGATAGTACCGACATCTACTATTTTTATGATCTTGAATAATAGTCATCAAATTTTTTTCATTGACACTTTCTAACTCGGTTGGCCCATCGAAGTTATTTTATTGCATATTATTAGAACACAAATTATATTTATGGAAACAATTAACATCAAACATTCCACGTTTACGATTAAATGATTTTTTTGTTCATAGCTATTCAAGTACGCGCCTCAGTACTTGACACAAGACACTTCCGTGTCTTCGGACAAAACCGCTAATTCGGAAGATCCTGGTCGGGATGGACAGACAGCTTTATTAAGTTATTGTATTGTCATTTGTAATTTTTACGATATAATTAATTTTTTGTTCATAAGTCTATATATTCTTATTTTAAACTTATTGAACACCATTTTCTACTTTTTAGTTTTGTTTTCTATTAAAGCTTGTTTTTTAAACTGTTATTTATTTTTTTGACATTTACATGAAATTGAAGAATCCGAAAAAGGCTCGTTCGTGAACGGTTGCAAAGAGCTAAAAGGCGAAGAGTGGTGTGGGATTGGAGTAAGTAAATAGGGAGAGGTTTCTCGACACCAGCGGCATTGATCCGGCCCCCTCCTCCTACCATCATTTGTCATTCATAACTGGTTTCGTGTGTGTTCCCTTATCTCTATCGCTTTCTGTCTGTCTGCCCCTTTACTCTGGTATGCTCTCTGGTGGCGATCTTGTTCAGATGGATATCCTAATAAGCCTTGAGAAAAATTTGCTTTGTAGATGGATAAGCTAAGGAACTCAATTTGCTAAGATCGCAATCGGTTACGTAACGTTTTGGATTGGAAAGAATGAAACAGCCAAATATAAATTACCGATTTTAAGATAGTTTCTATAAACAACTGATCAAAACTTGAGTTTATTCCATTGTAAACAAACATTTTGAGAATCCCTTCCAAGTATCTACAATATATCTGTATAGATATATATATATATAGTATAGTTGCGTAATTCGTATAATTTCTATAAAATTTAATAAAGCATTTAATATATTTATATTAATGTTTTATATATTTAAAATATTTAATAAAACAGCTCGAAAAAACCAAAAAGTAAATAAATTGTAAACCTACAAAACCTCGTTGATGATATTAAAATAAATCTAATCAACAAAGTTTTGCAGGAATTATCGTAACATTGTCAATTGAGAAAAATATTTATAGTTACCTTACTATTAATTTAGTAGGAAAATATTAATATATTTCATTTTTATATTTTTTTATATAATACTTTTACTTTCTAATACAGTGATTCCCAACCTTTTTAGTTGTGCAGACCACCAATTTTGAAGGTAAAATTTCGAGGCCCACTAACCAAATATAAATATATGATAAATGAACAACACCAATAGATTTTAGGGTAGGGGGGAACACTAATCACGATTTATTAGTTAATATTTAAGATCAAAATTGCTGTCTCGATTCACTCCTGGATTAAGCTATAGAACCAGTAGTTACTAGCAACTGATTGACTAAATTGTTTCCTCTCAATTTTTTTTTATCCACTCTGGGCAGTTCTATGAAGCCTACAAGTGGTCTGCAGTCCATTGGTTGGGATCCGCTGTTCTAACACATCAGAGTTTTTCTTTAAAGAATTAAAAATAAAAATGTATACTTAAATGTTGTTAAATATCAGATAAATTGACTCAATAAATCCTGTAAAATAATATATCTATTATTGTTGTTTTAAATGTCTAATACAGTTCTAATGAATCTATTCATAAGGTAGAACAGGTTACAAGAGTATTACAGTAAGAGGAATATGAGAGAGATTAAAGTAGGTGTATACACTGTAGATATATATGGTGTAGGTGTGATATTTTGGTGGCTTTCTTGTTAAACCAGATATTACTGTACTCCGTTAGTGTTGAATAAAAAACAAAAATAGCCCAAGTAGGGTCTTCTGTTAGGTTCTTGGTAGTAAGGACTGTTCTATTTCTAACCCTATGGTTATACAGTAAGGTGATTTGATTCGGAGGTCACATTCAAGTGCAGGGTTTTCCCCCAATAAGGGCATTCACTTTATAGAGGCTAGGAAAGCCCTGAATGACTGATCAATTAATAAATAATTTATATGCCATAGCTGGTTTCTGATAAAGTAATGAATAATTTATGTGTCATAACTGGTTTCGAACATGTAACTTAGCCCATCATAGCCCAGTATCTCACACACTGAGACTGAGCTACCTTCCTCGGTAGCATTTAAAACACCATTATGTATTCCCTATACCCACGAAAAGTCAGAAAGATATATTTGTATTTTGTATAATAATTACCCATTAAAAAACATCTGTCAGTTAAAACTTATTTGAGGTTTATAAGCACTTAAAAATAGGTTTTTGTCTTCTTACATCATATCCTCTAAAAAAATCTGCATTTGTCTGAACTTGGTAGATTTTGCTACCTTTTAGTTTGATGATATTATAGATAAAAATAAAGCTTCAAATTAATAGCTGCTAGCTTGAGCATTGTGTTTAAAATTTTAACCATGGCAATAAAATAGTTATTAATATATATAATGTAAAATTTTATTACTACTGTGTCATTACATTATGAGTACTCCCAACTAATATAAATTTCAATTGTGTTACAGATGGGGAGCAAGGTTCCTGGGAAAGTGGTTTATCGTATGAGTGTAGATCACTTCTCTTCAAAGCACTCCACAACCTCATTGAAAGGTAAATTCAATTTTTGTTTTATAAACTTCTGTACAGTTAAAAAAAATATCTTTAAAACATAGTACAATCTTTTATATTTTCTGTGTTAACTGTTTAATTTTAATTTTACAATTTGATTAGCTTTGTCACTAAAGGTAAAATATAATTAATCCTTATTTTATTATATTAAAAAGATTCTCATAATATCTAGCTTGATTATTCAACCATCACATGCTTGAGAGTTATTACTCAAGAAATTTACATTTTAAGTAGCAATTTCTGTAAAGGTTGAAATGGACTATCAATACTAAGTCATTTAGCTACATTGTTTAATAGTTAAATGTAAAATTATTCACATTAATATTTGTACATGCTTTTAGGTGCTTACTCTCAAGAGATTTCGTTAGGATTGGGAAGTGGTATGTTCAACCTTATGACAGCTCGGAAAAGATGTTGGAAAAGAGGTTTGTCATATTTACTTCTAAGTTTTTGAGTCTTTCCCTTTTTATTTATTATCTTTAATCCTTTCACTGCTATCGAAGTAGCCAAAATGTGTTGCCTGCAAGGGTGAATACAATATGTGTATTGTAAGTAATTGTTCATGATATTCTTTATGTAAAAATATAAATATACATTTTTATATAAATTTTATTATAATTCATAGTGAAAGAGTTAATGTTTGTTTTAATTCATTCCTATTTTCATAGTTTATTATTTAAAATATTTTTGTAATATATTTATGTTGAAGTTTCATTTTGATTGTACTATTTGTGTATTTTGTATTTAATCTCGTAGGAGAGTTTTTGTGGTGGTCCGGAAAAACATAAGTTCTATTTGCATTGCAGGAGAGCAAATTTTCATGATTATTATTATTTTATATGAGTGTGAAGGATTAGCAAATTGTTATATTGTGACATACAAGTCCGTTTTAAGTTTTTTAAAATTTTTAAATCATCTAATCCATCATATCATTGGCTATTTACAATTACAAAGAATCTAAAAGTTAAGAAAATATTAGAAAGATCAAGTTTTGCCAGCCACTATAGACTTAAAATTTTGAAATTGTTATACTGAGTATTTAAGGCATTATTCTTAATTAGTAATAATAATTCTAACTGATATTTAATGGTAAATATTCATATTTACGCAAAATCCATGTTTAATTTATCCATCTCTGATTTCAGTGGTCATTACTCATTTGCTTTTGACTTCTTTGTCCATGGAGAAAGCCAAGTCTGCGCGAGTGTAGATGTAAGACAACATCCACCCATTCGAACTCTTTTGGC
The DNA here is from genome assembly GCA_964056705.1 of Troilus luridus. Taxonomy (NCBI): domain Eukaryota; kingdom Metazoa; phylum Arthropoda; class Insecta; order Hemiptera; family Pentatomidae; genus Troilus; species Troilus luridus. The sequence continues at coordinate 31,984,111 of OZ057416.1, forward strand.
TTCTCACCTTCAACAAGCAGCACTCCATTCCCAACCTCCTCCTGTCCATGGTAACATTTATTTGATGATTATGTTGTTTTCTCTAATATTTATTTTAAGTTATAAAACTGAACAAGGTAATTTATTTAGTAGCTTCAATGCATCAATGTTTAGTACCTTCAAGTTTCTCTTATGGAAAATAAATCATAAGTGTACAAAACTACAAATTATTCCTGTTTAAGTATCCGTTCAGTTAATCAGTTTGAAAAGTGTTTCAATTTCATATATTTTCTCTTTTCAGTTATCCTAGCTCCTTTTGGTCTCGCTGGAACCTTGACTGGCCAGAGCTTCCGGAATAATGACCCTCATACTCAGCGTCTCCTGGAAAACTGGAGGTTGTTTTATCCAATTGACCGTGGGCCACATCATTCTGATCTTCCAGCAGCTGTTGAAGTTATAGTTGGTGAGTGTGATAATTGTATCTATAATATGATAATTGTATTTACAATTTCCACTCCTGATTATCTGTGATTTTTTAGTGGAAACTTTGGAAAATACTTTTTGATCTACATGCAATGTTAAATTTATAGCACGTAATAAGTTGTTTATTCATTCATTCATGTGTACCCGTGATTTGATACCAAATAACAGTGATTCTATGAAAAGAACAGTAACAACTTTAAACATATGTTTATTTGTAATTTAATATTTTCTTTTAAACAAAAATTATTTCCAAAATAGCCTTTAAAGGGTCCTCTTGTTTTCCATAGAATTTTTTCATTGTTTCCTCCAAAGAAATTTAGCAAGGTATGAAGAAAGTTTCTTCTTCTTTTATTGCTCCATATTGGGGAGCCCCGTAACATAATAATATTGGGTATTTGTAAAATTCTTGTGATCTGCAAAGTTGAACGATTAATAACAGCATTTATGATTAACAGTTTTATTGGTGTATCCCTTTTTGTATAGGTTCACATACTGACTTCTATCCCACAGTAACATATAATCATTATTCCTAGAAGTATTCTTTCTCCGTATTTTTCTAATTAGAAACAATAAGGAAATAAGGCCTTATCCCAAGTTCACCTTCTGGGCAAAGTTGCTGCATTAATAAGTTGTTCTTATTCATTTCCTTGAGAAATGGTTCTTCCCAGGAACTATTCCTGATAAATTAATCCCCAAATACGATTAGTGTGGCAGTTTCTTGTTGGTTATTTACGTTTCAATGTTTCTCGAGTATTTCAAGAGTGAATACCTTTATTAATTATCATGCAACTGTAATTTAATAACTACATTAAAGCCTCACTACAACAGACACATGGGATATACATTATTTTATTGTATGGATTCTAAGAAAAATAACTGACTGAGGTGGTGCTGTTTAACCTGTTAACCGAGTGGGACGTATAAATACGTCAAACGTAAACAATAGTTTGTCCTAATGAAAGAGCTCGCGCCTGTTATATCCTGCATAATTAAAAAGGGAACTCCCCGGTTATCAGGTTAAACTTGGTTGGCCATCCTGAGAAAGAAAGAATTTAAACTTTCCTTTGAAATGAGGACTTAAAACAATTTTATTTAGGTTGCAACTATCAACTATAAAATAGCTGTATTTTTTATTTTAATTTCACATACCCATTCATCTCATCAGTTCCTAAATAAGAAAACTCTTCGTTGATTTTCGTTTATTCATTGGTGATGAATCGCATGTCACTAATGTAAAAAAATCTCCAAAATTCAGATGAATCACATGTCACTGGTGTAAAAAAAATCTCCAAAATTATTTCCAAACATTCAGCAATTTACTTGAGATCAGTTTAATTTGTTATTATATCTAATTTGTTGTTAATTTTTAGGTGGAATGAAGCTTAAGTACCCCTCCCATTACGTTCTTTTAACAGACTTGGATGATAGCACCCATAGTCTATTTAGTAACCATAACCAACCAAACCATCCTCCACCGATGGTGGCGCAACCTCTTACAAGAGGTAAGTTGATTAACTATATCAATACATTTTCTATTAGTCAAACTTAGTATAATTATTGATTCAAATCCTATTTCTGGATTTTTATCAGTAATCTAAATGTTCATGGAGTTTTTTCATCTGAGATATAGGATTATTTATTGATTAGAATAATTTAAATTTAAATTATTAAAACTTTTATTCTTGGTTGACTCAGCCATTTATAATTATGATTTAGTGCTTTATTCCTAGATTTCATTTGTTATTGGAATAAACTTATTTTTCTTTTTTATATATAGATTTATGTTAAAATTTTTATGAAATGTTATATTTTTATATTGCTTACTAATTAATTTCAGGTTTAAATCGTGTTGGTCTTCTTGCTGAGAGGGTTTGGCAGGAATCTCTTCTAGTTCACAATATGAATAACTCTAGCAACAGTAGTATTATTACCAATATTAGCAGCACTAATACTAATAGCAACAGCAATACCAGTAACACCGGAAGCAGTGGTGGAACTACCAGTACTCCCAGTGTTCCTAGTACGGCGCAGGTTGGAGGGCCGCCTCAGGCCAACTCCTCTAGCTCGCCGCAGCATACGCCTGGACAATGGAACTTCGTCGACCCAACTAGGAAGCAGACATGTTCCTGCTCTTGCAAGTAAGTCAATAATATATGATAAATGTACTTGTGAAATTATAATATTTGTAAAGTTCTGTAGGCCGTATTGCTAGCATGCTTGTATCTTTGTTAGATATTTTCCTGTCTTCTCTGTCTCTTCATTCATATGTTTTAAAAAATTTTAATTGTTCCAAACTCTTGCATAGTTGATGTTGATGTACCTACTCAGTAAGTGAATGTTGTAGTTATAGATAGTTGATGTATTTTGTGTTGTATGTCATTGTTTTTGTTCCTCGGAATAACAATTTGTCTTTCTTCTTTCTAGTTCTATGTTGTTTTACTGTCATTCCTATTTTTAATTTTTTTTAAATACATTACTAGACTAACCTAAGAAATTGCCTGAGCCACCTTTCATTCAATAGTTCTACCACATAATTTAATTCATTGCCGGATAAATATTAGAGTTTTATGTACAAGTAGTTAATTTGTTACTTATTTATGGTAATGATTTTTATCAAGTTTATTAAAAATACTTTAAAATAAAGTAAATGAAACCTTTAAATGATAACCATTATGTAATATAGTTATATTGTAATTGTTAAGGATTTTTTTTACGTCGTTCTGTTTATTAGAAGTTGTCTTTCTCATAAAATTGTTGAAATATTTGTCCTGTCCACCTAGAAAAAAAGCTTCTGTTGTTTGTTTTTCCTTTTTTTTTTTTTTTTTTTTTTTTTATTATCGGTTGTTATGTTTGATAATATTTTTAATCACTAAAATTAGTACAGTTATGAGTTTAATCTATTATAAAAAGAAATGAAATTAATAGAAACATTTACAACACAGTAGACTCCAATAATTAACTAGTATAAAATTCCTTTTAAGTAGTATAGAATCAGTATATTCTAGTCCCCCTTGTTATTCCGACTTCTGACAAGTTTTTCCATTATAAATAAAACAATTAAGTCACTAAAGCCTTAGCCAGAGGTGAAATTTTTATTTACGACGTTCTTCCATCAACATCTTTTTGGAAGAACAATAGGATAAAAGTGTTTAATGTAAGTCCAAAATTCTTTTTTACCTACCCTATTTTAAAAAGATGATGGATATTAAAAAAATTTAAGCTAGTTCAGAATGTGTAAACCTTCTTATGGTCATTTTCTTTCAACATATAACTACTTTGCATATTAAAAAATATATATGAATCTGTTGGTTCATATTTTTTATTGGTTATCATGATAATTCATGTTTAACACTTGGATTTTTAATAATTCAAATTACTACGATTCTACTGCATTAAAATTTAGTGGTTATTAATGTAGTCCCACACTTTATAAAGATTATCTTATATTTAGAAAGTTATTATTATTTACTTTTTTATGGCTGTTAATTTTTTTAAATCTATTTATTTCAACTACTATTCATTTTTGTGCATTGTCTCTTATATATTTCAAGGAAAGTTGGGGTTGTATCTTGTCTTATTTTCCATTTATTCCTCCCTTATTGTTGGCTTAGTAGAAATGAGGTTGAATTAAAAATGGAGGGTATTTAATAAACTACTATATGGTATTTTTTAAATACTAAACCTCTTTCCATTTTTGTTTTATCCACAAAATAATTAAGGAATAATTCTTTTCCTGTTTTCCTATTAAAATAAGGTCTTGTTCATTTTTAGCAAGACCATGAATTCAAGCAACTAATAAGTTATCACTAAATAGAGATATAAAACTCTTATAAATAATGTAATTAAAAAAATATATTCAAAAATATTCAAACACCACCATTTACTAAAAACGTTTAGTCAGTAGTAGGGCAACAATCTTTTCAACCATAATTTTATTTTGAATGATTATTAGTTGATGAAATAAATATCATTGAGGAGAAAATGGGTTGAGGTCAAAAATAAATTTTTAAATAAATAGTGAGCGACTACATATTAAAACCCCCATTTAAGTCTTCATCAGGGCTTAGTGGTTCCAAATATGGAAGTTTGCAAGGAATTTAAAAAAAAATTTAATCTTAATAATATTGAGCTTTTCTTTTCTTTTGAAACTAATTTTCTAAGAATATTGAAGTTCAAATGTTTTGGTTTAAATCTGTCATTTGGTTTCATAATTTCTTGATTTCCATTGTGAAATCCAGAGCTGGATTATCTGAGATCATTGTGGTAATTTTTCTTTATTACCATTCTTTCTCCTCCCAGGTTGTCTTTTTGCCTTAGTTTGTTGTTTATTAATTATTATTTCCTTGAACTATATCTCACGAATAGGACTGGAACAAACATGTTTTATATTCGATTGGTGAAATATTACCCGTTTAATTTACATACCATTGTCACATTTATTTGAGATATTCATTTAGCGTTAACTGTGTAAGGGAAATGCCAAAATAGATTTTGGATTATCCTAAAATCATACATTTAAATCCATATAATTAAAAAATTGTGACTATGGGTTCGTTTGTAATGGATGCCTGGATGTGCATCCTAATTGCGTAAGATAATGATTTGCGGAAGTTGGGCTTTAAGCTAAAGAGAAGTCTGTCGCACAGGAGGAGGAAAAGCCGTCCATGTTCTGGTTCATGCGGTGGGCCACCTTACCACCGCAGGGCACCACCGCCGCCCATCATTGAATCAAGGTAATCTTACGCCACAAACCTTCACAATACTGGAGGTTGCACCGTACAGTCTTGTTGCTTTTGCCTTTAACCATAACATTTTATTTTTTAACTTTTGGCATTTTGATTATTTTAATAACCATACACCTAATATATTTGTTTAAATTTTGTAATAGTTATTTTTAACTAAGCCATCAGCACAACTTTACTATTTCAAACACACTGAGCAATTTAATGTAAACAATTGATGATATTGTAAAGAATAGAATTTTTAAGCTAGTCAGTTTTGGATCAATCAATGGATAAGGAAAAATGCATTATATGATGTTTAATGTCCACTTATAAATTTTTTAAGAATTTTTTTCTATAGAAATTTTTATAAAATAATCATAACTTTCCCCTCAGAGTAACATTATTTATCTTAAAACTCAATAAATGATGTGAGAAGGGGGAAAAAATATCAAACATAAGCAATATTATTTTCTCCAATGGTACAAAAACATCTTGTAATTTTTTAATAATTCAGTTAATAATCCTTTTTATTTATAATTTTCCATCCTCCCCTATCTTGGTTGGTCTGATATAATCGTTTCTGTGAATTTATTAATTTTCTAAAAATTGTTTTCCAGGGAGTCAAGCTGGGTTTTAAACTTAGTTTAACTTTTTTTTGCTATTTTATGTATGATTGCTGCACCCAATGCAAAATGAAGTCTAAAGAAATACAGTTGACTTCTTAAAAATAAGAAAAGCAAATTATACAAGATGTTTTTGTGTTAAAACTTTTCATTATCATTCCACCAGAAAAATAAATATATGTGAGCACTCCTAAATAAGGTTTAAAAAAAAAAAATGTATATTTTACAAATTTTAAATAATCGAATTAACCAACAGGAATTTTTACCCAAGTGTCAATATTTACAGTTTAATGCTTTTTAAATATTTTTTAAACAAATCTCATTCTCTCTGATATATACTTGAGACTGTACGGTATATCCTGCAGCTGTAATGTTGCATTGGTGATGGTGATGTGCTGTCACTTAAGGGAACACTTACAATAAATTTGCTAAGCTTTGTATTAAAAATGTTGAAGCATGTTCACTAATACCAGGATCTTGATATATTGCAGTCACTTCGTTTAATTTTGTTTATTTTAGTCATCGGGAAAGCTAATGGAGGAATGTAGATCAAGTGTTTGTAAAAGTTCTTATGGGTCTGTGATACTGCATAGCCCCTGCTTCTTTGAGAATATAAATGCGTCTTTAATATCTTCATCAATTTTTTTTTCACATTTAGCATGCTGTTCTTAAGCTTATTTCCCAAAAGATTCAATACTTCTTCCTTGAAATAAATGCAGTTGAACCTCTATCAATTTTAAGGTTTATTAAAAAAGTTATATAATTGGGTACATAAATCTCTGACTTATTGATAAATTTTTTGTTTTATATATATTAAAAACTATTATATTCAAACTTTTAGATTAGAGGAAATATTTTCTGGGTTATGTATAAAAAAACAAACAAAAAACATTATGTACTTCAAACTTTCAGTACCTCTCTAGCACCCTAGAATTTTTAAATTTAATGGGATGGGGTGTATTTTATAATGGTTTCTTTAGGGATATCAAATTATAAAGCCAATAGCATAACATTATTAATGAAAATACCGTCAATCTGACTCTAGTAAGGCTAAACAGAACAAAAAAGAAACTATGATATAATAAATTTATACATAATATGTTTCCGGTAATAGATTTTGGAAAATGGTACCTCATTGTTATTTAGAGTAAAAAAACTGGGTTGAATTGTTTAATAAAATGTTTTTAGTATAAATTATACCATTTTTCATAAAAAATCGAGATTCCATCATAATAAAGAGGTTCAATTGTATGTAAATTACTTTTATTATTATTTTGTTTAAATGCCTATCTGCATTATTATTATTATTATAAGCATGATTAAATACAGAGCTTAAAAAGTGAGCCAAAATTTTTCATTGTGCCCATCTTAAAAATTACTGAACAGGTAAGAGTGGTTTAATTCACTATTTTGCTTACATTATTTATATTTTGTACTGTCTACACTTTTATATGGTGACTGCTTTATTAAACATTTGATTATTATGTTGCTGTATAATATAAGTTACTATTTATATCTAGATGTATTTAAAGATCTAATTTTCTAATATTAATAAAAACGAAAATTGTGCATGATAATTAGTGAATAGCTGGTAATTATTTTTGTCAAGTGCACATTGTTGATTATTAAATAAAAATAAAATAAAAAACTACTAATTTGAATAATTTTGTAATGTCCTAATAACACATGTTATGGTGCATGGTGAACTTTTTTTAATATTTTTTGTTGTAGCATGTATATAATACATAATGTTTGATATTTATTACTGTTTATTAAGGAAAATATCATGCATAATAAAAAATTATCAAACTACCAGAAACTAGTTGAGTAATAGTATTCTTATATTGGATATTCTTCAGCCAAGAATAGCCAATAACAATTGACGTTTGGAAGATGTATTTTTAAAAATAACTGAATAAACTAAATTCTATTTAAATATTTTTAACCCGTAGTCCTGCCCGGGATTCGTACCCCGGTTTTCCGCATCTCTAGCGCAGTATTCTATCAACTAAGCTACCAGGCTTGTAACCAGGCCAGACAAATCACGATAAAATAAAATAAAATAAAAAATTATAAATATAAAATTGATGTCCGTCAACCAGATCCTAATTAAAGTAATGCTCAATGAACATTCTTCCCCATATACTGGGGTACAGGATCCTGGCCTGGTTACGAGCCTGGTAGCTTAGTTGGTAGAGTACTGCGCTAGAGAGGGTTCGAATCCCAGCCAAGAAAAATCTTTTCTCTTCAAAATAAAAATAATTTAAATAATCACAATAAAATATTATAAATTCTGTTTACTTAATAAAAATTTAACAATTTTTTTCCTAATGATATTTGATTTTTTTTTCCACAGCCAACAGCTATGTTTTTGTAGGCCATGTCAGTCTATGTTTGTACTTAATACCAAATTTTTATAATAATAGTAATATTTCATGTTAATGAATTCTGAACTGTCCAATATTATTTTGTTAAAATTAAAATAATGTTGCTATTGGTTTTCTCTTTGATTTGTCAATCTTTCAAATTTTATCTCTGAAACAATTAGAAGAAAATGGATAGGTTGGTTTCCCTGGAAAATGCCAAATTTTCAAAAATTACCCAAAACTTCTAAAAAAAGTATTCAGAGGGCTCCATTGCATATTAAAAGCTAATTATATTAACCCTTCTACTCAGATATGAGCATCTTTTATATACAGAAATTTTATGGCAAATGTCTTCTACAGAGGAATGAATGTTGGCTTTAAAAATTGCCTTTAAAAGTTATGGAAGTTATCATTCAAAGCTTTTGGGTGCATTACCCAAAATGATTTGAGGCAGGAGAAACAAATAGGGTAGGGTAGGGTATCCTATAAGATCTATTTTCAAAAATGTTATGTGCATTGATAATATCAGCAAGAAGCTTGCATTATTTTTAATCCATTCATCATGTATTTTTCTTCTTTATTTTCAAATTCTTTGCCGATGTTTCTTTGGCCATACTGCAAGCTTCAGTATTTATAGGTTTCCATATCCAGGGGCAGAGCCTATTCTTCCAGTGATCTGATTTGGAATAGTTTGACCTGGAATAATAGGATTAAAAATATTGCCCATGGAAATTTAAGAGAGTATTTAAACTTGCATTAGTTATTGATTATTCTCGTCTTGTTTAGTTAGGAATCACCTTAAATTGTTATCCTCTTAAGAAAAAATGGATTTTGCCCTTTTGAATCATCTCAATTAATGCAACTCTGAGAAAAATTATATTTAAGAGGGGAAGAAATGACAATTGGAAAGTAGAGATTTATAACTGTCTTTGAAATAAACTTTTATGAAAAAAAAGAAGATTAAATTACAATCAAACCCTAGAGCTACACCTAACAAATAATTGTCACTTCTAAACCATAATGAACACTTATAGGCAGGCAAATAGCTGCTACTTAGTTTGACATGGCCCTCATTCATCGCTTTTCAATTGAAGATCCAGTTCAATGCAGGAGGGTTTTTATAAGTTTAATTGCCTGATAAAGGCAACTTTGTACTCTTTATTAAATTTCCTTTATATATTAATTTAATTATTTATATATTTTAGGTTGAATTGTGGTGCTAGTATGGGTCAGAATGATTCTGTTCCAATAGCGTCCGTGGGATCTCCTGGACCACCCGAATCGCCGGCCCCTAGTGTGCCTCCACCAACTGACCCTACGATGCCACTTCTTTCGCCTCAGCCCCCACAACAACATCACATTTCGCAAAGCCCTCTTCTTGATGACAAAGTTGTGTCAACACCGATCGATTTCAATGCACCAAAATCAGTTCCTTCCATTTCAAACCAGGTAAGGGCAGTTAATCTTACTAAGGAAAACAAGTTAGTGATATTTTTTAATCTCACTATTGATCTTCAGTATTTTTTTTTCATGTACATTTTGAAATTCATGACACAAGTATTATTTTAGTTACACCAATTTTTATTAGTTATTTGCTAATATTCAATATTGTAATTTACAAATGTGTTATGACACTTAATTACTTTGATATATCATGATATTATATGTTACATTTATGAATCATTGTTTTTGAATTTGATGCCTAAGGAAAATATTTATTTAATATAAACATTAAGCCTTGAGGAATTAATATATTTTTGAACATGCCCTGTAACCTTTTACGTTCTTTTTCTGGGGATTGTGAAGGTGATTGATTGAAATGTTAGGACAGTTTTTGTTATGAATAGTTAATCTATTAGAATAGTTTGAATAGTCAATCTAACCAGATTTCCCATTGCAGATGCTTTCACCTTACGGAGAAGAGGTAAAGACAACTTTAAGTGAGAGTGGGGGTGGGGGTCCAGGAAGTGTCGGGACGATTGGTGGGGGCAAGACGACTCCTTTGGCAGCGAGGACCCCGGCGCCGGCTCCTACTCCACCTCCACAGCCTGCCGTTCAGCAACAACCACCTCCAGCTCCCAAGAGGCCTCTCCTATCTTCGTCAGATTATGAAGAAGCTCTAGCTCAAGAGATTAGACCATCGGACCTCCTTTATGACTACTCACTTTTGGATGCATGGTAGTTACTAAGTACTTAATTACTTAGTTACTTAGATATATTTTTTTACTATTTATCTTTTTCCCTATGCACCGTAGCGTTTGATTTACTCAGAGTTAAAAATAAAAATTTTCCTCCATATTAATCAATAAATTAATCTGTTCTATTAAATATCAAATATTTATCTTTACAAAATTATTAATTACTTTTTTAACAAAATAATTATTTTCTTTATAAGCTTTTTCTTATATACTGGACTATCTTTTGAATTCATATAATTCACTAATGAAGAAAAAAAAAACTAAAAAAAAAAAATTTATCCGCAAGATGGGTGCTGCGGCTCTTAGCATTGGACCATAAATGCACCAGATTGGAAATGTCCGAACAAAATCTGGTCCGTTCTCTTTTTTTTTTTTAATTAGTCAACAGGGAGACTATGTTGAAAAATAAAAGCAGTTCTATCGAGGTAAGACACTTCTTTTTAGTATATTCCGAAAACTTTTCAAACCACCCTTGTATACAAATTGTCATTAATATAAAGAAGTGTATTGTATAAAGAATAGAACAGGAAATCAATAATCAGCTTTATAACATTAAAAAGATCCTTTTTGAATGGAACTGTAAATAATTATTTTGTATTCATATAATTCACTAATGAAGAAAAAAAAAAACCTTTATTCCAGTCAGACAAATCTTGTTAAAACATTAACGAAGGATTAAAAAAAAAAACGTTTCGACAAATTTATTTGTCATTTTCAATTTCTGTTCTTCGTAACATCCTTTAAAATTCATAAGTAAAAACATCACTTGAGGTCAAAACGGATCTAAAATCTATTTTACAATAAAGTCCTGGAAGTCAACCTTCTTCCATGGTCAAATGTGTACACATGATATACCCGTTCAGATGACATCCCTACAGCTTCAGCAATCTCTCGCACTTTCAGTCGACGATCCTCCATGACCTTTTTATGCACTTTTGCGATAAATTCTGGGGTGGTAGCACTTTTTGGCCATCCACTACGCGGCTCATCATCTAAGCTCTCCCGACCAAATTTAAACTCGCTGGTCCACTTGGCTACAGTTGAATATGAAGGAGTATAGTCCCCCAGTGTGTTCTGAAAGTCGACATGAATTTCCTTTGCATACCTTTCTTTACAAATTACTTAATCACTGCTCGGATCTCAGTTTTTTCCATTGTCACAAATCACTACGCAAAAAACAACAAATAGTCACCACTACCACTCACACCACGTGTTCACTCACAAAGGATGTGTGATTATTGCATGGGAACCTCGTTGCTCTAGCACTGACATCTAGCGGTGATTCCGAGAACTTTTCAAACCACCCTCGTACATTCTTATTTATTGTTTGTAATTTTGAAAGTTGCCATCTGAGTTCATATTTTTTCTTTTGATAAAGTAATAATTATTCTAATTTTTGTCTGGTTGCTTTATAGGTTGAACCACCCTGTGAAAAGGTTTAAGCCTGTTCAACCCAGTCAACCACCTACACCTCAGCAGACATTTATAAAACAAGAGCCCAACCTACCTAACTCCAATCCAGTAAGTTAAGCCCATTAGTAAACTGGCATGCAAGCTTATAACCATATTTGTCTTTTCCTTGGTAATTATATTATCTTCTCCATACTTCGATGAATTTTTCTTTACAGATTGAAGAAAATGGTTATAGCGGCCCCAGAGGTCCTGGGGATCCTTATGATTTTAATGAAGAAGGAATTTCTGGAATGCATATCAATACTTTCAAAAGGGTTCCCATAAAGGTAGGTTGTTTTTTTTTTATTATTTATTTACATTTTTCCAAGCCACATGGTTTATAATTGTTGACTAATCAGTATGTTAATAAAATCTAATTTCTTTTTATCAACCTTTTAAGTTTTCTTATACACTATTTTATTTAAAGGACTGATTTTCTTTTAATATCTTTGAAGATTTATAATGATAAAATTTTGTAAGAAATGAGTTAATTAAAATCTGTTCACAATATTCATATCTTTTCTGTTGGAATAAAAGATTTTTAATTTGTTTTTATTGATTGAATTTTAGGAGGAGGATAAGGGCCTGGTGAATGGTACCGGTCCATCGCCGAGCAGCCAAGGGAAAATGGCTTCGGGAAACTTGTTTACTAGTGAGGGACTCCAGGTCACGTACAACGATCTTGACCAGATTTTTAATCATTCCGATGATAATTCTGGTGATGAAACGGTTAGTTTTATTATGAAATAACTACATTATAATGTATTGTTATGAAAATATGCTTAGATATATATTTCCACTAGGCTAAGTTCTTAAAATAATTTTCATGAAGGAATGTGTCATTATGTTCACCATTATAATGCTTTACTGTTGTTAGACAATAAAATTTTGAAAAAACTTTTTATTACTTCTTTATTTTTCATGAAATCACATCTTTTGTTGCAGTTAAATGTGACACCGCCGAGTTCTAACAAGGGTCCTGAAGACTGTACTGGTCAGTCTAATGGACAGACGATCATTCCTAGTCGCCTTTGCCTTACCAATGGTCAGGCTGGAATCCTCAGGCCTGAAGAACTGAGTAAAATGTTCCCAACTCCACCATCCTTAGAACCATCACTGGAGCACCCCCTTCTATCGCCTGGTGATGATCATCCTCTGTCACTCTCTCCTCACCACCAGCCAATTCAGGTGAATGCCATCATAATTGTTAATCATTGTTGATACTTTACAAAAAGAAAAATACAACATAATTTAAACAGATTTTTTTATTCTTAAGCTACATATTCAAAAAACACACACCTAGTAATACCTACCTGGCTTTATTCTTACCATTTCTTACTTTGGCTTATTCCACATACTTATGGGCCTATGTAGTTTATCATTGCTTGGTACGTGATCAGGCAACTAATGGTTTATCGAAGCATACAAGATTGTTTCAGATAAATTTAGACAAAACTCTTTGTTTAAGGTCATTAGTCTTCCATACCCGTTTAGCATGTAAAAGTGTTATCACCACCTTACTGTCAGTGTAGAATGTTAAAGTCTACCTTTGATTCTGTGATCTGGATAGCTTATGGTAAAAAACTTCAACTTGAAATACTGAGATATATTTTCCTTAATGGGTAGATAAATCACCTAGTGATTTATTCTTCTACTAGATGTTAAACCTGGAACCATCTGTTGACATTACTAATTGGTTTATACTCTTTGGTATTAACAATCTTGACGCTGTACATTATGTTCATAAAGATCTGGATTTTTAACACCAGTGTGTATTGTATGAATACTGTTTTCTAATGTTTCCCAATGTTATGTAGTAAATGGCTTGTACTATATATAGAACTTAATCCTATTGGATTATATCACATAATTCTTTTTCTTTTTATCTATATTTTCATATTAATGTTTTGTTTTTTTTAATAGAAATATAATTTATCTTTGAAATCCTTAGGACTGGTCTTTTGTGTTCAAACCGTCGCCTATAAGTAAGTTTGTTGGATCAAGCAAGTACGCACCCTTAACTACACTGCCAAGTCACAGCCTTCCTCCTGTGACTCTTCCAGCCAACGCTATGTATAAGCCTTCTTGGTCACTTCCTCACCAAGAGAAACAGGCCAAGTAAGTATTAATGTTTGTCATCAATGGTACATCATTATGGATGATGAAAAAAACAAAAACTTTTTACACATTGTGATTTATTAATTATTAAAATATCTACAGTTTCGGTGAAAAAGTGGTTAAGTTTATTTTACTTCAAAACGAGTTTCTTGTACTTATGGAAGTGGAATCGTGTTATTTTTGTAGTGAATAAGGGGCTAAGTCAGGCATTGGCTGGAAAAGGAGTTATTACTTCAAGCCAAAAACTAAGAGAATGACATGATTCAGCCTCTCTCAATACAGTTAACTTTCTCTAGACAAAATTTTACTTAACCACTTTTTCTCTGGGGCTGTAGGCATATAATTATGTAATTAATATTTAGAACTTATTAATTTTTTTCTATAGTCTCTTTGAATAAAGCTCATTGTTTTTTTGTTTTATTGTAGTCCTACAACAGCTACTAGAGGACTGCCAACAAGTACTGGACCTGGAAGCGGAGGACCAAGAACCCCCAGTATTCCTGCTTTGCCTCCTGCCACACCTACCGGAGCTGCCTCCAGCCCCGCACCCCCTGCCCCATGGGGTAGGGCCCCACCTCCTCCGTATTCCCCTGCCCAATATCCTCCCCCAGCCCCTGTCCATCAACACCAGCCCCCGCCAGAGGCCAATTCTCTTGTCGTTATTGTGCTCCTTTCCGACACTGCCTTTAATATCTTTAGGGATCACAATTTCGACAGCTGTACACTTTGCGTATGCAATGCTGGCCCCAAGGTAGGTACAATTAATATATGATACTAATTTATTTAATTTTTATCCTGTTTTTTTTTCTTTTTTGTGACTTAATTTAAACAATAATAATAATAATAAGCATCAGCTTCTGCAAGGTACTCTAAATTAAATTGTCATTATAGTGTAAATATTTCCAGAATTAACTCTTTTAAATTTTATAACTCCATTACGTGATTATCTTCTGCTAACCATTAATTTCAATTTAAAGAGAATTTATTAATATATAACAGTTGAAAATGGAAGATGTTCTACATTTACAAAGTGTATAGTGTTTCATCTTTTTATTGTATATTCTTAGCAAACTTGCTACTTATGGACTATTATAAATTTATATTCACTTCAGTATATTTATATATTTTTAATAAGTTGTTTGGGACATTTTTTTTTCAACTGTATATCTTACTTTTATTAATTTTATTATATAGATTAAATTATTTATTTATTTCAGCCATTTTTATAGAAAATCTTTTATTCCTCTTTAGGTGGTAGGTAATATTCGTGGCAGCGATGCTGGGATGTACCTGATTAGCAGTAACGGCTCGCCTTACTCGCCTTTATCACCTTCGCCCCACCTCCCGTTAGAGGAGGAGCATATAAGATGTAATTGTGGCTTCTCTGCGGTAGTCAACCGTCGCCTTTCCCATCGAGCTGGTCTCTTCATCGAAGACGAATTTGAAATAACTGGTATTTTATGCTTATTGTTACATAAAAATATACCTACATTACATCCATATTTTTATTTGGATTGTTGATTTCTATTATGGTGGATAAAATAATTGATTAAAACCATTAAAGTAAATAAATCTTTCTTAGTTTGGTTGAGACATCACAATCCTATTGCTATCACAGTCCAATTAAAGTTGAATGAACTGCAATTAGTTATTGTGCGTTGATAATGTTTAAAGGCCTTCATAAGAGCTGTAGATAGATATGTAACGCCTGTTATAATTGATATCAAAACTAGTAAAACATGAAAGCTTTGTTATTTTGACATTTTTTTTTTTTTTAGTTTTACAAAAATCAATTTTTCCTTGAAATTATTGTCATTGAATTCCATTGAAAGAGAAACTGAAGGTAATTACCACTAAGCCCATTTTAAAATTTAGTTTATTATGGCTAATAATGACTGATAAATTTTTATTAATAAAATGCTTAATTCTTATGGTTGAAATTTCCTCTTAGCCTGAACCTGATTTGTACTTTATGTGTCCTTGATTTTATTTTTAATTTGATTTTCAAATTCTCCAATATGCATTTTTTAAATATTGTTAAAGTCTTTAAATTAAAAGTATTGGTAAATCTACTGATTGGTAAATTTTCTTTAAATATGCAAATAATTAAACACAATTTTTTTTTTTTTTTTATAAGTTTCCTTTTATTTAAATCTGTTGGTGCTATTGACTTGTAATTTTTATGTTTATCAATATGAGTTTGAGAATGAATCATATGTGTGGTTTTTATATTTCAAATAATACCGAAAATTTTAAAATGACATCAATTTATGAGACAAAAATATGATAAAATGTTGATATAAAATTATGTGTTGATCAAAGATACAACAGGACCAGCTAAAAGTATACAAGTCAGTTCCCAGGGTGCTTGGCATGCATCAATTAGTTCTGAGAAAATAAATCATTAATACTTTAGGAACCAATTTCTCAATTAGTGATACTGTCCAACTTTTATAATAGCCTTCATAATTTCTAAATAATAAGAATGAAAAAAAAATCTTTGAAACCATCCTAAAGAAGGTAGGATATGGTTCACTCCTTGATACTTCAAATTTCTATGTTTAAAAATATTTCTATTATTACAAATGCATTTATAGTCTATTTAAACTCCTAGTAATAGTCCTTATACTTGTTTCAGGTCTGCTTGAAGAGCCTATGGAAAAGGAAACAGCTGTGTGTGTTGGACGGGCTGAGATGGAATTGATGGCTGGGCAGTGCCTCGCAGTCAACTCTAGCTCTAACGCTCTCTACCGAGCAGCAACGCAAGTGCGGCCCGCTACTCCACTTCCGCCGCTGAATATCCTCTCGTTACGGGACTCAAACCATGTATCACTCGTGGCTCTGGAGCAAGGGCGGATTGCTGCTCAACATTCTCAGTCAATGTGCAAGGTAAGATTTTCTTTATGCCAATTTCTTTAAAAAATGTTTTTTTGTTTCTCATATCTAATTATATATGAGATTAATGCATATGTAAGTAATGTAGAGTGGAAATCACTTAGGATTATCTTAAAGGAGCTTACATAATTAGATTATGATACCTCAGCTTAGTTGTGACTGGATTTCAGAGGAAATTTATTACAATGACAATTTAAGTAAGAATCTATAATTGTGTGTTTTTAAGCATGATTGAAAATTTAGCAATAGTTAAAATTAAAAATTACAAAAAAAAAAATGGGTTTATCTAACTTTACAGTTCAATTTAATTGAGTTAAATCATACAAAAATCAAAATTAAATTACAGTTCCCTTTATGATATTTAAACAAAATATTTTAATACATATTATTATAAAAGTATTTGAAAGCACCATTAACCGCATAACTCTCCATCATTTCATCCAAAAGAAATTCTTACTTTGTGTAGACTGCCAAACGGAAAAAGCTCCTCGCTATGATCTCATCATTCCTTTTATCCTTTAAAATTTATAATTCGTACGTTATAGTTGCACAAAACATTTAAAATTATAAAGACAAGAACTGAGAAAATGGTACATATAAAACTTATTACATCTTCTGGGCAACATATCTTTACTAGACTGACGAAAACAAACAATTAATCTATACTACTATAATTAAACCTATGTAAGGAAGAAACTGGTCCCGGTGGGGGTCAGAAAAAATTCTCTCTTGCAAGAACTGTTTATTTTAAAGCCAACGTTTCTATGTATTAGTACATATGTATGTAAAACCTATTTATACAATACTGTCATAAAATTCTAAGAAACATTGTAAATGCTCTTTGGTTGATTTTGAATCTGAACTATACACAACTGCATGAATATTACAGCTGTAAAATCTTATATTCACATAAAAAAAACACCACTATCACCTTGATCCTCTCTCCTTACCAGGGCAATTTGATATGTCAATAAAAAGACATACTGTGGTCTGAATACATGTTGATTGACCATTAAGTTACTCTCTAAATTTTATATAATTATGTAAATTGAGGGCAAACAAATCATCAAAATCAAATTTATTAGATGTAATGCAACTGATTTAGTTGCTGATAAAAATTTTTTGAAGTGTATTAAAATGCTTTATGAATTCTGGGAAATTTATTTTTTTTAAAATATTTGATATGTCTTTATATCTATTTTAATTCTGCTCTGAACTTCAGCTTTTTCATTATCCCATTACTTCTGATTTTCAATATTATTTTCTTTAAACTTCTATTTTTTACAGTGTTATGTTTATAATTTTTAACAGATGGAGGAAATAAGCAATTACGGAAGACCTGGAAGTGGTCCAGTTCATAGGTGGGGTTTTCTACGAGCTAAAGGTCCTCCATCAAACCAGGACATTGTGCGAGTGATGAAGCAATTGCAGCCTCTACTCCAAGAAGCCATTCAGAAGAAGTGCACCACAAGGCTTTGGGAAGCACCCACTGTCTCTGGACCTCTCACCTGGAGGCAATTTCATAGGCTGGCTGGAAGAGGTAAATCCTGGTGTTTTAAATTCAATTTCCTTTGATCACTTTTGAAATTGGAGTTATATCATTATTATAATTGATTGCAGGAACTGATGATCGTTGTGAGCCACAGCCAATCCCATCACTGCTTATGGGGAGAGAAAAGGACTGGATTACTTTAGCCCCTTATACTGTTCATCTTTGGGAGAAGCTGTTGTTAGAACCATATTCTTACTCACGGGATATAGCTTATGTCGTTGTTGCACCTGATAACGAGTTCGTCCTTGCAAGTGTGAGGACTTTCTTTAAAGAACTCTCCTGCATGTATGAGGTATAATTACTAGATCAAATTCACTCATATAAATATTCAATTTCTTCCAGTGCTGATATTTTGATGTCCATTGAGTTTTTTAATTTATTTCTAATTCTTATATTTTTTTTTATTTTAAGATTTTAATTATTTAACTTTTTTAATTAATTTTTGTTTTTCTGCAAAATCTGCAAATTATGTCTATAATGAAATTTTAATAGGTGTGCAGATTAGGCCGCCACGTGCCTATCACCAAAGTGTTGAGGGATGGAATCTTAAGAGTTGGCAAGACAGCTGCAGTAAAGTTGGCTAAAGAACCATTGGACGAATGGTTCTCCAACCTTACTGACACCTACCAAGCCAACATGCTCAAACTTTATGCTCAGGTACAGTAATAATTAATTCAATTATGTAAATGCAGGTACAGTAATAATTTGTTCTTGTCATAGCGAAGTATTAATGATTATAACTGTTGATGTAGATATATGTTCTTGGTAGATAATTTATTTATCTCTACCGATTATAATGTTTTGACATCTTATATAGACGATTATTAACCTAACATTATAAAATAAACATGTTATGTTAAGCGTTAGTTTATAAAAACCTTTTTTATAATATTTATGTTAATAAAATAAAATTAAAGATATAAATTATACTTAGTACTAATAATTATTGATACTAATTTTTTATTTGTGTCATGATTAACAAAAGGCGTCTTCAATTTAAAAACATTCTACAGGTATGTCGCTATCATTTGGCACCACATTTATCCCAAGTGCCGTTGGACAAAACACTTCTTGATCCTCCTGAGGGCTCTAATCTGACTCCTCGATCAACACTCGGCGCTTCAGACCAGCCTAATACACCAAAGCAAATGGATCCACAAGGTAAAAATTATCAGTGTTATGTTTTTATATTTGCTGTTTTTATATATTTCTATCATCAAGTGCTGGTCAGATATTTTTTGTTGATTGAACATACAATCAATTTATTCCAATTAAATTAATAATCAACTTAAATGGAATTATTTGGATGCCATGAAGTAATATTGATTTTTGTTTTATCTTATCAAGACGATGGGAGTGGTAGTGGCAGTGAATATACCTTTGGTGGTGGTAGTTGCGGTAACAATGGCTGCAACAGCTCAATTGACGATGATGGGTCTGACCCACCTATGATAGTCGTTTACCTTGTGGAGCCATTTACCGTCGGAGCAGACTCACCAGAGCTTCAGCGCCTCTCCTGCGTGGGTTTGCTAAAAGCCTTCAATACTGTGATAGCAAATGTACCTGACAACCTTAGATCTAATATTACCCTGCAGGTATAGAATAATTCATCAGTTATTTTTTTTCACCTTTCTGAAGATGATTCATATTAAATTATATTTGATTTTAGTAGTACAATTGTGTCAATTCAATGCAAAAAATACTTTATTATTTCATAAACCTTACAGGTTGTTTCACTGGAGAGTATTTTAGAATTAGGAAGGAGTGGAGAGACAAACCGAAGAATAGATCATATGAGAACTCTTGCGATTTCTGTTTTTTGCCAAGCCAGAAAAACATTGATGCAGGGAACCAATAATATTAAGGCTCTCACCGGGTTTGGCACTGCAGCTTCTAATGAGTTGTTTTTGAAGAGTAAAGATGTAGGTTTGATGTTAATATTGATTTTTAATATTTTATCTTTACAATTATTGAAATGATTCAAATTATTTTTATTTTAACAGGAAAAAAATCGAGCTCCATACAAAGTATACACTCCTGCATATATTTTAGCTAAGAATAAGGATAAGCCCTTGAACAATCCAGCTGTTCCGGATTCAGAAAGTGGTGTTAGTTCGTCTGACCACTGTTCAGTCCTTTATGTGTCTTATTGTCTCTCGGAAGACCAGAGGTGGCTCTTGGCAACAGCAACTGATGAACAAGGTCTTCTTCTGGAAACAGTATCTATCAATGTTCATATCCCCAATCGGTGAGCATTTTAATCTTGAATTAATTCAATTTTGTTATAGTTTTTTTCTTTGTTATTTATACTTTTTGGTTAACCCTTTCACAAAATATTTGTATATTTATTTTTGTATTAACGTAACTTAATTAAACTGATGCATTACCTCTTATCCCAGGGCTAGGCGGAGGAGAGCGTCGGCAAGAAGGGCTGGACTACAGAAGCTAATGGACTTCATGCTTGGTGTAATGAGCCAGTCAGTTACACCTTGGCGTTTGGTCGTTGGCAGAGTAGGGCGCATTGGGCATGGCGAACTTAAGGGTAACATCAATCATCTTAAAAAGATAATATTATTTAGTTTTACTATATGGTTTGTCACAGATAGTGAAAAATATAGCAGTTATCAGATTGTTGTGTTATAAATTGTTAGAGAAAGGTTTGTCTTTTTCGCCTCTCGTTTTGAAAATGTTTTTATTTTATAATTTATATATTTTTAAAATTTAGGTTGGAGTTGGTTACTGAGCCGTAAATCATTGCTGAAAGCTTCAAAAAACTTGAAAGATATCTGTGGGCAATGTAACCTTCTGTACCCACACGATGTACCATGCATTCTCTCAGCTTGCCTGGTCTCACTGGAACCAGACTCTGCGCTGCGGCTGATGCCTGATCAGTTCACTCCTGATGAGAGATTTAGTCAGGCATCGGTGAAGTGTTCTCTGTCCACGCCACAAGATGTTTCTGCCACCCATATTCTTGTTTTTCCGACATCGGCTACCACCCAGGTCCAGTAATCTATGTTTTTTTATTAAATTGAGTTTGACTGTTTTATTTTCAACCCAAAATAAAAAATTCAAAAGAAACCTATATAACCGCATTCTTAAAATATTTACAGGAGAACGGAATTATGTTTTCTAATTAAATTTTTTATTTTTTTCCTCTGAACAGTTACCATACCATTCCATTTATCTTTCTTAGAGCCATAATACTGTACTAAAATCTTCAAATTTAAAAATTCATTAAAACAAGAATTTAATTGAATTTTTCTTTGTTTACAGTCCTCACAAACAGCATTCCAAGAGCAGCATATCAACGACCCTGATCTGGGTGATGATGAACTATTTTCAGTACTGAATGATGACATGCCCGAAGGAATGTCGGACTTTCATGATATATTCTCGACTTGGCCAGAGGCCGATGGAACCGGTGGACCAAGGAGCCCCGAGGGCGCCGGTGGCCCAGGAAGAGGAGGAAGGCCTGACTCGCCTAGTCCTACCCCACCACACTCGCATCCACACTCTCCCTATCAACACTCTATCGCTAGAACGGTATGTATTAGCTAAAATAGGGAAAATGATAAGATGACTAGGCAATAATTAATTTAATCTTATTTATATCACTAAATTTATTTTTGTTTCAGTAAATGTATCTTAAAAATAATTATCATTAGGCTAATGATAATTATTAGTTTTAAAAATTTATAACAATAATTTGTTCCTAATATTTAAAGTGACTAATTCTTAATTAAAATTAATAAACTTCGAACTGGTATTCAACATCTGTTTTACATGACTTAATTAGTTAAAGATTGTTATGAATTTAATCATCTTGGAACCCCAGCCTGTTCATTATTCATTTTTATCTAATAAGCTAATCTGAGTCTTGGCTCTATGACTAACACTAATAAACAGAAGCTACTAATTTGTAAAACAATATCATAAAAATTTTGCTGTCCCACATTATATCGGGAGGAGAAAGCAGTTTTCAAGACTTTGCAAGAAAGAGTGTTACTTATGTTTTTTTGTTCTTCTTTCAGAGTGGTGAGGGCAGTGAAGAAGTAGGGACTGTATTGCAGCAACCTCTGGCCCTCGGCTACCTTGTGTCTACTGCTCCGACAGGGCGGATGCCTCGTTGGTTCTGGTCTGCTTGTCCTCACTTAGAGACTGTAACACCGCCATTCCTCAAGAATGCTCTCCATCTTCATTCGACTGCCGTATTGGCCAGTTCCGATGAGCTATTACAACAACAGACTGCAGTTGCTGGGCATGCCTTGGACTCTCAGTATACCACTGATGTACTTAGGTATGTTTCAATAGAATAGATGAAGTAGAATTTAAGTTTAGTTACCTTATCTCAGTTGTTGGTCTGAAGTAAAGATGATTTATGAATGACCATAGTCTTGAAGAATGTTTCAGGTTGATCGGAGTAATTAACAATAGCCTAAGGACATATTTACATTTTCCTTCCTTACCTATTTTTTAAATGCAGTGTAAAGGAGGTCTGGTAATGTGGATGATGTTTGTTTTAAATAGCGTCTGCATGAGGTTTATTATTATATACTTTTATTTTGTGATAGTATATTATAATCAAACCATTAATTTAATTTAGTTTGGCATGCTAGATGGATACTCTAGTTTTCAATCCCAATCCCCAATCTGATATAATTGTATTCTTCTCTTTCATATTCTTTTTTAATTATGAATTACACATCTGAAGTGATGATTGTGATTTATCTGGTTTTGTAAATTGAACAAAAATTAAATAGATTATTTTGTTTTCTGGCATGAAAATAAATTGGTATATTTTGTGTGACGTTTCTGTATTAAAACGTGATGCTTTTTTAAATTAAAAAAAGAAAAGAAAATCTTATGTTGTAGCTGACTCCTGATGAAGAATCACTTTGCAATATTAAAAACATATACAATGTACTAGAAGTTTTAACTGGGAATTAATTGATGGTAGTTCATTTTACTTCTTGAAAATGCTTTAAAAAGTGTAATATTTATTACACTAAAATGCTAATAGGTCATAATGTTGGTGAAGTAATGAACTGTGGACTAATGATATTTATAACTGGCATCACTATTTTGCTTAATCATTGTTAACTTTTTATAAATTTAAACCAAATAGTTTTAACTATCTTGCAGTGTTGGGTAGAGAGAGGTGATGTCTAGCATTGTGATTAAAAAACCAAAGAGTTTCTAAAATTATTTTTAAAGAAGGTTTTTTAAACAAGTTTTTCAAATTGTATTAATAGCCCTACAATCTGGTGTTTTTTTCTTGGCAGTGTTGTCTATCACTTAGAAACATATGATTTGAACAGACCTCTGTGGATCATTTCTCAATATTGTTTCATATCTACAATCTGTTTGTAGCTGTGTATTTTTTTGCCACTTATAAATATAAACATTTTTAAATTTAATGATTGTCCTGTTGTTTTATTTAATTTATAACCAAATTTATAAATAACCCTTTTTTGTATTTTCTTTTAACTTTAACTGTAATTTGCTTTATGGTAGATACGTGCTGGAAGGATATAATGCACTCTCATGGTTGGCTCTCGACTCGAACACACACGATCGCCTCTCGTGCCTACCAGTCCACATGCAAGTCCTCATGCAGCTGTACCACATGACTGCAGCATTAGCCTAGTCTTAGTACTTACTCTTGTACCTCCTGATTTTATGTACATTTGTGTGTGTTTGTGTATATACACTCGATACACTTATAATTTATTTTTTTAACGAATACTTTCATTGATCAAACAAGCTGTTAAAAATGTTTTGTTTTATACAGTTGTATGGCCTAAATATTAGCTGCCTATTTGTTGTTTTATTATTGTTAATTTAAAAAAAAATTAAAATCTATTGTAAAATGTAATCATAATTGTCTGGCTCATTTTTCGGCCATCTCCTTTCCTCTCTGCAACAATAAGTGATATTTCTCACTTCCATTCCAGTTTTTCATATAATTTTAGTTTGATTGAGAAAATTTTAATCTACTTTACGATTGTACATATATATTTATATATATAAATTTGTAAATATTTTCCCTTCCACCCGAATAGGAATTTTCGGTATTAGGTTTTTTAGGTTTAATATTTAATATATTAAGTTAAATTGTTATTGATTTCCCTTCCCACTTTGTAAATTAGGTTGTTATCGATTATTTAAATTATATATATTTATATTGAGTGAAATAGTGACTCCATTTAAATAAAATTATAGATAAATATACATACATACATAGGTATAGGTATATATATTACAATTTAAAGAAGTTTTAAATGTAAATATATTTATATAGAATGATGAAACTATAATTAAATTAAAAAAAATGATTAGATGAATTTTACATTTGCATTAGTAAAATGGTGCATATGTTTTGTTTACAGCTTGTTTCTGTAAATCATGTATATATTTATATATGTATGATAAGAATTAAATTAATTATGAATTAATATAAATTGGAACTTAAGGACGTCATGCTTAAGTGGTTTCTTCAATGAACCCGCTTCAAGACCAAGTAGTTCATTCTAAAGGACTAACAACCAAAGGGTTAAGTAGTTTCTTTCCTATTGTAAATTTATGTATG
This sequence comes from Troilus luridus, assembly GCA_964056705.1. Taxonomy (NCBI): domain Eukaryota; kingdom Metazoa; phylum Arthropoda; class Insecta; order Hemiptera; family Pentatomidae; genus Troilus; species Troilus luridus. The sequence continues at coordinate 32,009,093 of OZ057416.1, forward strand.
TACATAGACACTATTATATAATGTATTATGTACATTATGGACGAAAAGTATTTTGTAAATACGTACAATATGTTAAGAAAGTAACTTAATGAATAGTATTCAGTTGAAGGATTTTTGAAAAATGTGTAAGTACCAAAGAGCTAATGATGCCAATAAGATGGTATCAGCGGCCGTATTGTTAGTTATTCAAGAATATTCAAGCGTTATTCTTTTTATAGAACTCTTTTCATTTTAGTATCATGACGAAAGATTTGTTCTTTATATGTACATATAGGCATGAAGTTTTTATGAATTAAGTTCCATTAGATCAGATTCATTTAACATTTGTATTATAAGTATAAAGAAATTGTTATATGTTATTTATTATGTAGTGTAGGAACATATATTATATATTTGAAGGTATAACATATATATTTATATGTTGTGCATGATGAGGAAATTGAAGCTCTGGGGGCCACTACCTTAAAAGAAATAAAAAATGTAATTGACTAAGTTTGAAATTTTATGAAGAAATTGAAATAGCAGAAGAAAGCCAATCGGTCAATTTGGTTGTGGGCACGCATGAAGTGTCAATTAATTCTTCTATAATCACATATCCCCACTCCCATTTCCAAACCCCTAGTGCTAACCTATAACTATTTTTGTACAGTCTCTGGTTGTAGGATGTGTATTTGTACAGTCAATGAATAAAGATTCTTTTTAAAAAAAATGAAAGATCATATTTTTATTTATTTCTTTTTCTTTAATTATTTCTTTTGTTGAAGAACCATTACCAATTGTTGTATTACAAAAACATAAAAGAAAAAAAAAGTATAACTGACTAATTATAGAAAGAGAGTACAAAACATGACTGCTGCATGTATCGTTCAATTATGTATGTACATTTTATATTTACTGTTAATAGATAATGTTAGCATTATTGAAAAGTTGTAAAGTTGGTCTTTTAACATATGTAGGAAAATATATTTGCCCAAGAGTGAAAGGGAATCATCCAGGAAAAAATATATTGTTTTTCTTGGTTTTTATATTTTAGTTTTTCTACAGTTTATCTCCTTTATTGTATTGTTTTTTTATTTTTTGTGGTCAAAATAGTTTTTATTTATTATTTTTTTTTTTACAAAATTGTGAAACTCATAGCAGCGGTATGTAAACATTCAGATATTTTTAAATATATAATTTTGAAAGAGATTATATGCTTTTTTATCAAGTATTTTTCCCACTTTTAAAATTTAATAAATAAATTGTCATTTAAAACTTCATTTTGATAACCGGATATCAATCAAAGTTTCTACTATCAATACTTCTTGAGTACAACTGAAATTCTTAATCATTAGAATTATTAAAATTATTATTACTATTGACTATTGGTTTGTACAATTACTCAAAAGACAAACAAAACTCAATGGATACTTTACATTGAGGTGGCTTCTTTTTTTATATAACTGTGGACTTCTAGAGATATGACTCCCTAGAGTTCGTATTCAGTGAAGGTTTGACTGGGAGTGAAGAATTCCTATTCTGCTGAAGGTACAACTTATCCATACCAGTGGAAGTCATTAAAAAATTAATAAATTAAAATGTTACTGAATCCATAGTAGACACTTAGCATGATTTCTGCTTATAAGTAATAGTATGGCACCTGCATTTTTAAGGTCTGGGTGCCCTGAAGTCGTATTAACAGATATACTTATATATTACTAAAATTCCTAAATAGGACAATCCAGAAATGTATTTAATCTGAAAAATCGAATGTATTAAAACAAAAAAATATCTCTGGGTATAAGATAATCAGAGGGTAGTTATTTAACTAGCCTCTTAAAGCCATGTAAATAATCAATCATAATAATCAGCAGAGTTAATCAAGAGGTCAAATCAGCTTCAGATTTTTAGGCACTTGTTCATGAAGTCTCCTTTGATTCACCTTGCCCTATGCAATAAACCTGTTTTGGTCTTTTTCACAGCTGCTATTGTGCACAGGATGCTCCATTTGCCAGACATATGTCCTACACCACAAAGCAATCAGCCTGATCAACATATAATCACAAAAGAGTTATATGGTAAGAGATGAATATTTAATTTTCTTACAAGAGACAACAGTGACAGGCCGTTTAGGATCCACCATGTGGCTGCTGGGTCACTGGTTCAGAATCGGACCTGGGCGGATTATCTCTGTTGTAATAACCCTCCCCTTTGCCTTAACAGTTTTAGGGAAGGGCTTATCATTGGGTCCTCCTGGTGATTCTGTTGGCAAGTATTTCGCCGTTTTAGACTAATCTTAGTATTGGAGTCCATTGAGAATGTATAGCATCTTATTTCCAATTTCTCTGCAGTCTCGATTTTGTCTTTCGTTATAGAGAAGACAAGATAGAGGCACTAAACCTCAATAAGGTCGGGTAGTGTTTATCTACACTGAGATTATAAGTAAATTTTGAATGGTACCATTAAAGAAGTTCAGAAATAACTTCTCTGTCAATGATATTAGTATTCGTTTTTAATTTAATGAGTCCAGGAAAATTTAGCATGGCTTTTTCAAAATGTTTGACAAAAATTTGAAATTATTTGTGTCAATATGATGGCTATGGGAAACTTCCAATTATCTAAACTCTGTGTTGAAACAATGGAGTTGCTAGATCAACTAGCCACCAGGGGAAAACTTCAAGATTGTCGTCTAGGATAACAAGAACTTGGAGGAGAAAGGAAACATGTCTCAGTATTCAAAGTTTCAAATTTGAAGTAAAGGTTTATTTTAAGGTTAAACACAAATATTTATTTATATTTGTTGATAGTTTTAATCTTGATTCAGTTAATAAATGAGTTAACGATACGAGATAATAAAATTTATTTTGTAATGCATTGTTGCACAACTGTTACATAAGTTTATAAATTTTATTGGTGATGGAACGGGGGGGGGAGTAAACAAAGGCGCATCAAAATTGACAAATAATCTAGTTCCTACCATTATTACAGATCGTCTTTTATAAAAAGATATCGATAAATATTTAAACAGTTGAATCCTAATACATATTAGTTTTCTCTAAGAAATTGAAAGGAATATCTAATCAATGGGATCGATATCCAGCCTTAGTATCGCATGGGAAGTATCGATACTTTACTAATATCAATTGGTATCGTACTTCTCTATCTGCTTATTATAACTACATATTAGTTGATTATAAATATTTTAAGTGAATAATTATTATTCCCAAATTATATAAAAAAATATCGATATTTTAGTATTAAAACGATATATATACATCTCGGGATTTTGGCGCCCTTCTTTAAGTGGCACTTAGGGCATCTCCCCATTTTCTCTCTGCTAGATTGGGCTCAGCATAGAAGTAAGTACTATATAAGTGATGGCAATATTCACTTTTAACGCAGTAGATCCTATAATATATGGAAAATATTTTTTCTAATCATCTGGAATGTCCTTTTTTTTACATAGCATTATTAAAAAAGGAAAGGATATAGATGATCTATCCAGCATTTCAGCTGGATGCAATAAAATTCTGTGGCTGAACAATTTTTTAGAATTCTCCCTGTATATAAGTTTAGGAACTGTAAAACAATTTTGCCAGTCTCCAATTTCTTAACATTGCAGGATTAAGTACTTGAATTTTTAAGAAATAGAATAATGTATTGTAAAAAAATATGTATGTATTGTACAGAATTATGGCTATAAGATAGCCATTATTCTCTCTCTACAATTCACAAGATCATAAAGACTAAAGTGACTTAAAAGTCAGCTATTTGCAATATGGTGTTGGTTTAGTATCATTAATAAGCGTATATTTTCCCTTTATAATGCTTAATTATGATCAAATTATTTTTATTAAATCTCATAATACTTGCTTTAAACTATATTATTTTTAAATATCTTAAGTGACCTCTTAAAAACTTAAAAGTTGCAACAGAATCATCAATTTTCTCAGCATTTCTTTTTTTCTAAAAAAAGAAGAAATAAAGAAATAAAATATGTTTTATTTGGAATAATACCGTATAATTTATGGTTTTATTTTTATTATTTTATTATTGATAAGTTTACTTTAAAATCTGCATGTATTCTAAAACCAATGTATTAGACCTTCTGACTATATTTGATTTTCACTGATGAAGTTACTTATTTAAAAAATTAAAAACATATTTATTGTTAAGGGTGTTTTAATATAGGCAAATTATATGACATGGATTGGATAACTTTCAATAAATGTGGATTTATCCATGTTATGGGTAATTTTATTGTAAGCTAAATCACATACTTGTAGTCCTTCTAATTATAAACATCACAAGCAATAATTTCATAAATTATGAAGTAAAACATAGGCCTGTAATTTCAATGAAGTTTTTACCTTAACCGTTAGAAAAACATGAATTTGTATATAAATTTGTCTCAAAACTTAAAATAAGATGGTATCCTCTTCAGCCATATTTAAATCAATAGCTATTTAAATATTCAGATGCATTATTTTAATTACTGAATATGTCCATGCTGCATTACTGTTATGATTGTTTTTTTTAAATTAATGCTTGATGTTTATCGATTAAATTTAATTAAAATTAAAAATAATTATGCTTTAGATTAATTTATGCAAAGAAGAAATGGGACCATAGTAGAAAACTGCTATGGTTAACAAAACTGCTATAAGAACAGTTAACAGAAGTGTTGGAAATACATTACTGTTTGTAATATGTTTTTATTCATTTTTTATAAAGCCTGGAGAAATGAATAGTAAGAACAAGTATATTCTTAACTTTTGATAATGAATGTAATAACACTGTTAGATAGTGTCAACTAAGTTGTCTTTGGAGTTGATCACTTTTTTATGGACCATTAAAAGGTGAGCTTTTTTTTTATTATTGTAAGATGTGTTCTTTCGTCTTTTTAAATCTTGATGATTTATACATTGCAGAAATGTTGACTGGCTAGTTTTCACTTGAGGTAGACTTTGATAACCATTAATAAAAACTTCACAAAACATTTTTGCACATAAAATCTATGTTGTTGTTTCTTGAATTTATATTTTCATCAATATAGATTACTTATTTAAACCTGTTCTTGGTAATTTAGATAAATGCATTAAAACACCACGTTTTGTAAAAGAAAAGGGCACCCATTGAAACCAAAACAAAAGATAAATTTTTTTGGATACTGCAATAATGTCAATATTAATCATTTCATTATACAATAGTCAAAGAATGTGTCACTTGAAATATACATATCCTGTAGACAGATGGATTAATAAGTTATACTTAAATCCTTCGGTACTTTTATTATATAACTTTTTTACTTTTATTTGTACTCTTTTAACAATTTTTTAAAATGCAATATGAAAATATAAACTTTCTAATGGCGTGTGAAAATTCTTATGAATTGGGAAACATAATAATCAATTAATTGAAAAAATGTATTTAATAAACGAGACACAAACACTTAGCATATATATATTTATGCTAATAAAATAAATTAAATTAATCAACACTTATTAAAGTTATGGAATCATATACAAGGAGTAATTAATTAATATGATTTATTTAACATTAAATGGTAGGTTTTCACAGCCATGCAGGCACCATTACTAGAGTAAAAAAATAATTAATTTTTACAATGAAACATATACAGAATCTGCCAACATAATGAAAGTGCAGTTATTAAAAGGATTATAATTCTGAATGTTAAGTACAGTGTTTGAGATCTGAATAAATAGTAATTAATCTTTAACAAAAAGCATCAAAGGTGCCAAAGTAAAATATGAAAGCTAGAGGGATTTAAACTGAGTTGGTTTTTACAATCCAAATACTGCTCCTCCCTTTCTGAAGTCAGCGTTTCCGAAGATTTTGGTTCCGTTCTTGGCGATTGCGCATACTACAGATCCACGCTCTTCATATCTCCTTGTTTTGTGACCCAGCTTCTCCAATCCAGCTATTACTTGCTGTAACATTTTAATATATTTAAGAACATTTACTTTCTACTGCCATGGATTGAATTATTTAATTTTTAATAAAAACCAATGGCTTTTCTGTGGAAAAAAAGAGGAGATAGTTGTCTTTCTGATGTATTGAATTGTATGTTAACTTTAAATTTTATTTTTATTACTTTAAATTCTAATTAAATATATCTATTCTTAATATGTTTCAGAATAACAAAATATTAACTGTAATCATAATAATATAAATTGAAGTTACCTGAAGGACTCCATATTCATAGGTGACTTCCATTGGAGCCAATTGATGGTGAATTCTACTGGCATCGACTGCTTGTTTGACATCTTCCCCAAACCAGAGATTTCTCATAATTACCTTAAAATTAGGAAAAATAAATGCAGTTTTAATTTGGATACTTATTTCACATATTGCCAGTAAGTCTGAGCTATCTCATTCAGTTACAAGAGATATTTTTTTTTACTAAACCTAACCTCGATTTAATACTTTTAATTATTTAAAGTAAAATTTATTATAAAAAATTGTGAAAGTAAAAAAAATATATAAACTCATACATTTGTAAATTAATATTTATATTACATATGCCTTTGTAATGAAAGGAGTATTAAGTGAGACTTATGCTAGTTTGAAATAATTATTTATTTATTTATATATATATATATAATTATAAAATATATATTAAAATTATATTGGAGCTTACCCAGGCAACAACTGTAGTGATTTTGGTACCTCCTGAAGCACCAACGACAAGCTTCACTTCGTTATCCGCACCAACCACAATGGTTGGACAGGCTGAGGACAAGGGTCTTTTTCCTGGTTGCATGAAGTTAATCGGAGACGGAGGGAGTTGGAAATAGTTCACAACACCAGGAATAGAAAAGTCGTCCATCACGCTGTTCAATATAATACCAGTTCCAGGAGATGTCACACCTGCTCCAAAGCTAATAAAAACATTAGGTATTTATATTGAAAATAATTTCCCTGTATAATTTAAATTTATTATATAATACCATAAATATTCAGGAAATGATTGAGTGTGAGATAAAAAAAAAAAAATTTATATGTACAATATTTTAATGTATGCTGACATTTTGGTCAACATTTGGCTTGCTTCAGGGGCATCAAAATCCCTGAGTATCAGAGTAGTATAAAAATAGAAAGGAATACCAAAAGAAAAAAATAAAGAAAAAGTAATAATAATGAATTTTACGTAAAAATGAACTATAGTTGTTTTAATGTGGGATATGGATAGTCTGGGGGTGCAGTCAAAAAACACTAAATAAGACAAACTTATTTTTTTCTTTAAATAAGACAAACGTAGCCGACGTTTCGACCTACGTTGTAGGCCATCTTCAGGGCTATGAGAAAAAAATCAAACAGAACAAAAATCACTATTAAAAACATTACAATACCCAGAAAGACTATAATAACATAGAAATTGAAAAGTAATGAAATTAGTGATAAATATAATATTGAAGGTATTTATGAATAAAAGATTACAAGATTGTAAGAGTACAAAAAGGTGGTAATTGCAAGTAAAGATAGAAAAAAAGGGGGATGAACAATAAGATACAAAATGAATGTAAAGAGAAGATACAAATGTAAAAAGGTATGGAAATCTAGGTTAAGTTACAGGTGATATATAAAAGATGTAAAATGGTAATTTACTAATAGAATGTTATATGTGTGAAAATAAAAAAACAAAATATGATGTAAAATGTAGCTGGTAAAAAGTATGGGATGTTATATAAATAAATATATATAATGATATGAATATATAGAATTTATAATAATACAAAGAGATGATGTTAAAGGACGACTATAGAAGAAATGTATAGAGAGTAAATATATAAAATACTGGATTGTAAATGAAGATAAATTATAAAATCGTGATGTTTTGTTTCAACAAAAGATGGATGCCTTGAGATGAAGAGAGAATTGGGTATGAGTGATGGGGAAAGATAAGGATGAACAGAAGAAATAAGAATTAAAGAGTGTACGAACCTGACAGAAGGCCTATAGTATCAACAAACTCATTCATGACTACAAACCCCCCCCCACCCCTACCCGGTCACTTTTTCCATCATCCATCCCTATATATAGATCCCTCCCATATTTACCTTCCCTCTCAAACATCATCCATAAATCACTACGTTCTACTATCCCCAACCTACACATAGCCTTCAAATCCCACAATAAACTCTCCAATATTTAAACCCGTGACAAAGATCCTATTCTCCTTAAAGATCGCTCACAGATCCTTTATGGTATCCCCTGCTCCACTCCCAATTTTAACTCTTCCTATATAGGTGAAATAAAAAACTTCCTCAAAAAACGTATTACCCAACATAAATGCAACATATCTTCCCGTAACCAGTTCGCCTCTAAACTTTCATAACATGCCCTGACTTTGAACCATAATTTTGTCTTTGATAATACTTCAATCCTTGCCTCAGTTCCCAACTATGAAAAACCCATTCTCTCTGAAACCATCCACATCAATTTAGAATCCTCTGCTGTCAATCTTAAGATCGACTCACAGAAACTTTCCTCAACCTACTTCCAAATATTTACTCAAAAAACCATAAATTTATTTTACTTAGTTAGTGCTTCCCACAATCTTTTGGTTATATCTATGAATATAACCCCCTCCATTTTAATGATACATTCCGACACCTTGACGTATTTTTATTGTTATTTTAATAATTTAATCTCTCATTTTTTCACTTTTCATATACAACTTTTATTTTTAAATTCTCATTTTTTTAAGTTCCATTTACTTTTTAATTTTTTAATATTTTAATTTATGGTAATATTTAACTTTAATATTCTAATTTTTCACTTTGCAATTTTAATTTTTTTCACTTTTTAATTCTAATTTCACTTATTTTAACATTAAATTCACTATAATTTTTTTAAATTTTAATTTACTATAATATCTAACGGTATTATTTTTTACATTATTTACGTGTCATTACATCACCAATTTATTCACGCCCCCCCCCCCCATTTTTTCTATTCCCTACTCCTTCAGGTAAACTTTTGACCATTATAAAAATTTTTTGTTAGCTAACCCTACGAAGGCTGTTTGCCACAGTAGCTCCAGCCTTCTGACAGGTTCTTATATCTTCTGTTCATCCTTATCTTTCCCCATCACTCATACCCAATTCTCTCTTCATCTCAAGGCATCCATCTTTTGTTGACAAAACATCACGATTTTATAATTTATCTTCATTTACAATCCAGTATTTTATATATTTACTCTCCTTTATTCTATACATTTCTTCTATAGTCGTCCTTTAACATCATATCTTTGTATTATTATAAATTCTATATATTCATATCATTATATATATTTATTTATATAACATCCCATACTTTTTACCAGCTACATTTTACATCATATTTTGTTTTTTTATTTTCACACATATAACATTCTATTAGTAAATTACCATTTTACATCTTTTATATATCACCTGTAACTTAACCTAGATTTCCATACCTTTTTACATTTGTATCTTCTCTTTACGTTCATTTTGTATCTTATTGTTCATCCCCCTTTTTTTCTATCTTTAATTGCAATTACCACCTTTTTGTACTCTTATAATCTTGTAATCTTTTATTCATAAATACCCTTAATATTATATTTATCACTAATTTCATTACTTTTCAATTTCTATGTTATTATAGTCTTTCTGGGTATTGTAATGTTTTTAATAGTGATTTTTGTTCTGTTTGATTTTTTTCTCATAGCCCTGAAGATGGCCTACAACGTAGGTCGAAACGTCGGCACTTATAATAAATAAGTATGTCTTATTTAGTGTTTTTTTGACTGCACCCCCAGACTATCTATATCCCACATTAGATCTTCCGGTCAACAATTTTTCTCTCAATTGTGATTGTTTTATTTTGAAGAGAAAAGATTTGTCCAGGATCTTTTCAATTTTTGACAAATCTTTTCTCTTCAAAATAAAAATTATCACCATCATAAGAATAATAGATATAAAATAAATTATGATTGTTTTAGTTTTAAATTTCTCAATATAAAAATGAAAGTTAAACATAATTTTGATGTGTGTTGAATGATCAATAATTTAATGATAGTGAATATTCAATTGTTGAACCTGTGACAAGAAATATTGTCATCTTTCAGATTATTCTGATTGTGGTTACCAAATGGTATGCGAGTTTTCTTTAAATTTTCTATATATTTACATTATTCAATGTTCAAGTTTTTAAATATAAAATATTTATATAATATTATAATGTAATATAAAATATAATTTATGCCGATGCTGATTGATTGGTAAATGGATGTTGTAAAACAACTGGGCATACTGTATCAATCACATATTTTTCTTTGGTCTCAGTTTACCCGATCTTTCAAATAAATCTCAAAAGTCTCTATTTTGCTTCATGAATAGAAACACCTTTGTATCCTAGTAGGAGTTGTATTATCTAATGGCCAGTAGATAAGTTTTGCAATATATGTTCTATAAATTTATAAAATTTAAAAGATATAAAGATTTATTATGATTACAATAAAACTCAATGAAGATTAGTACATAAAATAGAGATTACTGTTTTTTAAAGCTAATTAAGTTACTCACTATAGATTAATTGTGGATGTTACTGAGACTGCGTCTCCATCTTTGGAGAGAACAGAAATGTGGGCAGTACCATGATCTTCTTTGTTGTAGAATACTGCACCATAGTAGTTCGGATCATTGTATGTTCTTGTGTCATTTATTCTGAGTCGAGTTTTCATTGCATACTGAGAAGATGTTAAATTATGTACCAACTGAAAATAAAAAAAAGGTCTATTTTTAGAAATAGTACATTGGAACTTGATCGATAACAATGACTGTCTATTATCTTTAATATATTATCTGTTATGTTAATGATTTTATTAAGATATTATATATATCAATAATTAATTATACTTACTTATTATCTATCAATCCTATTAACATATCAATAAGTAAATAGGTATGTTGATGGAATCATCTATTATTTTAAACTAAATTTCAATTTCCTGATAGTATTATGAGAAAGAAATTTTTTTGTTTAATAAAACATTCAAAATTAAATTTATGGATTAATTAAAATATGTTTAAAAACAAATTTTGATATCTTTCTAGCAAGCTAATGAAAGGGTAATGTTTTTCACCTAGAAAATACTTTGCATTAAATGTTCAACAGATGAAGCATAGTTCAACAATATTTAATCAATGATTAAAATTTTATCAGTCCTCAAAAGGTTAGGTACATAGGTTGTAACATAAGGATTTCAGAATAATTTTGAACACTACCAGGTTTATATTGTCAAATTTAACTAAAATTCGTTAACAAAGGTTCTGTTTAGAAATTAGAAATTATTCTTAAGTTATATATAATTTAATAATTAAGTTTCTTACCTGTGAAATGTTTACAAACTTGGGATCACCTAACTCAGTTCTTCTGGCAAAAGCGAATTTGATTGCTTCTAGCATCCTATGAACTGTTAATATCTCTTCATCTAAATTAGTTGGTTTCGACATGTTGTAACCATCAAGTATAGACAGAATATAGGTTACCAAAGGTCCAGATCCAGGAGGTGGTGCTGAGTAGACTTTTTCGCCCCCTTTAAGTGTAATACCAACTGGATCCACCCAATCAGCTCTGAAAAAAATAATTACTTCAAGTATAATTATTTTGATAAAACTTTATAAGTATAGCATGATCATAGGCTGTTAAAACCCTTTTATAACAATTAGGATCATCCACAGAATAGCCCAAGCAAGCATTAACTTCGGCTATTTCAAGAGTTGTAACTGTCTATATTAAATATTATAAATACGTTATTAATTAAAATTAAAAAAATAGAGATGAGTTTTCTCCCCACTAAGGGTTGGCTCTTTTGATTGTTGGGTTCAATTTAAATATCAAAAAGATATTTAACATTTTCTTTCAGAATTTTTATTAATTTGGAACCAAACTCATACGTACATTATTACTAAACTTAGCTGCTAAAATGACTTCTAGTAACTCACTTATAGTTGTTAAGATCTTCTTTTGTGACAAGTCCTCCCAGTGCTTCAATATCTTCAGCTATCAGAGATGTAAGTGATCCATTGTGAATTGCATTACCTCCTTCGATCATAATTGTTCGAAGAGTGTCACAAATCTTTTTTGGTTTGATAACAGTACCCCTTCGATAAAATTGATTTGTATCAGGATCCACGAACATTTGACTACAAAAAAAAAGTTTTAGTATCTCACCTATTGATAAACTGATAGAAAAACTTTTAAAAGGCAAGATATTTTAGAAGGAGATTACGTTTTATCACGTTTTAAAAATGATTTTTTTTTATTTATCCCATGCCGTTTTAAAAATGATGAATGATCCATTAATAAAAAAAAAGGCTTTAAAATCTCAAGTAGTAAAATTGAACTGGAATTTTTCACATGTATTTATTCTAACAAGACTTCCTTTTTCACATAAAGTAGTTTTTAAAGGCAAATCTCTGTATTCATTACCTAACGTGCTCTCTTTTGGTTTTTCTTTGATCAGTGAACTCACTTTTCAAATGCTAGTTATAATTTGTGTGATTTTTTTTTTAAATAAGTATTTTCTCAGATTTCTTTAAAAAAAACAAGACTTATCATCTCTCCTTTTAATGTTTGATTTATTACCTGAAAACTGGATCTTCGGCAATAGAGGGCCTAAAGGTAAGCGACTCATATTGAGGCTGAGAGAGAATGTAGCCTTTGGCACAAAGCTTGACAGTTGGTTCGACCAGTTTAGGCCATTCCAATTTGCCAAACCTTTTCCATGCTTCGTGATAACCACGCAGCTCCCCTGGTACACCTATAGCTAAGCCACCTATGAAAAATATTTCAATCAGTATCAGACCAAAGGTCTTAGTAAGTAATGTTCTAATAATTACTTTTTCCCTCCACTTTTTAAAAAATATTTTTATATGTATCCAAATATTCTTATCTATAATTATGAATAAAATGATCAAAATTTTTTTTAGTCATTTAATGTAAAAGATACCTATAATCATTCCAAACTTTTATTAAAGATCAAAAACCCAGAGATGACAGAGTGGGGGGTGGGATACTCCAAACTCACTTCTTTGCTGCCTCTATTAGAAATCTTATAATTCTCTCAAAACTTTATGCACTTCTCGATCTTGTTTGCCACATCATGTTAATTACGAAGTTAATTGTTTTAGATTTTAAAATAAAAAGATATGAAAGTGATTTGGGATATGATATAGTGTAATTGTGCTTAAAGTCTAAGAGACTTTTTTCCTGTGCTGTTCTTGATCGTCATCATCATAATTGTTTATCCACGTATACTGCCTAAGCAGTGTGAGGAGATTTTTTTAAATTTTTTATTGCTGATTTAAAGTTTCAGATGGGCAGGGAATCGGCCTGTCTCATCCTAGTTCAGTCGGGGAGCTGCCCCTTAAGGGAAAGTGAACATTCCCTTTAAAATCTATATATACAGCTGTTCTTGATATTTTCCCAAGTTCAATCTAGTTGAGATTTGTTAGTCAAAAGAAACCCATGATACCAGAAGAAATCTAAAAAATGATGGCCGAATTGGAACTAGAAGAACTTCAGAGGTGAAAAAGCTTTTTTCCTAGAAGATGTGGTTGAAGTTCAGGATATCTAAGGTTTGGAAGAGCGGATGGATGGTCCATCTATTACAGTATTGCTAGAGTGGAAGACATTCCTTATGAGAGTATTGGCTCTTGTTAACATAATGTAATCAAAGTCAAGATGGAAATACCATTCATAATAAGAAACACTACACCTTCTACAGTCAGAAAGGCTGTATTCGTAATTCTTAAAAATAATTGCAAATGAAATGTAATATTTGTTCTGGTATCCCTGATCCCCCAAAATCTCTAATATGTTTTAATCTTGCAATTTACTTTCAATTAAATTATAAATGATCTTTTGGTGAATGACACAAATAAAGGGATGGTAAATGATGGTAAGTGAAGATGGAATGTCTGTGGTATGCTTCAATCATATAAAAGATTTATTGAACAGCTTGAAACTTAACAGAGGAAAATCTGCCAGAGAGCACTCTGCAACAGCCATCTCTCATATAAATGATATCAATGTTTGTAGTACGAGGAAAATGACCTTATTAAATATTTTCATGAAATTCTTTTTTCACGTAATCAATATTTCTTGTTTTGCAAACTTATAGCTCATTGGTCATTCTAACATGAGAAAGAAACTTACCTGAGTTTAGAAAACTTAACTACTTTCTTTATAATAATTGTATCATTAAAATTGACTTTTTGTCCATTTCCCCAATTATTTGGTTCTAAAGTACATCTAAAATTTTATACACATTTTCATCCCAGGTTTAAGTGTTACTATGTGTATCAGTCGATTTACTATAAGCACTATTTTATCACGCATCCAAAATAAAGGCAAATAAAAATATTTATGGAAGTTTATAAATATTTTAATTCTAGAGATGAAAAGAGGAGAATTTAAATAAAGTGATTTTGTTTGTAGATATGGATGGATGAGGATAGTTTTTCAAATACTTTATAAATTAAAAAAAAAAAAACTCTTGAAAGATACCTTATTAATAACATGATTACACAACTAGATGATTTATGATTGCAAGACCAACTTGTTCATTTTTAATTTTTTACTGACAGAATAATGATTCATTTTAGTAATTGTATAACTGATTTTTTATTTCTTAAATATAACTGTCTCAGATGATTAAGCAACCTGAGTAGTATATATATATAAGGTTTAACCAAATGAAAAGAATATGGCTACTCAAAAATGTAAAAATAATTCATATATGTTTTTAAAAAAAGAAAATGGAAAATAGTTATCGTTTTAAGTTTTCACTTTGTTCTATAAGAGATGTTTTTTTATTTAATACTTGAAATTATTGTATGTTATAAACTAATTATCTCAGGCCTGAAAGTAAAAATATTACTTACAATTGTAAATTAAATCATTAGAATTTCCGGTAATTGAAATGACATTTTTAAAATTTCTATTTATTTTCTTTTTAACCATAAGAACTAGTACTATTTTTTATTTATTTATTTTTTTCAGTGTACCTGAAAATGCATTTAACCAACAATGGAAAAATGACTAGGAAAATCATCCTAATTGATTAAAGATGAAATAGAAAATTATTATATATTAAGCTGAATTAAAAAATAAAATTTAAAACATGCCCAGCCACTCTACTTTTATGTGAGTTTTTACAGAGATTATTAACGATATTCATTATTACTTTTTTTTAAATTGTTTATTTAATAAATCCAGTGTTTGTAGGATAATGATTACAATAGATTAGATGTACTAAAAACAATTTTAATTCTGTAAAATATAATTGGTTGTATTAGAATTATAACAATTAATAACTTCATTGTTATAATTTTAATTTATCGTTATGTCTTCCTTCTAATTAATTTAATTTTTGTTTTAGCATGTATTTTTTAATATTTTCTTCTTTTTGTTTATTTTAACTTCCAATTTATAATTTATACATCTATAAGATGAAGTTTATAGTTGAATAGAAACATTTTGATTATACAAGTAATTCACTATTCCTTTTAGAATGCTCTGTTTTGTCCATAGTGAATATTGTAGAAAAAAAAGTTTTTTGGTTGAGTACAATGGTTTGATATTAAAAATTATAAACTAAAACATAAGTAAGGAAGAAAATAGTTGACTGTAGGTACTATAATAGGATGTAATTAGTTGGGGGTGCAGTCAAGAAAACACGCAAAAATAGGTGAAACTATTGTATTTTATGTGCCGACGTTTCGACCTACTGTGTAGGCCATCTTCAGGGCTATGAGAAAACAGACAAAAACAGAATAGACTGTAAAAATACATAAAATAGAGATAAAGAAAAAATAACAAAATGTAGAGATATAAAAAATTAAGCGAGAAAAAAGTGAAGGATATATAGTGAAAGGATATATGAATAAAGATGATTACATAGTAGATGTATAGAAAGGTAAATAATGCAAAACAAAATACAAAGAGAGGAATGAAGTTAAACAGAAAAAATAAAATAAAATGAAAAAGATATAAATATAATGAGTATGGACAACTTAGTATAATAAAGATAGAAATGTATTGCAGAGAAAAACAAAGGTATGAAAATAGACTCATGGGGAGTACCATAAGTGAAGTGAAAGAACATGAATTAAAAATATGATACCTAAGAATAAATAGAGAAGAATATTGTAGAAAGTAAAGAATAGGAATCTAATGTATGACAGGCCGAGAAGTGAAATATAAATATAAATTTAAATTAAAATTAAATTAAATTAAAATTTAAAATAAAATTAAATCTGAGACTTATATTTTAAATTTATATTTATATTTCACTTCTCGGCCTGTCATACATTAGATTCCTATTCTTTACTTTCTACAATATTCTTCTCTATTTATTCTTAGGTATCATATTTTTAATTCATGTTCTTTCATTTCACTTATGGTACTCCCCATGAGTCTATTTTCATACCTTTGTTTTTCTCTGCAATACATTTCTATCTTTATTATACTAAGTTGTCCATACTCATTATATTTATATCTTTTTCATTTTATTTTTTTTTTTCTGTTTAACTTCATTCCTCTCTTTGTATTTTGTTTTGCATTATTCACCTTTCTATACATCTACTATGTAATCATCTTTATTCATATATCCTTTCACTATATATCCTTCACTTTTTTCTCGCTTAATTTTTTATATCTCTACATTTTGTTATTTTTTCTTTATCTCTATTTTATGTATTTTTACAGTCTATTCTGTTTTTGTCTGTTTTCTCATAGCCCTGAAGATGGCCTACACAGTAGGTCGAAACGTCGGCACATAAAATACAATAGTTTCACCTATTTTTGCGTGTTTTCTTGACTGCACCCCCAACTAATTACATCCTATTAAAACATAAGTAGTTAATTTTTTACTCTCTTAAGTAAAATTATTCACATTATAAAAGTATTTATTTTTTTAATATGTTGATTTTTAAAGATTAGATATTTATCAGTATATAGAAAAAAATATATTTTCAGTTCAATTATTATAAGTTACTGAAAATGAACCTTAGAGTGTTATTATCATAAGAAACCCCATCCCTGAAATCAGTTTGCATGGCTGTATATATTACTCAGATGTCCTTGACAAGAAACTTCCTTCAATACAAACCTGTCCTTGATTGTTGTTGATCACCAGAGAACATCTTCAAGTTGGCCGCGGCTGGGGCCGTTTCCCTCGCAATGAGACTGTACGGTTTTCCTTTCATGAACAAAGTCATGATAAATCCACCACCCAGTCCCATGCTCTGGGAATTGACAAGACCATTGCAGAATAAGGCACCAATAGCTGCATCAACAGCACTTCCACCCATCGCTAGTAAATCACTGAAATTCCATTACCCATAAACATTCAATTTATTATTTTAAAAGAAACATGTTCAGGCAGAAATTATACTTAGGCCCATTTACCATTTTATTTTAAATTGGAAATGTTTTAAACAATTGCTAGTGATAAAAAATTACTGGAATTGTTTTGTCTCAGTTTAGACTTAATTATTAATATACAGTGTAAATAAATTTCACACAATGAAATAACAACTGATATTTAAACGTAAAACAAACCTAGGGTGAATATTAGGTTAAATAAAAAAACAGTGTACAAAAAAAAAATTAACTTTATTATAAAAAAATTATAAAGTATATAACACATTTAATTTAGTCTTCATGTATAACCTTAGGAATAAAAGAACTTATCCTAGACTAGATACATGGAATCACAATTCAATGCATCAAAACATAGGAAATAAATTTACCTAAAATCAAGAGGTAAATGTACTAAAGAATGTCCAAATAATTCCATATCACAAAACCTTGGATGCAAGTCCCTTCAATACAACAAAATTTCATTAGTTCTTCACAGTCTGTATTTTCTTTTTGTTGGCTTCGGTGTTCTGCATCTTGGTCACTATTTTTCTGGAGTGTCCGCAAGGATCATTGTGATTGGTGTGCTCACTGACCTCCTTCTTGGTTCTCTGCTTTCCGCTGTTTCCACAATAGAGCTGCTTGTCGTGATCGAAGTTGTAGTGCTCGTATTGATCGAAGTGGTTTTCAGACATGTTTTTGAGAGATCAAACGTCAAGACTTCAAAGGCTAACAAAAAGCGATTTTGAGAACTCCACCGTACGATAGTTGAAAAACGACTGCCCTCTTGTTGGTTGCTACCTAGGTTCACAGCTGTGGAGGCGAAGGCGCATGCGCGAGATCAAGGCCAACTGACAAGGGACGTGTTTTGGTTCCATCTTATTGATATTTACTGTTTACCACTGTCACAAAAGGAAGTTGAATTCACTTTATAATCTTGTCTGGAGAAAGCAAGGAAATAATTTACTGAAGGTTTTCGTATCAAGTAGTTTTTATGTGAGGCGACTTATTGATTATTTTAACATAATTGTCACTTAACAGTTAAAAATAACTTAAACGCTCATAAATGTTCTCTGTTTATATTTTTAACGTCGTTATACATATTTTGATATAAATTATCTATTTATGAAATACATAGGAAAAATATTGCGAACGTGCAAACTTCTGGAATCCAAGTTTACAACAGATACGTTCGAAGGTCTTCGGAGTACAATTAATATAGTTTCGCAAAGTGGTCTGCGTGTCTTCGAATTACGTAACTCACAAAACAAAATAGTTGTTAATTAGACGTATAGAACTAAAATTCTTTATTTAAAATAGAGTACGATGTATATCTGGAATATCAACTTACCGGAAATGATGCAGTACATAACCGGAAGCCAGTTTTTTTTTTAACCATTTTCTTGAAAAAAACCCTTTTAATGTAATTTGCCTAAATTCTTCCACAAACCCTTTAACTTTTAATATCTAGTACCTTTTATGTACTATGTAGCAATTTAACTTGAAAATTGAGGAAAAAACTATGACTAAAATACAATTAATTTGCGTTCCAAACTTAGAAAATATGTGTTTTATGGTGAAACATGCAGGAAATTTATGAAAGGTAATAAAATTCTTCAAACACACGAAAAAAAATCATCATAATCGGACCAATGTTTGCTATGAAAAATTAGTCTTACTGACCGGAAGTGCCTTATGTATCGTCGACAGTTTTTGTGTTTATTATTTTTAATAATGAACTTCTGTAACTCCCATCTAAAAATATGAGGTTTTACATTTGAAGAAATATAGAATACAAATATTCAATAATTTTTTTTTAATTCGTCATATCATTGTTGAAATAGTCTGACAGGACTTAAATGCTAATTTCAAAAAGTCTCCTTCTTAAGTACTGTTGATATGTTAAAAAAAAATTTATCTCCACATAAGACCCAGAAAACAATGGGTGGATTTAGTGGCAGCTGAGAATAAATAAATAATCGAAAAAAATTAATTATTCAATTTATGGCTTATTATTTATAGTTTTTGGCCGGCGATCAGGAGGTATGGCAAGGTACCTGCTACTAGAAGGTATTTCATACCTCATATGACATGAATAGCATATCAACGTTCCAGCCAAGAGAGCAACTACAACTTCGTTCAGTCCAAGTTTAGGTTCGGATTGTGGAACTTACTCCTTTCTGAGTGAATCTTTCTCAGCACACGGATTTAGAAGAAACTCTTAATCCCGAAATTCTTCTTCTTAAAGCTTTAAGTTCGAATGTAAACTTCAAAGCAGGTATAAAAATTCTCTTCCTCCTTTTGGAAAGAACTCTCAGGAAACCCAAGTCTGGAATAATTAAAAGGAGATACACAAAATGCCTTTTTAAACTTGCTAGATTCACTCTCGAGAGTCTACATGGCCTTTCGATAGTGAAAAAGTACCTCATGTAAACACAGGCTATTCAAATATAGATGCCGGCGTCACTGTAGACCATGAATGCCAAGGAATCAGATTTGTTTAGGACTTTATGTTTAAATTTTAAAAAAATCAAGAGTACTCTTTTAATTTAGGTGGCAAGGCTTCAGTAATAGTTAGAAATGATTTCAAGTCTTCATTTATTAAAGACATTTTGATGTCTATCTTGTTTAAAGATAAAAATATCTCGGGGAAGAAAATAGTCCGGACGAAGGTCAGAGATAAAATTTCTTAAACAGGTTTAAACTATTTATTTGAAACCTGCGTTATGACCCACATTACTTCTCCAGGGCTGGGTAGACAATATGAACTGTATTTTAAATAATACCTTTGTTATTTTTTTTCATAATTTAAATGTTCCCTACTTTTGCATCTAGTTTACTCAAATATTTTTATCTTTATATTTTATTTAATTTTTTACAATATTTTCCAATTCATTTTAAATTGTATGTTTCTTATCTATCCAGCCCTGAAGAAAACCTTCAATGTGGATCGAAATGCTGGTTTCCAAATAAATAGTTTTGTACTATTTAAGAAATTATTTCTATGACCTCCATCCGAACTATTTTCATTAAATATAAGGCCCCATATATATAAGGCCAATTCATTTTATTCAAGTTAAAAATAACTCTAATTTTAAAATTTTCTTAGCAAAACATTATTTTCCAAAATAATTATGCCAACATTTCTACTCCGGATATTACAGATTCATTGTAGTAATTATACGATTTCTAATCATTCAAATTTTTATTACACTCGTATCTTTCATTATTATTCTCTTCGAATCTGTAAGAAAATTCCAATATATATCATTCAAATTAAAGTATTTGCCCTGATGTTGAAATAAAAATTTGACTTCAGCCATTATCATAACAAATAATTGATATTCTTACAAAATGATGCTATTTATCTACAATTTCCCTATTTTTCGGCTTTTTAATATAAATTTTTTATTGAATTTATACAGAGTATATTTTTACAAGACAGGTTTAAGTTACTAAATATCCTTTTTAAAATTTCTTTTACAGAAAATGGGCGAATAAAGCACTAGTTAGGACTGCGGGCATTCCTCATTGATTATCTATTTATGGTTTCGGGGTCAGGGGCGATATCACGAACTAGTGCGTGTTTAATTAGCTAGAAAAAGGGTTGAGATTAGTCATTTCTTTTGTACCTGATTAGATAAGAAAAAAAATAAACAATGTTTTGTAATCAAAGTTTACTTCATTTGAACATATAAAAAAAATTAGTAACCTAGTAGATATGTCAAAATATGCCAGTATTTTCTTCAAACTGAACCTTTGTCCGTTTTAAATTATAGTAAGGCGATATCTGAATAATCTCAGTATTTGTATTTACATGCATCATATTTGGGCCCCCATTCATTTATGATTATTAGCATTTATTAATATTAGTATTGAATGTTTATTTTTTTTATTAGCTTTATTTAATTATATTTAAGAAGATATAATACTGGATTTGTTTAATCTGAAATATCTGTTTTTATAATTTTAAAGATTAAAAGTGGAATTATTGGTCTTCTGTTTATCATATTAATGTTTACAGATTGTAATGAGCTATTATTAATACTCTATTTTTTTTATATTATTTACAATAACAAAATTGAACGAACATTGTTTAGCGTGCCATCAAATATAAGCATGGAGAGACGCGATTTTCGTGTAATTTTTTATAGGAGGTTAAACTTGGACACTCGACAGCCCAAGCTGCAAGAAACATTACCACCGCGTTCGACTAAGAGCGTTGTAACGAATGAACCATTCGCCGTTAGTTTGAGAAACTTTCCAACCAAAAAAAATATTGGTTTCTGCGTGGTGGTCATTGGTAGAAATAACTCATTTCTACTTCCTACCCAAATGGGAAATCATCACATCCACATCGTACTGCAGGGATGTGGATACAATGGAACAAAAACATATAAACTAGCAAATCGGATTGGTTAATCAGAAGGGAACTATACTCTTACACGACAACGCAAGGCCTTATGTTTCATGACAGACAGTGAAGAAGTTTGACAAGCTGGGCCACGAAGTTCTCCCAAACATACCTCATTCGCAAGACTTATCTCATTCACTGTTTTAAACGATGCCAATATCGCAGTAGTGATCAGTGAACTTAAAAACTTACAGGTAGAAGACTCCCAGTTCCTGGGAGGTATTTCCAACTTAGCTACTTCATAGTAAGTTATTAAATACTTCGTTACCGCCTCAGAACAGTTTTAAGCCAACCAACCCAGATAATATCCTTTATGCATATTTTCCAAAATATATCTAATTATGCTTACACAGAAATGTTTTTTAACAGAAATAGTAACTACGTTACTGTACTACGCTGTAAGTTTATATTATATGATTCTTTGAAATAAGGATATTTAATTGCATAATATATCATACATATATGGAGATGTCTTACTTCATGATTTTTAAGATTCGAAGTGCCGTTTTATAAATGCTTCCAATTTAAAGTTATGCTAGGTGTGTATAATGTCGATCTTGGATTTATTTTATTTGATTGAAATAAAGTTTACATACTTCAAATAAATGCTTCTTCGGGATAAACCGACACATAAAAAGCATTATTTTGTCGTGAGATACGAAAACTATTTTCTACGAAACGCTCATTCGACCTGTCCTATATGGTTCAGAAGCCTGGGTCATAAAGAAAGCCGAAGAAAAAGTACTTCAAACTTTTGGAAAGAAGATTTTATGTCAAATATATGAGCCTATTAGAGAAGGGGAAGTATGGAGAATACGTAGCAATGCGGAGCTGACATGTATATTCCAGGTCCAAGCCTATTCATTGACCTCGGACGTGGTCGCAGCAATAAAGCTTGGTATCTTGTCATGTGGCCAAAAGGAAAAGTGTTCAAGGGGTTAGAAAAATAATTGAAGAAAAGGTTTAGGGCACAAAATGAGTAGGGCGACCCAAGGTGCGAAGGGTGGATGGGGTAAGTGAGGACTCCAGGGGCATGCTAAATATTGGGAACTGGAAGGCCGCTGCACTGGAGAGGGAGGACTGGCGGGTGCGTATTGAGGAGGCCAAGGCTCATTGATGGGCTGTAGAGCCATGAGAGAGATGAAGAAGAAATTATACATAAAAAATTAAAAATACAAGAACTGAGAAGACGCTATCACATCTACTGGACTACAGATCTTCACTTGACAGACAAAACCATCTATAACACTATAGTAAGACATATTTGGATATATGGAGCAGAATTTTGGGGTTTAACAAAACATGTCCATATACACAAGATAAAAATAACACAATCCAAAATTCTAAGAAAAAATGTTAATGCCCTTTGGTTTATTTTGAATCGCATCACAACCGTATGAACACCCCCACTGTAAAATCGTGTATTCACAGCAAATACACAACATTCCACTCATCAACATAAAAATCCACTGGTTATTTCTCTTTCCTACTCCCTGTTACGTCGACTTGCTAGGAAAAGATCAAAAATATAATAACCTAAAGGCATAAAACAATTAATCATTTCAAAAACTTCATTATTACATCAAATTAAGAATTACAAATACAAACATTGAGATCAGATTTTCTGGAAGCGAAACTGCCCATGTGGATATGTAAAATAAAATAATAATAATAAATTGAAGAAAAAATATTAATTTAAAACAGTAGTTCTTATTTATTGATTTATTCTGAAACAACTTAATATTTTACACATCTTTAATCTCACGGTCGTTTTTGGGTGAACGGAAGTTTCGTGGTCCCAGAAATCTGGTTGAGGAGTGAGGCCAAGAAAGTTGCCAGGCAAGGGACCTTCACATCTTAATTTATGAGCATTGTTAGTCTGTTCTGAATTTATAATTTATTCGTTTCACTTCTATATCGTTGAAATAAATATTTAAATAGTGAATAATTAATGGTTTTAACATAAAATGACGCTATACATATAATATTATGTGTATACATGTCCGGATTTACCACTCGGCCTTCGAACGCTGAAAAAATATTTGTTTTTGATAAAAAATCAAATATTTAAGATTAGTTAAGATAAGTCTTCGTTGTAATAACTGATGCCAATAAGTGATAAAAATAAAATTAAAATCTTTACCACCCTCACCAAGCCTTTAGATGTTGAATATTGTATAAACAAAATTACCGCGCAGAAAATCACCTGGTTATGATTACACCTAAAATTGTACGACTTCTTCCTAGGAAAGGCTTAATTTTTCTGATAGCTATCTACAATTCTATTCTTCTACTTTCTTATTTTCCTTTAGTATGGGAATTTTCCGTTGTAAAAATGATCCCAAAGCCAAACAAGTCATTAGACAAAGTTACGTTCTACAGGCCTATTAGTCTTTTACCACTGTTTTCCAAAACATTTGAAAAATTATTGTTAAAGCGGCTCTATCCATTATTAGAAATAAAAAATTTATCACCACCAATTCGGGTTTAGGCCTGCTCATTTTACACCACAAAAATGTCATAGAGTGGTTGATAGCATTGCCATGGCACTAGAAAAGAAGGAATATTGCAGAGCAGCGTTCTTGGACGTTTCACAAGCATTCGATAACGTTTGGCACGATGGTCTCCTGTACAAACTGAAATTAGTTTTACCGCAGGCAAATTATCTAATCATAAAATCTTATCTAGAGAACAGGTTTTTTATTAATAATCAGGATAGTAAACATTCCGACTATTGCCGGATTAATGGATGAGTGACACAGGGCGGTATTTTACGTCCGGTTCTGTACTCTATATACACCTACGTCATCCCACAGACGCCAGAAACACTACTTGCTACATATGCTTAAGATACTGTCATACTTTCAACCAGTACTAACCCAAACATAGCTTCTCAGAACTTACAGGCACACTTTAATTCATTAGAAAATTGGCTCGAATTTAGAAAATTAACATACAAAATCAAAAATAAACTATCACTAACAAACAAAATTATAATATACAACATGCTTCCTCTTCTTCTTGCATGGCTCTACAGCCCATCAATGAGCCTTGGCCTCCTCGATACGTTTCCGCTAGTTTCCTCTGTCCAGTGCACCGGCCTTCCAGTTCCGGACATTTAATAGACTTCTGGAGTTCTCACTGACTCCATCAACATACACAGCATGGGTCGCCCTACTTTTCTTGTGCCCTGAATATTTTTATCTATTACTCTTCTGGGCCCTTCAACACTTGCCAATCTGGCCACATGGCCAGCCCAACGCAACCTACCAAGCCTTATTGTTTTGACCACATCCGGAGCCTGGAATAGACATACTAGGTCCGCATTGGTACGTCTTCTCCATGCTTCTCCCTCTCTAATTGGTCCTTAAATTCGCCGAAAAATCCTCCTTTCAAATGCCTGAAGCAATTTTTCATCGATTTTTTTTATGACCCATATAGAAGGACAGGCTGAAGGAGTGTTTTATATAGAATCAGCTTTGTGTTCCACGACAAGAGCTTGCTTTTTAAATGTCGATTTATCCCAAAGAAGCATTTGTTTGCCTGAGCCACTCTCTTCTTGACCTCTATTGAGATATTATTGTCGCTCGTTATGGTGGTTACCAAGTAGGTAAAGGAATTTACTCTTTCAATATCCAAGCCTCCTATCTTAATAATACCAGTCAGCCGAATTATACTGACGCATTCAAGAAAAAACTACAAAAAATTTCATGACTCACTTGGTGGGCATCCAAACTTACTGGTACAATCATCACTGACAGACACATTACCACAGAATCCGACAAGGAGACTGAAACGTCTCTGGAGCAGGGATCTACTACAGTGAGATGAACCACGCTATGTGTGCCTTCAATGGGAGGTTTCTCTATACACGTTTCCACGAGAATCCCTTAGGGGAGATTTTCAAATGAAGATCGAAAATACGATATGTGTCGAATGGTATTTGCATGATTTCTCAAATTAATATTATTATTATTATTGCGTGCAAAAACAAAATATAATGATGACAATTATGCGACCCACCTTCCAATCTTGGAGCAGGGAGGGCCATCTGTGCACACCGCCGAATTGTAAAACTCTTCGAGGAGGGACGGCGATGGAGGAAGCGGTACCTCGGGGTTCGGAGGGTACAGTACAGTACCTCGCCTCAGCCAGAATATCAGGATCAATGTAGGCACTGCCACCACCAAGGTTCCGATCGAGCACAGGAAGACAGTCCATTTCGTCTTCGACGACGCTCTGAAAAAAAAAATATTATAATATAAAAGAATTTATTTTACTTAACTGAACTAGTTTAAGGAAGTAGGGATGGACACGAGAGAATTCGGGGCTATGGAGGATATACTTAGGGATGGAACTGCAAAGAGCATAACCCGAGACAAGGGATGAGGTTTGAGACAAGAACGAAGCGGACGGTCAAAATTTCTGAGGAGGAAAGGAGTAGGAGATTTGAGAGGATGAAAGATACTGGAGAGAAAGTCGCGGAAAAAGCACTAATGATTGATTCGGAGGACCTAAACGTTGGGTGAAACAACAACAAAAAAACGACTTATATACTTATCGAGAGGAAAATAGTTGACTGGGATATCTAATGGAGGATGGAAATAGTTGGGGGGTGCCGACGTCTTCAGGGCTAATAGAAGGAGGGGCGGCTGGGTGAACCATGTAAGTTACACGGTTCACCCAGCCGCCACTAGGTACCCAGTCGCACTTAGCCGCCACCCAGTACGTCGTAACGTCGGCACAAATAAAAAATAAGTCTTCGCTTATTTGGTGTTTTTTTGACTGCACCCCCAACTATTTCCATCCTCCATTAAATATTTATTGTTTTTATTGTATAGGTTAAAATATTTCTGGTAGACTAGGTATCTTCTTATTTATTAGGCCAGTAGTCAGGAAATTACTTAAACTATCGAACGGGCTTGTTCTGCACATTATTAAAATTTTCAGCTTAATCAGTCACATATTACGCAATTGATTGATAGTGGAATTGAAAGCTGTCTTTAACATTGTGTAATAATACTGATAAATGTAACAGCATGTACATACCTCGGGTTATCAGTTCGTTGGTATGGCAAATGAAAAAAAAGCCAAAACAAACATTCTCAACATTGTATTTCTTTGACTTAAATAAAATACTTATATGTTATATGTTTACATGCATTACGGAAGGCAGATTAGCATTAAGCTCTTAACAATAATAAGCCACTAATTGCAAAAACATAGCTTTCATTTTAAAATGGTTGATCCTTTATAGTCAATCGTTATTTTCTTGTTTACTGATTTTTCATTCCCTGAATACAGAGTAATTTGCATTACAGTTTTTGAATTTTCAAATGATTTAATATTTTTTAATTTTATTTAAATCAATATTCTTAAATATGGTGAAACGTTTGGTTTCAACAATAGCAAATAGTATCAAACGACATTTAAAAGCGGGGAATCACAGTTCTTGAATCCTTGACAATTCTATTTTTACTTTACTATTTCTTACTATTCAATCTTATTTAGTGATAATAAGATTTCTTAAGCATAACTATTTCTTTTAAGAAGTATTTCTATAAACCTCTACTAGCGTATTCATAAAATCATCTACTAATTTAAAACCTACCGTATATGCTTAGATTGCGAATAATTATTTCCAAATATCTATAGCCAAAAAAAAAAAAACTATCGTTCGGATTCTTATTTATTTATCTTTATGTTTTTTAAGAGTTTTAGTATATTTATTCTAATAGCTTTATCTTCATAATTTATCGAAACATAGGCCTGTGAAATATTTAATCGGCAGACGTTTCGAAGAGAAAAATGAGTTCGTAATGTCCAATTCTATAATCTATGATCTTGGGTGATTTGATGCCAAATCATAAAAATAAAAAAGAAAAATAGTAGTCTTGGAGTAAAGGTTGACGATCGGATTTTTAGATTCTACCTTTCTTGGATCTTTACATTTTGTAGGCATGTTGAGAGTAAATTTTTTTTTCCATCTACAAAGGTTCAGCATTGAAATTTAATAAACCAAAAAGGTAAAACGATTATAAAATAATTTCTAATAAAAATTAATTTTTTCAGCGTTTTAAAATAATTTCAAATATAATCATAAGATTTTTCAAAGAAATAACACTTTTTTAAATAATTTTCGTAACATATTTATTTGCAATAGTAATTTATATATCATCAGTTTTTTTTTGTTTTTTTTGAACCTCCTTTATTTTCATTAAATTACAACAATATAGTATCTAAATAAAAAATCTACAGCTTATATATCATTAGTAAATAGTTGATTGGTTTAAAGTATTTGATTTATCTAGATGGGTAGTTCAAGTGCTTCAAGTTTTTATTTAATTGACTCTTATTTCGTAATGATCCAATAACAAGAAATATTACCAATAAAAACTTAATAAGCCATTATAACCTCTATTAATTTATTAAGTGCTAGATTGGTTTTATAATAGATATGAAATAGTTCTTAAAAAACGAAACTGAGTCGCCTTGTTTACGAAAACACACTTATCTCCCTTGAGCTGAGTTAACAAATATACAGCTGATTAGGACGTATTTATATCGGTTAGGCTAGGAGGAGAAAAAAACGTGACAATCAGCATGAAAGCTCCTATTTTAATTTTTTATCAATCTTAAAATTTATTTGAAATATTTTAACAGTGGTGGGTATCTCTCCGAAAACAATCATGTGAAATAAACGATTAAAATACAATGACCTTATAATTATTCGTCTTTAATTGTATTCCACATCTCTTGTGTTATCATTAAATATATAATAATTTTATATTTGGGCAGTTAGTTTTATTTTATTTTATATTCATCCATATGAGATTATACCGTACAAATATTTAGTTAATTGTAATTGGTTAATTTTCGAACAATAAATATGGAAAACATATTTTTAAAAGACATTATGATTTATGTTACTGAAACCAACTAAAAATAAATTATAAGATCTAATTTTGGGAAAAAACACATTTTCCATTACTTAATATAGAATTTAAAATTATTAACTAAAACCAAAGATTTTATTTATGCCTTTTTCAACACTGATACCTTCAAAAGATAATAAAGTTTTCTATATTCAAAAGCTATATTATTTTTTCTAAAATTCAAAGTTGGAAAACGTTTTACATCTAAGTTACCACACTTATTTTTTGAAATATGTTTTTACTTGGGAAAATGTATTATTTAACTCTTTTCTTTAACTAATTATTAAATTCTGGCATTATTTATATTTATACATTTTTCATTAGCGCTGAAGATGAGAGAAGATTAGTTACTTCAAATAATCAAAATTAAATCTATTTCGGTGGTATTTATAAAATACATTGACTTTAATCAAAACCGTTAGTATTTTTTGATATCATTGTATAAACGTGTAAAATAGAAAACTGAACTTCTGATAGGTTGATTTTTATGAAAAATTTGCCTGTATCTAACTTAAATATACAATTCCCGTTTCGTACTACTTACAACATACACGTTTTCCCAAAGGTTTTGGAACTAAGCAGATATATTTAAGAAAAAAAAAAACATTGTTGAGACTTAGTCGATTGGATAGGGACACCTTCAAGTACACTTTCAAATTTTCACAATTTCAATTCATTTCCTTACTACCTATATTTTAAAAATATTGAAAACAAATGCAAACATTGAATTAGATTTCTCCTACATATACACAAAAAGAAAAGAAGCTAATTTTGATTATTTTTTTTCTATTTATTTTATAACTTTTAATGTTGAGATAAGTATATGAAAAAATGTATTATTATTAAAATGTGTTATGTAAACAGCACCTGTGATAAGATAACTTATCTTTGTGTTTATGTTAAAGGTAAACACGATAACACCTAGAATTGATGTAAATAACTTCACTTTTAGTTATTAGCTACCGATTTATTTATTTCTAGTTTGATACAAATACTTAATTTTCAAATAAGTTTGATTATTATATAGTGTATTATCTTTTTCTGCATCTATTTCCATCTATAAACCGTGTAATTACATGAAGCATTTAATAGATTGAGAATACAGACCGAAATAAAAAAGATAAAGCCTTTGTTGGAATGAATAGTCAGTGTGGAGTCTTCTTCTTCCGTGGCACTACAACTCTTCAAACGCCAGCCATCTCTGTTGACTGCTCTTGTTCCCCAGTTAGGAATACCTAGGATAGATCTTGCATCTGTTGCCACAAGATGTATCCACCGCAACACGGCTCTACCCACTCTTCTGGTGGCATACATTTTTTCGTCCGTAACCTTTCGAGGTATCTGGTCTGGTGTCATACTTGCAATACTACCAGCCCACAGGAGTCGAACTACTTTGATAACTAAATTAACATCAGGGTTCTTCTTCTGAAATGGGATTCTTGTGTTTATGTTAGGGTCCAACGTAGGCTTGTCGGATCAGGGTCTTGTATATAGATTGTCTACGTTGACCAGGAAATCGCTTTTCTTTTTTAATGCTTATGAAGGCGAAAATGTCTTTTATTAGCCAGTGAACGCTTTCTCTTCTCTCTTAAAGGGATCTCCGGCTTTTAAGAGTTCAACTGGGAGGCTAGGTAAACGAACTCTTTGACCCCCTCAAACGTCTCCTAAACCTGTTAGTCATCATCAGGTTAGTTCCTTTAAAGATACGTTAAGAACAGGTCTTGTCCATCTGAAGCAACTGACGCTTATAATGTCTTATTGAGTTAAAGATGGTTTTACTCTCAGTTAAAGTGGTAACGGGGTAGCTCAGTGTGTATAGCGGTAAGTTGCAGTGCAGATGGTCCCGAGTTCAAATCCAGCTATGGGAGTTTAATTATTTAATTTGCCTACACCGGCATTACCCATGTGGGATCTGCAGAACCTTTAGGTGCTCACTCAGCCTCTAATAAGTGGGGTAAAAGCCTGGCGGTAGATCGTGATCTTGGACAAATGATCTCTGCACACCGGTTGTCATAGAAATAGTACAGTCTCTACCATGAACTAAGCCCAAGACCCTTCGTGAGTTGTAGCGGTATTGATAATTTACCCTTTAAGTTGATAAAATAAGATTTGATAATATTTATTCCGAAATATATTATCTGAAATACTTGTCACAGGATAATGATATAGTTACTACATTATTATTATAAATACAGGCAATAGAGTCTACAAGCCTTTATGGATAACGAATACAAACATACAATTCGATGCAATCGTTCTTATATTTCATTATAATTTTAGACAGTGTATTTATTTACCCGGTTAACATAGTATTTAGGATCTGATATTGGAGATATTTACACAAACTTTTTCTTTCATATGTTTCTAAAGTTTATATCGAACTTTTTTCGCCTTTTCTTTACTCTCTTCCAATCTCTCCCTTAGGCAGGTACTCACTACCTCTTAACTAACGGTGCAGACACCGCTACACGGGCTGCCTCTGGATTGTCCCAGATAAACCCTGATTTCTTGTGAACTCTTAAAACAGCTGAAATTATTTTAAAATATTTATGTGCTCTAGTTCAATATTTATATGTCTCAGCTGTAGGAATGATATGGCCTACATTCCCTTGAGACTCAAGAATTAATGACATTTTTTATGGATAATCTTTATCATCCATGATGTTACTAAAATTGTTATTAACCACAAGTATGACTGAAATAACTATATTTTTTTCTTCATTATTAATCAGGGAAAAGAGAGGCCAAAGCCAGACACACCCTGTAGTGGACTTACTGGCAAGGTGGTACATCTCACACCGACTTTACCAAAGCCACCTAGATACAGACGCGTCTAACGGACCTCCCATCTCGACTTTGCTGCATGTCACTATATATACCTATACCTTAGCTGAATTATTTTTAGAGAGAGTTTAATATAAATTGATGGCTTTACAGAAAGGTTTAAGTAATCAAACCTTAAATTCGGCTATGATATTCAAATGATAGGATAGGACATGGATTTTAGAGTTGTGCGTGCATTTTTTTTTTCAATTTTTTTCGAGTAAAAATAGCAGATTAAAGCCATGTTTATTGTTTAGTAAAAGTATTCACCACTAGGCAGCAGCACTTATGTAATATGAGACGATACGAAAATTATAATTATTGTTTTTTTACATCTTTCTTTTATAAATTCACATACACTCTTTGAATCTTTAAATGTATTTTATGTTCTTAAAATATTAGACCCAATTTAGGATACGTCTATTTTTCTGGGGACTATTTGATAAGTCAGTCTTAAAATAATGTTTACAAATTATGTAGTAGAGATATTACAAGTAGTATATAATTCATAGTAACATATGCTGTGGTTCCAAACATATATATTGCCATGCTGTAGAATATACTAATCGTTTTCGGAAAATATGAAATCAAATAGAAACACTCCTCTGTCTTTCCTTACAATCAAAATCCTTAATGCCCCTTTAATTTTTAACTAATATAATTCTCTTCGTCATCCTAACTGTAAGGAAGTATTGAACCATTTTCAGATTCTCAATGGATGATTGGGTCTATTGAAAAGGTTATCAATAGAAAGGGAATTCCAAGGTTAACTAAAGGATTTCCATTTCTTAAACTCCTATTAGCATTTAAATTAAAGAGCGTTTTGTATATTTTGAGTCATGCAACAATATGTCCTCCTAAAGGAACTTGCTGCATTCCCTTAGAGTGAATTATTAATTGTAGCGTATTAAAGGCCTACACCGTTTAGGAGATAAGGAACGATGTATTATCGCTTGCAATACATTAATTAGCAAGTAGGGTAAATCTCTAATGAGAGAGCTCTCATAATGGCATGCTTGTCATCCATAATGGCATTGCTCCATTTATTGCCAGTTTGGCTTGGAACCTATCTACCCTTGGAAAATACAGACCAACTCGAACCCATTAGATAATCCTCATATAACATATCTGCGTTTTCCCCCTAAAACCCCAATAAATAAATATTTTTGAAGTCTTCTTTTTATTTTGTTGCCTTTTTCTGCAACCTATTGCATTTTAAGGCATTCCTTGAGATATGTTACATTTGATTTATTTTAACAATAACTACGATGGCGTTGGACCAAACCAATTTTTTGAATTTCTTCTGTATACAACTTAACACACACGCGCATATCAACATTTTTGATGTTATTCTTGTGACACTATAATATCTGCATAATTATACTCCTTTATACTGGTAAATTGTTCATACAGCTATGGCTAATCGGACAATGTGGCTATGGTTACAGTGGGAGCCCTAAATTTTCCAGGTATAATTAGGATGGGGATCTAAACAAGTAACTGACATCTCACCGGCTCGAGAATCCCATTTTAAGTCCCTTGAACCCGCCATCTTTGGCATAGTAGATTGGTGTACTAACCACTAGACCACAGCTAATACTTTTTCATTATTCTAGAATAAATTAGTTTGTATACAGAACAAGTTAACAGTCCAATAGTTTAAGATGGTTTTGAAGGTTATCACGCCTCCATACAAACAATTAAAGTTATGGAGTACCTTCAAGTGGTTATCGTCTCGGATACTACCTTAAGCCGTGAGGTCGCTATTGCGTACTCATCCTTGGCTACGAGGCTAATCCATGGTCGTCCTCTCTAGGATTCTTTTATCTAAATCTTCTCTGTCTTAAGCTACACGATGACCTACATATATTTATCTGCAGCCCCGGTGAATAAGTTGTTAAGTTGAATTTTGCCCAGAATAAGTTAATTTTGGACATGTAACATGTAATAATGTTCGCCTTAACCACTCAGTCGCCGGGGCTGCAGGTGTCTAAAGAAGACTTGTGTTGAAACGTCCAAAATTAGAAAATATACCTAACGTGGGCATCCTTCATTTTATACCGGTACCGATTATAATTTCCTATTTAGATCTATGTAATCTATATAAAATGCATTTGCTACAGCGTTTGAAAAAATGCTAATCATTAACACAATAAAATCATGTACCTGTACTACTACACCTCGTGAAGGGTTGGGATTATACTGTTTCTTGGACAACGGTTGTGCAGGGAGGTGATTTTTCCTAGATTATGCTCAACCGCCAGATCCCCCGTTATTTTGGGTTCCCACTTTATAGAGGCTGGGTGAGCCCCACGAGGGTCCTAGATCCCATGGTATACATCTTTGGCTACTAACAGATTAAATAAAGTCTTGCCAGCAGCGGGATTCGAACCAAGGATCTTCGTCATGGTAACTCAGTGCTTTGCCACTCAGCCACTCTGCCCCTTATTATTGTTATGACGAATGAATAAGTAATGCTAATAGAAATTATGGAAAACAATTTTCACAACAAAGTAAATGATTTTATTTGTGTTTAGCTATATTTACTCCTTATTTATTTATTTATTTTTGTCTTGAGAATAATATTAGGAATCAATAAATATTAGGACCCGCAAGTTATAAACTTGAAAAGATAAAAAATATTTCTGTTTATCTGAATAATTATCGTTATTTTAACAAAATATTTAATCATGTAAAAACATATATTTACTGTTTATTATAGCAATCTTATTATGCTAAGAACGATGACAGAATAAATAATTCTATTTTGGTTGAAATGATCCTAATAAACAAAAGGCTTTATAAGTGAAAACGGCATGAATCTATGATTATAAGAAATAAACATGGACAAAAGTTCGATCATAGTTCTTATCAATGTTCGTACTGGAGAATAATTTCACAAGGCACGTGTATACAGATTTGAACAAGGTTGAATAAGCCGTACCTGATGTAACACCTGCCCATCTCAGGGAACTGTAGAAACTAACAACTGTTTCAGTTAGATCAGGCTCGTTGTGGCCGCTTCTTCTATAATTTAAGAAATCAATAACTGTTCTGTGGCTGTAGGCTTGTGTCAACACAAGTATCTGACTACCGCGCGGATAAATTTCTTTCAAGAAACAAGAGAAATAATAGTAAATTTTTTTTTCATCGGTTCCAGATGCTACCCAGTCCCAGATGCTAAGTCAGCGAGCCGAAGTATTGTCTCCATGTCTGCTTAATGGTTGGATTTAAAAAAAATAATTATTTATTGACATTTTCCACTGTATTGTAATAATACAGGAAACAATACAATGGCAGGAATGATACATAATGCCACGGATAAAGTCAAGTAAAGAAACTATCTATTGGTAGTACTCAAATAACAAATTCAATTTAAAAGGTTTAAACGAGGACTTCTTCTTTTCAGGATTATCAGAAATTGAAGGTAGTAGCTAGGTTAGAAACAATTGGGTATGAGTGGGAATAAAGTTTTTCATGAAAAGAATACTATCGGGTTCGGGCCAAATCAACAGCAAGAAATGGGACATTGAGCTCATCAAGGATGACTTTATTCGTAACAGAGTAAGGAGCATTAAGGATTTTGGGTTATAAGAATTGGATATGAGAGGAATTCGGTGGCTTAGTAAAGCCCCAAAGCTCTACTTCGTAAGTCCAAATAGCTCTAATAACATTAATGTATTTGAGTCAATTTTAATTTATTGGGAACTAATAGCGTTTTTCTAGTAAGAGTTTATTTCCCAAGAAATAACCCAAAGGCTGATGGAAAAGCTCGGTTATTAACGTCTTCGTTAATGCTTAGTCAGTAATGGCCGACATTCGGATTGAGTAATTTTTTAAACACACTTAAACAGAACTATTTACATATCAAAATATGAGGGTTATTTCTGCCTCATCCGGTAATTTAAACAAAATAATTCTTAAGAAAAATAATAATAAGTAATCCTTACAGTTCCCAACAAGTTAAGAAAACTCAGGCATGTATAAAACTAAGATTTATTTCCTCTGACTTGTTTAACCAATTATCGTACTTGTTGAGCACTATACGGTTCCTTGTAACGACTGTCTTTAAGTAAGTGACTGAAGATAAACACGTTTTTGGTGGGCTAAACTACAGTTAAAACGTTTAGTGTCGTTTTATGACCAATATAACTTAAGAATACATCCTGTTTTTTAAAAAACAAGATTGCTTGTAGCGTTGATTTAGTAACACGGTAACAATGGTTGACTCATAGCGTTTTATGTTTAAGAATTTCATGATGGCGCTTTGATGAAAGTACTGGATAGTTAATATACTTTTATATCTTAATAATATCTTGGTTTATTATTCATAATATATTACATAATGTTTATTATTATAATATATTGAATTTATATAAGAAAGCGAGAGCTGTTTCAACCTCGTTGCTGCTTCCGTTCTGTCGATGGAGGGCAGCTAATTGCTTCAAGGTAAATGCTACTTTAGACGACCTTGTGCGACACATGTTGTGTCTTCAAACGTATATTTCTTATACAAAAACAGATATAATTTTATTTTATTTAACAAAATAAATATATAAAATTATAAGGGATAATTAGCCACCTCAATTTAGTTCACTGGATACTAAGAACACCAGTATGGTGTCTTCTTTTCTTTTTCTGAATTTCCACAGCACTTACTGCAGTTTTGTTTGATGTAATATATAAAAGTACAATTTTGTCTTCTATTTTATTAAATGTAAAAAAATTGCTCTTCACTCTGTATTAGTGGAAAAAAGAAGATTTAATTTTTTTTGCACCCAAACCCACTGATAGAACAAATGGCGAAGAATCTCATGCCTGAGGACACAATGAGTTGAATGATGTAGGATGAAGGATCTTCTATCATCAGAATTGTAATTAAGCTACGGGAGAGGTACAGCTGTATTTTGTGTATTCTGGTGCGTATACTGCAATATGTATATAATTTCACAATGTTATTTTAGCAACCAGGAGACGTCACCCAAATAACATTCGAGAATCTTAGCAAAGAAACCCTTACTAATGTTTTGCTATATTTTTGCCGTTTCTGTGAAAACCATTGAGTTTTGAGATAACACGGTTATTTATAAACATTTATACCAATATATGAAATATGAATGTACAAAAGTAAAAATTATTTTGCACTTTATTTAAAGCAGTAAAAAACAAAAATCTTAACAGCCTGTGCTGTAGGTAGGGCCGTTGAAGCTCCGAAAAAAAAACAACTCGGAAAGCCATCAGACAGGTCTTCTTAGTCCAGTCAGTTGAGGTCTTCTACAATGCAAAAGGTGGGTAGAAGGTGGTAGAAGCTTTAGTTGTTTTTACCGGTAAAAATATACCATACATGTAAAACCAAAAAGGCCAAAACTGGCAACCGACATCTTGTTACCTTTTAGTTTAATGTTTTAAAATATTTATTTTAATGTTGTATAATTTCTAAAAATAGAATTTGAAAAACAAAATATTTTGTTGGGAAAACCTTGTCGATATCATTTACCAAATCCGTTATTTAAATATTTGAATGTAATTGTAGAACTAAAAGAAAAAAAGCGAATACTGCAAATAACTAACTTGTAGGCTGGTTAATTATTTTCCGGCATATTAGAGACTTGAGGTTTTATTTTTTGGAGTTTTTAGACTGGATTCTAGTAATAATTTTTTTGAGTTGTTTACTCGTTTTATTTTTCTCTCAACTTTCAATAATAATAAACTTTATATGTAATAGAAAAAATAATATTTAAATCATATTAGTAGAGGAAGAAAATAGTTGGGGGTGCAGTCAAATAAGACACTAAATAAGTGGATACTTATTTACATATTAGTAGACATAAAAATATGTATGTAGTTCTTTAATTATGTGAAATTTACGACAAAATCGGCAGGAGAGAGCTTTGCCATTTATTTTATTTTTTTTTGTTATTCATGGAACTAAAGATTAATTTTTTTCAAGTGGTTAAATCATTACCTAATGATCAGATTAACACCTAAACTTCTTTCGCTTTACCCTATTGTATCTCTCGGCGTAGGAGAGATACACCCGTTTAGCCATGATTACCATTTTCCCTTGGTTCTAGCATGTTTTTTTTTTTTTCTGCATAAGCATACAATATGGTCCAGGTATGGGCTTCCTCTTACTCTTCTACTTCCAGGGATGTAGTCCGTCATTTTCTATGCTCTTCCATTCTGACTACATGGCCAGACCATTTAATTGGCATGACTATATTTTTTGTTCATCGAGATGAAGTTTCTCCCTAGGGATATGGTCTCTTCTTGTCTTTTCCCTCAATACTTCGAATGAAATTTCATCTCTGCAGTGCTGACTGCTCTCCAGCTTCCTCTTTAGTATCCAAGTTTCAGCATCATATAAGAGTATAGGTAAATAAAATTGTTTCAAGACGTGGAGCCTCACGTTTCTACTAACCTCCCGTTTCCCGACCACAGTATCATAAATCTGGTAGAAGATCATGTTTACTTTGCTTATTCTGTAACTTACTTAAACTCACACGTATATAAAAAAATTCATAAATCTTCTATTTTTTGCTTGGCTTATCCTGGATGACACCAGTCATTATTTTAAAAACAATACTAATTTTTCTTAGAATGATTCATGTTAATTGTTGCCTCGTTAAAGTCGCAAAAAAAACAAACAAAAACTGTTAGCATAAAGGCATTTACATACTCCGTGATTTTGAATTAATAAACCTGATAGCAACAGCGTCATGTAGTTATTTTAGCGGAGATCTTTTGAAACATAAATCTTAACCGACATTCCAGAAAGACATTTAGACCTGGAACGCCCTAGAAGGCGGGGCCGGAACGTTCTAGAACACTCGGGAAGTCTTGTGTTGTGAAAGCAGAGGCAATGTATTCATCCTGCTCGGCTTCCCACTAGAGATAATATTATCTATTCGATAGATTGTAGAAGTAAAGATTGTTTATCAGCTTATTTTATAATAGGAGGAATAATGCTGTACATTTAACATAATATTTTTATGATTAAAATTTCAAATAAATATTGCTCATTTTTCGCTGATCTAAAAAAAAAAGAAATATGTTGAATACGTACCTATAAAAGTACCGTATGTGCATTAGGCATACTCTTGTATATATTCAGTTCCCAACAAGTTAAGAAAACTCAGATTTGTATAAAACCAAGATTTATTTTCTCTGACTTGTTTAATAAATGATGGTACTTGTTGAGCACAAAACGGTTCCGTGTAACGACTGTTTTGCATGTAAGTGATTGAAGATAAACATGTTCCTGATTTGCAAAGCTACTGTTAAAACATTTAGTGTTGTTTTATGACTACTCAGAGGGATGAGGGATCTATTACTATAGAAAATTGAATCAAGCCAAGCGAGAGGTACCGCTGGGTACTGTTCTTCCCCATGCCTCTCATGTCATTGTATATTATTTTACTATCAGCCAATCTGCTGATTGCCATTGTTTTCATTTGACAGGTGTAGATAAATATATAAAGAGAAAAAAAAATTATTGTTCTTTTACACATGTCGCTTCGATTTCAGTTACAACATGTTTTAATTGCTTATTGGTTTCATTTTTAATATTTTCCAAAAATACAAGTTATCGTGAGCTTTGGTATGGAAAATAGACTGTAATTATGGGTAATAAATAGATTTCGGTAATTATTTCATCAAGATATAAAATTTTCAACTAACGTTTCGAAGTAAAGATGTGTTTTGAAACGTTCATTTCTAGATGAAATGATTACCGAAGTATACACATTTTCCATAATTACATTATCTTTTCCATACTAAAGCTCGTGATAACTTGTATTTTTAGAAAATATTAAAAGCGAAACGAATGAAAAATTAAAACTTATTGTGACTAAACTTGAAGCGACAACCTGCGGAATAATTACCTCAGTTTTCAATTCAACTAATGATAAAATGAACAGTGTTGGAATGTTACAATACTTGAATTATCAGTTCAACATGTTTTTATTTACATTAATTACGACGTCAACATTTTCATCAATGTCAAGCCTTCGTTAATAATGGTAATGAATCAATGTTAATCAAATTATTGATATATTGTTATGTTTACTATAACTTTCTGTATAATTAGATAATGGGAAATGATATCAATATTTGTTGATGATTTTAAAATAATATCATACCTACGTATTATAAAATATACGAATAATGAATGACTATGATTTCTGAATATATATAGCGTTAAAATTGTGTTATAATTATACAAAAGACCTCAGTGGTTTCTTCTGGTTTTGACCGTGTCGCTAAATTCCTCGCCAACGTTTCGCTGGCTTCCTACATTTTATAATATTTATTATAATTAGTTATAAGTTCTGATAATATTTTCGTAATAATCTTCAAAGAAAAATTAACAGTTTCTCATGCGTTCATGTGCTATTCTAGAAATAGGTTTTTAAAAATGGCCTCTTTGAAATCAGATATAGATGGACCTGGAAAAATAATTTGATTGTAGGAAATCAAAATTTTATATGAAACTTAAATTTTAGATCCAATTCGTTAATATGTAAGATAGGTTCTCGACTTTGCTTTACCATACGAAGATTTTGAATTAAGATTATCATGTGCTAGTTAAAACTAGTCTTTTTTTATTTTCCGTGGTTTAAAACATTTTTTTTGCTAAACTTAAGAGTATCTTGGTTTATGATCCAATTTTAAAAAAAGAAAAGATGAGGATGAACTTCAATTAATTAAATTAATCAATTTAAAATTAATTTAAGTAATTCCCTATTATATATAAATAATTTTATTTAAGCACCTGAGTATTTTAAGAGGTTAGCTACACAAAGATAGTAAATAACACTTTAGTTGTAGCAATTGGAAACTTAACTCAGACACAATTAAATGGAACTTATTGAGTACATAATATAAAACAAGAAAATATATAAATATAAGAGGCAGTTAGTTATGAAATAAATACGCTAAGAAACGTGGAATTATGACTGGTGAAAGATATCTCCTAATATTGTAACCCGTGGTTAAGGCGTAGTTTGTTAAATTCTGAAACAACAATCTAAACTCTCAAGGATAAATTACCCGAGCTGCATACGAAAATTCCATTTATTAGTTAATTATTCACTAATAATAGAGATCTTTAACTGTTTCCAATAAAAAACAAAATTATGGAAATGCTTGTTTACAAACACAAGGTCTGGTTTGGCCTTGGTGTCTGCCTTTCGGACTTGTTCGACTCGGAGATCAGAAACCGGCCGCTTCCAGTTTTGGTTTTGACCTTAACTAATATTACGCAAACCAATAGGAACGAGAATAACCACGGACTTGGAAAGGAACTAGAACCAGGCTCTCTACAATTACAAGCTGTTCCTCATCCTTACCTGATAAGTTCACCTTCACGTTCTTATTTTGAACTAAGGATAGAAGTTACTGTTACTTTCATTAACCTGATACATTTATCTGAAATTATTATTACGTAACTGTTTTGCCTCCTCGGTTCCTGACTCTCATCGCATCAGAACAACGTAGCATTTATTTTTGAAATTTATTTATTGACGTCATGGAGGTCGTTCAGAAGTCTTGGAGGATTTTGGAGGATTGAAGAATAAAATAGGTTTGAAACTTGTGGGTTTGAGTGGGAATAAAGTATGTCATGAAAGGACTGTTATCAGGTGCGGGCCATATCAGCAACAAATGGTTCATTTAGGTCATTAAGGGTGACTTTATTTGTAACAAAGTAAGGACCATTAAAGATTTTGGATTATAAGGATTGTATACGAGAGGAATTTGATGACTTAGTGGAACTTCAAAGCTCTAATCCGTATGTCCAAATGGGTCCTATAGTAGTCATGTATATGAATCTTTTGTAATTAATTGGGAGCTTGGAGCGTTTGCCTATTAATTGTAGAAGACGCCTCAAACAGCGATGAATTTCATGTCGTTTCCGTGTATTATGAAATTATTTATTTAAAATTATCATTAAAAGGGTTAGTACAAATGCGAATAAGTATAATATTTATCCCAGATCAAGATAATTACACATTAGTCTGAAAATTAAACTGGTTTATCATAACTAATAAGATTAAACTTAAACCAATGGTACGTTCCTTACAATTATATCCACGGAAGTAAAAAGAATATAGCAGTAAACATCCTCACATTAATATATACACATACAACTGCAAATCGTGGGTTATAAAGATGATAATGAGATTGTTGCAAAATCTAAAACAGGGCCGTGGGACTCGGCTGGGAATAAATGAAAATGAAATAAATATATACAGAAGACAAACGGGACCCAGCAAGATGTTACTGTTGTGGAGATTTGTTCATAGAAATTTGCAAGAGTAATGTTCATTCACCTAGGATATTTCGCTACTTCTGCAATCAATATGTCCAAAGAAATAAACAAGAGAATGACCACCTGCCATTTTTAATTTGGTTCCATGAGTTAGATCAAGAGCTATTTATTCAAGAGGCAAATAAAAGTTTGATAGTATTTGACCTTGACCATACAACATGCATTGATTGCCAGACATACAATCATGGAATATGGCGAAAAATGAAGATGATTTATTTGTATAGAACTTTTTGTAACAAATTTAAGAACGTAGTAAATAAGAAGTATGAAGGATGTATACACATAAACCTTATACGTTTTGAATGATCTGGTGGATTCTTTTTTCCCGAAAGTTTAATTTAAACCTGAAATGTGATTCGGAGAGTACTCCAGGATATGATTGACCAGAAAAGATGGTCTGTTTTATATCAATTAGAGAAGATCGGATCTTTACCGCAATTTAAAGTACTATTTCTTAAGGTGCAACTTCCCTCAATCATCCACAAAGTCCCAGACTAAGATGTATGGACAGTGTGGCAGCTGACTAAAAGCGAACCCAGAGGGT
Source organism: Troilus luridus (assembly GCA_964056705.1). Lineage (NCBI taxonomy): Eukaryota > Metazoa > Arthropoda > Insecta > Hemiptera > Pentatomidae > Troilus > Troilus luridus. The sequence continues at coordinate 32,051,533 of OZ057416.1, forward strand.
GCAAAGGTTGCCACCATCCTGAGCTGCTTTGAAAAAAAATATGTCAAATTATAAACAAATCGGTGAAATTTGTAGTTTAAGAAGAAATCCAGACCCAACCTTCCACTTGAGAGATATTACGTGCCTCTTGATCCAAGATTTCCACCATATCGTATCGCCTAAGGCCTTGCAAAGTCTATATCCTATATTAATGAAGTATAGAATTATTCAGTCAACTATTTTCCTCTCGAACATATATCCTATATTGTTGCTAACTCCTTTCTTGGCTAATCCTTCTCCACATACAGAACTGGAAGGCGACGGTAATGGATATAGCCGGTACCAGAGTAACCGCTAGGGGTGGCAAGACCCCCGTAGATTTGGCCAGGAACCCCCAGAGTGGACCAACATTAGAAATATAGCTAAATGTTTTAGAATAATTTTTGTTTATTCATTTAACGTCACTTTATGCTATCCTATCCTGGATCTTTAACGAGTACCTGACATGTAGGTTGTTATGCTAACCACTAGACCAGAGGTGGCCCCTAAGACCAGTTAATGGTGCCGGTGGAACGATGAAAAATGTACCATCAATCCTATAATTTGTAATGTACAGAAGATTAAGGAAATATAATGTAGTAAGCAACCTACAAGAGTTGTTAATACATATTCTTCTCTGCTCTAGAAAATCGAGGTATAAATTCAAGATTACTCGAATCCCTTTTAAATTTGATACATACATTTCAGTCTTCTTCACTACTAAAAGTTCTTTTTTATTTATATCCTTGAATATTTCATAAAAAATGTATTGCTTAAAATAATTAAATATCCCGTTACGGCTTAAATTAAAAATATAGAGTATTCAGTCGAAAACCTATATTTATTTGGAAATCTATTAACAAAAATGACCGAACTTTAATTTTTTTTTTTTTTCACGGATCGGCCAGCAAGGACCACGCGAATATCACTCAACTCTTCATCACACTCTCCGCCTTCCGTCTACTCCAATACTCTCTCATCCTCCTGGACTGTTCCTCTCGCTCCTCCTTAGTCCATTTTCTCCCTCGTCTCTTCTTCCTTCCCGCAAGAACCCCAACTTCTTTTAGTTTTTTCCCGAAAAGCTCTCTGTCCAAGCAGTCTTTATCCTTGATTTTCAGCCTATCCAGCTCCTCTTTTATTTGCTTCACATATCCACCTATACCCTTGTAGCTTAATACTTTATCAAAGATTTTTTTTGTTCAGCTTCCCATTGTTCATTCTTACCATGTGGCCGTAGAACCTCAGTCTCCTGGTCCTGATGACTGTTTCAAGATCTTCCAAATTTTTGTGTATTTCTTCAATGGATTTTCGCCTATACCCCTCTTGTGTTACTTTGGGTCCATAAATCATCCTCAGAATTTTTCTCTCAATCTTCAGGGCCTTCTCCAGACTTGTAAGGATGACTGTTTCCATACCATACAGTATTACTGGTCTTATTACTGTACAGTAGTGTCTTATTTTTGCATTGGAGGACAAATTTTTCTTGCTATACATGTTACAAGTGGCAAAGTTCAGTCTTTCCAGTTTAGCTATTCTTTCTTCCACGGATGCCCTATCTGTTGTTACATATTATCTCCCCTAGGTATTTAAACTTTTTCGTGACTTTTATTTGCCCATATTTTGTGTTCAACATTTCCTTGCTAAAGCTAGAACACAGATAGAAGCTAAACTTTAATTTATTAATAGTAATAACATTTTCTTTTCGAATTAAGTGGAGTTTCGCATTTCATACATAAAAAAAAAGAAAAAAAAAATCTTATCGGAAAGCATTGATACAAGAGTAATTTTTCAACACAAAACAGCTGTTCAACGTTTGTAAATCCTAAAATTGAAAATTATTGATACTTTTTGGCCAGATATAATTTGTACCCAAGAGCATTGTAGGTTACTGTTTAATAGCAGTAAATAAATAATAATTTAAAAGCAAATATATATTTCTATTCTATAGTTTCTTTATTAATTCTAAGACTCAGTAGAGAGCCACAGAAATTCTTTGAAAGACAACACATTGAACCACAATGATAGTCGACATATTGTTTTTATTTACCATTCTTGTTTACTTCTCACCAATTGAGTATACAGTATATGTTTTGGAGCACAGGCTATACGATATGATGTAACATAAAATCATTACATCAATATACGCCATGCTTATTTCTTTTAAATTTATTAATCATTTCAATTCTACAAAATTGTCATTTAATAATATTTTGTGAGCTGTCAGTGTTTAAGTGTTTCAGGTATTTTTTTCTTGAGAAAATAATACAAGGTTAATTACTGCAATAACTGAATCATAAGTATTTTTTTATAGCTAATAAAAATTATAGCTAAAAATTGATGGAGCTGACTAATATAAATAAACTTGAGAAATTAAACCTTATGCAACTTTTCGCAACAGTTCTATTGCGTATAATATTTCGACTTACGTCGGTAATGGCCATGATCTCAAAATTAGCGTTAGTCACCCATTTTTCAGGAGAAAATTTATGTTTAATAACACATATTGTGCATAATGAATGTTTGCTTATGGTGCAAACTGTAACGTGATACGCCAAGTTCTGATGAGCATTGCACTTTAGAGGTCTCGATATCGCGCAGTACGAGGGCAGAGGACAGCTTCAAGATAATACATTATCAGCATCTAGAGCGTATAATTTGTTTTTATTTTAAATTTTAAATAATAATATTAAATAAAATTTATATTCAGCGTCCGGCCCGAAGTCGTACCTATAAATTCCCAGACATATATTAACCAGTGAAACTATACGTATCATATAACATAAATACTTGATTTTCAGGTATAAGAGACCTAGAATTAATCAGTAATGTAGAGTTATCCTCGAAAATCATTTTGATCTTGGAAACGTCCATTGTATATTATTAAACGAAAAGTACAGAATAATAATATAATATATTAATAATAATATAGATGAACCGCAAGGGACAACCGATGATTGCCCGGATTCCTGAGTACAGTACACCAACCACAAAAACACACATAACACTGCACCGAAGCACATACACTGACATTAACAGTACATACCTTGGGCTGCCTTCCCTAAGTAGATCTGGCAGTAGGTATAAAATGCACCTTACCCACAAATATGGAGCTACGCAATAACTCACAATACAAAATACTCCTGTAACCCCTGTAAACCAGGAAAGCCAGTTATCGAATATTATTGACGAAGAAGGCAACGTCATCCGAACTCCTCAGTCCCACGACTGTATATCGCCAGAAAACAAGGAGTAAGAGGTCTCACTAGTTTATTAAAATCGTGCAGACAATAGGAAACACAACTTAAGTCATATGTCATGAGCAGCACTTCACCAGTATTATCTGCGATTGCAAGGCTTGACCACGGATATATGGCACTAAACTTGCTTAGGCAGGAACCGAACGAGAACCTGACTGAATAGAGCCTTACCGAGTCTTGGAAATGTAAACAACTTCATGGTAGACTTTACAACGCCTTAAAAACTTCTGGAATAAATTTAGCAGCGTCGGTCCAGTGGTTAAAAAATAAAAGTATGTTTCCAGAGACAGAAGGGTTCCTATTAGCCATACAAGATCAAGTAACTCGTTCGTATAGGAAGTAAATCTTACAAGAAGCCATTGATGACAAGAGTCGTCTTTGCAAATCTACAAATGAATCGATACATGTGACCTCAGGCTGTCAAGTACTAGTTGGAAAAGAATACTTTCAAAAACACAATAATGCAGCGAAGGTCATTCATCCAGTTGCTGAAAGTTATGAACAAACCAATGATCACCAATTTTTCTACAGACATCATCCTGAAGCATTATTAGAAAGTAGTAATGTTAAATTATATTGGGACCATACGATGACAACCATATACCTCACAACAGACTTGACAACCTGAAAAATGTGCTCACAAATAGATATTTAACGCTGGACATATTTGAATGTACTAACGGTGTTTTGGATTATTATTTTATTTTTTATTTTTAACTTCTGTTTTTCGGAATATATTATACGAACACTTTGAATAAAAATTAAATACGATAATTTTTAATTGTATGTATTGTCGTGTTGTTCTAGAGAAAAATTAAAAAGAAGGAAAGAAACAGTTTTCTTACATGCGGTCCTTAGGTGTCTAGTAATGAACAAATAAATAAAAAAAGAAATATTTTTTTTAAAAAGTGGTTCTGTTAAGGTTTATATATTGCATATATAACTTTTTTTTCTTAATGCTGCACCAATCGCATAAAAATGTTTGAATATTTTTATGTGAGGTACAATTAAACCAATCTTTTTCAGATATTTGACAAGTTGATGCCATAAGGGTTTCATTAACTGTTTTACGACATATCTAAAGATTTGACATTTTTAGTATTAAATAATAATATATATTTTAAATGTTTTAAATTCAGTGTACCTATTTTAGTTTAAAACATAGTCATGGAAATGTTTAAACATTTTAAGAAGTGCTAGATATATGGAATATCCTGTAAATTGGATATAGGTTCAATATGGATATAGGTTATTTATTGTAGGATTAGGTTTTGTTTTAATTTGTTGCTATAAAAAATCCAATATTACTTTTTAAAAAAGAGATACCCCAAAGATAAAACGCAATTTTTTTGATGACTTGGTATACTCAAAACGTCTTCAAATTGGTTTCCAAACACTATTTTAGGACGTACCTAAAGTCAGTGCGGTTTAAACACTTTGACGATTAAATATGCCCTTTTTTTAATTCAGTGTATGCATGTTAGTTTAAAACACAGTCATAATTTAAGATGTAGGTAATAGATATAGCTGGTATCCTAGAATATGGGTAGATTGTTATAGAATTTGTTTTAGTTTTAATTCATTGTTATAAATATACAATATTACTTAGATAATGAGATTTGTTATCTAAGTAATAATAAAAAATAAATTATTTCAAATCAAGAATAGAATGGTTCTTTCGCAATACTCACGATGACTTGGTATACTCGAGACAAAACATCATAGCCATGACTCAGATCCAGCCACTAATCACTATTACCTTGGCTATTACCAAACCTTACAGCCGTGAAGGACTTCTATCCATAAGTTCGACGAACTGTCTGGAACTTTCTGTTGTGATATAGCATACATATCGATTTATAGTTATCGATTCGGTTTTACAAAGAAATGTATTGTTGCTTTGTTGAACTATTGTCTATTATTAATAGGTTCCCCTCGAAGGAGCAATTTCCTGAGATGGAGAAACATCCTTGTTTTAAAAGTTTACATTACGATTGCTTGCTTAGAAGAATAATGTTACAAAAATTGTGGAAATAATGTCGATAAGATAAATAATAAAAATAAAATCTTGAAAACTTCCATTTTGGAATTTAATGGTTTTATTTTTAAAATCTTATGTGTACACGGCAGTCCGTAGACTTAATTTGTTTTAAACTCTTCTAACTCACTTTAGAGATTAATTTAAAATGTATTCTTAAGGTAAAATAATTATAACTAAATTCTACATTAAAGCTAAACAAAAGAAACTGAAGACACGTTTATTACGCAGTACAGGTTGTAACATCATCGATCATTTCTGTATCAATAATTACTTTTATTTAATCATTTAATATCGCAATTATATTTTATTTGGAGAACTAGTAAAATTATTCAATGTAAATTATACCATAAAGCTATAATTCGAGTTTAATAAGATTATTATTGAGCATTCATTATTGCTCATAATTTGTTTTGTTATCAGAAACAACTTATTTGTTTTCCAAGCCAGCTTTGAATTTAAAGGAAGACAATTTTGAAATCCAGAATAACAACGTTGCTATTTCAGTAAATATTTTTTGAGTGATTTTCTTAATTAAGAGAGGATAAACTATGGAATATCATCCTTAATCATAAAACATATTAAAAGTTTTATTTTTATAATTAATACTTAAAAAGCATCAAAATAATTTTTGTTTATTTCTTAGTTTGGTTGATTCCTTCCTACTAAATGGCGGCGATTTTTTCATAATAATCAGATACGTTTTAATGCTTTTTTATTAGGATTCAATTGATTTTATTTGAAGTTATTTGTTATTTTATTACAAAACTATTATTTCCAATACAAATCTTATATTGATGTGCATGAAAGCCACGAGTTTGGTGACACTTTCAACCGCGCGTGTTGTTTATTCTACATCACGAAGCTCAGCTGAACAAATTGACTGTTTCTTTCTTCACCTGTTTCCAAAAATAAACTTTTCACTTCACGCTCTACAAACAGATAGTTCAGCTAGATGAAGAGTTTCTCAATTGTTTTTGTTGCTTTGTTTTTTTAATTTACTGGCAGCCACCTCAAGGAACGAAGGGTGGGGCAAGCTATAAATAAGTTAATATTTTTGTAGGCTTATAATGGGAGTCTACATCAGAACACAGTTGACATTTCATTTAGGATCAGGTCATTAGGAATATTAAGGCGTATTATTTGATGTTTATCTTTTACACAAAAGAAATTAAATGAAAAGTGAACAAAATTTATTTATTTAAGTAATTATATAAGAGAGAATATGTAATGAACTGCTTACAGAAGTCAACGATAAATAAAAGATGAAAAAAAGAAGATTAAATTAATCAGCTGCACATTTATATTTATTTTAATTATTGAGCTGATTTCGATCATGGCAAATATAAATTACTGAAACAAACAATAGTAATAATGACAAATTAAAAACAACAACATATAATGGATAATTGTTTCACCTTTAATTATAATAAGTAATTTTGACAGGACGTGTATAATAAAGACCTTCAGAGATAAAGGGATGCTGTACCAAACAACTATTTTATTCATTTAAATTTTTTTTTTTTATAAATATGGGATACTCCAAAAATACAGAAAAAAAACGATTACTAATAAATCATTATGGCATGAACAAATCGAAATTTCTTCAAATATAGGGAATGTTTTTCCGACTTAAGAATAAGTCGGAGATACTAAGATAATAGTTGAAACTTTTGTAAAAAAAAGTGAGAAGCTAAGTTATCATTGACGGCTCTTTCAGAGTTGTTGGGGAAATAAAAATATAAAAACTACTTAAATCGTAGATAGTATTTTGGGGTTCAACTTAATTTTAAAAATATTAAAAATATTGTTGTTACATATAACAAATTTCTAAATATAAAAAAAAAATAGAGATATTTGTTTATTTTCTTTTTTAATGAACTTATCACTTTTTCAAGTACAAAAACTATGCATCATCCTTGGCAACATAGACATTGTTAAACTTATAAATTAAAAGATTTTTAACTAAAGAAATATGCTTTGATTAAAATAGTAATAGTATATCATGTTTTGTAAATAATTGGGTGCAACTTAATTTAAAAAAATATAAATGTGATAGTTTTAATGAAGCTGAATATATTATTTTTTATACTTTTTTTTTATTTCTTAAAATAATTTTTATTTAAGAGAGAAGAAATTTAAGCATTTAAAAAAAAATGAAAGTAGTGGAAAGACTCAAATGTTTAGTTATCGATTCTCATTGGCTGACGCTTTTCAAATTAGTAACTTGAATTCGTCAGCTTTTCTTTGAAATTATTCTATACAAATTAAAAAAAGAAACTAAAATAAATATTTGAAATAAAATAACTTGTATGAGATTATTATAATAAAAAATATTTATAATGAAAAAAATCGATATTCCATTATTAACACGAATCAAAATAATATAATTTAAAAAGTAAAGCGTTAAGTTTTAATGAACACTTTGGATTAAGTTCTAAAAATAATTTCATATTATACGCTGTAATTTTCTATAATTAGAAAAGCCATTATGGTGAAGAGATAAGGACAGGTTTCCTTAAATATATCCGCCGCCTTGCAACGGAACCGTTACGCAATCGGTCATGGAACTTTGACCATATTATGTGTCCTATTTATGGGACATGGTTTACATTGTTGCTTCTCTAAGTTTAATTACTATTTTTAAAAACATGACTCGGAATTAAGCATTGAGCTTCTGAAGGTCCCATATTCGAAATCGGCTATGGCGAATAAATTATTTATGCTGTTAGGATATGCTGTTGGATCCACAGAACTTCTTGTGGCTTACCCAGCCTCTATAAAACGTGTATCCTTCATTTGGGGGATAATGGCAGTTTACTGTGATTTCAGCAAACTCATCTCCCTGCACACTCTTATCTTAGAAACAGTAAAATCTCTACCACGCCGTGAACCCAATACCCTTCATGGGTTGTAGCGGTACAGTTTTTTTTTGTTTTTTTTGCATAGATTTAATATATCTGCGATACCTAACGGTTTTAACTGCTATGAAGTGGTCAATTGTTAAAAATGGAAAAATCCTCTCATAAAAATTTATGTTTATAAGAACATAAAATAGAGTTGATTGGTAGGAGTACAGTCATAAATATAACGTATTATAAATAATCTTCCTCTGTTTTGGGTTTCCAAAATTTCAGTACTTTGTGGGATTACATAGTACTGTTGAACTCTTCGTGGGTCACAGTGGTACAGATTTTTTTATGCATTGCATTTCTGTTATTTATGTATAATTTTATAAACAAAAATAAAACAAAACCAATGATCATTAAATCCGTCCAAATAATATGTTTACTATACCAGGAAGTGTCAACAACTTTCTTTATTTTATATTTTTATTCTTAAAAAAAAAAATTTGATATTTTTCACCGAAATCGATCTACGATTTGCATCATAGTGTTTTCTGTCTCGACATATTCATTAAATCTTTTAAACTGATTTATCTAACGGGCTAAAGTAGCATTATTAGAAAGGTCGACTTAGAAATAAGGATACGTTTATCAATGTCTAACATTAAGGTCATTGCGGAACAGAAACCTACGCAGTATTTTTATTTTGTGGATGAAATTTGATAAGAGGGTGATCAGGAGTTTATAATCTCAAAATACGTGTAATAGTTTGTTATTTCGTTCTAATTGATTTCATATAACCTACTTGTTTTATAACATTATATTGGTATGTAGAAAAATAACTTTTTTTAAAATACTAGTGCAGAGAACTGAGTAGCAGTTCTCTAAGAGCTTGCCCGCGTGTGTTACTGTCCTGACACGGTAAACATAAATAAAATTCAAGAGTTTGGTCTTGTAAAGTTAAGATATATTATTTCACCTTGTGATAAAATAGGATCTTTCAACTTCTGCTGTACGAATTTATTTGTCTTTTAATCACCAAACCTAAAAATAATAAAATAAGAAAAGTTTGTGAATTCTGTAGCAGCTGTCCTTCAAAATAGTTAGTGATCTCCTTAACAATTTTCCAGTTTGTAATACATGTCCACAGTCGCCATGGCATAACATGATAGGAAAAAGTGTAGATCCTATTACTGACATTCAACTGTGGGATATAATAACACCTACCATCGTGTTTTGCCGGACTATGGCATTAAACAAAACTTTCTTTTGTTTCAGTACACTTCAATTATTATTTCATATACTACTAAAAATATTCTCTGGGTATATTACTTCGTAAATAATTGAAAAGAGTGTAAAAGATCAAATATAAAAAACTGACACTATCAAAAACACGCAGTGCCATCTAAACTTTTAACTTTTTGCTTTTCTATAAAACTTTGAAAATATACCTTAAAATAAAATAATAATAGATGAATTAGGTCTTGGAGAAAATTGGGTCGCGATTTCGCCCAGGATAAACACGTTCTTAGATTGGTCATGACTGGAAAATATTATCTGAGGATATTTTTTTTTTACCAGCCATAATGTTCATGGTTTATTGACTGTTCAACATTTTTTATGTTAAATAAAAATGTCTGCTAAAACCTATCTTGGATCTTGTGTTCAATTCTTAGCAAGGGGCATGCTCTCTCTAAGCCAAAGGTTGAGCTGGGTATGTTGGGGAAGGTTTTTCTCACAATTAACAATAATCTATAGAAGCTAGGTGAACCCCAGGAGGGTCTCAGAGTCAATAACAAAGCTCAATAATTATCTGCATAATCAGTCTGCCAAAGTCAAACCCAGAAACCAGAAAGACGTACCCACGGATATAATCATCTCACTTTCATTTACATAGTGGGAAACAAAAGAAAGTATCAATGATGAAATAATTGTTATTAAAATAAATAAGAATTTCGTGAAAAACCACTGTATATGATAGAAACACTGTTAAAACAAGCTAAGAGAGTTAGGACTGTATAGAAGTGTTTATCTATAACAACCTTAGCGCTTAAAATGGCCTCAACCTATATAGGTTAATGTAGTTTAACAATAAATATAGCTTTAGTTCTCAAGGATTTCAAGATCTGTGTAATGTTTAGTGAAGTTTATTTACAAAACATGTTATACTATTACTATTTTAATCAAAGCTTATTTCTTTAGTTAAAAATCTTTTAATTTATAACTTTAACAATGCCTATGTTGCCAAGGATGATGCATAGTTTTTGTACTTGAAAAAGTTAGAAGTTCATTAAAAAATAAAATAACCAAATATATTTATTTTTTTTAATATTTAGAAATTTGTTATATGTAACAAAAAATAAATTTTACAGAATAATTTTACTTATTACCTATCTAGTTCATTTTCTTAATAAATTTTCTTTTTTTTATTTTTTAAATTACTTTATTGAATTGTACAACTGTAATATATACATCTAGTACAAGCGCTCTATGAATAAATAAATACATGAAAGGACGTGTAGAGGCATTACCCATTGGCAACACTCTAATTACATTTCTATTATAGAAGGTCCCGAGGCCATCTTCTCTTCAGACGCCTAGGAGGATTGTCCGGGATGGAATTGGATCCAAGGATGGAAACTAGTGGGTTTGGATGAGCCTGGAGTTTATTATGGAATGATAGGTATCTGGAATGGGCTAAATCGGTAACATATGGAACGTTCAGGTCATTATGGATGGTTTTATTTGTGACAAAATAAGGAAGCGTTTAGGATTTTGGATTGCAAGGATTGAATACAAGTGGAATTTGATGGTTTGGTGGAGCCCCATAGTTCAATTCCGTAAGTCCATATAAGTCTTATAACAGTAACATAAAGTCTTTTGTAATTGATCTGAAGCTTTGAACTTTTGTCTAGAATGTGTTGAAGTAGTCGGAAGCGTCTAGCTGTTTCTTGTCTTTTCAGTCTTGTGTGAGGGTTCCAAGTAAGACGTTTGTCTAAGTTGAGTCCTAGGTAGCCGGTCTGTTCAACAGGGATAAGTGGAGTACTATTAAAGGATACAGTAGGACAGGAAGTCATGGGTTTTCGGCGAAGGGTAAAGGTAATTTGATGGGACTTTTTGGAATTGATTTTAATTCTCCAATTCCGACACCATTCTTCGAGGCTTGATAAATGGGATTGGGATGCAATATCTTAATAAAATTAAAAAAATATAAGAGTATCTTATAATGCTTAATTAAGAGATCAACATTAGGGATGATTGCCAAAATAATAATTTTAAAGTTTTGTGTTACCGATTATATTCATAAAATCTTCACTTATCCTTCCACCTTTATCCATTATTATTTTCCCTTTTTTTTTTTTTTTAATTCAGTAGTTTTAATTTTATGTTGTAAATATTTATGGTTATTTCTTCATTTAAATCATATTCTGACTGTATATTGTAGTTTGTACAATATAGATGTAGATGCCAATAATAAAAGTCTAAAAAAAAAATTGAGTATAAATGCCTATAACGGATCTCAAGGCTAACAAGGTAGGTTTGTAATAGTCAGACACAAATTTTCATTGTTTTTATTTATTATTACCTTCTTGTTTGTTATATTGAATGGTATTTCATACTGTAAATAAAGTAAATAAAAAAAATACTAATTTTACTTTATCAATAATCTCTGTTTTGTTTTGTTTTTTTACTATTTTGCCTTAGAGATGTATGTAAAGAATGGCTTTTAGAATACAAAAATGGAAATGTACACTGTTTTTTTTTAAATTGAGAAAAAATGTGTTTGCATGATAAAATTGTTTAAAAGTTTAAATATCTCACATTATTTTAATTGAATTACAAAAGTCAATATTATGTCAATATGATAAATATTATATAGACATAAAAGTTCAATAATTATTCTGGTTTCCAATATCTTCACATAGTTTTAAAGTTAACAGCAGTGTTAGATAAAATTTGGAAAGCCCCCCCCCCCAAAACAAAAAGATTGTCTTTATTAAAAAAAAAGAAAAAATTGAATTTACACTCTAAAGTTAATTATTGTGTACTATGATGTACTTACATTTGTTGCAGTATGATCAATATTATATAATATATTAATATTATAAATTAAAATAATGTGAGATTTTTAAATCTGTAAACAAATTCTATCATGCAAACACATTTTTTCTCTATTTAAAAAAAAAAAACAGCACATATATCCATTTTTGTATTCCAAAAGCTATATTTTAGATACATCACTATGGCAAAATTGTAAAAAACAAAACAGAGATTATTGTAAAACTAGTATTTTTTAAATTTACTTTATTTACAGTATGTAATACCATTCAATACAACAAACAAAAATGTAATAAAAAACAAAAACAATGAAAATTTGAATCTGACTGTAAGGTTTTGAATAAATTCCTGAAGCATATTTTCAAACTGTAGGTTGCCAGTCAACCTCTCAACCTTTAAAGGTTCAGTAGAGTTTTAATTTTTAAACATCTCGAGCTGAGTGAACATATTAAATAGATTGAAGCATATTCAAATTATGGAAAAAGGTTGCCAGTTTTGTTTTTTCAGCTCATATTATAAATCTGTTTCATTATTATATTATTATTCGTTATACTAATAATATACTCTGGCTGTAACAACAATAAAAATAATTATAATCACATAAAGCTGTGGCTTGTAGCTTCGGTTATTTCTGTTATTTTACAATAGCCTCTTTCTCCAACTATCCTCAAGACCTGATCTCAATTTTTTTTTTTTCTTTTTCTTTCTTAGCCCCTTTGGGTTTGAAGGTTTATAATTAGAATTGAAGATAGGGTGGAGAGGTATCTCTTGTACTGTACGATGTACATTTTAAGAGGAGGATGAGAAGGTGGAAGGTTCTAATATATTTTATTTATATTTTGTAGCTTTAGATTTTTCCGGTGATGGGGCTCACCGTGTCCATTTCCTTTTATTTGTTTATTTTATTTATTGCTCAGTTCAGGCTGAGACTTTGTACGTAATCTTGCCATGTTTGTGGCCGTCCTGCTGGGGTGAGTTTCCGAAAAAGAGGGTTAGTACAGTATTTCAGGCTGTCAAAAAATTTAATGTGTCTACGTTTAATGAATTCTGTAACTGTCGGTATGTCGAGAATAGTGTGTAGGAGGTCCGTTTTTGTTTTGTTTAATGTTGTGTATCTCATTATGCGTTGCAGTATGCCGTTCTGAAACTGTTGGAGTCTTTTCGCTGTTGCCGGCGTGATGTTACCTAATAGTGGTGCTCCGTAAAGGAGTGCCGGTCTTAGGATGCTCCTGTAGATGGTCAACTTGAGGCGGAGCGATAAGTTAGGAGATGTAAGCAGGTGGTTAAGTCTGTAAGACTTGGTCCTAACCGACCTGAGTTTCTTCCTACAGTGGTAGGCTAGTTTAAGGTGCCGGTAAAGGGTGACACCTAAGTAGACTATGCTGCTCGCTGGTCTGTTTTCACGTCCCGCTACCCTGTAGACCTTAGGGAGAGGGCGGCACTTTTTCCCCTGAAAGGAGAAAATTATGCAGTCCGTTTTTTTAGGATTCACTGTGATGTTGAGTCCTTCTAGCTTTTGTGTGATGCTCACACAGACCTCCTCCGCCTTCCGTAGAGCTCTCTCTGCACTGATCGAGCTGCTGCAGATCCCTATGTCGTCGGCATAGGCTGCTAAAGTAGCTTTATTGTAGTTGGTCCCAACAGTTCCAGCTGTGTATATTGAGAAAAGTACTGGAGATAGCACAGACCCCTGAGGTACTCAGCAGGTGAATGTGATGGCTTCCGATGATGTTTCGCCGATACGGACTGCTATCGTTTGCTGTTGAAGAAACGACCGTAGGACCGAGTAGAGCTGTTCCGGAAATTTGTTGTCCTGTAGTGTCTTGGATAATAGGCTATGGGACACTGAGTCGAACGCTTCCGTGCAGTCTACGGAGATCATAGCGGTCGCTTCGTTCTTGCCGGTGCACTGGCTCACTTCCGCATGTATTTTCGCCAGGTGATGATCCGGGCAAAGGCCGGCCTAGTAGGCAGTTTGCTCCGGTGGGATAAGGGCTATCTCTGAGCAATACGCCTTGAGATAATTGAGTCTTTCTCAAAGACTTTCCCCAGATGCGGAAGCAAGCTGATGGGCCTGTAGTCTCCTGGCTGCGATCCCTTCTTGGCCTGGTGCTTTATTCCCCTTTGTACGACGGAGAATCGCCAAATTTGCCTGATCTCAATAGAATATTTTAACCTTTAAAAAGGTCTATAATATAGGTTGAAATATCGGAAAAAAATTATTTATATGTTATATTTATGACTTTATTCCTACCAATCAACATTATTTTACTTTTTATATTTATAAATGTTTACAAGTAGATTTTCAGATTTTTAAAAGTTAATCACATCATAACAGTTTAAGCCAGTTGGTATCTGGAAAATCCATTAATTTCTGATGTTAATTTCAGTTAACTTCACTCATTTAATATCTCTAGAGTGATCTTTTGATGATTAATGTGATCACCACCTTTTTGTTTTTTTATACAGTTTATATTAAATATAATATAAAACTTTGTAATAAAATTTATATTTAAATGAAATAAAAAAAAATTAATAATAAAGCGAAATAATAATTTTTTAAGTGGAAGAAAATGGTCTGGGCAGAGGTCAATAAATCTAAAAATTTATTGACCTCTACCCGGACAATTTTCTTCCCCATATTTCATCAAGGTCAACTATTATCATTCAAAATAATTTTTTAAGAATATGTAGAATCTTAAAAACATGTTCTTAAAGGATATTGGTGCTAAAATATATGGAAAATTCTTTGTAGGAAGGGTTATTAACCCCATTAATGTTTAGTAGGTTTACTTAAATTTGTATATGATTATATATGTTCAGTTTATTATTGTCCAGTCCTAAAATCATCAAAGCCAGTCTTATGCTCTGTAATCTGTCACAAATAATTTTGATGTTCGAATGTTTAGTCTCTGAAATTATTAACTATTGAGAATTTTAAAAATTACAACTGCCATGGTATTATAATTATTACTTATTTCTTCTTAAAATGATCAATATTTAGTTGGAGGTCAAACATTTTATTTCCAAAAAAATGAAAAATCTATTAAGCCTTCATTTGAATAAATATCAATATTAAAAATAACAGTTTTTCTTAATGGGTCTATTATTGCACAAATAATATATGTTCAAGCATATTAAGTAGCTGATGTCATAAAATTCTAAAATTACAGTTATATATTTTTCAATTTAATCTTTTTTTCTAATTATACTTTTTAGATTTAAAAAAAAATATTTCTCTGTCATTGTTTAGTATCGAAAAAGTAAACTATGCCTGGAGTATGTTGACCATCATCGAAATCAATGACGAATTTCTACAAAAACAAATGAAGAAATTACTCCTGATAAAATTGTTTGAAAAGTGATATGTAACAAAAGGAATGATAAGATATTCATGATGTAGGTAAGAATAAGCATAATTATGGTGGAGGAATTAAAGTAAATAATTAAAAATAACTATAGAAAGGTCATATGAGGTGATGGGATCTTGGCTCTCCAAATTATTTCATTTCATATTAGAAAACATTGGTTCTTTATTTTGTGCTTGCATAATTATTTTTTAATGTTAGTTTTTGGTGGAGTTAAATAAAATAAAAATGGACGGTTAAATATCAAGATTGATATTGTTAAAATAAACAGGTGAGATAAATTTATTCTGCTCCATAAGAATAAATAAAGTTGTTGTTAATTGTTCACTTAGTCCTTCAGAATAAAATGCTTTCAATTAATAATCATTCTATTTACTTTACTATTGTAATGCCAAAAACTGAATTGTGATAAAACCAGATAGATAAAATATGTGAATACAGATAAACAAATTCTACATTGAAAAATAATGACCTACGGTTATGAAAACAACTTACTGTTAATAATTAAAACTTTATTGGTTTCTAAAAAACCCGTCAATCATTGTTAAATTAATTAATCAAATAATTAATACTAAAAACTGTCTGTTAATGATATAGAAAGGTTATTAAATTAACTGCTAAACTGCTTAACTAATGAAACAAAACTATATATATATATATATATTAGTATTACTACAAATTCAGATTTGTAAGGATTTTTTCAAATGTCAACATTAAACAGCAAAATATTTGTTTACCATTTATAATTTTTTTATCAGATCTCAAGCTATACTTCACAAAAATAATAATATTAATTTATATGTAAACTGATAAAAAAGACACACTGCTCCAGGCGGCTGATGAGGAGCGAATTTAGACCTTACTACGTGCTTAGGTGAATTTTCAATGAATACAATTGTATCTCAATAAAAATATAAATAACAGGTTAGCTTCAATGTTATGTAAATTCTCAAAAAGGTATAAGTGAAAGTATAAAAAGAAAATAAGTGGTTTTTATTTCACTTTGGAATTTCATGTATAAAAGTATGATGGGTTGTTAATACAGACTTGTTGATTTTGTAGTCATCATAATAGCCATATAATTCTTTTTAATAACAAAATGCAGTAAAATATAAAAAAATATTTGAACGTCATTAGGATCTAGTCTTGGTTCCAGTACACCTGCCCTATTTTCATGAATCTTCAATGAGCAAAACATTTGGCTAGACTATTCTGCAAGGTATTCCCTAAGAAAGCTGGGCGTACAAACCTAAGGAAAGGTTACTGGTAAATAGGGAGAAAGGATGACAAAGAAAGAGTTTATTTATCAGAAGTAAAACTCTCCTTTCTGAAGGTTGAGTGCACCCTTACCCAAACACATGAATCTTTGAAAATTGCATGCTTTGATGGCTTCATCACACTTCGCATCAAAACAGGATCTATTTGGAGGTTTACGCTCTGTTCTGCAGTATTGCTCTGCTGTTCACTGATTGAAATCTTCTCCTCTTCATTAAACTCCTTCCAATGAGTTTCCCCCATGTCACCACTTACATCAGGAATATTCCTTATATCTTCTTCCAACTTCTCTTTATATTGCCTCATTGTATCCTCAGCCCTTAATTTGTCTCTACTCCATTTGCTTGATTTATTGAGGTGGCTGTGGTCTGTGTAGTTTATTCTGGATACAGTCTTAGTTATAACAAGGAAATAATCAGAGTTCACATCTGCTCCTTGGTACAATATAACTTCATTAGTTTCATTTAAATCTCTACGAGAGACCAGCACATGGTCAATTTGAGTTAATATTCTATTTGATGAGAATTCACATACATATTTGTTTTTGCCTATCTTTGTAGGGTAATATTGTACTCATCACTACCAAGCATTTGTTTTGCTCTGCAAACTATTGGTCCTAAGGCATAAAAGCTTTTCTTCCCAGCCGGAGCAAATGATTATGAGACTTCAATAAGTCTCCCAGAACCATTTTCATATAAGAGGAAAGGCAACCAGCTAGTGCTCCGTCCAACTCATCATAGAAAATGTCTTTTTCTTCCTCCCTCTTCTCCTTCAAAGGTGCAGGGACATTCACAAGGGTCATGTGGCGTTTCTTACCTCTTATCTTTAATTTGCAAAATCTCTTATTGATAGGTTGAAAATCCACAACATATTTATGTCCTAAAGATTCTATGCAGGCCATTCTGAAGGCATGTTTTTCAGTACTTCCACTGCAAATATAGACGTAGTTTATACCTTGCACATTTAGAACACGGAAAATCGTTATCAAACATTTCTCAGAAGCTGTTCTAAATAATTAGAAATATTTGGTATTATTCTTTTAAAAAATTTAACCCTTTGCAAAATTGGTTATTACCAATGCTCATGAATGGAAACTTAACGTTATTAAATATGGGTTGAGACAAAGATATACGTACAATGCATTGAGAGTTAGTTGCCAAAGAAAATCTGAGGAAAATGACATATTCGGTGACTGTAAGCTATAAAATTTTATGAAAACCTTCTTAGGATGATATACCATCATATTTCTCTTATATCTATCAAACTTTTTTTTTTAATCAGATACGTTATTTGGTTTCAGCTCCCGCTTTTGTTAGGTGTTGTTATTTAAATTTTCCAAAGGACAATTTTTCGGATCGGATATTCTATAAAACCATTTTTGTTTCAAAAACATCAAAGCATTGTTCTTCCTTTTATCTAAGCTTCCAAGTTTAGTGCCGTAAACGTTGTTTCATATTTGTAGGAAGTACACCTAAAATGAGTAGTTGAGAAAGAAACATTTAGTAATAAAAAAAGGGAATTTCTGCAGGGGCGGAGGAATCAGACGAAGCTGACACGTGAGGATCGAAGAAAAAAATTAAAAGCAAACAATTAATTTTATGGTCAGTAAGTTGAAACTTTTTCATAGTGATCTTCCTTACCTTGTTCTTTATGTGACCGCGTACATAGTATCCAATGAGTTAGTGTTGTTTTTACGGCAGTCTTATTTTAAGTCTACGATGATTAATTACGAACTCAAATAATTTTCTTTTCAGTTTTCCCAAAATCATGATTATGTAATACATCTAGATCCCGAAAGAAACCCAATAAAAATCGTTTGGGTAAAAATTATGGCAATCGAAATCATAGGGGTGTTAAGACGTTTCCATAATGGTGATCATGAATTCTTTAAAAGAAGTACCACCACCCATAGTCAAGTAGAACCATAGGTGGTTAATTTGACATTAGGTGATGCGGTAGTACTTCTCAATTGAGAAATTATTCAAAGGTAATTACTTACAGTGGAACAGCGCTTAGTAATTCATCAATGTTGCTATCAGAAATGCTGAGATCAGTCCATTTACTAATTGCAATTTCCTTCATTGGTTTAGTTAAATGTATTTAACGTTTTGGGTGCAATTAAAAAATGAAAACGCAAATACTGAGCGTATAAAATATGTTACATAAATTTCATATTATTAGTTGATAATGAAGAATACACATTTTTAGATTTTTTTTCTGATTATAAGGTAACTTCTAAAGCTGGCACTAAATGCCTCAGAACGCAACTATATGAGCTGTTGTTTTTGAAAGTCGTATAAGTCCATTTTTCCATATAATTTACATTTCGTATAAGTCCATCGCGATATCTAAAGGTTTCTGGCAACGTTTTTATCATTTAGAACTGAGAAAAGAGTGGCGTTTAAATCATATACACCTTTTAAATTTTGTTATTAAATAGTAAGAATAAATCAATTTTTTTTATCCAAATGCTACTTATACCACGTATAACTTTTCAAATATTTAAACTACGACCATACTCAAGAAGAACCATCAATACCATTTTAATCTGTTGATATATTATTTAATAGCTAGAGTTCAAATTATTACTATATTGAATGAGGAATTTGATTGGTGGTTATCAAAGTGAACATTGTGACCTTCAACTGGTTTCAAACCACGTGCTCTCTCCCCCAAAGGCAATGGAACTTAAAGACTAAATGGTACTTCGAACTATGACCTTAATTATTTACATGACACTTAAGACCACCTACTTCTTAATGGATCGTCGGCTGACATCCTCCTTTTTCCTAGAAATCTTATTCTTGCTTTTCCTCTGACGCCACCTCACTTCCATCCATCTCAGTGGATCGATGTCCTATCCTGTCTGCGTTTGCGCTTTCACCGGAAGGTTACCGGGTTGCACATGATTTTGCCATCATGGTGATAGCATGTTAGGTTTTTATATTGTAATTTATTTAATCCTGCCACGTTATTTAAATATAATTGAATACATGAGCTTAACAAATCTCGAAGGAAAGTAAAATTGACTCACTGATGTCTGCGTTTTAATAAGACTCAAATGGACTTCGAAATTAGAATTGAAAAATCTAGGATAATTAAAATTTTGACTGATGTATGTTTTTCAATTTAGGTCATTTCGGCTACATTTGCTGAATTTGTCGATGCAGTTGGGACAACATGCCATATTTCAATTACGAACTAGTGTGTAATAAAATTCAACTCCTCAATCACAACTGTTTTACTAACCTAAGACACTGCAGTTATCAGTATATTTACACAAATAAACCATTCTATTGCATCAAAAATAAAAATAAAAATGTTTATATCTACTTTCTAATTGTCTGAGAAGCATCAGGAGAATCTACGTAACTAATTAAATATAGAAATTTCGCGATTTTATTATTTTAATCAAAGCTAATATCTAATGGAAACAATACGTAGGATTATGGATTAGGTTGTATAACTTTATACAGTTTGAATATTCCAATACAATTCCAAATACTACATTTATCTAGATACAAATTAAAAACTTGTGGTGGGCGGGTTATGCCGGTTACTGACCTCTTACAACCTTGCAGTCCTTTTGGAGCTTTAACTGAATCACTATTTTGGTTAATGAATAAAAGTTTTAAAGGTTTACGTATATTATTTTTGAACTACGCTCGTTCTTCTTTGGAGAAAATATTGCGTCCAAAATATCAATAACATTCAAATCAATTGAAAAAAAAAACACTGAGAGGTACTTCATTGCATTATCAAAACACTAAAAACGAAGAAGTAAAATATCATTGGGAATATTAATTAATAAACAACAACTAATCTTGAACTTTGTAAATCATTTGACATTAATCCATATTTCTCAACATTGAGTCCTACTGAAAAAAATGACAATTTAAGATAATTGACCCTTACTTAGAGAGCTATTCTGATAAGTTTTATAGTATTCTACTCGTTTACTAAGCGTTTAGTCAATACAATTATTTAAAATATGCCAGTGGTAATGCAAAATACCCTAATGATATCTGCAATATCTTAATGATTACATGTCCTGTTAAACTAATTTTTCTACTACAGGTATACATGTCAATACTTAACATGCAACATTACCTGAGAACATTCTTCGATCTTGTATTATTTTCTTTAATTAGAAGGTCTGTTTGTAAGTCGTTCATTATCGGTTCTAGATACGTCTGCCTATGCGGCATCTAGCGGCAGTCGTGGGAGGTCTGTGGGTGGGTGCTGCTATCTATGTGAGTGTAGTAGAAGTTTCTAATGAATGAAATGCTATCACATTTCATCTTTTTTGGAGGTTTCTACGAATTAAAATTATCAAGAAATATCAGGGACTAAAAGGAAGATACATTTAATGTTTTTTGGTAGCTAATAATGGATTAAAAGTTTTATTCTCATTGCTTAATTACTTATTTTCATTAGCTAACCATCATTCATTATAGCTTACTGAAATAAAATGAGGGTGACCTGTGGTGTTGTGGTTAGCATAACAACTTAATATAACCAAGATCTCAGGCGAACAGCCCTGCAGTTGGTCCTAAGATTTTTTAAAAGGGATTAAAAAATCCTTTGTTATGCCATTCTTTGGAGGGGATGTAAAATGAAGGTCCTGACTCTGAAATATGTCAGATAAGGATCCCAACCTATCGCACCCCCATGGATTTAATACCTTGATAGAAAAAATTTAGGACTCCCACTGTAGCATAGTCGAATTAGCCATATCATCATTAAACAAGTAAATAAGAAATAAAGTCAAATGAAAAAAATATAGATAGTCCCATTAATATAAAAAAAAAATTAAGTTGAGCCAATTGTCTTATTTATTTAGGTAATACTTTTTTCTAGCTTCTCCTTCTATAGTCTATGCTTCAAGTTAAGGTAAAAAAGCAACAAAAATATTTTCAAAAAACTTATTTTTTTTCGAAAAACAATGTTTTGAATGGATATATCAGACTTATTAGCAGTTAAATCAAATGATTTTTTTTTCAAAATAATTTATTTATTGAACAAAAAAAAGAGGTTAATATTTTTAAGGGTTTCCCCTAATTTTAATTACACTATTGAGCATCTTTGGCATTTTACCATTGGTTATACAATTTTTTAGGTTTTATCTGAAGAAATTTTGTGCCACTCTTTAATTGATTCTCCTTAGGTTGACTCATATTTATATGTTTGTTAATTTTTTTTATATATATTTTTTGTATTCTTAACTTAGGGATTCATACCAAAGCTATTCTTTGCAATAGAATCATTATTCTCATTAATATCAAATATTCATATACAGAAATTCCTTCAAATATAGCTAATTGCTTATGAATTCTTTTAACTTTTCTTAAAGTATTTACAGATGCTTCAGCATTCAAAAATCAATAAATTAATTACATTTTACTAACTTCTTCTCCCAAAGTTTCGTATAATCGTTTCCAAATTTTAGTATTTGTTAAGGGTTTATAAAAAATTAATTTTGTTCTAGTATTTTATAGATTCGATTATTTTTATTTGTAAGAAAACAAATAAGCTATTTAAATATAAAATGATTGGACAGCTACAAGAAAAAAAAATATGTATCATTTTACAGTATCAGGTTACAACTTGAAGATTATACTAGATTGCCAAGTTACTATCAATTACTATCAATGTTGCAAAATGTTGTATAACAGATTCTTAATAAAACCATAACAACATGTTGTCCCCTTAAAATGATTAATGCATTGAATTTAACAAGGAGTGTTGTCCAAACAAACCTTTTTAATTAACCATTAAACTTTGCAATTGAATTTAAAGAATATGTCAAGAATTAACAATTAAAATTAACTAAACGAAGGGATCTAATTGGACTTATCGTGTGTAGTACCTTAATTGAAATCCTAACAGGCCTAATTAATACAATAGAAAATTTGAGGAGTTTGACGGAATGCAGCCTGTAATTTGTGGGCAGACCATCATTGAACTAGTGAATAAGAAATATTAACAATAAATGAGTGGTTAACATAGCCACAGTATAAACAGGATTCTTTATGATGTATTTTCTACTTTTTATTTTTTCATATTCATTCAAAGTATTGAATTGGTAGTAGATAACTTTCTTTTTTGTTTTAGTTTATTCAATTCAATAGTTGATTACTGTTACTTTATAATTTTATTAAAAATTATGTGTATAATATACATATTAATGTTCACAACAGCAAAATGAAAGTTACTAGAAGCTATTTAGTATGATTTTTTTGAGGACTGGCAGTTTTGAACTTAACTCACTTAAAAAAACCAATTCAGAATTTAAAAGGCAGGTTCAGTTGAAGGTGAAAAAAATTGTTTGCACATTATTGGATATTATTTTGATGGATTGGAATAGCGATCATCAAGGACCTTTTAACACATAACTGATTGATAAAACAATTCAATAAATTTAGATAGAACGAAACATAGATGAAATAGAGAGCATATACCAATATTCTTTGGCATAGAATCATTGTTCTTGTTAATATCAAATATTCATATACAGAAATTCCTTCAAATACAGCTAATTGCTTATGAATTATTCTTACAATTAATTGTCTTTTTCATATTTTTCGCTAATTTAGTCGAGCAAAATTTTTAACAGGTTTGAGTAAAACGTGTTAATAGTTACTGCAAATTTGAGTTTCATGAATAAAATTAATTGATGAACAACTCTCATGGTAGCTATGTCTCATTTGGTGGTTTTTGTTTAATTTGAAGATCGACCAATTTTACTTTATATAATATATTCTAAAACGATTTTGTCAACTGAAAATTTTCTCAAAATTAACATGGAATGAAGACAATTAGTGAGTAGTGTTGGTAAAAGAACACATTGAGTTCAGAAAATCTTATATAAATATAACAGTGCATAAATACAGCTTTGATAATGAATTTTAATTTATTTGTTAATTAATTATCAGAATATTTTCATTTACCATATTTCAGTATCCCAGTACACACTGTTACTATTTGTTGTATTAATTGATTTGGAATGCAATAATTTACTTCATGTCAAGAGCACATGCTTATGTCAATAGTATAACTCATTATTGCCAATTACAAGATAAGGAGCAGGATAATAAAGTAAGAAGAAAAAAGATAAGGAGCAGGCTAAATTATGAAAATTAGTCAAGGAAATAATTAATTTACAAATCAATTGTATTATTTTTGAAATATAATGTATGCAACATTTTTAATTATTGGCCAATAAAGATAAGGATTGGCCAATGTAATTTATTACTCATGATAATTAATTTAGTTTATCAGTGATAAACTAAACGGAGTAATGCAGGGGTTGCCCTGAGTCCTGCTTTTAATTCCATTCAGCCATGATAGGTGTTTTTTATTTTTATCATGATTACTGTGATGAATATGGAATCACATAAATTAATAAACTAAAAACAAAATGTTCATTTTATAAACAAATATATTATTTATTTTTTACCAAAAAATGAACGTTCATACCTAAAGACAACCATATTTAAGTCCCCTTAGGTGGTATTCATGATCATTTGTAAAGGAATGAAGACCAAAATCATTGTTGAATATGAATATGAAATTTATTTCACTTATAAAACATTCAATTTTTAGAATATAGCTGCTTACTTCGATTAGAATAATGTCTGAATATATCCAGGAATTTTTTTCTTATCTCTTTGGTTTATTTATTTTAAAATCATTATTATAATTATATGCAGGAATGAGAGGATCTCTTGTACTTGACTAGGTGCATTGTAAGAGAGGGATGAGGATGGGAGTATGCTGGAATTCTGAAGATGCTAAGAACAGGACACTATTGATAAGGCTAACCATTTAATATTTAAAAAATAACAAACATATTATTTACCAGATAATTTTTATCGAATTTTGAGGAGATAAGTAACTTATTTACTTTTTATTTAGCCTTTTTTTATTTAGTCTATTTAAAATCTCCACATTTAATAAAATTTATTTTTCTAAACCCGCCACTTCTAAAACAATTCACGCATCTGATTCGCGCAAGACGTTTCGTTGGCAAACGATGTACCTTATATTCTATTTTCTAGCGATTTTTTTTCACTCAAGGCTTATTAATCTTAAAACGTTTTTGTTAAAAAAAAAAATGCTTCTCGTATAGAAGCAGAGCAACATAACAGTATCCTCTACCTTGACCGACAAATCCTACGCAGAGGTTCTCCTACCAACCTCAAGGTGAGCTGCTATTGTTAATAAGATTCAAACAATTAAGTTTACACGTCAATCTCATTTCTTGTTCCCGGCTGTTAGCAAACAGTAGGCTTGACTAATAGAAAAAATACATATTCATTGTCAAATAGAACGATATAACTTGATTACACCAAGAGACTTTCTGATAAGAAATACAATAATTATATTGATCACTATAACTAACTTTGGATTAATATAATAACTTATGAACTAACATAGTGACTACTCTCTCTGTTATAGAGCTGGTCTATATACATATATAAGAGATAGGAAGGTCAAATAAGTTAACTTTGATGACCACAAAACAAGGCCAACTTCCTGAGTTAAAAATCCATAATACAAACAAATTACTTAGGGCCATCATTCCATCCGATAACTCGGCGCACAGTGATTCGGAAGAAACAGAGTGAATGGTTGGGAAATATATAACAATTATTTTCAAATAACTGAAAACATAACTAAGTGACACGGTTATCGCAAGTTCCCGTTTTCGAAAAAGTTGAAGTTTACGTTTTATTATTAAATTGAAAAAACATTAAGAGTTACTGAAGCAATTCTAAGAACTCTGATAAAATAAGTGAATGATAATGACTCTAGTAATTGATTCGGATATTTTCTCGAGTATCCTTACAATTTTTTTTTTTATTATCCTTAGGATGACCTTCTATTCCTCTTCTAATATTTAATATTATTATTAAATATTATATTTGAACACGTTTGCAATTATGTTTTTCTCCGTTACGTAAATTTATTATCATAATAAAGTTTGGAAAGCGGGGCCTGGAGACTATCTGTGGCTTACCCACCCTCGATAAAGCGGGCACCTTTAATTGGGGGAATACCTGGCGATTGAGCGTGATCTTGTACAAAATACATCAGCCCTAACCACCCCCAGAAACAGTACAATCTCTAACATATACTGAATCTACGAACCTTTCGTGGGTAGTAGTGGCCACATGCTATAAAAACTTGTGATATGCATCTGTTTTAAACTGGATGAATGTGGTTGTAATGATACTGGGCTTTTTAAAATAAATTTTCAATATGTATGAGGGGACTATTAGACGGAAAAAGGATAAGTGCTTTCAGACTGCTGAGACGAGGCCTTCCCTCTGCGAGCATATTTACTACTGCCACATCGCAGGTCTCGGTGGTGGTCCTATATCTAATTAAATAAGGGGTTAGCACAGGATTTCAGCCCATCAAAGAACTTGGTTTGCTTCCGTCCGAGGCACTCGATCACTGAGGGTAAAGGTAGCTTTAGGTCAAGTATAAGGTAATTTCAACGGAGCTAAATATCCTCATGGATAGTCTTGGTGTTGTTGGATCATCTACCAAAGAACGGAGTTCTGAAGACTATGCAGTTTCTTAAGGGTCGACTGACACGTGTGACGGAGCAACAATGCACCAGAGAGCTAAGTAGGTCCGACGATTACCTCATAAATCTGTATCTTCAGTTTTTAGAAGAGCTACGGAGAAATGGACAGGTAGTAGTACAAGACTGGGTGAAAATTTGTGTCCAGTAGAGAATAAAGGTAGGGATGTGTCTGTCTTCTCTCTCAGCAAGATTAGGGCATACTTTCCCACGCTGAAACGACATCAGGATTACATTCGTCTTAGCCGATCCGCTTGAGACAAATTTTTCACCGGGAACTCTGCTATGGCAATCGAAGCTGTCTGCGTTTGTTTCAATGCCACCCTAGCATTGAAGATAAAGGCGTTCAAATATGCCGCAGTGTCTTCGAGAGTTTTAATGCTTCGCTTAGAACACCATTTTCAGTGCTTGAGAAGATGGTGAATATCTCGCTCATGTGCGAAAGTATGCTGCTCGGTCGAATGTTTTCTCAATGGATGCATCCAAAATCGGCGATTCCGAACCATTTTGTTTTTCATTCGCCTATAGATAACTATATTTTCGTTTGTTTCGTTCTATCCATGTTATTGTTTTCTGGCCTCAGTTGTCTTGAATTACAATTTGATATTTTATGTATCTTCATTCATATATGGATCGTATACATTGATAACAAATTCACATTGACTCATGCCCCCCCCCTTAAAAATTCTCCTAGATCCACCAGTGCCTAAGGATGTATAACTGCACACATTTTAATTTTTTAACATTTCTAGAACTTCTCTTCGTTTCAGGATATTTCTACACTTACTAGACAACTAATTACGAAATACTCATATGACTATTATAAGACGTGTTTGGACTTACGTAGTAGAGCTTTGGGTTCACCGAGCCATAAAATTCCTTTCGTATCTAATTCTCGCATTCCAAAATCCTCCATAAAAACCTCAATGCTCCTTACTTTGTTACGAATAAATTCATCCATAATGATGAATTCACTAAAAACTCACTGAAAAACATTTCTATTCATAAAACCACGAGTTGACAAAGCATAATTAATTTTTCTAAGTACGGACGATATAAAACTATTATTAGTATAATTCACATCTAAAGATAAAGCCATTTATCTTAATGTGCAATGGAAATATTAGATTTAAATTATGTTTCTGTATTTATAGCAATTGTATATTACTGCAGTTTAACTGCAGAAATATGTACATAATTCTCATAACAACTAAACAAAGAATCTAGGGCGAATTCTAAGGAATAATATCTATTATCAAGTAAAATTTATTAATGATTATTTATTCATGAAAATTCAACATGGAGCTATCAATAAATCCACATTAGCTGATACGGTTTGCATCTTTTTATTTTGTTGAATATTTTTTTTACTAGGTAAATACAATTTTTTTAATCAATTATTTAC
The DNA here is from genome assembly GCA_964056705.1 of Troilus luridus. Classification (NCBI taxonomy): domain Eukaryota; kingdom Metazoa; phylum Arthropoda; class Insecta; order Hemiptera; family Pentatomidae; genus Troilus; species Troilus luridus. Next base: position 32,079,394 of record OZ057416.1, read on the forward strand.
AAAAATTACTCCTCGTGAATGCAAATCATTCTCTTTAATTTGTAACGTGGAAGGCAACACAACGGGTTCCTTTGTCGACTTAGTTGGCTAAAACAATTACTTCTTTCTTATTGCTCAGTGAATAGGAATTGCCTTTTCCTAGTACACAGAAGTGATCAATCGGCAATTTTAAAAACAATTTAGATATATAACATGGGCATATAAGTAAGCAACTAACTTTTTTTTAATTAAACCTTTTTTTTTTCTAAATATTGATAACTTATATTTCCCTTGATCTTTAATAATGTGCTTAGCACTCCCCTAATAATACGCTCATTGACTCAAATGGAATTTCGGGATTTTTCCTAACATAACGTGGAAATCATGTGTATTTCAACGCACTGATATATAACTTTTTTAGTAAAAACCCTTATTTTTAAATAATCAAAGTTAAAATAGATATCTGAATTCATTATCTTTCCACGGGCGTTTTTTCTTAATAATCTAATCTTTATTATCCTTACTTATTTATTAATTTAGTTCTTTTTTTTGGTTGCTTAATTGATATTAGATACTATGATAAACATTTTGTTCAGTGATTTAGCTAAGAATATCTACTCTCGTTGTTTTCAAATATGAACTGTTATTTAGTATCTTAGCACGATAGATAATGGCATGAGATAAAGACAAGTAAAGAAACTACCCACTGGTAATACTAAAATTACAAATTCAACATGGAAAACCACGAGGATTTTAGTTCCTTTGAGACGCCTCGGAGGATTACTAAGTACTAATGAGGAAGTTAGATTAGTGACAATGTGGGTTTGAGTGGGAATAAAGTTTGTCATAGAAGGATTGATATCGGCTTCTATTTATGACATCAATAAATGGAACAAATGGGACATTAAGATCATTATGGATATGAATAGGTTTTGAAAATACAAAAAGAGTTATTCACTTATTAAATTAATTTAAGCATTTGGCAAAATTAAAAATAGAGGAATAGAGTCATAAGCTTGCACAGTGTGTGCGTATATGCATTAACAAAAAAAACCTGTACCACTACAACCCACGAATATTCTTGAGTTCAACTGCACAGTTTCTGAGACAACGGTTGTGCAGGGAGATGATTTATCTGAGATCCAGGTTTTTCTCCCATTTAAAAGTACCCACTTTATGGAGGAACTGGGGGAAGAAGAATCGTGCCATTATCGTAGTTTTTGGCTTGAAATGGAGTTGTAATATAAGCAATACCTATTTTTCAAGTCAATGCCTGACTTAGCCTCTTATTCACGACGAAAATAACACGATGTAGCTACTTTAAGTAAAAGAAACTCATGGAGAAAAAACGACTTAACCAATTAATCACAGGGGTTGTAGATATAATCTTTAATATATTTAATAAATTAATAGATAAATTTCTATAATAAATTGAATGCATATATATGGGCACTAAGAAAGGCAAATCCCCACTCTATTTACTTTGCGTAGTCTTCACTTCTGAAGTGGATTTTTTTCCGATTTATACAGATATTGATTTGCGAGTCACTTCAACAGACAAAACTAGCAATAAAAGTTACACAAGTCTCGTGTAAACATGTGAGCTCAACAATGATCATTGACATTCAACTAGCCTGAAAAGCTACTCTTGCTGTGTAAACCAGCCCACAGAAGTCGTTTCCGCTATCCATAGAAAACTACCGGACCAATTCAGACTTAAATTGTAGTTATTACGTTCCTGAAAGTGTTCAGTAGCATTAAATGGTCATCCACATTCTACTCGTATAGTGGACGTGGTACAAGTTGTAATTAAATTTAAAAATAAAAAAAACAATAGGAACTTACGACTGGAGACTAGCTACGATACACAGAAATACAAATACGTTCTGTTCAGAACTGAATTTATCCAGAAGCTTTTGTTGTACGATCCCAGGGTCGTGGGATCCAATGGTTCTTTTCTCAATGTCATAGGAAGCCCAAGGTAATCTAAATTAACACACGTTAACACATTTTGCTTTCTTCTTAGTGTTTTTAAATTTAATTATGACAGGTTGTGATTAAAAAAAATACCAAAAAAAAAATTTCTACTAAACAAAGAATATTAAAGCCATTATAGATATGAAAATCGTTTAATTGTTGATTAATCTATTTATGTCTGCCTTCTCACTGTGTTGGATCCTTCCTTGTCACTATCTCTAGTACTTGGAACTGTGTTAATAAGCTCAGTTTTCCTGAATCTTATTTGTTGTTAGTTCACATGTTTTCCTTGAGTTCAAAAAGTGTTAGTTTAATAAAATTAATATTAGGCCATTTCTTATGAAATGCCCTTTTTTATTATTTTTTAAAAATTCACAGTGGAGTTAGTGGATCTCTGTTTTTACAATGTTTATGTTTACACATTGTAATGAGCTTTGAAGAAACTTCTCTTTTTGATAATATTCACTGTCAAAACAACTGAACAAACAAAGTTTAGTGTACCATGAAATATGACCATTGAAACACACGATTTTTATGAGTAATTTTTTTTAATGAATTTAAACTTGGACACTGGCCAGCCATAAATGCAAGAACCACAGCGTTCCTAAGAATTTTCAGCTGGTAACATAGGTTAATTCATAAATAGTTAATTTCTCTTTATACCCAGAAGTGAAACCATTATATCCATATCGTACTGCTGGGATATTGACATATTGCAATACAAACTTATCAAAACACAACCTGCATGGGTTAATCGAATAGAACCTAAGCTCTTACACAATACCAGACCTCATGTTTCACGGCAAGCAGTAAAGAAACTAAACGCGCTTGGTTAGGAAGTTAACCTTATTCGAAAGACACTCTAACAGATTTCCTTATGCTCAGAAATTAGAAAATTTTCTTTTATAGTAACGTGTCAAAAAACAATCATGTCTCTCAAATACAGGAGAATGCGATTATGGTGAAATATTGGACGGATAACATTTCATCGTAAGGACTGTTTAAAATATCATATTAATGCTACCTAGAGCTAGTACATCTTACGTTAACAGACTGTGGTCGACTGGGCTTCATGTTTAATTGCTGTTTCTTATATTTAATCGATTCCCACTCTTATCAATCTGTAATGAGTTCTTTATTTGAATTGGTTTGAGCGTTATTAAATCCAAACGTATCTTCTTCTTAGGCTCGGTTGATCAAGATTCTTAAGAAGTAGGCCAATACGATCAAATGATCGGCGATGGGACAGACTCGCGAATGATCGTGGGAGCAGACAGTGACGATAAACGATTGGATAATGGCCTATTATTCTATCATTAAGGCGATTCACCCTTGGCAGCCTCGGACACTAGTTACAGCAGGGGTCTCATCCTATCACCCCGGACGACTCCACTAATTCGAGAGCCTAGAATTACATTATTATAGGAGGCGTTAAATTATGTTGTCAATTATATGGCTTGATATCTCCTCTATCATAACAGTTCTATTGTGATGGGAATTTTTGACGGGATAAAAGAGATACACTGCGGTTAGCTTTTTTTTTCCTTAAAATTTTATTCCAAATCAACATCAACGTTTGAAATTAACCATAAAAAGATTCAGTATTTCTATATTATGTTAGTAAAACGCATTAAGTTTCAGCCATGAATACTACCAGGAGAAAAATGAGGTAACTCACTTTTAACTAATATTTAGGTGAACGAAATTATCCTCGGATTCTAACAGTGTTGTTATAATCATTATTTTTATTAATTTACTGTTGTATGCCCATGCATATTGCTAATCCTGTCAATTAGACAACGAAGATGTTTGAAATGCTCGAACCCAACAAGCGGATGCTATGTTACTTCTTCACCTGTTTTGTGAAGTTTAAACTCGTGTTCGTGTTAAACTGTAGTCTTCATATAATGTGGAGTAAGTGCACGTGTTATTATAAAAAATCAAATTCAGTATATGGTAGAAACTATAATGGTTCTAGGGCAACGTTTGTGCGGGGAGAGGATTTGTTCGAGATCACACTTTACCGCCAGGTTTTACAGAACCTGGATGAGTCCCAAGAAGATGTGAGTCCTGGCTGGTAACATATGTAATAAATTGTCTCCCACAGTCAAATTTGAACCACAGAGTTTCGGCAAGGCAAGTCAGCGCATTACCACTTACTTCCGCTCCCCAGGAAAAATGACTGCATTTGGTTTTAAATATCTGTAGAATAATTATTTATGTATATAGATTTTTAGAACGGTTTTTGTTGGATTAGGATTAAAGACTATATTCATGAACGCGTTTAAACAGGCCAACTTTGTGGAGATTGCATAATCAAACTTTCTGGAAGCATATTTCTGGAGGGTCCTACCAGACTCTACAGTAGGGACATTCTTTACGTATCTGTATTTGTATATTTAGTAAATCGTATAACAATTTAAATAATTTTTGTATTCAAATTAAAAAAAAAAAAAAAAAAAAAAAATTAAGATGACTTATTGCCTGGGAATATGTGGTATTCACCCCTAGATATTACTGGCCTGTTTTAAGCAGAAATATGTTTGAAAGAGCTTGTATTTGGGAGTTTTTAGAACAAATGCAAGTCAGTTCGTTCCTTAAGGTTAATAAACAAATGTAATAATAGAAAAAAGATAACAAAATGGCTGCAGTTCACATTTTACTATCTTCAATGACAGTCGTAAACATAAAATGTGGATCATAAATTAATAAATTCATTGGAAAATAAAGTTTTATTAAATGAACAAAGTAGTCCCGATACATGTCAGAAAGGATATGTATAAACCACACACATTGCCTCCACAACAGAGATACGCAGATACTTCTACTATCACGTTTTGGTGAGGAAAAATGTAAACTGCAAAGGAGAAGTGAAAGCGACTAAGTATTTTGAACAACAGCTAATGAAGGTTTAATTTATTACAAAAGTAAGACTTAAATTTTTTTGAATACCGTTAAGCGTTGAACGAACCCTGATACACTTGCAGGGGACGTTGAAAGATCCAATTAATTCAAAAGGATAGATTCGATATCTTTACAATCCTACATATTCAGAATTTGAACTTAAGCATTTACTCGAGTAGGCACGTACCTCGCATATGAAAAATAAAAAGTGGGCTTTTAGTTTCCAAGATAGAAATATATGAAGGTTCTACTGGATTGTATTGCATAATATTCCAAATAAATTCAAGCAGTTCAAAAAAGTTAACTAGTTCTCTGTTTATTACTACTGAAAAGGGCTAATAATTTTCACGGAAGATGGTCAAAGTATCCTTGATTTTGTACCAAAGTATAAAATATTACATCAAGAAGCGTTTTTTCTTAAGTTGACATTTTCGATTATCTGTTGCTAGAAGATTTTACTTGTATTATCGGTTTGATATTATGAATAATCAATACCGAAAACTTTCTTGCCTATAAAAATATCGCTATATTAATAGCGAACAATAAACAGTTTTATTACTTAACAAGATGGTCTGACGATCTGATTGACCTAAAAATTGCCAGTGGCAACCAAGCGAAACACTAATCAAAGGCAGCTGTAGTAACAGTTATGGTAGAGGGCTAGTCTATCATTGGCCTGGTTTTTTATTCCTATTCTTGTGTTAAAGTCACCTATCATCAGGAAAAGTTTTTGGAACGCGTACTTATACATTTGACGTTCTGTAAATTAAAAAAAAAAAGTAGTTTTACCCACTTTTTCTCATTCAAAAAATTTTGAGACCGTACAGTTGTAGATAAATATAGGGTACTTGTGTATTAGCCGGTCGGCAGGGTCTGTTATCCACCATTGTTTAAGATCTGAACCCTGATAAATCAGATTCTGATAACACTGCCTTCTTATTCATATTAATGGGAGTTGAAATATACAAAATGTAACAATAAATTGCTATTACTTTAGACCCCTCTAGCCATGTTCCTCTTCTTATACAAATGTTTCCCATTAACTTTCGATGAAAACATCTCCATTTCTATTTTTGTCAAAATTCATTTGATGACCTTTTTGACATAATTTCATCTTTGGAATAATTCCAAACTTCTGGAAGTATTTCACGGCTTTTCCTTTTACAGACAGCTATTTCTAAAGTGTTATTCTGTTTATTTTAGACATGCAATAACAAAGAGAATAAGAAAAGCACAAAATAAAATTTAATAAACAATACAAAAGTTTAAATGGACGATAAAAAAAATAATAACAAAAGAAAAACAAAACAGAAAACAATTTAATAACGCACACATAATTAATTCAAATAAGACGAGTGAAAAGAGGAGGTAAAATATACGAGACAAGGAGGTAGGTTTCTTGAAGACCGGATAATACACAAGTACGAAAAATAGTCTATAAATAATTCGAGGTTATTAAATTTAAATCTAATATTAACTTTAATTTCAATGTTATTTCCTTAAACGAAACATGTTTGGAGAGTGTTTATATTGATAGGTTGTATTGAAGTAAAGGAACCGTGGTTGGCTGAATACAATGTTAACTACTGTACGGTATTAATGGATGTTGTAACAGATGTCCAATTGTTGGGTGGGCTACGATGTCACAAATGAGGTCTATTGTGAATTTTTTATTAACCAGTTTTATTGATCAATCTTAAATATAATATTTTGCACTAATGATAAATCTATGAATAATAACATTTGATGAGGCTTAGAAAACCAAAACCAAAAAATATTGATTTTTTTCTCATAAAAACACTATTCATATTGCTAAAAATGCTTTTACATGTAGAAATTGCTCCTACGAACCTATTATAAAAAAAATGCAAAAGCTCATTATTTTTTTTGTTTATCTCTTACTGATATACAAAATTAAAAATTATAAGGAATATAAAAAATTTGGGAGCAGAGTAGTTCAGTAATAGAGTGCTGAGTTACCATCCCGAAGGTCCCAGGTCCCGGCTGTGGCAGTTAATTTATTAAATCTGTTAGCAACCGGGGATGGACTCTGTGGGATTTGGAGACCTTCATTGGTCACACATAGTCTCTATTATTGAGAGAAAAATAGCGTGGTCTAGGACAAATCACCTCCCTGTACAACCGTTGTCCTAGAAACAGTACACTCTTCACCAAGTTCTGAACATAAGATCCTTTCATGGGTTGTAGTGGTGGGGGTTATATAAAATTATGGTATACATGTGCTTTAAAATGGATGAAGGTGGTATGAATATATTTCAGTTTTATTAAGACAGCAGACAAACTGTTACTTATCACCTTCATTTACTTGATCCTTCAATTTAATGTTAATTTTTTTTTAACATTAAGAGCTATTAGGTGACTCTTGTAGTAAGAGATCTTCCCATAGCCTGCTACCCATGATTCTCATTGTCTTCGATGTGAAGTAACATTCTTCCTGTAGGAGAGAGTGAAAGTGGTCTCATGTGTCGATGAAGTAGGTTTACTTACATTTTTAAAAAGGATTTAAAAAAACTACCCAAATCGTATGAATAGCTCGAGTATCAATTAATTTTTTCGTCGTAGAGAATAAGGCATACTTGACGAACCAATGGACTTATGAGCAAAACAAACGAACAATAATACGCCCATTACTGGAGGAAAAACATTAAAATATTAGTGATATAGATTGACGTGTGAAATATTTTAAGTTAGGGGTGGTCGTAGGAATAACATTTCCGATACATTTTTAAAGCAATATATTAAATCTTTACACAGGAGCGAGTTCTTTACGGTAAAAATTCTCGTAAAAGTTATAACATAAAAAATAATAAAAAATAAATACATTCATGCAGTTTTTACTTGGAACAGCCATCCGATTGGACTATTTTTTTTACTTTCAAAATATTTGTTACTTCCTGTATTTTGTTCTCACCGAACTTTGAATTTATCAGAGTTAAGTTGTTATCAATAAATTAGGTCAGATAACATTTCTAGTCTCTACACAGTAGTAAGAGAAAAGAAAAAAGAACGAAAGAGATGAAGGTATAGTTTTTTTATGCATTTTCCGGCTTATTCGGTTGATTGTACTTAATATAGAATTCTTGCCGGCAACCCCATAACATCAACTTTAGAAAACGGCATATCATTTAAGGCGAAATTATTTAAGAATTAGTACAATTTATAAATTATTTGTTAAGTTAGTAAGGTTGTGCGACTGCTTTGCCTTTATATAGGTACTTCAACGATTTGATAATCAACGAGGTTACTTAGGCGTGAAATTGGTGATGTCATTGGATAATAATAAATAAAATGTATGACCTAGAAATAAATCTAGTTCTGAGTAATATATTTTAGTAGTAAATTTATACTTTTTCGAAAAAATTATGATATGATAGTATTTATTATAACAACAGTCCCCGGGAATAAGTGATTAATTCGGGGTTTCTCCAAAACGAGTTTCTTGAACATAAAGAAGCGGGATCGTGTTAATTTCTAAATGAATATGGGTTTAAATCAGGCATTAGCTTGAAAAGGAGTTATTAATTATATTACTACTCCATTTCAAGCCAAAAACAAGGGTAATTACACGATTCCGCTCCCTCAATAGAGTTAACTCTCTATGGACAAAATTCGACTTAAACCACTTATTCACTGGGGCTGTAGATACGAGCATAAGCAGTTATTTATTAAAACAACTTATATAAGTGATATAATGTTAGCAATAAATATTAGTTTGTAAAGTAAACTAAATAGTAATGAGTACACGATTGCAGGAAGGTCCTATTGACATTATGAAGAATAACTGAACTGTAAAGAAAACAGAAGTTAAATTCTGATAAGTGCACAAGACAGGAAAAAAAGTCAGCCCTTTTCAAATATATCCTGCTTAAATTTTATATATTGTGGTTTTAACTCAAAGATATATTTGCATGGAGTTATTTGTAAACAAACCGCTTTCTAATTCGGGATCGTATCCAGGCCAGAGGGAAAGTTTCAGTTAGGTTGGCCTTGACCTTGATGTAGTATTGCCTCAGTAGGCGCAAGTGTATTATGTATGATATATAACAGATAATATATTTATATATCGAGAAGCAAACCTGAGAGACGAACCTGGGTTCCTCGACTGTTAGCTCCTGCATGTCGGCCACATGACTGCTCCACGATCCAAGGCCTTCCCCACTCCCGATGTAGGTCTTTCCACTGAGATCGGGGGGTCCAAGATGGTGTCAATTGGGGCCTTCCACTTCCTGGCAGCTCCTCAAGCTAGTCTTTGATTAGGGCTGATCGTTTTCCGTGGGTTAGTTGAGAGATTTCGGAAACGACCCATGAAGTTTATTGGGGTAAGTACATGATAGGGACCGTTCTGTTTCTATGCCAACGGGAGTGCAAGAAGATGATTTGACCAATATCTCTTTCCTCCCCAGGTTCTTCACCCAATTAAAGATACCCACTGTGCTTTGCCCCACGAGGGTCTCTGGACTCAGTAATATATCTAACTACACTCTCACATTCGGTATTTTGCATTTGTATCGGTCATATACTGTATAACAGTTTCTACATTACAATGTAATTCAAAATTATTTTATATATATTATTTTTTAGCGATATTGTTTAATTAACGATATACTTTAACACAATTCTTTAATTTTTGATTAAGAGTATGTCTACATACTCTAGTTAGCAGTTAACATATAATTTAATGAATAATTTCGGGCTCTACAGAATTAATTCAGCACTATACTTAATGAGCTACGCCGTTCAACACTACTTTACAAAAAAAAAAAAAAAAAAACTATTCTACCATAACCCATGAAGGGTCTTTAAGTACTTGGTGGAGACTGTACTATTTCTAGGACAACAGTTGTGCAGGGAGGTAATTTTTCCGAGTCACGCTCAACTGTTTTCCCCGCACACTGTTTAAGAAGCCCTCTTCATAGAGACTGGGAGAGCCATAGAAGATTCTTACAAATTTAATAATTCCTCTGCTACAGGAGGTCTCTAACTAGCCTCTAGAGATCAGTAACCCACCAACATACTGAGCTAAGCCTTGCAACACTATTTGTATGATAGATTAGTTAATTCAAGTAATGGTAATTACAAATCAACTTTCGTTCGTATCGTCAATTTGCTTTTCTTCTTCTTCATAGGCAAGACAGACGCACAAGGCAGTCCTTGACCTGCTCAATCACTCTTGCCCAGTCTTGTCGGTCTGTAGCAAGCCTCAGAGACACGTTAAGATGTCGGAGGTCCTCTTAGACGCTGTCCTTCCATCTGCCTCGTGGCCTACCTCGAGCTCTCACTCCTTCTGGACAATCCTTATACAGCCCTTTGACGGTTCTGCCTACTACTAATCTACTTCTCATAAGGTGAGCTATAGCGAAAAAAGCTTTATTGGCCGAGATAATGCGTGCCTGAATCTCCTCCTCCTCCTCCAATGCTTCATTAACCTGTACACCAAGATACTTAAAACTATCAACACATTGGAATGTGTAGTTTCCAATTGTGCAGCACATATGGTGTCGCATGGGTTTCTTTTTCCTCAAGAGCATAACTTTTGTCTTCTCTTCATTAATTTCTAAGCCAAATCTCCTATCCTCCCTTTCCAGCTTCCCAATAGCATCTTTGAAATTAAGGAGAGATCTTCCAGATATCATCACATCATCGGCATATGCTAATAATTGGGCCCCTTTGTAGAAGATATTACCTCCCACATCCAGACAGGCTCTTGCTACTATAGTTTGTAATATCATGTTGAAAAGTAGCGGGGCTAGAGAGTCACCCTGCCTGAGTCCATCGTTTACCTGAAATGCGCTGGCTAAGTTGCCATTGACTCCGACTTTGCAGCTTGTATTTTTCATTGTGCATATTACGAGTCTGATAATTTTTAAATGAATTTTCATCTCCTTCATGGCCTGGAACAATTCCTCTCCCAAATTGAATCATATGCCGCCTTATAATAAATGAACAGCAGCTACATAGTGTTTTGAAACTCCTTCATTTTCTCACACATCAGTCGCAAGGAGATTTGATCGATGGTTGATCTGTTGGGCCTAAAACCTCCTTGGTAATCTCCCAGCTTGCGCTCAACATATGGCAGTAGGCGGTTATAGAGGGCTATAGAGAACATTTTGTACGCTGTGTTCAGCAGGATAATGCCTCTATAGTTCTTACAGACTGTCCTATCCCCCTTGTTTTCATAGGGTGGGACGACTGTTGCTTCTGGCCACTCTTTCGGCATCCTCTCTACTTGCCAAATGTGTGTGAAATTAGACCATGCATCTAGCTAACTAATGACCCATTTGCCACTTTTAAAAATTCTGCATGCATTCCATCTGGACCAGAGTCTTCTTACTTTTTAACTTGTCCACAATAGCTTCGATATCCTCTTTATCTGGTGGGATATCTTCGTCGTCATCGCCACCGCTCGCATAATTAGCTGGTCTCGTGGCTACAACATCATGCTCCGATCTCAGGAGTGTTTGAAAGTATTTCTTCCATTGGTGTTGCACCACTACGTCTGCGACCAATAGGCGTCCATCTTCACCCCTTATAACCATGTTATTATTTCTAGCACCTGTTTTCTGCTGCTGGACGTCCTTATAGAATTTTCCGGTCTCATTGTTGCTTCTGGCTTCTTCTATTTCTCTAACCTTGTCACTCATCCAGTTTCTCTTCTTACAGCTGATGATTCTTTTAGCACGGGCTCTAGCGTCATGAAAATCTTTTCTATTCCGTCGTGTGTCCCTACCCAGCCAATTGGTTCTTAGTATATTGCGAGCCTTGATGGCTTCATCGCACTCCGTATCAAACCAGGATCTATTTGGAGGCTTCCTCTCCATTCGGCAATTTTGCTCTGCTGCTCCAGAGCAATGTCATGTCCTCTGATTGCCACCTTCAACTCCTTCCACTGAGTTTCTACCTCTTTGATCAATTTTTTTTTACCTACGTCAATTATACGTGTTTTTGACCCTGATAAATGATGGTATATGAATTTTATGTCAATTACAATCTTTAAATCAATCGCTACAGATCTAAATCGCTTTTTTTTCCACATTCGATACTTTACATAATAGTTTCTGCTATATAATGCATATCGAAAGGATTATATACATATTATTTTATAACAATATTGTTTTATTAAAGATATAATTTAAACACAGTTCTTTAAGTTTTGATCAGATAGTCTAGTTAGCAGTTCACGTGAATACTTTTGATATAACTATTAATAATTTTATAACTTTTTAAAGCAATATATTTAAGTATTTTTTAAGGTCACACCCTAATAGTACTAAATTTTAACAGATGAAACTTGTTAAAGTCCTGTTTCTTATAATTCTTTAAGAAAAAATAATAAAAGATGTAGGAAAACGTATTTATTGACATATTCAGCTCCAATTTTCCTTGTATTGTGTAGTCTCCTATTCAGAATCTTCTATGATTATTTTAAATATTTAATTTTTAATTATAATAAAATATTTAAAAAAAAAGTAAATATTTTTTTACCCGCAGTTAAACATTTTCAACTCTATGGCAAGTGTCGCCTGCTAGATATGATCTAACGCAATGTCTGAATAGTTCTTAAATCTAGCAACAATGGATCTATCAATAAACGGTTGCACACTGTGGCTATGCACTTCCTTGCATCTAAATTTCTCCGGATATTTTCGGTTCATTCTGACGATAGCCAACAAATGATATCCATGTTTTTTAAGTTTAATCATTATTAATCAATAAAACAAAAAAGTAATTAAAAAAAATGAAAAATGGGATCGATTCCCTGCGGGATAAAAAATAAAAAAGATTTTACTTTAGCTTCTAGAATTTGTTAAAGTATTATGAACTGTTAATTAATCGATGTTCAATCGACTAAAAAAATAAATTATATGTATATTACAATAACAATAATAATTTGAGATATGGAAGAAAAGAAAAGAACAATTGTAATAAACGTAGTCCATAGCGATTCACTCATTAAAAAAGAAAGAAAATTGTATTAATACGTGATTTTCTGTGATTTCTCAAAAAAAAAGATAAAATGTTTGCCTAAGTTGTAAATAATAATGATTATTGATTTATTTAAATATTTATTTATTTTTTTTTTTTCTTGTTTCTTCAGAAATAGTGGTAGGAAAATTACAATGCTAAAAATAAGATGTAATTTGTCGATACTAAAAAATATTATATCTCCAGCCGTGGTGAATAAGTGATTATAAATATTATTTTTATAATATAAATACGTCTCCAGATAAAGTCGATCATAAGTTCATATAAACGGATAAATTCTAAAACTCTCAGAACTTATTTCGTATGAAAATATAGTTGGTAACAATATAAATTTATTTATTAAGCCGAATTGTGTCAAGACAAGTACTACAAAATACCTATTACTTGCCTTGATTCTCGTTATCGAATTAATTTGTTTTATTGGTTATTGTAATTGAAATAACGTTCATATTTTATAATAAGAGCCTTATGTAATACTGATGATCATGATTATCATTGGCTTTAAAACATTTGTGGGAGAAAGTGTGGTAATCTCTGTGTCTCTTACTGGTTTACCAAATTTTCTCATTAATTTTCATATTCGAATACACGGTATAGTGTCTTGCGCCAAGTGACTGAGGCGTACATGAGTTACGCTTTGAGGCAATCAGCTGACTACTGGCATGATCAAGTGGGGAGTTTCGTAAAAAAAAAAATAATACTTTATCAAAAACTAAAAATAACACCCTTTTGTAGCAAGCTGAACCTATAACCAGGAAATGAATATTAGTCAAAATTAAACCAAAGAATACACGTTTATACCCAGCCGAATTAGGTAATAGCCGAAAGTCGAGAATAAATATTATAATTTATTTTATTTTATTTTTTTTATAATTATTATAATTTTTAAATATTTTATTATGAAGAGAAAAATAATCCTGGACATGTCTTTTCTCTTCACAATAAAATATTTAAAAAAATAAATATTAGTTTCAAAAACTAACAAGCACGTTATAGTAGAAAAAAGAAACCAAAAAGTTGACACAAAATTCAGTAATTTTAAAATTAGAATAGAATTATAAACAAAAATATTCATTTTATGTTTAAAAGAATAGGGTTGTGTTTTAAGATATTTTGTAATGACTCTACTTTTACCAATATCAGTCAATTAAATATTTACAACAATTAACATCAAGCACCCCACGCTTTTGTTTATGATAAAATGAGTTGTTTTTTTCAACACTATTCTTATCTTAATCTTATTGAAACTTATCTACTTTTTAGTAGTTTTTTTTTCATTAAAGAGTGCTTTTTTAAACTTTTATTTATTTTAATGATAATAAATACTAGTTAGTCAGTTTAATAACGCATTTTTTATTTATTTTAACCTTAGCGAACCATAACAACATTCAGCGAACTTCGGTTCCAACGCGACTAGATTTGTATGAGATTCGTTCAGCCCCCAAGCTCGCTCACGCCATATTATTTATTTTGACTATAAAATGATGGTACTTAAGTAATACATTACCCATAGTAAGGAAGTCTTAGCAGCCTTTGTTCTTCTAAGGTTAAATGAGGTTGCCTTTTCCCACGTCTTATTTGAGATATAGCTTCTTCCTGCGAAGACAATATCTGATTAATTTTCGAACTAAAAAAATACAATTTAAACAATCCTATTGCTGGTGTTGTAATTAATAGCATTTTTTGCTAGCCTTTAATCATTAATAACTTTTTCAATAAATTTCATAACCAACTTTTTTAAATTCATAACCAATACCTGATATGGTGCAGTCCAACTTAGTTCCGACTCCCTTAAATTATTTTTAATTATGTGGTGAAAGAGAATAATATAGTAATTAAATTACATATGTCTCAATTATTATCCTTATTATAAGTAATAATTAATATGTTATATGTTGTAACTTGGTGGACTTATATATATATATATTTGTAGTGATATTGAACATTTAAAACATGTATACAAGAGACTTTCTTATATGAACTAACTAGGTTACTTAATGACTATTGTAACTTATAGGTTAACATTATAATGAACATTATAACTTTTAGGCTACTCTCTCACGAACTTAGAGACTACCCTCTATAGTCTTACCATACCATCTCCTCTCTACTCCTTTATATATCACTCTCATCTTAGAGCAGGTATATATAAATACAAAAGAAGTGGTGAGGTCAAGGAAAAGTTTACATTGTATTGACAACACGGAAGCATTGATGAAACTTCCTTGTTTCAAAACCATGTTATTAAACAATTTACTTTATGTCATTGACCGGTGATTTATAAACAAATTTTATATAAACAAAAGTATTAGGTGCCAGAATACATTAACTAAAATACCTGTTCGAAAGGTTTAAAAATATTGAGATTGTAACGCGTAGTTATATTACGAATTATTTATTCATAAATTTTTTATAATATTTATTATCACTTGTTTACATATAGGTGAGTCCATTTTTACCTCCTACTGGGCATCGCGAGAGGTCTAATCAGAGCTAATTTCTTCCTAAACCTCACGTATACCAACCTAAATATAAAGAGCGGATTGGTTGAGATTCCAAATCTATTAGATAATATTTATTTTATATTCTCACTATGACTGGGAAAGGGAAAGTTATGCCACGGAATTTGAATACTATGTCCAACGAAACTTCAGTTCTATGTTCAGTGTTTAAGCTCCTATGATGAACTTGCGTGTTAGGACGCAGTGTATGAACTAATAAAAAGGGATTAATATTTTAGACATTTTTATATTCTGAAAAATGGGTATTATCACAGACATCTCTTACTGCATTTATCTACAGATACGAGATATCATGATATCAATTACGACTCACAGTCATTAGATGACGATCGCATTATGACTTCTTTTTCTTAATTTTATTTTGGTCAAATCCTTAAAATCTGCCTAATACATATCCTAATTCAAACAGTACAAATCGTACTCAAACATTTTGACCTCCATCCGGACCATTTTATCCCTATATATAAGGCCAACTAATATGTTTTTTTTCTTTAATAACAGAGTAGGAACATTCAAGACTCAATATCAATTTAAGTCGATGTGAGATATATGTATTTATTATAGATAATAATAATAAAAGGCTTATCGAACCGGAAGGCTCGATCCCGATCGATGTATTTGTATGCTAACACTAACTCTTAATGCAATCCTCGCTCTACCCCTCAGACATTTACCAGTCTGCTCAGCTCTTATTAACTAAACATAATACATAATAATCTATTACCTACACTACCTGTTTGAAAAGGTTAAAGAAAGTAGGAAAATATCGTCCAGTTACTGAACAGAATTATTTGAATTAATATTAACAAACGAACTCTTCCTTTACCATTTACCATAACAAATAACATGTCTAAATTGTTTTTTATTTTTTACCGCTTTTCAAAATGCTCTGGCTATAAATTTTACTTTATCAATAAGAACGAACATTATTAAATTATTATTATAAAAAAAAGTTGAATTTTCTTCTTTGAAAATATATAAAGTATAAACATATTAAAATACTTATTAATAATATATTTATTATACTTATAACAATTTATAGAATAGAATAGAATTGAAACTTTATTCCGGGACTAAGTCCCGTTAGAATAACAAACATGAACAAAAAAAGAAACATCTATCATGTTCTAACATATATCTGGCAAGAAGGCTACATAATAATAAAAATTATAAAGTATTTAAAAATTGCCAAAAAATAAACAAAATCAATTATTCAATACTGATTCGCCATTTGAGTGCATCGTTTTGGGAGGTCAGGAGATGTTGGAAAAGGAAAGATTTAAATGAATACAGTGAAGAAGCATGGCGGATGATAGGAGGGATTGAGTTCCACACAATAGTGAAGCGGGCGAGAGTTGGTTCTGTGGGAACGAGTATAGAGATCAGAAAGGCGAGATCTTTTATCATGGTGCTGGACTGAGGATTTGAACTGGAGGAGACTGTAGATATATGGAGGGTGTTGAGAGTTAATGGATCGGTATAAGAATGCACGGAGGAAATATGGTCTACGAATGGAATGGAGGATCATACATACTATATAATTCCTATATATAAATTTTAATAAATATTAGGTGCTATATTCAGTAAAATACCTGTTCCATTAGGGTAAACATAGTGAGAGAATAGCGCGCAGTCGCAGCCCGAATGGTTTCAATAAATCATAACCAGCATGCCGCACCTCTTGGGAGACTGAAGATAGCGAATGTTGTAAGGGATGACGGTGCTCGATTTTGAGGGAGGGGGAAAGGTTTAGGATGGTGGAGGGTCTGTTCGTAGCAGGGCTACCAACATTTACTTATAATTATATGGTAGTTAGTTTTTATTTACGTATTTATTATTCTTTTATGTTAGATTTGCACCTGCGCAGTATCTCATCCGACGACTTTGATCTCAATTTGGAGGAACATGACATTTTGGAACTGATTTATGTTTTCTAAGCAGGTCTCTAGGTCATTGTCCCTTTAATATTCTCATAGGAAGTCCATGTAACAGAGAGTAGGAAAGAGAAAGAACGAGAGGATTTCCGTGATGCGCTGAGTGGAATGTTTAGTATTTGCTGTGAATATATGATTTACAGTGGTAGTGTTTCATGTCGTTGTATACAGCGTGATTTGAAATAAACCATGGTGTATTTACAATTTTTTTAGAATTTAGGATCGTGTTGTTTGAACCTTGTGTACACACACATGTTTTTCTGAGTCCCAAAGTTCTGCCCCATTTGTCCAAATTGGTCTTAGTATAGAGTTGCAGATTAGTCGTAAGTTCTGTAGTAAGTTCTATGATAGTTGTTTGTAGCGTCTTATCAGTTCTTGTCTTTTTAATTTTGTATGCATGCTCCATGTAAGTCTTTTGTCCAAGGATAGTCCGACATAACGTACATAGTTTTTAGAATGTACATAGTCGTCAATTTTGAACCCTGGACCTTCAGCGAGGCAACTCAGCACCCTACAACTAAAGTACCTTAAATAAAAACACATCATCGGGGATAATATTAACAATTTCTGAAATTATACCATCTAGCAATTTATGGGTTAATTTTGAAAAGCGAATAGTATCACAAAAATAAACTGAATTTCGGTTCTCACCTTTTGTATTACGTACTTTGTATTGTATTTGTAATACTTTTTGTATTAGAGTACTTTTGTATTTACTTTACCTTTTGTATTGCACAGGTTTTCGGCGATACTGTACCGTACATCGCTATCTCGTACCGCGTTCTTTGTGAACCAGAAGCTTACCTACAGTTGAAGAACCGCTCTCACTCCTGCAAAGATAAGTTGCATGACTGTAGTTTATTATTTATGAAAACAAAATATATTGGGACCGAATCGATAGTTCAAATGCTCAGGCTTCCTACTGAAATCATGTATAGATGTCCTATAAGTAGAGAGATTTTTAAATATTTTGGAACCCCCCCTCCAAAAAAAACGAAATAAAACAGCAGTAGTTTGTACCTGAGGTTCCTGGCAATTTCAAGGACAAAGGGAAATTTGGTTTTATAGGATGATCCTAAAAGAGTGGTCCTAACTTCTGTGGCCGGATCTTGGCTTTACTGGTTTGTTATTGCCCCGAAACCCAAGGAGATTTGGAAATGAAAGTAGGGATATATTAATTTAACCAAGACGTTTCCGAAGGAACATTCAACGAGTTAATAGTGTAAAATTTTCATGATCATGTTCATTTAATCACTTAACGGAAATCAACACTTGATGCTAATATATTTTGTAAATGGGTTTTTCGCATTATGATGAAATAATTAAAATCGATTAATAACTCAATGGTCCTGCTGATTCATTAAGATAGCCTTATAATTATTTTTGTTTACGCACTTACCGACTTTGAGTGTACCAAGCAAAATTATCATGTCTTACTTCATATCATTTCTCCCCTTGACCTATCAAAAGAAAACTATAAATAGTTTTATTAGGTGTAATGTTTACTTTAAATCTAATCTAGTTTTAATTGAATTCTTTAATGTAATATTCAAAATATTTCTATCGAATTTACCTCACTTCGATATCCTAATATGTTTGGTACATTCAGTGCAATCTGTTCAACAGTCATGGCTTAATGTTTTATAATAATAGTAAATAACATTAAGAGAAAATATTATTAAAATTATGCAAGTCTGTAAGAAATAATAAGGTATTGTCAATGACCAATACAAAAATAAAACAAAAAGTACATTTTCCTACTTATACAACAGAAGAAATTCAACATTTTTTAGGCTAATTGGCGAAAATAGTTAGGAAATACTATCTCCACCATGTAATAGTACTATTACAAGGATTTTCTGTGGTTTCCGAATTGCCAAAATTCCTCTGAGGCCCATACTTATATTACAACTACATCTTAAGCCAAATATTGCGAGAATGATACGATCCCGGTTATCTGGAAATTCCAAACAAATGGAAAACGAACTGTTTAAATGCCCTTTAGATTTTTAAATAAAAATTTAAGAGATCAGAGAGAGAGAGATAAAAAAAGAAATAAAACCTTGTAGTCCTCTACTGACATGCTTCCAAAACTAAATGCAAAAGCTTATGTAATATGTGTTAGGAGACATTAAAACTACTTCCGCGCTGAGAAGCTTAGGAAGAGAGTGAAATGAGAGAAAGAAGACATTAAAAATTTTAATCGCTATTGGTAAAGATAAAGCAAAAATTGTTTCGTATAAAGTAAACAAATTAGATTTTTTTCTATTTCGTTATATTGTTTATTCAAAGAGTTCTTTAATAAAATGATCGTTTATTGGATGATTGTGGGCTATATTTTCGTTTTTAAAATCAAGTACATTTCATGAGATAATATTTTTGATGTGCAATTTTCCGAAATATTTTGACATAAACAAGCGAAGCATTAATTTTTTTCAATCATTGCTCAATCATCTCCGTCAAATCTGTTCTCTTCACCGATCCGGGTTCGAATCCCGGCTGGGGGCAAATCTTTTCTCTTCTTGAACATTCTTCCTCGTGTATACATCGCAAAATTGCGAGAACACGGGGTATATGGGATCGGTGAAGAGAACAGATTTGTCCTAGCTAGAGAGGGACCCCGGTGGCTCAAATAGTTAGAGCGTTGCCACGGTGAGGCGGAGATCCGGGTTCGAATCCCGGCTGGGGGCAAATCTTTTCTCTTCAAAATAAAATAATTAATTTTTTTCCATTGTTTATTCTAAAGAGAGCTGTGTGGCATATGTTTTTACAATTATCTCTGTAAAAGTAAAACATTTCCTTAACTGCTTTTTCATAATTAAAACCCTATTATTAACTTAAGGAACCACTTTCTGGTTGGTAGGCTAGCTTTTAATGGTATTTTTTTTTGAAGTTTTCGAAAACTGTACCACTTAGAGTATTGATTAGAACAATGTAAAAAATTAAAAAAAGTGAATTTTTGAGAACACAATTACATGCAAATACATTTTACATTTATCTTCTAAGAAAGATTGTTTGTTGGACAGTAAATAGTAAATACAATTAGGAATAAATCATAGGGTCGGGTAACTACTCTAGTTGAACGAGCAAACTTTTTAAGTATTCCATGTATTGGGGCAAAGAGAGTCGTTGAAATTACATTGTATCTCATCTGCTTCAACTGGTGGTTCAGTTCTCTTGTTTTATCAAAAAAATTAGGTTAAGCAATTCTATTCATTTGATCTTATTTATAACATTTGTATAACTTTTACCACTTTTGTGTTATTAATAATTCCAGGAATTTATCAAGTAGCTCGATTGTTTTTTAAATCAACCTTTTTAGTAACTTGAATTAGGTTTTCTAAAGTTAATATTTGCGTTTTTCACACGTGATAGTTCCATCTTTCATAATTATTAGCTATGTATTAATTGATTAATTATTGATATAGTTTAAAATTCTATATTGACCTAGCAAAGATGATTAAATGTCTTTAACTTTAACCGCTCAAATCCCATATATTTTGTGTTAATCTAATAAATTAATATTAAATCAGATATCAGGTTAAATAACCATTTAATAACTAAAGTTTATATAATGCAAATGGAAAAAAACACAAGCAGAGCCTTATGTTTCAAATCTGGTGTAAAATACAAACACTTATACAAACAGTCGACGTTTCGCCCATTCAGGCATTATCAAGACACAATAAAAAGTAAGTTCACTCACATCTCAAAACAGAAGTGCAATACATCCCAACGAATAATCGCTCAAAAAGGCTCATAATCCGGGACCGCACCTCCACCCCAAGACGTTCAACTCAAAACTCCAAGTTTCCAACCGCAGTCTGTAGGTCTAATAGATTCTGAGATACGGCCTTTGAAAATTGGTAATTTTTTCCAAAAAGTCCAAATTTTAAGTTTTGGCCGGCTTTCGTGAGGAACACCGGGCGAAGAAGTGATCCTACTATGAAAGTCAAGCAAAATGGAGTTGTAGTAAATTTAATTCTCTTTAATTTAAGTACATAACGAGGCCTGTAGTTGTTATACTTCTTCTAATTCGGACTTTTTGGAAAAATTTACCAATTTTAAAAGGGGTGTAACTCAGAATCTGTTGCACCTACAGGCCTTGATCTGTGTTTAAATTAAAGATAATTAAATTTACTACCTTGACTTTCATCGTTGAATCACTCCTTCGCCCGGTGTCCCTCACGAAAGTGGGCCAAAACTTAAAATTTGGACTTTTTGGAAAAATTACCAATTTTCAAAGGGGCGTAATTCAGAATCTATTAGAGCTACAGAGCCGCGGTTGGATTCAAATTGTAGCAAATTTAGTCTACATTAAAATGGTCAACTGTGTTTTTTAAAAATAAAAAACGCACCGATTACGAGATAAAGGCCAAAAACTGAATCAACTCCGAAAATTTCGACGTTTTTCGGCCACCAAATGCTTTCCCATCCGTTTTTTCGGTTGCAAACTGGGATTTTAACTACTCAGACATGCCCTTACAACATATCAAAAATGCAGCTCTCTTCAATTTATTGCGACCTTTAAACACCTGGCCGCTGGCCTATTGTATTTTTGGAAAATATTAAAAATGAAATGAATAAAAAATTAAAACTTATAACTCAACTCGAAGCGACTGCCTGCGGAATAGATACCAATTAAACTATTTCAGTTTTAAATTTTCAACAAATACATAACATTTAACAGAATTTAAGTTGAGTAATTTATAATAAGATAGAAATAATGTCTGAAAAATTATTTTTAATGAAAAAAAGGTGAAGAATTAATTTCTGTTTCTTTTTAATTAGTCTATAAAATTGCTTTCTTCATTCAGGTTGGAAACTGCTTATAATGACTGGGCTTTACATAAATTGGCCTTGGAAAAAGGAAAAAATTACAGAAATCTGGCAATGGCCGATTATATTCTGGATGTATCTCTTCGGATGGTGGGCTGAGGAAGCGCCAACTGCTTCCTCCAGGAAGTGGCTGTCGAGGTTCCGTGTCTTTTGTTTCATCAGTGCAAGCCTCTGCTTTTGGAGCTTGATAACTGCCATCATTATCAAGTTCTCTCAGGGAGATATAATGGTAAATCTGTTCTCGGTCTTTGGAGCTGGTCCTGGAATATCCGGTGCATTGAAAATTGTTCAATGTATCCGTTACAGAAAACCATTAAAGAATGCCATGGACCTTCTGGATGGTAATCAACTATTACCATTTGTTTGTTAAAAATTGATCCTATTATTTATTGTAATTATTTATAATAAAAATTTATTTTATTATATAGGCTTTTCTTAAATATAGAACTTAACATTAATATAAATAATGTAATTAATGAAAAGTCTTCATTGAGTGGAATATAGCCAAAACAGTGTAGTTAGATATCCAAAATAGAATGTAAAACATTCATTCCAATACAAAAATCACTCTACTCTGCTTGATTTTAACACCTTTAACCAGATCATTTTCAATAAATAAATAGAATCTAAATTAGTAACAATGATAGAACATGTATTGCACAAAGGAAAAAAAAAGATTCTTTAAATGTTGTGTGCCTTAATATCTACCATTTGTGTCATTATCTAAAAAAAAAACTGGTTAAGATAATTTTATTAGTATTATATACTGGATAGTAAGAGGCTGTAGTGGCTCGATGGAGCCCTAAGTTGAAGCCGAAGGACCTGGGTTCAAAGCCCGCTCGCTGCCAGACTTTTATTTAATCTATTGAGCGAGGCAGGTTTTTTTTGTTATTATTAGTATACAACCAAAGCATATAAATAAAAAAAAAATTCACTAATCTTCAATGATAAATAAATGAGAAGAAAAACTTTTTATTATGCATGAAATTTTTTCTTGTAATTTACATAATTTGAAAGCTTTCCTTTGTTGTTTTGCCTTCAAAAATTATAACAAATACATTTTTAATGTTGAGTTGTGTTTCTACTTTCTATCATAATATCTTATACATTGTTAATTAGTGGTTTATATATTTTTTATTTTAGAAAAATAATTAACATATCAAATACATTTTTAATATTGATAGAATAAATAGATATATTTATATATATGAGTGGTGTTTAGAAATCCTTTTACTGTCATTCATATTACAAATTGTTAATAACTGGTTTATAATTTTTTTTAATTTAGAAGAATAAAACAGATGTTTGTAGAATAAATATATAATTCTTATTTCAGACATGATGAGTGAAATAGATGAACCGGAAATAGAACCAATTGTTCGCAAAGGGATGAAAAGATGTTGGATAGCATTCGTTCTGTGCCTGTTCTTTGGTACTTGCATCAGCTTACATTGGCTTATTCGGCCCGTACTTTTACTAATTTTCTATGGGGAAAGAACACGCATTTTAGACACATGGCCTGTTTTTGATGATAATTGGTTACAGTGGTCTTTAACATTTGTTTTTCAGGCTATGAATATCTTTCATACTGGACACACATTCTACATTTTTGATAATATTTATTTTTGCATTTCTGAGTCCTTGTTATGTCAGCTTAAAGTTCTCGAATACCGCCTGACTCACCTTAAGCTTGACGGTAGTATGCGGTCAGAAGAAAAACTAGATAAATGCATCAAACAACACATTCAAATTCTAAAGTAAGTCCCACAATCCTGTAGAAAGATATATAAATTATAGATTGGAAAGATGTGATAGTTTATTTTAAAACCAAAGTTTCCTAAATTTTAATGATATGATGATATTGTTAATATTTATACTAGGCATGTGATTCAGTCTTCATCAATGTTTAATAATTGATAACACATTTTCTTTACCATTGACAATCTCAGATGTTAAAATCGATAGCATAATTATTACTTTGTCATTTTAGTCTGAAACAAGAACAGTACAGAAATATTTATATTTAGTAAACAGAGAAATAAGAGTAAATATTTTTATTTGCAGGGTATGTGCCAACCTCAAGTTTTCTTCTGAAGCAGTAATTATTTTCCAGTGCATTTTTACTGCGATGATGCTTTGCACTGGTATTTTTATCTTAACATTGGTAAATATTTTTTTAATGGTTGTTACATACCAATCGTACAAAAAGTTATTAATATAAATATTTCTTTTTTTATAGATGGATCACATTAGCTTGAACATCATTCTAAATTTAGGAGAGATTACTTTAGTTGTTATTGTAATTTTATTTTCATACTGTTGGTACAGCAATGAAATAACATTCCAGGTAATGTTAGTATTGTATTTACTTCAGAATTTGAAAAGTTATACATATAGATCTGACTAATGGCTATTTTTTAAGCATGTATTATAATATTCCAAACAATTATTATTTCAGCAAATCTTAATGTATTTCTGATTTCAAAGATAAATACTTTGGATGTAGAGATGTACAGCCTACTATATTTAAACTTTATTTCTTTTCAGCATTTACTGACTGCTATTTATAATTTCCTGATTTCATTAGTTCATACTTCAAGTATTTATTTTAATTTTATTGTTAGTGTTCTGAACTGGCTACTTATGCATACATGATGGACTGGACGGATGGTACCTTAAGTCAGAAGAAGAAGCTCCAGAATTTGATGACAATGCCAATGCAACCGATGATATTTGGTGGAATTGTTGAAATAAATTTGAATACTTTCATTAATGTAATTATTAGAAGTGTATAACTATTATATTTATAATGATAATTTTTTCATTATTCATTACACACAAAACAAACAGTTAGTCTGTATTCAATTTATTTTGATGTGCAATGTTTCAGTCCGCATAATCAATGCATCTTTAGGAATGAATTGATTCAACTGAAACATTAATTAAACCGGTATTCTTAAAATATGAATTAAGAAAGAAATGGTTCAAAAGTTGATTTAAGACCTACTCTGTCACAAATCATCAATCTTGACCCATCTAACTGATGAAGGATTTATAATATAGACTGAAACATTGGTACACAATAAAAATTCATTTATTTTATCAGAGTGGAAGCATTTATTGTCCATACTCTTCAACCGAGTTCTTTGTTTATGATTTCCTCTATGGACAAGTATTCCTATAGCAATAAGAATTATTTTTTAATTTATTTTTATTTTACTTTTTTCTAATTTTTAAATATTTTTATTGTGAAGAGAAAAGATTTGTCCAGGACCGGGATTCGAACCCGAGTCTCCCACTTGATCTATCCTGGCACGTACCTCGGTCATACAAATCCTTTCTCTTCACCGATCCCACATCCCAGCGTTCTCGCAATTTCCTATGTATACAAGGGGAAGAATGTTCATTGAACATTACTTTAATTAGGATCTTGTTGACTTATGTCATTATATTATTTATAATTGATTTTTATTTTATATTTTTTAAATACATTTATTTTTATTTTGAAGAGAAGAGATTTGTCCAGGATCGGGGTTCCAACCCTGATCTCCCACACATCCATCGTGGTACTCTGCCACTTGAGCTATGAGAAAGGATTTGCCTGACTGAGGAACATGCCAGGATAGCTCAAGTGGCAGAGTACCATGACGGATGCGTGGGAGATCCTGGTTCGAATTCCGGTCCTGGACAAATATTTTCTCTTCAAAATAAAAATATTTAAAATTTATGTTAATTTAAAAAAATATATATATTTAAGGATTATGATGTCCACTAAATATTTATTTTTTCATACATTTTTGAAGAATTTTTTTGATAGCTGAAGAAGATTTTAGCAAGTTTAATCAAAATGCAGTTTATTTGGGCACTACAGTTTTTAGGAAAGCACTTTTTTTTGGATAGTTTGGATAGTATATACTACTCGATACTCTGGTGAAATCTAACATTATAAGAAAAATAATCAACAAAATTGTTTGTTTATTCATAAAACGTCACTTGATGCTGGTATGGCTAATGAATCGAAGCTACATTGAGATTCTTAAATGTTACTATACATAAATAATTAGGATAAGGATCTTTATATGATACTTAACACCGTACAGGCTTGGAACCACCATTTTACATCCCTTCTGTAGGAAAGCATAACCAAGGATTTTTTACTCCCTTTAAAAAAGTCCTAGAGCCACTTGCCGCCGGGCAGTGAATCCACTAAACACTACACCAGAGGTGACCCCTCAACAAAATTGTGACTCTCATTAATATTTTGATAAGGTTAATTATAGATATAATTTCCTGAAATAATTATTATATCTATGAATTACTTATTATTAAATTTCCATATTTCATTAAATATATTTTGACCTCACATAATAAACCAAAATGTTATTTATTTATGTATAACTTACTATCTTCTAATTTTTTTATCCTCAAGGAAATTCTTTAACAATGATTCCCTGTTTAGGTATTGAAGACTGCGTTTTCATATTACAACTTTTTGGTTGCTGCTGATGCAGGAGGTGGTAGTGGGAAATAAATAATTATGAGCTGATACAAACAGAATCTGTTTGTTTTCATGTAGTACAATGTTGATGACAAATGTTTATTGTAGCATTATAATAAATCTAGATATTTCAAGTGGTAGTAATGATACTTTATAAAAATACATTATCTCTTTTTTCTCCCTACTTCTTTCATGAACATATTATGTTGCATCACTAGTTGACTACCTGTTAGTTCCATTAATTCCAAAAATGCCCTTTTTGGATTATTTATAAAACAATTACTCTAATGATATGAAAAATTACTATGGTTACTGTTCTGATAATACTATTGAATTTAAATTTCTAATTTTTTAAAATTTGTTTCATGATTTATTATTCAAGCTGAAAGATTCTGTAATATTGCTCAAACCATTTACAACTTGTGTTTTTATAAAAAGGCAATCAGAATAACGGTGTCTCTACCTCAGTTTAGAAAATTTTGAGACAAGTATAGTGTAATAACAATAATAATAATAATAATAATAATGCATCAAGCCCTGATGGTGAAATACAACCTTCTAGATGTAAAGGCACCATATTGTAAGTATCAACCCAATAGACTACTACAAAAAGGTCCCCTTAAGCTATATTGGGATGAGTCCATTATAACGGACCACACTGTGCATCATAATAGGCCAGATATCCTGCTTATAAAGTCGAGTGAGAGGAAAGCAAGTATAATTGATATTGCGATCCCTAACGACAATAATGTGAACTCTACTATTGGAGAGAAGCTTCGGAAGTATCAAGAACTTGCGGCTGAGCTAAAAGAGCTATACGATATGGAAAGCGTGGTGGTAACACCTATTATAATCTCCACGAATGGATTGGTTCCTAAATCCATGGTGGAGGGTATTGAGAAACTGGGAATTCCGGTCGAGGTTTTAAAGGAGTCTCAACAGGCAGTTCTCCTAGACACAGCCAGGATCGTTAGAAAATTTCTGAATATTTGGAGATGAAAAATATAAAAACCAAAAATAATAACTGCAGATGGTTGGACTTGTCCCCCATCTCTGTTTTGAACCCGCAAATGCGAGAAGAAAATATAGGTGATAATAATAATATTATTTAATAATAATAATATTTAAAAGTTTAGCTTAAACTATTAAAAAAATCTTAGATTCATAGTAGTAATATTCAAATGATTTCAATACATTTTATTCTAAAATGAAAATGTTTAAAGTTTCGGAACTGGAGTTACAATTGAAGGGTTTTCTATCCAAAGCCATAATTTTTTTTTTCCATTTCCATTATATTTATAAAAATTATTCAGTTTGTTTTAAGTCTTAAATTTCCATATGCCTTATAGATATATTCAATAAAAATTTTGATGTCCATTTCACCATGACCTAAAATATATTTTTGTGATAATTTGTAAATTTTATTATTTTGTAGATTTAAATGACTTCCATACCACCAAACACTCATATCACATTTTTATGGCACAATCATTATTATGCCATATTTGTAAAAGTATAAAGGACACAAGGAGTAGGAGAATTTAGAGAAGGAAATTTTTATAAGACTTTTTTTTCATAATTACTTATACAACTTTTTCTTTGGATACATTTGTTATACCTTATTAGTTTTGGTAAAAGTCCATATTTGAGTTATATTATGGAATAAGTACATTTTTATTATTTACCATAAAAATTGTTAATGAATATAAACTATTTATTTAAAAAAAATTGTACGTGCTTTATTCTATCAAATAATAAATTTTTACTTATTGTATTTGTAAAAGTATATGCATTATTATGATAATTAAACTGTTGGGACAAGAAGATGTGGAATGACAAGCAACAAATTAATTTAACAAATTTATGGTGCACATTGAATGGGTGCCCAAATTATTAACAATGAATTTGTAACTGAAATAAAACTGAATTATTAGTCAATCTAAACACAGATACAATTCATAAGAACTATTTTAGCTCAAATAGTTTACTTCGACATATATATTATATACATTGGATGTTCTGAACTGTTCTGATGAAAATGTTTGGTTGAAACTAATCAAATATGAAACTTATGAAATATTTCATTGTCTACACCAATTACATTGTCTCAAACAAAGAATGCTTGAATTGCTGCTTCAAGTTTTAAGTGGCCTTCAGCTTAAGCTATCAATTCCTAATGTAATAGTTTACCAAGAGAATAGTCTGCAATTTCCTAAATTGCTATTTTATCTAAACAAGAAAGATAAACAAAATGAAATCAATACAGAGAAAATTATTTATTATTTATTTATATATTTTGTTACTGATATAAATCTTATCTTTTCCAAAGAATAACAAAGATTTATTTATTTCTTCTCCATACATCAAGCAAAATAGAAACTTTTGTTTGTAATTTATTAAATTTTAATTTTGTTTAAAATGAGGTTAGAAGAAAAAAATGGAAAAATAACAAGTATTAAGAAAGAATATACATTTAGTTGGTACTTTATTTTACAAGAAAACATAAAGAAGAAATCATAGAGAAAAAATGAAAAAATATTGATAAAAGAAGTTTGGGTTTTATTACAATGACTATCAGTACAATAGTATTATTTAATTTGCATAATTAATAGGCAAAGATAGATAAAGAAAGAAAATGTGTGATGAAAAGAAAAATGGACATTAAGATTATATATGCATTAATATTTGCAAAGAGATATACTCTTATGAATATAGATATGCTCTTATGAAGTCCCTCAAGTCCTTTTTCTGTAAAATTGAAGGGTTTCTAGAACCAGGTGTTGCCTTGAATACAATAAAGAGTTTCTTTCACAATTTATTGTGAAAAAATATCTGTATGAATAAAAATAATAAAAGTACAATTTATATTTTATTAAATAACTTGATGTGAAGTTGGATTCAAATATATTTTCCCAAACAGATAAAAATTTGTTGCAAAAATTAGTAACTAATTAGCCTTATTGTTAAAAAGAAAAGAAAAAAATATGAAATAAACTAAGAATGTTTGCAGAAAATGAAGCTTATGCCATACAAATTTATGGTGTATAAAGAAAAC
Organism: Troilus luridus; assembly: GCA_964056705.1. NCBI lineage: Eukaryota > Metazoa > Arthropoda > Insecta > Hemiptera > Pentatomidae > Troilus > Troilus luridus. The sequence continues at coordinate 32,109,106 of OZ057416.1, forward strand.
CATATTTCTCATCTGTGGATAATCAAATATTATAGAGTGAGATACAAAAAAATTAGTTTTATAGCCTGGAATATAATTTTCATATTTAAAATTCTTTTTTATTGATTTTATCTCAAGATCTATTTATAAATAAAAGATTAATTAGTTTCAATCTCGATTTATAAAGATTTTGAAGAAAGGATGTAATCTGTAGTTTCAAATGTTCAGTGAATATGCGATGGCAATTGGCAAATGACGCTGAAAACTTTTTGTAAACAAGAGGAGAAATTGATTTGGGCAACTTTGACTGAGCATAAACTGTTTGCATAGCTTTTTCAAGGGTGAATCAATCCTTTCCCTAATCGAATCTGTTCTGAATTTTATTCTTCAGAATTCTGTTGGTACGAATACATCATAATTTTTTTTTATGTTGCTAACCTAAAGAAGGATGATGGATTGGCCTTTTAACAGAAAGGAAGTATCTGAGATCTGGCAGTGGCCTCACATTTTCTGGTTGAATATTTTTGGCTGGTGGGCGGAGCAGGCCAAGACAGAATTCCTTAGGAAATGGCTGGCCAGGTACAGGCTTGTCCTCTGCGTTTACTTCACCATTGTTACCTCCATGATGCTGATTGCTGTCGGGGTCAGGTGCGTGCAAGGTGGTATCTTAGACAATATGTTCACTGTATTCGGAAGCTGCCCTGGAATAGTTGGTATCTTTAAAGTTTACTGCCTCATCCTGTTTTCCAAGCCATTGAGGACTGCGATGGAAGGCATAGATGGTAACACATACCCTAGTTATTTTACCTTGTATAATTTATATATATTTTATATGTACCAATACTGGACCTATATAAGGGTTTATAAAGTAAAGTTTATGTTGAGTTACTGCAAAAGATAATAGTAAATACAAAATAGTAAAAAGCTATTTGAGTTTGAGTTAACAAATGAAGACTATGGGGGAAAAGTGAGTTAGCTCAATTTTTTCCCTCAAAAAATGGGCTTCAGCGGTTTATGATTAATTTGGCAATAGCAAACTCGATGATGTGGTCAAAAGTGATTAAAAATGAGTTCAAACGGCTCAAAACAGCTGAAGAATTATGTCCGTACAGAGGTAAAAATACTTCATCCAGGCGGTGTAGTAGAAAAATGAGGTGATGTTTGTTTCCTGAGCTGGATTTCGAGCATCTCGAACATCCTGTTCGTTTTTCAGATTGACAGGATCAGCAGTCTGCATGGATTTTAACAAAAATAATGACAATGATACTGACAGATTTTGAGATTAATTTCCCTCTCCTGAACATTTACGAAAAAGTGCATTACCTATTTTTTCTCCTGTAGTCTTCAAATGTTAAATATAATAATTATTAAAAATAAAATATTATTTATTAGTAGGACATCTCTAATAATTAAAGTTAAATGATGAGTGTTGTTTCGACATAAGAAAATTGATAGTAATTTAATAATATATGTACATATACACATATATTTGCTGAACAAACTGGAATTGAACACAATGAAAACCTAGGCCATTGTTCTAGGTTCCAATTCCCTTCTTACAGCTATATCCCCATCCTGATGATGAGTGGCTCTTCCCTCCCATTCGTAGACAATATTTTCTTAGTGCTTTTCTATATCAATCCATTAACTGGCAACACCCTTCATATATCTACAGTCTCCTTCAATTCAAATCCTCAGTCCAGCACCACAAAACAAGATCTTGCCTTTCCGATCTCTACGATCGTTCCCACAGAACCAAAGCATTCGAGCGTTCCTTTCTCACCCGCTCCACCACAATGTGGAACTCAATCCCTACTTTTATCCGTCGTGTTTCTTCAATGGCTTCATTTAAACCCTTGCTTTTCCAACATCTCCTCACCTCCCAAAAAGATGCTCTCTAAGGAGGTCAATCATTTGCTTAAATAAATCAATATTGAATAATCGATTTCGTTGCTTATGCATTTTTTGTTGTTTTTTTCCCAAAGAAGATATAGACTGTGTAAAGACTTTATTGCATGCTATCCCAATCATTTATTTTATTAAGTAACTGTTGTTATGAATATATTTATTCTCTACAATTGGTTAAAATCCTGCCAAGATTCGTAATTTTTAGTTATTTCATTTCTATTTTTCTTTTTCTTATGTTTTTATCACTTGTTAAATACTTCATGATTTGTTTTATTATGTAGCCTTCTGGCCAAATATATAATATATTTATTTTTCTGTTCATGTTTGTTATTCTAAAGGGACTTGGTCCCAGAATAAAGTTTGTTTTCTATTCTATTCTATTATTCTATTATAATCATTATTATTTTGTAAATCAAACATAATAAAATACCAAACCAATCCCTAAAATATTAATTAAAGCTTCCAAATGGCAACTTCCAAGTTGCAAACATTGTTAAATTATGTAGTTCAGCAATCAAATTGTATAAATTAAACACAAAAAGCATCGTAGAATAAAAATTTCAGATAAGATAATTAAAATAATTTCCACCAAACTGACTGTTTATTTATTTCTGTTGTAGAATTATTCATTGACAGCAAAGACCCAAACGAAATTAAAATGATTCGTAAGACACTGAAGAAAGTCTGGATAATTTTCTCTTTCTACCTGACAATGGGCACTTGCATTTCCTTGCATTGGGTTGTCAGACCTGTAATTAGTGCTATTTTCTTTGGTGAGAAGACTCGTATAGTTGACACTTGGCCTCCTTTCATCGACACTTGGCCCCAGTTCTTCTTCTCCTTCTGCTACCAGTTACCAATGATCATGGGCCTGGGACATGCATTTTACATCTTTGACAATGTTTATTTCTGCATATCAGAATGTATATTATGCAACCTTGCCGTTTTAAAATACAGATTGAATAGAATGAAGTTAAAAACAAAAGAAGAGCGTTCTTTAGAATTGGTTCACAGCATTCAATATTACTCTAAAATATTAAGGTGAATATTCTTAGTGTTATGTCATGACTATTTTAAAAATATTGCAATTAATGTCAGTTTTCAAAATTTGCAGAACATGCACATATCTTCGTGACTCCTCCTCTGCTGTCATCATTTTCCAGTGTATCATCACTGTTACTATTCTTTGTAGTGGTGTATTCATTATTACAATGGCAAGTAACATTAAAAACCATTTCAACTATCTCTTAAAGTAGTGGTTGGATTGTATGATTTATTTTTTTTTCTGCAACAGGCTGAGCATACTGATGTCAATGTTCTGATGAATCTTGGTGAAGAAAGTACTGTAGTGATATTCGTACTCTACTTTTATTGCTGGTACAGTAATGAGATGAGATTCCAGGTATAAATTGTTTATAATTGTATAACACATTATATTTGTTATTTCTGTTTAATCGTAGTTGTTTATTAGTGTCAAGATGTATGTAATGCTGCGTACATGTCAGACTGGATCGATGGCACAGAAGAAAATAAAAAGAATCTACTGATTCTGATGACCAGAACTGCGAAGCCAGTAATGTTTGGTGGAATCCTTGAAATAGATTTGAGCACTTTTTTTACTGTAAGTAGCTTATAGTATTGTTTTTTCCTTATACAGTTTTTTCCTTAGTATTGTTTTTTGAACAGCCAATTTTTTTTTTATTCAATATTTGGATTATCTATATCTCAAAAGGCAAAACCTCAAATTTAGAGTTGTGAAATTGTTTTTATTTGGTCGATTACAAGGATTTATTGTTGGAAACTGTAAACCAAAAGCACTCACACAGATTTTTTTAGGGCTTCGGTGTACTAATTTTTAAACAATTTGCTTTTGGTTTCTATCTTCATGAATGGTTGTGTTATAGACTAATATAATATAAACCTATTATGTTTATCATTGGTCACTATTTTTAAACTTAAAGGCAGTATCATACAGCTAAATTAAAGGCAGAAATATTAATGATGAGTTCCAAGTATTTTCCTTAAAAGATCTAAAAATGAATTAAAATTAAGAGGAAGAAAATGGTCTGGGTGTAGGTCATGAAAATTCTCTTATTTAGGGAAAACTGTTTATTGGTAAGCGACGTTTCAACGCACATTGCAGATCTTCTTCAGTGCTAAGATAAGAAACAAAACTAGTTTTTTCTTTTATGACCCATTGCTTAGGTACAAATAATTATTTTGAGTATTATATTTAAATTGAGAAATGAATAATATTTTTTATGAAATTATATTTATTTTCATCGTGCTTTTATAATTATTACTAATTATTAAATTAATAATTGGATACAATATGCTCTGCATACTCAATGAGCTAATATGACTTAATTTTTTTTTCAGGTTTTGAAAGCTACATTTAGCTATTATAACTTTCTGATTGCGTGTGTCAGCATGAAATAGATGCAAATGGATGGGCTTGTTTAGATGAAAAATTGCACTGACTAAAACTGGAGACTCAACTGGACTAAAACTTTACCATATTAGATCATAATACTACTGCGTAGAATCTAACAATACTGTAGATGGACATATTTTCAGTTATATTTTAGCCATGAGCTATGAATAAAATATTCCTTAGTGAATAGCAAATAGACATTTAATGTCTAAATTCTGACATATCCTTACAAAACCATAATCTGACAGAAATATAATTATATACAAACCTTATCGATTCTAAAAAACTTGATTGTTCAATGTTCTTTTGACTTTTTTTTCACAAATGATCTACTTATCATCGCAAACTGGAGGCTTTTGTTTATACTTATAAATGTAGTTCACTTTTTGTGACCGTATATTAAAACAACCTGTTTCATTTGAACAGCCTGGTCTAATGCATATATCTATGAGTATAATGTTTTAATTAAGTGTCTCTTATTGTCTTTAATGTAAATATTATGACAAAAAGAAATACAAAAAGTTGCCATTTTCTCCTGGGTATCACAGAGGATGTCTAACCTTCGTACGGGTTCGATATCATCTTCAGTAACTTAAATCAATTACATTTTATTTTAACAGCATGCATTGCCTTATTTCATAAACTGCAGCCGACTCCGAAATCCTGAAGCTGTCTTCATACTTAAAAGATTACGTCATTTCGTACAATAGATTCGACTTGGAAAACATGTTCTCAAAATAAAGTCTTACCAGCTCAATCAACTATAGGTACATATAGCATCCATGCTGCAAAGTATATTAAGTTAAAGGCTTAACTTTTCGATATGGAATTGCTGCTTAAAAACTTCAAAATTTGAATGCTTCAACGTGTTCAACGGAGCTAAGTAAATAAGCGTGCGTACTTCATTACGTGATGCACGGAACATTCTACCATTCCGTTTTTACTCCGCTGGAAAATTTTTTAAAGACTATGATTTATAAAACATATATTACAAAAGATACATTATGGACTTACTTGTATTAGCAGGTACCAGGGCACTATAAATAAATATAAAATACAATTCATAACATTTAATTTCAGATTATAAGGAGAACAGAGTGAGACATCATTTAGACGCAGGAATATATGATAATTATATATTCTTAAGATTATGATTTTGGCTATCAATTAAAATAATTGATATTTCATGGGAAAAAAAAATTAAAAATGCGGATGAAATATCTGATATCTCTAACTTTGTTTTTTCCAATTACGCCCTCTTCAAAGATGGAGAGCGATTATACAAAGTTTCATTAAATTCTCCAAATTTACAGGAAATAAGGGACTCTAATTACTTTCGCCAAATCGAGAATTTAATTAGATTTTTTCCCAAGAATTAGCTGATTGGCCCAAGCCGATAATGAACAGGAAAATAATATTTTTTTTATTAAAAAAAGAATATCATTATAATATTGAAGTGTATGATATAATCAGAAATATAATGGATAATTAATAAAAAGTTGTCAGTTTTCCCAATATTGATAGATGATTATTTTACGATATTTTAGTACAGGAGGTCTAAAAAATAAATAAATAAATAAAAATCACGAAACTCTATAACTTTAACTCTAATTACATACAAAATCTTTTATATGTTCATAATGGATGTAATTTCTTTCCTTTAAGAAATTATACGCTAAAATATATTACAATCCTTTAGCACCTAGTATGTAACAGCCAAACGTTACAGCTCATCGTTATATCAGAAAGTACAAGAAAAATGTTCACTGATTCCATGCCAAATAAAAGCTATAGTTGGCGTAGAGCTATATATAAATTCTTTTAGCATAAAAGGTGTATTCTCACTAAAATTATACTTGACACTTTCCTATGGATGATATGCCTAATTGGCATTTTATCCATCATACAAATAACTTGTCTAGGAGGTTTATAAAACTAACAAAGAGGAACAAATGCCTGATGGGCAGAAAATCCAACTACATAAAGAGTAAAAATATTACAAAAAGTCAGGAAAACGTTTTCACACATCTTTTGATTGATGACATCTTAGTTAAAAATATTCACGTTGGAAAGAAATTCTAAGAAGAAGAAGCCTTGTAATATTGTATTAATGGGCATCTTACAGCAAGAATACAATGTGCAGTTGGCTAAAGAGCACATATCCTACTAAAGTGTTGAATCGCCAACAAGTGGTTATAGGAGTAGATGATGTACTGAATACCACTCCCAGACAAACTGCTACATTTTCATCTAATTAAATATTACAGCTCATAACAGAAATTTTACCAAGTTGCTGAGGTTACAGAAAAATCGAACAATAACCTATTTAGCATTCAAAGTTCCTTTAAATTATTACATTAAAATAAAAATTACTGCAAATTGGAAATTTAGGAGAGAAATATAGCTTGAAAATCACACATTATCTTGAACAAAATTTTACTATTTGAATAATATTACAGTCACTTACTAAATATTATTTTAATAGTAATAGTATTTTTTACTAATACAGGCAAAATAGTAGTTTGAAAAAAAAATCCCTAAAAGGATTGAAGATGACTAAGAATGAATCTACAGTAAATATAATGTAATAGGTAGGGAGCGATCCCGGTGGCTCAAATATTTAGAGCGTTGACACGGTGAGGCGGAGATCCGGGTTCGAATCTCAAAAATTATAATAAATAATGTATTATATATACCTGGCCAAGTGGTTATATTATAAGAATCATACAGTATTTACATTAGTAATTGAAAATAAATATATACTAAAAGGTTTCTTCAAGTCAAGAAAAACAAAACAAAAATAAAAATCTGAGATAACAAGATCAAAGCTGAAAAAAATAATACATAAATAAATAAACGCACATTTAAAAAAAATATCATAAGTGAGGAAAATTGACAGTAAGTCATTTGTTACTTCTGATGGATATGATATATTAATTATAACTGATTAGAGAGTATCAGTTTGGTAATTTAGGAGATGTTGGAAAAACATGGGCTTGAATGTGGATGAGGAATAAGCATGGCGGGTATTAGGAGGTAGTCAGTTCCAAAATGTGGTGGAATGGGCAAGAAAGGAACGCTCGCATGTTTTGTTTCTGTGGGTACGACTGTTAAGGAAGGAAAATTAAATTTTTTGTATGCTGGGATTGGATTGAGGATTTGAATCGCAAGAGACTGTTTTTAGGTTAAGCTTTAGTGTTTTTTATTTTTAGTCATTTTTAAGTGTGCTCTCTGGTAATTTTGCTTCCCTTCCACAGTCTTACCCTGGTGGAGATCTTGCCTGAAAACGCTGTAACCTTCTACTTGGCCACAACCCTTTAATGAAATTAATAAGTTTGTGACAGAAACACGGTCTAGTTTTAAGTATGCATTAATGCCATTAATTAAATTAATGAATATTTTTTGTAAACAAAAAATAAAAAAAATAAAAATAAATAAAAAAAAATCCCACATCACTACAACCCGTGAAGGGTCTTGGACTCAGTAAATGGTTGAGAATCTACTGTGTTTAGAACAACGGTTCTATAGGGAAGTGATTCTTCCGAGAGCACGCTCAACCGCCAAGTTTTCCCCTAATTAAGGGTGCCAACTTATTGAGGCTGGATGAGGTTCCGTAGATTATAATGAAATCTACTATATTATACAGATCATATTAATATACAGGAACGATTTTTAATGATAATATCAATTAATAAATTTACACGAACCCTTTGCATACAGCAATATGGCCACTGAAAGGCGAATGATTCTGCCAAGAACCCTAGGCTATTGGATCATGCCCACGATAAATCTGGCCACTATCACGTGATCTAACAGCCTTGATAAGAGAGCAGTGAAAAATGCAGGAAAACCCACCCTCGAAATTGGCAATACCGCTTCTGCTGCTATCTACCGGAAAGTCCAAGCCGCACACGCCTCTTCCTCTCAAAACCGATCGCCCTTATATCAATATCGTTTTATGTGTACAGCTTTTTTTAACGAAATTTATATGAAGTATTTTTTTTTTTTAAATTAGATACTTTAAAGATATTATTAAAATAGAAAAGCGAAAGTTCAAAAGATGCACAAAATATTTGTTGTCATAAGTGGAAAAAATACGAAACAAATTAACTTTAAATATATAAAAAATAGTAAAAGTAGAATAACTGTCTTTATTTCACCTATTATGATATCATCAGGACAGGAAGAGAATAATAAGAAAAGAAAAAAATATAATAATGCACATCCTTAAACTCGCAGTCCAATTAGATTCCAAAGAAAACACCCCATAATTGAATCATAAGGAATTTTGCAGAACAAGAGGGTGGAAAAAAACTAAAATCAGCTGATTATAAGAATATAATAAAAATACATACACTAAACTCACATAAAAGGATAGCAAATCACTAAAACAAAAACCATGAAACAAATAAAAATGTCATTAACAACAACCGGGTGGTTATACAGTAATTCCTCAAAGTATATAAATATAGAAAAACAGACTCAAAAGAAACATCGTTAAATGAGTATATAAGAATTAAATTAAAATAGAACGAAATGAAAATACAAAAACCCTGCAATTTATTACAGCGGTTTATTATTACCAGATAGTAATATTTTAAAAATAGCTGGGTTGATATTCAAACTTATTACTATAATTAACAATTACATATCATACTATTGATATTAAATGCCGTATTAGTTATGACAAATTCATATTTAAGATTTTGTAAGCATAAGAAAATTTATAAAGCATTATTATAATTGTGTATAATATTATATTATAATTATATATAATTTTAAGCTGATGTGGGGGCTAAAGGAGGTGCAAAAAGTGATGGCGTTCCCTTGTTAAGATCCACCGTTTTGTCCGAATTGGCTGACACTGAAAAGCAATAAAATTAAAGAAAATTGGGATGAAGAGTGGGGTAGCCTTCGGCAAAACCACCTCCATCAAATAAAATATAACATCACTGCTTGGATTCCTTCAAACGACTTAACGCCAAAAGAATGCAGCGTAATAAGCAGGTTAACAATCGGTCATACAAAGCTGAGACGTCTCCACCTACTTTTAGGGCAGTACCAACCAACCTGCCAAAGCTGTGGTAATATAGAAATTACGGTGAAGCATCTACTTGAATCCAAGAAGCATCAAATAGAAAGAACAAATTTGATCATTAAAACGTGCCAACCGTTCAAAGATAATACTAAACTACAGAGGACTCTGATTTCCTTAAAGCACACGAAGTTAATACAAGAAATATAAAAAGAGCGGTCGTCGCTAATGGCCTCAGCAGTCGAAGTGACGTTTAAGAAAATCCATAAAAAAATTGTACAATATTTTGAAAGGTATAGCAAATTATCACGTGTTTGGTTATTGAATGCTAAAAACAAATATACGTTAAAAGCACGCTTTTGTTTCTTTATGCCAATAGTTAGCCATACTTTAATTTATTTATAACAAATGTGTTTTTTTTTATCTTGTCTAATACTTTGTATATGTTTTCCTGTAATAACTCAAAATTTAATAATATTTATTGCAGTACACATAGATTTTATTTTTATTTTAATTCAGGATTACTAATTAACAAGGGTACAAGAAAGTCTAATCCTGGCCACATCATATTTTTTACTTAAATATGATGTATTAATAAGTACGAAATAAGTAATTATAATCGGTTATTTGATATAATATTGAATTGTGAAGAAGCTACATCGAATCGATTGGGAATTTATAATTAGGCGAAAATTGAGAGGTTGGCAGACTTATATTTGAATTGCCAATAAATGATGTATTAATTAATGGTTTATGTCTTTATTTAGAATTTAACTATCACTTAAAATGACATCATAATATTATCTGATGATTAAGGAAAAATATTCAGACCGATATAACGGATCTCAGAAATAATTGCTTATCGATTCATAGAGAAGAATAGCATTGCTTTCTTTGAATTATAAAATTTCCCATAAGCACTTTCATTTCCAGGTTCTGTCAAGATAAATACATCAACAATGACATTTTTCCACTCACTTGTTCGGATTTGACATTTTCCATCGCCATCACCCGGGATAAAACATTCAAACGTGTTTCAGAAAGTAATTGATTGATAAAAGGAGCCAATCTCTCATGATTTATAGCGGAGGCATAGCATCTATCCACTTTGTTTATATTCCACGTTGTTTCTCTGTTTATACTTTCCTCCTTCATCCGGCTTTTCGGCCATTGTGCTCCCCCCTATTGGGCGCAGAAAAATGTTCTAAAAAATTGTGAAAAATGGAGTGAAAAAAAGAGAAGAATATGTCGGATTGAATATATCGGGATGTTCGGGCGCCATCCACGGTCGGTGATTAACAGCCAATGTCCGCACTCCGCGACGTTTCGACTCGAAACAGGAAAAAAAATTGATGCCTGTAATTTATGGGAGTGTTGATGGGCGTAAAAATGGCAGGCGGCTTCCGAAATATTTCCGCTGTTTTTCCTTCACTTGTTTTTTTTTTTAAATCAGTAATAATAATGAATATAAAATATATTTTCCTCTGAGAACATTGACTGATTTATCTATTGCTCAACAATGTTGGTTGAATAATATGACATGCCGTGAGTCGTGAAATCTTAGCCAGTATCAGGATGATAATGAGTCATTAGTGGACTGTGTTGCTTTGATCTGACACTTTATTAACCTTCATATAATTAGTCACGCTTCTTCATCCCGCATGATTTATGGGAAATAATCTTGATAATTTACAAGAAGAAAACGATTTTTTTAATTGTTCATCCGTTTTTTTATTTTTTTTAGCCTCTTATAGTACTATTTTAATTTCTTGAAATTTCAAATTATTTTTTTATTATTTATTTATTGATATTTACAACGATATTACAATAATATAACAAGTAAATAGGCTAAGTGATACATAATGACATGATATAATGACAAGTAGAGAAACTACCCACTGGTAGTACTCAAATCGCATGGTCAACTAAGAAGGTCACGTGGCCATCTTCTTTTCAGACGCCTCGGAGGATTATCGGGAATCGAAGAGGAAGCTAGGTTTGAAACTAGAGGGTTTGAGTGGAAATGAAGTTTGTTATGAAAGGATAGATAGCGGGTTCGGGCCAAATCAGCAACAAATGGGACATTAAGGTCGTAATGGATGACTTTATTCTTAACAAAATAAGGAGCGTTGAGGGTTTTACGAAGGATTTTGGATTGTAGGGATTGGATACGATAGGAATTCGATGGCTTAGTGGAGCCCCAAAGCTCTACTCCGTAAGTCCAAATAGGTCGTATAATGGTCATGTATATGAGTCTTAAATTTCAAATTATATTCCAAAAATGTTAGTAACTTTTTCAAATGGGATAAAGATTAGGAGATGCATATTTATTAAATAAATGAGGCGTGGAGATGCAAAAAGAGGTATATCCATATGTTATAATGTTTTATTTTTTTAATGTTTTCTCACAAATTTAGCGTCCTCTATACGGTGGTACATGGTTCACCATTCATAATATGCTAAATCCAATCTATTTAAAAAAAAAATAATTGTCTCAAAATAATAATCACCTGAATTACGCATATTTTTTGTGTTTCCTGAACAGTTTTCAAATTTGGATTTACACCGTTTTGCATCTCCTCGCCTCAAATAATAGTATAAAACACGTGCGAAAATTATCCTATTAGCAAGTAGATTTCCCAAACCTTTTTACTGATTTATTAGTTATTAGTCGTTTATATCTCCAATTAATTTCATATATTAATAGACTAATTTATTTATTTTTCTGTTCAAGAAAGAAACAACTTTCTTCAAAAAATTTATTTCGAAATTATTATTAGTCAAAAGAACAAGAAAATAAATGTGGAATAATCAAAATTCCTGCATCGGAATTTAAAAGAAGGAATATACTTTTAACCCACGTTTTTAAAATGTTTATTGTACTTATGGTATAAGAGCGCTGAGTTGCTGAGCTGTGGATCCTAGGTTCGAATCGTAATGTCAAATACATTATTAATTCTGTTAATAGCCATAGATCGATCCTGTGGAATCTGCAAGCTCTTTAGGGGCTCACACATCCTCTATAATATAGGTACTTTCTAGAAAGGAGGAAAACCTGCCGGTTGAGGGTAATTTCGGTCAAATTACCTCTCTGTATAACCATTGGCTTAGAAGCACTAAAACTCTACCGCGTACATAACCCCAATATCATCATATCTTGCGTTGTAATGGTATTTATACATTTTTTGTTAATCGTATAATTTTAATATATTTTACAGGCATATATATAAAGAGTAAGAGAGTACTGATAAATTACGGCGGACAGGATTTTAAAGGACATTTTTCGGGGATGAAAAGACCAGTTATCGATAAATATTACTTTCATCCCGAGAAAGCGTTAAAAGTTCGAAGAAAATATCGGTGTACGCTTGCTTGTTCGAATAAACAGTGGCGACATGAGTCCACGAATTCCATTTCATTGGAGATTTAATTAGCGGAAAAATAATGATTTTCAATGTACAGTGTTCGTTACGAATCACGCCCAGACAGCAGGGATTAAACTTAGACGAAGGATGAATCCAAAGATTTCCGCTTAGCTAAGTGCCATATCCAATGCTAACATTCCTGTGTGCAGAAAATGTATCAGTTAGATTAAGTTTAAAATTGTATGGATACTTATCATTGATGGTCAATTATTGTTTCTAATTGCTTCGGAAGGATTTATATGAACCTTTGGCGAATATAATTTGTGGATAGATGAGTTCATCGACTAATTAGCTACGAATTGCGAAATATTACTCATTAGTTGGAGACAATCGGTCTGCTACGGGTCCCTGGTTAGTGATAATTCTCTTATCAGAGGCTGTGCTCCACGCATCTACTTCTCTGCGAAGAAGGAAAGAAAAAAATAACTATTTTTTTACAAATGTATCAGCGCGATTTCAAGACATCTCGTAACACCGCCTGGGTTCCTGAGTACTCAACGATATCTTGCCAAGAGATAAGATTTCCTCTATCGAGGATTCCTACTCGCAAGAGACCCGGAACGTACGTTGCTCTGATATCGTTGTTATGAGAGGGAGGGCTTCGTATTAGATCACGGTCACAAATATCGGCTTGGTAATGATCTTGACCAGTGGATGAGTCATGAGCTCATCATGTGTTCCAAGGAGAGGAAAAATATATTTTTTGATTAGAGAACCAACTTGTTGTATGCCACTATAAGATAGTTGAATTTAACAATGGGTTATACAGAGCTTATTCGGAATAATATGGTTCGGAACGTGAAATTTCGGATAATGTAAATAAATGCGGATACTTTGAATTGTTTATCGATACTTTGGAGGGATGATTATGTATTATATTAGCCTCGGAATCCAGATTTAACAACATATATCAATTCTGCTTGTTGGATATCCAGAAATAAATAATGGATTTTAGATCAAAATGGACTTCGTTGTGTTACTAATAATCCTTTAATGTTAGCTTGACAATCGAAGCAGCTTTAACTCCCTAAATTGCTACCTTATATTCGAATACGGTTCCAATTCAGAATTTCAAAGTTTGGTGGCTTCTCGGCTTGTATTTTATCAATATTCTTATGGTATCTCTGTCCAGAGTGACAGTTCCCCCCAAATTAGTTTTTATAAGAATAGGAATATATATATTGTTTTTTTGTCTTTTTTAGATATAGCCATATGGACCACGTCCGTTTCAACTGTTTTTTTTTATTTTCTTCCATATCTTTTTCATTCTTTCCACGTGTTTTTGCTTTCTCTACCGCCTCCGAATTGCGACCGTTTTTCTCTTTGGTTTTTCTTGAAAGTTCGTAGCATTTTGAATTTCCAGCCTAAGTGAAGAATGTTCTTCAATACTATCCGAATAGACCTCGAGCTTTCCATGTCCTTTTCAGAGGAATATGCCATTTTTACTTGTACTAATATCACACCAAAAGAATGCTAAATCCTAAAAGTTCGTGTTGATAGTTATTCGAGTAAATAAAAAATATTAATTTAATTAGAGTGATACCTTAGAGCAATACAAGACGCACTGGGATAGCACACCAAGAACGAGGCAGGTTGAGATAAAGAAACAAATACTGTTCCAATTTAATTAACTTTTCAGAGAACTGTTCCTTTGAAGGAACCGGCACAGAACCTCTTGTAATTTGTACTCTGCAATGGAACTCTCACGTCCGCAGTGTAACTGCCCGGTAATTAGTGCAGTGTCTACTTGGAGGGCTCCTCGGAGGATATGAGGTTGGCTACAAGTTTTGTTTTTAAAAATTTAAGGAATAAATATCTATAATGACTTTATTGTCGCTTGTTCTCAGTTAAAAATCAGGAAGAAATAAAAATAATACAATATAGTTTTAAATAGAATAAAGTCATCCATTATATCTAATATTTAAGACTTTTATCAAAATGATGTGATGAAAGGTATCAAAATTATAAAGGTTATTTTTTTCAGATTTACAATAACTTTCCAATGCTATCCCCCCCCATACATCTTAACAAATAGAGTACAAAATAAAATTAATCTGTTATGTTCAGCCTATGTCAGGCCATCCTTAAAAATTTAAGCATTCCTTTTTTAATCTAAAAGATTTATTTTTGAATCAGCGTTTTTATATTTAAAAAAAGAACTTTATAAATAGTTCATAATCTTAGTTTATTCAATCAATATGGCCTTCTTTACGATTGGGAACTGATTCATTTCTCTTTATTTACTTTCATCAAAATGTTTGCTAGGGGGATTTTTAGGAGAATTCATCATCATCACCATTCAAGAAACTTCCCCAAGGGAAATGTTTTTATTTTTTTAGTAAACTATTTATATTCCTCCTCTTAGTCTGTCATAGTTTTCAGTCTTAGAATCTTGATTTTTTAGAAAATTAGAATTAAAATCCAAATGATTTATTTCTTGTCTATACTTGAAGTTATGATCAACTGGAACATTTTGAAAGTGAAGGCAAACTCGTGTCCATCATTTTTTCATAAATTCTCAATATTTGACCTTGTTTAGAGTTTGATTTCGGAAAAAGTAAATAGGGCAAGTTTTTCCATGCAGAGATTACTATACAATATTGAATCAAATCTGAATTTTTTCTTTATGGAGATTTAGTATAAATTTATATCTTGTATATATATTTTTTTATTCTTAATAATGTTTCGACCCTAATTTCGTCATCATCAACTTCTCAATCTTGTTTCTTTCATGAATTCTTTAAATTCCTTTTCCTTTTCACTAGGAAATCATATGTTTCAAAACTACATTATTCATTTGTGATTTTTAAACCTGTTTCCTACAAAATGGATTATAGAAAAAATATAGATCTTATAATATTGAAGATTCTTAGTTTCTGCGACTATGGTTAGTTGCAACTTTTCCCCTGGACTACGTGGCACGTGTGCATAAAAAGCATTGCATGGTATATAAGGTTTAAATAATTTACCTCTGACATGTAAAAAAGACAAGTCTTGGATAAGTGTCCTTAATTTAAAGACATAAAGTTGTAAATAAACGAGTTAATTAAAAAAGATCTACAATAAAATAAAAATGTATCTCAACGAGATCAGAAATAAATGTAGAAGCAAAATAAATTGCACAAACATGGAATATGTATTCAATTAAGTCCTCGGATATTACTAGTGTAAGGAAAATGAAGGGGATGAGGTCAAAACCATGGATTTGAGCACTGTATATTTTTTTCTTTTTAATCATTCTTCTTTTGTTCCTTTGGTATTTTATATTTCATCACAAAGAAGAAAAAGTAAATAAAGTAATAATAATACAAAATACAACCGATGTATAAGATAAAGAAATCAATTACAATGAATAATATTTCAGAACGAATCCTCTTTAATCTTTAACAAAATAAATTGTTATGTTTTACTTATACAAAGATGAATTATCAAATATGATTAGCATTGAACCAAGATAGGTTGTTGTCGGTTATTGCTCTCACTGAGGGGAAAAAATGTTAATCCAGTGAAATAATTTTTGAATGCCTGATCTGTATTTTTTCTTTTCCTTACCATTAAAAACTTTATTCTTAAATCAAACCAGTACTTGAATATATTTGTTTTGCAATTATCGATTGTAGTTTAAATCTACCTGTAGGGTACTACAATAATTGTCTGGTAGTTATTTATATGACTTATTTGGAAAGATAATTGTAAACATATAAAATAAAAAGAATAATTCGTTATGACATAACTTTCAATATATATCATTATCTTCTTATATAGTGGGCATAAGGTGCATGCTTTTTAAAACCTGTTTTATAAATGATACATTACTTTAGTTTTTAGATTATTAAAGTACATCTACATGTTTCTGATTTTCATTAATTTTAAAATGAAGATCTAAGTATAAAAAATATTTTACTTAAATCTTCAACCAAGTAGTTATAATTAATAATCTTTTCACTATTTTCGCATCATCATTATTGTAATATGGTATCAAATGAATTATTGTCATATAATATCATAATTATCTGGATATAACTTCCATACTCCTAAATCGCCATGCTAATAGTTATTATATTTACTTTTTAAATTAATATATTTTTCTCGATACTTATTTTGTTATTTTACTAAAGTTACTATTTTGATTTTTGGTACAATCTTTTATCACATTGTTATTGTTGTTATCATCCTAGCAGTTTTTTTTCCTTTCTGAAGATGAATTAAATGTAGTCAAATAATTATCGTTCTTGTTTGTGGTCACTGATTAACACCCCCCATCTAAATATTGTACATTTTTAACAATATCCCACTTTTTTTCAATATTCAATATCCCAGTCTTTTTAATTAATTTTAAACTTTAGTGTACGCTATGCCAAATTAGTTAACTTTTTCTCATTTCTACCAGTTAAAGCTATTTTGTGACAACAAATATATAACACCTTTCAGCTTTCTTATGAACATGAATGAATTATTTAAATTATAAAAAAAAAACCTGGAAATTAAAATCACTCTTTTAAAGAAGAGTTCTGTATCTTAGTCTGCAAGGGATTAAAAAATGGCTTAAAAGGGATTGTGAGTTTTTAATTCAAATCTAAGTAATCCAGCTTTAAAGTATTCCTAATTGTTGTATAAAAAAAATATCATAAAGTTCAATTTTTTAATACAGTAGAATCCCGATAATTCGTATGGTCAAGGGACTGAAGATTTGGTACGAGTTATCGGGAATACCAATTATCGGAAGAACAAAATAAAAACAATTAAAAAACGTATTAATGCAATTTTTTGAATCTATCGACCCACCCATCACTTGCACGAAAGTCTTCAATTCCCATTTTTCTGTGAAAACTCGGGCTTTTTCCCTTCAAATATCACCTCCAACTGGTACATTTAAATTCCTTGCTTGTACGAACCACTTTTTTAAGTTCTCTACAAGTATGGGAAGTGATTTTGTCCTTGTTCTTCAAAATTGATGTGATCGTGGAACCAGGGACGATGAAACGCTTGGATACGTCAATTAGCTTAGAGCCACTTGTCACGGCGTTTATGATTTGTTGTTTCTCTTCAATAGAGAGGCTAACGTATTTTGGAGGTATGATAACGTGTCACAACGGAAACAAAAACGAGACTGAATTGTAAATAAAAGTGTGATTGTAAGAAAAGCTTAATAAAATTCCTAGAACTCCCCCTCTCTACTCCCCTCATTTCCTTTGAGTGAAATTACATATGAGATTTCTAAGAAAACTTGTCTCTCTCACTCGATCTCCCGTAAAAACCGATAGGATCTACTGTGCCTCTAAACAATACAAACATACTTGTGTATAAAAACAATACAAATTGAGTGATTTATTCTCATTCTCCCTGGCATATCTGCTTCACTGTTCTCTCCCTCCCTTTCGAAAACAGTACTAAGTAACGAAATTTTAAAGCTGGAAATACGAATTATATGACGTTATAAGTGACCTCGAGCATAAAAATAATACGAATTACCGAGGGGTCTGAAATGCATTGATTTTATACCATTTATCGGGATTTTCTCTGGGGACCGGCAAATTTGTACGAATTAGCCGGAAATACGAATAATCGGGATACGAAATATCGGGATTCCACTGTACTAGTGAAGCAATTACAGATAAGAATAGATTCAATGAATATTTCTTAATTGCCTCCAACAAATTATGTTATTGAAAAATAAATTATGTAGGTTACATAATCAGATGATAATGTAACCATTCAATGTATCTTTGGATTAATGATTTTATGAGCGTTTCTGTGACACCCTAAAATAATTTTCCAGAATTTTTAACTGAAAATGTTACACAAAGCAGCCACATTAATTTGAATGGAAATTAAACTAAAATCTCAATTCTAAATTTAAAATATTTATGAGAATGGAGAAGATGGAATGTTAAATATTTTGTAGTCATGATACCTTTTTGTAATTATCGTTATTTCTAAGCATTAATTCTCCTTGTTTTTGAAAACTATTACCTTTCTAAACATGGTTTACAAACAACATCAATCTAAATATAAAATATTATAGCAGATTGTTTTATTATCCTTTGATTTGATTAAATAATTAAATAATGTATAAGTAAAAAATAAAATAAAATCATTCAAGCAGGCTTAGTTGCATTCCCAAATCAAAAAATTCATTACAATAATTTAGACTAATCTTCTAGACTAATATGAATTCTTTTAAGGGCAAAAAACCAATGGAAGGTATCATTGTGCTCTTAACTATAAAGAAGATTTCAGTATATTATCGTTTGTGAATAATTTATAAATAAAGGAAACAATACCTAATGATTGTAATAATTAAATGGAGTAATTAATACATTCATAGCATAATAAAGATCCAGGAAATAAAAAGTAACCTAATGATTTCAATAAATTTAATGTTCCGCATTAATAGTTTTCCAATGTGGCAACAGATGGCTCTTAGTGTCTCCTGAATTTCACTGATCTTAGTTCTATCTTAATGTGAGACAGAAGACCAGGATTAAAGGTACCCTTTTTTTATTTATAATTGTTAATATTTTAATTCTTGTAGGTGTTTTAGGTATATTGAATTTATTAAGGTGTGAATTTTCTTTCTTTGTAAAAGTCAGAATTTCATATTTCTGAAAACATTTCGAAAAATTCTTATTTTTGTAATTTTGTAGCATTGGCAATAAATATTTTGGGATATTTAGCTGCACAGACAAAGCATAAATTTCTACTTCCTGCTATTAATATAACCGAGAATGTTCATAAAAATTATAATATAATAAACAAGATTTAGGTACAATATATGTGAAGTAAGATATAAGATTAAAAAAAATATTGTCTTGAAAGAAAAAAAATGTATATGATAAATTTTGACGAATTTAAATTTTCTAGGATATGAATAGCAAGAAAAGAAAGGTAAAAAAATATCTATTTGTATTTGTAAAATACAGGTAAAGTGATCTTATGTTTTCTTACATTTTGTTTGACATTAGCTATAAACAAATAATTATATTTATTTGTCTCCTGGGTGAGCTTAATATAAATTAAGTTAATCTTACCATGACAACGATTAATTTAAACATATCTAAAAGAAAAAGATACTGGTGAATATAACAAAAAAAAACAAAAAACAACTGAATATTATAAAATTCTTATTAGTTTACAATAAAAAATAAGGTGGTTATATAATTTCTACGAAAATTAATACCCATCCATACTATATTGTACATAAATACCATGTATATTATATATAGGATAATTCTATTTATACTGTCCTATAATTATATAGGACAGATAAATCTGCTAATGAAAAAACTCATTAAATTTAAGTAACAGTGGACGAAAAGTATCATTGATATAATTTTTTAATATTTTCGTTCATAATTTTAATCATAAAAGTTAGTATATCTTTGACGATTGTGGGCATGAGTGTTGAATAAAAATTAAAACATAATAAATTATGTTTAAAAAAAAATATAAAGTTATGTTTCTTAATAAAAGTAAATACCCCCAGAGTATGAATACACTAGGCACATTTTAAATAATTATTTTATTCATTCGCTCGATTGATTCTGGCGGAACGGATGGAAAAGTGATCCTATTTTATTAAAACAAATATTTATTAGAACCATATAAATATTTTCAATAAACAAAAATAACTGCCGATAAACAATGATATAATATTATGGAAGGCCTAATAAAATAATACCACAATACGTTATTCATATAATTAAAAGCAACTGCTAGGAGTAAAAAAATCGACTTATAACGAAATATTGTATAATTTTAATTATTTTTATAAAAATGAACAAAAAAATTTGAATAGAAAATTTCTTTTTGGCTTGAAAAATCATGGTGATATATAGTATTGCTATACTTGCTATTGCTACTTTATATTGAGGTGTGACCAATTTAAAGAGAGAGTGGGGAAATCGTGCTCAGCTGCTAAATGCGCGCCATTACTGTAAATAAATTTAGACAGGCCATAGATGTATCCACTTGATGATGATTAATAAAATCGGGAAAATGATCGAGCCAACAAAATTATCAAGAATCGAAGGGTTGATTGTAGTTTAAATGGAGACATAACAACTCCATTAACATTACCCATTAACAACAAAAGAGGGTTGAGCATAATACATGGGTGGTAAAGCTGTTGTAGTTTAGATACAGACGTTTGGCAATAAATGCTAACTGCTCTTCTATTAATATTATGTATAAACGTCTCCGCACTGTTAAGCTTCAATATGTTTGGTCTAAAAAAACCCAAAAAACAATGTAATACTTATGTATTTTGTTTCATTACTAAGCATATGTCGGAAGCATGCTATTTTCCTTAAAAAATTATGTGCCGCTTTGACATCTGGAAATAACGGAAAATACTGACGTAATCTGATGAGAGAAGCGATGGAAGTAATCAGTAACATTTCCACAACTATTGAGGAAAATAGCTAACCTTGGCTGTAAAAATAAAATGAATTGCATTGGTTGAGACGGATGATTATGGGAAGTGGAAGAAAAGGGATTAAGGTGGGAAAAACAGAAATTATCAGTACAGAACAAGTCACAGATAAAGTGAAATGAAAAAAAAATAAGCTTTAGAAATTTAAGTTATCCGATTTAGACTGATTTAGTTGTTCACTAACAATAGATTCAGTTGTTCACTAACAATAGATTCAGTTGTTCACTAACAATAGATTCAGTTACCCTATGACTTATCTCTTTAATTGATGCGTCTAATACTATCAAATATTTCCGTTTAACGTCTTATTTCGTTTCATTATATCATTGATAGATATGTAATATGCGTTTTGGATACTTGTGATTTAGCAGATCGCCATAAATCTTACCTCCTTATCACGAGTAACCTGTTTTTATCACTTGTTTGATTCCGTTTTTTTTTAGTATTTTCTGCTTGTTAATTTTGTTATTGTCTATTTAAAATGAATATGATAACTCTTTGGGAATTGCTGTCTTCGAAACAAGTAGCTACTAAATACTTCTAGAAGTTTGGAATAATCCCAGAGATCAAATCAGGTGGAAAAGATCTTCAAATGGATTTTGACAAGGATGTGAAATGGAGATGTTTGGGTCGAAAGTGTAGGAAAAACATTTATATAAGAAAAGGAACTAGCTATTCCGACGATGGCTACAGCGGGAGTTCTAAATTTTGCCTATCGCGGATTAATTAGGGTAGGGATTTTTAACGAGCATCTGACCATCGTACAGGCTCTGGACTCCTATTTAACGTCCCTTCCGAAGGACGGCATAACCAAGGTTTTTTTTACTACCTTTAAATAATCCTAGGACCACTTGTCGGGCTTTTAACGCGCGATCTTGGGCTTAGTAAGTTGTTATGCTAACCACTACACCACAAGCCGCCCCGTGAGTTTTTTGTGTTTTTTTTAAATTGATTCCGTATTGTTTTTTAGTGTTTTTGGCTTGTTAATTTTATTTATTGTCTATTAAATTTGGTGTTTTTGTCTTGTTAATTTTGTTTATTTCTAAAATGAACAGGATATCTAAAGAATTACCCTCAAACGAGAATTATTGTCTATGAAAGAAGTAGCTGTGAAATACCTCTAGAAGTTTGGGATAATTCCAGAGATCAAAATATGTAATTGTCTTCAAATATATTTTGACAAGAATGTGAAATGCAGATGTTTTGGTCGAAAGTGTTGGGAATACATTTCTATAAGAAGAAGAATTAGGTGGGTCCTAGAATTAGCATATACTATTAAAATCTCTATATTTCAATTTATATCAATATGAACAAGTAGGTAGGTATTATCAGTGTTCAGGATAAAAACAATGGCAGACAAAATTCCATGATCCCTGCTAAATCACAAGTACCGCGTTTTGTCTTATCCTCATGATTAGTTCGTTTAAAATTATCTATTAATAAATCATTCTGAGCCATCCCACCTAATTATCAAAATAACAACAAAATAGCCTAGAGTCAGTCTGAGATTGCTTTTTGAACACAGGACCTAGCCTGACTAGATCAAAGGCGTCTGCAGAACCTAGACGAAAATTAGCCCTTGCTTAATGAAGGAGCGTCAATTATTTAGCTAATGATGTTGGTTAATAAGAACTATTATTTAACTAATTGCTGCTTTGAACAGTCAGGACATGATCCACTGCTTCGAGATCAATCGGCGCTGACCAATTGATGCAGGTTGGATTGAGTCCAGGGAGTGCTTCCTCCTTGTCGGATACCGCGCCAAATACTTCGGCTCAATTAGTACAGCAGAATATCCTTGTCTGTCTCTCCGTCTATTTCTGTTCTCGATAGGGTAGTGTAGTCTGCTATGTTGTTGCTGTTGCTAGCAAGATTTGGGTCTCCATTTACAGCGAAATCTGGAATAAATCAGAGTTAACTAAATATTCCCTCCGATGATGGATGGCTGCCATTAATGAATTTTTTTAATGTATCACTTATATTTATTTCAGAAGAAATATCAAATTTTCGACTCAAACATTCTAGAAAAGAAATGATAAAAAAATTGTTTACATTATAATTTTATTATAATGTATTTTTATAATGTAATTTTATTATAATGTATTTTTTTCTTCAGTAAAAACTTATATAAATTAAACAAGGTTGCTAATTAAACAAGTTCACACACATTCCTCTGGACAACCTTCGAAATCTTGTCACATAAACTTACATTTTTTTTCCAGAGCTCAGAAAATCCATTATCATCAAAAGAAGAAAAATTGGCCATGTGCCTTGAATTTTCTTTGCATCCATTATAAAACTTCCGTATACTAACTAAATATCATAATTCATTTTCCTATCGTTCATATAATTAAATTTTTATATTCACATATCGCTCCTTCAAAATCACTGTCATAACTCAAAAACCTAATTTTTCAATAGAAGTATCGGAAAGTTCCATGTGAGTTAGAAACATTAAAAATTTGGGTAATGGTAAAGCAAATCATTCCTATTGTAACGATGGTTTTGAAGTTCTTGTAATAATCATTTTATTTTTTTAAACTTGAAACTTTATTATATTAACCTATGTCATTATTCCCTTAAAATTTCTTGTTCAAACATGATTCAACTCAAAATGTGACTTTATGAACCAGATAAAAAAGAAAATGTTGGAAATTAAATATCTGAAATATCGTTCTTGAATTCCTAACTAAAAAACTTCAACCAATCCAATAGCTGCTGAAGGCTTAAAAATCGGCATTTTTGAGTTATTTCGTTGTTTTGAAGGAATGGTATGTAAATTAATTTTCAATATATTCACTCAATAAATTATACCCCGGTGATTTTATTGAAATTATACTGGTACCTAAACACCACCTCTATGGATTTCTGATTAGTTTTTTGTACCGAAGAACAAATTTGAAATGTTCTTGATTCATTCTGAATTCTTTGCCAATGCTAGAAGCGTTAAAAACATAACAGTATCATACAAATTTTGCCATCTTGATAAACTTCTAGTTTATACAATGACAATTTTTTAAATTAAAGCCTGCAAAGAAAAGCATTCGATTTTTTTTTATATTACTTGAAAGCCGAACATTTATGAAATATGACATATATTTTATTCTAACTGAGAATATTATACATATCGTCGCTGTCAAAACAATACCGCCTATCTACAAATTTTGGTGAAAATGAGTTAGTAACGGTAAAGCATTCTACAGGTTGAATTACACACTATTAAAAAAAGTTTTCGAGGTTGAACGCAAGGCAGTGCTGTAATTATCAATTGAAAGATAACCGATATACTTAAGATAATTTAACGTATCGGTTTAAAATCACCCAATGTGTAGATAGGCGGTATTGTTTTGACTGCGACGATATCTATGTTAAAAAAAATCATTGATTCCTAAGGCACTTTTTTATCTTTATTGTGTCGTTTTGACAATAACCCATCTCCAATTCTTGCTTTGATATATATATGTAAAATAGTCCAGTCAAATAAGAAGAAAATATTGCGAAATCTACGATTGGAAGATAAAGATCTAAACATTTGCTCAAGCTTTTATTATGATTTTTTGAAATGCTGGGTTTTAACGTAACAAAAAATCAAGTGTTTAAGATTCGTAAAACACACAAAAACGCGTCTCATGTTTTTAAAGGTCAAACATAAAAAAAACTGACTAAAGTATTTTTTTTTAATTGTAAAAAAAAGTCTCGCTTTGTATGCGTCTTACGTTGTTAGATTTTAATTTAAAAAGTAATTTGACAAAAAGATGTCTGTTAACTTTCATATAAGAGTGATTGTCTCCGTTGAAAGAACAGCTTGACTATAATAAATTAACAAAATGTCGTTTCCTTGCATTTTAATTTTTTGTATATACCCTATTCAGAAACTAATAAATTTATTTTTCTTCTACAAAAATGTTCTCATTTTTTAAGGTAGTCTTCACAAGATATTTTTTTTTGAGATAAAACTATATTAAAAAATTTTTCTCAATTTAGAACTTACTTTTGACCTCCCCTCTCACTATCCGTTCTACGTCTAAAAATTGTATAGGGCATATTTATTAGAGTAATTTATTATTAAAATCGTGTGGTTGTATCAATGCATATTATAAAACAAAGTCCTCAGCCGCGTTTGTTCACGGTAAACTCAATAACTACTGCACGGATTTTCATGCGGTTTCATCTTTCGATAGAGTGATTCACCAGGAAGGTTTAGGTATATCATTTATCAAGGTTTTGTGTTAACGGGTTGCAATATAACGATAATTGTCGGAAACGTTGGAAAAAGTATAGCCTCCTGGGAGGTTTCATCGAAGGCGCTACCTAATGCTTTTGTCATATAACGAAACAATGCACGGTGGAATTTTTATTGATCTATAAAAAAGTCAGTGATAGCATCTAGTGATCTATAATTTAAGGAAAGCTTACTATATAGTCCAGGATCTGGACTACTGGATGTGGTAGCTAAGAGAGGTAGCAAGGATAAAATATGTCGATTTGATGATTCTCAAAAATTTATTACTAACTGGGGTTTTTTTTGTTAAATCTCAAGATAATTATCTAAATTATTTGAAAAAATATTTGTCCTACTAAATGTATGGTTTGATCAAAGAGTCCCCTCCTTCCAACGTGTATCGATAACGAGGTCATCAAAAATTATTACTAACCAGGGGGTTTTTTTTTACTTCTTCTTTTTTGACTTCGCTATCGATACATATTAGAAGGAGGGGACTCTTTGATAAAACCATACATTTTGTAGGACAAATAATTTAGATAATTATCTTGAGATTTAACAAAAAAAAAACCCAGTTAGTAATACATTTTTGAGAATCATCAAATCGACATATTTTATCCTTGCTACCTCTGTTCGCCACCACAATCGAGAATTTTCGCACAGGAGATTGTTGGGCGTCGCATCGAAACGAAGCTAGTCACGAAGATTCAGCTTGATACTAATCAAGTGAAAAAATGGACCATGGATCCTGGACTAATACCCATTTTATCTTCTAAAAAAATTGATCACGTACAATGGGGTATTTGGTATTACAATACAGTAGAGTGTTAATCATTATCAACTTATATACTTTAGTTACCTTAAGCATTTCATGCGTATAATACCCCGGTGAATAACCCGGTTAAGTCTAATTTTCTCCAAAATGAGTTTCTTGTACTTAAGAGGATTTTTGTAGTTAATAAGTGGCTACGTAAGGCATTGGCTTGAAAAGGAGTTAATGCTTATATTACAACTCCATTTCAAGCCAAAAACTACGAGAATGATACGATTCCGGTTATCTGAAAGCAGTTAACTCTCTCTGGACAAAATTCGACTTAACCACTTATTCACCGCTGTAGATATAATCGCCCTGCATTGTGGCATTGTTCCTTTAATGAAAACGCGATCTTTTTTTAGTTAAATGCTTTGCTTTACCAATATCCAAATTTTTATTTTTTTAAACTCAAATGGAATTTTCGAATACCTCTATTGAAAAATTAGGTTTTTTGAGTTATGCCATTGTCCATTTGATGGAGCGATATATAAATATTTAAAAAATTCAAATAAAAATTACTTATATGAACGATAGGAAAAGGAATAAAGATATGTAGCGACACAGCGATACACTGCGAGTTTTATAACGAACGCAAAAAACATTGATGACACATGATAAACTTTTTTTTCTTTTGATGATAATGGATTTTATGAGTCTAAGTCTTAAAAAAAAATCTATGTTTATGTGACAAGGTTTCGAAGGTGGTCCAGGGAGGAATGTGTGTAAAATTAGTCAATGGCTAAATTACCGAAACATATGTAAATATGAGTTAGGTAGCAATGACCATTCGGAGAGATGAAAGAGGCCGCCCTACCTGAAGGCGCGTTCTGTTAAATCGCCTGGAAGTGGTCACCGTGGGAGCTCGTACTCATCTTCACCATTTTTTCTATCTTCCATTCTGCTCCTTTTTCTTAAGGAACCCATTCAAGGTGGAAATGTCTAGACAGAGGTGACACCTGGTCTGTCCGTGCATGGGAAAATCCCTGGCTCTTAGCGCGAAATGATCTATGGAAGGTGCTTAAGACGTTGATATGATTTAATAGCTACCGAAGAATGGAGTTGACTCCAACATTATTGACCGTTGACTGAAGCAGGTTGATCTGCAGAACAAGTGTCTTGGAGTGGAATCATTGGAGGTGTGGGTTCCCGGTTCCCACATAAAAAATATATATCATGTTTATTTTCATTTCTGACAAAAATCCTTGTGTAGTTTAAACGTTTTATATAGTCTGAAATTGTTATTGAAAATATGCTCATACGAAATATCCATATGAAAAATTGCTAAAAGCTTTAAACACCTTGTTTCGTAAATTTATCATAGGTGCAGTTTATCATATTTGTATTTGTTTGCATGTACGTACTTGATTATGATGTAGTGGATACCTATAAAGTTCGGTATGAATTACTCTTAGCTATTAACTGCGACTTAGTTATTTTTTTTAATGGTATTGTTTAGTGTTTTCTTTAATCTTTTTAATCACATTTATTAATCATCAAATGATTTTGATTTTTAAAATGTGGCTTATTTCCTGAATTGTTGATCAAGGAAAATTCTCTTATATTAAAGATTTTTTACTCTTTTTTATTGAAAATTTATCGATGCTCATTGATAAAATTTGTTATAGATGGAAATAAGCTTCAGAGAATTAAAATATCTAAATACCTAGTGTTCAAGCACATTTATTAAAACAGTTACAAATATTTATTCAGAAAAGTTTAAACTTTGTATGGGTAAATGTTTAACTTTTTTGTGCCAAAAACTCAATTTTGTTCAATGCATATCGTTAAAACTACCTTTTCTTTTTTTTTTTGTCAATTTATTTCCTTGCACGTCCCACATGGTACTACGTGGATTAATATGTACATAAATTGTGCAATAAAATAAACATATACAGAAGTATACACAATACTTAACAATAATTTCATACAATAATACTTTATTTACTTAATAATCTTACAACTTGAAACTATTCAAAAACTTTATAAATTCTCTAAAGTATTTTTGAGAAATTAATGTGTGATAGTCTGCAGGCCAGATGTCCCCACACGTCACAACTTCTTTAATCAATGCCGATCTATGAGGGAGCAATCATACACCAAGTGTCCAGGAGATTGGGGGATTTCCGCATTACAAGTATATTTCGGGCTGTTTATTATTTTAAGCTTAAACATTCCTCAAGGTAGTATCCTTGGCCCAATCCTTTATACAGTTTATACAGCTGACATCCCAACTCATCCTAATACTATCCTTACCACGTATGCTGATGATACATGTGTATTATCAGTCAACACCAATCCAGTTATTGCATCCCAAAGGCTCCAATCCCATATCACTGATCTTGAAGAATGGTGTCAAAACTGGAGAATTAAAATAAATTCTCAAAAATCCCATCAAATCACTTTTACCTTACGTCGTAAACCAATGACTTCCTGCCCTTCAGTATCCTTTAATAATATCCCACTGGTGCCTGTAGAACAGATCCGATACTTAGGGCTGCACCTCGACAAACGATTAACCTGGAATCCTCAAACTAGACTGAAAAGACAAGAAACCGCTCGACGTTTCAGGCTACTTCAACACTTACTAGACAAACGCTCTAACCTCCCGATTAACTACAAAAGACTCATCTACATGACCATCATAAGACCTATTTGGACTTACGGAGTAGAGCTTTGGGGCTCCACTAAGCCATCGAATTCCTGTCGTATCCAATCCCTACAGTCCAAAATCCTTCGTAAAATCCTCAACGCTCCTTATTTTGTTAAAAATACCGTCATCCATAACGACCTTAATGTCCCATTTGTTGCTGATTTGGCCCGAACCCGGTATCTTTCCTTTCATAACAAACTTCATTCCCACTCAAACCCTCTAGTTTCAAACCTAGCTTCCTCTTCGATTCCCGATAATCCCCCGAGGCGTCTGAAAAGAAGATGGCCACGTGACCTTCTTAGTTGAACTAGTGATTTGAGTACTACCAGTGGGTAGTTTCTCAACTTGCCATTACTCATGTCATTTTGTATCACATAGCCTATTTACTGGATGTATTTTTTTTATTATACAGTTGTAAATATCAATAAATTAAATAAAAAAAAAAAAAAAAAAGCTTAAACAAATATTCATTAAATGGTCCATGACCTGAGGAAAGTATTGTATAGTCAGCAGCTTCCCTACATGCTGTACATTCCCGCCCAAGCTCATTCCAATTCCGTAACAGCGTGATCGTGTAGAGTTCGTTTAATAAAACTTGTTGGTTACTTCTCATAACTAAGAGCATAACTATTATTGTGAGCGGCCTCTTTAGCTCAAGCATCCGCCAGTCCATTCCCAATTAAGCCTATATGAGCCTTAACCTACCGGAATTTAATGGTCTTTCCCATTGATGTCAATTTATTAATGTTTTCAATAATTTGCTTAATTAGGCTTGACCATTTTTTTTGTTTTAATATCAGCTGAATTGTTACCTGGCTATCCTTATTTATCAAGAAGATATTTTTATTGCCAGAATATGTAGTTATCCATTCTATTGCTTTTAACACAGCCACTTGCTCCGCTTGATTAACCGAACCGTACTCCCGTAACCTAAATTTTCCGTCCGACATAATCAGTGACTTTACAAACTACCTGTAAAAAAATGGTTGCACTATAACTCATAAAGGCATATAATGGTGGAGTCTGTACTTTTTCTAACGGTTGTGGAGGTATGTTATTTGTCCTAGATTACGCCCAAGTGCTTTCCCCCAACTAAGTGTATACAGTATATAGAGGCTGGGCGAGCCCCATGAGAGTCTCGAAATCCTACAGAATCCATCCTTAACGTATTAAATAATTTATCTGCCAAAGCTGGATTTAAACCCAGGATCATTAGCACAGTGCCCGTAACTCTACCAGTTAGCTACTCCGCTCCACTCAAATACATTTTAAGAAGATTTCTTTAAGGTAAAATATTTTTGGTGCTTTATCTGTCATCGGTTCTTTGTTCAAATACTTGAAAACTCATTATGATTGACATTACGCCAGGATTTGCTTATGTGACTCTTACTATTTTTATAAACTTTTACATTTTTAATAACAAAACCAAGCCAACATCACTCATTGTATACCTGAACACTTAAGTGCGCAGATCTCTTTGTGATTTTTACGGCAGCGCTAAAATTGCTCAAGGAGGGACACCATGAAATTGGGCGGAGAGAGGTCAAGTGGCCGTGAAATGGGGACTCGAGTTCCCAGGCTAAATCATCCCCGTGGGTCCTCTGTCAATCTTGGTGGCGGCGCTGCGATATCGGGGGTGGTTAAGTGCCTACCAATGCGAGCGATCTGTGTCAGTGTTCGCTTCTTGTTAGAGCAATATTTTGAAAATGAATATATAAATAAAAATATTCTATAGTGGGAAGATAGGGATGAGAAAAAAGAAGCTGTACTACTACAATATATAAGATTATTGGCTTCAGTATACGGTAGCCAATATTCCTTTTTCTTGAATAACGGTTGTGCAGGGAGGTGATTGGTCTTAAATCGTCCTTTATAGAGGCCGCTTTATATATCTTAAGTTTTGAATACACACTTTATAGAGGCTGGGCGAGCCGTAGGATGTTCCAAAGGATCTATTCGCGGCTCCTAACAGATTAAATTTAAATCGGCACAGCAACTCAGGGCTCTAAAACTGAGACACTCCGTGCCTAAGATTGGGATGAGGCTAGTTGAAACTGCAAATAGTCTAAAATATCTCTAAACTCCATTGAAAGATGTACAATAATTAGAACTTTTAATGAAATGTCTCGATACGGAGGTTACACCTGTTAATTCCATATTGAGGATTTTTTCAACAACAAAAAAAGGTATCTAGGTGACTATATGACAGTTTTAAAAATTATTAAATTATCAAATTCAGCCCCTGAATTTTTTTGCTCTTGCGCAAACGAATTTCCCTTTTTTAAAAACAGGTCAACAGATTTGCATCATATTTACAGTAAAAGAAGGGTTACACATAAAAATGGATTAATATTAATTTTATGAAATGGAGTCCACAACTTTCCCTTAATCCTCGTTGATTTGAAAAATTGTGTTGGTATTCGGCCCTAAATTAAAAGGGACTTAGATTATTGTGCAAACATTTTTATATAAACGATACAATAGGAAAAATACCCAAAATAAATCCTCAAATATCTAAAACAGTCTAAAATTGATTTAATGGAACGTCTTTGAGGAAGGTTGTTATCTGTTTGATGAGTCTGTTTGGACTGTTAGTGTGAGATGGGCTGCACTTTGTTACATTTTAGAGACTTAAGGCTTAGTATTTTTGTATTCACAACTCGTCTTATACTTGTTCATTTAACGTCACTTTATCCTACTATCGCTAATCAGACGATGCTACAGGAGGAGTGGTAAATTTTAACTATCTAGGTATAATGAAGATAGGGTTCTATAAAGCGTACCTGAACCCGGCCAGGCTCGGGTATACCATCTTACGTTCCCAAAATAAGGACGGCATAACTAAGGATTTTTAAATCTCATTAAAAAATCCTAGGGTCGCCTGCAGGACTGTGAATTCGCGAACCTGGGGTAAGTAGGTAGCTATGATAACCACTACACCACATTTGACCTACTTCTCTCTATACTTTTAGCATTACATATTCATCAATCATACCCACAAAACCTTTAGGTTATTAAGAAACCGTAATAAACAATAAAGTTAAATTAGTTTTGAACCTTCGATTCTCTTCTTCGCGAAGTCATAAACTGCTCAAAGGCCAGATATAAATTTGACAAATAATAATAAATTACTTCATTCTTCCGTTAGGTTTAGAATTAACTAATGAAAAGGAAGCATTAAAAACTTTGTTTGTATCCAGTGAATCCGGTTCTTAATCTAACTAGGCGCGGAGAGGTGAGAACTTCTTCTTATCCACCGCTAACACTTGTTCATAACCTAATGAGCTGTTAATGGAGTCGCTAATGTAAACAAAAACTGATATCATTGGATCTGATTCTGAAGCATCACTTTGATTAATGTGTTTACTTGTTTATCCTTAAAAAAATAAATAAAAAATTTGAATTAAGTTTGCGAATTCTGAAGTCACTGAAGAAATAAATACTTATATATAAGATATATATATATATATATATATATAAATATATAAATATATATATATATATATATATATTATATTATATTAAATTTATTTTTTTCAATTACGTGAGAAGTTTGGAAAATATCCCCCTGATCTCTGCGAATGCCATTACGTTTTGTGTTGTATCTAAAGTATCTATCTATATATGGTATATATTGCTTAGAATATTTGATTTGAATAAAGATGAGTAACAGGATAATTTAAGAGATTACATAACGCGGAATAGCAGAGTATGTTATGAGAGGTTAACATGATTCAAATGATTGCGTTGAGAAGGTTGAGATGGACTTGTAATGTTTTTGGGCTTAGTGACAATGGAATTCCTAAAAAGGTGATATCGCTGAACCGACTGGATAACGGAAGTATCCAAGTCTTCAAGAAGTAAAACGGACGGTAGGTGGGAGGATACCGTTAAGGGTAGTCCAAGGGATTTGGTTAGTAGTAGGTGGACAGAAGTTTATCAAGCGGATTTATCTTATCGGAATTGAGCTTTCGGGTTCGTCTAGCCTCTTATTGATAATGAAATATCTTTTGATGTATATATATATATATATATATATATATATATATATATATATATATATACAAATATGCAGTACTGTGTATTATATGTAAAACGTTTTCTGATGTTAGTATCTCCAAAACATGAAGCTTGTCTTGATTCTTATTGCATTTGTTTTATGTATTTTTTAGTTGGCTCTGGATTTCCGTTATGAATGTATGGTGTGATCCAACGAGCCTTAGTATTCCTGCACGGTTGGTAGTACTGGCAGAGGAGATGCGTGCCGAAGAGGCAGCTACCTGACCTCGACATTAATTTAATTTAGGGGCCTAGTGATGTTTACGAGAGGCCCAACATAAAGAAGGCCGTAAACCCGAGCTGGTCAATTTGTAAGGAGGCGTTAACAGGCCCATCAAAGGGACCGTCCGGAGGAGTCGGCCGGGGAGATCTTCGGCTGGATGATATGGAAAAGGGTTGTTGAAGGGAGAAAATAATGAAAAATATTTCATTTCCTCATGGAACAGTCCATCTTTAGAGAAAGTAAATATTATCAGGAAGACTGTTATATCGGAAGAAGTAAAATAATTATTAAAGATGCGATAGGTACTCGTAATTACAATGTTTTCGAATATGAATTTTGAATTGATAACAATGAAAATCTTTAGGTGTGAATATCTCCTAACCAATGCGTTTGTCCTCATACCTACTTAAGAAATTTTATTCTTGTTTTGAAATCCTCAGTTCAAATGTTCAGTTTGTCTACTTAATCCTGAAATACCCTGTATATAGGAATGGGAGGATCTCTTATACAGCACTAGGTGTATTTTAAGAGCGCGAATCCTTATCCCCTGTTCGATATAATAAAAAGTATAAAACATTTTTTAATATTTTCAAGAAGAAAATTCGTTTAATTTTATTAGCTCTGACATTGAAAAATGGCGTGTCATTCCCGGTGAGATAGGCCTATGAAATGTATTCATATCACTGGTGTAATATATACAAAAGGGAATTTAGCCGTAGTAGTATGGCAGGGGTTAGGGGTGAGCTTTTCAAATGCCTGGATTATCAGGAGTTATGATTTTTTTCGGAGGACCCACCCCACTTCCCGGCGGTAAAGAACCAGCTGATTTAGTGCCGCGCCGCCATCAGAGCCGCTATTAACATATGCTTCACTTTTTTTTCGGAAGAGCCATCAAGGACGATAAAGGCCCTATATTTCCCGAAGCTCTGTTATCAGCCCGCGCATAAACATGTCTCTCCTACTTCTATCTCCGCAGATCCGCTGCGATAGTTAGCTTCGGCCGAAACACCCGCTTTCCTCTTATGAGATATTTCGTAGGCTGGGATGATGCTGTATCATCTTCTCGTGTCTTTGAAATACCTAAGCATATCTGGTGATGAGAATAGAAGAGAACATGACAAATGCTGTACTGTCTAGTTGAATGTCTTTTAAGTTTTGAGTTATTGAGTTACTGAAAAATAACGTAGTTAAGTATCTAAAAAGTTAATATCGTAGGGACGTAACTAAAAAGTTATGGGTAGACCAAAAGATGGAACCGTTTCTTTTGGAGCTTACCTAGTCTCTATAACATGAGTACTCTACATAATTGAACATGGCTGTTGAGCATGATCTTGGCCACATGAAATTCTTATAAAATTCTTTGCACATAACAAACAGTTCAACCACTATCATATACTGTACTCTTGGCCCTAATTACCTTTTAATCACTAAATTGTTATATTAATTATGGGAAAAATTAAGAATTGTGAAAAACATCTTCAATATTTTCTGTTATTATCTATGAAATAAAATAATATCTTGAATAATTATTTATAGTTAAAGTATCAAAAAGATAATGCTCAGGGTATAGGATATAAATAATTCCTTAAATAGTGATAAAGTAATAATAGTTAGAGGAAGACCCTGAAGAAGTCCTGCTGTGTGGGTAGAAACGTCGTTTTGTATTATATAGTTTATCACAATTTAAGGAAATATTTATTTGATTGATTATATAATTTTTAAATTAATTAAAGTATTATTTAAGATTCCTTATCTCAAACCCCACCGAGTCACCCCTATAAATTCCTGTTCGGTTTTTATGCTTGGATCATTCCCTCCTGGAACCAAAACTTGGCCAATAAAACTCTTTGGAATAAAATCCTATCCTTGGAATAAGTAAGAGGCTCTAATCCAACAAGATGGAACAGCCCTTCGCTTTTCCAATAGGTTTTATAAAACTGATATCTTAGCCTCCTATCTTCAGAGTGATCCTATCTATGAGGGGAATGCGGGGATCCATCCTAATATATATGTTAACTGCTACTGTATATGTCTGAACCCGAGTCCCACGGGACGGGACAGATTCCTATTGGGTACTTTCCTTCTGGCGATCTCTATCTTTCTAAGGACGGAAATAACGATTTAATTCCACTGACATTCCATTGAAAATAGAGGATTTGAAAGTATGACATATCTTTCCAGAGTGCAAATGCATTCTGGTCATATGATAATTTAAGTTGTAAGACTGAAAAAATAATTTTATAGCTAGAAAGTCTGCATAGCAACAATGTTGATGTTTGTTTATCCATTAAAGTCACTTAATGCTGCTATGGCAAATTGGACGGTGCTACATTGGAAGTCCTATCCAAGTGTAATTAGGATAGGGTTCATTGACGAGTTCCTGACACCACACAGGAAGACTGGTTGTAGAACGTATTTAAAAGTTGAGACAGCAATTACGAAAAAATGTATGCAAATAAAACTTCGCTTTTCCTACATAAAAAAAAGAAGCGAAAACCACATGGTTTTAGTCCTACAGGAGTAGAAAAGGGCGAAACCCCTCCCCCAAAGAAAAAGAGCAGTTTTATTCTTACTAAAAAAAAAAATACATATTGAAAAATAATAACCTAAGACTACCTGCTAGTTTCGTGCAAAAATAAACTTAAAACCGTAGTAGGACCACTAACCATAGACTTTCCAATGGCGAACACCATGTTTTGGTTGAAAACGAGTTCAAATGACTCAAAACGATTACGTAGGAGTATGTCCGTGCAGGGGAAAACGTGTTTATTCGAACGATGCTAAGGAAAAAGGGAAAAGTGGCTTCCCCGCATTTGGTTTCGAGCATATAAAAAATCCTCTTTATAGTAATATTGACAGAACCAGCAATATGCATGGATTTAAAAAAGAAAATGATAATAAGGATACCGATATATTTTGAGATTAATTTTTTTCCTCCTCAATATTTAGTAAAAAGTAAGTTACCTCGGTTTCTCCTGTATTATTTTCGGAGGGTCAATTCCTGGCTGAGTTCGGTTCGAGGTCGTTTTCGGATTTGTGGCGTACACAATAATGGGGATGTTACTCTTTTAAATTCCCGTGTTCAATATTCTGAATCCATTCTTCAAAAGCTTCTACTGAATCTGTATCAGCGGAAGCCTGGAGTAAGCTAGCAGCAGGTCTAGCGAAACGTTGTAAAGTGTAAAGAATTTAACGCCATGTTCGAAACCCGAAGAAACCTTTGATAAATGGATCCAGTATGTTATATATTTGGATTATGCGCCACTTTCATTCAGTTAGTAATTACTATACTATGATAGGTGATTGAAGTAATACATTAGGAATTATTGAATAAACGTTATTACTCCATACCGCGGTCAAAATTGATTCAGAGCCGGCAAGTAGCTGTTGGAAGAGGATTGATGTATACCCAAGGAACGGGGAAGGCAAATGAAGAGAAATCGGCCAATCCTGGGTTGCTATGATCCCATCGCTCATAATAAAACACGCATTTGTTATAATTTGAGCCTTTGTTATTCCTGAGGTGGCCTGTCACTGTGGCGGCGGGTTTCTCTCGCCACGGGACCTAGGCACAGCTAATAGCCTCCGATGACTTTTTATGTCCTGCATTACATAACTAAATCATGGCTACCTCCGCTGTATATTTCACCCCTTCCCGATATATTAGTCAGTATTAATCAGGATACTCCCTTGACAAACGTTCCGTATATCACTAATCAAACTTAAAGGTAAAGTTTATTTAATATATATAAAGTCTCTATGCTAAGAGATAGTATAGCGATGCTGGAGTTCGCCAATATTCTTCATGTGTGAACAACAAGAATAAATTAACAACATAAAACGGGTTTTCGAAAACGGTAATAGTGTAGTTGGTTCAGATAGAACCACATGAAAAATTATATAAAATCAATAATGATAATAAATAGTTGTTGTTTTATTTTAAGGGCAAACAACTACAAATGGTTATTATTGCCCTCACTACTGGAGAATATAAATATTTACAGTATCTACATAATTACCACTAGAGAATATACATATTTACATTACCTACATAATTACATTTATATATTCTAGTTACCTTATTACACTTAGTAAAAATATTGTTAACTATTTAAATAATAACATACTATGCTATAATAAATAATAAATATAGATAATATAGATAATAAATATAGATAATAATGATAATAAATGGTTATTTCATAAATTATACGAATGCCATTTGACACATAATATATTTGTGCTCTTCTTTTCGAAACTTTCACTGAGGGATATTCACGTGGAAGCGTGGATGGAGAAACCTCCCATTGAAGGCACTCCTTGCGTGTTCCATCCCTCTGTAGTAGACCCTTACTCCAGAGATGTTTCAGATATTTATCCTTGCCGGATTTTGTGGTAATGTATTTGTCATAATGTTTGCACCAGTAAGTTTGGGTGTCCAGCACCTGAGGCATGTCATTTTTTTTGTACTTTCTATTGATTGTGTTAATGACAGTGATAGTGGTATGTTCAGGTCTTTATGTATTGATTTATTAGTTATGAGATGATAGTGATGAGCCAACTGAGTATTAAAAGTGATTATGACTGAAAGGTTTGGATGTTCCGTAAGTGAGATATTTTGTGTAAGTCCCACAACTACGTGATATTTGTCCAAATCAGTTTAAGTAGCATGTAATCATTTTTGTGAATTAGTGGTAGTCATTACTTATTAGTGGTAATATTTTAGGTGATGTAGTCGTCTTAGGAGTGAGAGTGGTATGATATATATAGTTTTATAGATAGGAGTATAAAATAAACTCTATTGATTATTCCTTCTATATCCAGAATTTGCAATATAGCATATCCATCCAGCCCTGTACTCGATTAAGAATTATATGATTGTATTTGACAATTTTCCGGGTTCAAATGCGGTTGTGGCAGATAAATTAATTCTTTATCAGTTAACAATCGCTGATGGACCTTTTGGGATCCGACGACCATCCTGGGGCTCACCTAGCCTCTTGATAGTGGGTACACCTATTTGAGGAAAAACAGGGTGGTTAAATGGGATCTTGGACGAAACACCTCACTGCCCAACCTTCTCCTTGAAATTGGGTTGTTGTTTTTTTATTAGACTAAAATTAATTTCTCATGAATTACTTTATATTAAAACAAAAAACAAAAAAAAAACCTGTACCACTACAACCCATGAAGGGTCTGGGGTTCAGTACATGGTAGAGACTGTACTGTTTCATGGACAACGGTTCTGCAAGGAGGTGACTTGTCCTAGGTTACGCTCAACCGCCAGATTTTTCCCCCTTATTTTGGGTACCCTATTTTTATAATATTTTATAGAGGCTGGGTGTGCCCCAGGAGGGTCCTAGATCCTATATGATCCACCTCCCGCTGCACACAGACTAAATAAAAATCATGGCCTGCAGCGGGATTTGAACCAGGATTTCCGGCATGGCAGCTCAGTACTCTACCACTGAGCCACTCCTCTCCCTTACTTTATATTAAATTGAAGACAAATTATTTTAAGTTTAAAAATATGTAAAACTAATACAGGTTATTTTTTTCTGCCACGAAATATCCTAGTATTGAAAGACTCTGGTATCTTCCCTAGCAGCCACCCTGAAACTAGCAATCCTGATAGAGACTCAGACATCGGAGACTAGAGAGTTAGAGACGGACAGAGCACTCGGAAGCTACGACTTAATTACGTACCACCCGACACCGCCTACGAGCCCGGAGACCTGCCACCTCGCCCTAATGAATGTGAACATTGTATTTATCGACTTGCCTCTTCCGCTTAAATACTTTAATGAGATAATTTACATCCTCGACGTTCTCCTTCCTTACGTCTTCATCTTCATCTCTCAATGCTCCTGCTGTCTCTAATTGGCTCTCATACAAGTCCCCTCAAATTGATTAAACCATGGTTGCTCACTTTCATTTTTCATGTATCACTAATAGAAATACAAATGGATTTTCTTTTTAAACTGTGATCTGTATTTCATCTGTTATTTTACTGGTTAATATTCTTAAATTTTTCCAATGATATTAAGTTATTAACGTTTTTGGATGAAAGTCGTCGTCATTCGAAAACGTATACGATAACAATATCTTGGCATATTATATATAGGAAAGACAATGAAAATATAAATATATATATTTATTTATTCATTGGATTCAAAGGTATATTATTCATTTGTACATCATTATAATTATAATGATGGTTATAAGTACAGTAGTTATTAATAATGTTTATTTTTTGAATAAAGAATTACGAAAAATAGTTACAGAATGTTGGGAAAAAAATAGATGCACAAAACTAATCAAAAAGTAAAAAAAAAATACCTAGAAGAAACAAATGACCATGCCCACAGGAGGATTCGTAAGCTACTAAATTACACATTATTTTCTTAATTTTCGTTTTCATTCGGTGTGTCAGTGATAAAGTACTGAGTTGCCGTGCAGAAGATTTGGAAGTGGGTTGGCTCTACGAGTGTGTTGAGTAATGAGTTGCTATGATGAAGGTTTCGGGTTCAAATCTGACTGTGGTTGATAATTTATTGAATATTCGAACTGCCGGGGATGGGTCCTTCGGGATCTGTAGACCCTGCTGGGGCTCACCCAGCCTCAGCACATTCTCTATCACTTACTGAACCCAAGACTCATAGGCCTTAGTGGTACAGTTTTTTTTATTTGTTTTATTTCCGTTATACAAAAAAAAGTGTGACTCCTAAACGTAAGCGCCTATCTTGAAACTTTATTGTCTTCAGAAACACGGAATCCGTAAGTTTCTGAAGTGAATTCCTGTTTTTACCTCTTTTAATTTCTTCTCATTCTACGAATGATATCCGCTCATCTTATATTTGGATAGTTTTTTTTTTTTATTAATTTATTTATTGATATTTACAACTGTATAAAAAAAAAATACATCTAGTAAATGGGCTAAGCGATACAAAATGACACGTGAAAATGACAAGTAGAGAAACTACCCACTGGTAGCACTCAAATCACAAGTTCAACTAAGAAGTCACGGGGCCATCTTCTTTTCAGACGCCTCGGAGGATTATCGGGAATTGAAGAGGAAGCTAGGTTTGAAACCAGAGGGTTTGAGTGGAAATGAAGTTTGTTATGAAAGGATAGATAGCGGTTTCGGGCCAAATCAGCAACAAATGGGACATTAAGGTCGTTATGGATGATTTTATTCTTAACAAAATAAGGAGCATTAAGGATTTTGGATTGTAGGGATTGGATACGAGAGGAATTCGATGGCTTAGTAGAGCCCCAAAGCTCTACTCCGTAGGTCCAAATAGGTCGTATGATGGTCATGTAGATGAGTCTTTTGTAATTAATTGGGAGCTTAGAGCGTTTGTCTAGTAAGTGTTGAAGTAGCCTGAAACGTCGAGCGGTTTCTTGTCTTTTCAGTCTCGTGTGAGGATTGGATAGTTTAGGAATGAATAGCAGTATTTTTAGATTCATCCAACTTTAATCTTATGCATTTCAGGTATAAATTTATTACATATTATTACATATTTTTGGTTTTATTTAACCTTGCAATGTGTCAGATGACTTTGTTGAATAATCATATAACATAATAATTTATACTGTTGACTGCGTATTCAATTAATGCTCCGCCTACGCTGTGATAGCCGATGTCTCTAATGATTTAATATTCTACAATATAAATTATTCCCTTTGTAGAGGCTGTGCGTGCGTCCATTTGCCGTCAGCGCCGATTAATCGATCACGCGTGATATAGTCGATCTAATCCCTGGGACGAGATAAAAATCTTTGGTAAAGTAAGAGAGCCGTGGAAGGAGGGAATAAATTTCTACAAGAAAGGATAAGAGCGGACTCCTGCGGTCCACTAATAAACCCGGAGGACAATTAAATATATCAACGGGGAGGACAGTAGGATCGCTTTCTCCAGTGGCGACGTATTTGTTAGGAGCACAGCGGGCACCAGGTATCCGTCCGTCGCTCGAATTAATCAACAGACAAATTGCTTCGTCCGTATCATAGCTTGGCTCCGTTTAAGGAAAAAAATATCGAAAAAAAATTTACAGGATAGCATTCGAGGGTTGGTTCTTCATCTCTATCTCTGACCTGGGCTATCGCGATGAGTGGGAGGAACGCTGTGTGAGCTCTAGCTATTACTCTCTTAGATTTTCTTTATGCCTTTAAGTGTGGAAGATTGTATTACATTTCTATCCAAAAATATAATCTTTATATAATTAAAATTATGAGTAAGTATATTGACTATCAAGAACATTATTTTCTACGTTAAAAAAACCTGGCCCACAACAACCCTTGAAAGGGTCTGGGGTTCAGTATATATGGTAGCGACTGTACTGTTTCTTGGACAACGTTTGTGCAGAGAGGTGATTGGTCCTAAATCACTCTCAACCGCCAGATTTTCCCACTTTATATGGGCTGGGTGAGCTCTAGGAGGGTCGTAGATCTCATAGGATCCATCTCCGGCTACTATCAGATTAAATAATAACATTATACGTAATACATTATAATAATACATTATACTTAATCAGAATGACTTATCTAATCTAAATCCAATAAAACATTTTAGCATTGTTTCTTTAATGTTGTTAAGTTTCGTGAGACCATCATCATTTTCTCTTTATATATTTATCCAAAATTATCAAGTACAACAAATTTCCTGTATGTAAAATTACAACAAAATTGCATGAGAGACATGAAGAAGAACAGTAACCAGCGATACCTCTCCCGTCGCTTGAATTAATATCATAACCCATGGGTGCACCCAGGCTCTATCATTCATTGAGGGAAGCCTAAGTTCCAGTAAGATCTTTAGAAAATCTTCTTGGCAATACGTTTCCCGGGTATCAGTACGGTCCTGGGTAAATACTTAGCCCTTAATGATCCAAAGTTAAGCTTTTTTTCTCTTAATATTTGCATCCAGTCGTGTCAAATATAAACTATTGACAATCACCAGATTGGCTGTCAGTGAAATCGAATAAAAAAAATATGAAAGGCTAGCAACAGAACAGAAGAGTACCCAGCGATACCTCTCCCGTGGCTTGATTTAATATTCTTATGTTAACAGATCCACGTTCTTTTTAGTCTCCTCAGGCATCTGGGTCGTTCCATCTTTGGGTACGGGTTTCCTAGTAATTTTTCTAGAAAACATAAAATAATTTTTTTATTTTCACTAACTTCTTCATGAAATATTTGGTATCCGTCAGTATAAAGCTCCATCAACTTCAAACTTGTCTTCTTCAATTACAGCACAAGCAATTCTTAAAAAAATTTCGTATGGGAACTATCTATTAAAAATATGACTATGGCAGTATTAAGTATTATTTATTATTTAATTGTAATACAAACAAATAATGTAAAGGGGGCCGTAATAGAACCTATAGCTATAGGTTGTTCCTCGTACTTAGTTTCTAGATTTCGAAATTAATTGCTTGTTTACTTGGACAACTGCCATAGTACTTAAAACACAATGTCCTTTCACAATCCTGATCTCTAGCGGACTATTTACTAAACCTTTAGGGTTATAAAAGAGATTACAGAGCCCTTTGTATGCATGCAGAGCTGGGGTGTTCTGCATGCAGTAGTCCATCTGGGGATTTGCATCCGCCGGCGCCGGCATTCCTGCCACTCAACGTCTAGGTCACTTCAACCTCCATCTCTTTTTGCAGTTTCCAGACCACAAGATGGCTTACTTGAGAAAGTAATACGAATATTCTTTGATATTTCTTACAATATTCGAATGAATGAAATTAATTACAAAAAAAAAATATGTTGAATTTTGGTAAGCTTAATGGTTTCTTTGCACAAATGCGTTTTAGTTGTTGGTTCAAAGAAATAAATCCTGTCGTGTCCGTAGTTCAGTGCAGAATTTAATGTAAGTAATTAGTTACTGCAGCAAAAGTAGATGTAATCTCTTGCAAAATAACTTCCCTGCACAATCGTTAGGCCCCAACTATTTTTGAATTAATTAACAACTCTGGAACAGTGAATAGGATCACCTACGTGCATAAGTATAATGGAAATCCATCTGAAAATCGCGTTTACATTCGCAATAATTGTCCTTAATGTTCTTATTTGCCTCAATCATGAATTAATGTTTTTTTTATATTGTTATTAATATTTTGTATCAGATTATAATATATTTTTCATATGCATTGTAGTTGGCTTAGGGATGACAATCAATGATGGATCTCTAATATCCTTTATAAAAGCAATGTATATCATTTTGGTAATAAAATAATTGGTACTTATTCAGCAGGTCATTCTTTCTATGTATTCTGTTCTTTTCTACAAAACATTATGTCATTTTTTGTTACACATCTTATTATTTTTTACGCGGATTTTAATTTGGCGATGGATCCAACATTTTCACGAATT
The DNA here is from genome assembly GCA_964056705.1 of Troilus luridus. Lineage (NCBI taxonomy): Eukaryota > Metazoa > Arthropoda > Insecta > Hemiptera > Pentatomidae > Troilus > Troilus luridus. The sequence goes on from OZ057416.1 coordinate 32,152,672, forward strand.
CGAAGAGACCGGGTTCCGAAATCCTGAAGACACATCCGGGGCGAAGAGCTATAATGGAAACATCCCGTAGAGAGGAGGAGAAGGCGCAGACACTATCTGTGAATACTATCTCCCAAAAGTGTAGATCTATGGTGACCATTAGGCCTGCGCTGATATATACCTGAACCTCTACCAGGCCGTCATATCTCATACCCGCGTCCAATTTGGTTTTTAATCCTTGGTATATGTCATTGGTTTTTTTATTCTTTATAACGTCTTCATATGGTGCCTGCTAGGGCCGCTGTGATTTGTCACGTCAGTCCTCGGTAGCGTGTGGCTTCCATCCAGGTTATTAAATATTGTTCCTCTTTTTTGGAAGGATATTTAGATTTCCCTCCGGCTCCCGCCATGAGGAGTATCATTAATGATCATTGAGATGACCTCTCCTTCATAATGTCCTGTATTACTATTATATATTGGGTGAATGCTACCTGTAATAAAATATAGGTTTGAAACAGTGACGTGTGTATTTGTTTGAATGAAATCCACTGCTTGGATCGTTAAGGATCAGATGAATTGTAATGTTATAATTTAATGAAGTAAAAAAATAAGTTAGAAAAAAAATTAAGGGTAATTCCATTCTATCAGTGTTTATTGACATCCTGTACTGTTTGCTCTCACTGGCCGTCCATCAACAATCTTTTTATAAAATATTTTATCAACATCTCCCTCATGAACACATGACATCAATTCTTTCGTATAATATAAATTGCAGCTCTGAGAAAACTTAAACAGAAAACTACACTTAAAAGCTGTCTGTGAAAAAAATATTATAATAATATTTTATTAAGTTTTAACTTATAACAATATCAAAATTTGATATATTGATTTTACTATTTTGAAATAATCTCAGGTCTATGCTTCACGAAAAAGATTCTTACTGCTTCTGACTTGTATATACGGCATTTAAAGTGATACATAAACATTAATAATACATATTAAAGTATCATTTTGTACAAAGCATATTATATACTAGAAATTAATAATTTTAATTTATAATACTACTCCTGGTATCAATTATTATTACTGTTAGTTGTTTTTATAGTTTGTGTGTGGTTTTGTAGTTCTTTATCAATATAATATTCAATCATATACTTTGCTATTATAAGATCTATTTGTACTTGCGGGATAGAGAATTGGGGCTCCACGAAGCTATTCAATCTTTACAATCCAAAATTGTTCGTAAAGTCCTTAATACTTCTTACTTTGTTACAAATAAAGTCTTCCACAATGACCTCAATGCTAGGTGACAACTAGTTTCAAACCTTGTCACCTCTTCAATTCCAGATAATTTTCAGTGGCGTCTGAAAAGAAGATGGCATCGTGACCTTCTAAGTTGAATTCGTTATTTGAGTACTACAAATGGATAGTTTCTCAACTTGGCTTTATGCATGTCATTGTGTATAATTCATTACAGTTATTAGTATTGTTATAATACAGTTGTAAAAAGTATATTACAAAAAAAAGGCTAGCTGTTTAGTATCAACAGTTCCCAGATTGTTTTATTGTACTTTTATTTTAGACATCATCTCAGTCTAGATTAAAATATGCAAATGTTTTCGTTATTTTTTTACCAGAACGTTTTACAAAGAACGCTAAGCATAGTTCGTTTACATCCCATTGTGTCCCGACGTTACTAATTCAGAGTCAGATATCCACGAGAGAATTTACAGAGCCAATTTAATGTAAACAATTATCAATAAAGAAGAGGGAATTATTGTGGAGGTGAAGAAGCAGAGATATAGACGAGCGAAGTGAGGAGTTATCGGAGCGGGCGAAGGCTGGTTTATTCCTACTCCTGGCGTTCGCTTCTCCCGATTGAGATATCATCCTTTGTATTGCGGTGGTCGTAACTTAGCTCTCTCATGGCCGAAGGATTTGCATCTCCCTTCTCCACCCCTTCCTCGGTCTTCCTCTCTTCGCTGGATCTCAACATTCGGCATCTTTGGGGTGTGCGCACGTGGGAAGGAGTCCTCTGCGATAATGGTAAGCGTAGCTGGAAAGTCATTGCATATTGACTTGTATCCATTCCATTCCAGTAGGATAGGATAATGCTGGACAAAAAGCCTTATTTTATAGAATATAATAGATAAGTAACTTTGTTCTGGGACTAAGTCCTTTTAGAAAAACAGATATGAACAGTAAAAGAAACATAATATTTATCTGTCCAGAAGGCTAAATGTTACAAATCATAAAGCTTGTAAAAAGTGATAGAAAACAGTTTAAAAGAAATATTTAAACAAAAATAATAATAAGTAAATAAACAGTACAAATCTTGACAAGATATTAAGCAATTAAAGAGAATAGATAAATCCATAACTTTTGTTAAATGCATGAGCTAGCATGCAATAATTTCTTTACATGACGTACAGCTTCTCAAAAAACAAAGTTAAAAGAACTAAATAACACAATGAATTATTCTATACATTACATTCTAAGCAAATGACTGACCTGCTTAGGGAGCATCTTTTTGGGAAGCTAGGAGGTGTTGGAAAAGAAAGGATTTAAATGACGATAGTGACTTCCCTCAGTTCCGGACTATAACGGATATTAGAAGGGATTAAGTTCCACACTGTGGTGGAGCGGGCGAGAATGGAACGTTCGAATGCTTTAGTTCTGTGTGAACGTATATAGAAATCGGAAAGGCGGGATCTTGTTTTATGGTGTTGAACTGAGGATTTGAATTGGAGGAGACTGTAGTTATATGGAGGGTGTTGAGAGAAAATGGATTGGTATAAGAATGAACAGAGGAATTATTGAAGGGAGGGAAGAGCCACTTTAACTCATCATAGAGGTGGGAGACGCGCGATCGCTTCGGAGTAGCAAGCACAAATCTTAGAGATCAGTTCATTATTCTCTTTAGTCTGTCTTCAAGCATTTTAGAAAGGCCTCCATATACCACGCTGCAATAGTCAAAGTGGGGGAAGATGAGAGAAGATATGAGAAGCTTACGGGAAGATTGTGTAAGGAGATGACGAGAACGATGGAATAACTTCAGGGAACTAATTGACCGTCGGGATATCTGGGCGATGTGGGATTTCCAAGAAAGGTTTTGGTCGATGGTGATGCCTAGGTTTTTCACAGAGGAGGTGAACGTGATAGGATGTTCTTTTAGGATTAATGTTGGGAGGGTGTGGATGGATGTAACCATCCAAATGAGACAAATGACGATTTTGGTTCTTCCAACCATATTCAGATAATTAGTAAGTATCTGGTTTAACAAATATTCTAAAGCCTTTGAGCAGAATATATGCATTCGCTTGCGATATAAGATGGGGGATGGGAGAACTTGGCTTCATGGTGGAAGATGGACGAAATATTTGTTCATTGAAAGGATATATTGTTACGTATACAACAGAGGTATTCGGTAACTTATATATTTACAAGTAATCCACGGCTACATTTAACCATATGGACTTTTTACACTCCACAGACACTAGTCCAAAATCTTCCAAAAACAGAGTTGGAAGATGATTAGATTTCAATGGTACGGCGGCAGGGTGTCTATGGCTCAATAACTAGTCACTTTGGGATCGATCCATCAGTGCCCTTCACTCTGACGTACCTTCGAGTTCAAGTATAATGACGAATCGGTCAAGATCCAAGGATTAAGACAGTTCGGGGTCATTAGCTGCACGAGGAACCATGCTCCTTTCCCCGAAGTAGACCGTCTATGGACCTCTCCGGGGCTATTTGATATCCTGGAAAACCACAGTAGATAGTGGATATACACGGGGTAGAGTTATCACTCTTAGAAGTTTAATTGGTCATCCAAAATTTATTCATTTGGATTCCAGGGATACATTTTAGTCCCCAGTATAATGGCTTTAAAAAATACTGAATAAAACGCAATTTCAACAAATTCAAAATTATATTGTAGAAGTTTTAAATGGATTAAACTTTAGGTTGTACCGTATGAGGACAATAAAAAAATAATGTATTTCTGAATTTCTTTGTTTTGTACATTTGTGTATTTCTCCTTGATTGGATCCTCCATCATATTTCTTCACAATTAATGTCGACTATTCTTCCGCCAATATCTGCATTAAAACTAAATAAGCAATTTCATTCCTTCGTGCTTCAAAAATTATAAGATTGGATCACAAAGATGGGCAAGGGGGATACACCTTTACCACACCGTACAATAGTAACCACAACATTTGTACATCATGACCTCAAATCTGTCCTCATCAACCAACTAATTCGTTAGTTTTAACTTTGGTAATTTTCAAACAGGACAAATTCTGAGATATTTACTCATAAAATTATTGTCTGAAAAAATATTCTGTTGAACTAAGGTTGAGAAACCGTTTATAAGCAAATTTGTAAGAAGTATTGCCTTTATTGGTATTTCTTGGAACCAATTTCTAATTTATTTGACTCTTTCACTCCTTTAGATTTTTCAAGACTGAATTCCCTGTTTAGGCCAGGGCAAATCGGTATTTTTTTTTATCACTCAGATGTATTATTTTTTTAAAAATGGAGGATTTTTTTATGTCGGTTATGTTTAAGGGATATTTGTATGTATTATAATCCAATGTATAATAGTCCTATAGGACTGACATTTTCCCATTTTAAAATTCCGCATGATTAATTGGATGTTGGACAGGAACTAAAATTTTATGATAAGCATTCAGGTGTTTGATATTTTGACATATATGAAAATGATGAATAGATAAAAACATATGTTCGATTTTTTATTATAAATTCTAATGTATTTATATACGTGCATATAAATAAATCATTATTAAAATTAGAATCATCCCGAAGCATATATAAACTTTAATCGAATACACCTTGCAGGCATAATATTCGTAATTTACAAGTTAACAACAGTTTTATCGCTTTTAAGCTACATCCTCGCTTTTTAATGCTAAATTCCTGATCTACAGTTTGAGTTACATGCTCATTCACGGATGATCATCCACTAAGATCAAAGATGGTACTGAAATATTTTAAAATGTTAGATTAAACCGAAAAGATAGACATCAAACATGTGTATTTCAGGCTTGATGTTATCGAACCCACTTCTCCTTTACATTAATTCACAAATTTATTGTTTATATTATAAGTTTTTGCAATTCTGAAATAAAATAAAATGGTATAGTAAAGAGATAAAAATAATTTTAAATAATTATTTTGGTATCATTTCCGCAGGTTGTCGCTTTGAGTCCCAACAAGTTTTAACTTCTTAATCGTTACCTTTTCAATATCCTCGAAAACAAAAATAATTTTATTACTGTATATAGTAACTAGTGCAGACTGTAGATTGATTAAAGAACTGACTTAAACATACATTTAGTTAATATCATCTTCTATTTTTTAAAATATATGTCGGAAAGATCATTTCTTGACACATTTCCCATACATACACTCTTTTTTTCATACTAAAATCCAGGATTTTTTTTTTTAATTTTTGAGAATATTAAAAAGGAAAAGAATAAAAAGTTAAAAACTTGGAGTGACCTAACTCGAAGCGACAACCTGTGGAATCGACACCGCTATTTTGTAATTTACTACTTATGTCATTAAGTGACTTGTTACAGATTTATTTTTAGTTCCCAAAAAAATACAAATAAGTACCACATATCTGGGAACGATTTATTTGAAAAAATAAATATTTACAATATATTTTTCCTTTTTTATCAGACGCCATTTTGAAACTATACGACAATTTTAAGATGTCGAGCTTCTAAAGTCATCCTGAGTTAACCTGGGATTTAAATAAATAATAATCTATTCCCAATTTAAAAAACAAAAAATAATCCGCACTCCATATTTTTTTTATTGAGATCAATATTTTTCAATGATCAATGGGATCAATATCTATTTTTGCATCATTACGTATATTGAAATATTAAACCGCGATTTTTGTCTAGTGTAGAATTATTTTTGTTTTTTAAAAATAATAATCCAAAACCTCTTATTCCCCAACAGCGCACACTGTAGTTGTAATCGATGTTCGGGTATTTGACACCGAAAGTCGATCAAAATTATTTTTATATAAGTTTTGAAGCTATTTCATAAGTTTGGTATAATAGAGGTTAGAACTATTAAAAAGGAATAAAAGAAACTAAGAAAAACATTAAACACAACCTTTTTATATTACATTAAAAAAAACAACTTTTATATAAGTACATAGTAATGGTATGACAGTACAATAATGTTAATAAATAATATTACTCTGTGAAATCACCCAATCCTTCTTCATCAGAAGTCATTTCATCTTCTGTGTTGTTGTCCTCAAATTGGGTACATGGGCCCCATGGGAGCAACATTTCAAGGGTTTCTTGCTTGAAAGACTTTGACATTTTTGGGGGTCTTGGATTTATGCAGCTCAAATATGGATCAGATGTCAATAAAAGCCTTTTCACAACATCCGTTTTGCATTGAATGCGTCAGAATTTTCTGGTATATCTTTTCGGTATTGCCGGAAATGTTTGTAACTTGCTTCTGTTGCCTCCTCTAACAAATTACCAATTGGTAGAAGAGCATGATCAATAATAATTGGGCCATGTACTAATATTTTATGTAGTGTAGGCGACATTGGATACCGTAAGTACAGTTCGATGTACCCCTCAGCCGTTTCATGACAATAGGCAGCGAATTTTTTAGTATATATTTTGTGGCCACTAGAAGTGATATAAAATAGTCGCAAATCTGTCGATAAGGTTTCTGTCTGTTATGTTTCAAACCCGGGAAAAGGCCGGAAGTATACCAAAATTACTAATTTATACATCCCTTATGAAAAAAATGTGCACAAAATCCATCATTTGACAACAAAACATTGAAAGGCATCACTAAATTTATGTTGTTATTATCTGATTATACAGGCCTAGCTGTATAGTATCCATTTTAAAAATCACCAATACTCACTTGATAACACACATAAAACCAATATGAAACACACAGATATTTCATTCATTCATTTGTTAACATCACGTGCGACTTGTAATACCTTCATAAGACAACTAATTCAGCGCCAGGTACAGCTGTTTTCCGAAAAAATTATGTTCAAAAAAAATTATGACCTTATGTTCTATAAACATTTGGCTTAACGTAAGTAGAGGTAGGTTCCCGGAATCGTAAAAAAAAAATGTTTCCAATTTTGATCAACTTTTGGTGTCAAATAACCCCTGTGTGCAGCGGTGGTTAGAATCAAGTTGTGGCAACACCAAAGATACCGAACTACGAGAATAACCTTTCTTGTTCATCTTAGTAGTAATTGTAACAAATGGACGTAAAAACCCATAAAAATAAAGAATTAATAAAAAATAGTTCATGTTTAAAATACAAATCCGTCCAACAAGATTCTGTGTTGAGATATTTTATTTCTAAGTGACAGTAATATAACATCTTACATTAAACTTGAATGGTCAATTATTTCAATAACAAGAATAAATTGTGGAAGCTTTATGCCACAAATCGTTAGACGGAACGACTAATAATTATTAGGCAGTCTCTAGAACGCGTAACATATCTCCTAATGTTGCGTTTATTGCGGCACCATTTTTATAAATAATCCGAGATGTATGTTAATTGGCTTTGTATTGAAGCAGGGCATCAAGATGTGCAAATTATAGCACAGCGTAAATTATCAAAGGGACACTCGTGTGCTAAAACCAAAGCCTGTTAAATCAGTAAAAGAAGTGCCCTATGTATTTCAGTTTATATTCCACTGTCACTATTCCTAGGTTTGATGGTCCTATAAAAGCTATTTCCCTCCAGGCAACTGTGTAAGTCAACTGCAATATACACCGTCAGAGAGGTTTCTTCTTTAACAAAAAATGGGTATATTTATGAGTACAGATTTTATAAATAATATGGAATGTTAAGTTTTTGATATTTTTTGATATTTTATAGAAGATGTTTAATGGCTTTTAGTAGTTGTTAATTGATATTATGCTGGAATAATAACAGATTCTTTCCTTTTTAATTGAAATGAATATCGAACAGTTCATACAGTTAAATGTCATATATTTGCAACTTTGCACAAAATAGTGTTGAAAAATATAATTTCCTAACTTGAATATGAATCTATTTCCTTAGGCTGTATGTGAATTAGGTCACCATGTTTGTGATTAAAAAGGCTAGGTTTCAACCATAATTCATCTAATTTGTGTTATGTACTTATTGATTTTTATTATTTTTTTATAATTTATGATTTTTCCCTAACATAGGTTACTGACTTTAAAGAGGACGGGTGAGCCCCAAAGGGGGTGGTTCAATAGTTGAGCGTAGAGTTCTCGCGTCGACGGATCTGGATTCAAATTCCGTTCGTTCGCAGACTTTTATTCAGCCTGTTAGCGGCCGGAGATGGATCCTATGGGATCTAGGACCACCCAGAGACTCATCTAGCCTCTATACAAAGGGTACCCAAAATAAGGGAGAAAGAATCTGGTAGTTGAGTGTGATCTAGGATGTCACTTCCCTGCACAACCGTTACGAATGAAACAATATAGTCTCTACGGGGTACTTGAGAGTATGAAATTATTCATGGATAATGTTTCTGATTTAACTGAAATATAGGGGGTCACCTGTGGTGTCGTGGTTAATACAACAACCTAATATGCCCAAGGTGGGCCTAAGATGTTTTAAAAGATAGTAAATAATCCTTCCTTATACCCTCTTTCGGAAGGGACGTAAAATAGGTGTCTCGAGTCTGTAAGGTGCCAGATACTCGTTAAAGATCTACCTTAATTATTCCTGGCTAGGCAAATTAGGACTCCCACTCTAGGATCGCCAGATTAGTCATAGCAGTATAAAGTGACGTTAAATCAATCAACGGAACATTGATAAGAATGCAATACCCTCCAAACTTGCCTGGATCAATTTTGTGAAGGTGGTTCCTATAAGACACGGTCCATACGGGACGATTAGGTATAAAAAAATTGTAGCTCAATAATAAATCTCGAAAGCCGGTCTTATTAAATTAAGGCTAAGTCGGATGCGCCCTTGTAGTCGGCAGAACACGCATTAAATCAACCGAGGAAAATAAAAAAACTGGGAGAGGAACATTGAGAACAATAGACGGCCAAAGAAAGAACTCTATATAAGTGACCCTAAAGTGTACTTATAAGACGTTTATATATTTATCAGTCGTTAGTCGATCTCGGGCCCTTGCTCGTAAATCTCCGATGCAAATCCAGCCATCTCCTTCCTCCACTCTCCTGCTTAATTACGTATTCCAATACCCGCTACTAATTACTTCGTATGAGGACAATATAAATATTCTTAATGAAGTATTCCAAGTACCGGGGAGCAGGTAGGTGTACAGGAGCTGTAGAGGACTTGGTAAAAAAAGTAAAAAAAACAAACATAAGAAGGAGACTTTTTGTGTAAGGAACAGCTCTGTAGGCAGAGGTTGGACAAAGTTAACATTGAACAACAGTAAATAAGAACACATATTTATCATTACTTACACTTAGTTGCAATTACTGTTCATAATTTCAATAGAGGAAGCCGAACGTCCAAATTTACAGTAATTTATTTTTATACAGGTTTTTAACAGCCTCGGATGGATCTTACTGTGACTTCTGCCAATTGGCCTAAATACTTGAAAAGAATGCCGATTGAGGTTTGTCTCGGACGAATCACCATCGTCCACTGAGCCCAAGGTTCCTGTCGTGGTAAAGTTTTTGTTTTTATTATTTTTTATAACACCATTTAATTCTTAATAATTATTCCTCCCTTGCTTATTTTGAACACACAGTACAAAATCGCCGTTTATCAAGAGTAATTACAGTTATTTCAGTAATTAATATTTTGATTAAATCTTTTTTTGTTTCAAAATCTCATTCTATTCAAAAAATATTTACATACTATATATCGATGCCTTAGTTCACATATATGTTAAGTACCGAAAACAAGATTTTACAGGAGTCAAATTTGATAATAAATTCACATAAGAAATACAGTTCCATTTACGGTCACCTGTGCTCTAGTGGTTAGCGTAACAAACTACTAAGCCCAAGATTGCGGATTCGTAGCCCGGCAGGTGGCCCTAGGATTTTTTTAAGGGAGTAAAAAATCCTTAGTTACGCCGTCCTTCGGAAGGGACGTTAAACGGGAGTCCAGAGCCTGTACGATGTCAGGTACTCGTTAAAAATCCCTATCCTAATTAAAATTTAGAGCTCCCACTGTAGCATCGTCCGATTAGCCTTAGCAGGATAAAGTGACGTTAAATAAACAACTACAACTACTACAGTTCAAGTTTAAGCAGACAATATATTTTTGTAACCTTCACAGCTTCTCTATCAATTTAATATCAACAAATAATCTATGACTTCCTGATCACAACTTTACAATATTTTTATATAACAAAACCCATTTTTGAAAAATTTGCACTTAACACATTTGTGAATTAAGGCATCGATATATATGAATATATACAGCAATGGTTACAGCTTACTTGTACTACCCGAAGGTAAATTTGATTAAATCAGAATGAAGATTAGCTTTTCAACATTTCTATTATATCAATTTTGCGAGATCTAACCATATCGCCTTAGGGGGTAAGAAAATTAATAGCATGTACTAGTAAATAAATATAAATAGGTAAATATACCTGCCTACCTATAATTAGGCATACCTACTCATCTCTACACCTACACAGGGTGGACAAGCTAGTGGGTCGTGCTTCCCTGGTAGTCCCGTTCTACCTAAGCTGGAGGGGGTCACTTGCGGTGTAGTGGTCAACATAGCAATCTTTTAATCAATCAAGGCCTCTAGTTGCGTTCTAATGGGAGAAAAAATGTCCATCCTTTGGTGGAGATGTAAAGTGGCCTCCCGAGTCATTGCGGTGTCAGGTACTCGTTTAAATTCCCTATTAATTACACTAGTCGACAAGGTTATCTTCACTAGGAATCGGATCAGTGAATCTAGTGCAGTTTTTCATACTGAATTGAGATATGTAGTAAGAATTTTTCCATCAGGCACAGTTTTTTGTGGCAGCTACTTTTTTGAATCTGATTTTAGCGGGGTTTTTTACCTGTCTTAGGAACCTTTACCTCATATGCAACGATTTTATGCAAGGTGTATTTAAGGGAATTTTATTTGTAATATTATGCTGAAGCACCATAAAACAAGGCTGTACAGTTTTATTCATATTTGGATATGCTCACATCCGTTCATCTGGCATTGTGATGTGTCAGTATTGAGCTGACTGTGAGTTGGTTCAGTAGTGAAATATTGTATTTCCTTCCTTACTTTTTGGAAGTGTATTGTGTATGTAGTGTTTTAGCGCTTTGTTTTTTCATCATGCCAAGAAACTGTGTAAATTATATCGACAGTTTTTGCTATATTCGTGGTGAACTGACCGGCAAGCCTCAGATGTGAAATTTGACCCCACTCGTAAAGAAGTGTTATCAACTTTACTTTGGCTGTCAGGCTGGTGATTATGATAAGAGCTGGACCCCAAATACATGCTATGGTACACATCGTATGCCATTTGCGATTTCCATGATTTGGAGGGAACCGAAGGATCATTTAAGTGATTGTTATTTCTGTTTGACAAATAATAAAGGAATCACATCTAAAACCAAACATACAGTTAAGTGTCCGAATTTGCAATCTGCAGTAATACCTGTCTTACACAATCAACAGTTCCCTGTAGCAGTATATCCAGGTACGACCTTAGGTGATAACTCTGAATCTGACTTAACTGAAACTGAAAATGCTTCAGATGACAACAATAATGATCCTACACATGAAGCCAATAGCTGTTCATCAGAACCATACTTTCCCAATCAGAATGACCTTAATGACCTGATTGGGGATTTAAATCTGTTTAAACAACAAGCTGAAGGCTTAACTTTCAGACTCAAAGTGTGGAATCTACTCCATGCTGGCTGACTACTGTTGGACCAAGAAGAGAGACGTTCCGGAAGCAAAATATGCCCGTAAATCACTATCTACCACTTTCTAGGTAAGTCAGAATGAGTATTTATAATTTTGAGTTAGATCGATTTTTTTCGAATATTATAAAAATTCAAATAAATATCACACAAAAAGTTTTATTTGAATTCAGCACGAAAAATACTTCTAGAAATTGTTATTTTAGTTCTCGTGAAAGAAAAAAAGTTCACTTTTGTCGACCAGTGTTATTAAACCTGGACAGGCAAAATTATGGATTTCTTACTGTTACATAATCCGATTAGATATAGCAGGAAAAAGCGATGTCAGATAAGTAACTGACATACCTAAGATTAACAGAAATGACACAATTTCGAAATTATTCTACTACAAAGAAATGGATAGTGTTTAGATATTATGAAATCTTTAGGGAGTTTACGCTATTATTAATTTTTTATTTATTCTATTTGTAATAACCTTCTATGCACATTGATTTCATTATAAAGTTCCTCCTGGTTTATCACCATATCTTAAATGTTAAAAGAAAAATAATTCTTTAATAAATAATTCATATTTCCATATTTGCTTCATAAAACAAATATTTTAAGGCTCTGGAGATAATTTCTACCATGAAAGGAGCCTATTAGAGTTAAACAAGATATTTCGTGTTTTTAAAACATTTTAATCAAGATATAATATAAATATTTGCCTTCTGCAGATTGCTAGATTATTTCTTTTTTCGATCGGGAGAAAAAAATTGCTTCCATGACAAAAAAACAAATAAAAATCGATCTTCAAAGCCACTTACAGCGATTTTTGAGAAAGAATTCCCTTTATGATTAGATAATGGATGTATTTTAATAAGACGGAATTATCAGAAACACGACTCGCCATTAAATAAATTTCCTTCGCTAATGAGAGCTGCATATTTTTTAGCTTCGGAAATGTAAGCGATTAATAAGATGAAGAGGAATTAAGAGGGATTTTTTCCTCGACTCGTATTGGAGTAGCGGGAAAGAGATGTGGAAAATGGCGGACGCATTAACCAGGAGGTTAATGAAGTGTTTCGAATCGAACATTCTCCGATTGAGTTAAATAATTCTGTAGAATTTCATCTTATTAGTCGGCCTGAGTATGTAACAGTCCTCATTAGGTCCATAAATATCTTGCCATCGGTATTCCGTAACGAGATTGTCTCTTAATATTGACGAATTTGGGAACAAAATTTCTGAGGAACTCGGTTTGGGGTATTTAATTTATAACTCACTAATAGCGTTTTCATTTAAAAGATTTGTAACTAAATATAATATCCATATAACTAAAATGATATCCAGTATAATGATACTATGAAACGGCTTACCTGAATTCTTTTGACTGTACCTTGTATCAATTTGTAAATAAAAGTGACCACGTATTTAAAAATAAATTTTTAATTATATTTTTATGTTTCATGCATTTTACATACTCCATAAAACCCAGCGATATTAAATATCTTTGATTCTGTATAGAGAAATTAACTTCAATCCCTGAGGATTTAGTGAGATGCTTAATGAGTTTAGAATTATTATTATGGGAATTGAACAGCGTGTATTTTTTTTTTGGTTGACTAAAAAGTTAAATTATTTAAATAAATATAAAAATAGTTTTTATCACTTGGTTAAAGATATAACCATGTGTTCTACTTCTGACCTCATAGTAAATGATTATGTTATAATAAATATTTTAAATTAAAGGGTATACAACTGATCCCGAGATCATTGATACTTATGTGAAACTAGGCAATGTTTTAAATAATATAAAGTTAGAAAATTCATTGATTGGAAATCGGTTGAAGGCACACTACCTTTCCATATACAGTTTTTGATTATTCTTTTCTGGTTGATTTTATACAGTATTAATATTTTTGCCACGAGTTGTGTTCCTCTTAGTCGTATAATGCTTGCAGGAGCATAGGCAGCCTAGAGATGGTCAATGAATCCCATTTTGCGACAAACCAAGGTTTACTCGGTGCAGCGGCCATCTAATTACCCTACCAGCTGATGTTCGAATTGGTCTAGATCCAAGGATTGTGACTGTTCGTCAGCAGGCGCACAAAGATCTATAGTTCTGTCCCCGACGATCACTGTCAAAACCTTGCCTAAAGTTTTGAGATAGTAATTTGACGTCTTGGATATCCGAGATATCCGAAAGAAATACAGATGAGGAAAGATTAATCCTACGATTGTTGTGTGTCCTCCAGCAGGCTTACGGGGTTCATATGTTCGAACTAGAGATCATGATTTGAACTCGCAACCTTTGAATTTTAAGAAGAATTTGAAATCATGTTAAATGTTGTTCAATATGTCATCCACAACGTGAATTTTAACTTGTCCATACCCGATCCGGTTCGACTCGTCTTTGAAGAATGAGTAGTAGTAGTTTGACAGTAGGGCTTTAAATTTAAAAAAATAAAGTGAACGAATTATTATTAATATGTTGCACAATAGTAATGATAAATATCAGACAAGTATATTGTGTGGGACTGTCTTCCCTACCTCCTGACCTATTGTCCCCCTCAAGGCGATTGCATTATTAATTTTAATTACCTTTAAGGTGTTAATGACGGCGATAAGGAGCTATCTCTAGTACAGCTGTAGGTAGCCCGGGAGAACTAATTGCCAGTATACAGCGGCTACCCATTCCTCCGTGGGTAAAACAAAACGAGAAAGCCGCCCACTCGGATGGCAGGAGGAGTGGGCACAAATATATCAAGCCACAGCCGCAGGAGATAAGGCGCACAACTGTTAATCAGGCGCAATAATTGGGCTACCGGCCGAGTGTTTTTTTTTTTTTGTTTTTTTTTGCGCCAGGCACTGTCAGCGCAATCTTGAACCACAATAACGAGCACTCCGGCTCACTTCTAATTTAGATAATGGACCCGGGGACAAACTGCAAACATGCCCCTCTTATCGGAGTTTTTTCCTTCGCATATTACTCACCTCTGGAAGGACTGTGTGAAAATTCACAGCTTCATTTGAGCCTGATCAGCTGTATTAAATACAAATGAATAATTTATCAGACTTCCTCGCCTCCGTTTTTTTTTTTTTTTCAATATTCGTTTTGTCTCTTGTGGAGACGGGTTTTATTCCGTTATATCTGCTTCCTCACGGGTAAAAAGTCTACATTTAGATATAATTGAGCAGATTGGCTACATTTTTCATTTCTGTTAGGGGAAACTTCTCGTAATTGAGCCGTTGGAAAAAATTCCGGAAATATGTCGCTACGTTGGACGTATAAGGAATATTTATTTGTTCCATTTACATAACTTATTATACAATCAATGTTTGCGAAAGGTCAGTTACATCAGTTTTCGAATTTCATCGAATTGATGAAGATATATTGTTACGTAATCCATAAAATTGAAATAACTTCTCCAAGTTATAGGTTCTTGTCTCTCATCGAACGCTGAAATTCCAATGTTGCTGATATTAACATATCTTCCCTCGAATATTAACTGTTAAAATTGTTATCTTATAATTTAGAAAAATCTTATAAAAGATTTTCGACGCCAAACAACACATCCGTCCATATTAAAGTATATAGATATTGTTACTTGGATTAAAATGAATATCTGTATTTTTCATGATTGAAAGCAACTCAAACCTGTTAGGGGAAAGTCGAAGGTATTCACCTGTAAAAACCTCCTGTATTAGCTCTTATTTTGGTTTATTAACTAATATGGTTTATTAAACTGTAAACCATAAAATGGTAATAATAAGGTAGGATAGACCTAGACGTCACCAGGTGAGAAGGTGGCATTCCAGATCCTCTGGTTTAAATAACATCAGTTTGCACGCATACTCCACTCCACCAACGCAGGTCGTAGAGCATTATTTGATGCCATCGTTTGTTTACCTTTAAAGTGACGTGGTGAGGGATCTGATCTTCGTATTGCCTCAATAATAATTGTTACAAATAAAACTGAAATGTAAACTCGTTGGAGACAAAAGGGACAAAAAAACAAAACATTTGTATTCCCGCATTGATAGGGTTTGACAGCCTTTAAAGTTTTTCTTTTGATCCCTTCAATTTTGTTTTGTAGCCAAAATATTCAGTGGACAAGAGTTTCTTAAAATTCAAAACAGACAAAAAAAAAATCTATCTTGCGTAATTACTAATATAATCATTACAAATTATGAGTTTATGGTTAAAGATTATGTTTAAAATTTGTTCATTGCATTAAAAATGCAGTTATAAACAGGCCTGAACTAAAACCATTCTTCAAAAGTTTCCTAACTCGGTTTGGACCGATCGTCATTTCACCAATTCTTCACTAACGTTTCGCTTAGCATGCTTGATTTCCTATATTTCATCAGGGCGTGATCTGAGACTGAGATCAATCTTTAATCAGTCTCAGACTAA
The DNA here is from genome assembly GCA_964056705.1 of Troilus luridus. Taxonomy (NCBI): domain Eukaryota; kingdom Metazoa; phylum Arthropoda; class Insecta; order Hemiptera; family Pentatomidae; genus Troilus; species Troilus luridus. The sequence goes on from OZ057416.1 coordinate 32,168,965, forward strand.
GCCTTGAGGAAGCTCGCATCATGTCTAGCGAAAAATTTGTGAATAAATTGATGACACAGTCGAAACCAGAAGAAACTTTTGAAAAGTGGATTCAGAATATTATCCCTGGCTATTTAATAGATTGTGTAGGCAAATCAACTGTTTCGTGGAGAGCAATATTGCCTAATTAATTTGTATAGTTATGCATTTTAATATAATTTCTACTATTTATCACTATTTCATTGGCATTTCATTGTATTGATCCTCTTAGTTAGCCATATCGCAAAGTTTCCTCACTTTACCTTCACTAAAGATTTAGTAAAACTTTCGATTGTTGTGACATCTTTTTTTTTTTTTTTTATGAAAGTTTATATAAAATGATTGAAGCCTTAGAATATTATGATCCCTAATCTTCTATTTCCATCCAGGCCTGAAGCTCTCCTGGTAGGACTCACCTGCTTTGCTATTCAAATCAATCAATGAGATGATTCCTGTGAAAAATTGTTATCTAAATCAGTGATCGTAAATAACCCGAGTTCGTTAGAAGAGGCTGATGGAGGAAGTCGTGTCCGTGTTCCTCCATGAGTGGACACAATGTAGATATTTTCGATAATGAAGGCTGGCTCTGAGATGAATGGAATAAAAAAGAACAATTTGAAATTTTGAATAAAGCTTTTAATCTCAAGTGCCTTTTCGGAAGTGCCGTTACTTTGGAGCTTCTGTAGATCGAGCCAGTTTTTATGAATTAAAGAAATTTATGAAAATGAGGAGTGAAGAGTATTCTCTTATCCGGATGAGGGAGTCATCTTTGGACCGAAAAATAACTCAATTCCGAAAACTGGGCTATTTGATTTGTGGTCGGCTCCAGTGGTATTTCTGATTAATAACTCAACAAATTTTATCTTCCAGTAGCATTCCTTTCTCCTCGTCTTAGCTAACTCATGAGAGGAATGCAACACCTAAAAACTTAACAATATTATCAATAATATATTATCTGGTATAGTTAATTTTACTGATACACTATTACGACGGTGTTACATTTTGCTTTCAATATCCTTTTTTCCATATGGGTAGAGAACATAACTCGCCGGAATTATTAATAAAGTATAATATAATAATTAACAATCCTGCATAACAGGAGAGCTCTACAATTATTAAACAATAAATTTTGCAAGATTACTGCACAGATCTTGGCAAGTTTCATCAGATCAACAACTAAGCATCCGTAGCTGACGTCACATAAGACATTACAAAAATTTGTTTTATACAGGTAAGTGAATAATTACTCGCTTGCACAACTAGTCAACTGTAATTTGAGTACAATCTAGTCTTTCACCACGTCACATCAAAGAATAAAATCATAGATTTTTCACAAAAGTTAAAAATGACAATGCATTAAACAAGACGTTTTCTAGAAAAAACCTGACGAAAAGTTCATGAAATATATTCTACTCCCACTATCACTTAATAAATTATGTTTCTTATTACACCATAAGAACCTATAGTCATTCAATGAGAAATTTATAATTTTTTTTTTAGTTTAAAAAAGGGAACAACTATTTCTGTTGTCATAACAAAGAAAAACATGCTTCCACTAAATTGAAAAAAAATAGAAACAAATATTTATGGGGAAAAATCAGATTTATTTTCTGTGTCATTTAATACCCCTTTTTATAATAGAAATAAGAAAATATAAATTTTTAGGCTTGATTTCTTCCACCCTGCACATTGGTGGATTTTATTCAAATTCAATGCTGCTGCAACCATTGGAATTTCTGATTTCTAAATTATTGGTATGGAATTTTAGATATAATAAGTTAAAAACTATTATCTTTGATTTTTTTCTTTCCTAAGAAAAAGGAGAAAAAAAAAATCTTTACCACTACAACCCATGAAGGATCTTGGGTTCCGTACATGATAGAGAGCAATGGTTGAGCAAGAAGGGGATTTGTTCGAAATCACGCTCAACCGTCGGTTTTTCCACTTTATGAGGCTGAGTGAGCTCGACGAGGGTGTGGGGATCAACAAAGTTCATCCGTGGCTGAGAACTGATTAAATAACATCGGATGTGAATCCGGAACCATCAGTGTTTTTTTTAAATATTTGAAGATGTTAACCATTATTGATGCAAACAATACCCTAGAGGATTGATTACAATCAAACATTGTTTCCGTGATTTAGTAGGTATTAAAAATTGAATGATAAAAAATGGGACAATAAGAATCTGGCCCACCCCATCAGTTTACTAATCAATTAATTAACATATAAGAGTCAAGTCAGTGGACATCTGTAGGCTGCCACTGATATGGGAACATCTGCCTCTGGCTATTAAACCTTACACCCAGCTCTCCAGCTAACTGTTATACCAACTTGTCTAGCAACTTGTCGTATTACTGAAACGTCTTAATAGTGTCAACGTGGCTCCGTGTCAGCGATCGTGTCTAACTCTCAAGTATTAGTTTCACGTTTGAATATAATTGGTGGGAAGAAGGGCACTAGATAATTGGGAATAATTATCCAGGATTTGTGTCTGGAGCTGATAACTAACTAAATCTCCATTTTCTCTACTTTGTTTATTAATAAAAGAATATTACCTAAGGTTTAATAAAAAAAAAATAGTTGTCGCTTCGAGTTAAGTCACAACAAATTTCCACTTTTCATTCATTGCGTTTTAATATTACCGAAAATAAAAATAATATTACTACAGATTGTAGGAAAAGAGGCCGCCCAGCAAGAACAATTTTAGGATGAAATGATTTAGGAGGGATCTCCGAACTGAGGACTGGAAAGATAGTTCTCTGGAGAGAACAGACTGGACAACAACCCTACATTAGGAAAAGCCGAAAATATAAAAAAAGATAAATACTGACTGTATCTAGATTAAAGAACCGACTTGAACATACCGTTCTTCGATCCTCTATCAATCATATCTTCAACCATAGCATTTTCACAAACAACAAAAATGACAATGGTACTACCAGTGGTAGTACTCAAATAAAAAGTTCAGCTTAGAAGGTCACGAGGCCATCTTCTTTTCAGACACCTCGGAGGATTATCAGGAATTGAAGAGGTTGCGAGGTTTGAAACTTGTGGGTTTGAGTGAAAATGAAAAGTTTGATATCGGATTCGGGCCAAATCAGCAATAAACGGAACGTTAATGTCATTATGGATTACTTTGTTCGTAACAAAGTAAGGAGCATTGAGGATTTTCCGAAGGATTTTGGATTGTAAGGATTGAATACGAGAGGAATTCGATGGCTTAGTGGAGCCCCAAAGCTTTATTCCGTAAGTCCAGATGGGTCTAATGATTGTCATGTATATGAGTCTCTTGTAATTAATGGGGAGCTTAGAGCGTTTATCTAGTAAATGTTGAAGTAGCCTGAAACGGCGAGCTGTTTCTTGTCATTTCAGTCTAGTATGTGGATTCCAAGTTAAGCGTTTGTCAAGGTGTAGTCCTAAGTACCGGATCTGGTCTACAGGACTTAGAGGGATGTTATTAAACGATACAGGGGGTCAGGATATCGCTGGTTTACGACGGAGGGTAAAGGTGATTTGATGAGATTTGTGAGAATTTATTTTATTATATAAGGTCAGTGATGTGGAATTGAAGAGTACGGGATGCTATAACTGGATCAGTGTTGATAGATAATAGACATGTGTCATCCGCATACGTGGTAAGGATAGTATTAGGATGAGTTGGGATTTCAGCTGTATAAACTGTGTAGAGAATTGGGCCGAGGATACTGCCTTGAGGAACGCCGGCAGATTGAGGAAAGAGGGGTGAGTAGACATTATTATGATTTACTGTGAATGATCTGTAGGAGAGATAGGATTGGATAATGAGAAAGTATTTAGGAGGTAGGAATTTACGGAGTTTGTAAAGCAACCCGGGGTGCCAGACTCGGTCGAAAGCCTGTTCGACATCAAGGAAGACCGCTGGACAATACATTCCACGTTGCTGAGGAAAAAACATCCACCACATGATGGCATTGCTGAATAGTGGAGTGGGATGTTCTGAATCCAAACTGGTGATTTGGGATAATATGATTTGCATTTAGGATGGGGTACAATCGTTTCAGGATGAGCTTTTCCAGGATTTTACCCATTGATGGTAAAAGTGAGATAGGGCGGTAAGAGGAAGGGTATTGCGGTTTCTTTTTAGGTTTAGGTATCATTTTCACGACGGATAATTTCCAGAGGTTAGGAAAATATGTAGTGAGGAGTATAGCATTATATATGTAGGTGAGGAATAGAATGGATTTTCTAGGAAGATGTTTTAGGATGTGAATCGTGATGAGGTCGTGTCCAGGAGCTTTGCGAGAAGGTAGTCTGTGAATAATGTTCGATATTTCTGAAGGATGGAATGCTTTGGGAGGAAGGGTCATTTGAAGGGGAATATTTAACTCTTTTTGTATATATTCATGGTGAGATGGATTCACGATATCAGGATGAGGCTGAAAAGTTTTAGAAAGGAATTGACCGAACAACTGTGCTTTCTCTTCATCAGATCTTGTCCACTCATTGGATTCAGTAAGGAGTGGATGGTTAAAGTCTTTGAAGTGAAGGATCCTTTTTGTGGTCATCCATAATGATTTGTCAGAAGACGTTAGATTTTCAGTTAGGTTCGTTAACTTGTGAATTTTGAAATTTCTAATTTCTTCTTTTAGTTGGTTAGTCAATTTAGTATAGATAGATTTATCTGCCGGGTACCGAGTTCTATGCCACTTCGTTCTTGCTCTGCGTTTCTCTCTTAATAAGTTACGAATATGCTGTCAGTCGGGGAAACAGAAGGGAGGTCAGTCTTCTGAGAATTGTTAATTTTATGATTTGAGGTATTATCGTTTAAAGTGGTTTTTATTGATGTTGTAAGTTGTTCTATGCCTGTATCAATGTCTTGTTTTGTCTTAAGTGAAATTTTTAAGTCCAATTTGTTCTCCAAATCATAACAAAAGGTTACACGTCCTGTAATCAATCTAAGAAGGGGAGGCTTAAGAACGAAACTTGACTGTAATACAAGGAGAACTGGGCTATGATCTGAGGTCGTCCAAGGATTTGAGATCGGTTTGGTTGGTGGAAATCTGGGATGTGATAAATATGTCAAGGATGTCGGGATCTTTTTGATGGATGTAGGCCAATAGGTGGGGTTGTTTGGTGCCAGGATGGAATAACTCTTTGTGGATGTTACAGTAGACAGGATATTTCCTCGGGAGTTGGATCTTCGACAACCCCATCGTTGGTGTTTAGCGTTGTAGTCTCCTCCAGCTATGAAGCGCGGACCAAGAGATTGGAATAAGGATTCAAGAAGGTTATAAGAAACGGAAATTCCGGGAGGACAGTATACAGCTGAAAATGTGATATGGAAAGGACGAGTTGTTATGGTTACTGAGGTTGATTGGATAGTATCAGTAGGAATGGAAGGAATAAGGGAATGGGATAAGTTTTTATGAACGAGAATGCAAGATCCGCCCTGTGAAGTGTTGTCTGGATGGTCTGATCTGTGAGTGATGTAGTCTCGTATTGTCTCGATAATTAAAGAAATTTAAATTATAATTGATTTCAGGTACGTATGGGTGACGCAACTGTGACCTTATTGATACAATTGTTATTGAATACAGGCATAAAGTCCACAGTAGAAGAGTTCAAATTTAAAATCATTGTAAAAGGAAAATATTTCATATAAATTATAATTAATACTAATTCGGCCAAAACTATTGGGAAACTTTAGATTTCACTAAAATGTTAAATGTTTTCCAAAAGGATCGATACCGCCACAGTTTAATATCAATCACTCCAATGCTAAAGATCAGGTGTAGGTGAGCCCGGTTAGGAACAGTCTCAGTTCTTGTGATTTTCAAGGAGTTCCTTAATTTTATTTCTGTTTCTATAAGTTAGAGTTCCCTATACAGGGAGGCTGTCTTCACAAACTTTCCACTATTAATCAAGCTGTCAAGGCGGTATGATTTAATTAGTGAAATATATTTAATGTTCTCCATGATACTTCTGAAGCCTTTTGCCGGTGTAGCATAAATAACGACATTTGTCAATCTATTATCTAAACAAGGGCGATAAAATTAAACAGAATGCCCAATAACTCGGCTTAAACGGGCGACACCTTATCTTTCGGAGATGCCCCGGGAGACCCGGAACATATGCCGGGAATGCAACGCCGTTCCATTATAAATAAGGCGGCAGAATGTCTTCATCGTGAGAACAATCTAATTGAGGACTCCACGTACCTCCGGAGTTCGGGGAGCCGCTGGGGCCTGCGGAATGCCATTTAATACGAAGAAGAATAAAAGGGGAGAAGGAGGGAGGTAGAAGGATGCTGATGACAAAAAGAGGACGGCTGACAAATGGGCCGGGTTTTATGTAAAAGATACCGAAAGCTGGGAGAGAGATAAAGGAAATGGCAGAGTGATCAATAATTAATAGCCGAACGAAAAGAGAAGGAGGATTTGTGTAAGGATAGCATCGCAGCATCTCAGAATCTGACCATCTCTCTATAGATATCTCTGTATTCGGCCATCTTCGCCTTTTACCAATTTAAATCGGTTGCTCTGATGTCCGTATACCTGCCCTTCAGGACTTTGAACAATAGAAACAGAAATCTTTTCGGTGTCTCTTCTTTTTTTTCTGGATCTGTCTTCAAGGGTTTCTCAATTTCCAAACTTGTTTACTTTTTAAACCTTTGTTTCAACCTACTCATTCAAGACTTACGGAGAAAACAATTCAACATCTTGTGACAAAAGAATTTATATTTTTGTTGTTTTTAGCTATTCCTCAAATACATGTATTATTCAGATAAGTCAATGATGATTCAACTTAATGGAAGATAAAAATCAAATAAACTCCCTACAATTTATTTAACTTTGAACATGTCATGTTGGCGTCTAAGGAAGCCAAATTATGCAGCTTATGCCATTATACTTATTATTCTCAAGATACTAAGTGTCCCACAGTAAAGGCAACCTTTCGTTTGATTTTATTGTTAATAATATATTTGATAACAAAAGTAAGATGGAGTAAGGGCGTATAATTGAAATAGGTTTAGGTAACTTGATCTCAGTGTGAAAATTGCGTGTTGCTATGCAAAAGGTTCACGGTTGAAATCCGGCTGTAGTAGATAAATTATTCAATCTGTTAAGATGCACAGATGGACCTGACTACAGACCCTCCTAGGGCTCACGCAGTCTCTATAATGTGGATACTCTAAATTGGGGGGGGTAAACCTGGCGGCAGAGTGTTATCTCAAATAAATCACCTCCCTGCACTGTCCTAGGAAAAGTACAGTCTCGTACAACCGTTGATTTCATGGGCTTTAGCGGTACAGTTTCTTGTTTTTACATAACTTACGTATTTAATCTATCCATAATCCTTAATCGGGAGAGATAATTATTATTCATAAAACGAAATAAATCTTACCTGATCATAGACACATTAAGACAAATTTAAAAAATCATATATTTATAAAGACAGTACCGATTTACAGTTATTATAAATGAGATAAACTAAAACTAAATCTATAATAATAATTTTACACCTCTTTCTGATGTAAGATTTCTTAAGATGAAACCGTGTTATTTTAGTTTTATAATAAATAAATGAAGAAAATAAACTATAAATTAGTTGTTAATAGAATAAATACATGTTGTGTATAATAAGAGTAAAAAAATATGAAAACAGTAAACTGCAGTTTGAAACGGAATTTCTCCATTATTTTCAAGTTTCATTCATACCTCATCTATAATACTAACATTTGTTTTATCAATTCAGTTATTTTCACACGGTGTGGGAAGGCTTAATGCATCAAAGGGTTCATATATGTTCAAATAGTATTATCTATAACATTAATATGTTCCAAACCTTCTTTTATTTTCTTGAAAAAAAAGAAAAGAATGTAATCCTTTCGGTGATTAGTTAGGCTAATGATATCCTTCCCCTTAATAATTCAATATGAAAAGAAAGCATATAAATTTCAACCTAAACATGTTTTTTTTTTTGTTTTTTTTATTTAATTCAATGATATTTACAACTATAATGGTATTATATCAAGTAAATGTGCAAAAATGTTGAATATGACATGAAAAACACTTGTGGAGAAACTACCCATCGATAGCACTCCAATGAAGTTCTATAGTAGATGATCTCGAGGCCATCTTCTTTTCAGGCGCCTCGGAGGGTTATCAGGAATAGTATGGGAAGCAAGCTGAGAGACTAGCGGATTCAAGTGCGTATGGAGCTTGTTATGGAAGGATAGGTATCTAGTTTGGGCCAAATCAGTAACATATGGGATATTAAGATCATGATGGATGAGTTTGTTTGTGACATAATAAGGAGCATTGAGGATTTTACGAAGGATTTTGGATTGCAAGGATTGGATACGAGATGAATTGGATGGTTTAGTAGAGCCCCAAAGCTCAACTCCGTATGCCCAAATAGGTCTGATGACTGTCATGTAAATAAGTATTTTGTAATTAATTGGTAGCTTAGAGCGTTTGTCCAGTAAGTGTTGAAGTAGGCGAAAACGTCGAGCAGTTTCTTGTCTTTTCAGTCTTGTATGAGGATAAGGATTGAAAACGGTAACAGATGCTATTGGTCCCTCAGAAACGTGTTCCAAAATAGAGCTGTACCCCATAGTCTCAAAATAAGGGTATATAAGACGATACTTCGTCCTGTCGTTGCCTATGGTGGGGAGGCGTGGACTCTAACCAAACAGCATGAGAGATTATTGAATGCATGGGAGAGAAAGATTCTTAGAAGAGTGTATGGCCCAACCAAGGAAGGAAATTGTTTCCGCATTAAAAGGAATCAAGAACTTAAGGACCTATATGGAGAACCTGACATAGTTTCTTGTATTAAAAAAGCAAGATTGAGATGGTTGGGGCACGTTCACAGAATGGACAAAAAAAGGCTCCCAAAGCTGATTCTGGAGGGACGTCCAGACGGAGAAAGACGAAGAGGAAGGCCTAGAATGCGATGGCTGGACGATGTGGAAGCAGACCTTAAGTGCCTGGGGGTAAGAACATGGAGAAGAGCAGCGAGAGATCGGTCAAGGTGGAGGAAAATTGTTGAGGAGGCCAAGGTCCTTCATGGACCATAGCGCCATGTAATGATGATGATGATGAGGATAAACATGTTTTAAATTTATTAATGGATTCTAGTAATGTTAACGTAGCTTTAATTATATCTATTAAGGTAGCATTTATAATCGTAATTTTTGCTTATTTGTTATAATGATAATTGGAGGTATTATGAAATTTCAAAAAGCCAAATAACTCAGATTTCGGGTATTGAAGAAATTTAATTGTATAGCTATATCTAAAATAAACTATAATTAGTTACTATTTTTAAATAATTGGGATTCTTCAGATTTTAGAAGCACATTAGCGTTATAAAGTGCTATCTAATTATGTTACGTTCGTTAAAATATTTTATTGTTTTTTATCATTTAGTTGGATAACTGGAGATCACATTGGGGTTATGGGAACCTTTTGAAAGAATCCGAGTGATCTTTTATCGTTTTAATCACATTTTTTTTTTATTATCGGATTTCCGAAAGTGTTATGTTTTCGACTCTCAATGTTGCTAGCATTTTCTGAATCAAACATTTTTTTCAAGTTGTCAAAGGTCGAAGGTTTGTTAATTTCTGTTTTTTAGATTTGGATCCGGTTTTTTCTTAATTTTTAAATTTCCAATTAACCGATGACCTAAAAAGAGTAACATTTTATAGAGCAATTATGAAATCGATGTTTTTGATACAATCATTAAGGATTTTTTAATATCTATTAGAATTGGGCCAATCTGTAATTTTAAAATAAATAATTTTATTATAACTTGTAACCTGATCAAAGTTGTGTTGTTACCTGCATATTGTATTGATTTTTTAGTATTGTAGTATTGATATTTTAACAACATATACTTTAATTTTTTTAAATATAAATAATTTAATTTTCTTTATGGCAGATTATGACATTAAAATCAAGGAACGCAAAAAAGTATTGCATGCTTAATAGTTTATAATTTCTTGCAACTTTGGGCTAATTTTTTTATCATAATCCTTTTGATGGATTAAAAAACTAATAAAGTTTAACCGTAGAATTATAAAATAATTAAATAAAAAAAACAATTAGAACAGAATTACCCGTAACACAAACGAAAACTGAATTAAATTTGTTTTATAGTTGAGTGTGACTTAAAACAAAAAAAAAATTGTTTATGTAGATAGCCATGCCATTCATTATTTCTTACTTCGGGTTAATTTTTTTTTGTAAACTTGAAATGCGAATCAAAACATTGATTCCATATTTCTCAGTGAAAGATTGAGGTATTAGCAACTTCCACTTTTTTTTATATAATATAGTATAAACACTAGTCATAATATTACTATGTTGGTGTTATGTAATACTTTATACATTATTTATTATTATAGCATGATATTTGTATAAATATATAAACAAATGGACTATGTTGCTAATTGGGCAGTTTCTCTTCCAAATTAGTTAATATTCCAACAATTACCTGCTGACAGATTAATAGCTTCATAATAAATATCTTTAGTAGCCTTTCAAAGGCTAATTGCAGGAGATAGCGGGGCCAATAAAATAAATAAGTCGGAATTACCGAAGTCGAAGTCGAGATAAAACTGGAGATGAAGAAATAAAAGGAAATGGAATAAGGAAAAATTTCAACATCGCCGTAGCGAGTTCGCATTCTCTTATTAAATATAAGTGCAAGGGCAGAGGAATCCCTCATCCAAGTCGTGCCATTATCTCCAATAAAAATGTTTTACAGCTGCCCACTATAACCAATTAGGGTTTATTACCCGCCTTACAATAAAAATGGAACAAGTCCAAAAAATTCCTGAGGAGTCGAAGGTATTATCAGATGCTATCTTGTTTGGAAATAAAATCTTGTGAGAAGGATCTGACTCTTCTTTACACGCCCACGGAGTCGAAGAGATCATTATCTAGTCTTTAAATCCTTCATCTCCTAGATCTTCCAGGATTCCGTCCGGTCACTTGCAAATATTGGGCAATAAAGTTCGTATCGATATATTTTATGTTAATCGACCTTGTTTCAAGTCTTCACCTTCAATGGCAGAATGAGATAAATATAACGAATACCAAAAAGATCCTACGACGGAGCGAATAATAACAGGTGCATGCAGAACTGGTAGATTAGTTTAATATCCATTAATACAGAATATTATATAATCACTCTTCTTGCCATTCCTGATACACTCCCATTTTTCTTTAATAATTCAAATCTCCAATAATTAGACTGCCAGAACACATCCTTCCATACTACAATGAAATGTCTGTAACAAAGAAGGCATCAGTGATACATCCATTGCATCCAATATGTCCAACTTATGATGGTCTGGTCTTCATGCCAATCCGCTATGTATGCCAGTCTAAAATGTGCCTTCTAAAAGTTCTAAATGTATCAATTAATTATATTAAAAACGAATGAAAAGGGATACAATATCCGTAAATGTAAACTACACCTGGCATATTAAAGGTATGTAATTTTGAAAACCTAGTTTAACATTACTTTCAATATACTTTTTAAAATAAAAATATATGTCTAAAGAATTTTTTAACCTATTTAAAATGTGTCAATTATTCCTGTACGATAAACAAGTACAAAACTTTAAGACTTGAATTTAATTTAAAAAAAATTATGAATAAGCATTGTATTGTGTAATTTTTAATAGAGTGATTAAATATAATATTGAAATATGTACTGATGATATTTGATACTTTCATGATGAATTTTTAATTCTTCTTTTGTGCCTTTGAATTTCTTATAAAGAAAATGGATCTGCTCCAGTTTCACAATACTGAGGTACCGATACTGATAATAAGGAATATTGCAGTATTTTAGACTGGTTCTCTGCTTGTACAAGTCTTAGAATTAGAACGATATCACTTTAGCTTCTTGGAGGTTGTTAAGTAGCTGTTAAAATTGAAAAAATAGCTATTCGAGTATATATTATTCAGTATTGTACACTGAATACGCAAATTAGAAGCAGAAAATGTTTCTCAGTTCCTTCGTGTAATTACGTTAGTAGCTAATATAAGATATACTTGAAGAGGAAATACTCGAGAGAGGTAGGAAGGATAAAAGAGAACAGAAGAGAAGAGAGCGGATGCTAATGACGAAGGGTGATGGATGGGCCGACATCCTCACCGGCAATTAATAACCCGATTCCTCCACTTCTTCTTGATTGCTGCGTCTTCATCAGGACTCTTCATCTCCCCTCCTCGAGTCCTCCAGCTCTTCCGCTGGTAGCACTCGCTCCGGGTTATTGATGATCTTCGGCTAATAGCTCTTCTCTTTTCTCCGCTCACTGTTTGTAAAGCAGTTCATGGCTTCTATTATTATTCTCCTTTGTCTTATTATTATTTCTTTAATTATTTTGAATTGAAAACTTCTTTAGCCACGTCTTGTGAGTTTTGGTAGGTTGTAAATTTGTGGCTTCGCGTCAGCAACATGCTCGAGACTTACGTCACCTAGCGGCTTGTACATACGTTATTCAATTCCTTTAAATCAACTTTATTTTAAAGGTTACAATTCGATTGATATAAGAATAAGAATATTTAACTAAAATATTACATATCTTGAACAATATTTGTTGCCTTATATATACGAGAAAGAAAATGGTCCAAGTGGAGATAAAAAAAAATCTCTTAAATAGGGAGAACTGTTTATTGGAAAGCCAACGTTTCGACCCACATTGCATATCATTTTTAAGGCTAAATATACAAAATACAGACAAATTAAATATATAATACATGATAACTAGTTTTAAATATTACCATTATGTTAAGTATATTCTATTATTTATTCCTATAATTCGTTCATTTCATCTATTGTACCTCTTCTATAATTATCCTTTTATCTGTTGTAACTCTTCCATAATTTATCACTGAACTCTTCCATACTTTAGCTATAAATAATACTGATATGTAATTTATTCTATATTATTCAATCACATTTCTATTATCTTTTTCATTTCATCAACAATTTTTATATATCATTATTTCTCTATCTCTACTAGATTTATTTGTATTACCTTCTTTACTAATTATTTGGCAATACTTTACAATTATCCCCTTTGCTTTGTATAATTATGTATGGGTCCCCCGGGTCCATATGGGTCTACGTTTATATTTTATTACCGAGATACCTTCATGCCTATAAGTATTTTTTAATATTTACATGTATAATTTTAATTTGTCTATGTTTTGTATATTTAGCCCTGAAAAAGACCTGCAATATGGGTCGAAACGTTGGCTTCCCAATAAAAAGTTTACCCTATTCAAGAGAATTTGTTTTTTTCCACCGGACCATTTTCTTCCTCTTAAAATATTATATAGTCATAAAGCCAGTGCAGTGATTATGACTGAAACTATTGTACATGTTGACTGAAAGCAATGGAGCAATGGGCTGAAACGCCAGTGGTCACAAACTTTTGAATTTAATTAATTCTGATACTTGGAAAAACGTTTGCATTTACTCCTTTGTAAAAAATTCAAATTAAGTACGTGTTACAAAATTTATAAATAAATTGTTTTTTTTTCAATAGTTTGCACTTTAACTTGAAAAGGGAAGTAGATTGCGGTAATTGATATTACTCAATGTGCTTCTAGAAACTTAGATTTTTTCAAATCAAAGTCAAGTTTCAACACTCCTAACAAATATTTGTAAATGAAATGTACGAAAAAGTTAGAACAATTAAATTATTTCAACAAAAAGCTGGGGTAATTAAGACATTTAATAGTATGCCTTTACAGTTTGGAACGAGTTTTTGAATGTTCTCTCGGGTCATTCATCGAGGGTCCAAATCTTCTAGAAGTTACTCTGTGCTTTACCAACTAACACAACACTATTGTACTCGTAGGTAGTACAAGAAACGACAGGAAGCTTACTGATAAAAATCTCTGAAAGGTGGTTTCGCTTTAGATATCGTAGATTGAGTTATAAGAAAAGATTGTTAATCGGTATCTCGATGCCATGGTGGTTTTAGTTTTGTCTCAACGAACCCTTAATTTGTATTCAAATGAAATCAAATCAAATATAAAAAATATGCCCAATCATTGGAGCCTGACGCGGTTACAAGCAGCGCTTTAAACCGCACCTGGTATCTTGTAACATGGCTTCGCTGACCATTCGTAGGACCATTTAGTGGAAGACATCTTTATCACTCTATTATTTCCATCGTATTTATAACAGTTATTCAGATGCACCTGCTTTTGGGTTCCTATTCAATATTCTGGCCCCAGGATGGACTGGAAATATCTAGTTTGATGTCTCAATTGAATGAATATTCAAATTTATGAATGAATAAGGAAGTTTTCAGTTATTTGGATTGGATACTATCTTCCTTGTTTCAAAAAGGCGAATCTAGCTCATTGTAGGTACGTTACGGGCTACTGGATGTAAGATGTATTAAACTACTCCTAAATTCAAGATACTAATATTTATTAACAAATTGACAAAAAGAATACAATGAAATTATTAAACTAATATAAATTTACAATAACAATATTCTAAAGATTATAACCTAGGCCTAACTGTTATTTAATTACTGAAATAATATACAAATAATATAAGATATTGCTAATACTAAATAACTTAACTTTTTACATAAATTTGTACAAATACAATACAATCACACTAGAGTTTATAACTACAATTTAACACTTACAGTTCACTAATTAAAGTCCACCGACCTCAAGATCCTCCAAATATTTATAACTGACACACAATAATAAACATGAATAGTTTATTACACCCGCGGACTGTCACAGTTCACTGATGCACTAAGTTGGCAAGTTTACTACTACTCACTTATCACTGACTCACTTATTACTAACTGACTTATCACTGACTAGTTCATCACACTGACTGACTAGTTCGCAGCGGACGGTATTTATATAGGCTAGGTCGAACGTTTTAGACACGCGGGAGTGGAGGAGGACGTTTCCCGGATCTTCCAGATCCTTCTAATCCGTCTTAATCCCTCCAGCCCGTCTTTCTCTCTCTGACCATAACAGGTAGATTATCCTTTATAATGTATAAATGTATTGTATCGGATTTTCAACTCATGGCACGTTAATATAAAATTAGGATTGCATCGTAATTATCAATTCTACCTTCTTTTTTTTGGATTTAAATCAAATAGGTCATTAACTCTAAAGTTTTATTTTACGTATAGATACGCAATTAAAATACAAACGAACAGTAATAATACACTTTCAATTGTAATTGTATTTGTGCTAACAATGTACTAGTACGTTTAAATAAGTAGGGTTTAAATGTTAACTAGTTGAATTCTTAACATTCATCTACTAACAAAAGTCTCTAAGATGTCTGAAATTATTGTAATGAATAAATTGTGTGTGTTATGTCTGAAATGTTATTGTAATGAATTTTTATGTATATAAAAAACAAAATATTTTTTTTTGCGTCAGAGAATTTTTTTTTCCCAAGATTTTATTTATTTATAAATATTTAAAACAATGCTATTTCGACTCCTTTCCCTATTACTTCAAAAATAATTTACTCTATTACTATTTCTCCTAAATTCCTATTCTATTTATGGTGTATCCTGATGGATAGATTAAGAGGAACTCATTGATTTTTGAGTCAGTAAGTATTTTTTATTTTTTATTTGCATTTTAGCTCGGTTTTGTTAAATAAACTACATTTTTATGAAGTGTATTCATTTTCTTAACTACTTTTTCATTAGACATCGTTAATCCTTTTAATTTAATTAAGTTTAAAATAGTATTATTGATTTATTTATCTAGTTGGTTATGGAGTTTTATTTAATTCAGAGAAAGCTTTTTATTTTCCAAACATACAATAGGTTAAGGAATATTTCTAACATATAATACTTAGAAAATTAAATTTAACAAAGATTTGATATTACAAAATATCGTTATAAGCATTTTGTATTTCCATTGATTTGTTCTTACTGAGGTTTTTCACCCGATTACTAACGTGAATTTTAATCAAATTTGGAAAAATGGTAATAACGTAAGACTGATATGTTTATGAATTATTCTATATGTTCGGATAAACGGTGCGTGAAGTTAACATATGTAGGGTGCAATTGAAAAGCGGTTAGCCTGAATGCACCTTAACAAGAAAAAAATTAAGGAAATTAATTTAAAAAATAAACATAGTGAGTTACACCTACACTTTACAGAAAATATAGGTATGCTGAAATACTATGAAATGTTCTTCAACTGGGTTGCTTATAATTAAAAAAAAAGTATATTTAAATATGAGTAGAGCAAATTTTTTTAATAATCTTTACGAAAACATCAGAATTATGTAATATACATGTGACTATATGGCAATAAATATACAGATCAGCAAGTCACAAAATGGCTCACCGGCCAAGAGTTTGTTAGGTGATAGTAAAAAATAAATACGGAAGTAGTTAAAATTTATAAAACTTTAAACGTTAGATAGGTAGTATTTTAATGGATATAAGGACTTCCAAACTAAGAGGTGCTGGTAGTATTGACCGGATGTTAGATAGGACACTGTTAAAAGAAGAAGAATAAAAGGAAAGGAGATAGAAAGACAGAAAGGAGCTAATTGAGGACTGACAGAAGAGGACCGGATTTCTGGGACGGTCCTAATTGGAAGGTCCGAATAATAAAATAATTATATGAGGCTAAATTTATAACAGTCCTACTAATTGCCTCGCTCTTTATAGCCGCATATATAATTATATAATTAGCTAGCTCGTCTAACTCCATTTATCTGACTTTGATTCCATACACAAGAAATACCACAAGTTTTTTATGTCCGTCTGATACTGTTCTATTGTTCAAAAAAACATCTCAAAAAGAACAACGACATAACACAAAATTGGCATTTTTTCGCTAAGCCTCCAGTAGCAATTGTATTGGTCGAAGCTTTTCATTCCAGGAACGACATATCAGGTATTCCATCTCCTATATGTTTTTTTGTTTTTTTTAATAAAGTCATATTCTGAGTTATACCATGTTTGAACTTGAAGTTTTATGGTAATGACATAAGTTTAACTGAAAATAATTTCAAGCTTTTAAAAATATTCTAAAGGTAAATAAAATAATTTCAATATCATCGTTACATTAGGAATGGTTTGCTTTACCAATGCCCAAAGTTTTATTTTTTTAAACTCACATGGAACTTTCAAATACCATTATTGAAAAATTGAGTTTTTTGAGTTATTGCATTGTTCTTTTGAAGGAGTGATATACTTTACGATCCATATTTATGAACCCGATTTATATAATTGAGCTGATTGCTTAGCGAAGGTTGAAATGGCTTACAACATTATAGGCCGAATTCCTAAAAATAAATAATCGGTGAGCCAACTGATAAACCTTCAAAGGTAGAACGAAGTGTAGATGGGAGTATTAACGTTAAGAGTGACCTGAGGGTAATTGCCATTTAACGGAAGTATGCAAGCAGAGTTTTTTCGTATCACTATTGCACTTTCTGGATCCCAAAGCCTTATTATTATTAATATTATTCATACACTTGAACTATCGAGTTCGAGCCATTCAAATGAAGAAACGTTTTGTAAATATTGTTGGTGAATACTAAAGTTCTCTCACTCTTTCTGCAAATTGTAGCAAACTTTCTAGTCCTAAACTATCTATAAATATGAATTTCAAGCTATAATATAATGAACATTTAGAGTATTTTAAAACTATTACTTTCTGTGAAAATATGAGTATAACTCACTATATTTATATTTGATATTATTTCTTTAAGTTTATCGTTGCTTATATGCATCCAGCAATTTTTCCTTGCAATCAATAGAAAGTATAGACTGCTTCTTAAATATATCAGTCTTGTTAAGTTTATCTTTTACCCGGTTAGAATCCGGTTTCGTATTATTTTTACTATTTATTTATTTATTATATAAGGTTATTGATTATAATATATATAGTTTAAATTCTCACGAATAAGACACAATGCCATTTCGTTAAATCATTCAATATCCCAACCGGTTTGCGAACTCCGATTCAAAAAAACTCCTGATCAATTCAAGATAGCAATCGTTGAATTCGAACGGCCAATTCAGGCTGTCAATCTCCCTTAAAATAAACAAAATAAATACACACAAGTAATCATTAAAGACAGAATTTTCTTTATCCATTTCAAAATAGGATAATTCTATATTTAAATACCTTTCCATCAAACTATATAATAATTCCGTTGTTTATATTATCGATCAATTTAAGTTTCCTTTTCAGACCAAATTAAATTAATACCTTTATGAGGGCATTTCGAATTCATTGGCTGAGGAAGGATTTGTAACGATCAGTGGTCCCAATCTTCCGACCGAGATGGAAGATTTATTGGAAAGGAACTGTATACGATATTTACATATCTATGGACAAGACAAATTACTTTGGGTATTACGTATGTAAATTGAAAGAACAAAATATGTAAATTACTATAAATCTGGACAAATTACTTTCTATTCGTTACGAAAAGATCCCTGAATACCTGCCCATTTTAGAAAATACAAATGGTTTTTCCTGCAAATAACACACTTAAACGGAATTGCTCAAAACCGTTATATATAATAAATAATTTATTTAGAAAATAACAACACAATAACTATTGTATGATCAAATAAAAATGAATATTTATGGATCATCCCAAAGCAAAGTTACTCATTTGATACCTGTGGTACTTTTACCTTAATATTTTGGGAGGATTTTTGAGCATTGAATTATGTTCAAAAGGCTAGATCGGAGCGTTATAGAAGTTTTTTCTGATTTGTAGGTAACATAATTAACTTTTAAGTAGACAAAAAAACGAAAGCTTTTGGAATTATGTAAAAATAAAACTATCTACTCTTCTTTTTTATTAGATAGTCAATATTAAGAGAGCTTTTAACTTATGTAACTGTAAGTAATTGTAATATATGAATATACTTACACAGTTCATTTACTGTATTTTAAATAAGGTTGTAAATATCAGTTGACAAAATAAAAATATAGGATTGTTATGTCAAACTCTATAGTTAGTTTTCAGAAATAAAATTCCATAGAATAGTTTTAGGAAATCAAATTAGATGCATAGTACGATATATGCATGTAATGCATGCACATGATGGTCTGTATAACTTGACATTATAAGTCACGTTATTTAATTCAACATTATTTAAGGATTAGCCTTAGAGCTAGTAGATTAGCCTTAACTATAGAAAAAAACTGACAGTTCGTTGTGATCTCAGCGAAATCACCACGTAGCACTTGTTTGAAACTGTACAATGTACATTTACTGTACGCTATACGTTGCATGGGATAACATTTTTTTAAATATACATTCAATGTAAGATTGTTGTTTTTCAAAGATTGTGGTTAATTAGAAATAAGATTCCTTAGAGGGTAAGGAACTCATTAGATTGGCCGACAATGATCTGGGATAACTTAGCCTTGCAAGTCGCCGAAATCAACTAAGCCTCCTGTAAATAAAATCATCTTTTCATGAGATACTACTTTTTCCACGTCGAAGCCTCAATGGTATTAGTTCCACAAGGTAACTTTGGGTTAAGTCACAACAATTTTAAACATTTTATTTTAATATTCTCGAAATAAAAATAATCTTGAGTTTTAGTTTGAAAAAAAAAGTGTTATTGTGGGAAATGTGTATATTTCGATAATCATTTCGTCAAGAATTGAACGTTTCAATCAGCTTGTCGAAATATAGTTGAAGATATAACCCAAACAATATATGTAAGTAGGTTCTTTAATCCATGTACAGTCAGTACTAGTTACTATATACAGTCATCGATCAAATTATTTTTACTTTTGACAATATTAAAAAGAAATGGAAAGAATAGTTATTTATTTGACAAGTGAGGAAAGTGCCACTTTTTTACACCCGAGTGAATTAAACGAGGGTGTTATAAGCACTTTTCACACGTGTTAAATACTACATTTTTCCTTCAACCATTTAAAGATTAAGAAATTAAAGGTGAAACTTTTACTCTCTTGCAATTTTATATTATTTACCATGCAAATTATAACTCTAGGAAGCTTTACTCATTGAAACATTTATTAATTATTATTTAGAAAATAATATTCTGATAACACATACAAAAATAAAATAAACGTATATTATTATAACTTTATTTATATTTGTATTTCTCTTCATATCTGACTTTAGATGTTTTTGGTAAAAGTTGATTTATTGCCTGTTTAACCTGTTCTTTTATGAATGGAGGAGTAAATTCTATGAATTCATCCCCATCTATTTCCATTTTTTATTTTGCTTGTGGTCTGATCACTGTTTTAATTATAGATCTCCAAATTTCTGATGTGTGAAGGTTCTAATACATTTAAGGTTATATTAAATATTTCTATAAAATTGCTTGAAAATAAATAAAATCTATCTTGCATTAAATATAAAATTATTTATTTCAACATTTTAGGAATATAAAATGAATAATATTATAATACCGCCATTTAACATTTAAAATAACAGAGTGCTGATTGTCAAATTAGATCTAGGTGGCTGTTACTTTTCCCCACTAGTGAGGGAATGTGGGACTTTCCACACCAGTTTTAGTTGAGTAATGGATAGCATTACTCAATGGTTGCAGAAAAATGTTGTTACTTGACCCGAAGTGATAACCTGAGGAACTAATACCCTATTATTATTTTTTTTTTTTTGAGAATTCTAATTTTTTTTGAGAAACTTGTCGTAAGCTACAAATTCCCCAACTACCTACTCCACAATCTCAAGTTCTACACCGTACCAAGATCTGCCGGGTACGAAGTGGCGGAGGACACCGGTAGAACACACGCCCCCTCCCCGTCGAGACCAGGTAGATAGACCGGTAGCTGAGCTAATTGGGACCCGGGAGCCGAATCCTTAACGAGGAGTCAGATAAAGCAGTTCTGGGAAAAATAAAAAGGGCAAGAGACACGTTCGTTAGAGAGCCCATTAGAATACGCTTGGGAGGTAGTGCCCCGGCCTGTAGCTGTTGCCCTCGCCCTCAGCCTCTGATACAAATTCAACAGGGGAAAGTATACTGTCTTAATTACACCAGCTCTCAGGCTGGAATGTCTTCACTCCGTAAATAGTGCCTACCTTTCTTTTTATATCAACGCTGTCGTCTTGTAGGAGGTGGAAGGTTCTAGACTTAGTAGATGGATATACCGATAATATTCGGGCAATGAGAATCGGATGTTGTTTAATGATTATCATCCGAACTTTACAATCCAAAATCCTTCAGAAAATCTTCAATGCTCCTTACTTTGTTACGAATAAACTAATACATAATTATCTTAAGGTCAGATTTTGTGCCGATTTGATCCTTACCCGATATCATACCTTTCACGATAAACTTTATTCCTATTCGAACACAATACTTTCAAACCTAGCTACTTATACAGTTCCTGATATTCCTTCGAGGCGTCTGAAAAGGAGGTGGCCTTGTGATCTTCTAAGTTGAATTTCAGTACTACCAGTGGGTAATTTCTCTGCATGCCTTAGTAAATAACGTCATTATGTTTCATTCAGTCTATTTACTTGTTGTATTATATTATACAGATGTAAATTTCAATAAATAAATAAAATTAAAAATAGTTAAACTATAAAGTCGGATTCAAAAGACCTCACAAAAATAAATTCTCTCTTACCTCCCACTGATGTTAAGAAAAATTAAATGGTATACCACTGCAACCCATGTAGGACTTTGGGTTCAATCCATGGTAGAGACCATACTGTCTCTAATCCAACGGTTGTGGAGGGATATGATTTAGCCGAGATCACTGTCAATCCAATTAAGACTGTCCACTTTATAAAGCCTAGGTGAGCCTTAGGAGGATATGAAGATCCCACAAGATTCATCTATTGTTAATAACAGATCAAATCATTTATCTACCACAGCTGGATTTGAACTGTGGACTTTCAGCACAGTAATTCAACGAAAGTCAATAGGGTTGTTACCAAGTTGATTTCAGGTATTCAAAGTATGCTTAGTGTGCTGCTGAAACATTATGCTGTCCTTCATAACTTTTCTTGGTGAACTTTTCTTTTGTAAAACGTACCACTAATGAGAAAATGTTAATGAAATTGTCCGATTAAATAAAAAGAAGTGAATTCTTGATTTCTATTTTTTTTTTTTTTTTTTGCAAGATTAATTTTCAACAAGCATGAACTGTTAGTAATGCCGTCGTCTGGTCGAGGAAATATGCCTTGGTCGTCTCAGAAGTGGGGTATTTGGCATTTAGAACTTGTTCAGACAACCGTTGAGCTTGGTCAGTTTCCGGTAATGTCTTTTAATACCACAAATTAGATAGATCCTAATTCGGAAGAATAAAATTAACTACGTTTACAATATTTGTATTTAAATACATACACTTTTCTACATTGTGTAGTTTGTTTGTTTTTTATCCTTAATTCATTGTTTTCCTCACTGTTCAAGTTCTGACATGAATAGAGGTTACATAATAATCTCGTATGTGACATTTTCGATACCAAAAAAAAGAAAAGAGGAAAGATATTACTGAGGGTTATCATCCATTGTTGTAGAGGCATCTGTTTCTAAGCTTACAGGTGTGCAGGGAGATGATTTAGCCGAGATTACTTACAGTTAATCACCAGGATTTCCTGGGGGAAGGGTTATTAAGGGTACCCACTTTATAGAAGCTTGGTGAGACCCTCGAGTGTCTCCAGATCCAGCAGGATTCTTTTATGGCTGTTATAAAATTCATCTTCCGTTGTCGGATTTAGACCCGGAACCTTCAGCGCTTTAAACCTATTGCGATCAGATCCTGGTATCGTGAAGGAAAATTAAAGTTATTGGCATTAGTATGCTAACACTATATTATTGTACTTACACTTATCTTAAGTTATAAAATTACACGTCCTTAAGGAAATATATTTTAATCGAAACAACGTGATCCGCCAGTAGGGGTAACTCTTATCAGACTGCCACCTGTTGCTAGTATCTGTCTTAGCCTATCAGCTTCCTTTAGCACTTCTGCTCCTTCACTGTTTAAATTACAGTAACAATGACATCATTGAAAAGTTTTTGAATTCTCAGGAACAAATATGAATGGAAAGTTTTTAAGTTGCCTCTGTTCTAAAAAGCATATCGTGTTCAAAACCAAATATATTATTCTATATTTTAATATTTAAGAAAATTTTATATTGAGGAGGTAATGGAAAAATTAAAAGAAATTCTAGGTATCTGTTTCGCAGGTTGTCTCTTCGAGTTGAGGGACAAGTTTTAACTGTTTTTTCGTTTCATTTGTAATATTTTCCAAAAATAAGAGTTATCAAGAGATTTAGTATGGGAAAGAGAATGTAATTATGGGGAATCAGTAGATTTCGGTAATCATTTAATCGAGAAATAAACGTTTCAAATAACATTTCGATATAAGTTTGTTGAAACATTCATTTCTTGATGGAACGATTACCGAAATATACACATTTCCCACAATTACATTCTCTTTTCCATACTAAAGCTCATGATACTTGTATTTTTGGAATATATTAGAAGGGAAACGAATGAAAAATTAAACTTGTGACTCAACTCGAAGTGACAACCTGCGGAATTAATTTATTTATTTATGAATTCACTGAACTATCCTCCATCCGGTCCATTTTCTCGTGCATATTTTTTATATGGTCCAGCAATATTTATTAAAGTTTTAAAAAAGTTGTTGACCAATAATTATTATTATTCGCTGGGTATAACATAAAAATGCTTTTATTATCCTAAGAATAATACTTCAGACTTACTTATATTATTATCTAAATTAAAAATATTTGAAGCCGGTTGGTCTCAACAACACTTGATAAGAGGTGCTAATGTTGTTCGATCACTTGAAAATATGCACTTCATATTAAGCCAAAGATTGACTCATGTGTTAAATTATTTTTCAATTTCAATATACTTTTCACCAATTTTTGTATTACTAATTGATTTTCCTAGCCAAATTTTAATGATAAAAACGTGGTTTTAAAATTCGGTGAACTTTTCTTTTGTAAAACGTACCAGTAATGAGAAATGTTAATGAAATTGTCCGATTAAATAAAGTGAAGTGAATTCTTGATTTCTAATTATTTATTTTTTTTTTTGCAAGATTAATTTTCAACAAGCATGAAGTGTTAGTAATGCCGTCGTCTGGTCGAGGAAATATGCCTTGGTCATCTCAGAAGTGGGGTATTTGGTATTTAGAACTTGTTCAGACAGCTATTGAGCTTGGTCTGTTTCCTATAATGTCTTCAAATACTACAAATTAGTTAGATCCTAATTCGGAAGAATAAAATTAACTATGTTTACAATATTTTTATTTAAATACATACACGTTTCTACATTGTCTAGCTTGTTTGTTTTTTATCCTTATTTCATTGTTTCTGATAGATTTAAATTATATAAACAGATCGCTATTGGATCTATCCATATATTATACGGATCTATGCCTTTTCTACTTCAATTGATAAATAAAAATAATATATATAAATCAAAGTTGGAAAACTTATATTTTATGTATACAGACTGTATCTGGGATAAGTGTAAAGCTAAGAACCGGATTTCCAGGTTAGAGAGAGTAAGAAACAAGCTACATATAAAGAAATGGGGGTAAAGAGGAGATGTTCAACCAAACTTATTAAAAAAATTATGATTTTCATATCCATGAACATTAGGCTTATATTTGAAGTATTTAAAAAAATTAAATAACAAGTAACAAAAAGATATATGATTGGTGAACACTTCTCAGCGAAAATATTATGGTGTATAAAAAAAAAATGACCGTTGTATCAAATTCCAGAGTTCAAAAGTCTGTAAATATTTTAATGCTGTTTATTATTTACCAACACTTAATAATTCCTTTGGAGCATTCTCTAAGCTTGTTTACTAACACTGCACTTCTTCAAAAGAAGCCTCAGTTTAGTTATTTATTTCAAAGAAGAAACATGACAGTGTCCCACGAAATTCTCGTAATTTTAAGACATTAATGGAAATCAAATTTCACAGCCACTGAAGCAACTCGTGAAATTATTAAATCTGAAGGGGTACGTGTACTTGACCAGCGCACTGCGCGGCGTTGGTTTGAAAAATTTAGCTGTGGAGATACGACGTTGGAAAGGAAGAAGGGCGACCATTAATGGACATTGATGAGGTTCTGAAGGAAGCTGTTTACCCAAATCCGTCCACAAGTACTCGCGAACTTGCCGGGGAGTGTGGTGTGTTGAAAGATACTCTCAGTCGCCATTATTTACAGACTTTTGAACTTTGGAATTTGATAAAACGGTCATTTTTTTTTATACACTCTATCATTACTCTATTGTTTATTCGCTTTAGTCTTGGTGGGTAATGAATGCTATACAAATCTTTGGTTGCGATATACAGTCTTCCTACAGACAAATTGTACTTGCAGACAGCTTGGAGGGGGTCAGCCGATTTAACGTTGATCGAACGAGGAACGGATAGTTTTTATCCAGTTTTAATGATTAAAATTTTTAAAACTAAAAACATATTATCTGCAGTTTCTCGAGGTTCTTAGTCCAAGCATTTAAGACGAATCGGAAGTGGGTTCAAATACGACTTGGGAGATAATTTATTTAATTTCTTAAAAGCTGGGGATGACCGTGTGGGATCTGGAGACCCTCCTAGAGCTCTCCTAGCCTCTATTAATTGGATACTATAAATCGGGGAGGGGGGGGAATCTGGCAGTAGAATGTGATCTCCGACAAATTACCTCCTTGCACATTCCTTCCCTTAGAAACAGTACTGACTCTACCATCTACTGAACCCAAGACCTTTCATGGGTTGTAGTGGTTCCATTTTTTTTTCTTTCCAAGAATCCTCTATCATCTTGTTGAGATCGAAGGTATATTTGTCAGCTGAATCCGCTGTTTGACAGTTGAATTTCATTCGGACTGTACCAGGTTTATTAGCTGATTTACATTCGAAGACAACTGGAGATATTTCCAGTCAAATTAAGGAAGAGGAAGGACGAGGCCAATCACTCTCGAGATAACTGATATTAGAATTCAGAGCCGGCGACATTTTATCATATCCATCCTTTTGCAAATTTTGTCACTTAGCGGCATCTGCTGGAATATTAATGGATGCAATACGCGGGCAGCTGGACTGCAGGTGTCTCGATAACATCGGAGGATCGCTTACCGTTGCAGGTCATCTGATACTTCTTCAGCTAATGCGCGAGCTTACGGTCACCCGCCGCGATACAAATTTATGTTTTATCCGTCTCTTCGGGTCAGTGTTACCAACGTCACAGAAATAACAGTTCCAGGATCAGCGCAGAGGACAGACTGCCTCAAAAACAGCAATTTACCATCAATGCCCATACTAACGCGGATACTAAAGCGGAAATGAATTTTATAATTCGTACTCCAAATTCATCTGATACGATCTGCCTTACAAGCGAAAAAGTGGTATCTTTTTTTAGAAATCTTCGAAGTAAAATGTGCAGTTGCAGTTTTATCAAGTTTACATTCGTTACAGTTATTTCCCGGGCGACAATGTTTACGGTCATTTATGAACAGAATAAATTGTTTTGTAATAAAGTTCAATTTATATAGTTGGGTGATTCCACTCTAACTCTGTTTATTAATGATCTGTACTATTTACTCTCACAAGTCATCCACTTACAACCTATTTATAAATTAATGTATTTCATCACTTTATGAATAAAATAAATCTTCACCTTCTTGATGTCCAGGGGATGTCCAGAGCTAGAATTTACCTAGGAATTCATTTTTTTGTCACTATAAATGATCCAATTTAATTAATTCATACAGCTTAAAGTTCAATTCATAAACAAATTTAATAATTTTTCTAAAGAATGTCCACCAAATTTATTTTATGTCAGTACCGCGGATGAATGAGTCATTATGGGGAGGATCCAAGAGGAGTATCCTAGATTTTGAATATTTTAGGTAAATCAAGGCCTTAATATATTCGACCATGTTTAGTATGAATAATAATAAAATAATGAAAAAATACTTGTCAGATTTAGAATTTATATAAACTGTTTACTTTATACTTTTATAGAACACGAATTAATGTATATTCATTTATACAAAAAAAAATCTGGATGAATGTAAGCCACGAAAAGTAATAAGGGTTCAGAATATAGTAAAGATCTTGCTGTTTTACAGTAGGGATGGGTAAGGTTGTATCAATCTGATACTTTGTATCTGATACTAGAAAGTAGTTGATACAAGTATCAGATACAGTCGAAATGTACCAGATACTTTTGTATCAATTGAAACAAGTATCAGATACGGTCATATAGATACAACCTTACCCATCCATACATTTTGGCAGTAAAATTGCATCGTCTCACGGATTTAAAAAAAAAATTATCTACTATTAATCACGGTCCTTTTAATAATAAATAAATAAATAATAAGCAATTGTCAACCACTGATTTAAGCTCCCCTGATTTTATTACCGGCAAAAGACCAAATTCGCCGCATCTCCACTTAGTATTAATAAATAAATAAGTAAAAATAATAATGAACAAGTTTTCACTTACCACCAATATAATCTGTAATTAGTCACTTATCACATATGTAGAAACAAAAATAAACTATGAAATTAGTTAACAGTAAAGGGTGGGTGAAATAACATTTTCCGAGATCGCCTCCTAGTATATGATTTTTCACGAGCCACTTTCCCAAAAAAAAATCTCGACTTATCTCCGGGCAAATATGGGTTCATTAATGGATATATCTATACCATAAAGTAAACGCCATTGACATGAATGATTGAAATCGGGTGCAAAAAAACACAACAGCTATAGCGTTTTAAAGAGTATAGCGTGCGGCGGCGGACAGACAAATTTTATATTACAACCCAAATTCTACGTGTCTTGGAACGTGAATAGCAAAAGTTTGAGGTAGGGTTAAAATCTATTTTTTATTGTTCAATTCTATAGCTTTCAAAAAATAATTAACCAATAAAAAACATGATTTTAATCATTTGATGCCTTGTGCAGGTTATTCGGCGAATAACTCTTTTTCCTTTAAAAATTATAACAAAAACTGACGCCCCAAAAAAGGCTTCTGTGTAGCGTATTAGAAGAGTCGGGATATCTGTAGTCAACTACAAAAGTATCAGATACGGAAAAGTATCAGTATTACTTGAATCAGATACAAAAAAATCCAGAGTCTACCCACCCCTATTTTAAAGGGAGAGTAGGTAATTCGGCAATGATCAAGTTATATTCAGTTGTAGTTTTATTAATAACATTATATTTTTAAAAAAGTGCACGATTCCAAAACCATATTTAGATGTATGAAGACGGTTACAAGTAAAACGAAGTGACAATAAGCATATTGTATATCAGTAAAATTACAACAAAATGAAATGAGAGGCATGAAGAAAAACAGTACCCAGCGGACACTCGGAGTACATTATCTCTTTTCATTTCCGGGGCTTTATTTCATAAAAAACAATTGAAGTTCAGTAAAAAAAAATTAAATACAAATTCAATTCAATGGAAAGTAATTAGTTAACATTTTATTGATTCAAATATTCCCAAAATACGGAATGTCAGAGAGAGACTATCGAAGATTTGTGACCTTTACAGATCAACTTTTATCGACTTAACATTTAGAAAAGAAACTGGAGTAGCTTTTTCGAATTAGTTAGGAGCGGTCGTGAGTGATTTCTTATATTCCGAGACTATACCAGTTAAATTCCTCCCTAACATCGAGAGCGAAAGACAGAAAGAGATCCTTTAGCGGGCACTAAGTGCGGATTCGGAAATACTTCGGAGAGAATCCAGGACGGTCTCTAGGTGGTGAGGAGAAGACAGAGAACGGGAGCCAACTCATTAGTAAAATGTTAAGAAGGCGAAGGTGTGTGTAGAAGGGAGAATGGATATCTATAGCTAGGGAAGGAGAGATAAGGAGGAAGAGAGAGAAGAAGAGAGGGAGAGTGTGAGTGAGTGAGTGAGAGAGAGAGAGAGAGAGAGAGAGAGAGAGAGAGAGTGAGAGAGAGAGAGGGGGGATGATAGGCCAGGCCCTGTTTAATTGGAGACATTCCCCTGGACCAATTAGTAAAGGGGTAGGGGCTAGGCCACGGCGTCGCCTCGCAACAACTTTATTATAAAACTTAATTGGCCAGCAATAATAGCTCGTTAGCTACCCCCCCCCCCAATCCCCCCTACTCTACACACACTAAGTTAGCCTGCCTTGAATAAACAATAATATGATTAACTATAATTAAGGGTCACGATTATCCAGTCTCGATACTAAAAAGTTCCGCGATATTTTGATTGCAATTGCTTGTTTATTCACTGAAGTTCACATTAAGCTGCACAGGCTAGGGACCACACCATACGTTCTTTCCGAGGGACGGCATAACTATGATTTTTTTTCAAATCCAGGCCAAAGGCTGAATTCGAAACCGTTCTCCGATCCCGCGCTCTTGGGAATAGTAGGTTGTTATGCTAACCACTAGACCACAAGTGACCCCTTTAATGCAATTTATTTGCTCACACCTTGTCTGAAGCGTGTGCATACCTTGAACAACAATTGTACCTGAGCCTACATACCTACATACTTTAAAGTCTGTCATATTAAATAATTTTGGAAGAGCACTTTATATGGCTGTACTGTGCCTTTAAAGTTTCTGATGAGCTCATATTTAATCATCTAATCAAAGCACCCTAAATGTTCCCAAGAGTCATATTTTATTATTTAATTACTTCTAATTCTGTAGAAGTAATTATTTTCCAAAAGGAATTCACGAAATCGCCAATTTCGATTATTCCCGTAGCACTGCTAGGAGGCAAGCGCTATTATCTCACTTTGCTCTTCACAGGTATAAGGTGGAGCTGGGCTCGGACCCCTGGGATAGTGTGTTGAAGATCTCTGCTACTTATTGCCCTTAAGTGATTCCAATATTTTTCTCTCCAATAACAAAATATTAAAAGATTAAAAATGTGGATTGTGGCGTGATTACCCTCACTTTCAAAGTATTATTAGATAACGAAGAGCTGAATTATGTATAATATTTGTAAGAATTAAATCGACCATTCAGGATATTTAGGAAAAGAGATCTGAACGAAGAAAACGTGAATTCACAATAAAAGTAATCATAATGAACAGAAAATATAATTTGTTCATTAATCCTCGTCAAGATTGAATTGACTTATACCAAAAGAGACTGTATGTGGTTAGTGGGTTCCTTTTTGTAAAAGGCGGAACAACTTCAATGAATATAATTCTATCCTGTAAATTGTTTTGTAAAAACAGGGTCCTTTCATAAAAAACAGAAATTTATACAATTTTTTTTTTACTCTAATTACTAACTAGAGTTATGAAAAGTTGTTACTTTCGAATGTGCTTCTGGTCGAAAACTAAATAGCTCTCAACTACTGAACTCGGAAGCCACCGTATCGCCTGTTGCTACGCGAAGAGCCCCATGAAGGAAGCCATCAGTCAGATGTATTGACAGGGAACAGAAGTGGTGAGTAAGCCACCAAATTGGAGACAAGATCCCGATTGAGGAAGCCCGGAAGATGGCGGGTGCAGCCGGAACAGAGGCGGCTCTGTAACCGGTCACGGTCGGTTAGCAACCGGTCTCTCGTCTTTAGCGGCTTTTTGTCTTAATGGCCTTCCACACTTAGCGCTGCACATGGGCCACATCGCCGCATCGATGGCTGTCTTCACACTCTCTCTGTCTGTGTGAGTGATGAGGGAGTGCGAGGAAGAAAGAGAGAGAAAGGAGAGAGAGGGGAAGCATATTATACGACCTGTCAGTACAAAGACAGACTGGCGTAGCTGCAGATTTTTCTTTCTTGGGGTAGTTTTGTATTGAAACCTCCATTTAACTATCTATCCACCTTCCCGATATTAAAACAAAAAAAAACAACCCCCTACAAGTACAACCCATGAACTTGGTTTCAGTGTGTTGTAGACTGTACTGTTTCTAGTCCAATAGTGCGGGGAGGTGATTTGTCCTAGATCACACTCACCCGCCAGATTCCTCCACTTTCGGGTAACCACGTTATAGAGACTGGGTGAGCCCCAGAAGAGTCCTAGATCCCAAAAAGTCAATCCCGGAATTTTACAGATTAAATAAAATCTTCCACAGCCGAATTTGAACCCGGGACCTTCTGCATGGCAACCACTATCCTAAAAAGATAGTGGTTTTAATAGTGCTCAATGAAATCAGTTTCATTGAATGGAATGAACGAATGGATGAAATCTGGATGTGGGGAAGCTCAGTGTTTTAAGTGCTGAGTTGATACGCTAGTGGTTCCTCGCTCAAATCCGGCTTTGGCAGATAGATTATTTAATCTGTTAAGAGCCACGGATTGGCCCTGTGAGAGACAAAGATCATCCTCGGGCTCAACCAGCCTCTATAACGTCGCTTTACTTCAATAAATCACCTCCCTTCACAACCATTGCTATAGAAGACATAAAGTCATTACCATGTACCGAACCCAAGACCTTTCTTAGGTACAGGTATTTTTTTTTTGTATTCTCAATCATGATATTTTTATAAGCTCTACATTGGCTCTGAAATATTGTGTTGTATTATCCTGGGTTATAAAGGATTAGCAAGGTAACTCTGTAATAATTCACCGAACGACAAACGATTTGAACAACTTCAAAACTATTTTCACCCTACTTAATATATAATATAAATAAGTTTTGGGTTTTCATCAGGTTTAAAAAATAATAAAATCATAGTTTTAAATAAGTATCATTTCAGTTACTAAAAAACCTAACTATAATACACTTTTTTATAATAACTGTTTCGATGTCTTGTTTCTCATAAGGTGAGTTTTTCCATAACCTAATCAAATTGCAGTTCTCGCAAAGAAATGTACTTTCGGGCTTATTTCAATTTGACCCTAATTTTTTAAAAAGTTAATCTCGATATGGATAACTTCCTCATAATTACTACCATAGCTTAGATTTCGTATATCAAGCAGTTCTGATCAGTATAAAAATGGTAGGTCAATGATTGATTCTGATGGCAAAAGGATTTCATTTAATGAGTTTTACATCCACCATAGTATCTATAACCTGTTGGGTGATAGATTTACTAAATTCCTTCTATATCGTAGGATTAAAAGAATATAAATACTACAGTATTACATTTTTTTTTGGCGGGATTTAGCAATTTCTCTCACATCCCGGTCCCCAACACACATTCCCTTCTGTCCAAACAGTCTTTAAGCAGACATTTCTTCCACTGCTTCCGAGGTCTTCCGCCTTCTTCTCTTCTCAGGGCAGTATTTAAGTACTCGAAGGGCTCATTCTCATAACTTGCCCTTACCACTGCAATCTTCTTTCCCTGGTATCTTTGAAAAAGTTGAGTTTAGCTCCCACCCTATTTCTTATAATCTCATTTGGCACTTTCTACAACCTGGATGACTATATAAATACAAAGGATTTACTAACAAACAGTGCAATCGTATTAATAGAAATTTTGTTCATGAACGAAACAAACTTGCAAAGGTATTATTTACAACGGCTACTTAAATATGTATATCGTTCTCCTGGCAGCGCCAGATGATTACGATGTCAGGTAGACGGTAGAAGTTAAGAGAGAAATAGAAAGAGAAGTAGGGTGAGTGAATGGATTATGAGTGAGAAGGAGTGATTGAGTGAGTGAGAGAGAGAGAGAGAGAGAGAGAGAGAGAGAAAGAGAGAGAGTTATTTATTATAATCAAAGGCTAGGAAATGATTTGTTCGGCTAATGGCAGAGCGGTGATTAGCGACCAACCAATCAATATGATAATGGGCCAAGCCGGGCTTCTAATTGATTTATTGGTTCTCTCTTCCTCTACATCATCTCCATCCTCTTCACTATGGTAAACAAACAAGCCACTCAATTTGGTCCAGCTAGCAGTTGATGAGCTATGATTCTTAGGAGCTTCTGGAGTGTTGTCGGCTTCTGTTTGGCCATCTAGTAAAAATAATAGCTCTCAAGAAAGTGTTCAGGCGTTCAAAACAGGAATAATAATTTCTAATCAAACGATAAAAATCTAGCGTGACATGCTGAATTCTTAATATGAATGAGGGGGATATTCTTCTGTAACGATTTTCTTATGTACTTAGGCTTAAAAATGTAAAGAGATGTCCTGTAATTCTTAAAAAAACATATTTATTCAATTTATGATTTAAATATTTAACATTATTATTTGAGCCTGATATCGAACTAATCACCACCAAGGATAACTGTTGTCCTAGTACAGTGCAGTACTATGTCTATTACGTAATGAACCCAAGACCCTTCATGGGTTGTATTGAAACATTTTTTTTTTTAAATTATTATTATTTCGGCACTACACGGAGTTGTAAAACTAACACTAACCACTTGTTAGTTTGACAAGTCACTACAGCCGAGGCACCCGCTATTTACCCTGAAGATGGCCTTAACCGTAGGCCGAAACTTTGGCACAATTAAAAAATAAGTTCTACTGTGTTTTCATTGGGTGCCCTCCTGACCGATTCAATCCATCATTAGGATTATCCAGTCAACTATTTTCTACTCAATCCTCTAATTAGAATTGAAGAAATATCTTGAATATATTGTTTCGCATTAGTGCTTCTGAGTGAACGGCTTGAAGTCCTTTTTCTTAACTTTCGAAGTACGACAATTTCGAAGAACCGGGCCCAAACCACCTGCCTACTTTTAACAAAGGTCCTTTCTTCATTAAATTTAAATTCGGTGAGACGCACATTCGGCTATATACGTAAGTTATAAATTTAATGTGTCTTTTATTGTATATGATTACGTAGGCATGGGACGTAAACAATTCACCGTTGTTTTTTTTAATCAACAGTAATGTTTGCAATAATGCGTTAGACAGCTTCTTTAAGTTTATACATATATTAGTATTATTATTTTTAATTGATCCCTTCAACAGTGTGCTATAATATAATTTAATAAAACTTCTGTAAAGGTGTTTATAAATATTTGACATAGAAAAGGGTAGTAATTCCAAAGCATATCAATTAGTTCTTTTACCATTGGACTCGGATGCTGTGGGAAAATCACCCATTCATATTAATGAACCCGAGTTTGATACCTTAGGATGAAAAAAGGATGCCTAGAACTTGACAGAAGCCTAATGAGCAATGATTTCAGATTTGCTTCAAAGCTATTAAGCCTTGTTCCGAAAATGTTCCTAGAACAAATCGCAGAGTACCAAATAGACATTGCGATTATTCAGACATTGAGATGTCTAAGTATAGCTACCACAAGAAGTAAATTGTATTATAGGGACTGAAACAAATAAAGTAGCAGATTATTTTTTTTAAGCACTATGCCCCACGAATAAGTAATACTGGTTGGTATTCGGCTATAAGGGAGATTATTAAATTATAGTTCTGTTTTATTATATGCTCTGACAGAATTGCGGGAGACAATGAAAAGAACGAATTCCAAGTCTCCTTGGGATAATCTAAAAATCGTATCCGGAGACTTCAATGCACACAAAACCAGGAAAGAGTGACCATTTAATTCTGGGTCTCAGCCTCAACGATGAAACCCGCGATAGTGGATTACCGTTGGTCAATTCTATTGAACTCTTAGGATTCACAGGATTCTCTTTAGATCTATGCGAATTCATGAGGCTACATGAATCTTCCAGTGGTAAATAAAGTTCTGACAAGCTCTAGGTGTAAATCCCCTCAATGTGAGAACTTTACATTATTGGTGCGAATTTCATCTGAAACATCCGGTTACGCATTTGAAATGTTAGGAAAGTTAGGATAAAAAGAGTAATTCATTGGGATAAATCATTCTTAATGATCCCATTTGCCAAGAAGCTTTAGATTCCTTATAATATAGTCGTATAAACGTTTTAAACCTGTAAGGACGAAATAACATGTATAGCTGAAGCTATATATACAGTTCTTGGAGCACTAGTATATACGATGAAGATTTTAAGAATGGTACCTAGGAAAAGAATGAGGTCTATCGGCGAATAGCTAGTAGAAATTGAACTAGAATAAAAGATATTTATAAAGCAATGTTTTATTAGATGGAGATTTATAAAGATAAGGAAAAAATATATAGTACTATAATAGACTGAAAGAGCAAAGAATATACGAAATTATAAAATAAATTAAGGGAGTGTTCAAATCAGACTTTTATTAATGCTACCAATTTCAAGGAATTAGTATTGATATTAGTAAGAATTTAGAAGATTAAATGGAAGTGCTGTAGCACGTCATCGACCAATCGATCAATTTGTCAATTAGATACTGGCTGTTGGGAAACAAGAGTTTTGTTTCGAAACTCCGTTAAAACTCGTGTTGAGCAACCATCTTATTCAGGGAATAAGTAATTTTGTTAGGATTTCTTCCACTAATGAATTGGCGGATATTTTAAGTATTTTTTTCTCGTCTTGGGAGCGGGGTGGCTCAATGGTATAGCGCTAAGTTGCCGTGCCAAATAATAATTAGGCCAGATAATTTATTTATTATTTAATAGGATGGATTATGTGGTGCCTGGAGACCTTCCTGGGGCTCACCCAACCTCTATAACGTGGGTACACTTAATTGGGGGAAAATCTGGCGGTTGAGCGTGATCTAGGACAAATCACCTCCCTGCATAATCGTTGTCCTTGAAACAGTACTCTCTCTATCATGTACTGAATCCTTCACGGGCTGTAGTGGTACAGGTCAGGTAATTTGTTTTATTTTGTTTATCCTTTTTTTTAGTATGTTTTTGTGTGAATTTTCTATTTTTCTTTTCTTTTCTATTTCTATTTTTATAATTCAGTTTCTTTTTCAGTTGTTTCCTTCACTATGAATTATACATGCATTTGGGCCTTGGAGAAGGTTTGACATTTTCTCTGTCTTGTACAAGTTGGTGTCTTGCTTGCGGTTGAGATATGATTTTTTATTTGTATCCCGTTATTCTGGTTCTGTACTGCTGACGTCTGTATATTTCTTACTGTCAACTGACAATACAACTGACGCGTGTAGATTTCTTCGCCATTGTTTTAAACACTTTTAATTTTTCCATTTATCTTTTATCAAATATTTTATTTCTCATTTCAGCTTTTGCTTTTCTGTAATGTTTTTATATTAAATGCCATGTATAAATCTACCTACTTTCGGTCCAGTACGGTATTCAATTGTGATGTTTCAAATAAGTTCAATAATAATATTCCAAAGGTTAGTTGGGCCATACTTCCAAATACACATTTATAGAGCGTTATACCACTTTTACAAATAATGGAGGTAGAAATAAGTTTAAATTCATACTTTGTTGTTCACCTCGTACAACTAAGAATTCCGTTGAATATGGTCAACTTCCTGTACCTTCGTCAAGTAAATGAATTGGTGTAGAAATTCTATCCCTTTATTTTTTCTATGTGTGCCCTTTCCCTGACCTTTTTATAGACAAAAAAAAATACATCTTTACGATAGGATGTTGTAAAAATTTAGGCAAATATGTATCTTCACATGACACCTAGGGCCGTGCGAGCCAAACAGAGGCCTCACCTTTGGCAGGAAGTCTCACGACCCCCGCACTAAAACAGGTGTTCCTCAGGAGATGTCCTTAGCACATTATATATTTCCTTTGATAAAACGGCTCGAGCTAATGAACCAGTTCTCTCCAATATTTTCCCGCCTCAATGCCGTTTTGGCGGGCGTTTAAATGCTCATCTCGACCAGGAATAGTAAAATTAAGACATTAGGTATGGAAATTTCAACCTCAATATAATTTATTTTTGTAGATTGTCATGGCCCGATGGCGACATCTGATTCCGGTCGTAAACTATAAATGTTCAGTTGTCTTCATAAATTGAGGCCCGAAGGAGCTAATAAAAAAAAGGAAGAAGAGATGTAAAAGAGTATATTTAATCTTAATTAATAAGAAGTGTGATGTAGGAAGGGAAAAATAAATAAAAAATGAGAACAAGGGAGACCATTGTGAAAAAATGAGCGGCCCTTAGTGACGACTTGGGAGTTAATGATATTCAAGCTCAGCGGACGTCGTTTTAATCCTATAATACCTTATCAACAAGAGGAGGCTCCTGTAGACGGCACCTTTCGGAATATGCTTATTAGCACGTGGAAGCACTTCCCCAGATGAAAGAGGACGGGGGTTTTCCAAGACCAACTCTCACAGATCATTCGATAACCACAGGGGTCATTTGGGAGAAAATTATATTCATCATCTTTTCTTAATAATAATACTAATTACAATATTCATGCTAATTGGATAATCATAATTTCTTCTGTGTAATGAGGCTATTATTGTCAACAATTAATTACTTTCAAATTCTTTTAATCCAATTATTTTTATTAAGCAATTATTATTTCTCCGAAGAAATCAGAATAAGAATCCAACAGGCAAGAACTATCTTTATGATGATGAAGAGACATTTTGGAGCAACGACCTTATGCTACACTTGAAAATAAGATTACTTAGATGCTTTTTAATTTAAGGGGTAGAGTAAAGAACGGAGTTGTACAGAAAAATTCAAAAAATAAGTTGGATGTGGATGAACGAATGGAGCGGAGTTGAAAATGACCCATTGCAGCTGATAATGCAGGTAAAAATCCTAGACAGAAGGCCTGTGGAAGGAGACATCACTCCTGGCTGCAAAACATAAAATTGGAATAGCCCTGGTAATTGCCGACCTTCACAAAGTACATTTATGAAATGAATATATAGAAGAGATCAGGTCGAGTTTAAGCCAGGCAACAAGGTAATAGAGAGAAAATGACTGAGATGGCTTCGATACCTCCTGCGGTTGGAGGCTAAGATTTTTAGCGAGACCTACCGAGCTAAAGAGAAGTGGAAACGAGGAAGACGACGACCTTTAAAGAAATGGAAAGAAGAGGTGAAGAAGGATTTCGAGACAAGGTTTATCCAGTGGAATAGAAGAGCACTGCTGGTGGGAGATCGGCAAAGCTGGAGATTCTCTACAGAATTCTTCTCCGCATGTCTTTAAAGGCTCTCATTATAATCTGGAGACTGAATATTTATCAAAAATGTTATAAAAGTAAATCTTAGTAAATAAATCATTCCAATAGGAATAAGAAGATTCTGAAGTAAATCATATTAAAAAAAAAAAAAGATACATTGTTAAGACTGACAGGTAAACAAAACATGACTACCATGACTTGTTAAAGCTGCATTATAATTAAATAGTGCGGATACCAAATTAAATTATAATAAAGATTTTAGACCTTTAAATAAATAAAACAACAAAAACGTTGAAATAGACCTTAACAAGGAAGGTAAATAACATCCCTCAGCCAAGGAGTTGGGTCAGGTCCACATTTCTATATAAAAAGAACGGGCGACCGAAAAGCATCCAAACCGTTGCAATCCTGTAAATTTGTCAGCCTCGCAGCAATTGGCATTGCTATTTTCGTATTTTCTGGCTGGTTTCCAGCGATGGAGGGCATTTATTGATTGCCGATAACACTATTAATGGCTGTTGGCTGTATGCGCGCATTCTATTGTGGGTTCAAAAAGTAACTAAAGAACTGCTCTGATGAATAAAAAATGTTGGCAAGTAACATCTTATAGTTCGTCTTAAAACCGAATGACTTCTCTCGCTTTGTTTGTTTATTTAACGTCACTTTATGCCGCTGTGGCTAATCGGACGATACTACAGTGGGAGCTCTAAGAATAAAAGGAGCGATTTGCCTATCCAGGTTTAATTAGGATAGGAATTTTTAATGAGTACCTGACATCCTACAGAATCGGGACACTCGTTTAACGTCCCTTCCGAAGGACGGCATTACCAAGGATTTTTTACTCCCTTTAAAAAATCCTAGGGCCACCTGTAGGGCTACGATCCAGCGATCTTGGGCATAGTAGGTCGTTATGCTATTCACTGCACCATAGGTGGCACCAACTTCGTAGTGAAATACATTTAACCCTAATAAATAATAATAAAATGTTATCGAATCCAAATTCTGGATGCCGATGGCCCAATCTATAGTTATATACAAACCTATATTTGTTTGATCACTCTTTACGCAATTCTCCCACCTACCATTCAGACTGAAGCATAATGAAGGTTGTTATTTTGGAGAGGAAGGTTATTATGCTTAGAACATAGTAGGTACTATACAATTTGTAATTCAACGGTTGTGCAAGGTTAGGTGATTTGCCCGAAAAAGGCTGGGTAAGCCCCTGGAGGGTCTGCAGATCCCATATGATAGATTTATGAATTTCTTAAATTTACTGCTGTAGACGGGAGCTTTCGGAATATGCTTATTATATGCTAAAATAGCACCTGGAAGCACTTCTCCCAGATAAAAGAGGACGGGGGTTTTCCAAGGACAGGATTTTAACCCAATTAAGGGTACCGATTTTATAGAGGATGGGTTTGCACTTGGAGGGTCTGCAGATCCCATAGGGTAGATTTATGGATTTCTTAAACTTCTCTAATAAAAATAAAAATGATTTTTACAAGATTTATTATTCAGGATTGAATTTCTTAATGAAAAATAGATTACAATAAATGTATCGTTCAGAATTAAAAGCGGATAATTCTAATATTTCAAACATCGACTTTTCAGATTTTTGGCTTTTTCAGGCAAGCAATTCTGTCTAACATTACACTTTCCGCCTTAGGCTACACCTACATTGGATCCGGTGTGGTAGGATGAGACGTCGCTAGAAAACCAAATGACTGAAATA
The DNA here is from genome assembly GCA_964056705.1 of Troilus luridus. Classification (NCBI taxonomy): domain Eukaryota; kingdom Metazoa; phylum Arthropoda; class Insecta; order Hemiptera; family Pentatomidae; genus Troilus; species Troilus luridus. The sequence goes on from OZ057416.1 coordinate 32,208,617, forward strand.
TGTCGAGAGTTATAACATTTGGTTCTTTAAATTTATAAAATTAAGATTATTTATTTATTATTTTTAATAGATTTATATTTTACTATAATGTATATTGAAATATGTATAATGTATACACCCCAGCATCGTATGTGATAGAATCACGTCGCACCGAATCGGATCCAATGTAGGTGTAGCCTTAGTTCTCATGGTTTTAGCCCGGTTTTAGTATATATTCACTAAACTAATAATATTGTGAAAAGGTCAAATTTTTAAATTACAAATTATCTAAAGATTGATCAATCTTAAACCTGAATTGTTTTATCAGAGAAAATAATGACTGCTAAATTGTAAATAAAACTGCCGGGCGATTTTTTGGCCCCTCAAAGTGCTTCTAGAACCAATATGCGCCAGTTCGAATCCGTTTTGGGCTGGTTGTAGTTTATTGGGTGCGCTGCTGATGATGGTGGGTATAACGACTTATCCTGTTTACCGTACTGGGCGTTAAGGAAATTTTAGTTGCTGATTAGTCTAGTAAATCGTTTGTATTCTAGCTCAAAATTGTAGTAAAAGGCAAAGATACGATTTTTTTTATTCCTTGCTCAGCTTTATCCCGTTTAAGATGGGTGGTGGCCACTTTTCGACCTAGTTTTACAATGCCATGGACTTAGAGGAACAAGACACCTCCATACGGCAGTTAGGTAGCGAGAGGAGGCAGTAAGTTATTGATGAGTAGCCCTAACGAGTACTGTTAGTGAAGAGTCGTGATTAAGGCCCCAGGAGTGAATAATAGCGAGGTGCTCCTTATTGGGAAGGCAGATAGGGATCGGGAGCTTATTAGTGCTGTCCCGCTTAATTATACATGGATTGTCCCCGGCCATAACTAGATGTCTCAATCCACCGTCGGTCATTTACCACGCCAAACCCCTTTGTCTTCTTCCACTATGTGTTGTATATCTTGGGCCGGTATGGAGATCGTCCAATTACAGGAGCTAGCTTGGCCCTCCGCGGAGGCTAATGGCTCTCCCCGTCCTTGATACGCCGCCCTTCCTCTCCTCCAAATAATACAGATAATTGACTACAAATCAAATATTAACAATAGCCTCCTTAGAATTACATGAGAGCCGGAATTGGATGCCTTACTTACAAACTGCGTTTTTGTTCTTGCTCTGTGTCCTCAAGTCCCTATTGGTGATCAACTCGAAAGGTAGCAACCACTTATCTCAGTAGCAACAAACAATAAATGCATGAGCTAGGATGTTATAATTTCTTTAAATAATAAATATATTCTTTACAAAAAAAAATTAACTACAAAATACAGGATACTGTAGATGTAGAACAGTTATTGAGAGTTGATGGCTTGGAAAGAATGCACTGAGGAAATATTATCTACGTATGGGAGGGGAGATTCACTTTAACTCATTGTAAAGGAAGGACACACCTCGGAGTACCAAGGACCAAGTCTTAGAGAGCAGTTCATTATTTGCTTTAATCTGTCCTCAAGTACCTTTTAGAGGCCCCCATATACCACACCACAGTAGTCAAACTGAGGGAAGATGAGAGATGATATGTGGGACTTACGGGAAGTTTGCGTGAGGAGATTTCGAGAACGCTGAAACAAATTTAGGGAATTTACTGAACGTAGGGTTTCCAGGAAAGGTTTTGGTCAATAGTACTGCCTATGTTTTTGATAGAGGAGCTGAAAGTGATGGGGTGATCGTTTTGGATTAAAGTTGGGAGGGTGGGTGCTTTGCCCTGGGCCTCGCTGATCCAAATTATGTCATTACTACAATGTTGATGTATCGTACGAACGAATTACTAGAACAGGATGAGTCGTTATACTCATTACACCAGCAGCGCACTAAATAAACTTTAACCTTCCCTGGATAGACTTCGCACGCTGATTCTGGAAGCACTTTTATAGGACAAAAATTCACTCTGGCTATTTACAATATAGTAACATAGTCATTAATCATTGTAATACGAATGAATGGCTAGACTATCTATCTTCTCAATTTTATTATAATTTCTTACGTTGGATTACAACTAAAAAGAAAAATTCAATGTACCATAGCAAGGTAAATATAGTGTACGCTTCCAACCTATTTCTCCTCCGAAGAAATTTCAACCAGCTTAAATTAACTTCAAATGAATTCCAAACGTCATATTATGTTCATGTATAGTAACTTTTATTATTGTATATGATCTGTAGGGGTAAGCATGTGGTGATCCAACCACCCGGTCATCAACTGCTATCAGCCACAGGTCCTCCAGGTTGGAAAAACTCTTGCTTTGACAAGCAGGCTTGAGCCATAATACAAATGTATCAAATGACTATTTATCCATTCCAATTTTTACTTTAATTTGTTACGTCAAAAATTAAAAGAAAACATTCAAGTACCATGAGAAGATAATTACTTTATACATAAGTTGCTAAGTTATTGTCTAGAAATAGGTTGGACCTAAGTAGACAATATATATGTACATATATGAGAGTAAAAATTATAAAATAATTATCCTTTTCGACAATTAATTTCCAAACTAAGTACAACTGTATTAAAATAACACGTTTTGTGCATTTATTTAATTTGTATGTTTTCCTGTTTTGATCTTCATTCCTATTTAGCATTTAAATTCAAACGTTTAATCGAATCATTGGCACTCATTTATTCCACACCTGCTCCTTTTCTTGTATAGACATTATTGTACTGCTTTCAATTATACGTTAGAGAAAGTGAACGTTTGTATCCAAACATCGTGATCTAGTGTCCTTGTGAGCAAAAAGGTCAAAGCGTTAATGTCTCGGTTGATTCGGCTAAGTGGAGGATTTAGTTCCAGAGAGGAAAGTAGCAGCAACAATTTTTGGGTAGTGGCGAAATTATATTAGAATATCACAACGATGATTATGTTTTCAAGCACAATCCTAATAAGCCTAGGCGTATTAACCCCGCTGTTGATCGCCCCACAACCTGATCCAAATCCTAATCCTAAAAAGCCGTTTTGGATCTTCTTAGATATTCGGATCGTGAAATAATAATCAATCAGTTGATATGAAATAAAATAAATATGGAATCCACATTAAAACATATTAGTCTTCTTCGGAATGTATGCTTGTGTTTAATACTTCATGTTTCCGGGATAAAAAGCGGATAACTTCAATAATTGACTTTTTCCTCCGTTTAGTAAAGCAAATTATATGCTCCCAAAACTTCAGGTTCAAAACCTTTTGAATTTTGATTTTGAAAGAAGGTTGTCTTCTTCTTTGTAAATTAAAATAACTGTATAAATAATATATACTACTACGGAATCAGTTGAAGGGTCTAAATTTGTAGTATTTGAAAAAAAATGGCAGCAGTTGAACTGAAATATATTATTGTTAAATGAACTAATGTATATATAAGGGTTCTGGCTTGATATCAGTTCGGTTATCCGCTTTTGATTCCGAACGCTTCAAATGTTAGAATTATTTGCATTCCCAAATTTTTCCACTACTTTTTTGCACTTGAAATTCTCCCTACCTAAAAGATCTGGGACCCTAACCAAATGCCTGTTCTACTTTTTTGAAAATCAAAATAACTGATTATAAGAATATATACTTCTTTAGAAGCTGCAGGCAGTTACTTTTATTTAGTCTGTTTGCGGTGGGAGATGGATCATTTGGGATCTAGGACCCTCCTGGGGCCCACCCAGCCTCTATAAAATATTATAAAAATAGGTTACCCACAATAAGGGGGAAAAACCTGGCGGTTGAGCTTGATCTAGGACAGTTCACCTCCTTGCATAACCGTTGTCCATGAAACAGTCTCTACCATGTACTGAGCCCCAGACTCGTTCACGGGTCGTAGTGGTTACAGGTTCAGGTTTAGAATCAGTTGAAGCCAAAGGATATTTGAAAAACGTGGTAGGCTATATGACAACACTTGGACTGAAACGTATTACTGTTGAATGCATTATTTTAATTGCTTATCTAATAACGACCATATTGTTCTGTTCAATTGAAAACAACAATTCTATTTACTCCTTGATCTGCTCTTTCTCCTTGCAACCGAAGCCAAGCCGTCTATAATCTTTTTGGTCTACAAGTGGGACCAAATAGCCTTCTACTAGAGAAAACCTATAGCACGGCACATGTGCTTGTAATTTTGGATTGTGCCTGTTCATACAGAGGAGCAATTGGTATCTTAAGTATATTTAAATAGGATGAAGGATGAACTAATTATTTTCTTGATAACGGAAAGTAGTCAATGTACTAAAAATAAATATATCATTATTAATATAGTTAAGGGTAGATATATAAATATATATATTAAATATATATTGCAAGGATATAAGGATACGAGTAAAGGCAGAGTGGTGACCCATATGGAAGGGAGGAGAGCTGTAAATTCGCCACTCACCTTAGCTAACAATAAAAGGGCAATAAAGTCAGGGGGAAAATCCTCCCCTCGACATTTTTCACGAGCGCTGAAGTAAGCTAAAACCCGGGGCGGACTTTTCCACTCATTTGGCGGGAGCGGGGAAAACTCGCCCCCTTGAGTTATGCTTTCCTCTTTATCTACCCGCCCTTTTTCTCCCGCATAATTAAGGTACCTTAAATGGTCCGACTTTTCGAGGACCTTCCGCCGTACCCATTTTTTAATGTCTTCAAACCTCTCTCTCCAAATGGCTCTATGATTTATAGAGCAATTAAAATGTTATACTCGGAGCCTTCTTCCCTCCTCCATCTAAATGGAGGTAAATGCCCCTAAAAGATATTATCGGTTCCTAGTTCTGTAGCGCTTCCAAGAGATACGGTTCTCCTTTAGCCCCGACGAGGGGTAATGGCGTCATTATAAGGGACAATTTTATTTCCCTCCCCCTTTTAATAATGTCACCCTTACCCCTTAGCCATTATTCCATACTCGGTTATGAATGATTAAGGGTTCTTTTAATACGAGCACCCATCCATCATAAAACATTTATGTGGGTGTAAATGCAATTTAATTTGAGTTCTCTCGGTCCTGGCGGTCTATGGGGTAAATTATCATCGGCCCTTTATTGAACACAGTCAGATTTGCGTCAAAACGCTAAAACCTTTATGGAAAACGAAATTAATATAGTTTAAGCTGTATCTCAACTGCAGATGGATATAACAATTATTTTAAATCAAGTAAGAAATTAGTATTTATAATGGGAATCCTTATAAATATAAGGTCCCAGGTTCAATTCCGGCTGTGGCAGATAATTTATTTAAATTGTTAACACCCGGCGATGGACTGTTGGATCTCGAGACTCTCCTTTGGCTCACCCAGCTTCTAGCGGGTACCCTAAATCGCTGGGAAAAAACTGGTGGATGAGCGTGATCCAGTACGAATCACCTGCCTTTTTCAACCGGTGTCCTAGAAACAGTACTATCATGGGCTGTAGTGGTATAGCTACTTTTATCATCATCATCATCATCATTAGATTATTTTTATCTTCGCTGTGCATTGTAAGGATCCTGCTTTTAGAGCCTGGACCAAGTATCTCGATCCTGAGGCAACTCTCTCCTTCTGCCTATTTCTCATCTCCTGAAAGCCTCCCTGGCCCAAGGTGGTCCCATGAGTTGCAAGGTGGTATTTTATGTATAAATAAATGCATATCCATAGATACCGACAAATCTACTATGTTATTGCTGAGGAAAGGCTATAAATGAGAGTTTTATGCATTTTATTTATTTATAATGCATATAAATGATATAAAATAAGCACTAACAAATTGTCAACAATAAATAATATACAGTTTTATAAAGACTGTAAAATTTGTTTCTTCCTCAGTCTATTCGTGACATACATTAGACACTACTAGACATGTGTACGCCCGTACATCTTTAATAGACACTTTTGTTAGGCATGTTGTGATTAATAACGGTTTCAATAGGACAGATTAAGTGCTTATGTCTGTAGGTATATTATAAGTATTGAAAAATTGCCTAGTCACTTTCTTTCACCTTTGATAAACACTATAAGTGCGACAATTTCGTTTGGCTTCCTATTAAATTGCGATTAAAGTTTCTTTAGGTCTATGACTAAGTGCTTATGTCTGTAGATATATTTGGGATGGCACCAGTATATTTATGTATATACTCTTATGTATATACAAAACTCTTTATCGGTATTGAAGTTTACAAGATTTTTTGGGTTTGGGCAACTTTGCTCGCATAAGGTTATAGGAAATAAATGATGTATCTAGGAGTAAGAACATTCTCTGGAGTGTCCATATTCGTCACATATCTTAATGTGTTTCTTGTTAGTATATTAGGTTAGGTCGTCAGGCAGCGCCTTGTTTGGTTCTTTTTTCTTGGCCGGCCTGTTTCCTTCGTCCAGTTTCACAAATAAGTCTTCAGCCACATTTCGGTCATATTATACGAGTGGCCTTTAAATCTTTTGACGGATGGCTACAAGGGTTGAAAAAAGGACTCGATAAATCCGCGGCCAATAAAAGAAACCGAACTAGAAAATAAAATAAACAAGGCGCTGATTTAGAAGGCAGGGGCGGTAGCAACGAAGTTATTGGTGATCGAGGCGGCCGTGGCTAAATAAAGACAATGGCGTGATCAAGATGGCGCCGGTAGTCAGGCCCGCATACCTGAGATAGACCCTGGAGATAAGACAATTTATTCGACGCTTCCTCTTTACAGCTTTATCCCGCAGTGCTTACAGCGCTATAGTCCTGTGTCCAAGCGCCTCATCCACGATCCCATCTGGAATGCTTGGCTTCTTAAGTCCAAGCAGGAGGAAGATGGTGAAGGACAAGAATCAGCGAAGAATTACAACATGGGTCCGTGTTAGAGTTCAGAATAAGAAGATATGACAAGTATAACATTTGAGTTAAACACTATAAGTAAATTGACATAAGAATTCATAATTCCCAAACACTTAAATTTTTATATATTTTTTTAAAATTTTCTGTCTGAATGTTACCCTGAATTCTGAGAGCTCATATTATTTCTCAGTAAGCTAAGAAGTTTAAAAAAAAACTATTTAAAAAAAATTATTTAATGAAATTTACATCTGTATAAGGGAATACATCAAGTAAATATAATGAATGTTTACATTAGCATGAAAATACACGTAGAGAAACTACCCAGTGGTAGTACTCAAATAAAGGTTCAACTTAGAAGATCACGAGGCCATCTTCTTTTCAGACTCCTTGGAGGATTATCAGGAATTGAAGAGGTTGCTAGGTTTGAAACAAGTGGGTTTGAGTGAGAATGAAGTTATGAATAAAAAGATTGATATCGGGCTCGGGCGAAATCAGCAGCAAATGTGAAATCAAGGTCATTATGGATTACTTTGTTCTTTACAAAGTAAGGAGCATTGAGGATTCTACGAAGGATTTTGGATTGTAAGGATTGAATACGAGAGGAATTCGATGGCTTAGTGGAGCCCCAAAGCTCTACTCCGTAAGTCCAGATGGGTCTAATGATTTCATGCATATGAGTCTTTTGTAATTAATTGAGACCTTAGAGCGTTTGTCTAGTAAATGTTGAAGTAGCCTGAAATGGCGTGCTGTTTCTTGTCGTTTCAGTCAAGTATGAGTATTCCAAGTTTATCTTTTGTCAAGGTGTAGTCCTAAGTACCGGACCTGTTCTACAGGATTCAGCAGGATGTAATTAAACGATACGGGAGGACAGGAAGTCATTGGTTTACGACTGAGGGTAAAAGTGATTTGACGGGATTTGTGGGAATTTAATTTAATCCTCCCGTTTTGACACCATTTTTTCAGGTCAGTCATATGGGATTGAAGAGTATGGGATGCTATAACTGAATCAGTGTTGACTGATAATAGACATGTGTCATCCCCATACGTGGTAAGGATAGTATTAGGATGGGTCGGGATGTCAGCTGTATAAACTGTATAGGATTGGGCCGAGGATACTGCCTTGAGGAACACCAGCAGATTGAGAAAAGCGGGATGAAAATATATTAATGTGATTTACTTTGAATGGCCTGTTAGTGAGATAGGATTGAATAATGTGAAAATATGTAGGAGGTAAGAATTGGCGGAGTTTGTAAAGCAATCTTGGGTGCCATACTCGTAAAAAAAAACTTTTTAAAAAAAATTATTTTATTGAATTGTACAACTGTAATATATACATCTAGTACAAGCGCTGTATGAATAAATAAATACATGAAAGGACGTGTAGAGGCACTACCCATTGGCAACACTCTAATTACATTTCTATTATAGAAGGTCCCGAGGCCATCTTCTCTTCAGACGCCTAGGAGGATTGTCCGGGATGGAATGGGATCCAAGGATGGAAACTAGTGGGTTTGGACGGGCCTGGAGTTTATTATGGAATGATAGGTATCTGGAATGGGCTTAATCGGTAACATATGGAACGTTTAGGTCTTTATGGATGGTTTTATTTGTGACAAAATAAGGAGCGTTTAGGATTTTGCGAAGGATTTTGGATTGCAAGGATTGAATACGAGAGGAATTTGATGGTTTGGTGGAGCCCCATAGTTCAATTCCGTAAGTCCATATAGGTCTTATAACAGTAACATAAATAAGTCTTTTGTAATTGATCTGAAGCTTTGAGCGTTTGTCTAGAACGTGTTGAAGTAGTCGGAAGCGTCTAGCTGTTTCTTGTCTTTTCAGTCTTGTGTGAGGATTCCAAATAAGACGTTTGTCTAAGTTGAGCCCTAGGTAGCGGATCTGTTCAACAGGGATAAGTGGAGTACTATTAAAGGTTACAGTAGGACAGGAAGTCATGGGTGTTCGGCGAAGGGTAAAGGTAATTTGATGGGTTTTTTTGGAATTGATTTTAATTCTCCAATTCCGACAACATTCTTCGAGGCTTGATGAATGTGATTGGAGGGATTGGGATGCAATATATAAAAATAAAAAAACTTAAATGTAATTTCTGAAGTATAAAAAATACTCCTTTTTTACACCTACAGAAGTGAATTAATTTAAAATATATAGTTTTATTAACAGAAAGGAGACATAATGTTTGAATTACTGAAATTTCAAAAATAAAATTTTAAGGAAAACACATTGAACCTATAAAATTTCGAAACATTTACTAAAGATATGGTAAAGTTATAAAAAACAATCATTTATTTCAAAATAAGTTTGTTCGGAATTTATTTATATAACTTTTTATTACGTTTTTCTCTATTCATGTTTCTTAAGATACAAATGTTAATAGGTTAGTTATTAGTGGATTTGCAGAAAAATATTTTTATATTAAACTTCTTAATCAAACCAGTAGGGAAACTAGTTTGAGCAAGCTCATTAAATATTTTCACACAATTCAAAAATTTTACAATTTACTTAACATTCTATTTTCCTAAATGCAAATTAAAGTAACGGGGTTAATGCTATTTAAAAAAAAATATATAAATGATTTTACACGGTTTTGACTTATTGTAATGCTTCAAAATATGTTAGCTATATAAACTACAATACAATATATATTAACTATGTGTCTCTCAAATGTTGTACAAATAATGTATTCAATATTGAACATGATAATGTTTTACACAAACTATGTCCAAAAAGTTTATGTACAACAATAACTATCAGCTAAGTCATCAATCAATTATTAATAAAACCCAATTTTTTTTAGACAGTGGTCAGCTTTGATTGTTTTCGAAGTGGCACTAATTTCGTTCTGGAAATATGTATATCTTTCATACGTTTCTCTAATTTGACGTTACTGTTAGTTACTCAAATCTTTTATGAAAATGGGACATGAAATCATCATAATTCCATGAATAGCATGCAAGCTAAGAGTCATTTGGGAATTAAAATTAGGTCATTCATGTTTTTTAAACATGAATACATAATACTAACAATTTAAATTATGCAACTGGACAGTTATTAATGAACCCATCTTAGGAAAATCCCTAATCATTCCACATTTGGTATTGATTTCATAAATGATATTGTCCTAAAAAAGGCATTCGTTGGAATGATATAGAGAGGAAGTAGTCAGTTTCTCGATTCAACATTTGTGATAATTAGAATTAACGAGACAGGCGTAAATGGGTATTTATTACTTTTTTGGATAATTATTTCGCAGGTTGTCGTCTCAAGTAGAGTTACAAGTTTTAACTTTACATTCGATAAATTTTTGATATTTTCCAAAAATACAAGTTATCATGAGCTTTAGTATGGAAAAGAGAATGTAATTTTGGTAATCCCGGATTTTTGCTTTGCCCCCATTCCTGGGGAAGAAGCTTAGTTCGGGGACCCCAGGCAAATTGTAAATATTGTAATTATGGTATGAATGTGAGAAATTAGTTCATTTTTATTATCATATTCGTAAACTTATTTCGTTTTGATTATCAGCATGTTTATATTTTTTATTTATTATTATTTTATTTTATATTATTAGTATTTTTTATTTTTATTGAATGATTGTATAGCTAATTAGCGCTATTACTTATTGCCTAAAAGTGGTAGATTGTAATATTTCAATAAAGTGTATATACAATAAAAAAAAATAAAAAAATTGTCGTAAATGTGTGTAATTCGGTAAGCATTTCATCTAGAAATGAACGTTTCAACAAACATTTAAAAGTATAGATGAGCTGCTATATTTGAAAAAGGTATAAGCCATGTTCGCTATATATAGCAAGGCTTCCATTAGAACTGAAGCAATACTTCAAAAATAGGGTTTATCAGGCAAATGTGGTTTATCATTTAGCACTTAGCAAAGTGCTAAAAACAAAGAGTGATGTTTTAAACCCTATACACCTTTTAAATTTTATTATGAAATAATAATCATTAAAACTATTTAAAAGAATAAACGATTTATTATGGACTTATACCACTTTTTAAATTAACAGCTCATATCATCTATTCTTCGAAATGTTGGTTAAAAATTTTATTTCGTTATTAAATGATTACCGAAATGTACTCATTACTCACAATGGCATTCTCTTTTCCCTACTAAAGCTCATAGTTGTATTTTTGGAAAATATTAAAAATGAAACGAATAAATAGTTGAAACTTTTTGTGACTCAACTCGAAGTGACAACCTGCGGAACAGATACCCTTTTTGAAACGAAAACTTCTTTAGTCGCTTTGAGCTAGTTTTTTTAGAGGATAAACTTGTGGGTTCGCGTCAGCAACATGCTCGAGACTGGTGACACCTAGCTGCTTGTGCATGAGTTATACAATTTCTTTTATTCAACTTTAATTTAAAGGTTATAATTTCATTGCTTTTATAATAATTATATCTAACTAAAAGGTCGTTTAATAGTTATGTAATTGATACTTAAAATAACTTAAAACATCAATAACTGGTTGAACTTTCCGATTCACCTATAACATTTTATTTGTCATAGTTAAATTTATTGTTTTATGAAATGATTAAAAGTATAAATGACCTAAGTATTCTTGATGTTAACTACGATAACAATGCTAAAAATGAAAATTAATTTAATTGTACATACATTGTAAATCCAAATACAAGATGTTAATAGTATAATTGTATACTAGTTATTTTTTCAATTTAATTGCCCTTGATATTTTTTATTAATAAATAAACTATTTGAAAATTTGTCCTCCAATGCAAAAATAAGGCACTACTGCACAGTAATAAGACCAGTAATATCGTATGGTATGGAAACAGTCAGGCTTCCGAGTCTGGAGAAGGTCCTGAAGATTGAGAGAAAAATTCTGAGGAGGATTCATCGACCCAAAGTAACACAAGAGTGGTATAGGCGAAAATCCAACGAAGAAATATACAAAAATTCGGAAGATATTAAAACAGTCATCAGGACCAGGAGACTAAGGTTCTACGGCCACATGGTCAGAATGAACAATAAGAGGCTGGACAAAAAAAATCGTTGATAAAGTATTAAGATATAAGGGTATAGGTGGATATGTGAAACAAATAAAAGAGGAGCTGGATAGGCTAAAAATCAAGGATGAGGACTGCTTGGATAGAGAGCTTTTCGGGAAAAAACTAAAAGAGGTTGGGGTTCTTGCGGGAAGGAAGAAGAAACGAGGGAGAAAATGGACTAAGGAGGAGCGAGAGGAACAGTCCAGGAAGACGAGAGAGTATTGGAGTAGACGGAGGGCGGAGAGTGTGAAGAAGATTTGAGTGCTATTCGCGAGATCCTTGCTGGCCGATTCTTGGAAAAAAAAACAGAGAAAAGAGTCCGGATGAAGGTAAAAAAATTGCTTTGCTTTGTATATTTATCTAAGGGTCCCTCTCTCCCCATCTTTATGTTTAATCTCTCAGATTCGTTGATGCCTATATGTATTTTAATTTACCATATATAATTTTAATTTTTCCGTATTTTCTATATTTAGCCCTGAAGAAGACCTGCAATGTGGGTGGAAACGTTGGTAAATAAACAGTTCTCCCAAGTTAAGAGATCTTTTTTTACCTCCACCCAGACCAATCTCTTCCTCATATGTATAAAGTCTACTAATATTATTCATCGAGGTATATAGTTAATGCTCGGGACGGCAGTAGTTGTGAAAACTAGAGTAATGTTAATTATTTCATTTTATAAATTATGAAACTAAAAATAATTGATTTAGAAATTCAAAAAAGAACTTATCGACTCACATTAAAAGTCTTGAGTTTTAAGGCAGTCCTCATGATTGCCTATTTAATTTGTTTTTAATAAGGAACTCATAAGGGAATGCGCAAAGAAAAAAATATAGATATACTATTCATAATTTTGTCCTGAATCCTTTTGCAGAAAAACGCAGCGAATCTCATATATAATATAAAAAGGAGAAAATATATCAAAAGGAGATCCGTAGTAGGGATAAGCCAGGGGTAGTTTCATCCAGTTTCCTCCGAGGGAAAATCCGAGCGAGCTGGATGGAAAACCTTAAGCGGAAAAGTAATTACGGGGTTGGCATAAAGGCTCGCTTTTTGGCATAATCTCGCCATGTTGTAAATATTAACAAGATGGCCTCAATAGATAACCTCCCCGCCGTAGCCGCTACCTCCAGCCGGAATAATGAATAAAAAGAGCCTAATTTCCACTCCCTCCGGGTGAATAACTGATCTGGTTTTAGATACACAAGCGCTCGCAATGCGGGAGTGAGCTTAGCCGCTGTTTATCGGAATGGCGGAGAAGAGGACATCTTGAAGCGGTATGGACATCAAATCTTCCTAAGTGAAGTGTCCTGCAGTTCCTTCGAGGGAATATGTAGTCCTTCTGGAAGCTGATAGGTATAGAGGTTGGAAAATATTGGATGAAGGTATAAAATCTGCAGGAGATAGCAATTCGTTTGGAGAGAACTTCAAAGTATACTTGGGCCTGTGTCGTGCGGATGGGAGATGACGACTATTTTGGGGGATATTGAAGGATACATGGTTCGTTGGCATTGCTCGGCAGGTGAAGTATTGATACTGCGTCCAAACCGCTCCAGGAGTCAGAATGGTCGGCAGAGGATAGTATTAAGTTCTGTATGAGTATGTAACCCAAATCAGGGTTAATTTTTTTCTTTTCTTAAATTGTTAAAAATATAAACCAAACTTGAGCCAAATAACATTTAGAGGGCTAGATCTTATACTGATTTAAAACATTAATCCAATAAATTAATTAAGTAATGCAACCAGTGGCGGGGTAGCTCTGTGGGTAGAGCGCTGAGATGCTATGTTGATGGTTCTGGGTTCAAATCCTAACATGGCGGTTGAGTGCAATCTCGGTTAAATCACCTACCTTTACAACCGTTGTACTGAAGACAGTACAGTCTCTACCATGTACTGTCCCATTACATTGGTTGTAATGGGAAGGTTTTTTTTTTTAAAGTAAAGCTAACAAAAATGTTTATCACGATGTGCTCAGAGTGCAATTCAAACATCGACAACCAAAATTTCTCTTTTTGGCCACATAACTAATGATAAAACCTACTCGAATTCTTTTAAATGATTTCGTTTTAATTTCTTATAAGTTGTTTTATCTGTGAGGTTGAATTTCACTCTATGAAATATTACCAAAGGTAATATTAATTTCATTTTTATCTATTCAGAGTTTTATCAGTAATTGAAGGAAATAATAATATTTGATATACGAGCTGTTTTCAAATCCTGGAATATTGTTTGTAATTAGATTTCTAACGAATAACATTCGTGGATCATGGAAAACATTTTTCTTATTTATTTAACATTTTGATCTAAAACAATAATAATTATTCACTACTTTTGAGTAGTTTTTGATATCTTTTAACTTTTATGTTGTTTTAAGAATTTTATTTCTCAGCATCTGTTGTTGCTGTTGCAAAGAGTTAAACTTGTTTACCAAGCTAAGGGTCGTACAGTAATGAGCACTGTTTGAAAGCGATTTCCTAGGGTACCGACTCCATTTGTTTCAGATGTTTTTTCTAGAATCAAAGTCAGAGCGCGTTCTTCGGGTTATAAACGCAGATAAGGATCTGGTTTCTTACTTTTTAAGTATTTCCTTCGCTTAGCTTTACGACTGCTAGGGGTTGTAACTTGTGTCCCCGGTACAACTAAATCTAAATCCTACATGTGATGACAAGATAGTGTCGTTTACTGGTTAAACTTCAGTCCTTTATTTTTTTGAAGAAGGAAATGAGAAATGCTTTCTGTATAAAAATGGCACTACAACTTTACTGCTTCGAAAAAATCAATTTTAAACCATGGTGATATTAGTTTTAATAAGTCATTGAGGTGTTTAAATGATTAAGGTTTAAATTATTTTTCAAAAAATAATCTAATATTTTTTAAATTGTATTGGTTATCGATAACATTATAAATTATAAATGTATTTTATACGTTTATTTATATAAGGATGCCTTAAGATAATTCTATATCGCGTTACTATCCATAAAATGTATTTACTTATAAGAAGTACCTCAATCATCGAAATCAGAATTGAATTAATATCATCCATACACGTACGTCTATCTATCAATATGATTCAAACCAAAACTCCTACAGGGATTTTCTATGGCCATTATCAGATTAAACATTTTACCTATCACAGCCGGATTGGAACCCGGTATCTTCAACAAAGTAACTTACCACTCAACACAAAAAAGATAATAGAGCTAACATGCTCTAAGCTATGCCAAGAATAATTTATATTGTTAATTTCAATAAACTAATAATTCAATAATAAAATTAGTCAAACAGTACTCTCAGTACATCACAAACAGTACAGAGAGTTTTATGAAAAAAAAGAGTCGATCCAAAATAGGCACGATGGAATGGATTAGCGAAATTAAAAGAGATCTGAAACTGGCCGGAATCATACCAGAGGATATCCAAAACCAAGTAGTATGGAGTTTCAAAATCCATAATGGGCAAGATGATCAAGAGGAGAAATAAAAAAAGACTGGAACAACATGGTCTTAAGTGAGGAAGGAAGCCCACAGCAATAGAATGAAAGAAATATGACCACAAAGAAGAGAAAATTGCAAACCTCTGAGTACTTTAATTCTAAATGAACTCATTCACAAATAATAATAATTAACTGATAATTTTAAGTTTTTCTCCTAGGCTGGAACTTCAGAATGGTCCAGGTTTTCAAGAAAAAATAATGAGAAAAACGGGCTCAATTTGGACGCAGGATTGAAAGCAAAATTACAAAGAGATAATGGAAGAGATATGGAAGAAAGAACTGATGAAACAGACATAGTCCCTAATGGCTGGGTCCAAAAAAAAAAATCTATTTTCTTATCCGATTTATCTATTTTTATTGTCCGGCTTGTATTGTACTTATTACCCTTGCATTGATATCGCTGTTTACATGCAAATGTTCATGTTATATAGCCTTACATTAAAATTTTAAATTAAACCTCTTATAGCTCCTTTTAGTGAAACAATGGATTTCGAAACACCACTAAACTATAGTAGTTTAGTTCTACAGTCCCAGAGAATGACTATTACAATAATTATTCCATGGAGGAACAAACTCGACAATCACTTAAACAAAGACAAACAATCGGCGCTGAGATACAAAAAGGCCCTTGCGGGGGAGATTTAATAACGGCGAACTAAGCAACAGATAAAGCCGGGAGATAAGAGAAGAGGGGGGAGGGGCTTAAGTGGATAATGGGGGGGAGGACATTACAGCCGCAAAGCGAGGGTGCAATCAGCCTTTGTCATCTATTGGGCCTAGCAACCGAGGGGGTTTCTTCTGCCTCCAGATCTTGGTCAGTCCAGGAAGTCGAGGCGTGGTGGTAGAGGAAGCAATAATTTTGCTTCAATGATGAATCATATAATTCTTCGGTCTATGATGTATATTGATCTATGATATATCAAAAGAAAAAGCGACCCGTGGTCTAGTGGCTAGCGAAAAAAACTACTAACCACAAGATCGCGGGTTCGTAGCCCGGCCGGTGATCCTAGGATTTTTTAAAGGGAGTAAAATATCATTAGTTACGCCGTCCTTCGGAAGGAACGTTAAACGGGAGTTAAATAGGCAAAGTTTAGAGTTCCCACTATAGCATCGTCCGATTAGCCATAGCAGCATAAAGTGATGTTAAATGAACAAACATCAAAACAAAAATTATAAAGCTTTCTTCTTATTTGTCTATTCATTTAACAGGACTTGATGCTGCTATGCCTAATGATAGTAATATGGGAGCCCTACATTTTGCCTATCTAATTGTAATTAGGATAAGGATCTTTCACCAGTACCTGACACAGCACAGGCGTCTAATTTTCTGGTATTTAGTTTGCCTAGCATTTTTATTGCACTAATATTTATTACAAAAAATATTGTATTTTTTTTATGTAGAAAGGGATTTAAAAAAATAAAAGGTTTTATCAACATATAAACATTTCGACTCTTCCCATTAACTATGGAAAAACATGACTGTCCGAACTTCGCAATAATATTGTGGAGAATAAGCAACTATCTTGATGTCGCAGAGGCGGTTGCTCTTTCTGTCGGTCTTCAGCCCGATTCCGAGAGGCTGGTAATACTAAAGGAAGCAGGGTAGTAGATCGTAAAGCAATATTTATAATAAAAGTAATATTGTCATCACTATCCAAATACTATCATTGTTGAAAGTGTTTGGGTCGAAGACCTTCAGTGTGGCTCCATCTGGACCTGATATACACTCTGTCTTCACCACTAGCATAATGATGATTCATATTGTAATGGTAATGCTAATTGATTGTATTTTATAGCTATTCTAAAAACTTGCTGAATATAGATACGGGATCATCCCCTAATAATTGGAATATATAATACCTTAAACCTAATTAACAAAAGGAATATAAATAGTCCAGGAACCATGGTTCACTTTTTGCACTTGATTACTATCAAGCTGAATCTTCGTGGATAGCTTCGTTTCGTTGAGACGCCCAACAATTTCCTCTGCGAAAATTCTCGATTGTAGTAGCTGCAAAGAGGTAGCAAGGATAAAATATGTCAATTTGATGATTTAAAAAAAATTATTACTAACTGGGTATTTTTTTTGTTAAATCTCAAGATAATTATCTAAATTATTTGAAAAAATATTTGTCCTACAAAATGTATGGTTTGATCAAAGGGTACCCTCCTTCCAATATGTATCGATAACGAAGTCAAAAAAGAAGAAGTAAAAAAAAAAAACAGTTGGTTAGTAATCATTTTTGATGACCTCGCTATCGATACACGGAAGGAATGGACTCTTTGATCAAACAATACATTTTGTAGGACATATATATTTTTAAATGATTTAGATAATCATCTTGAAAATTTATTTTTAAAAAAACAATTAGTAATAAATTTTTGAGAATCATCAAATGGACATATTTTATCCTTGCTACCTCTGTTAGCCACCACAATCGAGAATTTTCGCACAGGAGATTGTTGGGCGTCTCATAGAAATGAAGCTATTCACGAAGATTCAGCTTGATACTAATCAAGTGCAAAAATGGACCATGGATCCTGGACTAAAGCCATATTTCCATTGTACTTATGTTTTGCATATTTCATCATTAAGAAGCTAAGTATAATTTTAGCGAAATATGTGCAATTACATCTTAATTGCAAATTCTATAATTTCAAAAATAATATTGTTGATATTTTTTGTTAATTATGGACTCGGTCGACGAATCATGGCCGCTGGATTTACATTGGCTGCTGTATTATTCGAGACCCTCTTTGTTCGGATTGACGATACTTTTCCTATTGCGCACAATTGGAGAGCACCGGAGGGAGATAAGGGGGCCAATTACCCCGTCGCCATGGCAACAGCACCCCTCCGTATAATCCATGTTTTATTCATCATTATATCAATGTGCTCCAGGCCTCCTTAATCTGTCCGCTTTTATTTACTCTGTCTGGCCTCACGTGGTCCTTAAGGGACTGAGAGAACTTACATACATCTCACGCTGGCTTAACTTTTACCACACATTATGAAGTAAATAATTTTCCTTTCATTCGATAATATGACTCCTAAAATCTGGATGCTGGTTGCTAAAATATGTAACCAAGAGTCAAGAGAGTCTTTTCTGTCTAAGTATACAAACACAGTAAAAAAAAAATTATAGAGTTTTGGAAATATTGATGTTCAACTATTTTCTTTTTCTAGTAAAATGTTGCTTTATTACCAAAAACACTTTGTGTCTTTAGTGACACAAAAATGTATCTGTAAGTATTTGAGATGGTGCGTGACACTATTTTTTATGTTATCTTTAGGGTCCCAAGGAGTAAAGTCTGCGTTATCTGATTTTTTTTTTTCACTCGTAAATCACTGTTTAATTCATTTCTAAAAAAAAATCAATTTTGTAGATACGTTTTTGTATCACGAAAGTGACGACTTACCACCCTAGGATAACTGTAAGGCAATGATACATTTTAATATACGGAGGAAGAGAAAAAATAAGAAATCGTTTGTATTTAGAATACCTTTATTATAAAGTAAATATATTAAACAATAAAGCAACATTTATTGTACACAAAATGTAATGGTTGCAAAACCATAAGGCTTATGTTAGATATAAAACACCATTTGATCAAACCAGTATTTAGGGGGGTTACTATAATATATGAATGTGAACAAGGAGTTATCTTTAAAAATTTTAATATTTTAGCAATGTCTGATGTTCTTAACAATATGCACCTTTTTAATTTTCTAATAAAATAGTCATCTTTAAAATTATTTATAAGAATAAAAGATTATTTTATTATTTTGATCGATTTATACATCGATACATTATGATTTGAATCTCCTAAAATGTCTAACTGAACATACTGGCACTTCAAGCTTATTCTGATATTTTACAAATAGTTTTTAATTTATTAATTTCACATATAACAATATCTCGGAATCGTTATTCCAGGATTGGATCAAAATAGTGGTCAGGTATAAATCAGGTAGTGGGACGGATCAAAATAGAATTTGAAAGCTTATTTTTTTAGATGCTGGTAATGCTGGAACTTATGGAATAGAATTTTATCCTGATAATATTATATTATTTATATCTTAGAAGCAGGGGGTGGTTGTGTTTTAAATAACAAACAGTTTTTAAACGCATTTTAAATGCCTAACAAACTAATTAACTACAAATTATATTTATAATTTATTATTAACGGTATAATGAGGCGAGGAAGCGATTTCATCACGCAATTATTTACCGATAATTATGAGGGGAATTAACTAAAATAATAACGTATCCTTGTCAAATCTTGTGACAGCCGAAAGTGTCGGCGTACCTAAAATTACCACCATCGACAGGAAAAGAGATCGAAAAAGGGTCAGCCCAATTAACACAACCGACAATTATCAGGAACTTCAACGGGCGAATCAGCGTCGAAGAATAGTCAAAAAGGCTTATTAGTGGATCCCTTCGAAGACTACCGTATAATGATAGTATCAGTCTCTTAGCCGGTGGTTGATTACTTAAAACGTATCACTCACCAGCCCTTAATTGGAATGAGATGAATAAACATACGCTGTCAGATGAGATTATACCGGCGTGCACCAAAACTTATCTGTAGTAGTCATATATACGTTTACTTTAAACGCTCCCCAGTACGATGTTATTAGATTTTAAAGAATGGCATACATTCTTCAAACTTCGCACTTATTAATTTTGTGCACTGAGAGGTGATCTGACTGTACTGAGTAATTCAAGAAGGAGATGGTTTGAAGGATTGTCTAATATAAAATGAAGCTGTGTTATTTATTTTATTTAATGAATTCTTATCCATCTTCTCAAAGCCCTTATGAAGGCATACAATCAGGGTCTAGTCGTAAACATTAATTAAATGGAAAGATTTTTTTTCGGTTGATGACGGCTAACAACAAGAAAAAATATGCAGCTATATAACCAATTAAGAACAAACATTTTGCTTAAAGGCATTGCAGATGATAAGAAAATTCGCGTGAATGGGTAAAAGATACATAGAAATCCTATGCATACAATAAAAACAATTGGATCAGGGGAGCTTATTGAGTAGAGTACTGAGTTGCTGTGATGAAGATTCGGTTTCAAATCTTGCTCAGGCAGATAATTATTTAATCAGTTGAGACCTACGGATGGACCGAGTGGGACATACAGATCCTCCTGTAACATGCCTCTATAGTGCGGGTTCCTTTAATGGAAGGAAAACCTGGCGATTAAATGTGACCTCTTACAAATCACCTCCCTGCACAGCCGTTGTCCTGGAAACAGTATAGTGTCTACCATGTACTGAACCCAAGACTATTATTAGGCGGTAGTGTTGCAGATTTTTTCCATATATATTTTTTTAATTAAAAAAAATTTAATTTTAATTAATTAAGAAAGAAAGATACCTACCTATATCGTGAGGTTCTTCCCTGAATTTTAGGGTTGTTGTGAAAATTTAAATAGATTTTTATTTCCTTAACAAGGTATTCTTGAGCCTTTTACCAATTGAAATATAGAAATAATAAATACAGGAGAATATCAGAAGTTTTAATAAGTAAAGAATCTTAAATGTTAGAAACTTGAAATAATGTTTTGATTTATTAAGTTCGTGTAAAGTAGGTTTATGGAAACACGTGGACTTATTTTTTTCCCCTTAAATACCTCCCGCTCTACTTATACCCAAAGATAAGATGTCCCTCCTCGGCAGAAGGATAGTTCCATTACGACGATGAGCGAACCGCGGGCAAACATCCGGAGTTAAGTGGTCTCGGATAAGTGTGCCTAATGCCTCGGTCTCTTTTTTATTAGGCACGGCCAACTTTTTGGAAGTGGCTCTTTAGCGCTTAGGTTTTTTAGGGCGCCACTTCATCGTCACTAATGCTACTGAAGACTTCACACTTCGGTCTTCTACATGATAGAGTGCATCCTCGTGTGTCTTAGAGGTAGCTGAAAGGGGTGAAGACTCCCCGCTGTGGAATGTCAACTTCGTCTAAATTAATGTTTTTATCATTGTCTTCTATTGTAAGATACATATTTCTCAAAGGTAAGAGATACAATTTGATTTTCGGTATATTAATTTACCGACGGCTCAGAGGATTATCGAAAATCGAAGAGGTAGCTTGATTCGAAATTGGTTGGTTTGGGAGGGAATGATGATTGTCATGAAAGGATTATGTCTGGTTCGGGCCAAATCAGCAACAAATGGGCTATTGAAGCGATTATGAACGAAGTTTTATTCGTAAAAAAGTGAGGAGCATTAAAAATATAATGAAGGAATTTGGATGGTAAAAATTAGATACGAGAGGAATCAGATTGGTTAGTGGAGCCTCAGAGCTATCCTCCGTGTGTTCCAATAGGTCTTATAATAGTCATGTATGAGTCATATGTATTTAATTGGGAGCTTAGTAACGTAAACCCTGTGTGTATTGTACAAAAGTGTATTAGTTTTACATAGTTTGTATGTGGATAGGCTTTTGGTTCGGGAAAAACCAAATGCATTTTGAAAATAGAAGTTTGCAAAATAGAAGTAGCAAACATGATGACTGTGATGTAAATTTAAACAAGAAACTATTAATATCACTAATGAGAATTTAATTTAAATTGTGCCAACGTTTCGGTCTATGTTAATGACAAGACTAAAATTTTACAGATTGGTTTTTGGATCATACAACTCCAAACTTTTAAGTCAAATCCTAAGAAGGCAACCAAAAAACATCTTAAAAATTGTATAACATCTTCGTTTCATAGTTTTAGAGTAACTAAAATTACTATTTTTAATCTTTTATATTTTTATATTTTGTATTTATTGAATATAATTTATATTATCTGGTAATACTAATGTAGTTATTCATTTCATAATTATTTAAATTCGGTTATCGGGGAGAAGAAAAAAAGTAGTTAAATTAGAACTCACTGTATCCATAAAATTCATTTTATTTTAATCTATAAATTGAATCGATTGAAATATGAAACGTTACTAATGGAAATTTACAGAATACTTCAACTAATGGAAATTTATTTATTGTGTGCTGACGTTTCGGTCTAGTCCTGGATAGGTTTTTGCATCATACAATTCTTTGCAAGTCATTCAACTGGATTTTTTCTTTTAATTGTTCCCCCCCCCCCAATTTAGGGGTTTATAGACAATATCATTCATGTATATTTTACCAATACAGGCAGAATGAACACTATATATTTTACCTTGTATATAATTACATATTTATTTTAGCTCTAAAAAAGCTTACTTCTGGTCTTTCCGATGAATTTATCACTCTAAATCTGTTATTTATATAGGGTGTAATAACTTTGTACTCATTTAAATATTTTTCATTGCTCGTAGTATACCTGCTAGAAAACTATTAGCCTACATTCTAGATCGGAAAACTTTATTATTAACTAAATAAAATAAATGTTACAGGGCGTAGTTAAATATAGTTTAGCAAGACGGGAGAAGTTATTTGTTTCAATTATTTTTTTATTTTGTATAAGGGAATTCGGGCTAATTCGCTAGATGTCCTCATCATCGGGAGCCATTTCCCAATGACGGCCCAAGCCCTTTGAAGTCACTAATTAAACACGAGCCGTTGGAAGGCGGGCTAAATCGATCCCGCTCCTAAATTAATATCCTTCGCTCCCTCCGCTAATCACTTGAAGCTTTGTGTAATACAGTCGTCTCTTGTTAATTATCCTCATTTTAATCTCAATAACAAATTGCATTAGTTTGTCGGAATCTGAATCATGTCATTATCAGATTCCTCGGATAATAAAGACTTTTTATTCTGTAAAATATCACTGAAATATTCGGTAGAATATCTCTGCAATGCAACATGTTTTCGAACAGCCCAATAATAGAATTGTTGTTATTATTTTTTTCATGTTAATGTACGATGAAAGGTCAACTGCAAACTCAACTGCAAAATCAACAAATTTAAATTAATTAAAAATTAAAATTAACCGGCAGAAGTGAAAACTTCATTGGTAATCGCAATCAATTTATATATATATATATATACATATATTTAAGTACTCAGAAGATACTTAAAGATAATCTATCCTAATTATACCTGGATAGGCAAAATTTATCCCTCCCACTGTAGCGTCGTCCGATTAGCCATAGCAGCATAAAGAGAAGTGAAATGAACAAACAAATCAAAGTAACATAACCTATAACCCACTCCGAATTATATATTTCTAATGTATTGATAAATGATTAGAAAATAAAATATCCCCCATAACCAAAAAAGGACAACACAATTTTCATGATTGGACATAGGGACATTTTAATTACTTCCTTAACATTTGGAGAAGATTTCTATCTTTTCATGTTTAGAATCATGCTGAAAAAAAATATATACTTTTGTTTTTTGGTCTCTGTGTCGTAATTTTCTCTATAATAGGTGGAGAGAATTTGTTGATTTTATTTCTTTGGTAAGGTTATCTTCCTCGATCCCTGTGTATAACATCCATCATGTTCCCAACATTACATATTTAATCACATTATTATTTTTAAAATAATTAAATTCCGTAGAAATTTAGAGAAAGCTACAAAAAAAAAAAGGAAAAAAAAAGAATTGAGCGTTTTGAATTTCTTCAATATGATCTTTTAAATGTTTTCTCATATTCCCATGTAAATACGTTCAATTTTTTTAATTTTTTTTTTATTACCTATATGGAACGCATATTTTCATATCATAACACCTCACCGACATAAATATTGATTAAAATTATTGGACCTTCTATTAACAACATATTATTTACTGTAACTGCCAGCTATATATAGCTGAAGTTACTTGACAGCTCAATGTAAACCTGATTCTTTTACTAAGGTTAAAATAGTAATGATCTATTCTTAAAGGAGTGTTCTAAAGAAATATGTCGAAGTATACCTATGTAGAAATCTCGTTTAAAGACTAATTTTTTCGGTAATCTCATTTAAAGACTAAATTTTATGGTAATGCATTTTTAAGGCTGCAAAGATCTTACAAACAACCCTTTTTTTATTAGAAAATATACACCTTTGGCCCTGAGAACGATTGATGAGTTTAGACGCCAACATTTCACTGCATTGACTGACTTGTGTCTAGGAAATCAAGACAAATAAAATCGTGGCAACAAAAATTGGCATAAATTAATGAATGTTTTTGAGCTTACTAAAGCATAATTGGAATTAAAAAAACAAAACATTCTATAACTAAAACATGGATAGGAGGATTTTGAATGGTCTACAGTTGAATATTTCTATATTGACTATTCATTATCATGTCTATTTTAGGATTTATCATATGTAAAGAACCTCCAAATGTTTTGGTCTGCTAGCCACATTTACATCTATAATTAGTTATTAAAACAGCAGTGATAAAAAAAAAAGGTACATAGATTCAAAAAAAGAAAATCGAAAAAATTAATAATTTTTTATATTCTCAAAGAACGAATCAAAACATTATTATTCTTATATAAACATATAAAGGAAATAGTGAAGAAAAGTGTTCCATTAATTATTTGATTATTTTAAATAACCAAATAGTTTCGGTGATTTACTCCACTTTCAGGATACTTTTTAGTACTTATTGGTTATTTTAAATTACATGATTCAATTATGATTAATTTCTCTTATTTGATATTTCATATAATTTTTTTGGCTGTTTGTTTAAAATCATGTTGTAGTCATTTATAGTTGATAAGTTCTTTATTCGAATCTTTTACAGAGAGTTATCTGCATTGAGGGAATCGTAATCGTTATTATATAAGCAATAACTCCTTTTCAAGCCGATGCCTGACTTAGCCCCTTACATTTTGAAAAATTCCACTTAACCACTTATTCACTGGGGCTGAGATTTAGAACATCTCATTATCAATTTAACTGCCTCGCTTTACAAATAGGTATTAGGATTCTCATCATCTTTAAAGTGCTGAAATAAATATGTGATTATGTAACACGTAAAATGCATAACATATAGACTGCATATATAAATATACATGGATATTATCATATATGTATGTGATGTTAATTTATTATTACTATACTATGTTTATTTACAATCATGCATAGTATTCATGTTTAAAACAACTCTTTAGGTATAAGGATTCTCATTATGAACATAATAATGTTGTATCTTTCACAGGCGACACGTGCCCGAGAGTTAAGAGTTTAATAATTGAGCTGTTACACTATTTATAAGAGAAACTAACAATATAATATTTTTTAAAAAATGTTTCAAGCATTGAAAATGAAAAATAACAACTGCTGTACTAAATTTTGAATATAAAAAATAAATTTAGATAAAGAAGTTAGAACTTCTGCATTGCCAATCAGTTCTCACAAATTATCAACTGGGGTCAGCTGTGGTGTAGTGGTTAGTATAACAACATTCTATACCTTAGATTGCAGCCCATCAGTTGGCTCTAGGATTTTTTAAAGGAGAAAAAAATCCTTGGTCATCGGAAGGAGCGTAAAGGGGCGACCTGCGGTCTAGTGGTTGGCGTAACAAACTACTAATCCCAAAATCGCGGGTTCGTAGACCGGCAGGTGGGCCTAGGATCTTTTAAAGGGAATAAAAAATCCTTAGTTATGCCGTGCTTCGGAAGGGACGTTAACGGGGGAGTCCCAAGCCTGTACGATGTCAGGTACTCGTTACAAATCCCTATCCTAATTAGACCTGGATAGGCAAAATTCAGAGCTCCCATTGTAGCATCGTCCGATTAGCCATAACAGCAAAAAGTGATGTTAAATGAACAAGGAGCGTAAAATGAGGGCGCAAGCCTGTGCGATGTCAGTTACTCGTTAAAGATCCCTACACTAATCACAGATAGGCAATATTTAGGCTCCCATAGTAGCATCTTCCGATTAATAGGATAATGTGTCGTTAAAGAAATAAAAAAACAAACAAGGTCTTGGGCTTGCTTTTGAAATTGATAATAATTATTCTTGCTAAATATACTGAAGGTCCCAGGTTCAAATCCAGCTGTGACAGATAAGTTATATAATTAACAGGTTACAGGACACCTTCCTGGGGCTCACCCACCCTCTATAATGATCCCTATCCTAAGTACACATGGACATGCAAAATTTAGAGTTCCCACTGTACCATCATCCGATTTGCTATAACAGCATAAAGTTAGGTTAAATGATTAAAAAAACAAATTATTAACATGTATATATTATCAATTCATGTGGAAATATTTAACATAGCTTATATAATAGGATTTATTTAAATTACGGCTCGAAGCTAGCTATCAAACAACCATCACCGAGAACACTAACTGGTACATTGGGCGCATTTGCATAGATGACATACGATCCTGGGACTTGCTAACAAAACAATATGGTTGATTACGTCGGGGGGGGGGGGGTTGGTCATATTGTAACATGTGACTCACACTACGATAAGCCTTCCGACTATTTAAAAAGTTAGCCGTGTTCCCAACAATAATTATACTCATAATAGCGGGAGCCGTGCGCGTGGCCCGTTAATATAGAGCGGTGATTGATGGTTAGGGAGGGGGCGACAATGGCTGGAGGGATTAGGACAGATCATATCTCCCGGCGATAATCCGCTTCTCTTCCAGGCAATGGAACTCGCTCCAGAATCTGGAAACTGCTGAGCTCTTAAGGAGATTTCGTGAACTGGTGTGCAGTGTGTCGGCCTAGTCAACGCGTTGGGATTAGTAGGGACACGATTTGAGTAAATTGATAAGTAGGGCGAAATTGCTTATTTCTAAAAGTTGGATGTAAAATATTTTACAGAAGAACTATATAATAAAAACTTGTACCGCTACAGTCCATGAAGGGTCTTGGGCTCGATACATAGTAGATACTATATTGTTTCTTGGTAACAGTTGTGAAGGGAAATAATTTGCCCGATATCACTCTCAACCTTGAGGTTTTTCTTCTTATTGAGGCTGGGTGAGCTCAGGAGGGACAAGTACCTTCAGCATAGCAATTCAGTGGTCTACAACTCAGCAACCACGCTCTCATCATATAATGATTAGTAATATTTCATAATGGTTACGGATTGGGCCCTAGTTATTGTGAAATATTGAAGTTACCTGGAAGGCCGATTGCCAATTCTGAAGGAATCCTGTAAGTTATTTTGGTACTTGTCTATTTGGACGTCCATTGACACCAGCGCCCCAAGTGTCACTTTTCTTAACGAACTCTTAATGTTATCGTAACCTTTCTAAGCACTTTGTTATTGTTTGTGTCAAGTTGAAGGTGAATGTGTTTTGGATTATTTTCAATATGATTTGGGATTTGAAGAAGATTTTTCGCAGGGTCACCGATGAAAAATCAGCGCTCCTATTTCTTCAGGAGCGGAATGTCATTCCGCAGAAAATGAGTTGTGCAAATGGACATAATATAAAACTACAAGTGGGGAATGCAGTTAGTTGGAAATGCCATGCTAAAGGATGCAATAAGAGCCTGGGTGTTCGAGTTAATACGTGGTTACTTGCCGGAGTTCATGTGGAGAAGTTATTAACAAATTATAAATCAAAGGGGATGACACCCTTTTGATGTTATTTTCGAAGATGAATATTGCTTGTAATAAATGTTTCATTTTGTCTTCACATGTTTCTCACCTATTTCATTTCCTAAAAATCTGTTCTATCATAATAAAAGGCAATGCCTATTTCAAATTCATTGTAGGCAGAATAACTTGACAATGTCCAAATAGTTGAGGTAAGTGACACCTGAGCGCGCTGATGTCAACCGAGGTTCAAATAGACAAGTACCGTTATTTTTAAATCTGGAACTAAATATGGGGACAGAGTATCAATGCTGACTAAATTTTTCCAAAAGCCGATGTCTGAGACACACTGGTTTATACCGCTCCTTATTGTTGTTATTGTATGTATGAATTTTCAAACATTTAAAATTTATTGAATATCCGTTCATTGAGTGTAACTGTCTTCATTACTAGTCTAAAGGATGTTTATTTATTTGTTCACTCATTTAATATCACTTTATGCTGCTACGGCGAATCGGAGCTGCTTCAGTGGGAGTCAAATTTTTTTTTATTCAGATATAATTAAGATAGAGATCTTAAACGATTAGCTGACCACGAGTAGGCGTAGCCCCATTTTACGCCCCTTCCGAAGCCTACTTGTATGGCTGACCCCACGATTTCGGGCATAGAAGGTTATTACGCTAACCACTACACCACAGGTGACCTTGTCCAAAAGACTTATTTGACGATTCATTGGTCCTTGTTCAGAGGGTAGGGCTCGAGGCGAGAGCTGAAGGCGGCGGCAACCGGACCAGGTGGGGGGGGGGGGAATTGGCTAGCAAACACAGCCTTGATTGATGACCCGGTTAATACCCAGTGCTACCAACCCCTTGGGAAAAACAAATATCCCGCCCCGATACTTTTTATGACGATGCTGACAACAATGGGCCGCTAAATCCTCTACTAAACCGCATGTTCCCTCCCCCTCTCTTATATACAATGTGGATTACCCGATATTTTAGTTATCCCATTAGACGCCCCCTCCTAGGGGGAGAGAGAGAGAGAGGGAGATATCACTCTCATTGTGATTGTTTCTGATTTCCGAGGTGCTTATCTGTTGCTGCCTGACTTCTGGGAGCACTGGGCCGGAGAATAGAGGCTTCTAAGAAATGATGAACTATAAAATGATTTTTATTGTACATTTGAACCTATATGAAAGGTGAATTAGCTGTCGAAATATGTTCAATTGTACAATGTGCCATGTACAATGTGCCAGAATAAAGAAAAGCCAGAGAAGGTTGGATGAAGCTGGACAGAGGATCAAAAGAAAAACATGAAGGGAAATTGGAGACGGAAAAAACTCCAGCAGAAGAAAGGTATATAAAGTTGTATTGTGATCCGAATAAAATAAAAAATATAAACATTAAAGAGTTTATTAAAAAAAAAATAGTAGTATAGAGAAGACCATTGGACTAAATAAAGTTTGGTTAAATAATCAGAACAATGGACTAGATTTCCGATTCTTTTAAATTTTAAAACCATAGAAAATATGAAAAAAGATGTTCTCAAGATCATCTTGTGTGTACCCCTTTACTAATAAAAATTCTTGATAAGCGAGGGGATGGTTGACTGGAAGATAGACGTAAGGAAGAAAATAGTTGGGGGTGCAGTCAAATAAAAACACTAAATAAGTGGTTACTTATTTAATTATGTGCCGACGTTTCGACCCACTTTGTGGGTCATCTTCAGGGCTATAGGAAGCTGGAGCTAGACTAAATAAAAATTCTTATTTACTTTTTTTTTTTTAATGATATTAGATTTTTTTAGGTAATTTGTCAATATAACTTTCATCACATTTATTCAGAGATCTCTAGCTTATAGATCTGTAGATCGATTGTTGTAGCACCAATTGAACTACAGACTGCAGCCCTTGAGTAGTATTGGGTTCACTACGTGTAAGAATGCGATTTGTGCAAAATCACGCTCAACTGCCAATAGTTTTTACTCAAAATAAGGATACCCATTGTTTAAAGGATGGGTGAGCCCCAGGAAGGACTCCATATCCCACTGAGTCGATAAATAGCTCTTAACATAGTGTTGATCTGGCACAGCCGGTCTCGAAAACGGATCATTGAGATTAGTAACCTAGCACCCCACTGCTACTCAGGGGCTGGGTACCCAGGCTACTAAGAGTCACTCCACTCTTTAAAAAAAATATTGAAGTTTTTAATTTTTATAACTGATTTCCATCATTCAGAAAAAAAAAATTGTTTCAAATTGACTCCTTTAATCACTTTTAGTCAATACTTTATGTTGAGTGTCACGTCAGAGGGAATGCCGCATGTAATTAATAAGAGACTAGTGTGCAATATTCAAATTGCAAAACAATAAACAGATTTTGCGAAATTGTTTTCTTTGGACAACAAGGAACATAACAAAAATATCAGGCTTATTGACTAATCACTCCAACATTAATTGACATAATCAGTAGCTAAATGTCATAAATCACTAGAGATATCAGTCAGTTTTAAGATTACACCGCTCTCCAGTGAGCTGTATAGAGCTCGTCTATATAAGGACTAGGCTTTAGTCGATCCGTCAGAGGTTTCTATCCTCGCTGAGCGTGATCCCAATTTACATAAGTCAATTAATTAACGTTGTCAACCGAGTACATTAGCCGACATGGCTGCTATCTGTATTAAGGACACGAGGTCCTTTGTCCTTTAAGAGTGGACCTTAGAAAGCTGCCCGCGAGAGGAGCTATTAATCATATTTCAGGGTTCCTTTTGGCCTCCGGATCGTGGCCCGCTCCAATTAAAGGTAAATAGAGCCGCCCTCTCTGAAAGGACTGGCGCCGGCGATGTGCTCTCAATTGTCCTGCTCCTATTGCGCTAGATTGCCCTTTCGTCGCTTTGCAGAGGTGCGATAATCATCTCAACAACGCTAATGGATGGATCAAGATACATATAACAGGACCACAATGCTAAGTTTATCAAAATAGAATATTTAGGATATTTGGTACAAGCATCCACAATGCATCTAAACAACTAGTGGAAGAAATTTTCAATACGCATGCGCACAACGTTTCGATATTAAATAACAATCAACCAAAGAATCAGTTTGTTCCATTAAATAAATATAAAACAAATCTAAATTTCTAAAACAAAAAATAAACAGGTGTTTGAAAAATGACTGTCTAAAAGTATGTTGAGGAAGATTATTACTTTTATAAGCGTAATATTGGGGTCTATTTTTCTGCCTCAGGAATCTAAAATACTGTAAAAGATGGATGGTTTTAATATAGGTACTTCACAAAAATGTATTTAGCTTAGCTATGTATTGTAGTAGATTATTCGTAAAAATTAGTGCTCAAAATGCATTACAGATATCAGGCCTTTGTTATAGAATGATCCTTATAATTTATTTTATTGAATCAGTCTGAATATCTTATTCTCATGATATCCGGATCGACGAAAAATTGATTGACTTAAAATAGGATTTGAGAGATTATAGACATTTTTTTTTAAACCTTATTGGTCTAATAATCTTTTTCCCTTATAGTGTAGGAATTTTTCCTTGTTTACCATTTTTTTTTTTTTACTTGTTAATATTAACTTATTCTTACTATTAAATAGCTTTTCAATTTTCAGAAATAACAATATGAGGCGTCCAGGATCAAAAGCGGATCGGTTCTTACATTTTACACTACACTATTAAGAATATATAAGAGTAATTAAGAATACTTTGAAATAGTAAAACAATGATCTTCAAGCTCTAGAAAACAATTATAATTTTAGTATAGAATATATTTCCAACGGAAAACTAGAAACTAAAAATCAGTACGAATATATTGTAATAAATAATCAATGTGGATTGAGGCAAATGGTTTTTTACTATCTATCTAACTATTTATTCCATCATAGACATCACTGTGAACTTGTAAAAGTCAACAATCCACACCATAACTAAAGAAGAATTTTGGTTTATTTTTTTGTGGACCTGATTACTAATATTTGACCTGCTTTCCGATAATTTACACCTATTATAATTCCTAAAGATTCTCAAAACCAAGAAAAGACAACATACTGAATAGATTAGATAAAGAGACTAAAACCTGATTAGTACAATCATTCTTAAACTTAATCAATATTATCCGAAGCTCAAATTCATTCATTCAACTCCTACCAGAGAGGATGATCTGTTAAGAAGGTTCGATGAAGGTCACTCTTAACTTCCAGATATAACTCCAGCTGTTGGACCATCGAGCCTCGCTCGCGACTCGGTTCGAGCGCCATATGTTCTTCATCTCGCTGAGACAAGTTGAAGAGGCCGATTAGGGAAATGTTTTTGGTGGCCGCTGACATCTCGGTTTATCAACAGGAAATAAAGACATCAAAGGTCGAAGGAGAAGTGTAAGCGTTACTTCCTGAGGAAGTGGCACCTAGATCTCTTCTCTTCGCGTCCTGTTTGTGTCCTCCAACAGTCCTGTTTACTAGCGTCCACAGCTGCCCTCCGCTAATTTAGTACCATCGGATGGTCATCCGCGGCTGTCAACAATCGGATCTAAATATGGCACTTTAATATTTTGAAAACTTTAGGTGGCATCATCAAATATTTTTAATGATATATAATGAAAATGTCCCCAATATATAAACTTATTATTCCTCATAATTATTATAAATTTTCAAAGTTATAATGAATATCCAACAGTTTTGACAGACCAACAACTAGCTGTATATATAGTACTTAACGAATCGGTGTCATGATTATAAATTATTAGTACGACTGGAAATATCTCACCATGATGGGATAATTCAATTAATTGTGCAACATATTGAGGCAATATATTTTTTGGAAGAAAAAAGTTAATATTCGTTTCTATCATTTCAGAAATACTTTTCTTGGTGCGTATCCAACAACCCTAAGACACGATATACCCTAAGAAGTATATATCGAAGTAGTATAAAAAAATTAATTTCCATAGAAATCTGTTATGCCACGTCCGTAATCTATCTTATTAAGCACTAATATACCGGCCGAATATATGTATAATAAGTTCGTTCTTGAAAAAAATTGTTTGTTCTTTTTACTTTAAAGTAACACAGACGGTATTCATTCAAACTGTTCTGGCTATGCCACTCTCAGAGCAGGTTTATGAATTGAAAATAATATATAAGCATATTAATATATTGCTATTTCCAATAAGCCAATGATAAATGAGAAAAATGTGTAGACTGTTGATTACAAATGAGAAAAAGATTATCATTAGATTTTGGGAGCGGGTAGATCAGTGGTAGAGCTCTGAGATGCTATCCTGAAGGTCAGAAGGCAAATATGGAAGTGGCTGATAATTTATTTAATCTCTTAACACCCGATGATGAGTCCTGTGGTATCTGGAGACATTTCTGAGGCTCACTCAGCCTATATAAAGTGGGTACCCTTTATTATGGGAAAACCTGGCACCTTACCCTTGACAAATCGATTCTGTTCAACCGTTATCCAAGAAATTTTACAGTCTTTACTACGTGTTGAACCCAAGACTCTCCTTCTACTATAGTAGTAAGTTTTTTAAGACCTGTAAAGTTCCAAAAAATGCTTTTAGTCTCTCAAATCGCTTTTAAATCATCTTTAAGATTTCGTATATTCAGATACCATATGGATGGATAAGAACCTGTATCATTGCAGACAAATTAAATAGGTATTTCATTTAATAAAATCAATTAAATGGATCATCCTCCAGTAGATGGATAGTAAGGTGATATCTCCAATGTATTCCGAACAGTAATGTACATGTACGATTCACTAAGAGAACTATGTTAATGTGGCCAATATATCCAGAACAAATCATTCCATTTATCTGTGTCTAAATTCCGATATTGCTTCTTCGAATGATGCTTCAAATCTCGTTCTGTCGAGCTGGTTGATTAAGACTTGACACATGACCACAAGCCATCAAATCCTAGATGAAGAGCAGTTAAATTAAATCCCCCAGCAGCTGATGAATGTAATGAGAATAAATAACTGTAACTAGCTGTGACAGGTGGACGAGGCGAATATATTTCCCGGGCCGATGTATCCGTCCGAATAAAACGACCGCCATTCTATACAAATTACAATTAGGCTCCGATGTGATATACGACGATGGGGGAGCGTTGATGCGGCATATCGTCATCCAGGAATACGCCGGAGTTGATAGCGGTGGTTATGTGCCTGCTTCGTTAGTGGGCGCATCACTCTCCTCCTGGAAGAGTAATCGTGGCCTGGCCTGTCTTCCAGGATAAATCTACGTATCATGTACTCGTCTTGGGCTAATAGTTGACTATCTCTATCCAGCCGTATCTTTTATTGCCGAAGGAGCGATCTCAATCATATCCGTTTAAAACAGAAATAAAATAAACGTTGTTCCTCACGTCACGATTAATAACAGTACACTTACATCGTTCCTTATTCCTGATAACTCATTCAACGCCCAAGATCATGATGCGTTATGTTCACTGTTGAAGGGTATATTATATTTTGTAGTAATATTTTTGATAAAATTTAATTATCGTTACAGATAAAGAATGGATCTTGTGTTTTCGGTGCTTATAGAAGACTTATCAATGTGGTCTAGTGATTAGCATAGCAATCTACTATGCCCAGGGTCGCCCAAATTTTCTATTAGCAAAACCAACAATATATTAAATTTAATTAATTATTACATTTGCACATTACTTTACCTTTAGTATTCATTATTTTTAGGGTCACACTTTAGTAAGTAATTACACCCTGACTCTACGGTCCCCCTGACTCTTGGTCTCCCTCACAATCCATCTCAAGGCGCCCCGATCCATTGCCTTAGTCCTCCAAGAAGTTAGTCCAAATTTTTATTTCCCATATCATGTTCCCTCTTCATTATTTCCTACTTATACTCCCCTGTAGCAATACGTCATGCCAACTTAATCTTCTTGACTTTACAAACCTCCTTCCCTATGATGTTGCAACCCCAAGTTCTCTTCTAACTGACCTGACTAGTGCCTTGAGAATGCACTGGGCCGAAAATACATCTTCAAATTTTCCTCATGAAGACCATTGGCAGTTGAGCGTGAGTACTCAATATAATGATGGGTACTCAAAATAAAGGGGAAAAATCTGACCGATGAGTGTGATCTAGGACAAATCACCTCCCTGCACAACCGTTGTTCTTCACCAATATCTACCATGTACTGAAACCAAGTTCCTTCATGGGTTGCAGTACAGAGTTTTTTTTCCTTTCAAATTATGATTAATAAATTACAGCTAAAATCAAACTATGTTCGAAAATCAGTGTGAACTCCTACTTTGGAACATCGGAATATTCTTTAGTGAATAAAAACGTAGAGTGTACCAACAGAAATATAGTTGCATTTCAATAATAGAAAACATCCATAAAACATAAATTTTGAGATGTCTCTCTTGCATAGATTTAACCAGCAATTTATTCCATTTTGTCCAACATTAGATTATATCCAATAAAGGAAAGGAGCTATATCAATAAATTCAATTTTTCAGTAATATTTTAGACCCGAGATGATCCCTCGTGAGCCATAAAAACTGGCTTTGTGGTAGTAATGAATCAGAATCAATCTTTTCACTCTCCGAAGTCATTCTATACAAATTACAATTAGCCGTAATCCGGATAAAGGAGGCGGAGAGGTCCAATAAAAGCTCCGGACGAAGGAGGAACGGGGAGTGAGGAGGCAACAATGGAGTGAGCCGTCGGCCTTCTTACCTCCTCGGATCCGATGACGACACGTAATTGCCGGTATCAAGTCTCATTAGTGCCCTTTCATCCTCCCGCTATTTATGTTCCAGGCACGCAAGGGTCCAAGGAGTGGCCCTCGGCTCCTGGGATCGCCCACTGTGTCCAAAGAGCAAGGAGGGGATAGGACTTCCATGGAATGATCCTCATTCAAGATTAATATTAGAGTTAAATAAACGGTCATTTAACTCTAACATTAATTTTATTACAAGGGATTCAAACATTTAAATGAATATAGACAACAGTTTGAATTAAAACTTATTCATTCATTATTACAATGCTTCGTATCTTGTTAAAGCTATAAATCTTCTATTAGTTATTCGTTATTGAATCAGTCAGTCTATATAAAAAAAATTTTGAATTTATTTATTGAAATTCACAACTGTATTATATCAATATAAAGATTAAATATAATAGCAAGTAGAGAAACTACATAGTGGTTGGGCTCAAATAACAAATTCAACTTTAAAGTTTGGCATGAAAAGACTTTTATAGAGTTCTATTGTTATATTAAAAATCAGCAACAAATGTGCCATTGAGGTCTTTAAGGATGAATGAAGTCATAACAAAGTAAGGAGCACCAAGGATTTTGGATTGTAAGGATTGGATACGAGAGATATTTGGTATATGAGTCTTTTGTATTTAATTGGGTGTAAAACATATCTACCATATGCTTATAAATTATTTACCACTCTTTTAATTTGTAAATATAAATAGTATCAAAAAAAGCAAAAAAAAGCCCAAACTGTTTCAAGTAAACCAGATATTCATTGATAACTGATTCTATTGCACAACTATAAGCATATTTACAATTAATGCATAGTGATATTGATTTATTAAATCTTGAGTGACGAGTTTATATTATTCTCCAATGAACCTTCCCTTTTTATCATATTTTACTTCTATGAATCATCAAAACTCTTGTTTAATTCTATCTTTGAGCTTGTAAAGTTATTTAAGTTGAATCTAGACTCCATTTTTCTGATAACATACCAACTTTGTAATAGTAATTAAGTTATATACCTTATTTCCCTTTTGGAAAGACGTAAGTCAACCTCTTTTTCTTATGACTCTGAAAGCCCTTTGGTCCATGGCCTCTTACAATATTTGTTGCCCCAGGGTTCAGCTCTCCAGCAATCGGACGTCCACCTGCACCACCTTCCTCTCCTTCTACCCCGCACTTCATAGTCATTATTAATAATAATAATGCTTGTTCCAAAAGTTTACTAAAGAATGGTCAGTGGAAGTAAAGAATAAATAAGAAATGGGGGTATTATTTATCCAAAGAATAAGTAAACATTTTAATTGTTATTGAGGAAGGTTTATTTGTTTGTTAGAATTCATTTAAACGATTTATAGTTTCTAAAGAAAAATATGTGTAACTTGCTTTCAATCCTTATCATTAATTCTCCAGCATCTACTTAACCTCTTCCAATTTCTGTAAACCAATATCTTGAAAGATTCACTAGCTCTTAAGAGGCCTCACAAAAACTAAAACCTTGGCGCTAGGCCGAATTACGAGCCACACTACCTGGTGTGCAAACATCGGCCCCTTTTGTAGCTAATCTTTCAACATCTGCCTCCTCTTCTTAACATCTGGTTCTTGTTCTCTAATCGGATTTGTGTTTTCACTTCTTTCCGGAGTTGACTGATTGACAAAAATATTACTGTCTAAAAAATAATAATTTTTTTAATAAACGGAAAGGAATTGAAAATCTAAATTTGTTTGTACATTCCGTCCGAGCAATTCATTTGATCATTGTTTTTTTTTTTTAATACTAAACATTGTAATGAAGGTAACATCAAAAATATGGCCATGAGTCGACACTACATCAAAATATGGAAAACTCTTGTAATATACCTTGTATGTAAGAAAAGGAGAACTTATATAATTCAAAAGTAATATTTTGTGCTCTAATACATATGTGATTGTGGGTAAACAATCATAAATGTATCAATGCGCCAGAGCTATTCTAATACTTAGAGCTTTATATAGGAAGTTACAGAGATTAATAATATCATTGTCGTGTTAAGGATTCAGTATTGTATAAATATTGTGATCGTATGAACTAATATATTTATTTCTAGGTTCTGTAAAAAATGGACAGTCGAAAAGAATGTAGTTTAAATCGTCACGTGATTCATTTAAGCATAGAGGGTCTTCAGTATTAATTCTGTGGGTTGTTTTATTGGCGTAAACAACTATTTTTTTGCTGGGGGAAACTTTAATTTGGCTTAGGAGTCTTATTCTCTCTACGGGTAAATCTGATGTCAGGTATGGCTGAACTGAATTTATACATAATAAATTTATGTACAAAACATTGTATTGAGAGCAGATAGCTCTATTTACATCGTGATCGTATAACCTTTCTTTGTATTTATTTATAATTTCGTTTGTATGTTTCAGCACTAATTGGGGGTTTTGCTCAGCCCACAGCCAGCCGTAAGTTTTGACTTTGAGGGTATTATATCTGTATAATACCCTCAAGTTGACTGGCCCAGTTAAATTTGATTAAATTAGTAGAGGACTTTTGAACCGATAACATTTTATGAAAGCATATTTTAGGTAGTCTATTAATACACATTAGTAGGATTTGCCACCAGTTGATTGTAAGCTTTAAGACTTGTAATTTAAGCATTCTTGAGCCTGCTTCTAGTCTTATTATGTAACCTGGGGTTTGAGTAGGCCAGTAAAAGGGCGATTTGTAAAATCTAACCTGAATCTCTATTTTATCTAAGTACTTTAATGACCATATTTTACAGGAGTATAATAAAACTATTGAAAAGCAAGGTTTTTAAGGTCCAGGAAGGTGACCTAGAGGTGACTATAATCTGTTTAACCGAATTCATAGCGATAGCAGCTCTAGCCATCATATCTTGACTTGGCAAATGAAAAAGAGCCGTCTTAGGGAAAACTATACCGAGGGAGCAGAAATAACTTACAGTCTCAATTTTATTGTTGTTGTAGTACAGGGTTTCTTTATATCCGATTTGCCAAAGAAAATATTTACTGAGGTAAGTAGTAATATATTTTTCTCTCTGTGTATATTTATCCACAGATTTCAAGTACAAATAATTGACAATCTGCAGACTATCAGTTGACAGAATTAAAATAAAATGACATGATAGGCATGAAGAACAGTAGCTAGCGGTATCTCTCCTGTGCAATCCGGTAATGATTTAATTCCTTATGATAACAGATCCCTCATCTACGTAGTTTTAGTATCCTCCTGGTGTTCTCAGTCACATGAATCGTGGTCGTTTGTTCAATTAGGCTTAGGAGTCTGTATAAATGTCTTGAAAAGGTTTTGTAGTATGTTCATACTTGTGTTGTCGATCGTTGGTAAGTATGAAAAGTAATTGTTAATATTAATTATTTTTGTATACACTATCTAGACTTATTATTTATATAATTAATCTAAAATGATTCACTTTTATTAGTTTAAACTCATTGAATTCGTAGAATGTATTCGGTTACATTTGGGTAAAGGGATACAATTTTTTTTACTACCTTGTATTTGTATAATATTAATTGATTTCTATTATTTTAAGTATATTGTTAATCCCTTTGAGAAAAATTGTGTATGTAAAAGAAGCTGTACATTTACTATGAATTTTATCACTAACAGCTTGAGCAATTGAGGAATAAATTTGTTGGTTACTGTAAAAAGTATAATGAAAGTTCGTCCGTGAATAACTCCACTATTCAGGAGAGGTCATGCGTATTTTACCCATTGTTTTTATGCCTTATAGATTACCTAAAGCAAACGCTATTGGTCGAAAACGAAAAAAAAATTCACATTTGTATTGACGGGTTGTCAAAATAATTACAAGTTTCTATACCAACTTTAAGATATAATAAAAAATTGATATTCACAAAAGAATACCGAGACAAACATAACTGGTGCTAATTCAAAATATTTTCTTGCCACACCTACTGAGTTATCTAAATTATTTTATTAGTTTTAAGGTTACCTTTTCTATGTTCCTCAAGGTAGAGTCCTTGGCCCAATCCTTTATACAGTTTATACAGCTGACATCCCAACTCATCCTAATACTATCCTTACCACGCATGTTGATGATACTTGTGTATTATCAGTCAACGCCAATCCAGTTGTTGCATCCCAAAACCTCTAATCCCATATCACTGATCTTGAAGAATGGTGTCAAAACTGGAGAATTGGAATAAATTCTCAAAAATCCCATCAAATCCCTTTTACCTTACGTCGTAAACCAATGACTTCCTGTCCTTCAGTATCCTTTAATAATATCCCACTGGTGCCTGTAGAACAGATCCGATACTCTGGGTTGCATCTCGACAAACGATTAACCTGGAATTCTCATACTAGAATGAAATGACAAGAAACCGCTCGACGTTTCAGGCTACTTCAACACTTACAAAAGACTCAGCTACATGACCGTCATACGACCTATTTGGACTTGGACGGAGTAGAGCTTTGGGGCTCCACTAAGTCATCGAATTCTTCTCGTATCCAATCCTTACAATCCAAAGTCCTTCGTAAAATCCTCAATGCTCCTTATTTTGTTAAGAATAAAGTCATCCATAATGACCTTAATGTCCCATTTGTTGCTGATTTGGCCCGAACCCGCTATCTATTCTTTCTTAACAAACTTCATTTCCACTCAAACCCTCTAATTTCAAACCTAGCTTCCTCTTCAATTCCCGATAATCCTCCGAGGCTTCTGAAAAGAAGATGGGCACGTGACCTTCTGAGGCTACACCTACATTGGATCCGGTGCGATACGATGAGACGTCGCTAGCAAACCAAATGACTGAAATATATCGAGAGTTATAACATTTGGTTCTTTAAATTTATAAAATTAAGATTATTTATTAATTATTTTTAATGTATTTATATTTTACTGTAATGTATAGTAAAATATGTATAATGTATACACCCCAGCATCGTATGTGATAGAATCACGTTGCACCGAATCGGATCCAATGTAGGTGTAGCCTTAGTTGAACTTGCGATTTGAGTACTACCAGTGGGTAGTTTCTTTACTTGTCATTAACTCATGTCATTATGTATCACATAGCCTATTTACTTATTGTATTATTGTAATACAGTTTTAAATATCAATAAATAAATAAAATAAAAAGCCTTTTCTATGTTATTATCTTTAATATATACACGTTCACTAAGAAAAATATATTTTTTTTAATGCTCAATTACAAATTGATATTTATTATACATATAAATTAATAATGAAATGTGTTGGTAGCTGGCTGCTACATATATATTATACTTACCAACAAAGAGTAGTATATATTAAAATAGTTTTCAATATAATCTAATATAACTACTCCCCCTCCCACAGTTATACGAGCCCTCCCTATAGGGATGCCAGCTTGCATATGCTCTGTACTTTATAGCCTAGGCTTATGCAACTTCTTTCAGAGCGCACTATATTAAGGAAGCAGTGACACCTCGCTTGATGGATATAAAGCCACTAATTAAAGGCTCCATAAAACAACTCCCGAACTAACTTTAATTCCTCCTGATTTAAGAAGCCCCTCGGCAATATGGCGCTATTGATAAATCATGTTTGGGTGTTCTAATGATGAGAGTTGGTCCGGGCTATAGTGAGCGGCCTTAGACAAAGAGCTCTAAGTTAACATATGAAAGAGGCCTAGGACAATAGCCTTCAAAACTGTCGTCTGTCGAGGGAGGGGTCTATATGAGGATACCTTTCTCTATGCTGCCACAGATCTAGTAGTTCCTACATTAGAACTTATTGTTTAAAAAAAACCTATAACAATTAGTAGGTAATATAGTTTACAAATTAAAAAAAATAAAAATCAAGAAAACAAAAAAAAGACTTTAAAATACAAAAAAACGCTGTTCATTTAACGTAACCTAATGCTGCCATGGCTTATCAGACGAATGTATAGTGGAAGTCCTAAATTTTGTGTATCCCAGCATCACTACAACCCGTAAATGGGTCTGGAATTCAGTACATGGTAGAGACTGTACTGTTTGCACTGTACAACGGTGCACGAAGGCGATTTGCCCTAGACCATACTCATCGATCAGATATTTCCCCTTTATAGAGGCAGGGTGAGCCTCAGAAGGGTCCTAGGTACCATATGATCCTTCCCCGGCAGCTAACAGAATAAATAATAGTCTTGCCAGCTAAGATTTGAAACAAGGACCTTTAGCATGGCAACTCAGTGCTCTATACTGAACCACTCCGCTCCCAAATTTTGCGTATCCAGGATAGGAATATCCAATCATAATAGGGATCTGTAACAGGTACCTGACACTGTATAGGCTCGGATTCCTTATTTTACGTCTCTTCCGAAGGATAACAAAGTATTTTTTCTTCCCTAATGACACGAGCCGGGCTGCGAACCCGCAATCTTGGGCATAGTAGGCATAGTTGTTTGGCTGTCCACTAGACCACAGGTTACCCTAAACTATTATCTAAAATATACAATTACTACTTTTTGCCAAAGTGTTCCAGCTTAAAAAATCTTTTCAAGTTTTTTTTTTTTCAATTTTGATATTCAGTTAAGGTGATTGTAATTACGGAACCAACAGCCATTCTTTACTATTTAAACTATATTTAATTAATGATATATGTTATAATCTAGTTTATTATTTATAACTGAAGATGTCAATTTTAGATATGTCTCAATATAACTTAGTATAAAATGAATATTTGTAGAATTCGGGCGAAAATATTAGCCTTATTTAATTATGAATCCTGTACCAGTACAACCCATGAAGGGGCTTGGGTAGGTGCTGGAGACTGTACTGTTTGTAGGCCAACAGTTGTGCAGGGTGGTTTCTGTCTATGATCTGGCTCAACCGCCAGGTTTCTCTCCCTATAAAGGTACCCACCTCATGACAGTTCAGTGAGCCCTAGGAGGGTCTGCAGATCCCACAGGACCAATCCCTGAATCTTAACAGATCAAATACAATTTCTGCTGGAGTTTAGGCTTATAGGTTTACCTTAGGGTTATTTATCAACTCTTATATACTTACCTACTCCCACTGAACTTTCGGACGAACCGGATGGTGCTGCTTGCAGCTGCCTTTGAAGCGACAATACGGTATATCCATTTGTAGTGTGTAGCCACCCTTAAGTTCTATATCAACATGAACCCAAATAAATATTTTCGGGCTTCAGGTATTAAAGGGAATCTGCGGTGGCGCCGAGCAAAACCAGCTAATTCCACTCCAAACATTGACCTGGGAAACGAGCGCGGTTTGTTTTTGTTTAGGATAGGCCCGAAGTATTGGAGGAGCGGTGTCTTTGTACCAAAAATGTAGGCATTCACAAAGGAAATAATTGAATTTATTTTTATTGTATTATAAGATTTAATGTAAAAATATCATCAGTCGGCTAGCCTCACTCACAAAATATATTAGAGATTAGTGAATGCATATTCTATTAATGAGCTGTTAGATCATATTTTTTTTATTTTTTATTTATTCTTTAATTTGCACCTGCACAATTGCAAATTTGA
The DNA here is from genome assembly GCA_964056705.1 of Troilus luridus. Taxonomy (NCBI): domain Eukaryota; kingdom Metazoa; phylum Arthropoda; class Insecta; order Hemiptera; family Pentatomidae; genus Troilus; species Troilus luridus. Next base: position 32,251,618 of record OZ057416.1, read on the forward strand.
TCCATCTCCATGTTTGTTTTTCTCTTTGCTTTGCTACAGGAACATGATCAATATTTTGTAAATGATCAATAGTTGAGCAGGTATCTTGCCCATTGTCTGTTTAATCTTTTCCTACCAAGCTCAGGTAACAGGAATTAGGGATGAGGAAGAGCAAGAGGATTTTGTGTGGATGAGTGGAATGTTGTGTATTTGTTGTGAATATATGATTTAATAGTGGAAATGTTCATGTCGTTCATGGTGTGATTCGATATAAACCAAGGAGCATTAACAATTTTTCTGATATTTTTGGACTGTGCTGTTTGTATCTTGTGTCGATGAGTTTTGCTGCTCCATATGTCCAAATAGGTCTTAGTGTATCGTTTGCTTCGTAAGTCAAGGGAAGATCGGTAGTCCAAAGGATGTGATAGCTTTTGGTAGCGTCTTGTCAATTCTTGTCTTGACCGAAGAAACGCACATACTTTCCAGAAGGTATTTCGTCGTTGTTAATTTTGACCGGTGGCTTTCCGTAGGAAGAAGCTTACATGGCTCGATTTCGAGGTGTTTATTTTGATTTGCTTTTTGTAGAACCACTTTTCTAAATCGATTATATTTATATTCTAAATCGAAAATATTTATTTATTGATTTACATTTATATTCAATTCCTCATTGTCGATAATTCTTCCAGTGCAACTGTAATTGTGTGTAATAGTAATTGTGTGTTAGTGTAAATCATGTTTTCATCCCTCTATTAATTGAAAACTGGTGCTTAAAAAAAGTTCTATTTAACAGTTTTACTAAGTTTGCCATATTTTCAT